>JAECWS010000002.1:15597500-17997500 GCA_018150905.1 Drosophila ambigua
GGGGAATCGGGGATGATTACAGCAGCAGGAAGTGCCGATGGACCGCCTCCATTGGAGGCAGATTGCACGACAGTGAAGGACTTTTGCTGCAGACTGGGAGTGCTCATCTCCTTGCTCTTGTGCAGCTCCTGGTAGTGATGGCTCTCGGTGATCTCGGGCCGTTGCTGCCCCAGCTGCTTGAGGGACTGATCGATGTGTGCGGAGGAGTGATGCACCTCCGTCTGGGGCACATTACCCTCGTAGGAGTTCACCTGCGAGGTGGAGGTGGTGGTAAATGTCTGCTTTTTGATGGTCACACGCGACGACTCGGTATTGTGCTCCTGGGTCATGGTCTGCAGATCACTGGACGCCGGCAAACCGCTGCCAATGATGTTCAGAAAGGCCACACAGGTGGCCCTGCCCGCCTCATTCTCGGCCACACAGCTGATCTTGCCGACGGCATCATGGGTGAGCGCCTGGATGGTCAGCACCTGGCGATCGCCGCTCGTGGAGACGAGGAAATTGTGTCCATGCACGGGCTGATCGTTGAAGAACCAATGGACCTTGGGCGTGGGCCTGCCCTTGACAATGCACTCGAACTTGACCACGTCATCGACGCTGCCCTGCTTGTCGCTGAACAGCTCCTTGAACTCGGGACAGGCATGTCGCTCCACGATCTCCACGGAGGACTGGCTGCTGCGCCGATTCTCGGGGGCATTCACAGACTTGACAATCAGATGGGAGAAGCATTTGGCATCGCCCGCCTGATTGGAGACCTTCACCGTGTAGACACCCTTGTCATCGACACTGGCATTGTTCAGGATCAGCTTAAAGATGCCCGATTCGGCATCGCCGGTGGCCGTGACTCGATCGTCCAGCTGCAGCTCCTTGTTGGTCAGATACCACTGGGCGCTCAGCGGCTGATCACCGCTGGCCTGCACCTCCAGGACCACCTGTTCGCCCTCATCCGCCAGTACGTCGGACAGGAGCCGCTCGAACTTTGGCTGCGCATCCTTGGGCAGGCTCTGCCGCTCCACTTGTGCGCGGGTGGCAGGCTCCGCCTGGTTCAGTGGCGTGACCTTCAGCTCGCAGCTGCTCGATGTCTCGCCCGCCGAATTGATGGCCACCACTTTGTAGTGGCCGGCATCCTCCTGGTACACCTCCTGCACGATCAGCGAACAGCGATCGCCCTGGAACAGCAGCTGCACATCGGCGGACTCTTTGACGGGTCGCTCGTTGTGATACCAAATGACCTCCGGCTCCGGCTGGCCCACAATCACGCAATCCAAACGCACAGGTTTGCCCTCAAAAATGGAGACATCCTTCAACGGTAGATGGACGGCCGGCTTGATGGGTTCTATGTCGCTGGCCATCTCGGAATCGGACGTTTCGTTGGGCAGGCGACCCTTGACAATGACGTTGCAGCTAGTGTATGCCTCTCCGGCTAGATTCTTGGCGCTCAGCACGTACGATCCGGCGTCGTTGGGATAAGCTTGGGGGATTATCAGCGTTACGCGTCCGTATTCATACTGAAAGTACAGAGGAAAAATCATTGGAAAAATCAGACAAGGCATTGGCATGGCATGGCATTCATTCAGTGTTCAGTAGTTGAGTATTTGTGCGGCATTCGTATTCACCATTCACCACACCCGAAAATATACGATACACGATCACCCGATCCGATCCGATCCAATCCAAACCGATGCCGAGGCTAATGCTTTCGTTTTTGTTCTAGTTTTTGTTTCATTTGTTTTTTTTTGATTTTACTTTTCTTTTCTTTCCTTTTTTTTTGCAATTGAATGTTTCTTCTCTTTTTACACAAATTTTCAATCTTATTTATATGATTTTTTGTTTCTTTCTTTTTGTGTTCTGTGTGTTTGTGTTTTGCGTGTGCTGCGGATGTGCCACAGCAATTGCCGATCTCTGCTGGCGCATCCGGCGATGGCCTAAGAAGAGGCTTTTGTTTATCTGCTCGCTTTTGTTTTTTGGCCCCAAATTGCAGGAAGCGACTGAGTACAGGTGTTCAATGGAACAAAGATCACTTTTCAATTAACTATCAAAATTGCGAGAGACAAAAAAGAGGTTTCAATCTATTGATTGAAACCAAAGTGAGATCATGTTTGTGGCGTATAAAGAGCATAAAAACGAAATGACAGAATGGCAATTAAAAAGTGTGTGGCCCGGCCAATGAAATCATTTTGCAATTTTTCATTTAAAATTGTTTTTTTTTTGCAATTTGTTGGCTACTTTTTCGTTGGATTTATATGTATCTATATCTTTTTCATATTTGTATATACAATGTTGGCGCCCACAATAAACAAATTGCCTGACGCGCGGCATCCCGGGATTGGGGTTCATTTGGGATGAGATGGGTGGAAAGGGGCTGGGGGTAGGGTAATGGACTAACTGTGACTGCCACACTGTGGTGAATTGAATTTGCTTCGCGCCACGCCACGCTGCACGGCTCGTTGCAACACACAGCAGCGGCAGCAGCAGCAGCAGCAGAGCAGAATATGCGACGAGTGTTAGCTGCCAAAAAAGTTGCAGCTATTAGATATTATATGGCAGCTATATGTTCGTTCTGCTGTGCTGCTAAATTGCATCGAAAGCTAAAGTGCGTTGGCGTATTTTCAGAAATGTTTGCCTTGAATTTTCTGTATTTGCAATCCCAAATGATGATCATTAGAATGTGGCAGTGGCATGAGCAGAGGATGTTGATAATGTAGTAGACTAGATCAACATCATCCAAGGGAGCTGCTGATGCGTCTACGCATTCACCACCGCCACTGACGTCAGTCAGTCCACTCTCTGATCTGAGAAACTAAAACATGATGATATTTTCTTTTCCAAATTTTGGAATACGCCCACCAGCTACAAAGTATAGAATATTTCTCATATTCCTCTGGCTGCTATTTTTTCTTTCCAGCCAACAAATTTTGCTACATATATTCGCGAATATTGTATGTACAAATGTATATGTACATATGTATGTGTGTATGCATCTACGATATTCTATGGCACTGTCTATATGGAAATTGCCCATCGCCAGACAGATGTTGTTAGGGGGGGGACCAATAGATTTGGAAGGGGAATTGGGGGATTGTACTTGCTGGGATTTTCTTTTACTTGAAATTTTTGTTTACCCTTTGCTTTGCTTGGGGTCTAGTAATATTGATCGTTAATGCTGGCTGAAAAGGATGGGGGAGAAAGTTTTCCAGGGTCAAAAATGGGTCAACACTTTTCTGAACTGAAACTGGAAGACTTCGCAGGAATAGTATTTTTAGGGGATTCCCTTTATATTATATGGTTTTTGTATGTTTGGTTATCTATAATATGTTAAGTTATTTTTTTTTAATATTTCCAGTAATTTTTAATATTATTTTTATTTTTTTTCTCTAGTAATTTGCACTATTATTCTAGCATTAGGATATTTTGAATATTACTATATGTACGTGTAGTACGTTAATATGTACATATGTACTTGTTCAGTAATTTAAAACGTGTCTTTTTTTCTAGTGCTTTCTGAAAGTTTGGATCGTGGACATTGATGTTAAAAAACTCATATGTAAGTCCAATATTTATATAGTATTTTCTCTCGAATTGGAATGGCATTGTTTTTAGTTTTCATCTGGTATTTTTGTGGTATTATTCGGTTTTTCTGTTATTTTTTTCTAGAATTTTTCGATATATCCTATTTTATTTTTCTCGAAAATTGGATATAATTCCTAATCCTACTAATTGCATTACATAAAAATGTTCAAAACATCCGTATATATTTTTTTGTAATCTTCTCGATCGCCTTAAGTATTCTTAATCTTTCCCTAATCTTCTCCTTAGAGTATCTCCATCTTCTGTGTGTCAAAACAAAAGAAAAAACCTTCTCCTTTATATACAAACAAATTTGTTCAATTTGTTCACAAAAAAATATGGCATTCCAACGAAAGTACAAAGAGAAGACAAAGAGAAATTCCAATAAATTGTATAAAATACGATCCCGTACAACATTTGAGTATTTGCAAAGATATCTAGAGATATCGCATATTTTTAATGGGATTGTTGGCCCCCATCCCATCTCCGTCCATCCCATGAAATGTGTGGTAGAAATCGTAAAACTCACCTTTGCATCGCGTGGCTGGAACGGTTTGCCATTGTGCACCCAGCAGATGTCCGGTCGGGGTATGCCACTCACGATGGCCTCCAGTTTGATCTTTTGGCCCACACGAGCCATGGCATTGGACAGGGGAACCTTGAAGCTGGGCAGTTCTGTGGGTTCCAAGGCTGCAAAAGGAATAGAGATACCTTCTTATAGATCGATCTGTTGGACTGAGGGGTTGGGCTGGGGCTTCACTTACGTTCTACAATCAGGCTGGCGGAACAGTGTTCGATGCCCGCTGGATTGGAGGCACTGCAGGTGTACACCGCATCATCCTCGAGGAATACCTCCTCGAAGCGGAGCGTTGCCTCGCCATTGTTGTAGCTGATGACATAGTCCGGCGAGTCGTCGATGCACTTGTCGTTCTTGAACCACTGCACCGTGGGCAGGGGCACACCCGCGACGATGCACCCGAACTGAAAGGAGCTGCCCTCGGTGGCCTTGCCGCTCTCGAGGAAGCGCAGTATGCGTGGCGGCACCAACTGCACCTCGGCGGCATTCTCGCGCACCGCCAGCGTGGCATTGGTGTCGCAGGTGCCCACCAGATTGGCGGCACGGCAGCTGAAGCGCGCCGTGTCGGCAGCAAAGGTCTCCTCGATCACCAGCCGACAGATGCCCTTGTCGAAGCTCGTCTTGTAGTCGGCGTGGCTCAGGATGCTGATGCCATCCTTGAACCACTCGACGGTGGGCTCTGGTGTGCCCGTGACCTCGCACTCGAAGACGAATCGATCGCCCTCGCGGGTCACCGCATCCTTGAGGGGGCGCACAAACAGGGGCGAGGCATAGCGCAGCTCCGTGAAGATGGAGTTCACCTGGATGTCCTTGCGGATGTTCTCGGTGACGATGCGCTGCTGGTCCACCTGATCGCGCAGCGTTTGCAGTCGCGTAATCTCCTCGCGCTGAATGCGTGCCTCCTCCTCCCGCTTGGCGCGCGATTCGTCCTCGCGCCTGATGCGGATCTCCTCCTCGCGTTTGCTATGCAGACGGGCCTCCTCCTCTCGCTTGGCCATCTCGCGCAGCATTTGAATGCGCTGCTCCTCCTCGCGTGCCGCCTGTTCCCTGGCCAATTGCTCGCGGGCGGCCTGCTCCCGCACAGCCTTCAGGCGCGACTCCTCGTCGCGAACCGCCTGCTCGCGTAGGGCCAGCTCGCGGGCCACCAGCTCCCTTTGGGCCTGCTCGATGGCCGCCTGCTGTCGCTGGCTCTCGAGGCGGGACTGCTCCTCCCTGGCCAGCCGCTCCCTGGCCTCTGCCTCGCGCATGGCCTTCTCCCGTTCCGCCTGATCGCGGGAATCGCGTTCCCGCTGCTCCCGCTGCCGCTGCTCCTGGCTGAGACGCTCCTGGACAATGTTGATGTCCATTTTGAGCTTGATGAAGGCCTGAAAGATGTTCATGACGTCGTTGTAGAGCGACGACACCTTGCTCATGTCGTGGGCACACTGCGAGGCGCTGTCCAGCTTCGAGCGGAGTCCTGGCTCCCGACTTGTCACATAGTTCTCGATGTCATTGACCAGATTTGCCGCCTCCACGGAGTCGCGCAGATAGGGAACCTTATTCGAGACGCTGCTATAGAAATAGCTAATCTCACGATATTCGGCATCGATCTGTTGGGCGGGGGAAAGGGGATTAGCAAGGGTGTTCCGTAAGCGTTTCGTTTTGTGGGGTGTGCCTTTACCTTTTCGACAACTTCAAAGAAATCGGTGGCCTGATTGAGGCTCTTTCGTTTCTGCTTCACCTGATCCTTGAAGCCCTGCCATTTGTCGTTGAGCTTGTGGAGCTCCTCCTTTACGTATTGTTCGCTTTCGGGATTTGTGATCAGCAGCTGCTGACTCGTTGACTCCGTGAACTTTTCAATGCGTTTCTCGAGCAGCTAAATGATGGTTAAAAATATGGAAAATATGCTTAAAATATCCATACAAGAAAATGCAACAAGGCAACGAAAAAAAAAAGGTGCAGCCAAGCAGCGGAACTCCTTCAGCTCTCCGTCTAAAAGTATCCAATCTACAGAATCTCAAATGCCAAAAAGCACAGAAAAAATATACATGAAGAAAGTGCAATACAAAAAGTGGGCACAATGTTGTGTGTATCTGTAGCTGTAGCTGTATCTGTAGCTGTATGTCTCGTTATGCAAAGATGTATTTCAAAAGTTTTTAATTACAAACTAACGACAGCTGCCGCTGTCTATCTGTGAGGAGGGGCCCCCCCTTCCCATCTTCCGCTGACAGCTACAACATTTTCAAAGTTGCGAGGCGCACGCCAGTGTCTATATATTTTTTTTTTTTCGTAAAATGTCATCCATGGCGCAGTATTTGGAAATTTTGATGAATGTTTTGTGGGGTGTGTATTCAGAAAGAACTCTGTTTAGCTCATGCGAGGGGGTGATATCTATCTAGAGTCTAGATGCTGCAAGTGTACATATCTATGAGTTGTGGCTACCTCGAGAGTGTGGGCTGTTTGGCCCCAGCGTTGCTGATGGCGCGTCGATTTCAATTGCTTGGGCATTGAACACTATAGACAAATGGATCATTAAATTATGCATACAAAGAAAAACATACAAAACAGATATCTGCTCTCACACTCCTCTCTTTGTGGTTTTCTCTCGATATTCTATTCTTCTTTTCTATAAACATAACCCACCTCAACAACACACACACACACAACAGAAGATCTAGCGTCTCGGGCAGGTTCACTCACCTCAATGGTACGTTCAAAATACTCAAATGCCAGCGATGTGGTCTTTGCCGCCGCCAGACTATCGACACTCTGGCCATTGATGTCGTGCAGCTGCTTGCTAACGCTGTCCAGACTCCGATCAATATCCTCCAGATCGTTGCGGAACTGTTCAATCTTCTCGAGACGTTCGAGCGACGACATTCTGGCACTGCACTGCGTCTCGAAGTGAATGCGCAGATTCTCCAACAACTTCAAAATGCGATCGGTGTCGATTTCGCGTGCGCCCGGCGGCTCCAGTACGCGCACACGATCGATCAGCAGTTCGGATTGTGTGATTAACGATCTAAATTTATCCATGCAATGATCGCGGAATTTCTCATGCTCTGCAATGCTGCGCTCCACACCACCCAAAGACGTGGATGTGGATGAGGATGGGTGTTGCTGCCGCGCAAAGTACTCATCGATCTCCTGCCGCAGCTGCGCAATGTTCTCCAGGAAGAGCAGCACGCTCTCAATGAGCGTACGATAGTCGTACTTGATGCCATCCAGGCGGGCCTTCAGCATGCGCAGATTGTTGATCACCTGCTCGATTTTGGCCAGCGATGGTTGATCCTTCGTCTGGATGCTGAGTGTCGTTTGAATGCGATGCTGGATCTCCTCCTGGGCCCGCTCAATGTCCTGCGTGACAAAATTGAGCTTCTCCCGGATGCCCGACAGCAGCTGCTTGATATCCATGGAGGGGGAACCAAACACTGGATACAACTGGGTGTCCACTTGGGTGCTCTTGGCAACCGTCTGCAAAGAGAGAAGAGTTTCCGATTTTATTTGGAGGGATTATGCCAGGGACTACCATACTGTACCTCTTCATTATCACTCATGACTTTCTCTAGCAGATATTCAACTTCTCGCTTCTCCTGTATGGTCGTTGTCCAATTCTCCAAACTGCTCGTCACGTCGCACTGCCGCTTACTGAAACCGTTCAGCGTCTCTTCCACTGCCTTCGACGAGGATTTCGTCTCGAGATATGGATCCACAATCTGTGTGTGCGTGTGCGTGTGTGTGTGCAGCACCAAAAATAGCAGACACAAAATAAATTGAAAATTAGTTTTTCCTTATTTTATTTTGGTTCTTCTTTGGTTCTTGTGCTTCGTCAAGTGTCGCAAAGTTTTTTGTTTTTTTTTTTGTTTTGTTTTCTAAGAAAAAGTACAACGGCGCGTGGCACAACGCATCTGCCTTTGGCCAGGGTCTGGTGCGTTCTGGCCACAACATCACCAAATCCAAATCCGAGTCGAGTCGAGTCGCGGAGAGTCCAGGCCATGCCAGAAGACCAGAAGACCAGAGACACAGACCTATCTATAGCCCTGGCAGCGCGCAAATTGCTTTGCTTTTATTTATGGACTCAACTCGAGAGGGAAAACTCGAACCAGAAACAGAAACCTAGAAGGAAAACTCGAATAACAGCCAACAGCCAGCAGCAGCCGCAGCAGCCGCAGCGAAATTTTCTAATTTCAAAATTTTTCTTTCTTTTGCGGCTGTTGCTTCTCTTTTTCATTTTCTTCCCGGTTTTATGTACTACTCGCACACACAAACATGCATACATATGTATGGATTCTCGGGTATGGTGCTGATGTGCCGATGCTGTGGCAAAATGACGACGTTGTCGTTTTGAATAGATGTTTATGGCCAACGAAATCATATTGCTGATAATTTATGGGCCACGACAAGCACAAGGATGCAGTCTCTGGCATGGAAATTGAAGTTGGGAATACTCTTTCGGGGATCTCCCATTAATACTGAAGCTGCGGCTGGAACGATCTGTGGATCTCTTCGATAGGAAAATTGAAACGCTAAATTCGATTGTGGATTTCTGCAGTGCATCTACAGACTGAGACTGTGATCTGTGGATCTCTATTGATAGTTTGCTACAGCTACATATTCAGGGGAATTTAAGTAGCAATGCACTCAGGCTGTAATCTGTTGATCTTTGCACTGAATCAGAAGATTTTTCATAAAGGGGAAGTGAAGTTGGTAGACTTATTCGATGATAAACGGCATCTTTAGAGTCTGAAAAGCTTGCTGAAAGGCTTCTTGGTTAAATAAACTTTAAAAGTTATTGGTGCCACCTCTTGCAGGCGATCTTCAGCTAAGTCTCAAGTAAATTAATTTGGGAATCCTATTTAGTTTATAGTTTATATCTCTCATTTAATCTAAAGCTTTCCCCCAGAGAATTATATAGAAAATCCTCATGTAACTATCTTCTAGCAGTTCTCCTTCTTTCTTTAGAGTTAAGTTCTGTTTTCCATACAAATTGAACATCTAATTTTAACCTTCTATAGCCCTCAACTCCAAGCTTTTGCCATAGCCAAAGGACCCATGGTCTGGACAGATGCCTTTTGTGCCAACACAGCTATTTTATCTTTGAGTATGTGCAATATTCGATGCTTGCAGCGTGCAAATGTGGCAGCTGTCAGCAGCTGCAGTTCCAGCGGTTAGCAACGATTCTGGCGGCAAGCGGAGCATGCAAAAATCGCGACAAAGCTCTTAGAGAATTCCAAAAATGACTAAGATACAGATGCGTTCTTAAAGTAAAGATAGTCTCCCCTCCCCTTTCCCCCGTGCCGCATTCGGATACCGACTTTCAAGTTGATGAATCGCTGTCCCCGGGACTTGAGTTCGCTGAAGGTGAGAATAATGTTGGACCAGGTGGCCTGTAGGAACTGCAGCTTGTGCTCGTCGGGGGTTTGCTGGAGCTGCCGCTGCATGTGGTCCAGCTGACTAGAGAGCTCGTTGGCCTGCTCAAAGAACTCGATCAGCAGGGAGACATAGTCGACGCGCTTCAGCACCAGATCCTTCAGCTCGATCCAGTGTTTGTGCAGGGACTCGGCCTTCGAGTCAACATCGTAGCGCTGTTGCGGACTCAGCGACTCCAAGTGGACTTTGATGGACTCAAGCAGCAGATTGATGAGTTCTCCTTTGATCTGTTAAGGGGAAAAGGGCATTCCTTTGAGTACAGCTTGAGCACAGTGTTGGCCACACTTACCTCCAAGTCCTGCATTAGTTCGTGATGCTGCAGCAGGAACTGCTTGGACTGCTGCAGATTCCGACCCATGTCCACGCTCTGCTGGAGATGCAACTGGCCGGAGGCCCGTAGCCAGGCCAGCAGTTCGTTGTGCTGCGTGAGGAACTCACTCAGGGCACGCTGCACCCTCTGCTGATCCTCGCTGCTGTGCGCACAGATGCCCTCGATGTAGGCCTTGCGGTTCTCCAACTCATCCAGGACCCGCTTGACGCCCTGCGTCTCCGGTTGAGTGCGTCCCACCTCATCGAGGATGCCATAGCCGAGTCGCAGTGGCTCCTCGGTGAAGCTGCGCACATCGCGCTCCACTTTGGAGAACATGGCATAGCTTTCGGGTGAGTTCGGTGGCAGCTTAACGCTCGCCAGCTCCAGTTCCAGCTTCTCCAGGACACTCAGCGTGTGCTCGGCCTTGGCGAAGAACTCCCGCGACTGATGCAGCCAGTGCTCCCGCTGATCCACCAGATCCAAGTGCTCCGTGCAGCCACTGAGCACAGCATAGGCCCTGGCACACGCCTCATCGCCAGCAAAGAGACCCGCCGACTGGACCTTCTCCTTGGCCCGGGTTATCTTCAGTGCACGATCGCGCAGCAGCAGCGCCTGCTGCTTCCACTCGCGGTATCTGGCCAGCATCTCATTCGCCGTGTGCTCGCACTCGCCCAGGCTGTACATGGTATTGAGGTCCATCCGGGCCTTCTGCAGCGCCGCCTCCAGATCGATGAGCTCTCGCCCGAGCAGCCCCAAGGCCAGGCACTGCTCCATCTGTGTTTTGCGCGTCTGCCAGGCGAGCTCCAGATCGTTCCGCCGATCGTGCAGGGCCTCCAGCCACTGTTGCACCTGGTGCACCGCCCGCGTGGCATCCCGCTTGATGTGCTCGGGCCGTGTGTCCAGGGTCTCCAGCTTTTCCAGCTCCTCCAGCTGCGAGAGCAGCTCATTGCCGTCCTTCAGGGCAGCCATCACACCCGTGAGCATGTCGATCCTCAGCTGCTTGAATCTGTTGAGGAACTCCTGCACATGGGGCACATCCATCGGCTGCAGGGTCTCGCTGCAGGCCATCTCCAGCTGGTCCATGCGCCTGAAGCACTGCGTCATTTTGTCGTGGAACTGTGTGCAGAGCAGCAGAATGTGTTGCCGGTCCTGCAGCAGATTCAGGATGTCCTGCCAGATGATGTTCAGTGTGTCGGCCATGGCATTCACTAGCTCCGAGCTGATCCTTTTGCTGGCCAGCAATTTGTCGGCCTTCTGCACGAACTCATCCATGGGTCCAGGCAGGCTCTAAACGGGGGGGGAGGCATTGCAAGAGGGGTTTATCAATGGGTGGGGCGTTCTCTTCCAGACGGTCTCAGCTGTGGCTTACCTGTAGATTTCGGAGCGTATCGTCATGCTCTCGCTGCATGCGCACGGACTCCTCGAGATTCTCGCCCAGCGCTGTGATCTTGGGCTCCAGTTCGACGACTTTGATGTAGATCTTCTCGGGACTCTGCAAAAGGTTTATGGCGGATGAAACAAAGTGACGGCAGAAAGCGGCGAGAATTCAGATTTAATGTACGCTTTGCTCCCACAACTTTTGCTCAAGGAATTCTGTTCGCCCTGTTTTTTGAGTCACGTTCCAGTCCGTTCCGTTGCGTTGCTGTGCTCCCAGCTGCTGCCTAAGCTCTCGCGTGTCTGCATTTCTCATTCATGAAAACTTGTCGCCAAAAACCTGCTTAAGAGCATAAACGACAATGCTGCACAGCAGCTTCTAATTTTGGTAAGGCCACCGCCACCAGAAGTAGCAGAAGCAGCAGCAGGAGCAGCAGCAGCACCACTCGTGGCAGCAGCAGCCGTAGCAGTCGCTTCTCTCTGTGGTTCTGTTTGATTGCAATGAAGGTCAACATTGGCTGTTTATGGTAATGGCATCCGTTAGGTTTTCCTGTTGGGATGAGCATGTGTCGATACATGCAACAGAGACCAGAACAGAACAGAACAGAGAGCAGAGCGCTGCTGTGTTGTGCTGTGTATGTGGAAAGTGCCACATGCCACAGAAGATACAGCAAAAGATACAGAACTTTGCTTCTACTTCGCGACTTCTAGTTTTTTTTTTTTGGGTTTATTTCCAGTGAAAGCCGCTTGCGTGGGTGAAAATGTCTTTTGGTTTCCCCTTCCCCCAGCAAATTGATTAACTTGATATTTGTGGCTCTGTTCCGAGGGTTTCCTAAGCTGCAGCTGCCATTGGATTTAATGATCCAAATGACCGACAATCAATCAATTTACAAAAAACAATTAAATAATCAAACGATTAAAATAAATGTTATGCGCCGATCCAATCAGATCATAGATCATCATCATTCGATGGCGTCCAGTGACTCGACTCAATGCTACGTGAGTGAGTTTTCAATATGCAAAATGATAATTTTCTCGTACATAAATTGAATAAATTAAAGCTGAAAAGGGGGTTTGCCTAGCGGGACAGAACGGAGACGTCAGCGGGTAGCAGCGTCTAACTGAAATATGAACCATAAATGGTATAACATCACTATATAGTAAACATAGCCCCTGCCCCTGCTCCTGCCCCGCAGCCTGGCCATAACGAGACGACGCGTCGTATTTTTATGCATCACTCGTAAACCATTATGCATATGGCAAGGCAAGGCATGGCATGGAAAGGCGCCTGCCCCTGCCTCACTCCTGCTGAATCTGAATCGTATTTCAAGTGTGCACGCACCGAGCCGTTAAGACTGCATTTTGAAGACATTTTGAGAAGACGTTTCGGTGGGGCAAGTCACACAGGCCAGGCACTTGTGCAATCCCCAATGTATGAGGCGGAAGTAAATCGTTCGCGGGGCTGAGTCGATGATATAATGCCCCAAAAGCCTCCCAGCAGCAGCAGCGGCTCTAACAATAAACTTCCCTCAATCGGGGAGGGAATAAGATCACGCGGAGGTAGGGGGTCGGGCGGTTGGTCCGTCGTCCATCGTCCACTTTCAGAGGCGCTTAACTCCAAACACGTTTTTGGCTTTTAAATTAATACTTTGTGGCAGCGGATAGAACACGATTTCGATATGAAATTACCTTCGTTCTCTCTCGCTCTTCGCTCTGGTCTGGTCTGGTTCGTTCTTATCGTTTTGTATGAAATCATTGCGCATTTTTATGGAGCGCCGCAATGCCTCACAATGCCGCAAATGCCGCCGTCGCCGCCGCCGCTCTTTCATTACGAACCTGCCCGTTCGACCCCCAAACCATTTGGCCACACGTAATCCGTGATTGCCGCCTGCCCGATCCGATCGTTGATTTAATTGGCGAATTGCAACTTTTGCGAAGGCGTTGTCTGCATTTTTCAGGATTTACTTGCCATACTGCGCGGCAGATGAGAGGTGCATGTTGCATGATCCTTCTGGGAAACTACTTAATTATGGATTTTAGATTCAGAGATTCACAATTTACGGGCAATACCCTCTATATAGTATTTTCTGGGTTACCTTTTGCTGGAATTTTTATTTTCATTGCATTATTTTTAGGCATATTTTGATCTGCTTTTTATTCCCTAATTTGAAGAAACTCCCTGTGAACAATGTGAGCCTCCTAGACTTACTTTTTGAGTAGCCTTTTGATGATGGTTTTTATGGCATTTATTAGAGGAACAGTTCTGATTAGCGAGGAGTTACAGTGAAGCTCGTTTGATTGCATTTTGTAGACAGTGTGACCCCATTTAGTATTCGTTTTCCCTCTCATTTTTAGTGGGTTAGACGTTTCGAAAATCTCAATTAATCATTCCAATATAAATATTCTCTGCTAAAGAGCAAATGTGAAATAAATTTGTAATTAATTTTCTATATTCAGAGTTTATAGTGCATCGACCGAACCTTGACCCAATATTTGCATACATTTAGTGTTGTGCAAATGAAATACGTGTTCATCAGCACAGCGCACAAATGAACAAATGCACAACTGACACACACTCAACTGTCTGTCTGTCTTTCTGTCTGTGTGTCTGTTTTGGGTGGAAAGAGAGAACCATTTTTATGGGTCGCTTGTGCTCTCGATTAAAGGTAAAAGCTAATTGAATACATGATTGAGTACCATGGCTCATTAAAGTGACATAAATCAAAATGTGTGTCTGTCTGTCTGTTTATAGAGAAATGTCTGCCATAAAAAAGTTTATACAAATATAAGGCCAAAAACTAATAAAAGTTCGTATTAACATTAAAATTTGCATGTGCCGTGTGTGTGTCTGTGTGTGTGTGTGTGTGTGCCTCCGATAGAGAGAGCAAATATCATACTCATCGTGGCAGCATTAATGTGTTGTACAAATACGAGAAGAGAATATGCAAATGAGTATTTTGAGTATTTACTCTCCACCCCTACTCCCTCCATCTCACGCTCTGACGCGCGTTCCATTAAAGCCCCAACTTGATTTTGTCATAAAACAAAGCACAAAAAGCAACGCAACAAATAAATGTAGTGTTGTGTTGTGATGTTCTACTATTAACAAAAGGTTAGTGCTGGATTTTTCGCTTCATTCTCAGATCATCATCGGCGCGTCATCATCCATCACATTCGCATCGCATCGCATGGCATGGCATGGCATGGGCATTCGTGTGCTTTAGCGAGTGATGTCAGACTTTTGAGTTCTATAAATATATATCGTAATAAACATAGTACAACAAATTTCAGTTGAGGTTCGGATTTTGGGTATTTTGTGGGTCGCACTTTCCCAGGCCACAAAAAAAAAAACAATACTCTCTCGTACGAGATACGCGGATTATGGGAGGCCGCCATCGAATGCAATTTAAATTTCAATTTAATTCGCAAAAAACTAAAAAGAGAGGAGATAATTTCTATAATTGTTTTTACAAATTGTTGGCCACGACTCGGATCAGCAGAAGGAGGAGTCGACTCCGCGCCGCTGCTGCACACAGCGCGACTTTCATTGAACGTTTATCGGCGAATATCAGTTTTCATGTAAACATGCAATATATTTCGCGTCTCTAACTCTGCAGAAACGTGCCTCCGCCTTGTGCCTTGTGCCGCATGCCTTGTGCATCTCCATCTGCAGATCTGCTGCTGCGCCTGCGCCATTGCCTTTGCCTGTGCCTGTGCGCGGTAATTACAGCAGCTGGCTGTGGCGAAATTTATGCCCCACTGGAGGCAGATCCACCTCCTGCTTGACTCCGAAACCGACTGCTACTCCGACCCGTTTCCCGTTGGCTTATCAATCAGTGCGTGCCAAACTGTTTTGTCAGTTTTTCGCTAAGTAGCAGCTGTGCATTAAAGCCACTACCGATAGAGACAGCTCCGCACAAGCACACACATGCCCCAAGCCATGGCTTTGGATGGACTCCAGCCGACTCCAATCCGATCAGAGATCCCCATCCAAGAGGTGCGCATAGAATACATTATTTTTTTAGCGCTTGAAAATGTTGACATTCCCCACCGGCACCATCGCCAGCTCCAGCTCTTGGGTCCGTCGGTTAGGGCTGGAATTTTTCAATTACTGATAAGATTTACAGCCCCATTCACGGGTGACACCACATCAAGAGAGGATGTTGGATGTGATTTACATTGCAAAAAGAGTGACTGAGAGGCGATCTCGTACGCAGTTGGCCCAGAGGATGGATTAAAGTAGAAAAAAGTGTGAAGGAATTTTCTAAGATTTTTGCGCAACTTTAAGACAGGAAAAAAGAAACTTTAATGTACGCATACATATACATACGCACAGATATTCCAAAAATTAAATGATATTTCGACACCAATTTGTGAACAATTTACAGACAATATCCTTCAAAAAATCACTGCTTTCCACATTCTTCCAGCTGTGTGTCTCAGTGATTTCCTGTGGCTGCATTTCTGTTGAAGGGAAAATTCCAAGCCACGCCCCCGCACCGTAAACTCCTCTAAGCACAAAGGCCATAAATCACAGTGACAAATCACAAAAAGCAGTGACTTGATTGCAACCCTGTGACGTGGAGTCCTGCCCCTCTGCCCCATGCGAACACGTCTCGGCGGCACTGTGTGTGCTTGTGTTTGTGTTTGTGAGAGGAATGCGCAAGCTTTTCCATGCGTAAATTTATATGCCTGCCAGGCGTCGTAAACATTTCTTTTAGCCGCCGCACGGCTTTCTCAGCTCTCACTCTCGCTCTCTCTCTCTCTCTCTCTGCGTGTCTGTGTTTGCCTCTCTTTCTATTGGCACTGCGCAGCTGCAGCCGTTTCACCCACGCCAGGCCCAAAGCCAAAGAGCACATAACTCTTACAAAAAGAGACAGACAGATGGGACGAGAGACACAGACAGACGGACAGACAGACAGGCAGACAGTGCCGTGCATAAGTACACGCTCATATGTCTATGCAATTTATGAGTGAAAAGCTGTGTGCGACTTTTACAAATGAAAATGCCATAAATTCAATTAGAGTTTTTCTTCGCTTTTGCCTGGCTTTTCCTCGATTGCAAATCAGAGCAGATCGTCCCCCCAAAAGCAGGTCGCCTGTTGCGCCCCAATTCCTTCATTATAGCAGCCTCGACTCCACTCCTGCCTGCCTTCACATGGATGCGGCACCAAAAAGTCAAATTAGTTTCGCGCATTTCATTCAATTAATGTTTTTGGGGCTTGGGGTGGAAAACTACTCATGCCGTGGCACACGCAGGGAAAATCTATTTATTTAGAGAGCATCGCTAAACAAATATGTAAATCTTCTCCAGGCCTTTGATGTTTTGCTTCTTGGGTTTTTCTCCTTTTAATTGGCTTTGCGAGTTAATTTTTTTCCATTTTGGCCAGCATCAGGCGGAACCATAAAACGAAACATTTTGTAACCAGGCCAAGAAGAAGTAGAAGAAGAATCCATTCCCCTCTCCCCGCTTATCTTGAAAGAAACACTTGTAAATATTTTCAGTGTTGCATCAACAAACATTGTAATCGAGTGAATTCTGCGTCAGAGATTGATGTTCCTAAATGGTATTCGATGTATGTTTGTATGGGGCTCTGGGGCTTCAGTCATTCGTTGATGAGATTTTTGTTAATCGAAAGAAGGGGTAAAGGGAAATAAAAAGGGGATTATGTAAATCATGTCAACATGTGGGGTTAGAGGGATTTTATGTGGATTTGGGTGGGGTTTTTTTTTTAATGCTGGTCAAGGCAATAAATTTTCTAGTAAAACGATTTTCTGGCAAGAAAATTCGTTGTGGAATGAAAAGAATGGATGGAATGGGAGGAGTGGTATTTCTCATACTTTGTATGCTTCAATGGGATCTTTCCACACCTCTCCAATTATCTTTAAACATCTCAATTATCGTGCAACATATTGTAGAATTTGTGAGGCAGCTACAGTGAAAGCTACTTTGGCGGAACGACGACTACTCCCTCAACCGTTCATCACTCATTGGGAATCTCAATTGGAAATCGTGTGTGCGTGTGCTTTCACTATTTCGCTATGGATGGAAGAATGAGAGAGAAAGACAACCCATGGGCAGAGATTCCTCTGTATTATAGAATTTTTAGATGTAGACTAAAGTACAGACGAAATGCTTTTTCCCCTTGAAATATTCACCACAAATTGTGCTCATAAATACTATCTGCTGGACCAGGATCCAAACTTTGAAAGATTCGCTCCAATTTTCCACACCACTTAACATTCAAAATCTTGCGAGTAATATCGCAACTTTAGTTTGGGAGTTGGACAAAGAAAACCAAACCCGAAAGTTTGATATTATTCTCTGTATAATAAACCCCACCCCGACCCAAAATGAAAGGAAACTTTTGACATATTTGCATAGTTTTAAACACACACACAAACACCCAGAGTTTTCAGGGGGGTAGGGGCTAGTTACTTTAATCGTATGCAGCAGCAACATAAATTTTCAACGAGCAAGCGCATCCGGTAGCCGCCCCAGCACCAGCCGCAACCCTGTCCCTGCCACATGCTTCCCCACTGGAACCACTGGAAGAAGCACCTCCCACATGGAATTTATAACAATAACAGAAACTGAGCTCATCGAAATATATATTCTTTTCTCATATGTTTCTTTGTATTTCTTTTGTGCTTTTTTTCCTTTCGTTAACTTTTTTGTTGTACATACATACATCTGCTTGCTTTTGTTTGTGTGGAATATTGTGTATTTATTTTCCCCCGCTTTTGTTGTTTCTTATTTTGAGTTTCAATTTTTTTCAATTTTGGTTTTTTTTGGCTTTGCTCCACTGTTAATTTGTTTACCTGAGAGAGAGAGAAAGAGAGTGTGAGTGTATTCTCCTCATTTATATAGATCTGTGTGTGTCTCTCTCTGTGGCTCGTGTTATTTTGCTGCTTATTTTGGGACCCGAATAAAACAGCCAACAGGTAAAAAGTAATGTTTATTTTTTTGCTGTGCGCCGACAAATCAATGAAAAATGTTGCCTGGATTGAGCGGAAATTTAGAATTTGATCTAAATTTACATTTTTTGGGGTCGCTGAATTTAAATTTTTATGGAAATGGCCGACAAAACCGTGTTGAAAGAATGGAAACAAAATGTTTCTGCATAATTTGCAGACGCGTTAGAAAACAACAACAAAAGCAATAGAGAGCATTAAAAATATATGTTAGGACTTTAGGATACCCTATCAGTGGATATATTTGAAGGGTTTTTATGATCTGCAGAAAACTTCTCTTATAAGAGGGGCTAGAAACATGATTAGTTTTAGAGAGCACTTTCTTTGTATTACGTTAATGGTTTTTAAAGTTTTAAGTGAATTTTGAGAATTGTGGATGCCACAAGATTTACACATATCCATGAAAATAAAACATTTCAACCCACCGGGAATCCTTTTGATAGTGAGAGTGAGTAGATCCCAGCATACCCCGTCTCCATGCCAAATACCTATTGCTACAAAAAGCAGCAGAAATAAATTGTAAATCAAATCGAAATGTTTAACACATGGAGCGCACTCTCGGGCACCACTCGAGCATGGGGCAGACGAGGCAAGAATTATGTACATACATATGTATAGTAAATTCTGTGTGGCGAAAAAAGTGGCACAAAGTGTGCAGAGCACACAGAAATTTCAATGGCTATCGCTGCTTGAATGAACAGAAAAGAAAGACAAGAAGGCGTGGAGGGGCAGGGTGGGGGTGGGAGAGAGCTGGAGAGTTGGAGATCTCCACATAAAAGCCCATGCTGCCAATAATTATTGAATGGTGGAGTGGAGTGTTGGTTGTTGTTTTCGGTTACGCGCAGGGCATGCAACTTGTAGCGCTTCTTCCCGCCATCAGCAATGAATGTTTCTCAATTTCAAGTTCGAGACCCAAAAAACAAAACAAAAAAGTTCCATCTGTGTGTTGCGGTTTGTTTTTGCTCTTTGGATCCCTCCAGACAGGTAGCAGCTGCGCCTAATTGTTGAAAGTATCTCTCTTGCCTTGTGCAGATACATTTCTTTTTTATTGTCACGTTTACTATGTTTTAGTCTCTCTTTTTCTCTCGCTCTCTTTTGCACCGTTCTGGTTGTGGTTCTCTGTTCTGTGTGATGTCAGACAACCTTGAACCTTTTTAATGTTGTTTTTTTTCAAATATTTATAACTGGCATCGCATCCACAATCCACAACTTTTGCTTTCGTTGTTCTCGTCGTCGTTTGGGGCCGCTAATTGGCACGGAAATTGTGCTGCTTGGGACTGGGAAGCCGGTTTAAACAATCATCGAACTGTAAACCAGTTTTGGGCATTAGACACCCATGAATTTTTCAGTGTTAAAGTCAAATGTTTGTCTTGGTTCGCCAGGCGGGGGGCTGCTTGATAATGGGTGGCTAGCACCACAGTGGTATGTGGAGCATTCCATGGGCTAATGTCAATAATCGCGCAGGCGTAATTATATATATTTTCCAATTAAATGATTGCATGATTGAAACATTTTGATTTGACATCTATTCGATTTTAGTTTTCATTGAGAAATTATGTTTAGTTGATAAGATAATTGATTGATTGATTGATTGTAGCGGATGCTGATAGCCATGGACAGCTAATGGATGTTTTTAGGTTAAATTTTCGGTTTGGTTTTTCATCGATTTGATGGATATGTTGCAACACTTTTGTGGAGCGATGTTTAAGCATAAAATAATTCATTTTGTTTTTTATTTAGAGTATTTATTTTTAGGTTGGATTATCTGCTAAAGATTGTAATTGATTTCCGTACACATTGAATCCGTTTTGGAAATTATATGTTAATAATATTATTCGAGACAGAAAACCTATGCAAACCTAAAGATACAGAAAATACTCTACGAAATATCAACTCCCGCAACTCCTTCACCTTCGGAGCCTTCTGAGCCTTTGATTATCTTGAAACCATACAATCTGAATACCAAAACGTATATCTGGCAGTCAATAGTTCATCTAGACTGGAAATTTATGCTCCATCTATGAATTTCCACAAGGGAGAGGAACCGAACCCCTCAAGTCGAAATCTATGTAGATGTCCTCCCCGATCGCTTTTCGCATTTTCGCTGCATTTCTCAAAACACTTCAAGAGCTTTCTCTCTCTCTTTATCTGTCTATCTCTATCTGTTCCCTGGCTGCAAACACCTCTCCCATATCTAGATATATGTATCTCTATATTCCCCATTTCTTGGTCTCCTTTCTGCGGCTGTGTGTGTTTGTGTTTGTTTCTGTAAGTACAACTCACTTGTAAGAGCGCTATCACCAGCTGGATGGGTCCACAGCGGACGACAACGGTGCCGATGGTTGTGGCACGCAGCGAGGGGGCGGCAGCGGTGGCGGTGGCGGTGGTGGTGCCTGTGGACAGGGCCTGGCTTGGAGTTGGCGATGATGATGACATTGTTGCTGAATAATTGAAGGCGTCTAGCTGCGATGGGGACGGATGGGACTGCTGTGACTGCTGTGATAGCTGTGACTGGAGCTGCGGCTGTGGATGTGACTGCGACTGGATCTGGCGACTCGAGGAGGCAGCCGAATAGAGCGAAGACATCGATGAGTCTAGGGTTTGGCGGCGTTCCATGGCGGCTAACTGTTTTTAGTGATGGAAGCGAGCGAGAGCGGGTGGTGGTGGTGGTGTTGGGGTCTTCGTCTGGGCTGGGATTGAGGTATGGGGACGGACGCGGGACGGGACTCCTCTTGTTGTCGGCTTAGCGGCTACGTGTAGTATTTTTTGTTGTTGTTTTTGTGTGTGGGCGTTTATAATCTTTCTCGTTTAGGTTGCTTCTTTCTTTTATTTTTGTGTCGATTCGCTCTCTCTCTCTGTCTCCCTCTCTAGTTTATTTTTTATTGTTTTAGCTTGTTGTACATTTTGAACTCTACACGGAACACGAAAGACACGACAGAGATAGATAGAGAGACGCGTTTTGCTTGGGTATTTTGTTGGGTGTTTTGTTTTTGTGGGTTAGTTATGGGGTTTCGTTCGCGGATTTTGTCGTTCGAGTTATAGCTACGATATATGTATGTAGTTCCTTCTATTCTTCGATTTGGGTTGCTCTTTCGTTGCGAGCGCTATCAACGCCGCCGATCGTCTGACTACGGGCAACTACGGCTACGGCTCTACGGGTTCTACAGATCGGTACTCGCATAAAATTTTGAGCAAAATAAGCATACGAAATGCGAATCGACGGCGACTATGACTTCATGCCTTGCTCTGCTCTGCTCTGCTCTCTCTCTCTGTCTCTTTGAAGATCTCTCGGTTTGTCTGTTTATTATTGTACGGGCAGCACAACAATTGCTATATATACCTACGATCTACTCTATGGCGAGAGATATTCGCATATTGAGCCTGAGAATAATTGCCTTTGATGCGTGTGTGCACAAAGATCACGAAGTACTCGTACTACTAGTCGGTAGTTCTCTCTCTCTCTCTCTCTCTCTCGCCCATTGATGACAATGCTCGATTTGTGCTTATTTTTAAACACAAAAACTATTGAGTAATTTTCTGTGGCGCATCCCAAAACTGTTGTTCTAGCCTAGATACGATTGATTCCGCGCGAAGATATTCGCACACGGATGTGCGTCAACAAAAAGATATATTCTGCATTGATGGATGTGCCAATTGCATTGGCAGCAGACCCATCACAGCCCTCATAGTCGTCACGATTGTTCCTTTCCATCTTTCAGATAGATATGGCATATATTTTCGACTATATTACGTATACGCCATGGAGCAGGCCTGTGGCTGTGGCTGCAGCCAGCTGCTGTTGCCGCCTCGATTAGGTAATTTTTGGTTCTCTCTCAATTTTTAATAGCCGCCTGGCTCTGGCCTGGCCGCTGGGCGTAATGTAAACTATTTTAATTGTACTTTTACCCAAATCTATAAATAAAAAAACAAGATCCAACAGAATATTTTTTTGGGAGCAAACTTTAATACATTTACACTAACAGTTTGTTGTTGCCTGTGTTTTTGTCCAAAAAGAAACATTTTATGGAGCTTTTCAGTTTCGGATGGAATCCTCTAGCATTTGGGGGGAAGCAAAGAAAACAGATCTTTCAGATCTTTCACTGCCTGCCCATGACTCAATGTTTTGCATGAATTCCCCCGAAAACTTTTGAAGGGAACCTGAGAACAAATCTTTCCATCTACGAAAACAGCTAATGACTCAAAATCACGTACAATAGTGTTCAGCAGCTTTTAGGCCAAGCATAAATTTGTTTGGCTTTTCAACAATTTTGCAAATGTATTTTCTTTAATAATGTTTCAAAATCTTTTTCGCTTTTTTTCGCATTTCTATGTCAGCTCTTTTCTATTTTGCGTATATTATTTGTTTGGGCATAGAGATTTTACGCTTTGAGGGTCGCTAGTCCACCGACTAGATTTCTGACAGCAACAACAATAAATTTAGAACGAAATTTGTGGCTTTCGAACGACAAAACCCAACAACAAAACAACAACAAACTAGCGCCAAGAATTTTGAATGGCAATATACATATTCCTGAGTAAATTATGGCTTATTAAAGGCTTTTATTTTATTATTATTCTTTTTTTCACGGGCAGCTCTTAGCAGATGTTGTTGTTGTTATTTAGCTTTTGGTTGGATATTTCCTTTAATTCAATTTACATAGATATGTTTTTGTATTCGCAAAGTGAGGCAGATGTGATCACATCGGAGTGAGGAGTAAAAAACGCGCGCGTGCCGCCTGCCGAACAACCGTACGACGCGAACTTCGGACCAAGACTGACCGACCGATCGCGAAGACACAGTCTTCAGTCTGCCAGCAGCGGCAGCGCAGGAGAGAGCGCCACAGCAACCAGCAACAGATGATGGCAAGTATAACCGATTCGCTCATTTGCCATATTTCTCTCTCTCTCCCTGTTGCTTACTCTCTTGGCGCTCGCTAAGCTCAGTTTATGAAAAAAAGCCGGCTCGGGCCTTGGGTGCTGGGTGGTGTGAGAATGCGAGCGGAGAGCGATAGGGAGGCAGTGCATGGTGAGAGGCCGTAAGAGATCGGGGGGCAGGCGACATAAATAAACAAGTGCTCTTGGCATTCGGTGCGTCGTTAATTCATGATTTCAATTTTTAATGCCCTGCGCCCGGCTTTTCAGCAATTACAATACCAACACAAAAGGTGGAGAGGGAGAACGATGTATCCACAGAGAGAGAGATAGTCTTACTTTTGGTACCCTGTAGGGCTGTTGCTGAGTTGGTCTTAGGAGTTTTATCCAAAGGGTAGAAGCGATGCTGATGGAAGAGTCGAAGAAGAGTTGCAGTGAGGAGGATCTTTTCCAATATGCCCTTACAAGTAGAGGGTAACAGCCACTGCAATGTGTTCAATTGCCGCTCTGGGTACTTTAATAATACAGCAAAACAGAGAAGAAGAGAGAAGATGAGTTGGGCAGAGAAGAGAGAAAAGGCAACGCAACAACCTGACTGCAACGCGTCATAATATACGCCAGAAGGGGAGGCCCTGAAATGACCGACCGCCCGCATTCTGAGAAATCCAGCCCTTCTATGCCCAGTAACCCACCCCACCCCCCTCTTGACTGTTACTCCTTCCCTATGATTTCCCCCACTCTCCCCCCCACTTTATTGAAGTATTTTCCGCTACTTGAGAGCATCTCAAAATGCGTGTGGGGCTGGGCAAGGGGACCCCTCAAGCCAAACTTTAGTTTCAACTTTCAGCTTGCAGCTCGTTCATGCCACACGTTGCATGCTGCACAGCTGCAGCAATCATTGATTCCTGCGCCAGCTGCCTTATTATCTTTCCGTACGAATTTATGGAATCATTCTTGCTCTCCCTCACGAAATCCGATCAAATTGTGTGAAAATTATCTCCAAGATATGCGTGATTATCTTTCACTTTGTGCAGATGATTTCGCTTGTCGAGGATTTCTTGTAGATCTTTTCCTTAAGTCGATTTCATTCACACCCAAAACAACCCGCAACATACGTGATAATTTTATTTATTTCTTTTTAATTGAAATTAATGAGACACTTGGGGCAGTCACAGTGCCAGAGCGCCAGTCCCCATCATGCCCCCTACCATATTGCTTCAATGCGTAACCCCTTCTGACAGCAGTGCTACCCTACCCCTCTTGACAGCTCACATTTCACATAATTGAAATCACTTGAGGGACAGACCGCAGACCCCCTTAAATGCTTAGCAAGCGAGAAGGCAGGCGGGCCCACCCACTTCGACAAAAGTTTTCTAATGATGGGGGGGTTAAAGAAATTACCAGAGAGCCAAAGAGTTAATGGAGATCACTTTGCTTCTGGGAACAGCCTACAAGTATGCAATCCCAAGTTTCTCAACTAAAAAAAAACATTTGAGGAATTTTTTCTCTGCAAAAAGTAAGTAAAATTTACAGCAAAATAAACATTAATTTCCCGCATTACTTACTTGCCAAAACATGCTAAAAATTACTTTAAAAACTTAAAAATTAGCTGAAATTTGGGGGAAAAATATTATTGACAAACATTCCAAATGATTAGTTTTATTTGTTGTGGGCTAAAACAATCGTCAAATATTCATATTCATTGCACTATATTTGTTGTGACTAAATGGGAAAGAGAATTATAAATAACTGTATTCTATATTAATAATTTATGTAATTAACGGCCAAATCGTGACTTTCTGGAGTGGATTTTTCCTCCATTTAAACTAATTTTCATTTTATTTATATTTATGTAAATTCTCGTAAAGTATTGTTGAAGCATTTTGGAATTCTCTAATTGTGCCAAAGCCTTAAACTAAATTTCAACTAAAATAATAAATAAATACAAGAAACAAAAGGAGAACTCGTGCAAAGGAAAAGTGAAAAACAAACAAAACGAAAGGGAAAACGCATTTTAGCTCATGAGCAAAAATAAATATAGAAAAAGAGAGAGAGGAAAATATCATCATAAATAAGAGACGCCAACTAATTTTTGTCGTAATTAATGGCAAGCATTTTCTTTTTTTTTTGGGCAGCAAATGGCGCGTATTAATTGGTGGGACAGACTGGGGAGGATCAGAGGAATCCCTTGATCGTTTGCTTCGTTATATTCTCGTAGTATTTACTGCGCCGCCAGGAAGCTGGCGGCTTCGGTTCGTTGGGGTTAGTGGAATCTGGATCGAAAGCGACAGCGGCAGCAGAGGAGGATGCAAACCTCGTGGCACTCACCTCCGGCGTGTGGGCAGTGGATGAGCGTGGACCCAGCTCTGTGGTGATGCCTGTGGCCAGGCTAAAGCCCTCCATTTCGCTGTCCGATTCGATGGCCTGGGGCAGTGGCAGTGGCAGCAGAAACTCCTGCTGTTGCTGCTGCTGCTCCTCATCCGGCGTGGGAGTGACACTCTGACTATGCAACTCGGCCACACCCACCACACTATCCTGATCGTCGCACTTGAGGGTCTGCTGTTGCTGCTGCTGCTGCTGATGGGCGGAGAAGTAACTCAATTCGGAGCTGTCAAAGGACATGTTCACTGGCGATGGCGGCAGTTCGGGGATCTCAAAGGTGCTCAGCGTGGAATCGTCAGCCTCATCGAAGGAGTTCTTGGCGGAGCCTATGTAGGAGGCCGTTTGGAAGGAGGACGAATGCGAGTTGGGTGTAAAGTTGCCCTCGGAGGCAGTGGCAAAGGATTCATCCTCCGTAGAACGCGATTGCCAGTCCTAAAACGGGGGAAAAATTACTCACATTAGAATGGTTTCTCTTGTGGGGAACATCCTTCGCTCTTACCTCAATGCTGCCCAATTTCTTGTGGCCATGTCCGCCACTGCCTCCGTTCGTGATGGACATGCCAGAGGGGCCACCGCCGCCGCCAACTCCCTGCTCCTGCTGTTGAACATCGCGTATGACGGCATCCAGGGACTCGGCCACCTCGGCAATGGCCCCCAGCTTGTGGGAGATGGCCGCGCAGGCCAGCTCATTGCTCCCTGTGGGCACAATCCTCAAAGTGGCTGCTGGCGCGGATTCCCCGGGGACTTCGCTGCCACTGGCACTGCTGGTCCGTCCGCTGTCGTGCATAAGGGGACTGGGGCTGCTGTCCAGCGGCAGTTCATCGGCCACGACACTGAAATCACCAGAGAGACGTGGATTAGCATCAGGGGGGGCTGCACCCGAATCCAATGAGGCAGTGCGTGAGTGCGAGGGCGTCGGCTCCTCCGTTTCGTTGTCGTTGTCGTCGGTGTAGTCGCTCTGGGGATACGTTTCGCTGTCGTTCCGAATGAGGGCTTTGATCTTGTCCAGACTCTTGAGGGGTTGCTCCCCCTGATAATCCTCTCCCTCCACCTGTTCCGCCTCCTCTTCGGACTCCTCGAAGATAATGTCACGTTCTATGGAGGCTTTGGCTATCTTTGTCTTTACGCTCGAAGTGCTGGCCGTCTCGTCGTCATCGTCTTCATCCTCATCCTCTTCGGCATCTTCGCTGCTCATCTCCGGGAGCTTGCTGGCCTCATTGATGGCCTCCAGAAGTTTGCTCAACTCCTGGCTGGACCCACTGATTGCATCCCCACTGGCAAGATCCTCCTCTTCGCTGGCCAACGGAGCAGCGGCGGCAATTGTTTCGGATTCGGTTTCGGTTTCAGTTTCCGTTTGGGTCTCACTTTCTGGCAGCTCTTCCACATCGGGCGCTTCATCTACCACAATGCTGGGCACTTCCGGTCGGGTGTAGGCCTGCTGCTGCTGCTGCTCTTCCTCCTCTGCTTCCTCCCCATCGCCCTTTGATTTGGCAAACAAATTACGAAATCGGGCAAACATATTCAGCGTTTGGGTCTGGGTTCGCGTTGTCTGGGATGCTGTGGCGCCTCTGGCTGGGAGGGACAATTAGTTTGACGTAATGCACGGGAACACGCGTTTGGCTCGAGGCCAGTGTGGCAGCACAGGGTAGATGTGTCTCTCTGTCTCTCTCTCTTTTACTGATAATTGTAGTCTCTAATTATTCACTTTGCCAGGATTAGCATGGGAGCCTCATCACCAAAGACCGAAACACAGAGAGCGAGAGAGAGCTACCCATGAAGACACTTCTATAATTATCACTTTCCTCACTTTTGACCCACTTCGTTGCGTGTCCGCCTTCTCCAGCCGGCAAAAGATTGGATTGGAATTCTCTAGATATTCTTCCCCGTTTATATACGTGTATATCTGTATACTGTGCAGTATTCTGTGTGGCTGAGTGTTTCATTAATTTGACAACCTGACAGTTGCTCGCGCGCCTTCAAAAACTTTTTCCCGCTCCGAACAGATCCCGCAATAACGAACGATGAACCGCACTGGACCACGCACTTAAATAAACTGGCGGATGGATCTCTTCTGGGTTCCTGCTTAGTTCTGATAGATCTTTAGTCTCTATATATTTAAGTGGTTGTTGTAGTTTGCGTCGTCGTAGTGCGTCGTCGCTCTGACATTTGTTTTATTCTGTCAAAAATTTATTTTTGATTTTTCTTTAGCATTTCCGCGGGCTATTTAGGAATTATTGTGGGGTTTGGTATTTCTACAGAAGCATTGGGTACATAAAACTTATTTTGTTTTTGTTTTAAGAGTTCTGGATTACATTCGAAATAAAGTTGCTGGGATTATGTTAAATTTTCATCAGTATTCTTTCAGTTCTGATCATTTTTGTCTACCAATTCATGGAAATATCTTCTCTAAATTTGTTAGGGCATTCACAATTCGTTCTCCTTTGTGTTAATTACATTCCAATTTGTCATTTCTTTTAGTTTTATGTCTCGCAACTTGTTAGTTTTTACTTGTTTTAGCTGTCTTTGGTGGTTTCTGTTCTGCTGCTGTGGCTAGCGGCGCGAACTCGTGGGATTTGAGTGGAAATCTTTGCCCTTTCCTTCCATAGTTTATATGCAGAACGCTCTTTCCTACCGCGTTTTATGCGTGGAGCATAATGAATGAGCCGCTGGCATGCTTCAAGTCCAATGTCCAGGCACTCACGCAACTGCTGCCAAGTGGAATAAAGAAGGAGGGGGGATGGGAACACTCACCTTTTGCCCGTGAGGGCATCCAAGACAAACGGCTCCTTCAGTCGCTTCTTCAGCAGCCTACCCAGCCGCACCATGCGCCCCACTTCCACCAGCAGCTGCTCCCTGGCCAGCAGGTGACGCTGCAGCCGCGGCGGCAGCTCCCCCAACGAGGGGCCGACCGGCGACAGTTCCGCCTCCGTCTCGGCCTCGGCATCGCTGCTGATCCCGCTGCTGCTGCGGTTGTGCTGCTGTCGCTGCTGCTGCTGCAGCTGCGCTGAAAGCTCCTTCGTCAGCAGCGGTCGGAGCTCCCTCAGCTGGCGGTAGTAGGCCTCGACGCTGCGATGGAATACGGCCGAGACGCGCAGGCGGGTCATCTGCTCCTGGGCAATCGACTGGAGGCTGTGCCAGGTGTGCTGCAGCTGGTGGGAGATGTGCTCGGGCTCACCGTCGTTTCCGGTTGTAGTGGCACCTCGTTCCAGTTTGCAGCACAGACGCAAAGTCTGGGAGGCCTCCACCAATTGGCAGCCATAGTTGTAGATGCTCTGAATGGGTTGGGGGAGGGAGGTGTGTGGAGATTGAAAAATTAAGGTCACTACAAAAAATTTAAATACCATAAAATTGCTGCAACAAAATATTTAAAATACTATGAAATTACTACAAAAAAAAAAAAAACAATTTTAAAATTTTAAAATATTAAAAAAAAATTTTAAAATACCAAATAAATACAAAAATAAAAAATAATACCCAAATACACAATATACCCAAAGGTTTCGGCAAAAAGTAAATATTATTAATGGAACAAAATACGGAAAACATAACAAAATATGCTGGAAAATGTATATAGAACATCAAGTAAAATAGAACAAAAAATAATCAACTACCCAAAAACTTGTTAGAAAATGTAAAATGCTTATAGAATAAATCTACTTAAAATACCCGCAATTCACGTAAAAACTTGCCCCGTATACCGCCCTCTAACAATCTCTCTCTGTCTCACCCGCTCTCATTTCTCTTGGAAGCTTTTTCCCCAAAATAAAACACACTTGAAAAAAAGAAAAAGAAAGAGAGGAAAAAAACTCACTCGACCGGTTTCCTCGAACCCCTGCAGCTCGTCCTTCTGCAGCTGGATCTCGTGTATGTTGCAGCCGACATGGGAGTGACACCGCAACAAGACCGCATAGAGCTCGCCCAGCCAGTCTCGGGCCCGCCGCGCGTCCTCCTCGTACGCATGGATGTGGGTCACCTGCTCCAAGGTGAGCCGCTGCAGCGCCAGCCGCTGGCCGCACACCTGACGTCTGGTGCGGCTCGCGTCGAGTTGGCGTCGCAGTCGGGCGATATCGGGGCTGTAGTCCAGCTGGAGGTCACGGCCCAGGGCGTCTTTCACTGGCATGGCCAACATGTCGCTGAGCTTCTCGCCCTCGCGCACAAGTTCGCGTTCGATGTTGCCTGTGTGTATGTATGTGTGTGTGTGTGTGTGTGTTTTTGTGTGGGGGAGTTCGATCGATGTTTGATATGGGAAATGTTCGACGTTGGCTCGCACTCACCCAACATGTTTTGGTTCGTCTTCAGCTGCAGGAGCAGCTGCTCCGCTTCGTGCCACTCCAGGCAGCGGCTGTCCACCTCCACCACATGGTTACCGGTGGTCAGCAGCTCCTCGAAGTGTTCCAGCAGGCGGTGGTACCGCAAAGCCGTCATCAGGATGTTCCTTCTTCGCTCCAAACGCTTGGCAAAGGAGCGGCACACAAACTGCATGAAGTCGCGCTGGGAGAGCAGGTCCTGCACCTGATCGCTCTGCCGATCCTTGGAGAACGTCTCGATCTTGTACAGCAGCTCTGCATAGCAGCCGTAGGTGTCGCGGCACTCGAGCTCCAGCTGATCGTGGGCGGAGCGAAGGTTCTCGCACACCCGAACATCCCCACCCACACTTCGCTGGCGGCCCAGCAGCTGCTCCGCCTGCTGCAGGATCCAATTCGTGACGAAGGCCACACCCTCCTCGAGCGTCCCCCTTTCCCGTGCCTCCCGCAGTGAGCGTAGCAGCTCCAGCCAGGCGGTGCGTATCGCCGTCTGCTTCTTCTCGATTTCGTTGAGTCGCAGCTCGATGCGGGTCCGCTCGCAGCACAGATCCGGTGGCAGCGGGGGACCTCTCTGCGCAGGCGGTGGCGCTGTAGTGGCTGAGGCCGGGGCTGGGGTCTCGAGTGCAACAGGTGCGGCCGCTTGTGGCACTGTGGACTGCGGCTCGTAGACCTCGTTGAAGCGCGCCAAGATCGCGTTACCTAAACAATGGGGCGAATGAGAGAGAAAGGGAGAGAGAAAGAAATGTATCTTGTGGCACTCTGGGGCTCCCATTGAGGGGAATCTCTTTTCTCGCTATTCACACACAAAAGTGAAACCTCTCATTTCATTCTGCGGATCGGATTGGATGGGATTGTGGCATGTGCCACCATTTCGTTGCGCATCAACGACTTTTGTGGCTTTAAGTGAAAGGTCACGTTTATTCGTTGTCTGTGTCTGTCTCTGTGTCTGGCAGTGCGTGGGACACTCACACGAATCCCCCATTCCCGCTGCCAGAACTCGGCTAAAGTTGTTGAATTTAAAGTCGAAACACTGTCGAGCCCAGTTAAGAAAGATCTCAAACCGCAGCCAAAAAAACGATTTAAAAATAACTCAAAGAAGCCAACAAAATGTATGAAATTCCCTTTTTTGTAATAGTGGCTTAAAGTATAAATGTACCATGTATTTTCAATGGCAACAACTCCCTAAAGTGGATTTTGGAATTATTTTCATTTTATATCTGCATTTAGGTTTTTTTATAAGTGTGCCTAAATATTCAGAAATCCCAATAGTAGGTCTAAATTATCTAGAACAAATAACACCAGGAATGCAACTGACTTTTCTGATAAAAGAAGACAAAATATCCTCATCAATTCAGGCACACATATATTTATTTCCCATTGTTCTGACAAATATACCAATTTATTATGAGCTTCCAGAGCTTCTTGGAATCATTTAGGTAAATCTTCTCATGTTTCCACAAAGTAAATACAATTTTAAGGAGCGTCATTCCTCGAAAGAATTTTTGGGATTATTCCTTAAATATTCTGGCAAAAATTTATGAATTTTAAGCCTTTCCTGCCCCATTCCCTTCCCATACAAATTATTGATCATTTTTCTTGATCTCCATTAAGACCTTCTGTGGGCCTCAAATAAGCTCTCCATTGGCATTATTTCAATGTTATTCAGTGCCGTTAAAGCCAACCCACAAGCAAAAAAAAAAAACAAAACAAAACCAAAAAACAAACGCGAAAAACGAGTTTGACAAACGTGGAGCACATTTCTAATTGAAAATAGACTCAAAATTCAATGATTTACTTGTCACCTATGTGTCTCAGCCTCTCTCTATCTCTCGCCTGGCCGCTCCTTCCCTCCATCGCTGCCTCTCCATCCAGCCAACACGTTTCGAGGGCACTTTGAATTATGTTAATTGCTCGACGCAAAAAACTCACAAAAAACAAATGACTTGAGCCACAAACTCGATTCGCAACAGCACGATTCGAAAATTCGATTCGGAATTGAACTGTGAGTCGGCGAACGCGACTCACCCATGTCTATGGCTGCCTCGATGCTGCTTTGGACGCGGGCATGCAATTGGGCGCACTTCTTGAGCTCCACATCCGCTTCCGTTGGTCGCATCGCCTTGTTGCCCCGCAGCAAAGTCAGCAGCTGTTCCATGGCTCCCAGGGTCTGGACATGCGATTTGGTGAATTCATCAATGGACTGAGCAAATCAAGGAAAACGTTGAATGTTTATAGGCCCGAACTAATTGAATTCAATGTGGCACTTACCTTGCGCTGCTGCAGCCACAGATCGTAGTTGAATTGCAGCGTGCCGCCCAGTTCCTCGGGCAGATTGTGCAGATCAATGAATTTTGCCAGGCGCGATTTGGACAGTACCAAAGGCTATAGATGGAAGATGAAATTAGGTATTTCCGGTGGCGATTTTGGGGCTATAATTTTACCTCTCCTTTTGTCTGCGATTTGGCGCAGGGCTCCACATGCTTCTCCCAGAATCCCTCCGCCCTGACTAGATACAGATCCACGCTGATGTCGCCCCCAAAGAGGTTGTAGATCTGACGCACCTGCTGGCGGCTGATCCGACTGCTGCTCTCCTGGGCATTCACGATCACGCTGACGCCATTCTGCAACACCGAAGCGCTGAAGCAAAAATATTTGATGCAAGATTGAGGTTACAATCGAGAAGATCCGCAGTTAAATGCTTCATTAGTCTGCCAGTTAAGTTTCCTCTTAATTAAAGACTTTATTTTTATTTTTTGGATCTCTGGCGACCCAATGCTTGGTTGATTGATCACGATCAATATATCCATAATTCATAAGGTTGTTCCATCTCTCTCTGTTTGATTGCTGCCTCGTAAAATTAAACAATTTGCTCGTTTTGGGGGAAAACAAAGGAGGGGCGTTGCTCTAAACGGCCTTTAAATGGGGCAGCAGGGGGAGCCTATTCGTTTGGGGGAAGGTGGCGGAGATACTTTGAGTTGAGTTTTTGATTGATTGCTGCTAACTACATTTGGCTTTCCCTCTTTTCAGATTACACGAACAACAAAGGGAATACCGAGATATGTAACAGAAAAATGTAAGTAGAGAATTTTTATAATCAAAAAAATATTCATTTAAAATGGAATAATTCTTGCAATATATACAATGGATCAATGGATTAAATACTTTAATTTTCTCTCTTTAAAATAAACTCTAGACCATTCAAATCTATTAATTTTCCACCACTTGTTAATCAATCAATCATCAAATACATTCCCCCTATGACATTTTAACAAGCCACTCCCCAAAGCTCATACAAAAGAGCATTCCGCAGTCGACCTTTCAAGCAGTTTTACCTTGAAGACAGTTCCCCTATACGGAGTATCATCAGAGCAGCTTTTAAACATTTACTTAGCCAAAGAACGGCGACACTTTGCATATAAATAACCAGATATTGTCAAGCCTATAAGACCCATCCCTAATCAAAAGCAATGAATGAGAGAGCGCGAGAGGGAGAGGGGAAAAAAGAAACCTATATCATCTGCGGGTTATTAGCATATTGCGGCCATATGTTAATTAGTTGACGGCAGGGCGGTCTTTCTGTTCTGTGGAGAGTGTAATTCTGTAATTCCCGATATTCTCTCACCTGAGCGAACGCTTGAGATAGTCGAGAGTCAGCTGGAGATAGCGGCGATTCCACAGTTGTAGATCGTTGAAGGCATTCACAACGAAAATGATGCGCTTCTGGCGATCGAAGCCGCCGGATAGATAGGCGCTGCGCGTCTGCAGGGCATTCAACACGTCCTCCTCCATGTCTTCAAGGGATTACGATCGTCGGAGGGATGGGACGATGATGATGCGTATGCGTATGCGGATGATGTTGGGATCGTCGCGATGATGCGGCTTCACTTTAATTGTTAATTGAAGCTTTTTTGTCTCCAGCAGGCAGCAGTCATTTCTACGATACGTAAATAAAGTAGGAAAATGCTGTTAAAGATTTTCTTTTTGTTTGCTGGAAAATTAATACAAGTCACAGTTATGTGAGGCTGTTTCTGTGGCTGGTGCCTCTGATGCCTCTGCTGCTGCTGCTGCTGCTGCACAATGCTGCACATTTCCAAATGCCGCGCGACTTTGTTGGGGAACACGTTTGACAAGTTGCAGCTGCCTGAAGTTTGCCTTTAGCCAGAGCCAGAGCCAAAACCAAAGCCAGACCCAGTCTCTCCACATGATTTTCACTATTTTCATGTTAGTTTAGGAGTTTTTTTTGTTGTAGTTTGTTGTTTATATACCCTAACAGAGGAGGTACTTTTGTTGTGAAGAGGAGCATGGGGCTGCAGAGAAGCTATTAATATTTGAAAATGTCGCAACCTTTGCAGAATTCCCACCAATGGACAGGATAGCATCTGGATCTCCATCTTGAAGGAACGTAGACAAACGTTAACTTGGGAATTTTTCATTGAAAAAATGTACAGTTTTTCTCTGGCATAAACTAATGCAAATTTGATTTAGAATCGAAATATTATGCCATCAGTCGTTAAGCGAGTCACTTCCTTCCTATATAAAATCAAGTCTCTTCCTTATATTATTTAAATACGAGACATTATTTTATAGCGAGGGTATCCCAAGCTTCGTTTCCCCAATTGCTAATTGTTGGTTCTTGTCTAGTCTCCTCTCTCTATCTCCTTCTGCCTCTCTGAGACTAATGGAAAAATTCCATTTTAGCGCATGAGTATTTTGACACAAATTGAAGTTAAGTTTTTTTTTTCTATGCCAGAGACGCAGCCGAGTGCTGCAGCAGCGGCAGTTTGAACTTAATTTCCCGGCTGATAAGGGGCGCGGCATATACTCAAACGCAACACACACACTCACACATGGCCCACATGCATAGTAGAATGAGATAGTGAGTGAGAGAGAGCGCTGGAGAGTATGAGAGTGCAGTAATTCTTTCACTTGAATGTACGTGTAGTGCAACAACAAAAATCCTGTTTGCTTGAAAGTCCGTCTATCTTACAGTTATGCGTAAGTGGTCTGTCTCTCCTCCTCCTGCTACAGACCCCAGACCCTCTCTCTTTACCTCTGCCGCTCTTCCTGAGTCTCTTACAAACTTGCTCTGCTTTTTTTTTATGTTCTATGCCTGTTCGAGCAATTTGCACTGCTTTGGTTCGATGGAATGGAGTTGTGGCTGGGGTTGGGTTGGGTTTGATGGAGTGGCAACGCAGCAACCTGTTCCTTTGAGTAGCCTTTAGGAGAGGAAGCTGTAATAATTGTCATAGCTGTAGATAGGTAGCGGTTTTTCCCCCTCCATCCACCATCTTCATGCCACTTCCCCTGCTGTGACTGCAGCCTCTTCCACTTGCCCTCCCCTACCCGCCTCTTCCGCATTGAATTTCAATTAATGGCAAAAAAGGCTGGAACAAAAAAAAAAAATACCTTGCAGAAGCAACTTTCTGGCTTGAGCATGAAAATATTTTCTGGTTTCAAATGTCAGTCTAAAAATTACTTGCAAATAAATATGGAATGGAAGAGTTATGTCTATATGGGGATTCAGCAGAAAAAGAATCACGAAAAGAATTAGCAGAAAAGGTAGCATGAAAGAATGCTCGTGGAGAGTATTTATGCTATGGGATACCCATTATTCACATTAATTTCTTGGAAGGTTCACTAATTGGAAGTTCATTTAAGTTTAAGTTGATGGGAGGATAAATACACTAAGCAAATGCCTGTACATTTGAATAGATAAGTGGATAAAGGCTTTACATGCAAATCTATTAAATACGAGCGTTAAATCTTGAGATCTAGAACAATATACCCCCAGTACCCTCCAAATACCGAACATCGAAAAAGGGGTAGCTGAAAATTGCGACCCCCGCAGGGCAGGTAATGCTCCGCTCCGCTCTGCGCTAACTTTGAAGCGGTAACGGGGCACACCTTTTCGGCTCCAACTGCCTATACCTCTACGTCTGTGGCTGCTGCTGATGCTGCTGCTGGTGGCACGTAAAAATGCTACTAAAATAGACAGCCCAGCCGAAGCAGCAACAACAATCAACCGTTTGAGTTTCGTTTCTGTTTTGTTTTCTTTCAATTTGGATAAACTTTCTTGAGAACTTTTTTTGTGCTGCCCCTTTTCTCTCCCCGCTCTGTGCAGACTGCGGGACTGCGACTGTGACTGCTTCGACATTGACGTTGACTCTTCGGGGCAGCAGCTTTTATTTTGTTTTATGATATGGCGATAAGATCTATGCGGGGCAGGCGAAAATGAACAACGGCAACGGGCTGTTAAATTAATTGAAAAGTTCAACTGGCAGCAGCAACAACAGCAACCATAGCAGCAGCATCAAAAAGTCATTAACATTTCTCCACAAAATTTGTTTTAACAGCTGACAAATGTTTTTTTTTTTTTTTCGGTTTCCAAATGAGTTTTGCAGTTCATTCCCGCCGTATTCTTTGGGTTCGGTGTTTATTTCTTGGGGTATTTTGTAATTTGACTTGAATTATGTTCAAAAGTTTCACGTAAATGAGTTCTCAGGAACTCTTTTTTATTTTATCGATTCTGGATTCTTGATACGCGATTTGCCAAACATTTGTTGTTGTCTTACTTTCGAATTCCCAAACGGATTAATTTTTATTACGAGTATCTCCACCGTACCGCACCGCAACCGCAAAACCGCACGCAATCATCCGCCTCGACCGTCCGCACAATTCACGCGTTCAACTTGAAGTTTGGGGCTCGCATTTGTTGCTGATCTGCGGCTGCGAGAAAAGCTTAAATGGAACTTGGTTTGAGTTGGTGGAGCCTCCAGCAGGTTCGAACTCGATCGCGGTTCGCTCTCGAACTGGGTTCGATCTCCATCTGTGTTCGTTCTTCGCACTGGCTCCGCCTGGTTGCAGTTCGAGTTGGTCGCGTGTCAGCTGTTTTTTGTTGTTTCTCTGCATATCAATTGAAGCCGTTTGTTTTTGTTGCTGCCTGCCCCCTTCGGCCCGCTGCTCAGGCTGATTACTTGCACGTTTTGCCCTTTTTTATGGGCCGCATAAAACCTGTTCGCATGTGTTGGTTCGACTGCAGTTGGGACTGTGGCTGGGACCGGGGCTGGAGTTTCTTTTCCGTCAAGTGCGCAAAATTAAAACAAAACATGCGTTTTGTTCGCTGATGGAGATATCGGGAGATTCTGTGGCGGCTCTCCACCGATTTCTTCCCTCTATCTGGCTCTCAGTATCTGTTTTTCTCTTTCTTCTTCTCGTTTTTTATGGATTTGTGTTGGATTTTGTGTTGACTGGGGCATTCCCTTGGGTATTATTATGGGCAGTTTCAGTCTTGGCATAGTATAAAATATTTCAATGAAAATTTATTGTTCCAATGGACTCAAATTTATCTCCTCAAAACTCACTCTTTCTCTAAACTTGAACTGTTTCTAGGGTATCAACCATTCGATTACTTTAGCCTACATATTCTTCCATCTCTTTGTTGTTTTATTCATGTATCGCACAACGTGGGAACTTTTAATTGTGTTGTGTGCATGGGATTTCAGCAGATACTCCACTCCGTACCAATACCAGGAATTGTTGTCCACTTTTCTCTCTTTTCAACAACAGCAAAGAAAAAGTGCTTGAAAATGCTAAAAAGGATATTTAGTATGCTCCTCTGGCAGGGCAAATATCAAAGATTTATTTGTGTGTGATGGGAAAAATATATATAAAAAATATAAAACCAGAACCGTTTTATGCTTCACTTCACAATCTTACGAAAATTGGGGGAAATCGGGAGACCCAAGGCAAATATTGTGCCACTCAATAACAACAAAAAAAAAAGAAAAAGGATCCACTCTGGTCTGCTGCAAAGGGGTAGTGACAGTGTGGGGATGTTACGACCCTTATAAACATGTCAATCACAAGTAAATTGTAGCAGATTTAATGGGCCCATCCAATGGGCCTGTCCAACGGAATTTGGGTCCTCTCCGCTTCGCACAGAAATTCCAGCGAATTCCGAGCCTCTGGTTGCGGGTGAGCAATGCAAATGGCGGTTGAGAGAGGCGGGAGACAGCGGGAGCCTGTCATAGATTTGCCGCCTTTCCATTTCACTGCTCAGCAGGAATTTATATGGGCCGGGGATATTTGGAGGCCTACGCCTGGGACTAGGCGCGCGATGGATTGTTTAATGAAACTTTAAGTGCGTGCCCATCCAGTGAGGCACGTACCACAGAAAGAAAGGGCAGAGCAGAGCAGAGAAGAGAGCGAGAGCGAGCGTGGCCGGATGTGGAGTGAAGGACTAGTGCCTGCACTCAATTGCAGTATGGCCGACCGCAAAATGGCGTCGAAAGCACTTCCGCTCGAGTTAAAAACAAAAAGTCATGCAAGAAGCAGGACCAGCAGCAAGGAGCAGGAGTAGCAGCGGGAGTACCAGCATCATCATCGTACGTGAAATGTAGCCTGACTTGTTTTTTTAATAACAGCCGTCCGAGCAAAAACGAGTCTGCCCCCTCCCCAGAATCCCCCCTGACAGCTTTAGCGGCTATTAGAAAATTGCGAAAATTGCGCACACGTTTTCGCACATACACACACACACACACACACCAGACCAGACCAGAGAGAGAGAGAGAGCGACGTCAAGAGACGACGACGTTGCATGCCCCCGGGCAATCGAGTGCAGTTTGTGGCCTCAGATTTATTGCAGACTCGGAGTACCGTTCGAATTTTAAACAGTTTTTCGTTAAGTTTGGTTTATTAAGCCTCGTGCCACGAGGCAGAATCAGGCAGGCGGCCCCTCTGCATAATTCATCTGGTTTAAGGGTTTTCCACCATTTCATTTTCCACAGAAACACAGAGCTTGAGAGAGAGAGAGGAGAGTCCTGTGATCCTTGTGGCTCGTTTTAAATCATTTGGCTGGCTGGCTGGCAGTAGTTTTTGGCCATTTTATGGACAGAGCAATAGGTGTGGCCGTTGATGTTTATTGGATGGATAAATGGATACTCGTAGTGGGTAGTGCTTGGATTGGGGAATACTCTCAAAATATCCTAGTCCTAGTTTTTGTGGGTAATTTTGGTAATTTATGTTTAGTTTCTCCTTGGTGGAAAATCGAGAGTTGAAGATTCGTTTATTAAAGTTATTGAGTTTTCTGTGCAGTTCATTCCTCAATCATATCAAAGAGCAAGAAAATTTCAAATTTGAAAATAATTTTTAGCTGAAATGTTGAAGTTTCTCATTGCATTTAAATTTGTAAATAAAAGAAACACAGATGCTTTCATTTGAGCGACTCAAAATATCCCATATCCAAATTCAAACAAAATTAAAACTCATATTTCCCCAAAAGTTTAATTAATAAACTTTAGGGAAACAAAACACCCCAAAATAAACATCAAATTTCTATTCAAAATTTGGAATCTCCTTGAACGCTTTAAGAAATATCACACCAAAAAGCCAAAACGCCCGAAATGTGGCCGAAACTGGAGCCGAAAATGCGTTGAGTTAACCCTTGGCCCCATGTTCATGGCCATGCCGCACCCTCTTCGTTCAGAAAAGGGGCATTTAAGTTCTCGTGCCATTCGCATACCCAGAACCCACTTTAATTTGGCAAAAATCTAGGCATATGCCGTCAAGGCTTTATGGTTTCACCTTCAAAATTGCCGAAAAATGAACGGAATAAAAGGAAACCCTGCGGCGTCTCTGATTACACGCCCACACACTCACACACTCACACACACTCACACACACACACACAGAGAGAATGAATGCCACGTGTAGCTACATATGTGGCAGCAGAAGCAGCAGCACCTCTCTAAAATGGCAAAATCGATAGTGTTGCCAGAACAAAAAAAAGAAAAAAAAACACCCAAAAACCAGAAAGTTGGGGGGAAATATGCCTGCCATTTGGAAACATTAATTGATTGAATTTCTGAGGCGCAACGAAGTGAGAAGACAAAGGCGAAAAAGTTTCTTCGGGTGGCATAAATATTAATATGACAGCAAAATTATGCGTGGCACAAACAAATGTTTAAAATTCAAACAAGACCGCCCTCCGCCCAGCTCACAGCCATCCATCCATCCGTTTGCCCCAAAAGAAAAGCCATTCAAGGACACAGCAGGAAGGCGGCCTGAAAGTAACAACAAGGACAACGACAAGTGTTTAAATTAATAAGTATGACGGAAGGACTTGCCATTTGCCAGACCAGAAACCCTCTCACCCAATTTTCCATCCCCATCTCCTTTTCGTTGCCAGGCGTCGGCCTAAAAGCAGGCTGTGAAAATTGTACGAGTATGCGGCTGCGGGAAATTAATTTTCATTGAAGCAGAGCGAAACAGGGCGAAGCGTGCTGTTCGAGTGGGGCTTGCTAGCTGCTTTTCCTGGCACTACTACGATAACTTTTCCCCGACAATTGTTTAGATTTTCGGCGCATTTCATTTGCATTCATTTACTAATTACGGGAACATTAATTCAGTGATTCACTTGAAAACTATTTCTAGCATTCATATTAATTCATATTCGAAGAAGGACTGGCGAAGGACATTTTCCCATTGACTTTCTGCCGCTGCTGTGCTTAACTTTTCGAGCTTTTCGTGCCAATCTCCGGGAATCTATGGCGCTGATGATAGCGCTAATTGTTCTAATGCGCTCAGGCAGTAAGCTGCTTAAAATTGCTCACAAATTGCAGGAAACGACTAGAGAGGCTCCTGTGGAAAGAAGTAGGAAAGAACACACACAGAAAGATGGGTGGGAGGGTGTGTAGCTAGGAGTAGAATGGATGCGACTGCCTCTGCTGAGGTATTAGCAGAACTCTGGCATTGACACCACCATGGGGAAAGGTTCAAAAATCCTCACAAATTTGCCATGCTGTTGGCCAAACCGATTGCAAAAGCCAATGGGGGCGATTGTAAAGTAAGGGGAAGTCGTTTGGAAGTCAAGTAATCTGTAAGGTATAGGGACCTAGGGACAAATAGGTAGATATATAGATAGACTTACAAATAAATATGGGAGTAATGTGCATTCAATTAAGAAAACATCCATAGACTGAAATCCAAGGTACAAATTGGTATATCTAGACTTATTCAACAACAAAAATATTAGGATACACAGGGATCACAGAACCCAAAGAAATCTAATAATAAAATAATAATATAATCCACAAACATTGCACACAACAAAGAACCGAATCAAATATCTTTACGCTATCAATATTTTTGGCATTAAAAATATGTGCACGAAAATGTGCAAAAGATTAGTGGCTTTCTTTAGATAAGGGCTGTCTAGAGTTCGCCCCAAAAGTACTTGCACTTTCCTCCTGCCTACAATTAATCTATCGGACCACCCACGCTCCACAGCTCTTCAGCTTTCGAGGCACAGCAACAGCAAAAAGAACTTGCAAAAGGAAATATCAGAAATATCATAATCATTCCCCGAGTAGTATGGCATAAGTATAAGTGTACATTTATGGGTGGAATTTTTAAAGCTACTTCACAGTTTGCTTCTCGAATCTTCTTTTGACTCCAAGGACGAGCTATTGAGGGGGGTTGGAGGCCTATGTCGAATGAGAAAGGGCACAATATACTGGGCACACTTCTCGGGCTCGTTGAGATGCACATGATGGGTGCCCTCCACTTCGTAGAACTCAAATTTTGGGTTATTTTTACTTAGAATTGAGAAGGACTCGCTCGGCCCCAGAAACGGCGACTCGGAGCCCTTGATGATGAGGTAGGGATTCGTTTCGATGCGACGCGCCATCTCCGCAAACAATCCCACATCGAGGTAGGCGTGATTTAGGAACTTTATCCGTCCATCCCGTGAAAAGTAATATTTGCCCGGATACAGCTGCGACCTGGTCACCTGGCGGTGCAGCATGTGGTGGGCCACTTCGTAGCGAACCGATTGGAAGGTGCCCTTGTTGAGGGCACGGCACAACGTTTCCAGCGTGTAGGCGGGCGGCTCGCAGCTGATGCCCTCCAGCAGTCGCTCGTCCTCCCCCAAATGCTTCTCCATATTGCGGGCCGACAGCCGCAGATTGTTACCGTCGGGCTGCCTGCTTTCGGATATCAAAATGTCCAGCGATATGACCATGTCCACAGTATGCGGGGCAAGGGCCGCATAGACAAACATCAGAATGGCGCCCATGGAGTGCCCCAAAAGGGAGACCTTTTGCCAGCCATATGCCTTCATAACTCGCGGAATGATGTACACGTAATCATCGACGCTGTAATGCATGCCAGCCTGCAGGTGGGAGGACCTGCCATGGCCAGGCAGATCGATGCACAGCACACCCACATGGCCGGGCAGCAGCGGTATCAGTCGGTCAAAGGTCCCCAGATTGTCCAGCCATCCGTGAATCGCCAGAATGGGACGCTCCTGTTGATTGCCATACCAGCGACCCGATATATAACCCCACGGCACTGGAATTCTCACATCTTTGAACTGCAAAAACGATGAGAAATGTAGGAAAATTTAGACTTCCATTTCCACTATGAAAACACTCACATCATCAAGCGATAGCGTGCCCATCCTCATAAACTATACACCCAGAGTGGCAGCGTCAAAGCCAGTGTCTTATCTCAATAATTTAATGATTCCCAAATTATACTGTTTTTTTTTAGATTTATTTTTTCTGTTTTTGGGCGACTGTCCGCTCAAAGATCTATGCACGGAATGATTCCGTCTTGGGTTTCAGTTGGTAAACAAACGCCAAAAAGCGAAAGACAGAGCAATGTGGAACGTAAACAGCATATAACGAGATAGAGGAGGAGAGAGAGAGCCGTCTGGGTGCTCTCCACCTTTTTCTTATCTCTCTTTGGGACCCATACAAAATTTGGGTTTTCAGCAGTGTTTCAGCAGTGAATCTGTGGGGAGGCAAGGCTATGTTTAGAGGTATTTATAGGGCAGATAATACCAGACCAGGGAAGTAAAGAATGCACACAGAAATTCAAATAAAAATGTATTCCAGTGCAACGATGCCCACTGACACCTAAGTAGCGATCCCTCCACCAGTGGCTGCGCCAAATCCATTGTCTTATCTGTATTATTTTGCTCTGCAAACACAAACCTTGAATGATTCCCAAACTTGACTATTTTTAGATTTTATTTGTGATCTAAGCACGCAAATACTCTCAAACTATAATACAAATCTCCTGCTATAATTAACGTTATCGAAGCTACGTTCTTCACAGTTTGCTTCTCTGTTTGCTGGGCTTGTTCCTGGCGAAGAACTGCTCCCGCGCAAGTCGGCGCTCCTTGGAGCTGAGCTGAGTCTCTTGCCCAGCCAGGGACCAGGTATTCAGAGTAGGAGGACGATGGTGTCTGATGAAGGGCACAATGTACTTGGCGCACTCTTCGGCCGCATGGAGATGGACATGATGGGTGCCCTCCACTTCGTGCACCTCAAAGTGTGGATTGTTTTCACCCAGAATGGACATGGCCTCGTCACAGTGGGGTCCCACATATGGCGACAGGGAACCCTTGATGATTAGATAGGGCTTTCGCTTGATACGTCTCGCCATTTCCGCAGCGAGTCCTTCCTCGAGGAAGAGGTGGTGGTAGAACTTGACCCGTGCATCCCGCGAGAAGAAGAATCTGTCCGGGTAGAGCTGCGACTTGGCCACCTGGCGATAAAGCAGATGCTGTGCATACTTGGGGCGGCACCGAGTTGTGGCTGCCCTTCGAGAGAACTTTGCGCAGTTCGGGCAGCGTGTAGGCGGGCGGTTCGCGCAGATTGCCTTCTTCCTGGCGCTCATCCTCCACCAGATGCTTCTCCATGTTCCTGCCAAAATTATCCACGTCCTTTCCTCTGGCATCGATGGGAATCGGCAGCAGTATGTCCAGCGAGATGATCATGTCCACAGTGTGCGGTGCAAGGGCCGCGTAGACGAAGCAAATAATGCCGCCCAAAGAGTGGCCCATCAGCGAGACCTTGTGCCATCCGTATTCCTTCATAACTCGCGGAATTATGAACACGTAGTCGTAGACGCTGTAGTGCATTCCCGGCTTCAGGCGGGACGACCTTCCATGGCCAGGCAGATCGATGCACAGCACACCCACATTGTCGGGCAGCAGCGGTATCAGCCGGTCAAAGGTCCCCAGATTGTCCAGCCATCCGTGAAACGCTAGAATGGGTCGTTCCGTTCGATTGCCATGCCAGCGACCCGATATATGACCCCAGGGCACTGGAATTCTCACCTCTTCGTACTGCAAGAGAGAAACGGTTAATTATGTTGGGTTCCAGTTTTATGTAGGACAGTGTAAACCATCAATCGATGCCGGTTTTTGCTGTTTACTGTTTCTTTGTTTTTTCGCCAACTCACATCTGTCAGCGACAATGTTCCCATCACGACCATCGGCGTCGGCCTATTGAACTTTGAACGGCGGGGGCCACTTTTATGCGTGATCCAGTTCCAATTGCGGTGGCAACACCCACAGTATTATCTGTAGTATCTCGACTTGGCCAGCGTGGGGAGTGATTAGTCTCTTCCGACTTAATACATTTCCCTTTTTGAGTTCCTACAACCCAGTAAGCTAAACAGCTGTGCGTGGAATGAAACGGAATCCAAGTGCTGCAGCAGACATAGTGCCAAAGAGAGCGCCTAGCTGGCGGGTTGTGAAGAGAGCAATCAAGCAATCAAGCTTTATGCACGAAGAGAGTGCGTACAGGTTCTAGCGAGCGTGAGAGATAATGAGTGGGAGAGCCAGCAAGCACCATCAAAGCTTTCTTCATGCTCTCTTCTCACATTTGCTTGAACGCACAGATTTTTGTTTTGTTTGTTTTCATTTTTGCGCTGCTTTCACATGCTTTTTGCATTGATCTTCTATTTTAGGCAATATTAACCGCTTGTATTGCTTTATTTTTCACTAGTTGGTTGCTTAGCAAATGATTTTTAAGCCTGAAATACTTTTAGTTGCTACCAGTCGGAAGTTTGAGAGAATACTGTGCTCCAAATCGAGCTTTAAATCAGCTGAAACGATCACAGAGCGAGCGCAAAAAGCTTCAATCCCCTTCTTGCGTTGCATTTTGAGAAAGCTTTCATTTAGTTGATTATTTTAATTCAACCATCCGTGAATCGCCAGAATGGGACGCTCCTAACTTTTAACTAATAACTTTTAAGTACTTGATCCAGTTGAGAGTTATCTGCTGTATCGGCTGTCTACAAACATATACATATACTCGTGGGTGTATGTATCTTTTTGAGGCCGTCCTACAATCCAAAGAGCTGTACATTAAATGGATCGGATTCCAATCATGCCAGGATTTCTATCATTCAGTACATCAGTCAGCGATGCTGAACTTGTGAACTTTTCATAATTCTGATCTTCTTTAATGGCTATCATGGCTTGGCTTCAAGGCTGTCCCTCCTGGGCTCAATCATCCAATTTGCCTTTCCGAGGCATGGCAGCTTCCATTCAGAGTCCGGTGCAGAGTCAATAAACTGCCGAGAGATTTGGGGAATGTGTCGATTACTACGTGACTCTCGCAACGAGTTGTGCACCGTTGGTCGCACCGTTGCACACCGATGCGCTGCGATGACCATGACTCGCCGTGTTGTCCTTTCAAACTGCATTGAGCACGTGCCATGCCACTTCTCTGCTCTCCTTTCTGATAGTTCGTTCCGCCAGCCGAGTGAAGCAAAATGTGGTTGCATGCAACTTAAATGGGGTGGGGTAAGGGGTGTGGTGTCAGTTCTTTGCTAACTTTAAGCTCCTCCTGCTGCCTGATCGATTACTTAACGATGTCCCAATCCCCTTTTCGCGCTTAATCCGTAGACTCCTCCAAGTGCGCAAGTCCTCCCTTCCAGCTGTCAACCAAAGTGCGGATTACCTTCCGCTGTCTTTATCCTTGACTAACTATAACTCTAGATGCCATCTAGTAACCTTTGGGAACCCCTAATTTGATGGCTTGCAAGGGGTTGGTTGGGGCTGTGCATTTCCATCTCGTGTGCATTGCCATCTCGTGTGCAGCCATGATTTATCTTTAATTTATGTTTGAGTAATTTATCATGTCTCTGTGTTTTGGGGTCACACAGTCACACGCCCCCGCAGCAAGCAGTTCCTTTCCTCCCAGAGAGCTGCCTTCCTTTTCCTGCCCTGGCAAAATGCTATGCAAATTGTCTTGAGCATTCCCCAAAGTGAAAGTGCCATTTCCCAAGCACACACAGAGAGTCATCCGACTTTCTCTGCCCCTTCGCCGATGTGTGCGTGCGTATTTGGCCTTGAATCCATAATTTGCTTGTCAACGGCAGCCTCTCGTGGCAGGGTTGCTGCCGCTGCTGCTGCTGCTGGCTGCTCCTCCACCAAAAATTGTGCGCACATAATTGAGTTCAAGCATTTGGAAGCCAATTATGATTTCCACATTTTCACCCAATTTTCTCTCGCCTCTCTCATTTCTGCCGCTTCTTGCCACGCGCTTTTTGTGCTGCCTCTTTGTCCTGCCCTCGTCGTTCCTGCCTCGCTTGCTTGATGTGTCCTTCCCTTTGGCAGGCACTTGCCTGATGTGTCCCCTGTCCTCGCTTGGGCCGCCTTCCTTTTGTCCCTTTGCCTTTGCTCTTTTCACATCTCAATCAAGTGGGTGTGGGGCGGCGTCCTTGGCCCTTTCTGCTCTTGGTGGCTCCTGGTTGGGGTCGTGAATTGAACTTTAGCTTCTGCTGCGTAACTCCAGCACCCATTTGGCCTTCTTTAAACTCGAGCCACTGGCCATCGAACGTCTTTAAGCCGTCAGCTTCAGGTAGTGGTCCTCTCTCAACGTGGTCCTGCTCCTGCTCCTGGTGCCTGCTGCCTGATCAGTCCGATGTTGCTTTAATTGCTTCTGCCACTTAACATATGCAAATTTAATTTAATTCTTTTTCCTTTAACCAGCTTTCCTCAAGTGGCTGTGGCTGTGGCTGTGGCAGGGCGAAACCCTCACCTTTAGTTTGATAAATATTTATGATTGCCAATGATAGTGGGTTGAACAACGGCAAAAGGGTTCTGTGTGTGCCTCCTAGGTGAACCCCCACTCCACTGCACTGCCCCGGCCAAAGGGAAAGCGGCAAAAGAAAAGAACAATAAACAATACGGCGGCAGGCACTCAACGCAACGGAACTCGACGCACGGACTCTGACGAAGCTCTCAACCTGTCAGCATGGATCGGTTGGAGCGGGGGGAGTGGATGGGCTTGGGCTAAGTGTGTGCCGCATCCCGCTCTAAAGGAGCTTGGAGCTTGAGCCGGGGCTCAGGCCAACAAAAGATACCGCCGGAAGTCTCGAGCTGATACGCCATGCACCTTCCAACCTTCCAACAACAAAAACAGAGGGAAAAACGAGTAAAAAACCGAGGGAAATGGCTGTGGCAAACTTGCGCAACTACTCCCCCCTCTCCTTGGCTATTATTCTTTATGTGTTGCTATTTTTTGGCCGGATTCTCTCTGTCAGGGACCAGAGTGCGAAAGAGATTTAAGCTCGAACAATGGCTGCAGGATTGAGGGGATGCTGAGCGGCAGGGGGACGGCATGGGGCAGTGGCACACGCAGAAAAAACAACCCACCGAAAGTGAAGAAGAAGAATGTGAAATGTGTGGAATTGCATTAAGAAATCATTTTCATTGTGCGGGAGGTGGCTGTGGGGTTTTTCCTGCACCTCTAGTTCAAACATTTCTTCGCTGCATTTTTCCACGAGTGTGGTGTGCGCGGGCGGTTTTTGGCCGCAATGCTTTAACTAATGAATTTGACTATTTTATAAGGTGAGGGGAGCCCCGTACCCCGTACCCCGACCCCGTCCCGCCACCAGCCCCATCTGCTGTGTGCATTTAATTGTATTTCTTCTAATTATACAGCAGCAGCAGCCGCATTTGCATTTGAATACATTTGCATACTCGTACGAGCTCTACACACACACACAGACACACACATGTAAGACTGAATACACTTGTATACAATTCGTACTTTTGCATATTACAATTAGAAATTCCAGAAAATTACGAATGTAAACGCAGAGAATTTTGTTGTTTTCATGAAAATTTAATGCTGCTGCACCCCAGCCGGTACAGACCAGCCCAGCGCAGAGCCTCCTTTTTTCGCAGCTTTGCCTTTTTTTTAATTGAAGGTGAGGGTTTCCCCGAGTTACACTCAGCCTCATTCGTACGTAAACTTGCGAAATTGGATTAGGGAAATGAGGGAAATGGTGGCAAAAAGGGGAATTTAATAGAAGAAATGTGTGTGAAAATTCTGTCATAATAAAAGAGTAAAAAGTTATCTTTTTCCGCAGCAAAAAAGAGAAAGAAAGGGAGGAGTTAAGCCTTGGGGTGCGAACCGTTTTGGTGACCTTTAGACCAGCGGTGGGCACGCTCTTTGAATTTGGAAGGAGTCCAAGAATAACGAGCGAGACTTGAATCGAGCGGCGATCAGCCACACTCTGCATGCATTTTGTTGTTAGAGGGATCTGGATGCCTAGCATTGATAATCTCGGGAGGCAACACCATAGACCACAACTCATCTACATTTCCACACTCAAGTAACTCAATTTGCACTAGTTAATAATTCAATTCAACTAGATTAGTTATCTTCCGTGCACTATATTTTCACTAATTTGTCATTAATGTGAATCTGTAGTGAAACTAAACCCATATAGCCCATCCAGCCAGTCACACAATAATCGTGCAGGAATACAAATGGTTGTTCGGTTGGACGAATTCCCATTTGGTTCCACTTCAGATGTGCATTAATCCACTTGATTTCCAGTCTCACGCCTCACACAGCACCAACCAACGGGCAATGATTTATGAATCTCCACTCTGCCACACCCACACCCACTCCCACTCCCACCCACTACTCCCTCACTCTCTTTAAAGCCCTCTTCATCACTTTGTGCAATTTAATTTGGCTATGCAATTGCTTAGGTTGATTCTTGGGTAATCAAGTGTCCACCTCAGCAGCTGAGCTCTCCAGCAGCAATCAGAAATCAAGCCGGACACGTGCCGCAAGATATACCCAGTCCGTTCCAATAAATTAATTAGCCACAATATTTATGATTATTGCCCCAAATGATTTTCGCTTTTTCTTTCCTTTTCGATTTCTGGTTTGTGGCTTTGGCTTTGGTTTTGGCTTTGTTTATGTTTTGGCAGGCAAGGCAGGCAGTTCATAAATAATTCGTATAATTTATGCACTGTCATTGTATATATTGGCTAATGGCAGGAAGGCGTGGCATTTGTCAGGGCATATAAACCGATTGTTTATGCTGCCTCCAGGCCCTCCCTCCAGCCCCTACCCGTGCCCACAAATCGAATACGCAATTGCCTGGCACTCAATTTGCAATGGAAGGAGAAGCTGAACGAAGGTGCGAGTAGTAGACTACACTACGATTTCATAATTCAAATTCTTCGATTTATGGGGCCAAAACTGGCGAAATTCCCCTGTGGGGTTTATCTTCCTCTTCCTTCTCTTCCTCCTTTGCCTCTCCTGCGTTTGTTTGCACTTGAGAGAGCCAACCCCCCCTTCAGCAACCTTGCAATGCTCTCTTGGCCATCATAATTTACGATTTACGGCCAAGCCCCCAACCCACCTCCCCACCCACCAAAAAACGCACTTCACTTGTGCGTAATGCCAAGACAATTGTGTGCACAAACTGCAAGGATTTTCTCTAGGGTACAGCAGGAGCACCACTACCCGTATCGTATCGGGGGAAGGGGCTTCCCCCGGTCGGCAAGTGCATTGCTGTTGCCGTATATCGGATCTTGTCTGGTCATAAATTGCCGTTTTTCTGGTTAACTGCTGCTCCTGTTTTCTGGCCCAAAAATCCCACTTTAGCAGTGTTTCGTTTCAAGGGGGAAATTCCCATCCCCACCTGCAGTGGTGCGTGCTCCCTGGTCACAGATTGAGAGAGAATTGGATTCTCTTCCCTGCATTTTGTAATTGGAGTTTGAAGTGCCAACAACAAAAAAGTTTGCAATTCAAAAAGTTTTACATTTGATTCAGTTTTCAGCTGTATCTGTATCTATATCAACGAGTACTCGTACTCGTCCTCGTACTCGTATTCGTATCTGTCTGAATGTTTTGTCGGAATTGGCCCCGGAACAAACTTTGAGCATTTTTGACCAGTAATTGAACTCCGTAAAATGTCACAAAACTACACACACACACACACACACACACATGAGCGGGCTTCTAATTACTCGTACAATCTGCCACTTGTCCATTGTCTTTTTGGATGAAATGTGAGCAGAGCAAACCTGAGAAAACAGCCATAAATCTATTGATGGCCTGCGGTGGCGAAACATTTTGTCCGAAAGAAAAGCACTTAGATGTGCAAATATTTTCCGCCCTCTTTTCATATTCATAGTTTCAGCTTTCAGCTTTCAGCATTCAGTTTTCGGGTTCGGTTTCGTTTTCGTTTTTGCAACTTTTGTAGGCAAGTTTTTTAATTAAAAACAAATTCATAAATGCAATTTGCATGGAATTCAATTAAAGTTTTTATCTCTGGGCATCTGTAAGTACTCGTAAACTGCCTGCACACAGGATGCTGGGCAAATTAATCATACGCACTGTCGTGCAATCAAGATGAAATCTAAGCCTGTGACAAGCAGGACATAAATTTGATTGCAATGCCCAGAGGGTAGTGGGAGTGGGTTCGGAAACCGAAAAGAAAGAGGAGTTGCTGTTGGATACCCTTTGCATATTCCTAAAGAGAAATCCTCTCGAAAATCCGTATACCCTCCCTAAAGAGTACATTGAATAAAATGAATGACTGAGTGAATAACTGAATGGGAGCCGCAAGTACGGGTATTTGAGCATCGAACGTGCCACAGTGGAGAGTGCACAAAAAGTTGCACGTACTGCAGTTGCATCCTCTGCAGCTCCTCGTTTGTTTGTGTTTGTGTTTGCATTTGCATTTACTTTGCCTGCACTTTTTGGCTTTCACTTCCACGCATTCGCCTCTTCGCCATTCCTTTCCTGTGTTTGCCAATGGCGATGGCCGTGTAATTTCTCTCAAAAACATCAACATCAAGAAGGAAAGAACTTTTGGCTTGTTTCTCCGCTTCTTTTTTCTCAAGTGCTCGTTCATTCGTTTCGTTGGTTCGTTTATTCGTTTATTCGCTTGCTCGTTGGTTTATTTCGGTATCAATGTAAATTTTAATTTGTTTGGCAAATATTTTCTTACACGAGTGCAACGGAACGGCGCCAGGACAGGAATGAGCAAAGATACGAGTGTTTGGTTCGCTAATTTGGCTCCAAAAGATGTGTGCTGGCAACGAAGTGATTTCTGGCAACTGGCAAAATCCGGAAAAGGCAGGGCTTACAGGGAAGCAAAATGATGATAAAGGGATGGTAGCTCAAGGCGGATTTTGCCCAGTTAAATATCTACATTTCTTGTTACAATTTTCCTTCGGGATATTTTCCTGTTTGATTTTCAAATTTTTGCTTTTGATGTACCCCCAAAAGTTTTCTGAGGCAACCGCAGCCAATGCGTAGGGCAAAACGCTCTTGCTACACCTTTGTCTTGCTACTCGTTCCTGGCTGTGCCACATACAGCAAATTCCTAAACTTGCACTAAAAAAGGGAAGGAAGAGGCAAAAAGTTAGTCACTTTTTATTGTCGGCAAAACATTTAAGTGGAGAGAAACGAGAATGTAAAGTTCCGGTTCTGGCAACTTGATCAGAACTAAGTAAGTGGCAAGACATTTGCACGCATGCCACAACCAGTTCGTCCCATCCCGTCCCGTCCCGTGCGCTTTGTTGGCTTGTCAGTCAGTTGGCTGCTCCGTTCCGTTTCCTTACATGTTTCCCCCCCACCACCCCCTACTGACAGACAACGATTTTTTCAATATGTGTGTAATTCTTACTTAGGCGGCGGCGCCTGTACTCGTCGTGTGAGTTCTCTCTGCTGGGCGACAGTTTCCAAAAGTGACGATGACAGGCAGAGCAGGTCGGTCCTCTGCTGCTGCTGCTACTGTCAGCCACGGGTGACGGTACTGTAGTCCCTGAGATCCTGTCCAAGGGTTCTGTGTCTAGACGAAACCATGCAGCGAGGCAGTTTCCCCCTTCCCCCTCTAAAAAGTTTCATTTGTCGTTTGCCAAGAACGCACACATTTTTTATACACTTTCAATTCATTAAACTTTAAATTTAAAGTGACACTGGGATGAAGGAGATAACCGAGTACGACTACGAGTTCCACATTTCTCCATCTCTTTTTGTTGTGCTGACAAAAACTTAAATGAGCATTGTTCCTATCGCCATCTCTTTTGGCATTATTGTTCCGGGGGCTATAAAATAAATAAAATTGAAATTTTATGCAAATCACTGAAATGTTGCTGTTGCTGTTGTTGCTGTTGTTGTGTGGCATGTGAAGCGGCAAAGCCGAATGACAACGATAATGTTGGGGCGACGGAGAGAGCAAGCCGAAAGGAATATGTTCGAAATGAGACAAGAAGTTAATTTAGGGAATCGCATGGGCAATGGATGGATCCTTGGGGTGGAGCGCACACGAAACGAGGAATGAGAGTCCTGGGAAGCCTTTCAATTTGCTGAACAGTTTTATGCCATTTATTGTTTTTTTTTTCCAGAAATTTGTAAAACTCTTTTTGTGGGGAATTTAACTTTTTGTTTGGCGCTTGGGTTTGGCTTACGAAAAGTAAAAGGATCTAGCAAGGAGTACGGGAATAGTTCAAGCTTACAATCTACCAATGATTGCGGAGATTAATTTTGGGTTCGATTAGAAAAAGAATAGAAATTAATCAGCATATTCCCATTGGTTTTTGGGCTGCTCTACCTTCGTGGATTACTCACACATTGCTTATACTTTCGAAACGCACTGCAGCGAATGTGAATTTAATTTAATTTCCCCCCAGATCTGTGCCAAATTTCAACTTGAATGTTCATTTCCGGCCAAGAAAATGGTCGTAGTCAGTGTGCCTACGTCTTGGCTATCGTTGCCTTGCCCATCTTCCATCTTAAGTTTAAAGGCCAAATGAGCTTCCGTTGTGGCTCACACACACACACACACACAAAGCACAGAGACACAGATAGAAAGCTCTGCTTCAACTTGAGTGGCAAATGAATCCCAAAGCCAAATAGAATCCTGGCTCAGCAAATGTCCATCCATTGGACTTATTACATAATTAATAATTAGAACAGATCCAGAGAAGCGCTGGCGAGCGAGGAGAGCGAGTGGCAGAGGGGTCCGCCCGGGATAGTATTTTAATAACCCATCACATCACATGCCCCACTCAAGTTTCGAATGCTGCCACATGCCACAGCAGGGAAGGATGGCAGGGGAGTGGCAGTGGCAGTGGAAGTGAGGCAAGTGGATGGCAACTCAAATCAATGTGCGAAACGTGCTAATTGCGGCAGCTGTGCAAATGTGTGCCTAGCCCGGCCATTTGATAGTTGACCATCATTTTGATGGCCCAAATGGTTGATAGAGGGGCAGGGGCGATGCGGAAGGGTACAGGGGCAGGGTCAGGATATCTTTAATGTGTGCAGAAGCCGCAAAAGAGAGAGAGAGAGAGCACATGGAAAAAATACTAATTGCCAGAGAGCAATGAATGCCATGAAAGTGAGTTGAAGCAAGGAGAAACTTTTGCATAAATGGCTGCCGAAACCTCAAACTACTCAAGTGGGTGTCTGTGTAGGAAAGTGAGTGTGTGTGTGTGTAGGAAAGGGAGAGGGGGAGAAGTTTGGGTAAGAGTGCGTGGGAGAGTGCGTCGTAAAAAATGGCAGCAGAAGAGCACTCATAGCCGCCGTAACACGTAATGAGATACTTCAAAATGATGTTATTGCTTTATTTATAGCGTTGCATAAAAAGACAAAAACCTGCAAAAAAAAAAAAAGGTAGAGTAGATGGTGCAATAGGAGGTGGCATAGATTTTTGGTACTGTTTTTGTGTTGCCTACAACCTCTTTTTATGCCCACGTGGATGGCCATGTAGTTTTTGTCGTGCGACTCGTGTCGACTCTCCTTTCGCACTTTTACAGCTGTTTTGTTTCGTTTCGTTTATTAAGTTTTATCTGTCACAAACACCGCACACACACACACACACACGCACACGCAGAGACAGAAATCACCTATACATTGTGTGGTTTGGTGTGTGACGTCTGATGGCTGCATAAATCTTATCTTTTGGCAAATAAAACCTGCAGCCTGTCGTTATCGCCGTCTCCAGTCTCTCTTCCGCTGCTCAGTGAGTGCCCAAGTTGGGTTTGTGTTGAGGTGCGGCAAAAGAATAATCCCTCTATCGTAGGCAAACTCTCGGGCAGTGCTTTTCACCTTGCATAAATACAACCTTTGCCTGCTGTGGCCTCTCCTTGGTGCTTCTCTTTTTTCTAACTTTTTTGCTCTGCGTTTTGCTTGCCCATCGCTTGGATTAGCTAATAATTTTCTTGGATCTCGTTGAACTTGAGTAATTGCCCCTCGGGGCATGGCATGGCATGGTTGGGCTGCCGCTGCCTGCTGCCGGCTGCTGTCGCTGACATTGCTTAGATAAAAATAATTCGTGTTCATAAAATTATTCATAGCCCCGCTATTTGATTAAAGGACACAGCAAAAAGCTTGACAATCATAAACCAACGAAATACAAAGCGTACGAAAAGGAGATGGCGAAAGGAAATAAAGTTGAGTGGGGGAATAAAAATAGAAGTGTGTGTTTCTGGACTAATAATAGATGAGCAGGTTTCACTTTGCCGCTCAGCGTGCTCTGTCTCACTTCCTCTGAAAGCACAAAATTTTAATTGAAAGCTAACACCAAAAAGAAAGGAAATGCAATTTTCCCAATTATCAGCAGCAGCAGAGGAGGAAAATTTTGTGCAATTTTCTCAATCGCCAGCCATTAGCCAGCAGTCAGCAGACGATGAAAGAAGATCGTCAAAGGGTTAATTTAATGGCTCTGGGCTTTGGTCTCTCACTCCCACTCACCCACTCTCTCTATTACTCTCTTTTAATGGGTCTTCTCTTATTTTGCGCCCAACTACTGCTGCCTGTTTGCCTGCCTGCCTGACTCATGAAAAATTAACACACAAATCGCATGGGGCAGACATTTAAAATGCACTTTGTTGCAGCTGCATTGCATAAAATTATTGCAGAAAACAAAAATGGTCAGCGATAAGAAAGCAACAGCAAAGGCCGCTACAAAACTAAAGGAAATTTGTACAAATATGAAGCAAGCAACGACAAGGGGATACCTCAGAGGAACTAAATAAATGTTAGGTCCTGCGATTGAAACTTTTTCAAACTGCATAAAATAGAGCGTACATTTCCCTGGCATTTCTCTACAGGAACTCTACTCTCTTTAGGTCACTCTTGGACCTGGTACCCTCCTCTACGTTGCCCCATTGCAGGGTATTTGGCATTGCCTTTCGCCCGAATGCTTTAAAGTGCATCAATTTTAATGCAAATATGCAGCAAGCAGCATTAACTTTTGCTGCGCTCTTAAAAAATTTACATAATTGCAGAGAGTCAGGCGAAAGAGCAAAAGAGAGGCGCCGCCAGAGCTGCCAAAGTTCCACTCCCCCGCCTACCCGCTCATGCATGTGTGTGTGTGTGTGTGTGTGTGTGTGAGAAATGTGCAGAGCAAAAGCAAAGGAAAACTTTAATGAAAAACGTCCAGCACTTTGCACAATTAACGATTTTTCATGATTTCTCCTCCTCGTTCACGCTGGTCAGGCAATTTGCATAAATCAGTGCAAAGTATCTGTGACACATGGAGAGCACGCGCCGCTCCGTCTCCCTCTCCCCTACTGCTCCTGCCACAACTGTGGCACTCCACTCCACTCCGCCAGCACTCATCCCCGTAAGTGTGACCAGGCGGCGGGGCTCTGAAAAATGTTTACACATTTGCAAAATGTCTGAAGGTCAGAGAAGGAGGGGGGCGTGCAGCAGCAGCAGCAGCACCGTGCAACATGATTTAGGCGTTTGTTCGCTGAGTAATTGTTGTGCGGCAGTGTGGCACAGTAAGGCCGTGTGGCGGTGTGGCCGATGTGGCCGTGGCTCAGTGGCGCACTAGCTTTAATTTAATTTATGCAGCACCACAACAGGAACAACCGACGAAGCAGCAACAAAGTAACAACAACAACAACAACTGCAACTGCAACAACAGCAATGGGTAACCAGCTGCAGAAACAACACAAGCAATAGGAACGGAACGGAAGGAAGGAAGGAAGGAGTGCGCCCCATCGCCCATCGCCCCATCGCCGCCTTGTCGAGAGCCACTAAGTGGCCGCTTCAGCAAAATTAAATGCACTCTCGCCGCCTCCAGAGGGACGGAGTTGTTGTGACGTCATCACAGTTGTTGCAAGGGTAGGGACAGGGTATGCAGGGCTACTCTGGGAATATAGTGCGGACCATCTATGAAGATCAAGCTGCTGTAGCTCAGATCAAACGTCACTTTGGTGAGGCGCTTTGGCGAAAGAGATATGTAAGAGCGAAAAGACTTCGGCTGGCAATCGCGAGTGTTTTGCCCTCGGCTGCAATGGGAGAAGGAGAGATGCAAACATTGAAGAGTATCCAGAGATTGGCACACATTTCGTTGCTCTCCAGCACAGTGTCGTCGTTGCCCCGCTGTTGCGCTGCTCGAATGACATTAGTGGCCATCAAATGGTCGATTCGCGGCCATTAGAAAGTAATTCCGTTTTGCTATTATTTGCACAGGCTGCGCATCTTCTTCTTGCAGCTGCCTCTAAGCTGAATTTATTATTATGGCCAGCAGTCCAATGTGTTTAGTTTTATGGCCAGAGAGACGTGAAATGTTTATGCAACAGCAGGCAGCAGGCAGCAACAGCAACAGAAGGAGACTTGCATTATGTCCATGAAGCAGCAACAGCAACAGCAGCAGAGAGTTATTTAATGCGTAATTACAGCGCAAATCTTGTTAAGAAGTCAAAGGCGAAACGGGATAAGATGTGAGTAAAATGGAAAAGAAAAAAAGATGGATAGTCCCCTCCAGCTGGCAACACTTTAAGCTTTTGCCACAGATACAGAGAGAGGGTGAGAGGGAGAGCGGGGTAGGTAGGTGGAGCAATGAGCAACGCTGAGAGGCAGCTTAGTGTTTGCTTCATTGAATTCATAAGCGTCTCGAAAAGTAAATCCGAATGAACTTTAGCCAAAGTCGAGAAAGCAGATGGAAAGAAAAAAGTGCAGCCAAAGGGAATCTCTCACATAAAAAGCTATGACTTGGCGGATATAGCGGGTAAACCATGGACTTAACTCGACCCCAGCCCCAGGCGAAGCTCTCCTCCAAAGCGAGAAGAGCACAAAGAGAGAGAGAGAGAGAGGCAGCGACAACGGGTCGTCAAAAGTCAATTAACTGCAACACTTGCAGCACAACTTCAACTAATTAGCGTGCCGCGTGCTGCTGCTGCTGCTGCTGCTGGTGGTCTCTGTCTATTCAAAGCGTGGGCAGGGGCAGTGGCAGTGGCAGGGGGAAAGGTGCAACTGCGGGTACTACTACGCACACACAAAAAAAACGTGTAGCATGCTTTTGGGTTTGCGGTAAATAAGAATGCACTTAACGCGGGTTTTTAGATGAGGATTCACCACGAAGAGAGGGTGAGTGCGAGAGACGAGACGGGGGAGTGCCGAGAGGTAGGGGCAAACTGAAGAGTAGAGGAGCACCAGCAGCAGCACCAGCACCACGGACTTTTACGAGACACAGAAAGTGTGTCAGGCTCTCCTCGCGGGTTAATTTGGGTTAGTTGTGGAGTGCAGGTGCACAGATGCTCACAGCAGATTCACCCACAGACTCTCGTTGCTGTGGCTGCAACCTTTTCGGTTGAATCTTTCATTTCGCATTTGAATAATTCAGTAAAATAGTTGTGCCCGGGCAACATATTGCTGGAATTATTCACTGTGGAGGGAATTATCTAGCCACCAGAACCAGAACTTCATTTGAGACTAAGTTGCATGAATCATTCAACCAATTGCTGTAATTAATTGACGCTCTGCTTTAATTAGAACAAACAGCTTTCATCTATATTTAGGCTACAGTTATACATATCTCTCTCTCTCTCCCACTCCTTAATCATTCAGTCATTGACTTTCAAAGAAATCTTTTGCTATAAATAATTTCCACATCTGTTGCTGCTGTCTTTTGCAATTCCATTGACTTTCTGCTATCGATTGTGCCCTGCCCTGCCCCACCCTACTCCACCCATTCTATTCCATGCCACAACAGGTGTGCTGTCCTCTCTCTCTCTCTCTCTCTGTGGACCAAATCTCCCAAGCAGTAACATCATCATCATCCTCGTCGTTCGCTGTTTAATTAGTGTGTCGCTTGTTCTGGGTGCGACACATATCTTATCTGAGGCGATTGGAGACATTCGTGACAAGATGCGCTATCGGCGCTGTGCCATTGATAACCAATATAGAACCAGACAAGGCACCCCCCACCACAAGCGGGGGATGCACTTCGATTACGTGTATTTCCATTTCAATTTCAATTCCCCAACGGAGTGGATGTGACAGCGGGCGAGAGATGAAGCTGCCCTCGAAGGTGGATAACGCGTGGACACGTCTCGTGGCAATCTTCTCGCTGCCCGATTTGCTGGGTATGTTCCCCACTCGATCACTCGAATCACTCGTAATCACCTCTCTACTCTCTCTTCAAGTGTTGGCCTGCCTGTGGGCCAGTGGCTTCTCCTTGGGCTACTATGCCAAGTCTGCCTATGCGTACGACAATCTCTGGCCCCACTGGTATGCTCTGGTGGGTGGCGCCGTGACCCTCTCCCTGGCCCTGGGCTGGACCCTGCGCAAGCACAAGCGCCAGAAGTACAGCTACGATCATTACTATATCGTCTTCTACGGGCTGTTGTGCTCGCTGATGGGAAGCTGCTTCATGCTCACCAAACAGTTGGGTGAGTCATCGGAGACACCTGTGCAATGGCAGCCAGCCCCCGTTTGATTATTTTATCTCCGTTAGCTGTCAGCTACTACTTCACCTTTGTCGGCCTGAGTGTTGTGTATCTGTCGGGCTTCAGCTATGTGAGTCTGCGATGCGATGCCTCGGGACTGCGGCCGGCAAGGATCGCCTTGGCGAATGCCCTGCATGCCTGCGGCCTGGCCAGTGGATTTGTGATCTTCAACGAGATGGAACCACAGCACTGTGGACTCATTACCCTGGGGATCAACCTGCTGCTGATTTCGGTGGTGTGCCTCAACGAACTGCTGCAGCACGCGGGCTGCCACAACTACAAGGAGTCGCGGGACTTGGTCTTCAATCTGCTGAACGAGGAGCGGATGGTGTTCCTGCCCCGTCAGGCGGTGCTCGCCCAGTTTGTGGGACGCACGGACTACCAGCTGCTGGCCAGCAGGCAGTGGCTGGTCCTCATCCTCGGGGGATTCCTGGTGACGCTGCAGCGCAACTGCCTGCTCTTCTCGCCCACCTATCTGCAGCTGATGTGGAGTGCCACCACGGGATATGCACAGCGGACGCACCTCTTCGCGCCGTTCGTCCTGTACGCGGGAGGCTGTGGCCTCGGCGCTCTGCTGCTGCTGCGATACACCCCGAAGCTGGTGTACCTCCTCTTTGGGGTCATCCAGATGACGCTGATCGTGGCCCTGCTGTGCATCTACAGCGAGGAGCAGTCGGAGCACTGTTTCCTCTTCCTGTGCCTCATCTACGCCACCATGGGCGTCCTCTCCAGCCACACCCTCCACTGGCTGCTCGAGTGCTCGCCCTTCCTCTACGCGGAGCTCGCTCTGGCCAGCGGATTTGTGCTGCAGTTGGCCATCCTCGAGGCCTACAAGTACGAGGCGAATGTGGAGGACACTTGGACGGCTCTGCTCACGGGCAGCGTGGTCACGTTGGTGCTCACAGCCCTGGCCATTCCAGTGGTGCAGTGGCTGCAGCCCCACTCCGCCAGCCTCGTGGATGTCCGCAATCGACTGCTGGGCATACGCCGACGCTCCTCCGCCGGGGAACAGACGCAGTTCTGGCAAACGAATCACTTTCTGGCCCACAACAAACCGCCCCACGAGCTGCAGTCCGTGCGGCTGTCCAAGAGCCGCGTCTTCCAGCAGTATCCGATTAGTGGCCTCACCGACACCACCGACAATCCCAAGCACAAGTTTTGACAATAAAGTGATTTACTCTCCCCAATCTCCGCTCTTCCGAGGTTCATTTCCATTCATTACTCATCGATGGCTTCCCTTCTTTTTTTTACCGCGTTTTTCCCCATTGTCTTTGGTGCAAAATGAAGCTAATTTCTTGGAAAACTAATTTCCTTGGAGCACAAAACGCGCGGGGGTTTCGGTTAATTATAATTTTTGTCCATAAAACATTTACGAGCATTATCTGCAGCTGGGATTGGGACACAAATCTGTTGTAAGCCTTTACCCACCAAAAGATTATTAATTATTTATGAGCAGAGCATTATACATTTTCCACCATCTTACGGGGTGGGCTGAAAACCTTCTCTTAGCGGAACAATGTTAATGATTTTTATTGATTTTTAAGCAAATTAAATTGTGCGTAAAACCGCAAACGGAATTTATCATAAAGTCGCTTTATCAGTGGGCAGATAGGATGCTCCCTCTGCTGCTCCTACTGTGTGTGTGGGGGTGGGGTACCCTTACATTTTTATTGCCAAAACATTAAACATTTATATCCGCTATCAATTTCGTAACGACGGCAAAAAGCGTAATCGCATCTTTGGCTGCTTGGGAACATTTTTCCGGTTCTACCTAATTTAATTTACGTAGAAAACTGAACACGGTGCCAAGGAGCAAGAGATGGTGTGGACTGGGAGGACGGGGGGTTGCCTGGAGTCGGATCCGCAACGTGCAAAGGCAATAAAAGCGTTAAATTTGTTTATTTTTTCAAGCCTCGTGAGTCCCGCAGGGGCTTCCTTCTCCGGACGTACGTCACTGCCTGCCTCTTCCCATCCAATACGGATGCGATTCGGTTTTGGGTTCGATTTCTCTCTCTCTCTCTCTCAGTCTCGTCTGGGTGCTTAGAGTGTAGCATACCTTCCGGCACCCACTGTGAAATCCGCCCACAAACACACTGAAAGCGAGACAGAGAGAGGGAGGGAGTGTGGAGGGGGAGCATAGAGGAGGAGCTTTTTCCGAACAAGGTTCTTTTGTTTTTGGCCCGCCATTGTTTTTAAGTGGATGCCGGGACATCCTTTGTTGGGGCTCATTCCCAGCCATCCAGGAGGGGCAGTTGGCTGGCAGCCAGTAGCCAGGAGTGTGGCTCCAGCAGCGTTTCCGATACCCTTATCACTAATGAAGTGGCCAATGAACTGCGTCCCGAAAGATTAAAGCGAAATTAAATGGCCAAAACCTAAACGAAAATTGATTGATCGAAAAAAAGGTGCACCAGCATCAGCATCAGCAGAGCAAACCCCCAAAAGCAAACCCAAACATACCAGAGGGCGCAACGAAAAATAAATGGGGAAAATTATTTAAACCAATTTAGGTTGCGGTTTGGGCGGCAGTTCAATATGTTGTGCGGTCAGGCCGAAACCACAGATACTCGTAGTGATAGGGGATGCGGGGGGATAAAGGTGTGTGTGTTTGTTCACACATGTAGTTGGGGGATGGGCTGGATACTGCTGATGCACTTCAACAAAATTCGGGTGTTGCCTGAACTTTACAAAATTAAATTTAAATAAAGAACAGAGAAGATTAGCTGTGACGATAAAACCTTTCGGTGCCAGAGCAGATTGATTGCTAAAGCAGCAAAAGAACAAATTCGATGCGATTATCTTAACAAAAGAGTAAATTGTAGGAACTTAAATTTCAATGGAAGCTGCGATTAGATATTAATATATATAATATTAAATATAATTCATCGATATATCCATAAATGCAGCAGCTGCATTCTCGCTCCGAATTTCTGTGTTGGTAATTCCTGTCATACTTTTCTCCACGTGCACTTTCCCGCTGCGCGTACGAATTGTGCGACAATTAAAACACACACAGCAAACGCTTGAATTTGTAATAAAATTATGGTTTAATTAAAACTATATTTTCACACAAAATTATCGCTTGAAGCATCACACAATCATAATCAAAATCAAATATCATTTTATATACACACATACAGACGCATGTGGAAATCTCACAAGTTCTCTTTTCGCGCTGCAAATCAGAGATGCCGACAGCAGCTATAGGTTGCTTTTTCTCTTTCTCCGCTTGACATTCTCTGAGTCCTCCACCGCCAGCTTAAACTCCTTGATGGTGGCAGGCAGCTCCTCGCTCTGGTCGCTGTCCACCGTCCACGTCTCCAGCTGCGGCGGCCGGTGCCGCATGATGAACGGATTGATGATGGCCGCCACACCGGCGGCATTGTTGAGGTGCACGTGATGGGTGCCCTGCACTTCGTGGAGCTCAAAGTGCGGATTGTTCTCGCGCAGAATGGCAATGACCTCGTCGCTCTGCTCATCGATGAAGTTCGACTCGGAGCCCTTGATCACGCAGTAGGGAACATTGCGGATGGTGCGCGCCAGCTCCGCTGCAAAGGGGGGACTCGTGTGGAATTCGTTGTAGTATTTGCAGCGTCCGTCGCGGGAGAAGAAGTACTTGTCCGGGTACTTGGTGGACTTGGCCACATTCCGCTCGAGTATGTGGTGGCAGTTCTCGAGCAGCACCGACCTATCGGAGCCCTTGTGCAGGACCTGCTCCAGCTCCGCGTAGGTGTAGGAGGGGGGCTCCTGCCGCTTGGCATTGGCGAAGCGCTCGTCCTCCAGCATGTAGCCCTCGATGTTGGTGCGCAGGTAATCAATCTGCGAGGCTGGCTTGCGGTAGCGCGTCTTCACGATATCCACGCTGATGAGCAGGTCCATGCGGTGTGGATAGAGCGAGGCAAAGACGAAGCACAGCATGGCGCTCATGGAGTGGGCCATCAGCGACACCTTCTGCCATCCGTACTCCTCCATGATGCGCAGGATCACGCACAGGTAGTCCACAAAATGGTAGGCAATCCCCTCGGGCAGTTTCGAGGAGTAGCCGTGGCCGGGCAGGTCAATGCAGAGCACGCCCAGGTGCGTGGGCAGCAGCGGCAGCAGCTCGTTCCACGTCCCTAAATTGTCCAGCCAGCCGTGGAGGGCCAGGATGGGACGTACCTGGCGATTGCCGTACCAGCGGCCTACCACATAACCCCACGGCATATCGATGCGCACATCCATGGGTTCCTGCAACGAACAAAACAGAGAGAGAGAGACGGAGAGGAGAGGAAGTGAGAGAGAGATGCAGATGCTGATGAGGGAAGGAAGGGTTAGAGAGGTGTTTGTTCTCCTTGTTAGCTGTTAATTGCCAGTGGGGAAGCTGGTAGCTGCTCGGTAACCTGGTCGCTGCCTGTTGGTGCCTGTCGGCCTGCTGTTCTCTCCTGTCCGTGGCTGTCCTGTCGTGTCAGCTGGCGGCAGGAAAACCAGCCTGGTTATAGCTGAAAAATGTACCTCTGGCATTTCCCCACTCCAAACCATTTCCACCGACACATCTCATCTGCTGGGGCTCGGTTTGATCAATCGCTTTGTGTGAAAAAGTTGAATCGGTTGACAACTGAGCTGGGGCCCAGGTGTCAATTGATGGGCCAGGCGAGGCGAGCGCCCCACAGCGCATTTTCCCCTGCAACAATTTATCATCTAGTGTTTTTTGTTCTGGGCGGGGTGGGGTACTCTATGTGTTCCCCAGGCGAAACCAATCGTTAGCAGTACAGTGCGGGCTCTGCGTATAGAACAATGGATGCACTAAGAGAGTCTCAGCAGATGGATTAAAGCGACAAAAGAGTACTGAAGCATGGCAGAGACCTGACCCAACCTGTTCTTTGGTGGCAGCCTCTACTGTCGCTGCGATTGACGGATGCTGCACATGCAAAACTTTACCAATTTTCGACAACAAATGGTTTTTGTCTAGTTTTGCAAATTTTCTTCGCTCGCTCAGCTTGAAAATTATCGCCAAAAATGTACTCTCAAGTGTGACGAAAGCCAGAGAGAGAGAGAGAGGGAGAGCAAGAGCAGAGCGTAAAGCTTTGCCTGTAAAACTTTTACAGTAAACAAAGTTTCCTACGCCAACCAACACTTTGATGAACTCCGCTAATGAGCTCCATAACACACAAAAGAAAGTCCCCCCCGCACTCCACTTTAGACGTGTGGTTGTGGGTCCTAGTAGGGTTTTGTAACAAACAAAATAAAAAATCACTCTACTTTGCACATTCCATCGGTAGCTGGCGACTTTGATTCCGCTTCGAGAGCGGGTGCTGGATAGGAATCTTATCAGGTGGAGTCCAAGGCGATAAGAATGCAATTCCGTCCAAAGGTAGAGGGGGCGAGTCGGGCTATGTCTGTGGATTTTCATGGGAAATCTACTCAGCTTAGCCCCGTGCGATAAGGTCGTATAACATTCAATAACTTTTTATGACACGACAGCATAGCACTCTCAGTCCCCCCCACCTCGCCCAGTCCACACACTCCATTCCACACTTTACTATAATTACCTGTTCATGTTGCTCAATCTGTTTTCCATCAACGCCTGCTCCAGCCGCCTCACCCGCTGTGGATGTCATTGTGTATTGGGGATTTCGTCCGTTGTGTTTGCAACAATCTCTCAACTAGATCCGACACACGCGTGTCATTAAGCAGAGAGGGGAAAACTTTTCTATTTTTATGCAATAACTAAATTAGCAAGAGACCAAAGCAGAACGACAAAGAATGGGTAGGGAAGTGGCAAGTGCACGCCACTAGCGCGTAAACAAAACTAAAGCGTGTTTGGCCCCAGAGGCCGATTAAATCCCACTCGACTCGGACGACACGGGACTGAACTTTAATCAGCCATTCAGCCGGCAAGAACAACAACAAAGAGCCGCTAAGGTGAGACCAGACAACAGACACCTCGCGGAAGCAGACGGAATGAGCGAAACGAAGAGAGGGAGTGTGAGAGCAATAGATAGAGAGTGGGGGACAGTGGGAGAGAACGAACTAAAATAACAGATCGCTGGGGAGCTTTTGCTGGCATAAACATGTTCTATCATGATTGGTTTTGAGCGGGAGAGAGAGAGAGCAGTGAATGAAGAGAGCGGCGGTGCATAGCTTATAGTGAGTGTGTCATAGTGAGACAGATGTATGCAGAGTGATAAATGTGGGAGCGTAATGTATGGGAGAGCAGTCGAAAGCTCTAAAATGTCGCGATAGCATGAATAAACAAAAAGAACTTTGGCAAGGGCACAAAAAACAAAGGGGTCAAAGTATACAAAATACATATATCTGGGAATTCAATTGAAGATCTCTATAATACATCATATTCCAATGTACTTGACTATTTATGCCTACGAATATTCAGATGTAAGGAATTACTACCATTAAATTGAACGTTTGACATGCAACACCTTCTGCTTGCACAGCAAAAAAATAACAATTTTCAATGCAAATTTATAAAACTTTTTTTGACGTTACAGATTACATTTCCAAAAACCATTTTGTGGTCAAAAGCAGCCATCAAATAATTGATGGCATTCATGTTACTAGATCTCAAATTACAAAAACCAGCAATAAAATTTCTGCTCTTCATAAAAATAAAATTACTTTTCGATGACAGGGCAGACAGAGAGACAACGAGAGAGAGAGACACAGAGTGAGAGAGAGGGAGTAGAAAAAAGTGAAATTTTCATATTTTATATTTAATTTTTATGAGATTTTTCAAATGGCAAAACGAGAGCACCAAATACAAAATACAAATGAAATGCAAAAAGAAAAACATTTTTGCAATAAAATACGGTTTGTGTGTGCTGTGGAGCATGTTTTTGTTGCTGCCGTTCAGCTTCAATCGGTTCAAAAAATTAATACACAAAAGCAAATCAATAAGAATTTATTCACCTCTTTTTGTGGAAGTCAGCGTCAACAGCAATACAACACAAAATATGCTTTTCTGAGAGGTCTTGTGGTGGGGTGGGCGCGCTAACACAGCAAACAATGCTCAAAAATCCATTTCTACCGAATGAGGCCGCCGCGGACAACATTTTACACAAAATAGTTGAAATATTTGTTTAGTTTGTTGGCTAAATGGAAACTGTTTGAAAGTGGCCAGCGAATAAAAAGGCGCCTCGGGCTGCGATACGTTCAACACAAACATAAATCTTCATGGAGTGCAAAATTGAATATTGCTTTGCGGCTCTCCACTCCCCGTCGCTACGTTCTGTTCTGTTCTGCTCTGTTCAATTCCGAGCAATAAATAACAAATCGAAATCGAAATCGTAAATCTGGCAATCGCTGAAAAGCATGCAAAGCCTTTTTTAATTTGCAATGCAATTAAAATAGCAAAAGATACATGCGGGGAAAGAGAGAGCGGAATCTTCTGGCCTCTAAAAGTGGCCCCACGATGTGCAGTTCTGTGCCGTGCTGTGCTGTGCTCTTCCTGCTGCTGATGCCGATGCTGGTTCAACGTTTAATCAAATGCAGCTGACGCCTCGCCAAGTGGCGGAATCCTGTTAGCGCCTTCCTTGGCCCTCAATTTTGTGTGGCGCCTCGAAATCAAATTGCGATGCATGCACCTCTGCAGCTCCGCTCTGCAGTGCCACCTGCTGTGCCCTGCTGTGGCACCTCCTGCTGCATCCGTGTCACTAATGACATTTGAATGACACTCACGCCCCTCTCCACTCCACTCCACTGCCCTGCCCTGGCCGCCAGACAGCTGCTGTGGCTATGGAGCATCGCCCAGTCAGTCAGTCAACCAAAGGTGGCTAATGACCCGAACCCAAACTGGAGCAGCCAGTTTACCCTCTCTCTCTCTCTCTCTCTGTATCCCTTTCTGCCTCTCTGCTTGATGACGCAATGGCGATGGAGGCGCCTCCACCAGCGGCAGATAGATAAGCGATTTATGCTTTTTCGGAACTTTCCTTGGGACATGCTGTGTGGAACGTGTCGTGTCCCAATCTTAAAATTGGTCTCTGGGGTCTCTTTTTCGAACACAAACTATAACGGGAAGGAAATTTCAGACATAAAATTCGGAAAATATTCCCATTACTTGATGGTACCTATCGATTCAGGTGCCCGTTGAACTAATTCTCGCAAAACCCAGTATTTCCGAGCCAAATCGGTTACGGTTGCGAATTTATTCGCGTGGTTTGCACGCTCTCCCCTGCAAACACAAATATATACCCAGTATTTGCTGGATTTATGCCAAAAGCAGAGACAGCAGCCACGCCCAGCGACATGTCCCGGCCTGACTGACTGTACACCGTCTCAATCCGAAATCCTCTGCCGTGGCCCTAATATTTGGTGCAAGGTGTAAAACGCAAAGTAATGGCTTTGAATATGCCTGCTAAGGAGATGCCAGCAGACAGCCCAGCCCAGGCAGGCACAGGCAAGCAGGCAACCGGCAAAGAGGCAGCCTCGACTGACAAGTACCCTGTAAATGGGGTGCTTTTTGCTGGTTTAAGCCTTGCAATTATTAATTAATCTTTCGTTTCAGTAGCCCTAAACCTTTGGCCGTTTGCAACTTACTCTCTGAACAATTAGGGCGAGATTTAATCCCCCTAATTGGCTGCCAATGTGAAGGGTATACAAACTTCGTTTACATTGCAATTTATCTGCCATGGCTGATGGGCGGACTGGGGACTGGGGGGCTTTTGTCTGGCACTCAAGTGAAAAGCTTTTGTCGGCGCATGGAAATTTGACGGAAATTGTTTGGTCTGATGGATGCTGCAGCTGCAGATTGAGATCCAGAAAGAGAGTGAGAGAGATGCTGCAGGTTGCCACTGTTGCCACTGCTTCAGCAGCAGCAGCAGCAGCAGCGGGCCCTTCCTTGCCCCCCACCCTTCTGATGCTGCTGCCTTCTGCTGTTGTTTTCTTGTACCTTTGCCTAATGGTCCCTCGCTGCCTCTTGGTTGTGTCAATCCTTCGGCTAAGTAAGCGAACAGTTTTTAGCATTATGGTCAGTAAAAGGCCATAAACTGGCATCGTCCTGTGGATACAGGATACCCATGAGCAGGGCCTGTCCACAGAATGGCAATTTCAGTAGAATTTAAAGTTAATTCTGCTCCATTGTGGAGGATGTTCCTGAAGGAAAGGAAGCAAGGAAGCACAGATTATGCCAAGCGAAATAAATGCAAATCGCATTAGAATAAATTGTACTGCCAAGCGTCGTGCCGGCTCTCGTCCTGGTTTTGGGTTTCGTCCTAGTTCGAGACCGAGACCGAGACTGTGACTGCAGCATAATGCCCTTAAAATGGCCAGCCAGACGAAATCCTCGGCTAAAAAACTTTGGCGACAGGTAGTCCAGATATAGCCAGCCTCAAGTGGGAGGTCCTGGTCCTCTCCTCTATAAGGTTGAAGGAGCAATTGCCGCCCTACACAACACAATCAGAATCAAGTTGAACGTTGAACGTTGAACTTTTTAATGCATAATTTATTATGGGCCAAGGTGCTGCTGCTGCTGCTGCTGCCGGGGGTTAAACTGAGAGTCACTAGTGGGTTAAAGCAACATTTTTTTACATTTTTTTTTTACATTTTTTTTTGCATTTTGTAGATTTTACGCGTTATTTTTTATGCGCAACGCGAACAAAATCAGTTAGAACAATAAAAGAGAAAGCCAGAGAGTGAGCGTGAGAGGGAAGAGAGAGAGAGATGCAGAGCAGCAGATCTTCCTGTGGCAAGCAGCATATCATAAATATTTATGAAGCATGCCCCATGCCCCGGACACACTGCCGCAGCACGAAGCCTGCCCAAGCACGTACCCCGTACGCGGTGGCACACCTCAATACCTCAATGGGAGAGGTTCGGTGTGGCCAGAGGGGGTCCGTCGTCCATGGCCTGCCATTTATGAAATTTATTTGGTTTCATCAAAAACTCATCTTAAATGCCAGCACACATGCGGCACATAAATATCGAGGAGAAATATTTATTTTCAATTGATTTGCGGCGCCACAGCAGATGTGGGCAAAGGTAAGCTGCATGTAGAAATATATGAAAATTTTATATGAAAATATGTGTGTGGAAGGCTCAGAGATTGTTTATAGAGAGTGGCACGAGAAGTAGAAAATTCTGGGCGACTTTTAGCCCGAAAATTTCACCAGAATCTGAAGCCTGATAACATTTATCTTTATTTTCGAAATTGATTATATGGAAGGACCTTTGGCATGATTGCCGTACCAACAAAAAAACTTGAATCTAATTTTCATATGTCCCTCATTGAGTTGTGGTATTTCCTTAATTTCCCCAACACGGTCAAAACGAACTCCAACTGTCCAAAGTTTCCAAACCTTTTGTTGTTTTCTGCCACTGCCACTGCCAAAACAAAAACAAAAACAAAAAAACTTTCCCGTTTCGTTCGTCGCTTGATTTGCGTGTTTGGCTGCAACCAAATCGCCGCATGGCCAGCAGCATGCCCACAACTATCAATTAAACTAATTAGCCTGATTTCCCCAGATGGGTGGGGGAAAGCAGCCCAAAATCGAGAACAGAAAACCGAAACTGGGACACGCCCAAAACTTTCGCCTTGGCTGAAAAATTCAATCAGCGCGTGCAGAAAAACGCAATCAAATGATTAAGTCAACAAATGAAGGCAAATTGCTGGGGCCGCATCATCTGCTGCGGCAGCCGGACTCCTGCTTCGGCCGCCCTGCTGCCTGCTTCTTTCTGTTCGTGGACATTTGGGATGCACTGTGTGGCCGCGCGAATATCGAAACCAGAAGGCAAAAAGTCACCCTGTCCAATGAGGCCATTGGAGCTTCCATTGGAGGTCTTCCTTTCGTAAACTTTTGGGCCAACTTCCCCTCGGGGGTTATCTTTTCTTCCTACGTTTTTTTAGCTGTCTGTGTCACTACCCCTGTTTTCCCCGCCCCAGAGAATTTAAAGCAGGTGAAAAGCAGCACAGGAAAAAGTTTCCTTCGCCCTAATGAGTGCGGTGGCAGCTTCATTGATTAGTTGGAGGTTTGGTGGCCGACTACCAGCTTTTTCTCTCGCCTGCCATCGAACCGACCATCTTTTCCTGTTGGCCAACATATTTTCCCCAGTTGTGTGGCACAGTTTTTCTACTTTTCTACTGGTTGCTGGCGTGGAGTCTGGTCCACATTCAAATTCAATTGACTGTGGCATCTATGGACGGGGTGTGGCACGTGCCACACACACACACACAGGCACACACCGATGCGAATATGAGTAGTGGATGTATGGATCCTTCTAGGATATTTATTCCACTCTTCTCCGCTTTTTCGGTGCGATTGCCTGGCAGGAAATTTATTTATATTCAATTTGTGAATTTATGCCACTTTTTTCCAGCAATGGAAGCAGATGCCAGGGGGCGGAAATTCAGTTTGCTGCAGTTGCATAAACGTGAAAAAAGCTGCAGCAGGCGGCAGTGTGAAAAGTGCACTGGCAAAAAATTCAGCAAGCAGCGGCAAGTTGAAAGGTTCCTTGAAGGATTGTGATCAAAAGTGCCCAAAGAAAGTTTGGATGCACGAAAATGCAAGAGAAATTAGGGAACTAGGTACATAGGAAAATCAGGGAATGATTTAAGGGATAATTAAAGTACCTTTACCTTTGAAGCTCATTGAGAAGTGGAGCTGAGAGTGGTGGGAAAACGTTTAATCAAAAAGGGAAATAAAGTTCGGGATATGTTCAATTCTGCTGTGCATCTCTGGAGCTTCCATAAATTTTAATTTTCTTTATACTTTAAGAGGAAACCTTTGACTAGATCAAAGGTGCAGCAATAGTACACCGAAAGGAGTATTAGGGGAGGCTAAACCGGAAGAGTATCCAGTGGGTTTCCCATAGGAAGATTCTTCTCCAGACTAAATTGAAGGCCAATTCAATTCGTTGAATGTAATCCAAGTATAGACATATGGTTAAGAATATTCACTAGAATCACTATATTTTCCAGGGAATCTGTCATATGTTTTATATTATTTATGCATATAGAGATTTACCATTTTCACTCGAATGTTTAGTCGAGTGTGCCTGTCCGTCTGCCTTCTTCTTTCTGTGGAAAGAGGAAACTTACTGCTGCATTTACAGCCACTGAGGCATTTTCCGTTGATGTGTCAGGCAGCAGCCTGACGATTTGGACATTTTCCGCAAAATCATAAACACCGTCGTTTGGCCGTCGCCTGCGCTTCGCGATGATTACCTAATCTGAAGGACTAGCCAAATAGTAGGTACTTGTGTATAGCCCGAAAGGTACAGTCTAACCCAAAAGAAACCCACGAGACCTACCCCGTGGGTGGCTGGATGCTCTACCTAAGGTTAGGTAGAGGCAGCAGCCGGTCAGCCGCATAAATACTGCTCTGGCGAGCAAGGATCCTTCACTCAGTCGTCGTCTGTCAGCAGTGATAGTCAGCCATCGTCGTATTCGCAGTCCCACAAGTACAGAAGTCGTGTCTGTGATAACTATAGACCCAGTGCCCGTCCAGTGCTTAGGATGTTGTTCCTGGCGCCGCGCAAACATCTGTTTGCCACCAACCTGATCATCCTGCTGATGATCTATGTGATGCGCAAGTGCCTGCAGCTCTTTTGCATTCTCGAGAATCGCACTGCAACTTGCCAGAAGCCCGACTGTGACTGCGATGAGAAGGATGTCGATGTCCGGCAGCAGCAGGAGGAGGAGGATTCCCCATTGATGGAGAGACGCGGCGGCTTCAAGTTCATACCCGATGCCATGCATAAGAGCATGCACGGCTTTGGCTATGGCGAGGGCCACTACCAGATCTTCGTGGAGAAGAAGGAGCGAAATCTGCCCACGCATTCGCGCCTCAATGCGGCCACAGCTGAAGTGAAGCTGAATCCCAATTAGGGGACGATGCCCCCCTTATGACCGAGCCCCGAGGAAGGGGCCACTGACATCTGCCTGGAGCCTCTGCCCACAGGATAATGTCAGCACAATGAGCCAATTGCCAGCCAGCCAGCCAGACAGCAGCCACACAACAGAGTCACAGCAATCAAGCAACCCACCAGCAATATATAATCATAATCCCACCCACGTAGACACATACACACATACCCGCAAATCCACATGTCTTCTTCCACAGAGTCTTTGATTAATTACTAATATATGCAGCAGATATTCATATGTTTATAACCAAACAAAAGCGCACTTTTGGCCATTAATAAAAATTCATAAAAAAAATACGAGAAAAGTGGAAAAATCTGTGCCGGCTATGCCGCCTCTGCCCTGCAGCACTGTGATTGATGCTGCTCAGCATAGTTATACGATCTGCTCGCTGGGACTTCGCCACGTGGAGGCAGTCTGTGTCCAAGAGTCGTCGAGTCGTCCTTGGTCCTTGCCATGTCGCTGGCGGCGTTGCCTGCTGCTGCTTGAAAAATTATCTCCAGCGTAGGAGGCTCTCTGATCGCGTGGGTGTTGCTGCAACATTAAATGGCATCGAATTTATCACAAAGTAGCAGCAAGAGAGGGAGTGGCGCAGCGTGCCAAGGCAGAGCCGAGCAGCAACAGCAGCAGCACCAAAAGCAACAATGTCAGGCAATATGCTCGAGTAATTTGCAAATACTCTTGCCCCAAAAAGAGCAACTTTTGCTGGGGTACATCCGTTTGGGGTGCTCTGAGTGGGAGAGCATTTCTGTGGGATATGTGAAAATACATAGGAAAATATCAGAATAGTCTAGAGAATACTCAGAAAGGTTTATGACTTCCGAACTTTACTTATTTCAATACTTTATTTACTCACGAAATAGCGCAAATTACAGAGAGTTCTAATGGGTTTTCTGTAACTTGTATCTAGGTTAGAGATATGTTTAAGCAGTGGTTCAAATTTAAGAGCATATTTCTAATAGATTAATAGCTTAAATAATCAACAGGTGCATTAGTTATTTAGGTGCTTCTCTTTAAAGCTGTCTTAGCTTTTAGCTAACTTCCAGAAAACAAAATACTCAGAGAATGCTTCAAGATATGCAATCAATATCTGATGGGTTCCCATCTCTCTTTGGAACTACTTCTTACACATCTTTTATCTTACATTTCTTCCACCATAATTTGTCTCTCTTTATGGTAAGAGCATCCCCGTGTTCGTTGTGGAATTCCTGCACGCAGCAGCAGCAGCAGCAGTGGCACTGCCATTGTTCGGCATTGGCCAAGATAAGAAGGCCAGAACTGGCTCAGCTTGAGCGCAGCAATTGTTCGCAAATCTATCATCATCATCTTCTTAAGCACGTGTCTGTAATGCGTGTGCTGCCTCCCTCTCTCTCACTCTCAAACTGAAGGAGACAATGTCTGTGTCTGTGTCTGTCCATGTATGTGTGTGCAACATTTTCTGCATTGCATTATAAATGAGGAGAAATTTTTAGTTGTAAGCTTGCATCATCACTTGAGCTGCATATAAATTATCCGCACCAAATCCAACCAGCCCACCCATCTGCCCAGCTGCCCCCTGCTGCTGCTGCTTCTGCTGCTGTTGCTGCTATTCCTAACGAGTTCGTTGTCATTATAATCGTGATTGTTATGGCTGTAATTCTAATTCCATATCTCGTTCATACTCGCATGACGGCCGCAGGGGGTCGTGTGGGTACGTGCTCCTCCGATCCACTACACTCCACTCCTTGGTGCTGCTGTGCTGCTTCGGCAGCTGTTGATGTGTAAAAATGAAATGTCAGTCGGATAAGCGCGCCCAAAGGCAACATCCTGGCACACACACACACACACACACACACAGCATCCTGGCCATAATGAGGTACAGCGAGTGGCGATGGCCATGGCTTCTGATATCCAGGGGGGGATATGCCACAGACTCGTAGCTGGATGGACCTGCCTCCTTCTACTGCCATTTCTGAACTAGTTTTGCCCGCATAGTAAACCGTTAAGCTCTCATGTAAATCATGTCGCTATTGTTAGTGGATCTCTCTCTCTCTCTCTCTATCTTGCTGGACTCATTATAATTAACAATTTATAAAGCGTTAATCACACACACAACACACACACACACACACACACACAGGCAGAGAAACTTGGATCCCCACTCCGCCCATCCAACCCCCCGTTGACGGTAATTTGCCAAGGCAGCCAAAAGAGCATGTTCAGCAACAGCTATGGGGAAAATCCAAGCCAAACAAACAAGTCAACAGAGGGGTAGGTAGGGTGGATACAGCAGGGTACAAGGGTTCGGGGGGTGTGAGTAAGCAGCATCCATTCGGTTGTAAGCTGCTTTCATTGCTGCTGCTGCTGCTGCTGCTCCTTTTCCTACCCGTTCCCCTACTAACTGCCATGTTGTCCCCCTCCCCCCCTCCTCCTGCTGCTGCTGCTGCCGTGGCACGTCGCGCGCATTAAGAAGATGAGCTGCATTTTTCATGCATGTGAAGTTGAGATTGCAGCTGCTCCCTCTGCTGCTCCACGAGAAGAAGTGCCGCTCCCTTCGTTGCTCCATTCGCCATTTCATTTTGGCCTGGCTTTCAGTTGCAGTTGCAGCTTTTCCCCAGCTATTTCTTCCCTCTGCCACCTCCCATTGCGGCAGGCATCCCGTGGCAGCTTCTTTTGCTGCAGCATCACCCATCATCCGCATCATCATCATCCGCATCCTCCCGCTGCTCATCAGCGTCATTTGTATTAATTGCCCAAGCATTTTGCACTGCGCAATGATACCGAAAATAGGAGGCGACTCCATTGTGGTTGCAGCCGCAATGATGTTGCCACAAGTGTATTTTGTGTGTTGCTCCCACGAAATGAGCGCACAAAAGAGTTGACAAATGCTTCAAGGAAATGCGAAATATTCTGTGTTTTCTTTAAGAGATTATTGTGGGTGATTAATCAGCAATAAATGCCTCCTGGCTGCATCCTGCAAATGGAAAGTTAATGCTGAAGGAGCATTTCCGAAAATGATTCTTGCCTAAAACAAAAATCGAGTTTAAATTAAAGTTGCCTAAGACTTACTCCTGCAACTCCCATTCCAAATCGTGTTCCCTTCTAAATATATTTAGTACCTTTCTTAGCTCTATGCTATAGATGCTGTGGATTCTCCCCATTTTATATATCCATTCCATAAGGTTTCCCCGTTTTGCAATTTCCAACTTAAATGCTCGTTTAATTGTCTCCCTCATCCCAACAGCCATTTATATGGCATATTCTACTTCAATTTTCCACATTCTCCATGCCATCAGCAGTTTTTTTGTGTTGCAGCCATCGTGCAATCTGCGATTGCATCCGCACAAGCAAATTGACAATTTTGCAGTTTGCCAAACAGTTTGACAGTCACTGTTTGAATGCTAGTTAAACCGCACCGAAACGACTTTTATGGACGTTCAATTAGTGGCTCAATCGGAGAGACAGAGCACAGAGCAGAGAATTCAATTGAATTTTATTGAGTCTTTAATTGATGCCCGGGATGATGGCACTGCAGCGGGTTTGTGGGGGAGATTTCTGAAAACAATAGTAACAATTGCAGTGGAATTTCCAGTGCACATTTATGCTACTCGAACTTCCACAGCAGCGATGATAATTAGCAAACGTTTTGGCAGGGAATGGCATGTAAATGATTTACAAAATGACAGCAAATTGCCTTCCTGCCTGGCCTTGCTTCGTTTCTTTCTGCCTTCCTTCCTGTGTGCCTGTTTTCCCATCCATTTGGCACTCATTATCCTACCATATCATCATTTGCGCTCGACAATTGCTTGAGGCAGGCAGCCAAAAAACAAAGGAAACCATTTGAAAACCGTTCAGCACTGAATGCCAGGCAATTAAGCGGCGCTAATGAAGCGACTGACTGCCGCCAAAACGAATTTTCCCACCACATATTCATTCCAGCCAAAACTTTGCATCTGCATTGATGCATTTAAAATGCACAAATACACAGAAAGAAAAAAACCAAAAACCCCAACTGGTAAGGGGGAAAAAACGGAATAAAGAATACAGAATAAATTTTAATCAAATTGCCAAACGAGGCGGAGAGCCACTGAGCGAGAGCAGAGGAGATCTCGCATAATAAATAATAAATAAATATACGAATTTAAATCAACCGAAAATGAAGCAAAATAAAACCGTAACGAAAACGAATGCGAAAATGAAATTATCAATGCCCAGTAAATACAATAAAAATATCAATATAATATAAATGTATTCCCATTGTGCGATACACAAACATGTATTTCCATCCGCATCCGCATCCGCATCCAGCTTGTACATATAGTATAACCGTATTGATATATATATATATACATTTAAGCGGATTTCCAAGTCGATTTATTTGTGGCCACAAAAAATATACTCCCACCGGCAACCATTTGTATATTTTTGGGCTTTTTTGTGCAATTCGATTAAATTAAACAAGCCACAAAATGCCCTCAATAAAAAACCATTAGAAATATATCATTGCAATTAAAAATTAAAAATCAATTAAGTTGAGCAAAGTTTCTTTGGAAATTCTGTAGAATTTTCTGATGCTTGGAATTGTTTGGGCTTTGGCTCGCAGTAGAGTCCATTCCGAACAGGACAGCCAGGCGCCACATGCCTCACATGCCATTCGCCTGTAGATAATGCGCATACGACATGTAGTCCGTCTGTCTGCCTGTCTGTTGGAGTCTGTTCCAGAGGCCAAACCAGAAAATGTTTATTACAAGCCACTCAATAAACTATCGAAAGCCTATAAATTTTGGGGCGGCCCAAACAATATAATCACACACTGGCCACACTGACTGTCAGCAGGATGCAAACGTATCGGCCTTACATTTTGTTGGGTGGAACACTGCTGGGGGCAACTGTGCTGGGCGAAACTTTCAATTCGTTTACGACTCGCTTCGGTCCATGCAAATGGATGTCGAGTCGAATGGAAGGGAAGTCAAATGCCGTGTGGCATTTTCGCTGGGACTCGACGACTGCTGCTTGGCTTGGCTTGGCCCCTGCCAAATGGGTCAAAGTGGCAGTCAGCCAGGCGGGGCAAACCGTTTGCCAGCAGAACACACACACGCACACGCACACGCTCAAGTGGATGCCCCAAAGTATGCAACGCGAAAAAACTGAAACTGAATTCTATGCAAGTAAATAAAGCGAAATGTAAGCGGAATGTGTGTGCGACTGCGTGGAGCCAAAGTCAAACAGGGATCCCCAAATGTTGGCTCAAAGAACCACAAACACACACACACACACACATGGAAGAGTACACATTGGCGGAGGGATGCTTGCGGGTGTGTGGGGGAATGTATGGGCAGCCGCTCGGCTAAACATTTGTCCAATGCCACGATTCCTGTTCCAAATCCGCTGCTATCCCGCTTTCTGGAGGCACGTACAACTCCGATTTGCACAATGCAAATAGCACCAACATTTTGGGTGTGGAAATGCATTACATATTTGCTGATATATACTCGCATATGTATATGCCCCACAGCCATCAGCATCATCATCCGAAAGAGTTTGGTCATGTTTCTTTCGACTTTATGCATCGCCTGATCCATGTCCTGCTGCAAGCTCTCTGGGGGAAATGTTTAAATCATTTTAATTAATTTTCTGCGGTCAGCAGCTTAAATCTTTATTACGTCTCGCGTCTCGTGTATCTGTAAAAGGAAACCAAGAACCACAGACAGCAGACAGCAGATATGGCAGGCAGCTCTCGCTCTCACATTTCCCTAAAGCCCTCAACGTTGCTTTCATTTTAATTAAAAATGCGCTTTTAATGCGCTTTTTCTTGACCTCCGCTCTCGCTTTTTTCCCCTTCAACGGACAAGTTCAAGGCAGAGTGCACTTAAATTACAAGCGTTTCATACACAAAAGCCGCAACTGTTGCATGCAACTCTGAAGGAAACATTAAGCGTCAACAGTCGCGCGCCTCCCAAAAGAGGCAAAGATTACTCTCGTCAGCTGGAAGAGACAGTGGGAGAGAGAAAGAGAGGATGGAGGAGGTATGAATGGAGCATATGAAATGCAATAAATTGGAAAAAGCAGCAGCGACAGAGCACGAAATATGCCACAAATGCCATTAAATGTCAAATAAAAATTCAAAACAAAGCAGAACACAGCAGTACACAGAACGGGGGGCACAGCACAGTGAACAGTGCACAGTGCACAATGCACAATCAACAATGAAAATGAAAATGAAAGACAAATGTGGGGCACACATTGCACAGATTTTCCGGACAGACTTCCACTACGACAAATTGGGATTGAAGTGGGGTGGAGTGAGTGAGGCTGAGGCCTCACTTCCCGAACCCATTCTGTGCTGTGCTGTGCTGTGGGATATTTCAATATCAAATACCCGGAAAAGAACCAAATGCCAGACGAAGATTGAATGCACTTTTGGGAATGGAAAGGCAACTGCCATGCATATGCATCTGCATCCCAGCGAAATGCACTGAAAGACGCAAACGCTTCTGATGTCACCATAGTTAATAGAGCCACAGCCGCCCCTTATGCTGCACTACAGAGAGGCACCCACATACACAATGTTGACAAGTCGGCTCTGAGGGTCATATAGAAGAAGTGCCAGTGCCAGTGCTCGTGCCCCCGCCCGTGCTGTGGTCCCCAGAGTGGAAAATTTAAGGACTGGGGCCACACACACTCACACCCACACACTTCAGTGCTTTATGCAGAGAGCAATTTTTAGCCACTGCAGTTGCCTGCTGCTGTACGAGTAACTCTGGCCAGAAATTAAGTTGCATGTAGAAATCTCATAGCCAGCCCCATGCATGCATGCATGCCGCACAGCTTATGCAGCAGGTCCAGTTTATGAGGCAAACATAAGGCTGTAAAACTGCTGGGGGAAAGTGTTTTGAGTGCCGGCATTAGCTCTCTCGTTATTATCACACAACTTTTATGCTCACCCTCCCCCTCTGCCACTCTACACCGCTCACTCCTGTGCATGGACGAGGCCCCAATAAACACATAGTTCTGTGTGCCCCGTTCTGGGCACTTCTCGTAAATTGCGCATACGCCATGTGGCACGCTTCAGCAGACAACGCAGATAACTTAACCCTGAAGCATTTTTATGCTCATATTTTGCGTTGTTCTTGCTACTGCTGCTGCTGCTGCTGCTGCTGTGGCAGCCTGCAAAAAATAACACTAAAGAATGCAGCCAGAAGAGAGCAAAAATAGCAGAGCAGAGCAAGAAAAAAAGAGAAGAGCTTAAGAGCAATATAATGTAAGTGCGTCACTCGCGGCGTATACGTAATCAGCTTGCCTCGGGCCGGGGTCTGGCGTAAGCAGCCATTGATTTATGTTCATTTTGTCACACAGTTGATACGCTTATCAGGATGCGAAAGGATTCTCCTAAAAATGCTCACAATTTGAATGGGAATTTAGTTGGATGTGGAAACGATAGAATCGATGATAGAAATACTATTTGCACACACAATCATTCCCATTACAATTTGCTACTCCTCATCATTCATTTTAGCCGCTATAATTTTACTGTAATCTGTAACTAATTTCTGTGAGGAATTCAATTTGAAAAGATTTTCCCTACTTTAATGCCGCGCAGACCTTCAAACGCTTCACTTCAAAATGTTTTCATTACGGAAATTAGTTTCAAATATACTTATGGCAATGTTTCTGTCATGTTTAATTTTATTTGTGCAAAAATGGATTGTGCCGCGTCCTCGAAAGGAGAGTTCAAAGCAGAAATAGGACAAATAACAAAAGCCCTTTCTACTTGTTCGGGCAAAAGCTAAGCGATTGTCTGTCTGTTCATTTAAAACTACTTATAATAGTGAATAGGGAAAGACATAAACAACAACGACAATGTACAAATCCCAAAGCAATGTTTAACTTTAGACACCAAAGTTTCGAATGCAACTAAAACCCAATTAGTTGGCGCCCACAGCAGAGCCCTTTCCCCTACCTTACAGATAATTCCATGGGCATGGCCCAGAACTAGGCAAAAACAAAGCTCAAGCCAAGGCTGCTTCTCCTCATTTCGAGTCAATAAATATTGAACCCCAAGCGGAAACAAGTTGCTCTGCGAAGTGAGTTTTATTTGGCGTATAATTAGAGTAGGTTCGGCCCCAGAGATTAGTCCCTCCCCCAATCCCAATGCCATGAGCAGGAGGATGTGGCAGGGCAGGCATCCATTCAAGTTAATTTTGCCCACCAATGTGGCCTGCTGTTTATTAGTGTCTGTCTGTCTGTCTGTCGGTCTGTATGTTGTGTGTGTGTGTGTGCTGGTGAGGCGTGGCAGCCGCAGAAGGTCGAAGTAATTGAGATTGTAATCGTTACTTATTGGTGGGGTGTGAGGAGTATATCCATATAACCTACCCCCGCCCTTATAGCTATCTTTTGTACTTTCTCGCTGCGGGTGTGAAACTTTTCCGGGCATTAAGTTATTAAGCTGTTTGGCTGCCCTGCCCTGCCCTGTCCTGCCCTGCCCTGCCCTGCCTAATGGTCAAACTGTGTGCCGGGGGCACGGCTTATGGCATCACATATTGAAATATGCTGTTAGCAATTAATAGCACAAGAACGGCAGGCAGCCACCACACATTCTGTGCCTGGCATCGAGGGGGGGCAGGGGCATCATCGATGGATAATCAATGTGTGGAAGTAAGCATTTTCAATGCCATGGCACGTAATAATCACAATGAATTGCACTTGAACAGTGAGAGCCGATCAGACCCCACCCGACCCTGACTTGGCTTGGCTTGGCTTAGATTCCTGCGAGTATGCAGCATTCTGTGGCATGGCATCCATGTTGCGTGGTGGAATGATTGAGGGCGTGGCTTAACCCTCCCCCAGCCACCACCCCAGCCAGCAAACGTGCACCGTAACCATCCTGTCTGTGGCTGCGCCAACGGGGCAACGTTTTTCAATATCAGACAAATAGACAACGAATTACATTGTAAGTAGCTCACGTGCTTTGGATTATGCGTGATATGCCTGGAAATTACTTCATTAGCAGCCGCAAATGGCGCTCTGCATTCTAAGCAAGTGCAGAACGAGACAGAGAGAATGGGAGAGAGAGAGAGAGAGGGGGAGATAGAGAGACAGAGACATGGGCAGTGCCATGGATTGTCACTTTTGTTATGCAAAGCAGCAGAGCAAAAAATTTGCTAAACACGGATGAACCGTCCAAGGCAGGAAGAGGAGCCAACCCCCAGCGCCGCTCAATACAACAACTACAACGTGGCAGCGTCGCTTTCTCTCTCTCAGCAGATGTGCCCCATAAGTGGCAGGAAGTGAGGGGAGGAGGTCGCCGGCTTGGGGGCGTGGCAGGGCGTCGCTTAAACGGCATTTGAAATGCGCTTAATAATCAATATTTTGCGGTGATAATTGTGTGCGTGTTCTGGTTTTATTTAACCATTCAAACAATCACAGAATTTATAATGGGCCTAACCACAAAACCACAAAACACCAATCCCCAATCCCCAATCCCAAATGGCAGTAGTCGGGGGTTAAAGGTTAAGGTCGTAGCGATTTTATTTCAGGCATTTTTAAGCCGTTATCGGCTGCCATTTCGCTTATTAACGCGCGACTGCAACATTATGCTCTTTCCCCCATTCCCCTATTGAGGCCCCTATTAACTACTGGGGGGTGGTAAAAGTGCAATCATTAATCTGAAATCAAATGAAGTAACTTCTGTTTGGGGGTAGTACGATTATTATGACAGGTTTGCAATGCATTGTGGCTGCTATGAAGCAGCATTTTTTCTATGGAAAGCCCTGAGATGCTTGCTTATTGTGTGCAGGTATACATATTTCCACCATATAGCATTTCTATCTCTATTGTTTATGCTGATAAACCAAATACAAACATTAATTAAATTTTGTTAATCTCAAATTTCAATATATTTTTTTAATTTCAGATATAAAGCCTGCCACAGAAATGAACACAGGATCCGAAAGGGTATGTTACACCTCTTCGTACATTTCGTTACTGTTTTTTTTTTGTTTTCACTGATCCGGTCTGCATTCCGGTTTCCATATCGTTTGTCACGGTCGTCGCCGTAGCATTAAATCAAAAAGCCAACCAGATTTTCGCTATTTTTTTGCTGCCGCCATTTCTGCCGGCTCAATTTCGCAAGCAAGCAAGTGGCATTACAGGCCGCAAATACGGGCAAAAAAAAGGCTACATAAAGGAATGTTGCACAGGGAGAAATATTGAAGATAATTTGCGGCTTTGATGCAGCATTGAATTTGTGTGCAAATTAACTCAATTTACGGTTGCACACAGCCAGCGCAATTTAATTAACCGGCGGAAAGGAGTGAAAGGCTTTAACAGAATCAGCAGACAGCAGCCAGCTGCAGACACAGAAACAGAATCCAGACTTGGCTTTAATTAATCTAGCTTTGAGCCAAGTTCAGGACAAACTTTCGAACCACAAAAGAACTTTAGCAATAAACCAGAAAGAGATGAAGGTACAGAGGGTTGCAGGGTAGCAGGGTAGCAGTGTGGCAGAGGACTAGAGCGGTATGGGGGAGCAAGTCACGTGGTTGAATTAATAAGCTTGCCACAATTTTGTATGCCACGAACATTGCAAATCTATGTAAATGTGTCGCATGTGGCGTATACTTAATGTGCCTGACATGCACCGCCTGCCACCGAAATGGGGGGACGAACGACTCACAGGCCACAGACAAAGGGTGAGCTACAGGCGTGTCGTGCAGGGGTGTGGCAGACAGGCACAAGGAAGCAGCTGCAGGAACATTTATAACATTGTGTTAATGCGACTTATGTGACAGATCAGTTAATTACAGAGCATTTGAGGCACACAGAGGGAGTCGTAAGAAACTTGCAGAAGGAAGTAAACACTACGCGTCACCCTGCGCCACGCCACGTTACTTACCCCCACTCAGCATCCCACCCATAAACCCCCTGCTGTGTGCTTGACTTGGAAATGCTTTTTAATGATTTTCCTTTTGATGTTTACTTTGCCAAATGTTCGCCACTATGATGTGTTTGCGTAGCACAAGCTCCCAGCTCTACGCTCGCTCTCTACACTCTACTTTCTCTAAGCACTTTGCCACACATCACCCCCTGCCAAATCTCCCTTTATACAAGGAGTATATATATATATGTGTACACAAATAGTCGTGTATATACTCGTAATTAAATGGCGCACTTGAAGTGTTTTTGACAGCATTTTCAGTGCTAAAAATATTTATGAAAGTGCTTGAGAACCAATGAACTCGGAATTCAAGTGGGAATCGCTCGCATAAGACGAAGCCCTTTTTCAGCTACGAGACCTAATGAGTGGCTGCCCCCTGCCTCCCTGCCCATCGGCCGTCTTCTCGGAAAGTCCATCCAATTATGGGGACCTCGAACCTGATATCTGCCTGGACGAACTTTAGCATTAGGATTAACAAGACAGCAGGCGGCTTAAGCTGTTCTCTGTTCTCCCTTCTCCCACCCACTTACATATAAATCATCCTGGCTGCAGTTGAGTTGCTGTAAAAAAAAAGATGACAGGACCGGGTACCGGGTAACAGGCACCGGGGACAGCAAAACACTTGTAACAATGTAATTTGAAACGGCAACATCCACTGGCCCACGCAGTTCGCCCTCCCAGTCAGGGACAGAATATTGTGCCTCCCTCCATTTGGGATGACAAAGCTTTAAAGAACGAAAGGAAAACAACAACAAGAGAGCAGAGAGAAGGAAAACCCCGGGAAAAGACAACAAACAAATTCAGGCAAAAGGCCAAATCCGCCGCCGCCGGTCAACAGTCACAAGCGGACAATTCAGACCGGCAAATGGATGTGAAAATGTGGAACTGTGGAGGAAATTTCTGGGCTAGAAGCAGAACCAGAGTCCGGGCGCTACGGGCGCTAAACTCGAGCATAATCACATAATAAACATTTTCCATTCCGAAAATCCAACAAAATAAAAAGGAAAGGGACACTCGGAGGAGAGGATTTCATTAGAGCAGGAAAGCGACAGCGGAAACGGAAACGAGAGCCGAAAACCGACATGATAATAAATATGAGGTGGTGGCAGGGGGGCGGGGTGCAAAAAGTGTAAAAAATAAAATGGCGACAGACAAATTCAAGATAAACAAAAGAGGGAATCACACAGAGTGGGCGGGCTGGGGTGGAGCAAGGGGATGGAAGGACATACAAGTTATGCATATGTAACACACACACACACACACACACACAATCGCGACGGAGATACCCTTAATGGCCGAATTAAAACCTCCGCCTGACATAAGAGTGGAAATGGAAATGGAAAATCCTCTGTCCGGGCTGCGAGGGTGCGGAAGGGTGGCAAATCCGGTCTGCACAGCCAAGGCCAGACAGAGCCTGTCAGCCAGTAGGTCCTTCAGCCGTCACGTCAGTCAGTCGGTGCGGATATGTTACGCTCTATTTTCCAGGCATTTTCACTGATTTTTTTCACGCTTAATTTCCCACAACCGAACCGCCCCGCCCCGCCCCACCCGCACTACTTCCCATCCAGCCAGCCGCCTGTGCGCGCTGCGCTGCGGTTTTATGTGCCATATTATTTTTAATTTCTTTCATATTTTTTCCACTGGATTTATAGACGCGTCCTGCGGCTTAAGGACATTTCGAGCATTTTTATGGGCAAAGTTTGTTGTTTTGTTCGGGGCCACCATGTCACACAGATTGGCAAAGGCAAAGGCAAAGCCACATGGCAAAGGGAAATTGTTTTGGGAAATAAACTTGGGGAGCATTTAATTTGATTTAAAGAGCTCTTTCGGCGCACTAGGCGTATGATGAATGTGGGCCGCATGAACGAGGCCAAGCAGAGGCCCACGCGATTTCTGGGTGCCCCAGTCAATATACATTTTTGGCAAAAAAAGGCCGCCGCCTTGGGGGCCCTACATCTCCCACGTACGAGTATAATCGTATAAATTCGTTTATGTCAGAAGTTGATTTTGTGTGTGTTTGTGTGTGTGTGTTATCCCTTGTGAATTATGGGTCCATCCACTGCTCATTTGACTAATTGCAGCTCCACTCCTGGCAGATCTTATCCAGCCGTATCCAAGCTCTCTCTCTCTCTCTCTCTCTCTCGATTCTATCTCTCTGAAATTCTCAACTCGTTTAGGGGATTCCGTTTGCTGCTCTCCATTGCAGAAGAGGCTTTCGAAATATTCGCAAATGTTGTCGAGAGTTTGGTAAGGGAGAAATGCAATCTAAACTCGTGTCAGATGCACTCCGCTCCCCGTTCCGCTCCCCGTTCCGCTCCCTGCCTTGGCTACAATTCCGCTTTAGGCCATGCCATGCACTGCCACGCCACGCCATGCCATGCCAGCGACAGAGCCTGGTCTGGGTCTGGGTCCGGGACAGCCTCTCTGCTGTTTGCCTGCAAATCTGTAGAATGTAGCCATGTTATCCTTGACTTGCCTTCTTGCTGCCAAAAAATCCATTCTACTAAGCTGCTAGTGCTGCTGGTGCTGCTGCTGCACTTTTGGGGCGGCAGGCAGGCAAAAACAAAAGTCTGGAAATTCGTTTATCGCGCCGCAAAATTGTTTTCGTTTTTGTCTACATTGCACATAATATATATTTTAGTTGCTAGTTGCTCCTGTTTGCTCACTCTTTTCTCACATTCTTTCTCTTCTCTTCTCTTCTCTCACTCTCTCTTGGTTTCTCTCACTTTGTCTTTATCTGTTTACCGACAAACACGAGCGAGAAGGAGTGGTCGAAGTTTTCAGTGCCCTATCGCCCATAGACAAAGCAAACTTCATTGGAAACTCGTATTACAGATTAACATTTTGTGGGTTTTGCTCAACTTTTAATCCGGCTAGCTGCTTCCTGAAAGGGTTTATTGAATGGCTTATGATCCAATGATGTGTATACTCTTATGGGGAAGGACTTTGGAACACTCTGAGTATTATTTTCTATAAGTTTTAGCCTTTAGGACGGGTCTTCCCTCCACAAATGTCTTAAATTTTCTGCTCAAACAACCTTTAAAGAAGGCGAGACCCCAAAAGGCATAGATTTCGTCAGTTTGTTTGCTCTTTTTTTCAGGGTATAGCAAATCGAGTTTGGCTCAAATTATCCTTGCTCTTTGGCGCCTCAGAGCAGTTCTAAGGCCACGCCCGAAACGCCCCTAAAGTGACTGCAGCAAACAGTTTCACTTTTGATGGGGGCAGCGGCAGCCACAACAGAGCAGCAGCAGCGGCAGAAGCAGCACCAGGAAGCAGCAAAAGTGCTACATGCGAAGTACCACAGCAGCCAAAAGTCATTTTAGACTCTTTTTAGACTCGTTTTTTGTGGCTGGGAAGGGGCCTGAAGGGGGAGTCTCTGTCGTGTAATTTATGAGTTTGCGCCTCAAGTTGTGGGGCCGGGCGGCCCGCACGGTAACCGAAACCGAAACAGAAACAGAAACAACCATTCTTGTACTACGAGTCCAGGGCCGCCGCATTCGTGTCCACACCAGAGAGTTGGTGGAGACTGCTGAGGAGTGGAGAGTGCCAAAGGGCAGGGAGAAGCTGCACTGCAGCAGCGGCTTATCGTCATTGTCTCGCCTGGCTCTGGCCTGTCCCGGCCTGTCCTGGCCTGTCCCTGGCTGGCCTTGCCCGCCGTTGTCTGGCAGTTTATGAAAACTGCAGCGGAAAATGTTTTGGCTGTTTTCCTCTCGTTTTTTGAGGGGCATCAAACATAGGAGCGACCTGCAGGCAGTGGCTGTGGCTGTGGCTGTGCCAGTGGCACCCAGGAGTGCAATGTCCTTGTTTATGCGCTGACACTCTACGTCTCCGGCTGTGGCGCTTGATTGAATTGTGTCCTTGTCAGTGCATGTCCTGCCTGAAACATCAGAAGCAGCCTCCGAGGCAAAGGCAAAGTCATCGCCACAGCCACAGCCGCAGTCCCGGGGCCAGGCCACAAAGTTTAATTAACTTTTTCAGCTCAATTTCTAAACATGTTTTCGGTTGATCCTCTCTCGCTGTGTTGTGTTTACTTTTGCAGTAATTTAATTGAATTTAATTTAATTGTTTAGGCCCAGCGAGGGCAGCCGCAGAAGTTTAGGGCAGAGATTTCTGCAACCCTTTTTGGTAGCCCCTTTGAAGAAGGGTTCCTTCCTCTGCCACACTAAGCCTCTGCTTTTCTTTTCCTTTTATTTTCGTGTGTTTTTCTTCTTTTTGCCGAGTGACTTTAAATGGCAGCCACGCCTTTTGACAGCTGGAGTGGAGGCTCCAACGGTATTACAGCTGACAGCTGGCGTCTGATGCGGTTTATGTTAAAAGCCAAAAACCCATTCCCTCACACACATGATGGGGGGGAGAGAGAGAGGGGTACAAGTACCCGTACTCGCGCGAGTATTCCGCGGCTGAGCACACACACAAATTTATGTTTATGTTAACAAAGTCGAGCCATTCAAGTGGCAAGCCAAAACAAGACAACCTGTCCCCACACAACAGACTCCCATTCCCCATTCCCCATCACCAGCCCCACATGAAATGGGATGCAGTCATGTGCACAGGGCCGAAAACATTGTAGCCAAGAGAGCGCGCGAGAGTCCCAGAGATAACAGCGACAACTGCCGCTCCACACGATGTCTGATGGGCTGATGCGCTGATGGCTGCTACACTTGGCGAAAAATCAGGGCAACAGGATCGGGAAAGGGCACTCATGCTCGGAAGGATGAAAATTGATTCTGTCAATTATCTGCAGATCTAACCTTGAAGAAAGTAAAAGGAATATCAGAATTTAATTTTATGCGAATAGCTTAAAAAAATATGCAACAGAGGAACAGAGAAAAATTCTTAAATTTATAATTTTAAAAATCATTTAAAACAGAGAGAGAGAGAGAAGGTGAGAGAGATAGAGAGCAAAGTCGAAACTTTTGGATCTAAGTTTTTGAATAATTTTGAATACTGTAAGAGAGAGATAGAGAGCGAGGCGAACGCGAGAGAACGAGATAAAACCCATTCATTAATCAGCTGGTGGCGGTGCCTGCGCCTCGTCCTCCTCCTCAACGGTTCGCTGCTTGGCTTGGGGTGCTTCCTCGTATTCCCCGAAGTCTTCGTGTGAGGCCCTATGGTGATCGGTATCCGTCCTCATCTTGTCCGCCACATAGTCGGCAAAGGTCAGGTTGATGTCGAAGGGCGTGCGACGGAAGATGTTGGGCGGCGTGTAGTTGTTCTGGATGGGCCAGAAGAGGCCATCCTCGTCGGGCGTTTGCGGTGCACTGCCGTAGAGATCCGAGAACTCGGCCAGGGTGAAGTAGAAGCGCGTGGAGGCCAGCACCAGTTCGATGCGCTGGATCTCGGGCAGATACTTGCGGTAGACGTCCACCGCCAGGAACTCGATATGCTGCGAGCTCTTCGACTTCAGGGAACCGACAGCGCTGACGGCCTGCACCAGTTCCCCCTGCTCCTGCTCATGCTCATGTTCCTGCTCCTGCTCCTCCTCCTGCTCCTTCTCCTCCTCGTGGTGCAGGCGATGGACGGAGGTGGGTCTGCTCTGAGCGAAGCTCGGACTCCGGCTCTGCTCGTGGTCGTGGTCGGCATCCTGGACGGGCTCTGGTGGCGCCAGACTCTCCGCTATGAGGCGGCAGATGATGAACAGCTTCTCCTTGATGATCATGTGCTGCTTCCCCATCAGATACTCATCGGTGGGCGTGGAGGTGGGGAACTTCTCGTTGAGGAAGACCCCCGGAATGCGGCGAAAGGTCAGCTCCTTGGTGTACAGCTGCGAGATGTGATCCTCGATGTGGAAGACGCGGTTGCTCAGCCAGAACTCGTCGCTGCAGGCCAGCAGCTGGCGGCAGTAGCAGCCCATCATGTCCTCGCTGGTCTCCAGCATCAGCAGCGAGTAGTCGCCCATGTAGATGTACAGCCCGCACACGGGATCCGGGGTGAAGGCCTCCTGCAGGCAGTTCCTGTGCAGCTCCTGCAACTTCTCGCAAAACGTCTCAAAGTACTCCTTGGCCTTGACGGGCTCCGGCTCCATCTCGGGCTCTGCCTCCTCCTCCTCCTCCTCTTCATCCCCGCCCGTGGGCTGCAGGGCGAAGTCGTCGGTGAAGCGAAACGTGTGGGTAATCGTCTCCGGATCGGCTTCCACGTTCACTCCTTGTGCCGCGTCTAGGGTGGGCAAAGTCACGGTTGGACCTTCCCCCGAGGCATCTGTAACTGCTTCGGAGGTGGCCTCCGTTTGGGGCTGCGACCCATCCGTGGTGGAGGCCTGCGTGGTCTCGTCTGGTGGCTCTGCCGCCGCCTCCACCTCGACAGTTATCACCTCGGGCTCCGGCACACTGCTGGGCGGCTCCTGGCTAGCCGTTGGCACCTCTGGCTCCGGCTCCAGGCACCCGTTTTTGGCCAGTATAAAGATGCGCTGGTAGAACACCGACGTCTGCATATCGGTCAGCTCCGCGTCCACGTACTCGACCAGCGACTTGCGCACCTGGAAGGTGCCAGTCCGCTTCATGGTGAAGCATGTGTGGCGCGTCAGGCGGCGGGTGCGGCTCTGCCGCTGTCGCGCGGCCGTCGAGGCCTGCCGCAGGGTGGCGCGCATCGGTGTGGACATTCTGGGAAAGACTGAAGCGGCAGAGGCAATCGATCCGAATGCTTGTTGTTTGCTTCTGGCAGAATATGATGTTGTTATGAGCAACAAAACGTTTGTTACGAATATTGTTACGGGGGAAATCAATGAAAATTCAATGCCCGCTTTGGGATTACGAAAAAAATGAGTCAGAATAATCTAGATCCACATATTGAAGGTTCCCCTTTATCAGTGGAGGGTTTGTTCTTTTGGCGAGGAATGTAAGGACATTAAGGAATGGTCAGAAACATTTTAAATAAATTCTTATCCGCAAGGACATCTGCAAGAAGTCTGAACAACACAGCAATCCAAATGCTCTGACCGAGAGAGCTGCAGAGATCAAAAGAGATGGACAAATATTATTAATGAGCAAGGGGAATGAGTAGTATACTGTTTTTCTCTCAGTGCACACACACACTGGTACACACACACACACTGGTACACTATCTAAGCATTGTACTTGGGCCGCAGCGCCTCAATTATTATTATCATTCGCTTGAAATCCAAGGCATTCTCTTCCCCCTCCTCCCACACATCTCTCCTTCTCTCCAGCACTATCTCTCCTCTCTCTCTCTCTCTCTGTATGTACTTAGTAAATATCTTTGTCTCACTCTGTGGCGGTGGCTGGGGCTTTGTTTCTGGTTTGGAGCTTTCGACTTCTGCCGCTTTTCAGCGAGTTAATTTATTCATGGCACATTTATGAGCATAGTGATTTCAGGCAGCACCTACAACAACCTTCCGCTTTTCCGTTTGCCAACCACCTTTTCCTAACAGGCAGGCAGACAGACAGACAGACAGACAACAACAACAATGCAAAGGGAAAACTTCTTCATCAGGATGCGACCTCGTCCTTGTTCTCTGGTTCTCCTTCGCTCTTGACTCTGCCCTGCTCTGTTCTGTTCGTCTCTTGGAACAATTTGAAACACTTGGGCATACAATATGTTGAAATGATAATGAGCGAAAATTGTTTTTTGACTCGGCTCCGTTCCCCAGGTGTTCTTGGAGTTGCTCCCAGTCCGTGCTTGGCTTCAAAGGATGTGTCTAAGCAGCAGAATCCTTAGAGTCCTGTCCTGTGCGCTGTCTTATCCTCCCCCCAACATCCACATGCCCATCCTCGCATCGAGTTGAGTGCCTTGGACCGTTTGGCCGTTTAGTTTATTGAGCTTAAAGTTGCGTAGCAATTTGTGGGCCAATGTTTTAATAACTGAGTGCCTGCCCTCCCTTTCGGTCGTTGTCCTGCCAGATAAGATTCAGCTTTGAGTCTCGTTTTTTGGCTTAACTGCTGCGGCTGCGGCTGCTGCTGCCTTTCACTTTCTTCTCTTGATTCCTGGAACTGGAACTCTCTCCCCAGCTCTCCATTGAGTTTCACTTTCATTGCCATGCAAATAACTGAATATGAATGACTGACTGACTGACTGATGGACTTTCATCTCCTGCTTTCTACTCTGCCTGTCCGCCCGTCCGTCCTTCCATCAGCTATGTCGGGAAGCCACGCCCATTTGTCGTAGTTGTCGTTGGCAAAAGTCGCTGGCAGCAGCGTAGCAGCAGCAGCGTTGATTGCATCGAAGTTCTTAGTCAATATTTGCCGATTTCAATGAAATGAGAATTTGACATGCAAGCAAACACGGCAGACAACTCGCCCTGCCATGCCCATGCCATGGATACGGGCGGAGACTTTTGCTACTTTTGCTGCAACAGTGGCTGTGTCAGTGGCAGCTGCAACAGGAGAAAGACAAACACGGCCGTCGGCTGGGGGTTGGTGGTTGGTGGTTGGTGGTTGGCGGTGCACCAGAGTGAGATGGGGCATCGGTCTGGGTCCCAAATTAATTGCGATTTCTATGCAATGACATTTTTGTGTGTGTCTGTGTGTGTGTGTGGCAGAGTGATTGATGCCCCACTGCCCGAAGAGGGGGGTTTGCATTCGTTATCTTTTGGTTGCTCCTGCAAAAATGTCCACTCTAATGAGGCTCCACTTTGGTCGCAAGGCAAAGTCCAGTCCATTGATTGGGCTTCTGTTGAACTTCAACTTTGAACTCAAAGCCTCTTTGGAATAAATCTGTGGAATAAATCGGATTTACCGATTATCAAGTGCTCTCCTCTGTGGCTCTCTGTGACTCTCTGCTGCCTGATGCTCGTATCGTACAAGTGCCCGGATATAACACGTGTACTCGGTTTCCTCTACATGCCACAGTCCACAGGCTGCATACCCACTGGTGGGTTGTGTTTGCTGTAATCCAATTATTTTGTTAAGCATACTTAAGCGGGCGGGCGCAGCTCATCCAGCACTTTACTTTAGTTATGCCCGCGAAAAGCGCTCCGATGTAGCAGCACATGACAGTGCACTAATTACAAAATCAAAAACTACAAAACAGTTTGTGCAATAAATTCAATTAAAATTTTAAATGGGCCAGCGCGCAAACAGAACTTTCTATAAAATACAAAAATTAATGCCAACTCAGCGGGGAAGCAGAGCAGTAGGGCAGCAGTGCGGCAGGGGGCAGGGGACAGGTGGTGTGTTTCCAGGCAATTTTAATTTAATTCAATTATCCGAGACATCAACGGCAGCGGCAGCAGCAGCAGCAGCAGCAGTCGGGGCAACAACAACAACAACAAGTTGAGCATTCAATTGCCTCGATGGGATAAAAGTTCTACCAGTTGCAAGGTGGCAAGGTGCAAGGCAACGAGGAGTCTGTCTCCTCTACCTTTTTAATAGTTGTTCGGCTCTGTGTAAGTGCCACTGGCAGTGGGGGTGGCAGCGGGAACTCTTTTTGCCAATGCAATTAAATGCAATGACAACTAAGGGGCAGGGAGGGAGGGAGGGAGGTAGCAAGAAGGCCGAGGCCAATCAATTAAGCCTTGGCAACGAATCTTCTTTGCTACCCCAATTTGCTGGGGCACTGCTTGAGTGGGTCACAGTCGCTATCTCCTCCGCCTGCCCGCATTTCCAATTAATGGCAGCTAATTTATTTGAACTGGACCAAAAATCAATAGAAATATTGGCGGATGGAGGGGTGGGCGGGGGTAGGATTGAACATTCCTCATCGTCAGCAGCACAGCGGCATGCCTCAGGCCATGTGGCCAGGAATCTGATCCTTGGCGAGGGACTACCGCGGGGATGCGGCTGCTGGAATGCTGTGGGGGATGGACTGGGGTGGGCTGGGGGTGCTTTCGGCTCAATTATATTTTTATTTATGCGCCAACATTCGCGCACTTAACAAAATAGCATCCGGCCAGGCCCGGAGCATCCTTTTTCTCCTTCGGCTCGGCTCCTAGACAATGGAATTTTATTGTTTCGCCAATGTAAGCAAATTTGGTGGAAACTTTTTGTAGCGCCTCTTGCCCCATGCCACATGCAGGGGGTAGGGGTAGCGGTAGCGGTAGGGGGGACTAGAGCATAAATAAAGTTATGTATTTGATTATGAAACTGGCGGACAGGCCAGGCCAGAACCGGACAGGCTCGTGGCCAATGGATTCAATTGCTTGGCAGCAATCTTTATGGACGGGACAGACGGACACATAAAAAAGATGAGAACAATGCGAAGGGGGGAGGGAGCGTTAGTGTGGAGGCGGGGAAATGGCAGTTTATGACACAAAAAAGTTGGCTTTAAATGAAAGTGTCCAGTCAAGTGGAGGACCCATGCCGAACCGCAAAAGCGATTCGGCAAGCGATATTTCTATTGGTTCTGCCAATCGATTTCGTTCACTGTGGATAAATATTTTCCCAGGATTGCCATCACAGGATGTTCGGCACTTGAAACCCTTTTTTGGCAAATAATCCACTATTTGTTGAGCCCTTCGCACCTGGGGCTGGGCTTTTTCGCACCCTGAAAAAATCTAGACGAAAGTGATTTTGTGTGTGTTCTGACCCTTTTCCCTATACTCGAACCTCTTCTCTCTGCACTTCTCTTGTGGCGCACATTCCCAAATGACACTTCCGGGTGGGTGCTTAAGTTTAGTTCTTTGTGTCTGTTCTTCAGATGGAAACAGGAGCCGGAACAGCAGCAGAAGCAGAAGCAGACAAACATTCCGTAAATTCCTTTTTACGCCGCTCCACTTTTTTTATGAGATCATCTAGAGCCAGGCCAAGCCAGGCACACCCTTCCTTTCACCACAGATTGCCCCCGCAGCAGAGTGAAATGTTGCACATATTTTTTTGTGTCGCTCAGCAAAATTTTTGTTGCATTCTTCTGGGCTTAATTTAGATGCTGCTGCTGGCCTGCTCTCATGTTTCTCCTGCTGCCTAATTGCAATGCCAACAAGCATTGGCATTTGGAGTGCAAACAATATGCGATATGGGATATTGTATGCATACATTTATTTATATGGAAAAACTTACAATTGTGTAAGGGAAAAGAAACACACAGATGCAGATGCAGAGCATGAAATTGCATTTTCCTTTTGGTTTCACATCCACTGAGAACAAACAAACAAGCATCAGGACAAAGCCTGATTGAAATGAAACAACGATACGGAGGGGACAGACGGACATTCGGTTAGTGCATGTCATGCAAAGTGTGTGTGTGCATGATAGTGCAGCAGTGTGTGTGTAGGCAAATATCAAACAATTAAATTACACGCAGAGCAGCGGCAGAGGCAGCGTCAGAGGAAAGGGCACAGCCCAGAGTACAACGCACACAAAACTATATCCAAAGTGAACTCAATTTGCTGGCATCTAAATCATTTTTAATTTGAACAAAAACAACAGGCAGCAGCAATAGCAGCAGCAGCAAGCCCAACGAATCCCCGGCAACAAAATACAAACGTTTTGTTTGCCCCACGAATGTTGCAAGAGCAGCAGCAGCACGAAAATAAAACCCCAAAGCAGCCACTACTTTCCGAAGGCGCAGCATTTGATACCCTGGCAGATAGTTGAACGATTTTGATATTTCATATGAATCAGAATGGAATTAACTTTAGATACCAACAATATTCGATCCATCATTGATATTCCCGTATTGAATGATCGGGAATGATCTGAGAGCTTTCTTCTACGCGTCACACACAACTGTTAACTGTTCATCGTACCCCTCCCAGCAAAGGGTAATCCCACAAAACATATTTAACAATAACAAAATATAGCAGACATCTGAGCGGAGCAAAAGAGATGGAGAGAGAGCGAAATATAGAGAGGGTGCATGCATGTTGCGGTGGGAGGGAGTGGCGTGGAATGACAGTGGGTGGGAGGGAGGTAGGGAGCATGAATGGAAAGTGAGAAAAAGAATGTTTATGCAGCGAGAGGGAGAAGCGTGCGGGAGAGGAGTCAGTGGCAACTACAACAATGAGAGAACAAACACAGACACACACACACACACACTGCCACTCCCACTCTCCCCACCTCCTCTCTCGCTTTCTATCTGCCATTCCATGTACCGTTACACGCTGCTGCACAATTATTCAAATCCACGAGCCATGACTGCAGTCGAGAGCCACAACACCGGAGCAGAGGCGCAGAGCGAGCGCGGGGTCGGGGCAGAGAGCTTCTATTATAGAAGTAAACAGTCAGAGCGAAATGATACCCTCCACGTGCCATAGAGGGGACAAAACCTACGCCCGCGTACAGGGTAGTCCTGAGTCGAGTCTTCAGTTGAGCAAGCACTTGAGTTGCCAAAGAGATAGAGGTGGGATGCAGCAGCAGCGGCATACACGGCAGAGAACAGCAACAGAAGCTGTCAGGCCAGGGGATATCCATCGCTGTGCCCGTTAAAGCACGGGGCTATATATGTGGATTACGGGCAGGTGTCAGACTTAAAGCTGGAGCACAGGATATCCGCCAGTCGATTCATTGCGTTCGCTGTCACTTCTGTCGGTTTCTAACTCGTTTTAATTTCTCCCTTTGTTTGCCGCCTCAATTTGTCACAATACTCGTTACAATGGAATTTAAATGTTTTCAGCAGCAAAAAAAATAAAAATAAAAACAAAAGGAAATAATAATAAACGTTAAGGGTTTGTTTTTCTTTTTTACATACAAATTTGATTTAGAGAAGCTTTCTCGTACATTTATCCACGCGTAAAGTAAATCAACGTTTGCGAAAAGGATTAGAGAAATAATTTATATGGAATTGGTCCCATTTATTCCTGCCCTGCCGCACAGAGCAGATCCGCCGCACAGCTCAGCAGATCCGAGAGCGGAGAGCTGAGAGCGGAGAGCTGAGATCTCGGGACAAAGCAACTATCAATTACCATCATCTCATCCGGGGGCTAAACAAGAAGAGCTCTCCAGAAGACCTCCTAATAAATGTGCCTAAGCACTCGCACTCACCTCTCTCCCCCTTTCTCTTTTCAGACTCTTTTGCGGAATGACAAAGCCCAAGCAAATGACGTGAAATGTACAATAAAGAGGAGGAAGAGCAGGTCGTAAAATGGCGTCTACATTTTGGCTGCTTGGCTGCCTAGCTGGCTGGCTGGCTGGCTGGCTGCAAGTGTGGCATCGTTCCATTCGCCCACTTACAAGTAATAAGACTGGCCCCAGAGAGGGGCATAAAAATCAGAGGCAACACCACCCAACACCCACACCATATGGGCCATAAAAAGTATATGGTAAGCCAAAATCCAAATAAACCCAGCCCCCCAAAACCCCTAACCCCATCTAAGACGACTCCCTCTCTCTGGTGGAACCTGCCGGAATATATTTCACACAAAGGCAAAAGCAAAGCCATTGCATAATGCGTGTGATTGATTTACCTGTTTCCGCCTCTCGCGACCCCAGCTGCGGCTCCAGTTGTAAAATTGATGGGCCCCATTTGGGCAGCGGGAAACGAGATTGGAGACCATTGCTTTTGCGATGATTAGCAGGGGGGCCCACAAAATTTGCCACTGGCTCCACTCCGAGTGCTGCTGTTGCTGCTGCCTCTGCTTATCCGTGCCGAGCATCTTTCACAGTATATTTGGGTTGGGCTCCCGTGTCAAATGACCCCGCAGAAGTTTGTTGTTTGCCGGGGTTAAACTGTCGTCTGGTATCGGGGCAACACAATCAGCAAACCAGCCAGTAAGTCAGCCATCTGGCCAAGACCCAAACGAAATGAAACGAAACGGAACGCAACAAGCCAGCAGAAGTTGGTTAGTTAAAAGTGTTTGTCACTGCTGACACCTTTCGTCTTCGCCCGGCGAAGATCGCGCGCTGGCAACGACACAACAACAACAACGACAACGACTTGGAGAACTCGAGACAATGAGCACCGGAGAGTCGACGTGAAAAAGGGCAAAGTTTTTGCCTTCTCTTCTTTACTTTTGTTTTGCCTGCCTTTAGGACTTCTCCTGCTGCTGTTGCTGTTGCTGCTGCTGGTAGCCAGTTTTGGCCGCTTGTTGCCCTGCCCTGTGCTGCCCTGCCCGGCTGGTGCGGCCAAAAACTTTGTTGCGCCTCTCATGTTGATTGGTGTTAAATATTTGGCGGCATTTCTCGCATCAAGTTTCGTAAATCTAATTTATTACATTGTGTGGTCCAGTTTTAAAGCCAACAAAAGCGTCAACAAATGGGAGACGATACCATCGCATTCCTTCCTTCAACCTCCCCCCACAATCTCACTCCCTCTCTCCCCCTCTATGTCTCGTTTTGTGTGAGTTGGTTTTGGTGTTAAGCCCCCACCAACACCACAGAATGCCACAGATTGCGCCGAGCAGATCTCACTCATGTGGCTCATGTTTCCAGGAACCATATACCACACATATCTATGTGTGTGTGTGTGTGTGTCTGTGTGTGTTGGGGTTTTCTGTTTCGGTTCCCAATTTGCTGCTGCTTTTACGATATGTCTTCATATCATTTACGCTTATTTTGTGGTCTGTCCCCTGGCTTTGAGGCTGCTCGGGACACACCCTCGCACTGCTACTCGTACTCCCATTCGTATACGTATTCGTACTTGTATCCCCGGACTCAGATGTGCACCACCCGCTAGCCATTTATCAATGTTGCCACAATTCGTTGTTGCCGCTTCAAGTGGCTTCCCGCACGGACTAACCGGTGGGGTAGAACGGGGTAGACAGACGAGCCCGAGCCTGTTGTGTTGTCATTGAAAGTGCACTTAAACTGCAATCGCGTTCGCGTTTTCATTATGCGACCCCATAAAACCGACGGCACGACGGATCCATCCATTCCCTTCCAACAACGGCCCGCCAAGTGAAAGAAGCGAAACGCCTGAAGCCACAGGCAAACTTTTGTTTTGTCTTTCTGATGGTGGACAATACACCCGACCAGAGCTGTACCCTAGGGATAAAACTTGCAACGGGATGAATTTTTTCCTTGGTTTACTTTTAATCGAATTTCCATTCAATCAATTATATATAGTACCCCCCAATTTGCACCCCCAGGGCACCTACTAGGCCCACACTCGCTACCTTTTCCTCTGTTCTGGGTGCGCCACATTCTTCCGCTTTGATCAATTTGATTGAACCCCCATTCAAAGTCACCCTCTCTGCATGTACATGCAACCTGCCCCTTTTCGTAGGGTATGTTCAATAAAAACAGAAAAAAGAAGGAAAGTTATCAACGTAAACAATTCAAGCACTTCAACTAGTTTCGGGCGCCTCGATAGTGCTCCAGATAATGGGCTGGGTTCTGGTGGGCGGGTTATGGTGGGGGGATGCATAATGAAAAGTTACCAAAAGAGCGAGCAGCAGATGGAGGGGGAGAAAGTGGTGGTCGAGAGGGAGAGAGAGAGAGAGACAGGCGCCCCCTCCTCATTCGCAGAGCGACAAATTTTTATGGGCAAACTTTCAATTACCCAACTTTTTTCTTGCTTGAATTACTTTTGAAATGCTTGGCTCACGCACACAGCCACAGACACAGGACATATGCATATGTGTGTGTGTGTGTGTGTGGCTGAGTGTATCTTGTTTCGTTTGCTTCACTGGCTCTGCCACTGCCACTGCCACTGCTTCTCTGTCTCTTTGATGTTCTAGTGCGGTGGCCACGGCCATTGACTCCTCTCCCCCTACGTTTACTCACCTGACGACTGTCCACCCGCTCAACCCCCAGAGCACCCACACAGAAGTAAAGCAGCAGCAGGCACCCCGCTTCAAGGACGCCGCACAGCCATTTATAATGCCTGCCTGTATATTATTACTTTTCACTTTTGCCGAGCAAATTTACGAGCGTGCTTTGCAATTTTTCAACTTGTTACTTAGCGCGAGCGCCACTTAAACACTTTTAAGCGTAATTTCTGGCACCAACCCGCCACCCGCCACCCTACCACCCTGCGGAAGGCAGTGGCAGGAAAAGGAATTGAAGCTCAGCCATGAAATATGAATCTCTAAACGGGTGCCCAAGACAATGGGAATACCCACTCCATGCCCCATTTACCGGAGCAGCACAAGACCATTTCAGCGCCTTCGTGGCTATAAATCATAATCTGCTGGCATAATACATAAAATATTGATGCTAAAGAGTTCAAAAATATACACCCACACACACACACACACACCGGGGTACACATACGTGCACGCGGAGATGATAATAGCCACTAAACACCTACTTACCCACGGGCCAGAGTTATTAAGACCAAATGGAGTGGCCAAAATCTGAGAGGGAGAGCGAGCGAGGAAGAGCCACTTTCAATGGAGTCTCCAGGAGAAAGGCAACCCAAAAGCCGCATGTCATTTAAGTTATTTATGTCTCTATGTAGTGCGAGTAAATGGCATATATATCCTTAGCCTTAAAAGAGAAGCAGCCACACAGCAGCAGGGAATTTTTTGGCTCTACTAGTTGTGGCCGTAAGTCTCTTGGCTTTTAAACGGTAGTTTCTGCCCCGCACTCAACGCATGAGTAATGTTCAATGGATAAACCAGAGACAAGCCACAGAATATTGAGCACAAAATAAGAATCAATTAAGTTCTAATCTATTTTAAAGCGAAGCTGAGGTTACGGGCCAAACTATAAATCTGATCAATTTCGAATTTAAATTGGAGAAACTAATCCACATAATTCAATTCCCTCTCTCTATCTCCATCGATTAGCCTGCTCTATTCCACTGTGTTGTATTTTATTCTGTTTTTGCATTGATTCCACATGCCACAGGGCTCCGCCAATAGATTCGACACAAATACCTACTGCAAATCCCCAAAAGACCACAAACAACAAACGACAGCAACAGCAACAATACTCACTGAAAGCAAATTCTGCTGGCATTTGAACATTTAAATTTCTATCGCCGCCGCTTGGCGTTTTCCTTTTTCTTTTTTGCAGTCCAAATAAATTGACATTGCGAGAAGGCAAACAAAAATCGACGGCGAGCACGAAAATGCAACATGCAAGGCAAATGTCAATGTTTGTATGCTACAACTCCTATCCTTCCGCCTCCAGCTCCAGCTCCAGCTCCATACACCCAACCAGTCATTCCATCCATCCATCCAGTATTCCCGGCCAAGCGGAAGTGTCTGAATGATGGATGCTCGGCATTCCGTGGCCAGGAAAAATGCACAAAACTAAAATGTTGAGCGGCGGGCATTTGCGATTTGTGCGATTTATGTGCGATGTGCGAGGTATTTAAAGTGCGCTCCACATTTCGTGGCCCGGCACCACTTGAGCTGTTTTTAATGAAGTGTCCTGGCTACCAATCCTGCCAGTGCCAGTGCCTGTGCCTGTCCCTGGAGCAACCCTTTTAAGATGAATCGCTGGGTCAGGCTGGGTGCTGGCTGGCCTCGAATGAATCAAGCGATGATCACTTTTTCTCCTGCTGCCTCCTGCCTCCTCCTCCCTCATTCGATTGTGCCTGGAGTGTCGGGCGGGGGGTCAGCAATTAAAAACGCATAATTCATGGACCAATGAATTTATCAAAGCCGATGAAAAACCACCGAAAAAGGTGTGTGCCCTGCCCTGCATATAATTAAATTTGCTAACCCAAAAGTAATTGCTGCTGGATGTGGATGATCCTGATGATGTATGCGGCAAGGCCACAGCTGACATTTCCCTTTAATTATCCCCCACACACACTCACACACACATGTGGGAATGGGGCAACACGATATGGTTGTTAGTCATGGCGGGGGGGAGGTGGGGGGTCGGATAAATTGAATGTAAGCAGAGCGAGAGATGCTACAAAAACCGAACCAAGGTGAGCCATCAGAGGGAGCAGCAGCAGCAGCAGCAGGACAGGCGACAATGACACATGATTATGTTTAGCCAGCAGGTGGGGTGGAGGTGGAGGGGTGGAGGGTGCAGCTGCCACCTTTGACCTGACCGAAACCTACTAGTTGGGGCCAGCCCCTGACCGACCACCCACCTGCAACATATGGCGGCACATTACATTAGTCTTGGCCCTGGCCCGTGTTCGCCTTTCGCCAATGGCCATGTGGCATGACCCGGACCACCATTCTCCTCCTGCTGCTGCTCCTGCTGCTTCTCCTGCTGCTGCTCCTGCTGCTGCTGCTCCTACTGTTGCTGGTGGTGGGGGCTCCTTCCATGTCCCTTGTACGACAAGAGCCATTATGCATACGTATGATTAATGAGATTCGTGTTATTGTGGGGGATCCATTCCAGACAACCACTTTTTGTGTCTGCTACTGCTGCTGGCTTTATCAATCAGATGTCGTACCGCACAAAGGAAAGGCGTTGTAATCATGCTCAAAGCCCCTAATAGAATATCTCAAATCTGCGCTTGCCCATCCCCATGTCTTGCTCTGCCCCGCATGTCGGGAAACCGCAACTGCATTGTGCCTCTGCCTCTGCCCCTGCCCCTCTTCTTTTTTTGCTGTTGCTGTTGTTGTTTGTGTGCCACTCACAACGCCATCATTGAGCACACATTGTGCCAAAGGCACTTCAATTTGTTGCCCCGGCGACCACATCACGAATTCATGACCCTTTGGCCAAATAACCAGCAAAACCAAACCAAACCAGCAACAACAAGAAAAAAAAACAATATGCAGCACCCGCTGGTACATGGCTTTTGGGGTACATACTAGGAGAATGGTGTGGTGTGTGGGGAGAGGGGAGATCGGGAGCTGGGGCTGGGGCTGATGGAACAAACCGACATAACCAACCATCAATCAAAATGGGGAGTCGTCGTCGTCCTCGTACACACTGACAATGGGCGTACCAAAAATTGTCTCTCTCTCTCTCTCTCTCTCTCCATGGGCGCAGCAGCCACCGAACCGAACCGAACCGAAATTGTTTTGTCCAGGCGTGGCCACGCGGCGTATGCGTGATGTGACGGGGATCCAGCCCAGGTGGGGATGCTCTGCTCTGCTCTGCCATCGCTATAATTATCACCTGGCAGAACGGAACGTGCTGTTCATTTTCATAAACACAATTATTAATTAATTAACTAAAACCCTGACAATTTTAGGCCCCGCGTCCGTCAAAGTCAATTGGTATTTAATTGGAGCGCGGACATCCCTTTGGCCGCCAGAGGAGGATCACAGAGAACACACAGAGAGCGTAATGGCGGGGCAAGTAATGGAGGGGAGCAGCATGGCAGGATATGGAGTGCTTTCAGCCAGCAAATGCACAAAATAGTCGGACATTTAATTTATGGCGGGCCGCTGACAAGCGATTTAGATTGATTGCTCCATCCACTGGTGCACTGCGGTGCGGCATGGGGGAAGAAGGGTGGCTAGCTGTGCGGCTAGTTCCGAGATTAATTAATAAACAACACGCAGACTACGCTGCAAATTGCCTTGCCCTGTAAATATATTTTGCAGCTGGAGAACATTCATTTGCCTGTCGCCAAGGTGTTTTTTGTCAGCTCTCCGCCAAATAAATGTCAAAGGACAGACGGACGTGAACAGACGATGATGAGACAAACAAATCTAGAAATTAATTTCATTTCATTGGACATTTTGTCTGCTGTTGGGGTTGCTCACAACTTTTGCTCAGTTGACACTCAAATTAAATGTCAAATATTGCAAAATTGCCGGCGATAGGTTGGAAAATTAATTAACATTTTCGTCGAGCAGCAACAGCATTGTTTGTTGGCCAGCGGTGCGTATGATTAATATGGCCAAGGATTTCATTTGATGACTGTACCAACGGCCTGCGTCTGCGACTGCAAGGCGGGGGCAGTAGCAGTGGCAGTGGCAGGTCGCGCACGTGTTTGGCATTTTTCTGGTGGCACTTTTTAAATTCAACAATGTGCCACGCCCCCTAAACCCAAAGCCAGAGTTCTCCCCGCCTACAGTTCGATGGCAGCCCCGAACATAAATCTCTCAAGTGTCACATAAAATTTCCGCACATGTACAGAATCAAAATGAAAAGAAATCGGCTGGAAGTGGCTGGAAGTGGCGGCGCAGAAACAGATAGAAAGAGAGGGAGGGCTGGGGTGGGGTGGGGTTTGATGGGGCGGGGTCGTAGTGCAATAACTTATCAAAGTTAATAATTCTTAATGTTAGTGCATAAATAAGACTGAAACAGGCAGGGGCTGGGGCTGGGGCAGGGGCAGCAGCGACAGACATATCAGGAGTTGTCACAGCCAGCGCCCATAAAAGTATGTTTCGGAATAAATACGGCTGCTGCTGCGGCTGCTGCTGCTGCGGCTGCAAAAAGAAAGCAGGCATAAAGGAAGAAATTTAAAATTTATGCAAAAAGCAACAGAAGCAGTCGGCGGCGATGGCGGTGGCGGCAGTCAGACGGCAAGGGGAGAAGTGCTGCAGGAGGAGGGGGTGAAAAAAGTCAACTGACTGAAGGCTAATTTGCATAAGGAAAACGACAAACGAAACTCGAATGTAGCGCTCTATCTCGCTCTCATTTTTATACACCATCCCCCCTCTCTCTCTCTCACACTCTTGGGTGGGTGTGTATGGGTGTGGGTGGGTGTGGGTGTGCTCAGTGGCCTGGCAAATATGAAACGTAAAGTGTTCATGCTGACATCGCGACATAAAGTATATATGAATATATGTATATGCACATATACATATGTATGTGTGTATGTGTGTTTGTGTGTATTTTTGTGCTCGTACAACTGTTTCCCTTTTATTTGGCAGGCCTTTTGGCTAATAGCCACACCCTCTTCCGCCCGCCCGTCCGCTCCCTCTTGTGCGCTGGCTGGCTATTTGTCCGAAGCAGCAGGACAGAAATGGCAGGCAAGGCAGGGCAGGGCAGGCATTCCAACAATAAAGCGCACAAACGCCATTCATGCATGCGACTGTGTGTGAGGGAGTACCAGTCTGTGTGTGTGTGTGTGTGTGTGTTGGCCAAGACTCTACTTCCTCCCCTCTGGAAGGATACGTTTTGCAGTGACAATCCACAACAGGAAGAAAGGATTGCCTCGCAGGGCCGAGGGCTGACATACCCTTGCCGCCTGATCTGTACGGTTTTGGATAAACTATAACCTTGGGGCATTATCTGCCGACTTTGGTCCACTGAAGATTAAATACATCGTAACATATTAATAGTGGAAAGGGAACCGTTTCCTCGTACCCTAATGCTGCTTCCCTTTACTCCAAATCGTGATACCCTCTCAAAGGGCACAAAAAGGTTTCATCCAATTGTGTCCAGACATTGACTTTTGGGTTTAGTTTTTTTAGTTGCTGTGTACGTTATGTTTGGGTCTGGTGTTTGGCTGTGCCGCTGGCCAGCATCGCTCATTTCCGGGCTGGCCACAATGTGGCTATGAATAAGTTATGGCCACGATCAGATGAACTGCAAACGGGCACTCGGATAAACATTTGTGGCGGGGCAGGGCCCTTTTAATTACATCTTTAATTGGGGGACTGGGCGCCCAGAGCATTGGTTAATCACGTAATTGGCCAAAGTTTGGGCCTTGGCTTAAACTTTGTCGAGGGAATCGTGAAAATGTTGCAGCTCATCCACGGCAGATAAGGGAACACAAACGCTTGGCCCTATCGCGTACAAGCCATCCATCTTATGAGTTGAGCCGGGAGTCAAAAGGGCCAAAGCACTTGGCCAGAAAAGTTCATTGTGCCACATTTCATTTGGCTAAAAGTGCCTGTGGCCTGTGGCCAGTGGCCAGTGGCGCTGTTGTCTGCTCTGCTGTGGCTTCTGCAAATGATGCCCGTGAGCCATCAAAACGATTGCTTCATTTTTCCGATTGAATAGATGCGTTTGGGGATAGAAGTACGGAGTGCACCACGAGTATACCCATCATCTTCCATGCACCCATCCGACCGGCCATGGGTGCAGTTTTAATGCTTTTAAGCTGCTAACCAGAAGGGAATTGCAGCTCTGCTGCTTCCAATGCTGGCTGGATGCACTCGGTTGGCTGCTGCTTCTGTTCATCCCACGACTGCTCCCACGCCTGCTCCCACGCCTGCTCCCACTGCCACTCCTGCTGCTGCTTCTGCTCCAAACTTGGAGGCAGTAAAGCGTAACTAGGCAAACTAGTCCATCTCTCTGGCACACAATTCTCCAGCTCTCCAAGGTGATTATTTTGCAATTGTTGTGCCAATTTTTAACGCAAATTGTTGCCAGACCCACACACACACAAAAACTTGGACGTGGATGGGATGGGAATACGGACATAAACGTGCAAGTCGGAAGTCGCTTGTCCGGAGACGGGAATGGAAGGCATTCTCGTATTTTGATTTCATTACGCCAGCAGGCGGAATATTTCCAGTTCATGATTCCGTTGCTATCATCCCATCCCATCCCATCCCATTCCATCCCATCCTAATGGGCAGATGTAGACATTTATGTACATTATTATTCCGCTTTTACTTGCCTTATTTTTTCCTTCCTATTTTCACTTTATGCTTGCTTACACAGAGGAGCTGCCTGGCCTTCGCCCTCTGCTCTCCGTTTGTGGGGGCTTGTTAAATGATTGACCACCTCCCAGTGCCCCCCTGCCTGTCGCTGTCGCTGTCATTGTAGCCGGGAATTATTGTTATGGAAATCGCTTTGATTGCACGTTAGAAGCATTTAATTATATGCTCATGCGGGGGCTGAGGCGGGGGCGGACGCCCTTTAAGTAATTTCGAGCAGCTTAAACGCCATGGAGTTCAAACAAAGAGCCTCTGCTGTGCCACCTACAGATCCGATCAGATTACATTCAATTACATATTTGGGCGGGTGGAATACCTCGAGTATAGCTCCAAATGGCATTTGAATTTCGACCTTTCCGTCGTGTTGGTCGCTTTCATCTTGTTTTCAGTCAAATCACCCTGCAGGCGCTTGGCTTTCTTTTATGCGCTTGACAAACTGCGTTAAAATCTCCACTGACCGGAAACTAATTTGAAAATGTTATTCATTATGCATAGCACTCGGTACCCCGCACTGGTACGAGTATATCCCTCTGCTACTCTCCTATGCCCCTCCATGGACGGACTCCCCACTCGACTGGCTGTGGCGGGGGCGGCTGCTGCTGCTGTTATTTTTCGCGCACTTTCGCTGTTCTGTTCCGTTCCGTTCTGTTCTGTTCGGTTCGGTACGCGAGTTTGTTGCAGTTTCTACGCACGGTCTGGGGCATCCCCTGAGTGACTCTATGAGACTGTATGAGTGAGTAAACGAGAATGTGTGTATGTGGGTGTGCTTGATCCAAAGTTGAAGGAAAAAGTTTTGGTTTTTCGCCTTGCACTGCACGGCAAGGCATGCCGTGGCATGGCAGGGGAGAGTGCGCCAAGGACTAATGCCCAGATTTGAGTTGCGGCTATGAGAGTTTTAACCAGATTGCTGCCTTAAAGCCGAATTAGCTCGCCAACAGCTCCTGTGGCCTGGCTGAAAGTTGGCGTAAATAGTTCCACCAGAGCAAGAGAGCCAGAGAGAGAGAGAGAGAACAAAATAACGAGTGGCGAAGGCATTTCCTTTTAGCCTGCCACCTGATAAACGCCCTAATTGAGAGGCTCATCTTGAGAGACGGCTGCTCGAGCCGCCAGCAGGAGCTGCCATAAATTATAAGTCGACAAATTAAACTGGCCAAAAGCAGGACCATTCCACGGATACGGAAGTGGCGAGAAATGCAACGCCAGCAGCAGCCAAACAGGAGGAAGAGAAGGCGACAAAGGCAACGGCAACGGCCAAAGCAAAGGCAAACGCTGCTGGCAACCGCCGCCACACGAACCGCCATCTCAAAGGAAGGAAAACCGTGGCAACAATGACAGACTAGACCAGACCCAGACCAGAAAGCAGAGGGGTGGCGGGGTGGACACTGGGAGAGGAAACCTTAAGGGGCGACAGCAACCAAGTTTTAGAGACAAAAGTCTCTGGCAATGGTTTAAGGCAAAAAGGAAAAGAGATAAAAAAAATGGCATGCGTCGCATGGAACATGAACCAAAATGGCACCCACAAGAGCTTCCGGCAGACTTCCGCTTTAACAACTCTTTTACCCCACACACACACACACACACACAGGGGGAGGAGGACACTCTCACACACACACACACACACACACATAGAAACAGATGAAAACGCCCTGCACATTAGCCATGTTCTATTAGGAAGGAGATTGGGGCTGGGGTTGGGGTTGGGCTGGGTAACGCTTTTGTCATAAACCCATTAAAAGTCAAGGACAAAATTCATGTTGCATGTTTACTCATGCACACAAGCACACACGCACACAGGCACACATACATCCGAGAAGCGGAAAGAACAAGCAGTGCCAACAAAGTAGCTTTAATTAATGAAACTCATTAAAGGGATGCCAACACAAAGAGCAGCAGCAACTGGGAACTCGTCCGAGAGACCAAGCCCAAGCTCCAAGCCCCAATCCCAAAAGAACCAAGAACCCCGTGCAGGGGGAACCAAAAACCCAGACAGAAGCGCTTGCTGCGACCTGCCACAATGCGTTGCCATACATTAGCCAGGCTGGCGCTTGCTGGCTTGGCTTTGGCTTGGCTTGGCCTCTGCTCCTGGCCCCTGTGAGTGGAGAGACTGTGCCACAAAATAAAATAATCAGGCAGCAGAAATGCCAGCGACGGCGGCATTATCCTGCCTCTGACTTTGGCCAAGGCAAACGATGTTGCCCCACGACGACACCAGGCGATGAAGCGACGAACGAGCCCATGAGCACACGAATCGCGAATTTCACGAGCTACCGAATGGCATACACGAGAGAGTCCAGAGAAATAGCGTGGGCGAGCACAAGAGTATTTGAGGGAGAGCAACGCCATGAGCTTTGCTGAGAGGATACGTTGGGGAAATGGTGTGGTAAAGTTTAACGGGCAGAACTCCGAAAAGCGCAAGCTGGAGAATGCAAGCAGGCGAAAGCAGTAGAAAGCAGTAGCATCATAGGGAATAAGCAGTTCACAAAAAGCGTGTTGGTGCTACCTCAAGCAGTTTGGCGGCTGATTGGAACTGCTTATTTTTAGTTGTTTCAAATTTGCGCTAATATAATTGTGCCGTCCGGGTATAAGGGGGTATAAGGGTAGTTATATGCAGTTATACTCTGCTCGGCATCCCATCCCTTATATAAACCATAGAACAGTTACTCGGCACCCCCATAAAAACCATGGAAATAGTAAATTTTTCGCCAGAATGTTACCTTACCAGTTTATACCATTTCAGTACACTCTTTTAATATCCATAATATTTATGCCATTTTCAGACTCACTCCACCCCCAAGGTCATGCCATGCGCTCTCTCTGCTGGTTCAGTTTCTAGCACACCTGTATGAATTGGGCTCTCTCTCTGCCTCTGTCTGTCTGCTCTCAGTGTGCGTGGGCCCTGCGCACACGGCGGCTGGAGAGGAGCTCGCACTGCTGCCAGGACTAGGACAACGCAGCAGCAGAAGCAGCAGCAGCGATGTCTGCAGAGGCAGCAACAGCTTTGTCCGTTTTCCTCGTCATCATCGTGTTCGACACGAGAGGTATAAGCAGCAGCAGGATGAGCAGAAACAAGGAGACACCCCCAGCCCCTTCCAGCCAGTCGGGAAAGCCTGTCGTGTGGCAGCAGGCAGCTTCGTTCGTTCGTACTACGTACATCCTGTCCTGTGGCAGGCCCGGCACGGCACGGCACCTGCTGCATACCAGAACAAAGGCCATTTATTTAGAATGGTGAGCGCAAAACGGAAGCGCCAAGAAAAAGGACTACAACACGATACTACTCTTTGTTGGTCTGTCCACGAGAGAGAGAGAGACACAGAGAGAGGGTGGATGTGTTGCTGTGTTGCTGTGTTGCTGGGTTCCTGGTTGCCACAACAACTGACGTGAGTCACAACAAGAGGAAACATTTGCTGGAAAATTCACAAACATTTCACATTTCACAAGAACAATTCCATTCACTGAGCAAATACTCGCAACTGGAAATCAAAGCTAAGGATGCAATTGAAATATCTGCGCACATTGCTGGAGGGTCAGGTGAGCCTCCCATTTATAGGAAAAAACTGAATATATATTCCTACAAATGCTCTTCGACAGGAGCAAATCCAACGGATTGCGGGCCTGGCCTGGTCGCCCAATCAGCAAAAGTTGGCCATTGCCACCGCCGATCGACACATCCTGCTCTACGACGATGCCGGCGAGCGACGCGACAAGTTCAGCACGAAGCCCGCCAATGCGGCGAATGGCAAGAACTCGTATGTGATCCGTGGCCTGGCCTTCAGTCCCGATTCCACGCGCCTGGCTGTTGGCCAGAGCGACTGCATCGTGTATGTGTACAAGCTGGGGGAGTCGTGGAACGACAAGAAGGTCATCTGCAACAAGTTTCCGCAGGCCAGCGCTGTGACGGCTCTGATTTGGCTCTCCTCTGGCGCCATCATAGCAGGTAAAATCTCCCCCAGCCACCTAATCCCACTGGGACCCATCTCTAATCAAGTGTTTTCTGTCCTTTGACAAGGCCTCGAAGATGGAAAGATTCGGGCGCTGCACAGCAAGAGCAACAAGTCGCAAAGTCTGTACGGGGGCGACAGCATCTGCATCTCGCTGGCGGCCAACACCAAGGGCAGCGGCTTCCTCAGTGGCCACAACGATGGCACCATCATCCGCTACTTTCTGACGGACGAGGCCAATGAGCCGCTGGGCCGAGTGGTGCAGCATCCCGTGCCGCCTTTCGCCCTGGCCTGGCCCCAAGGCGGCTTCTGTGTCGGCGGCTGCGATCAGCGGATTGTCTTCTACGATACGATGGTAAGAGATTGCAGAGATTCAACTCCATTGCTAATGTACGTTTCCACTTTCAGGGCAGGCAGCTGCGCACCTTTGACTACTCGCGAACGGAAGGCGAACGCGAGTTCACGGTGGCCGCCTGCAGTCCCAATGGGCAGGCTGTGGCCTTCGGCAGCTACGATCGCATACGCATCTACGCGTGGAGTCCGCGCCAGGGAGCCTGGAGCGAGAGTGCCAGCAAGGAGATCGCCTGCCTGTACACGCTGAGCGCCCTGCTCTGGCGGCGGGATGGCGCACGGCTCGCTCTCGGCTCCGTCAGCGGCGCTGTGCTGCTGTTCGAGTCCGTGCTGAAGCGCACCATCTGGCAGGACAAGTTCGAGCTGATCTTCGTGGCGCCCAGCCAGCTGCTGGTGCGCTCGCTGGCAGAGCCCACGCAGCAGCTGACCATCGAGTCGCAGCTGGGGCTGGAGATAGACGATGTGCGGATCATGGGCAAGGACAACTACCTGGTGGCCCGCACCGAGGAGTCGCTGATCCTCTGCGATCTGACGCGCAATCTGGCCAGCGAAGTGCCCTGGACAGCCTCCGGCCACCACGAGCGCTTCTACTTCGAGAACCCCAACGTCTGTCTGGTCTTCAATGTGGGGGAACTGAGTCTGGTCGAGTACGGCGACAACTGCATCCTGGGCTCCGTGCGCACAGAGTTTGTCAATCCGCACGTGATCTCGGTGCGGCTGAACGAGCGCGGCAATGCGCGGGAGAACAAGAAGCTGGCCTTCCTCCTGGACGCCAAGACCATTTGCGTGGTGGATCTGGTGAGTCGCCAGACCAGCGGCCAGATCAATCACGAGACCAAAATCGATTGGCTCGAGCTCAGCGAGACGGCCCACAAGCTGCTGTTCCGCGACAAGAAGCTTCGCCTGGTGCTGGTGGACAACTACACCGGCAAGAAGCAGACGCTCCTCAGCAACATCTCCTTCGTGCAGTGGGTGCCCCAGAGCGATGTGGTGGTGGCCCAGAGCCACGCCAATCTCGCCATTTGGTACAACATCGATCTGCCGGAGCACGTCACCATGCAGACCGTCCGTGGCGAGGCCATCGAAGTGCTGCGAGAGAATGTAAGTAAAGTCATCCTGGCAACCCTCCTCCCATCTAATCCTCTCTTCTGCTGCTTTATTTTCTGTGTTAGGGTCGCACTGTGGTCCGCTCACAGGACGGACCCAGCGAGCACAGCTACCAGCTGGACGAGGGACTGGTGGAGTTCGGCACCGCCGTCAATGACAGCGACTTTGGGCGAGCCGTTCACTTTCTGGAGTCCCTGGGGGAGAAGCCGGCGGCCAAGGCCATGTGGCACAATCTGGCGATAATCTCCCTCGAAGACGGCAATCTTCGCGTGGCCCAGCGCTGCTATGCCGCTCTGGGCAACGTGTCCAAGGCATTCTACCTGGCCGAGATGATACAGCAGGCGGATGCGTTCGAGGAGGCCACCGACTCGCCGGGCATCCTCTGTCCCGAGGTGCGTGCCAAGCTGGCTCTGCTGGGATCCGATCTGCGCACCGCAGAGCGCATATATCTGGAGCAGGGCGACATAGAGGCGGCCCTGAGGATGTACCAGCAGCTGCGCATGTGGGACGAGGCGGTGGCTCTGGCCGAGCGGCGGGGCTATGCGCGATTGGCGGAGCTGAAGCAGCAGCACATGGATTTCCTGCTGAGCAGCGAGCAGCCGGAGAAGGCAGGCCAAGTGCTCGAGGATCAGGGTGAGCTGCAGCAGGCCATGGGGCTGTTCCTGAAGGCGAATAAACCGGCCAGAGCCGCACGATTGGCGCTCAAGACACCGCAGCTGATGCAGGACGAGCAGCTGATGCTGCAGGTGACCGAGGGTCTGGTGCACTGCGAGCTCTACGAGCTGGCTGGCGACATTGCCCACCGCCTGTCCCGGCCAGAGGCTGCCTTGGCGCTCTACCGGAAGGGAGGGGCGTATGCCCGGGCATTGGAACTCGCACGCGTCGTGGAGCCGCAGGACGTGACGTCGCTGGAGGAGGAGTGGGGCGACTGGCTGGTGGGTCGCAAGCAGCTGGACGCCTCCATCAATCACTACATCGAGGCGGGCGCCACGCAGAAGGCCCTGGAGGCGGCGGTGGGCGCCAAGCAGTGGCGGAAGGCCGTGCAGATAGCCAAGGTGCTGGACGAGCCGGAGCTGATACAGCGCTATGCCCTGGATCTGTCGAAGCATCTGGCCTTTGCCGGCGACTTGGACGGCGCCGAGGATATGCTGGTGCGAGCCAATCTCCACAAGGACGCCATCGAGCTGCTCAACCGCCACGGCAAGTGGGAGCGGGCGTACGTGATTGGGGAGAAGTACCTGAAGCCGGAGCACTTGCGCGAACTGTTCGTCCAGATGGCAGGCACCCTGGAGGAGCAGGGCAAGTACCGGGACGCGGAGAAGGTTCTGATCGCCGTCAATGAGCCCGATATGGCCATCGCCATGTACAAGCGGCGGGAGCTGTACGACTCGATGATCCGACTGGTCGAGCGCTACCACAAGGATCTGCTGGACAGCACCCACCTGCATCTGGCGCGGCAGCTGGAGTCGCGCGGCAAGCTGAAGAACGCGGAGGTGCACTTCATCGCGTCGGGGGACTGGAAGTCGGCCGTGCACATGTACTGCTCCTCGGGCAGGTGGGAGGATGGGTACCGCGTGGCCAAGCAGAAGGGCACGGACGGGGCCAGCCAACAGGTGGCCTACATGTGGGCCAAGTCCATGCCCCTGGAGAGCGCCGTGCGACTGCTGAGCAAACTGGGACTGCTGGACACTGCCGTGGGATTCGCCTGCGACTCGGGACAGTTCGAGTTCGCCATGGAGCTGTGCCGCTTTGCGGGCAAGCCCACGGACGAGGTGCATCTGAAGATCGCCATGTCGCTCGAGGATGAGGGCAAGTTCGAGGAGGCCGAAGTGGAGTTCCTCAAGGCCCACAAGCCCAAGGAGGCGATCCTCATGTATCAGCACGCCGGCGACTGGCGGGCCGCTCTCAACGTGGCCGAGCAGCATCTGCCGGATGTCGTGGGCGAGGTGCTCATCGGGCAGGCGGCGGCCGCTCTGGAGACGCGCAACTACAAGGAGTACGAGGCTCTGCTGCTGCGTGCCCAGCGGCCCGATCTCATCGTGGAGCACTACAAGCAGGAGTCCCTGTACGACGATGCCCTCCGGATAGCCGAGGAGCACTATCCCTCGGCGCTCAATGACTTGCGGCGCCTGCAGGCACAGCTGCAACGGGGCCTGGCCCAGACGGGGGAGGAGTCCGTCACCGATTCGCGGGCCTATCTGCAGCGGGCTGCCGAGTTTGCCAAGCGGGAGCAGTTCCGCAAGGCCGCCGAGTGCCTCATGCAGATAGATGCCTCCAATGCCGAGGACGGGGCCACGCTGGAGCGGGCACTGCTGCGCGCCGCCGAGATTTGCAACCAGTTTTTGGAGGGTCAGGATGCCCAGGAGCTGGCAACGGCCTTGGGGCCACGGCTGCTGGCCATCAAGCAGATTGGTCCGGCGGCACAGCTGTATTTGGCTGCGGACATGCCCAAGCAGGCGGTGGATGTCTTCATCAAAACGGAGCAGTGGAGCAAGGCCCGGCGACTGGCCAAGGAAATCGACGCGGATCTGCAGCTGCTCGCCTACGTGGAGCAGCAGCAAAAGTCGTGCCTCAAGCACGAGGGGAACGTCGAGCAGCTGGCGGACATTGACATCATCTCGGCCCTGGATCTGCTCGCGGAGCAGGGCCAGTGGCAGCGCTGCCTGGAGAAGGCCAAGCAGCTGAATCCCTCGGTGCTGCAAAAGTACGTGGCCGTCTACGCGGCCCAGCTCATCCGCGAGGGCAGCTGCACCAACGCCCTGGGCCTGTACCTGAGCTATGGGGCGCCTCCCATCGAGGCGCACTTCAACATCTACACGCGCATCGCCCTCGACTGTCTGGCCCTGAGGGAGGAGCAGTCCGAGGGTGGCTCCCTGTGGCGCCAGTTGCGAGATTTTCTCCAGCGACTGCTGCAATCGCTGAGGGCCACGCCGGAGCAGGCGCAGACGCAGTTTACGGCCAGCATGGAGCAGTTCCTCCTGATTGCACACTACTATGCCACCAGAGCCGCCTGCAAGGAGGTGCAGGCACTCCAACCAGTGGCCCTGCGCCTCTCGTTGGCGCTGCTGCGGCACACGGATATCCTGCCGGTGGACAAGGGCTTCTACGAAGCTGGCATGGATCTGCGGCAGGCTGGACGGGAGGCGGAGGCGTTCGTCATGCTCAACCACTACCTGGACGTGTGCGAGGCCATTGAGGAGGGCTCTGGCAACTTGGTGGATCACTCCGATTTGGCCAGCACCGATTTCCCCAGCTCTGTGCCGCTGCCCGAGGACATTCACCTGAAGAACGAGCCGAGCCTCCATGAGGAGGTGCGCGAATGGGTGCTGGCCGTCAGCATGGACCAGCAGGTGGATCAGCAGCTGCCCACCGACGATCGTGGCCTGTACGAGTCCAGCCTCGGACCCAATGATGTCGCCTGCCTGCTGAGTGGATTTCCGGTGCGTGGCCGTCAGCCAGTGACCTTTCAGTCATCGAGCAATCAGGTGAATCGCGACGTCTGGAGCAAGTTCTCGGTGGCCGTGAAGATGTCTCCCGGCAGTGGCATAGCCGACATCATAGGCTTCACCGAGAAGTGGCAGGGAGCCGCCAACTACGTGATGCATTAACTGAAAAGAGTCATGGTCGGTAAGTTGCTCGTAATTGAATTCTGTATTCAACCGTCAATATAATATAAATTGGGATTATAATAATCTGGCCAATATAATCTGGTTGGTGGTGGTGCAGTAGGGGTGCAGTAGTGGGTGACAACTTTGGAGTGGGTGACAGCTACGACGATTATATGCAAACTGTATATGTATATGTATGGAGCTGTGTGTGGCTTAAGTAGTTTCTGGTTAAGTGACTCGAACGCTGCTACTCTACTCGTCGCCCAATTCGATCCGTGATCACTGTGCTCAGTGCTCAGTGCAGAGCATTGAAGAGATCTCCGGCGGAGGGCAGGGGTGCCAGTCCGCCAGTGACATCTGGCAGCTGCGTCAGATCCGGCAAGTTGGATAGGTGATCGTGTATCTCCTTCTGCAGGCCCAACATCTTGGTCAGCTTCTTCTTGTGTTCCTGCAAAAGAGAGGCACGGCATTAGGATGCTTCTTGATAGTTCGATTATTCGTTTGCAAACTACACACAGAAATCTGTGATCGGTGATTCGATTGGAATTTTGTTTAATGCAAAGCAAAAAGGTATAAAATTTGTACAAATTCAGATGGCCCAAAGGAAAGGTCTCGGGGCTTCATGTGTGGCATGCGAGGCAGGATAATCAGCAGGGAATGTTGGCAGTATGAGTGACCGGTCCAACAAAATTTCGATAAATCAGTAAAATGTCAAACGGAAATTGTTTCACTTATTTTAATCGTTTCGCTTGTTGGACAGCCACTCATATTGCCTCTCTTATATAAACCGCCCAAGTGGAGGGGAACGTACATCGAGTCGGGTCTCGGCCTGGGCCAACAGCTCCTTCTGCTCCGCCTGAAAGTCCCGCAGCATTGCGGCCAATTTGGTGCGCTCCTCCATCTCGGCCGCCAGCCGCGAATTGTAATCGTTGAGCAAATCCACTGCCTCATTCACCTACAAATAATGAAAAGACACGTTTAGGTACTCCTCGAATATTGTATTCCATTCCATTGCACGCACTTGATTGGCCAAGGCCTTCGCCTTGTCCTTGTCCTCCAGCTTGTTGATGCAACTGATCTCCGATATCTCCTGCGGCAGCTTCGCAATGCGTTCCCTAACATCGGCATCGCTGGAGGCCGAGTTCTCTATGCTCGTGAGCGCCTTGATCAGCTCCTCCGGCTCGGGCGGCTCACCCAGCGGCAAGTAGGGGGGAGTGTGCCCGTTTTCAGGCTCTGCAGCCACTTCTTCTGCTGGTGCTGGTGGAGCACTGCTTGTGCTGCTGTGGTGATGGTGTCGCTGTTTTTTGGACTTTGAATGTCGCTCCTCGTGCTTGCGCTTTTCCCTCCGCTCTGACTTTTCTGACCTGCTGCCACCGCCACTGCCGCCTCCGCCTCCGCCGCTGCTGCTGCTGTGCTCTTTCTCCCGCTGCTCCCCTGCTTCGGCTTCGTTCGATTTGCTGCCATTCTTGCTGCTACCCGACTCTCGGTGCAAGCGGGCCCGATATTCGGTTATTGCCTTGGCATCGTAGACGCCGCGCTCCAGCCAAATGTTGAGGATGCGCCCAAGACTGCCCAGGAGCTTGTCGGAGCTGCACTTCTCCCCGATGTGGGCAAACACCTTGCCCAAGACATTGCTGTACTCCCGGCCGTACTCGGGTCCCTTTTTCTTGCTGTTCTGGATGACATCGTTGGCCAGGTACATGAAGGTCAGTTTCTTCGGCTCCGGCACTGAAATAAATGGGGAGAATGATATAAGAAGGTTCGGAATGTAGTGGAAGGGGGAGTGGGCCAATTCCAATTCTACCCACCACTCTCCAGCTCCCGCTGCCAGGTCTTCACTATAACTGCACTATGCTTCCGATGGTGAATCAGCCACAAGGACAGCGTCTGGATGCTGCAAGCAGAAGAGAGGGTATCAGGATTTGCTATACACATTTATTGCGTTGATTATTTTTATTGGTGCTGCACCTCTGCTGGCTGCTGTTCAGCTCCGCCAATTTCTTGATTAGCGCCGTCTCCGTAAAGGCCGACATTGCAGCTGCTAACTCAATGCAATCTGCAATCTGCGAGCTCTTAAATATCTATAAACGGGCCGGATTCTTCGATTTTGGGAATAGAAAAACGCGCACAACAACAACAAAAATAATTCCCTCGGTTATTTTTTCCTCTTTTTTTGTTGGTATTTTTTGGTTGGGATGGTGCTATCGATGTTTTATTGTGCAGGGCATGCACGGTGTTGGTTTTCGATAATTTCAATGTTTTGTTGATTAAGATGATGTTCTCGATGATATTTATTTATACAAAGTAATGTCGGTAATCATGTTAATGATTTTAACAAAGTACACTCGGTTCAGTTAATTTTTTATTTTATTTATACCGCCTGACCCGCAGAAATATGCCGAAATATACCTGCTCTGTTTGATAATATACCGTAAATATACCGAGGAAAATCACATTCATCCATTTGTACATTCGATTGCATATTACTAGCTAGTTTGGACTTTAACAACTGAAAATATCATTTTATCAGATAGATGAAACAATTTTCTACAATCTGCCTTATTTTTAGAAATTCCATCTAATGGATTGTTTATAAAATAAGGTTTTAACAAAGAAGGTAAACAAAAATACCCTTTTTTACATGGACCAGCTGAGCCCGGTGCTGCCGACCAGGGCTACTTTTAGTTGAAACTTACAACGCTCCACGGCAGATGGCGCTGCAAGAGCACTCTTCTGACACAGGGCTGTATTTCTCCATATTTGAATTGGCGCGCATAAGTTGCGCGCGCTTTTTAAATTGTAATTTATACTGATTAGTTTCAGCTATGATTGGCGTCGCAGTGCAATTGCTGCTTTTCACATGCACTAAAAATCTGTTTATCTGACGTACGTCAACTGCTTATCTGCATAATTCAATAAGTGAATAAATATTAATGCATCGTCCATCACAGCCCATCAATCAACAACTAAATCCAAAAACCTTTTCACACTGATAAGCCAGTGGCTCTCTCTTCTCACTTCTCACTTCACTCGGCACTCAGCTATCGACAGGTGATTGTTGTGTGTGCTGAGGCCGTGTGCCTCAGTTGGTTGCAGCAGTTCAGGCGTATTGGTCGTGCGGTTCCCTTTCTAAAGTAAATACACGGGTACGGATACGAGTGCGAGTACGGGTATGGGTACTGGTAGTACATATCACTCAGTGGCGTAAGCTGAACGAGCAGCAATCGACCGCTTATCAGCAGCCCCCTTGCCAAAGAGTAATTTGTGATACCTGTCCGCCTTGTGTATTGGCTTGTTCGGAGCGCAACGCGCTTAAGTGGTGTTAATTTTTCAGTAATTATTATCGAATTTATTGCCAAACGAAAGAAAGTGAAGTGCGCTCTCCCGCGTGTGTCCGTGCGAAAAGGCCCATAAATGAATTACATAGCCATAAATTTGTGATCAGCTCGGGGGTCCAACTGCAGCTGATAGTGGACAGCGGGCAGGGTGTGTGTCTGTCTGTGAGTTTGATTTACAAATCATTAGCACACAATCAGCGACACATTAGACAAATTGCTAAATTAGCTGCTGTTTGGCAGCGACAAAACTTTGTTTTATGCGCTGGGGAGGGAGGTAGGGAGGGAGGGAGACTCAAATCAAATCCCGCGGTGAGACACAGATAGGGCTAAAAAGAGGGCGAGAGAGAGCTGCCTGTTTAGGTAGACCCCCGGCCGATAAGCCCACACACAGCCCAGCCATTGAGTGATTCAATTGGTTTTCTGTGTGCTGTCTGGCTAGCTGGTTAGCTGGATGGATGCCTTTGCTAATGTTTAATTGTTTGATCTGATAATACCCACAGATAGATTCGGCTGAAACTGATTGCGGATAGCCAGACGAAAATGCTCAGCCCCAGACGGATACGGATACGAATGCAAACATGAATTCCTACTTTGATTCGGCCATCGAACACAATCGAACAAACACGATTAGTCTGGCGCACTCCAACGAGTCGCAGTCGCAGGCGCAGAGTTTCTCCAATGAAAAGAACTGGGAATGGTCGTATCTGGTGGTGAGTCTTGTGATTAGTCCAACTATAAGTAATCACTGCACTAGATAATCCACCTTATTTGTTGTGTTTTTATTTTTAGCGCAAATGCCGCAATCTGGAGCTGGAGGAGTCGTACGATTTGTATATGCGGCGCCTGCGTGTGGGCTACCTCTCGCTGTTCATCTTCATTCAGCTGCAGGTGACCATCACGCACACGCTGCTGCTGCTGACGACGCCGGAAATCGACTACGTGTATGTGGACATGGCCGCCTACATTGCCTCCGGCGTGGTCATCTGGCTGATCCTCTCGATTAACTTCCGCAACGAGCTGGTCAGCAAGCACGGCTGGGTGGTGTACGTCTCCTCGTGGCTGGCCGTGTGCGTGATGGTGCTGATGGACATCGGGCTGAATGTGTACCACGCCACCAGCCACAACTTCATACTGAATCCCATCTACGACGCGTACACCCTGTACGCCATCTACATGTTCATGCCGGTGCCGTATCTGCTGCAGCCGTTTGTGCTCGGCTCGGCCGTCACCCTTTGCTACATCATCAACTACATATTCGTGATCACCTCGAAGGAGGACAACCAGATGCACAGCATCCTCAACGAGGCCATCTACCTGAGCAGCGTCAACCTGCTGGGCATCTTCTTTCGCCTCATGCGGGACATAGCGCTGCGGACCACCTTCCTCGATCGCAGGCAGTACGTGGAGGAGAATCTCCTCCTGCGCTACGCTCGCGACCAAGAACGCAGCCTGCTGCTCAGCATCCTGCCCAACCAGATCGCCGATCGCCTGCAGGAGGATGTCAAGAACCGCATCGAACGCTCCAAGCAGCAGCACCAGCAGCGATCCCACGTAGACACGCAGCGGACAACAGACAGTCAGAACCTGAAGCGATGGCGACAGCCAGATCACGGGTAAGTACGGCAAGTACTTACCATACCTTCTTACCATATAACCATCCCCTCCATAGCACCCTCTTCATTGAGCCGCATGAGGATGTGACTGTCCTGTATGCCGATGTGGTCAACTACACGCACCTGACCACCACTCTGGATGTGAAGAAGCTTGTGGAGGCGCTGCACGACCTCTTTGTGCGCTTCGACATCGCCAGCGAGGAGTACAATGTGCTGCGGATCAAGTTCCTGGGGGACTGCTACTACTGCGTGGCGGGGCTGGTCAGTCCCAATGCGGATCATGCCAAGTGCTGTGTGGACTTGGGCCTGCGCATGATCAAGGATATACGGGATGTCAGGTGCGTGCTGCTATGTGCATATATCCCTGTATTAAAATTGTCTCCCAATTATTTGCCACTTTCCGTTCTACTTCCAGAGAGAAGCGGCACCTCAACATTGACATGCGCATCGGCGTGCACTCTGGCGATGTGCTGTCCGGGGTGATTGGAGCCGCTAAGTGGCAGTTCGACATTTGGTCCAAGGACGTGGACATTGCCAACAGATTGGAGACTACTGGGGCCACCGGGCGCGTGCATGTCAGCCAGAAGACGCTGTCCCTGCTGGACGGCGAGTACTTCTTCGAGGACGGAACGGAGAAGGCGCGCGAGGATCCCGTGCTGCAGAAGCACGGCATTCGCAGCTTTCTGATCAAGTCACTGCGCGTGAGTACGATCCAGCGATGCCCCAAGGGAGAGCTTCCCCACACACACACACAAACACTTACATCGAATCGAAAGTTGTAGGCCCCCATGCACGATCCGAGACGCGTGCAGCGCGAGCGACAGGCCAAGAAGCTGAGCGAGGCCAACAAGTCGAACTTCATGCACAACTCCACGCTGCACCAGTACAACCAGGTGCGCAACCAGGCCAAGCTGGAGATGTGTCGCGAGCTGGACAAGATGCCCATCGGTCGGATACAGTAAGCTCTCGCCCTCGCGCCCTCTCACCCTCGCTCATCAGCCCCTAATCGAGTGTCATTGGTCTCCACTCCAGACTCACCAAGGTGTTCCGGCGCAGCACTCGCCTCACCCAGGACGAGATCGAGGAGGAGACCTTCCGGCGCAACATCAGCTCGTTCTGTCTGTTCTTCCGCATCCGCAACTGGGAGATGCAGTACATGCGGGAGCCGGATGTGATGTTCAAGTACAGCATCGCCCTCTCGTGGGTGATCTACATGGGACTGCTGACCATCCAACTGTTGAGCAAGGAGTGAGCTATAGTTTCCCCCCTCTTGGCAGCCAGTCTAACCGATAAACATGTTGCAGTGCGAGATACCATTACTGGTTCATCGACGGCACCACCATTATCCTGCTGACCATGCTGCTGATCGTCTCCTGGTACAAGAAGCTCTGGATAATGTACGTGTCCGACGCGGAGGTGTCTGTGCCCACGAGTCGCCTCAGTGCCTGCCTCTTCAACATGTCGGATGTGATGCAGCGCAACGTGGTTCTGCGCATCGTCATCTACTTCCTCATCATCTTCTCCTACTGCGCTGTGGCCGCCATGCAGGTGCTGGGCTGCAGCAAGGACGAGGACTACGAGGACAGCGATCCCAGCATAGAGGATCGGCTACTCTGCTTCCATCCCTGGGTGAGTGATATTCCACCTGTCGGGAGTTCTTTTGTGACACTTTGATGCCCCTTCAGATCCTCACCAACTGCATGACGCTGGTCATTGGCATGTCCTTCCTGTTCACACGGATCCCATTCATCATCAAGGCCTGCTTCTCCACCATCATCACGATAGTGTACGCCGCTCTGGTGATATTCGAATTCGACCACATCTACGCCAACAGCCCCTCCACCAATGTCAACTTCAACGCCAAGTACTCGCACATTCTGCTGATGATCATCACGCTGGGCATCTTCCATCTGATGGAGCGGCAAACGGAGTTCATAGCCAAGGTGGACTACAAGTGAGTATCCTAGGGGGATGCAGGATGCGATAAGTACCGAAAAGCACTTCTGCTTTGTTTGCCCTTCAGCTGGAAGCGACAACTGATGAAGAAGCAGGAAGATGCCCTAATCACCAACGACACCATCAAAGTGCTGCTCACCAACATATTGCCCTCGCACGTGGGTGAGTCCGGCACGGATGAGTAAACCGTAGAAACTTGCACTGATCCTTAGGACTGCCCTTCCCTTCCAGCTGACTTCTATCTGTCGACGCAGCTGCAGAACGAGCTCTACTACGAGGAGTACGACAATGTGGCCGTGATGTTTGCCTCCATCAAGAACTTTGACACGGACAAGATCGGACTACGGGTGCTGAACGAGATCATCTGCGACTTTGATGATGTGGTATGTGACCGCTTAGATTTATTCCATTCCTCCGACTACCCGATCTTCCCTTTAGCTGAACAAATATGCGCAGTGTCTGCGCGTGGAGAAGATCAAGGTGGCCAACTGGACATATATGGCTGCCTGCGGCCTGGACGTGTCCCGCTCCGAGCAGGTCAACGCCCCCCAGATGAAGTTCCGCAACGTCTCGCTGATGCCCAACGGTCGTCGCAGTCGCTACGACGGAGCGCGCAACTCCGACTCTGACGGTATCCATCGCGTCCCCTACGGCAATGGCAGCAACATTGCCCTGGACCTGGACCTTGAGCGGGGCCAGTACGAGGGCGATGTGATAGCCAGTGCCCCGCGCACCAGCAACGTTGGACAGCAGACAGCCGGCAACAGCAGCAACGAGGTGGTGCTGGTGATGGCACGGTTCGCCCTGGATCTGATGCGAGCCATGCGCCGCTTCAATGCCGAGAACATGCAGACGGAGTACGAGGGCAGCACCGACTACGGCATGCTGAGAATCGGCATCTCCCACGGCCGGGCCATGGCCGGAGTGGTGGGTATATCGAAGCCACACTACGACATCTGGGGCAACCCGGTCAACATGGCCTCGCGCATGGACTCCACGGGGGTGCCGGGTCAGATCCAGGTCACCGAGAACACTGCCATCAAGCTGCGCGAGTTCAACATACAGTGCAACTATCGGGGCATGACCTTCGTCAAGGGGCGTGGCAACATTCCGACCTACATCATTGGCACCGACAGCGAATACGAGTTCCTGCCCCATCGACCCGAGCGCCAAAACAAAGAAGACTAGCTGAATTTAATAGATATTCGATTTTAAGCATCCATTTCCATGTACATACATGTATATACATAAATACTAACTTATATAATAATGCACAAAACAAACTAATAAAGAATAAAGAAATAAAGAAGAAAACAACAATACAAAACTGGCCTGTTATTGTTGTACAACAAATGTTGTTGTTGTAGGCTATGAACTGCTCAGTGGCGCCACCGGGATTGACGGCCACTGCTGGAACTAAAACAGATTAGTTCAAGAACTGGCCGTGAGGCCAGACAAAAGCGTTTTTTGTAGCCCAGTGGCGCCCCAATACCATCGACGGTCACAGCTGGAACTAAAACAGCTTAGTTCGAGAACTGGCCGCTCAATGTGAGGGCGCCAGCCAAAAAGTGGTTATTGTTGCCCAGTGGCGCCCCCGACTTTTGACGGCCACTGCTGGAACTAATTCAGATTAGTTCGAGAAATCACCGCTCAATTTGGGGGCGCAAGAGTGCAGGACGCTTTTTTGTATGCCGATTTTTAATTAAATAGGTATAACTCAGGCATTTCTAAACCGAACAGAGCGTGACATGAGTCCTCGTAGTCGGCAGGATGTCATCCATCTCTTACACCCATCAAGGACATCAAGGATTGTATGGATATACCTTATTAACGCTTTTTAGCTATATATTTTTAATTAAATCGCTATAACTCCGCCATTTCATGTACTATCTGAAAGCGCCCATTTTCATCGTATTCGAAAGAATGTCCTTGGTCGTTTGCGAGCACTTTGGCTTCAAGGGCAATAAGGATTTTGGCTTTTTAACTATAAATCGTTAATTCCACTATTTCTCGTCCGATTTTTGGTTCGTCTTGTCTTTTGGGACCAGACATATACACCTCCCGATGTCCTTTTTGCCCTGAGCAAGGACCCTCTGCAACTCATTCTCATTTTTGTTTGTTTTGTTTTGTACGCTTTATTTGCAGGGCGATCTGGGCGTGCCATGCCTACTTTATTATCGAAAATCTATATCCTTAATCAAACTATTTGTGCCTAAGTCAGAGAAAATAAATTACATTCATTTAATTGGACACAATCGAAATGGGTTCTCCACAGCCGAGTTACAATGAGGATGTGGGAGACAGCCGCACGCTGGGCAACCTTCGGACCTTAGAATGGAGGCACTTGCAGGTAGATCCCACCGAGCGACCGTTTGAATCAACCTACACGTATGTCAATTGCAGGCAAAGTGTCGGACGCTGGAAATGGAAAGCTGCGTGTGGCACTACATGAGGCGTTTGGCCAGCACCAATGCGGCTCAGTTTATTGTGGTGATAGAACTTCTGATGGGCGTTCACATAACATTGCTGCTGATCCTGGTCAGGGTAAGGCGGCTGCCTTCTGCTCCGATCTGCAAAGACGAAATTATATTAATTTCAGAATGTATGCTTCTACCCGCTGGTTCCCTACCTGATGGTAATGATTCTGACGCCACTGGTCATGATGGTTTGCGTGAAGGACAACCTCAGGAACTACTTCACCTGGAACGTGATAGCCAGCTGGGTGATGGCTTTTCTGCTAACGATTATGGGTAGGAAACTGATTCGGTTTTGCTTGGATTCATGATCTTTCCTCCACTCAGACAACTTTGTGACAATTTCCCATGGCAGCTACGATCCGCTGAGGGTCTGCTACGATCACATTGTCCTGGTCGCTGTTTACTTTTATCTGCCGATTGCGTTCTTAGAGAAAGGCAGGCCCTATATCCTGGGCCTGGCCGTTTCCTTCGTGTACTTTTTTTGCGCGTACTGGAGGGTATCCGGCAGGACAGCTCTCATATTCCCCACCCTCCTGTGCTATGCCATGTATCTCTTGTACCAGAATCTCGTGATGACGTTCTATTTCACGATGCGGGTATTCTGGGTGCGACGCATTATCCTCAATCGGCATCAGTTGGTCTACGAGAGCATTGTGCTCAAGGTGGTTATGAAGAACGAGAAGGCCCTGCTGGAGTCCATTATGCCAGCCAAGGTGGCCCACACCCTGCAGGAGGACATCTGCAGTCGGATCGAGGACGAGCGGCAGGGTAAAAAGATACCAAAATTACGGTACGTTAAGCAGTCCTCTCCCCGTCGTCCCTTCCGGCTGATCCTTCCCTTCCCTGCTGATCCGCCTGCAGCAAACTCTTCGTGGAACCCCATCCCGATGTGTCCATACTGGTCGCCGATATGGTGAACTACACGACCCTGACCAACACATTGGATGTGCGGAATCTGGTCGAGATCCTGCACGAGCTGTTCGTCAACTACGATCGGGCCGCCAAGCGGAACAACGCTCTGCGGATCAAGTTCCTCGGGGATGCCTACAACTGTGTCTCCGGCATTCCCGAATACAATCCCGACCACGCCAGCTGCTGCGTGGACCAGGCCCTCGACATGATCAGCATAACCCAGGATGTGCGCGAGGAACGGAAGCTGAACATCGACATGCGCGTCGGCGTGCACTCGGGGGAGGTGTTCGCTGGTGTCATTGGCCACATCAAGTGGCAGTACGACATCTGGTCGAAGGACGTGGATATCACAAACCGCCTTGAGACGTGTGGAGAGCCGGGCAAGGTGCACATCTCCAATCACACTCTCAGCCTGCTAAACGACGAATATGTCTACGAGGAGGGCACCGACAGGGCCAAGAACGACCCCGTGCTGCAGAAGGCGGAGGTCACCACGTACTTGGTCAGTAGTCGCCATCCCGACTATGAGGAGCTCGGCCCGCGAGAGCCGAGGATTAGTGCTGTCTCACTTAACTCGTACCGCATGAGCTTCAGTAATATCTACGAGGATGTTGCCAAGATGACCCAGCAGAATATGGTGAACGAGGTGAAGAACATGCCGGTCGGACAGTGAGGCCACTCTTCCTTCACCTTCACTTTATCCCCTTCGTTTTGTACTCAATGTGCCTCCCGCAGACGCATCCACATCTGCCGAGCACAGCAAAGGAACGGGGAGAACCTCAGCGAGGATCAACTGTTCAATTCGCAGATCTCCTTCGGCCTGCTGCACTTTCACAGCGCGAGCAGGGAGTGCGCCTACATGAAAATGCCAGACCTGCAGATGAAGTACAATCTGCTCGTTGTGCTCGTTGCCGCAGTGGTGGTCACCGCCATGAATATCGCGGTGCCTTTGTATGCAGAATTAGCTGCAGAGATTCGATCCCATCTAATCCATTCGCATCTGCACTTTCAGGTCGACGCTGTCCATTGAGCTAATTGCAATGCTGCTTGTGCTTGCGTTCATCTGCCTGATCGGCGGCTATAAGAAGTTGTGGATGCAGGTCCATGCTCTGACGCCCCTGAGGCAGCCCTCCTTCTTCCTGAACCGTTGGCTCATCCGCATGTCGGAGCATATCGAACAGCAGTCGATATATGTCGGCATACCCCTCTACGTATTTGTCATACTTCTCGTCTACACAATCTCCTCGACCCCGGTGGTAGGCATCGGCATACAATACTCCTCTCATTCGTATCGAAGCTAATAGCTCTCCCTTTTACAGATGGAGTGCAACAGGGCCGAGTTTGAGTTTGAATTAATCGAATCGGATTTGGCCGACGAGGATCCTCAGATGATGTGCTTCCTTCCCTGGATAGTTACCCACTCGGTGATCATTGTGCTCAGCCTGCTGTTATTCATCGGGTCCTTGGCGCTGTCCTTCAAGATGGGCCTGGGTCTGCTCGTCCTCACCTGCCACCTGTTTATCATCCAAGCGCACTACGGCTTCGCGTTCGAGCGATCGGAGACCACGAACAGGAACCTGAAGGCGGATTGGGCCCACACCTGGTACGTGGTTGCCTACTTTATAACGCTCTCGGTCAAGCAGCGTCACTCCACCTATATCAACAAGGCGATCTTCTTGTACGTATCCAATCCACTGTATCCACTGTATACCAATTGATAGAAACTCGTACCCTTCCTTCAGCATCCGAGAGCGCTACGAGCAGAAGCACAAGCAGACGGAGGACACAACAAAGTCCATCAAGATCATTATGGTGAACATGTTGCCCTCGCATGTGGCCGATAACTTCCTTGGGCGACGGCGCAACGATCAGCTCTTCTACGAGAACTTTAAGAATGTGGCCGTAATGTTCGCGTGCATCGAGAACTACGAGGCTGACCGGGCTGGCATCCGAGTGCTGCACGAGTTCATCTGCTACTTTGACGAGCTGCTGGTGAACTTTGGCCGCAAATACAAGATCGAGAAGATCAAAGTGATGGGCTGGACGTACATGGCTGCCTGTGGCCTGGAGGTGGAACATTACACCGACTTCGCGATCAATATTCCTGTAAAAAAAGAGAGAACATCGGGACCGATCGGAAAATCAAGTGAGAATATCCATCCGAACATTCTTACCACAGCGGACTCATCCAACAGTTGATCTTCACAGATAGCGTACGCTTCGGAAGCACCGAATCCTCAGAGACTGCAACGCCTCGACGGACCATCGGGAGTCACTCATTCAGGGAGGATAACGACGACGCCGTTATGGTCATGACCGAATTCGCCGTCAATCTGTTGCGCATCATGAACCAGATCCAGGTGCAGGACATCTTCTACGAGCTCGATCTGCCGAAGAGCTCGCGTGGGTGCCTGAAAATCGGTAAGATGTGTCCTTCCCTCCCCCGCATTTCTTACCTCAGTCGTCTCCCCACATCGTTGAAGGCATCGCTCATGGGCCTGTGATGGCTGGAGTTGTGGGCCTCTCGAAGCCACACTACGACATCTGGGGCAGCACCGTTAACATGGCATCCCGGATGACAAGCACAGGACTACAGGGCGCTATCCAGGTGGCCGAGGCCACTGCCCAAGTGCTGCGTCGCTTCAACATCAGGTGCAGCTATCGGGGACAGAGTTGGCTCAAGGGCATGGGCAACTATCCCACATATCTGGTGGACCTGGATGACCGCCTGGAGTTTCAGTACAACGATGAGACGTCCTCACACAGCACTCACACGAACGATTATTCGGAGGACATCGAGGCGGAGGAGGAGGAGGAGGAGGAGAAGAAAGCTGAGCGCAAGCAGGGCAGCGACTTCGAGGCTCCCTAAGCCTTAACTTTTCACTTAGCATTAATATAGATTTATTTAGAATATATATATATATAACATGCAAGCAAATTTCCTTTCTATATAAGGTTAAATACGTTAAGATTTGAGCACTCGCAGACGTGCAGTACAGTACAGTACGCCTTTTCACAACTGGTAGTCTGTGTATAAGTATGTGGATAGCTGTCCATTAAACATAGTCACATTGGGTATACATATACATATGTATGGTAGATTCTATGGGGTACGACATGCATCTCAACGAAAATAAACAGCATGAATCTTCAACAGAGCACCACATGGTATCAGGTTTCCGTTTTGTTTGGGTTTTGTGCACAGTTTTGAGCGTAAATATAAGCATTGCTGCTGCTGGTTTGGGGTCGCGTAGTCGCTGAGTGCCTTACTCATTGCCAGAGTTGGAGCTCAGCAGAGCCGTGTCCTCGGGTATGGGCTTGCGCCTGTACGAGGGCTCCGTGGCCAGGTAAACCACAAGAGCACCAAATACCACATATAAGACTCCAATTACGTTGGCCAGGACACCAGCAGTTGGCAAGGTGGAATACGGTGGAGAAGTACTGCAGGCGGTATAGAAAATACATTAGACATTGTCAGGGACAGTCGTATGAACGAGCGATCCACTCACATGGCAAAGATTGCCTTCTCGGTGATGCCCATGACGGCACTCGCAATGGCCAGAACGAAGCCAAACAGTCCAAAGTAGATGTGCAGCGGCATCATGGCAATCTTGTAGTTTTCCCTCAGGCCCGGAGCGAGGAATGCCACGAACCCGGCCACGTACTGCAGCCCGAAGATGATCACCGAGGAGAGGCCCAGCCAAGAGTGCAGCGAGTACAGGTTGGGTATGGGCGGACTGTTCAGGTTGTGCGAATCGAAGACCGTCTTCAGGGCAATGACTGTCAGAACGAAGGCGGCCATATGGATGCCGGCGTGGGTGAGCTTCAGGGTCTTCTTGCGCGTGGTGCGGAAACCGCGGTATACCAGAATGGCTGCAATGGGAGTGGAGTGGAGTAGAGTTTAGTCGCAGTCTGCACCTCTTCCGCTTTCAGCGCTACTCACAGTTGCCATACAGATAGATGAAGCCAATGGTCATGAGCAGAGGATGCCAGTTGAACTCCAGCTTGGGATTGGAGGTGCCACCCAGTCCGCCAAAGTGCTGGCCTATCCAGGTGCCCACCAGCACGATCATTGTCAGGCCGCACAGCTGCGTCAGTACGTACAGCACCTTAAAGTTGATCAACGCTGGATCCATGTTGGATTTGGTGCCGCCTTCACGGGGGGTGGGGAGAAAGAGTATTTAAAAAAATATAATTCAAGAACCACATTAACCATATGCCCCCGCATTCCGAGCATTCCTTTGCCACGCTCCTATACCTAATCATTGAACACAAAAGCACACGCACACGCATTCCATCCATCCCCCTCTCTATGCTCCATAAAGCTATTCCATATTCGTATTGTACAACATTTTCGTAAGTGGCCATAAATATTGCCCTTCCCTTGCACCTTTTCACCTGCCTACTGGGGAGCGTCTGGAGGTGATTAAAATAAACCTAAAAACTAGTGCTGATAACCACATTGGTTGATTACTAGTCCGCTGCTGTTGGTACATAATCCATAAACAATAATTAAAGCCCGCAAGTGGTTTGGAATTGGCGGAATACCCCCATGGAACAGGGCACTTTCCCCGATAGCCAGACAGATATTCGATCTGGGGCATCATCAGTAGCCGCATTCTTGAACACACAAAACAATGCCCCTCCTTTGTCGCCAGTAATCTGAGATTATGATAAATAAATAGCCTGAATGAGATCTAGACATTAGAAAAACAAAGATTCATTGGAACCACTCGGTTCCACTCCCACAATACTATCCGCTTACAATGCTCCACTCCATCTGGTTGAATTCTCCAAGAAGATTCACGTAAACATTTATATATGTTTATTCCACAATTATTTTATGCCATCGAAGTCTAAATTTGTGTCTGCTTTCTGTTATCACGACGTAACGAACGAACGAGCGAATGTTCTGGGGAGATAGCCTCCAGCCAGCAACTTCCCCCCAACGAAATGATATCAAGCATCGTGGAGCGAGTGTCTTTTTTATCTTTATAGATCTTGCAAATAAATTAAAAATACTTTTGGAAATTCGGCAACTGGAATTGAGCTTCGATGGAATGAAGCATCTGTGAAGCATTTGAAGGTAAATATACCCAACAGAATTGTATCCTCCGACTTCAAATTAACCTTGAAGTACATACATGCTACCTGCCAATCTTGGGTACAGTCGCCCTCGATAAAGGCCTTTTATCAGCTAGGTAAACTCTGTCGTATGCAAATGACAACTCAATCAAAAGTCGGGTAAATTGTTAGATGTAAGCTGCCGCAAATTGCACCAGAGACATTACGTTGTTGCAGATCGTCCCCCAGTTATCCAATAAATTTGAATACGTTGATCCAGATTTAAGTTTGTTGCTTTTTTTTGGGGTAGGAGGTTTTGGGCTTTCGGACAGAAGTGAAATTAATTGGCATGTTAATTAATGATTATGATTGTTAATTATGACGGTTAAGTGGGCGTGCCAGGGCGTCTGTCTGGTCTGATCACCAAAGCGTTGCAACAGATCGTGCGCAAAATTTAAAAGAAACAATCTACATACTCGTACTCGTACTCTCGTACTCGTAAAAGATGAAAAGTAAAACCTCCGCTGATGACGACTTTGGAAAAGCGTACAAAAAATATGTTGAAGACGGCAAAAGTAAAATAAATAAAGCGAGTTAAAGAAAAGCAAAGAGATTTATGTATATGTATGTACGAGTATGTATGTTGAAAAACTAAAGTGAAATTCAACTTGAAGTCGAGTCGTGCTCATCGTCATGATGATGATCGTGGCGGGCGCATGTTGGGGAGGTGTGGCAATGGCAATGCAGTTTTCAACGGTCTCTCTCTCTCACTATCTTTATGTGTTGGTTTGTCTATGCGTTTTGTTATAACTTTTACTAAACTAAACTCCTGTGGTTGTTGCCAGTGGCAGTGGCTGTGGCACTGTCAGGTTGTTGATTTTACTTTGCACTAATCAAACTTGCAGCCGAATCGCAAAGCCATTCACTGTCTGCACCTGTCTGCCCCTGACTCTGGTCTGCTGTTGGTCTGCTGCTTGTTGTACCTTTGCTGGCTGCCAATTCAATGCCTCCAATGGTTGCTGCTGGCTGCACTTGTTCTGCTGCTACTGTGGCCGTTGCTGCCACAGCGGCCACTTGTACGGCAGTCATCTGCTCGGGAGGCTTCTCCGCCCCAGCGGGCGCCTTCTCTCCTCCTCCATTCGTCACGGGGATCACTGTACTGACTGGTGTTGCAGTGGTCGTCCCGGAGGATGTTAGCTGCTCCTCTGGCGTGGCGGCTACTGGCTCCACTTTGATTTCGTTTGCGGGCACCGCCGCCTGCTCTATGTCCGAATCCTTTGACATGGCTGGTGGACTCTGGTGTGGGCTGGTGTGGAGGTTTGAGGTTCGGGGGGCACTGATTAATCAATAGTTCACCAAATGGCATGCAACGCCAACGGTTAATTGCCACAAGACACAACACTACAGCAACTCTACAACTACGCTACTACGGAACGGAACTACGGCACTACGCTACTGGGATCAGCGACACGACCTACGATACGATGCGATGTGATACGAGTATACAACCGAACGCCTCAACGTGCAGTGCGCAAGTGAATTTAAAGTTCTCCAACCGCCGCCCGCCGGAGCTTAAAAATAGCAGGGAATACAACTTCGGAGCGCCGAAGTTTGTATACCCTTGCAATTCGATTTACAGACAGACTGCAAGCATGCCCTGTACCTACGCATCTATACTGCAGAATGCTAAGTTTCGTGGGGAAAGCTTCAAAGCTCCGAATTATACTCGTTTCAGATGGTGGAATATCAGTCGAATCCCTCTTGATATACTTTATAGTCTCGGAGATGCATCCTTCTGTGTTTAATGGTAATATGTACTACCCACTCTAAAAGAGTATACACCAAAAGAGCTTTTACTGCCTGGCAAAATGTGTTGGGTTGGTGCTATTAAAGCGTAGCTAATTGTTTAGTTTGTACTAGTGCGGATTTCAATGGATATGAAAGGGCAAGGGTAAATGAGTGTGCAGGGGGAGAACTGTGGTTAGTATGCTACACCAGACCAGATACGGCTGTTCGAAAGGGGGTGAAGGTGGGTGGTGGGGCACCTTTTGCATTCCTCTTACTCTATTGATGCCTCGTCCGTCACTGAGCTGCATTTCAATTGCGACTCTGACTATAATGTTCTATGCATAATAATGTGATTTAAATACATCTAAAGTTCCTTCTTTAATACACACACACACCCTCCCCGTGGGGCACGGCACTGACTGATGTGTGTTGATGGGGGGCACTTACCCAGAGAGAACAACATTGCGTATGCTTATTACTTTCTTCACTTTTCAGATAATACTTATGGTGTGAATCATATAAAGCTCCTCTTATCTTTAGCACTCTGTAAAGATTTTTAGCTGTCGGAGAACAATGGAATATATACGATTTTTGCCGCTGCGACACTCTTTACTTGTTGAACGAATTGCGTTCTAATGGCAGTTCGCTGCCATATGGAAGGAAAAACAGTGAAAATGTCTGCAAAGGCTGCTGCGTGGGCGGCGGCACCCTACACCCACCCTTCCACGTAGGGTGCTCTATCTGCTGCTCTGGCTGCAAGCCGCAAAACAACAAAGCTTTTGTTTGAAAGCTCAAACATTCAACACTAATGCAAGCGTACACGCAAACGCTGTCTAACAGTAATACCACACACACACAGCTACGCCTGGAAACCACTTGTTGGAAGATACCGAAAGACAACGTTCTACTTTCGTACATTTGGTAATTAAGCGTGGCTAACATATACATACATATATACTTACAGTTCAAACTTAGTCACCGTCCAATATGTACTATACTTAGACAAATTTGGCTGGACCGCACACGCGACAAACAAAGAATCAAAACAACACGAGATGCTGCCAAAAAGCAAACAAAAACAACAACGTCAGCAGCGGCTACGAGACAACGTCATGCATTCATTGACCGACTATCTACTTTATCAAATCAAGTGCAAGGTCAGGCGGCTTTCACTCTCTAAGGGTGTCCAATTACAAATCGGTCCACTCATGGTCTGAATGCTCGCACAAGTGCCGTATTTTGTTTCTGCTGCTCACTCATTTGGAAAATAGCGGGAAAAATTTTATCGACTCGTACGAAAGCTCTGACTGGCCTGCTGGTGTGACCGTGCAGCGCCAGCTTCGGAAATACCGAAAATTATTTATTTTATTTCATTATTCGATAGCTTCATTGTTCTTGCATCTATAACGATAGCTACGATTTCTGGTATTTCGTGCAGCGTGCCACCATGAAATACCGCAGCGAACAAAACACACTAACGCCTCTTGGTTGCTAACGTCTTCAACAACAACAACAAAGCAAAGTGTACAAATTTTGTGCGATTTCTCATTTCTCACATAAATAGTTATAAATAAATGCACATAGAATGCTGTCCAACCTGCTGGTGACCAAACAGAAGGTGGTCCTCATAATAGGTGAGTCCCAGCCAAGAAATTAAGTGTGCCGAGTGCATAAGCAGTGCCGCAATTCGTTTCCGTTTCCCTCGTTGCAGATGAACTAAATCGGGAGCGCATTGCCCTTAGGTTCATTGACAGTCTGCTGCACGAGCAGGGGCAGGAGGCGGGCACTATCAAGACGCTGCCAATTGGCAATCTGAGGCACGTGTCCAGCTACCAAGCGCTGCTGAATGAGTGCGGCAACAACAACAACAACAATAACAACAACAACCAGTCTGGAGAAGCCGTGGATTTCAAATCCGTTCCTGCCACGGTTATGGGGGCCAGCACAAAGGCCGAATACAATGTGATACTGCCCACATTGGCCGACCTGTTGTGCTACCAGACTCCCGCGTACATCTTCAGCTTCCTCAACAGGCTGCGTCGCTCGGAGCACGTGAGACGCGTGTTCCTCTGGGCCTCGCCCCAGCACTTGCAGCATCACCATGCGCAGTACATCCTCGCCGGCTGCGAGTATCTGGCCGAGTTGATTCTCCGCCTGGAGACGGAGACCCTCATGTCGCTGATATCGCGCAAGCCCGGCGGCGGGGTCTCCAACAAACGCTACGCCTGCCAGGTGACCAAAACGGAGTTTCATGTGACGCCTCTGGACGGGCCAGCAGCAGTTGGTTCGCCCAAGCAGCCATCGCCGGAGACTGATCAGACAGCAGAGCCGGCCAGCAGCACCTTCAAAATAGAGCTTGACGAGGATGAAGTAGTGGCGCGTAACGCTCTCACATTGCCATACGAACGGTGAGGCGTTATCGAAGTCATATCTGTGTATCAACTAAACATTGGCATTTCAGCACCAGCGAGCCGGCCGAGGGCAACATCATTTACACACCCGATGCCGACGATGATTTCGATGACGAGGATCCCGATGAGGATCTGTGCATCTAATGTGCGCCCCAGCAGCGAACGGCAGTACAAATAGCCTTGGCTTTAAGTCTATTTAAGTCTAAACCTACTTAACACATAGAATACCTGCAAGGAGCAAGGTCCGGTCCAGAATTCCACCCCCCAAAAAAGATGAATATACATAGATTATGATGACCTCAACTGAACTGAACCACTGTGTTGGTTCTGGTTCTGGTCACACAAATTGTTGAAGCAGACCGATCACTTTAGTACATGTAGAATTGCTCATTTATTTTGGATAACTTGTTGGCGTTGCATATTGATATGTGAATCAAAAATTGAAGAAACTTTATATGAAGAATACACACAGAGCTTACAGAGTTGAATAGAGCGAGAGTTAATATTGAGGACCCTATCTTATGACTTAGTTGCGCAATTTGATCTAGCTAACCTTATTTATAACACGAATTTTTGGCTGCAAGCTCCCTACGCTACGAGTGGGTGGGGAAGAGTGTCTGCCCAGTGCGCTGTGGCGTATTCACAAAGCAGGGCGACCTTCGTTTCGTTCTTAGCTTAATCTAATTGCTATTTAATACATATTGCAAAATGCTCTAAAAAGCGACAAAAACAAACAAACAAAAAATATAAGGATCTGGAGCTGCACTTGGAATGGGTTCGGTGTCCCGATCCCAGTCCAGCATCCCGAGTCAAGATGGCGATTAGTTTCAAGTTTACACATTTACGAGTATCACAAAGAAAAAACTACGGAAAAAACCCTAACGGTTGGTTGGTGCATTGAGCATAAAAATTGAGTAATTCTTTGAGTTGGAATCAGAATCTGAGTAGATTGCACTTTGAGAGACACGAAAAGGTATTTACACTAGAAAATTAATAACAAATTGGATCAATGGCAATACAATGGACCTAATAAGAGTAGAGCTGTAGTGGCTGCTGCCTTTCTCTCATTTGAGTAGGGCATCCACATCGCTCTTGGGATCGGCGGTCAGCGAGCTCCAGGCGGAGTCACTGCACAGTGGCAGCGACAGCTCTGTGCCCGCATCCACCACACAGCTCTCCCTGAGCTGAAAGAATTTACCCACCAGCCCGTCAATCCAACTGTGCAGCGGCTGTCCGGTGAGTTTTCCACTGGCCAAGGCCTCCTCACGCAGGGAGAACTGCTCATCGTCGGTGTGGAGATGCTGCTGCCACTCCACTGGCAGCTCAAATTCTTCCGGCAAGGCTATGCCCAGGCCACCGTTGCGTTTCTCCGCCTCTGAGGCGCTCTCCAGGGGCTCACCATTCCCATAGGCCATGGGGGAAATGAGGAATTTGAGCTGAGCGTAGATGGAGCTGCGTCCAATCAGCTTCGCTGTCCATACACCAGGTGTGATTGGATGGCTGAGTAGGGTTTTTGAGTGATTGATTACATCGGTGGACGAGTCCTCCACGTGCAGCTCATTGAAGTCCTGCAGCCGACCCAAAGGATCGATCCACAGCAGCGTGAGGTTGTATGAGTGTGAGGCAGCACCGGAGTCCGTCGATCCCTGATACGTGTAGCTGAGTACCAAGTCACTCTGTGGCCCCAACAGCTTCCCAAAGTTGCGGGCCACCTGCTCCTTCTGGTCAAAGTCCGTGGAGACTTCAAAGTTACGTAGTCTCTTACTGAAACGAGCATTCCGCGCCAGCTTGCCGTGCTGGACGGGCCGTACTCGCGTTTCCAGTTGCACATCCTGGCCGGTGGCCCTCCTGGCACTGTAGCGCACCAGGAATCCCTTGTACTGATCCCGATGGAGGTAGTGCGTTAGCTCCAGTAACTCCAGAGGATCGACCCTGGCCTGATGGCCAGCCAGCCGCATGAGGCTATCGCCCACAGTTCTGGCGAGGTCATCTGCAGCTCCGTGCACATCCTCGTGATGGTAGAGGGACTGCCAGTACCCGTGGAGGTTCTGATATTCGCTGGTATACGGCCCATACAGCCACTCCTCCAGCTGAAGGAGCACCGCCTGGTTGATGATCGGCTCGAATTTGCGGGCGAAGAACAGAGATTTCTGTTCCGTGGCCAGCAGCCGGGGCCAGTCGTCGGGCACAAAGTCGTTGGGGCTGCAGCCGCACCAGTCCACCACGTGCTTGTACTGGCACTTGCATCCCTGCTTGCGCTTCCAGTTGGTCACATGCAGATTGTTGTCCACATAAGTGTGGCAGTGGTGGGTGTTCCGCAGGACCGTGTGGAAGAACGATTCCGCCGGGAGCAGCGTGTGTCGGAAGAGCTTCAGTAATGCTTGCAGCAGCTCATCCTCCTGCCTGGGATGCGTCACATAGGCCACAAAAGGCCGCGAGAGGGCCACCCAATCACTGCCGCCATCCACCTGAATGCCGGCGGGCAGCTTCCGATCTCCGATCCTCCACATGTGCGTGTCACACTCCACAAAGGTCCTGTCCAGGCCCTGCTTCTGGATAAACTTTTGGGTCTCACGGCCATGGCCCTTCACAAAGTTCCTGCCTCGATTGGCACTCAGGAAATCCACCAGCTTGTCCAGCGTCTTAACGGGGAAATCGCTCTCGCTTAGGTTGATCACGAAATCCCATTGCCACTTGGACTTGAGCAGATCCTCCATGCACTGAAGCAGCATGGTCAGCAGCGAGGCACCGCCCCAGATGGTGGAGAAGCGTCTGCGGGCCAAACGGATGTTGGGGAACTTCTGTTCCAGCTCTAGCAGTTTGCGGTACAGATAATCTTGTCGCTAAAACGAAAAGCCCAACCAACCCCCTCGCATTAATTTCATAACTAGTCTGCCTTCAGCCTTCAGCTGCAGCAACAACAAATAAATGTCCAGCGTTGAATTGCGCAAATTGGCAGAATTAATTGCTGGAATCCGGTCATTGACTCACCTCGTCCACATGTATGTAGTAGACGTGCTCGGGCGCATAGAGAGCTTTCAGCAGTCGATGCACCTGACGCAGCGCCCTGCCATTGATCGTCAGCAGAAATGCAATCCGCACGCGCTTGGCGCCCGACGGTGGGGTACTCGCCGCCAGTTGGGCGGTAAATTCTGCGAGAGATTACGCCGTTTAGGTTTTAGGTCATCCAGAGTGTGGCAAAAATACCATCATCAATAGATTTTACTCACTGGCAATGCCCGTTTCGTAGATGTTCATCGCATAGAAGCCTCCGCAGATCTCCTTGGCATTGCCCAGACACTTGATGTTGCAACTGGAGTCGGGCAGCTTGGCCGCCTTGGGTGGAGTATCGAAGCCGCAGAAGCACTCGCGACCATACTGCACACCGGCATAGGGATAGCCGCTCTGCAGACAGAGCTCCAGGCAGAGATTGGGCGAATTGGAGTTCTTGAAGCTTGTGTAGTAGCCGCCGAGTAGGCGGCGATCCTTCTCGTCCCGATAGCAGCCGAGGGACACGTTAGCCGTGTGGTTGCCCGAGGGGCAGCTGCTCTTCAGCTGAATGGCATAGAAGCGACCGGCCTGTATGGAGCAGGCGATGTGTGCGATATGTTGGCGACAGTCTTTCGTTTTGGCGCGCTGCAGCGCCGATATTGCTTCCTTGGCTTGGATATCACATTCGGGCTGGAAGCCCAGTTGATTGGCGGTCAGCCTGGCAGGACGTGGCAGGCTCTCTCCCGGCTCTGCTCTCACCGCATCCGAGGCCACATCACGCTGTTTTCGCTGTGTGATATCCACGTCCAGGCCGGAGCCGCTGCCACCGGCTATGTCCACGGACTTGTAGGCGAGGAACAGTTGGATGCCAATGATGAGGAGTAGGATGATGAAAAAGGCGCGATACCGTCGCAGCCAGCGTGCGGACACCGATTGCTCCATGACTAGCGAAGTCGTCTCCTGCTGCTGTTGCTGCTGCTGCTGCTCCCCCGCGTGGTGTCGAACAGGTTGTGTGCGTTGCTATTTCTTTGCGTTTGACTGTGGCCACGATGCGGCGGCATGATACACTGCTTATTGCTGGATGTCGGTGCATTTGGATATGTGCATTTGACTAATTAATTGCATTTTTTCCTTAATAAAAACGCCCCCGCAGCCCGCAATCAACCTGCAATCCAGTGTGACCGTTTAAAGATAAAATATACCATCTGTCCCAAGGAGAGTTTACTTGTGAGGTGACGTCTTCACCCTTTCTGCTCTCTTGCGTTTGACAATATACCTGAATAAAAGATATACATATATACACCTTTATTGTTTCATTAAGGTGCGCACTCTCGTCTCACAGAGAGATAAACTCTAGAAGGTATAGCACTCTCTAATTGTTTCAGTTGGCAGGTAAAATAGTGAACGACGTCACCTTGTTACTAAATTCATCTTGGTCTGACCCTCCGAAATATACCGTAAAATACCACGATATACGACTTTCAAATATACCGAAAAGCAGCAGGCAAGAAACAGTAAACAAGCGACACACAAATTAAATTTGATTGAAATCCGAATGCTCGAAAACTATAATTAGAAGCAACTAAAATATGGTCGATCCGAATCGGAAAATCAATCGTCTGCCCGAAAAGGATCACTTCCTGGAGGAATGCGAGGCGGAGTTCGGTTCGCGTTACACAGAAGACGATGAGGAATTTATGGCACACTGCAGCAAGCCAGTGCCCGGGCCGCCAATTGTCGAGAACTGGATGAGTGGTGGAGGAGGAGGAGGCGGTGGTGGTGGCGGCGGAGGATACTCTGGTAACAATCGATACAATGGCAATCGCAGAGGAGGCGGAGATCGTGGCTGGCAGCGGCGTGAAGGCGGATATCATCACAATAACCATGACAGGGGGGGATTCAGAGGTATGTGTCCAAGTCCAAAAGTTGTTTCTTGTAGCTATATATCCTTTTGGCCTTTTAGACAATCACAATCGCAATCGGAACAGATACGATCCCTATCAGCGCAGAGATCGTGGCCAGCATCATCATGGAGGAGGCGGCAGCAGAGATGGCGGCGGGGGATATGAGCGCAGTGGTGGTGGTGGCGGCGGGGATGAGCACCATGGTGGTGGTGGCCACAAGCGTTTCTTCGATCAGAGACCTTCGCGCAACGACTCCCAGGGCAGGGATCAGCCCCCGATCAAGGTTAGACGCGACTATGGTAACTTTGTGCCTGCATCCAAGGATTAGCAATCAAAACTATATTAAGTGTTCTCCTCAATGTTTGATGTTTTATCAATTATACACACACATAAAATATACATATATTTAATTCATTTTGCTTAACGACATTATGATAAAAGATACCTGTATCCTGTATGCTTTCCATTCTGTATGCTTACTGTATGCTTCCCACCTTGCTTACACGGCCGACTCTGATAGATCATTGGCCTCGTCTTCGGGTGCCGCTGCTGGTGGTGGTGCTGCCGACGCCGACATGCCCACACCCATCGCAGTGAGCAGATTGGAGACCGGGCCTGCGCCACCCGCCTGCGATTTGTAGCTGTCCATCATGTTCTTCAGCGTATTAACGTTTATATTGATGGGCTCAAAGTCCTCAATGTCATCGAAATCATCCTCATCTGCCTTGGTGGCTGCTGTTTTCTTGCCCTGGAACGACTTGCCAATGGTGGTCTGAGACAATTCCCGATCCATTTTCTTCATGTACGCCTGGATGCTGCGATCCAGCGGGAATCCGGTGCTGGAGCTGGCCAATGCATCGAAATTGCGCTCGATATCGTCATCATCCGCATAATCGCTCATCTCGGAGTTGGAGTCCCAGTTGTCCTCCGGGATAACAAAGTCCAGGAAGTTCCTCACGTGTGTGCTATCCGCCTCCTCCGATTGAATCAGAGAGTTGCGGTTGCAGGCCTTGCGCATCGATTGATTCTTTCTGAGCTGCGATCCATGAGACGTGGATGCTCTTGGGTGCCGCAGCGCCGGTTCGTCATCATCCGAGTCCAGGTCGAGGCCGCCGTAGCCGCCGTGTTCGATGCCCTCAAAGTTCGACTGCTGATCCAGGAAATCGCTCAGCTGCTTGGTGAATTCCTCGGCGTCCATGTCGCCATTTGGCTTGTAGAGTTTGTTCGGTCCGTAGCGATCCTGGAGCAGGGCATCCAGATCGTCGGCGGTAATACTGAGCCAATCATCCTTATCGCTGGGCAGCAGATTGTTCTGCTCGTCGCGCAGGGCCACTGATGCCGTATCGGACGGGTGCAGCATCAGCGCCAGAACCTCGGCTCCCACGCGCTTGGCGGTGCGGAAACGATCCTGATTCCCCTTGAAGAACTCCTTGGCCTTGCACAGCAGCCGAATGTACTCGGCACTGCCCTCGATGTGGTCCCGAAAGTAGCCCTTGCCCTCGAGACTCCTCAGATACGCTCGCCAGGCTGGCAGATCCTCAACTTTTTGTTCCGCTGCGCGCTGGGCTTGGGTGGCGAGAATTTCCAGGCCACACGACAACTTGACGCCCAGAATCTGTTCCTTGTAGAGCTCTGGCTGGCTGACTTCGTCGGTGATCTTCCAGCCGAGGCGCCTCTCCGGCGTGTACTGGTTGTGCATCACCATGGCGTACAGACAGCGGGTGAATCGGACATTTGTGCGGACACGCGCTGCCTCCGGAGGGAAAAACTTCATGGTTCTCAATGCCTTGATGTCCTCGTTGTCGCGATCGCAGAACGCCCTCACCGCCGATGCCACCAGCTGGGGGCGTGTCTTTAGCAGCTGCGCTGCACTGTGCGACACTTCCACGATCTGGCGATGAATGGAGTAGTGGGGCATGGCAATCAGGAACTCCTTGAGCCGCGTCTTAAGTACGTTCTGCACTTCCGTGGAGCAGCGATAAAGGGTGGGATTGAGACGAATTCGCTGCAAGGCGATGGGCACGGGCATCGGTTTGTCCGGATTGGTGGATGCCGAGTTCTGCAGCAGCTGGAGGGCACCGTTCACTATGTAGGCACGCTGCTCGCAGGTGTCTGGAGAGGCCCAGTCGGGCAGCACATCGGCAGCCTCGATGAGCACGAATTCACCATCGGAGTCGGAGACCCGGGCAATGTATTCACCTCGAGCCTGTGATATTTCCAACAGAAGATACACAATGAACCATTCGTCGCCAATGTTGTCGCCGTAGTGGGTCACCCCGTGCAAGTGTGGCGGCAGATCCCCTGCAGAGAAAGAACATTCTGATTGATATTTGCTTGCTATTTATAGAACTCAATGGGTCCCCGTCCCCGTGCCCATCCTTGTCCTACCATCTTCGTCGTCTTCGGCCACATTGGTCTCATCGTTCAGCATACGCTCCATGGGTGTGCCGGTTCGCACTTGCAGCTGAAACTCATCCTTGTGCCAAATGTAGCTCCGCTGGATGACCAGCTCTCTGACAATCTCCATGATCTCCGTTTTGATGCGCAACAATTTCTCCTTCACCTGAAACTCATCCTTGAGATTCTCGGGCATCTTCGGGAATATATAGTATTCCACGTAGTCATCCTCGCGCACGAATTCCAAATTGCCCGGCTTCCTATACTTGGGCGCTGGCTTTGCCTTTGTCCTTGAAGTCATTGTCTCGACTTGTCTGTTGCCCAATGCGCCTGCTGAATGCTCCTTTGTGCTGTCTGTGACTCAGATCGTGGGCGACGCGTGGGCCGACGTGGGATGTGATGTGTGTATCCTTAGCGACTGTTGGGGGTGCGCGCTGTCCCCCAAACCAAATGCTGTCGCGGCGGCGATTACCGTATAAATAATTGATTAATTGTTGCCAATTATCTTACAAACTCCGTTTGTTTTCAAGCCAATTTTTAGGTTCTATTTATTCGAAAAAGTTGGTGGAACGCTCCTCAAAAATATACCGAAATATACCTTATCATTATAAAAAATACCGTGACTATACTGAGGGACACGACAAGACGTTGATATTCCTCGATTTTGATATTCCGTTTAAAATTACTAGCTAGCTAAGACTTTCAGCACTAAACACACAATTTAATCCGATAGATGAATTAATTTTCTACATTATTGGCTAACTGTAAGGACTCTTTTTAATGTGATTGTTTGTAAAATTCGGTCTAAGCAGAAAAGGTCAACAAAAAATAAAAGCATATAGACATACATTTGTATACCCTATTTCCTGGAGTTAAAATTCAGCTTTCCAGTATACTTAAGCTAAATCACAAACTAATTAGCGCATAGAAGTTTTCCGTTTATATATTTAAATAAAATAATTTCAACGGCAAAATATCTAGAAGGTCACCCTGTAATAGTGTGAAAAAACATGCGATCGAAGTTTTTCCACCTCTAGGGCATGCACTCGATAGCTGTCTATCGTTTGGCGGTAATATTCGAATTTGAAATTTTTGCTTGTAATTGGCAGAGTAAGTGGTTTCGTAGAAATTCAAACAAATATTAGCATGCACATATTTTCACTCTGCCTTTCTTAGCCAATCATAGTATTATTTACCCATTAGGCAGACAAACATACACACGCGACCGAAGAATGGGGTGATTCAGTTTAGAAGTTGTCACATTTGTTTTTGGTGTAAATATGGATCATTTACTCATCATTGCGGCATGCCAGTTCCAGTTCCAGTTTTCGTTGTTTTCGTTGTTGTTGCTGCTGCTATGATTGGTACTTTGCCCAACTTCTATTAACTTTCGAAAGTTGATAGGCAAACAAAACACACAACACACATCGAATCGCAGATATAAAGAAGTCGCCTGCCTCTGCTCTGCTATCTTAAGACCTGATATTTCAGTGTTCCTCTTTTATTGCTGCCACTTGGGGCGCTATCTGCACAGACAACCCGAGAGACTCATAGGAGCTAGACACTGGAGCACACGTAAAAGAGACAAAGCAACAAGAAGAAAACGTCATCATGTTCCACAGAAAGTTCCTTTTGGGCCTGGTAAAAATCTCAAAATTTGCAATCTTCAATCCAAAGCGTTCCTAATTAGATTTCCCTTTCCTCGCGCAGCTCCTGCTGAATTTTATGGCTCTGCTGAGGGCTGCCACCGTGGTAAGCACACGACGCATTCAGCCACGGGAGGCCAACTCTTGTGAGGGCCGTCAGACGCCTGGACCCATCTGCGAGTCGTGCGAGCTGCTGGCAACCTGCGTCCGCCACTCGAACGGCTGGGTGAACATTCCCGTGGAATCGTGTGATGTGGCCAATGGCTACTACTGCAATGCCCGGCAGGGCAGCTGCACCAACGACACGGGGCCCTGTCATCCGTTTGGCATCGAGGGCAACTTTCAGTGCACCTCGCAAGGCATCTTCCCTGATCCGTACGACTGTCAGAAGTATCACATGTGCTACTTTGTGGGTGCCACACTGGTGGCCGCTGCCGTCGACTGTGGCAACGACAAGGCCTTCGATGCCAGCACCGGCCAGTGCACCCTCACGCTCCAGGATCCCGTGTGCCTGCAGAGCCAGTACCACTGTCCCCATGCGGGCTACGTGGCGCCATGGCCCACCAATTCCAACATCTTCTACGTTTGCAAGTCGACGGTGAATCAGAATTTGAACGACACGATCGTCATCTATCCCTCGCTGCATCGCTGCAACGATGGCGAAACCTTTGTGGATTATGTATGCCGCTCGAGCATCAATACGCTGCCAGAGATGCCATCACAGCCTGAGGCGCCCATAGATCCCAATGACAATGAGTTCTCGGTGATGCCCAGCAGCTGCCAGCATGTGGGTCTCATCGCGGACATGGATGACTGCAGGAAGTACTATTACTGCTCGGCCTTGAACGGCACCCTCCGGCACATGCAGTGTCCCGATGGCACCTACTACCGACCCGAGCAATCCTCCTGTGTCCTCGGCACATGCTGAGCGTCTTTTTGTATAATTTTTATATTTTTTGTGTTGCTTGAGATGATTGGATTGTATTTATCAACAAATAAAAAGAATCGAAGTGTGACCCTGAGATATGAGCATGCCTCTTGAACTGAAGAAAATTAGAATGTTTTCTCCAGGTTTATCTTTTTTTAATTAGGTGCAAAACATTCTCCCTTCCTGTGCTTTGATTGGGCGCTATAAAAGACCTTGCCAAGCGAATCCCCCACCACAGTCTTCGAGATGAAGCCAACTTTTCAAATACTTTTGCTGCTTATAGGATTGGTGAGCACTTTGGCAGTGGATCCTTTCGAAGTGGGTGCTAGAGCATCGTCCAATCCCTGCCAGGATGTGCGTGTGGCTGGCTTCATTTGCGTGGACTGCACCACATTGGGCTTCTGCGTGCACGACGGCAACGGCCAGTGGGAGACGCAAACGATGATGACGTGCCAGTCGGATCACAGTTTCTACTGCACGGACGAGGGCACCTTTGGCTGCACCTGGCAGGCCAAGTGCCGCGTCCCAGTGCGTGGCAAGTTCTACTGCCAGCAGCCGGGCATGTTCCCAGATCCCTACGACTGCCGCAATTACCACGAGTGCAGCGCCCAGAACGTGGACACCCCGCGGCAGTGTGCGAACGGAGCCGCCTACTCCACCCTCACCGACAGCTGCACCCTGCCGAAGGACAGCGACCAGTGCTCGGCTGCCCAGTACGCGTGCAGTCGTGCCGGGGAGGCTGGCGCCTGGCCGACGGACAGTCGTTTCTATTATATCTGCCAAAAGGATGCCACGGATACCTTCTTCCCCCTGCTGATGCGTTGCTCCGAGGGATATTTCTTCAACGGTTACAGCTGTGTGCCGCCTTCCAGGCGGTCGATGTCCTCGCGGATGCTCGTGGAGGCAAAGCAAAGCAGATCCTGCACGAACTTTGCCATCTCCACGTGTCCTGACTCCACGGCCAGCGGTGAGTACTGCCTGTGCATCAACGGAACACTGAAGACAATGCAGTGCCCCGAGGGCGCGTACTTTGATGCCCAGCGATTGGTTTGCCAGATGGGCACCATGGATCCCGAAGTGCCCTCCACCACAGGAGGTCTCTGTCAGCGCGTGGGAATGGTTGGCGATTTGGCCGACTGTTCGATATTCCATCATTGCGATGCCGTGGGGGCAACGATGAAGCAGTCCCAGTGCCCCACTGGAATGATTTTCAGTCTCACGAAATTCGTTTGCGAGGCAGGAACTTGTTGAACAACAAACAACAAAAGATTTACTCTCCCAAATAACAACAAAAACATTAAGAGTAGCAAACATTAAGCATAAATAAACGGCAGCAATCCAATCAATCAATCAATCAATCAATCAATCATTAATCGCGATGATTAATCATCGCATTCCTTCACCACGGGATGCAGGACAATGGAGGCGCCATTGCAGCCAGTCCGATCCGAGATGAAGTCATGGAAATTACTTTCCAGCGCCCACATGAAGCGCTTGTGTCCGGGCAGCACTTGGGTGGAGAGGCGGCAGTCGCCGCCGCGTTGCACCTCCTGCAGATTAGAGGCCTTGAAGCAGGTCTCCGAGTCCCACAGATAAATGTCATTCTCGCCCTTGTAGCGGAAGAAGAGCGAGGTGCCGCCATCGGCACCCAGGAGCACTGCCTGCTTGCCGTAGGGCTTGGGTCCCACGTCGATGATCGAGCCCGCTCCCTGGCCCACGCGCAAATACTCGCCCTTGATCGAGTACAGGCGGGAGGAGCTCAGGTAGCTGAAGAACAGCGTGGAGGTGCCATCCGCCTTGGAGGTCAGTGCCACATACAGCACATCGCTGGTGGGTGCCGTCGCCTTTGGCAGGACAATGCGATAGGACTTGTTCCCGGTGATGTCATAAACGAGAATGCTGCGAGCACCAGCATCGGCCACGTAGCTACACAATGTTACAGGATGGGGCACATGATAACAGGGTATTTCCATGATAAAGATAAAGATAAACAGACTTACACAAATGGTTTGTTATCCTTTGAGTAGTCCACGACGATGAACTGCAATCGACTCTCGGACGTCACCAGATCGCTGAGATCGATGCTCTTCACCACCTTATGGTTGGCCGTATTGATGGCCACTATTTTGGGTCCACAGCGACGAATCGGCTGCTCCAGCGTATTGACAATGCCCACGTCCAGTGCCCAGAGCAGACCCTGTAAATAATCCATCGAGAAAAAGGCCATCAAAATATTTCCTTAATTCATGTTTGCATGTTAATTGAAATGCCATTGCCCATTGCCCATCGCCCATTGCATTCATCAGCCCATAATATCTCTGGGGGAAAACATTGAATTGCATTGGGGAAAATTGTTGCTATTGTTTGGCAGTTATTGCTATTGCGTATTGTACTTATTTACATTTCAATTGTAGTTATTTTTATTGTTGTTTGCTGTTTGCTGCAACTGCAAACGCACAGCTCAAATTTCAATTGTTCAATTTTGTTGTTGCTGTTGGTTGTGACTTTTCGTGTAAATAAATATTGAAATGTTTTGCATAAACGAATTTCAATTCTGTGGATGGCATTTAAATGAGCAAAATAATTGAATGGGTGAGGCGGAGGCGGAGTGGGCAGGAATTACATTGGCAGAGACAGATCCAATGAGGGAATACCCTGTACAAGGGGATCGAAGGGAAGTACGAAAAGGGTGTTGTTATATCATTGGAAATTGATCAGTCATATGGCCATCAGATATAATGGAATAACCTATGTAAGTAAATATAGTAATCCAATCCAAATCCAGTAACTAGCAGCATCGATAAATATAGAACTTTATCCCTGGAAATGCAAAGGGTATTCCCTAGTCTATCACACTCTTACTCTTCATGTCATAATTTAAACATTTAATATTTAAAAATACAAAAAAAAACCACTAAAAATTTAAAGCTGTCACCAGTTTCAGCAGCAATAACAAATTGTTGTTAATTGAAATAGCAAAAAGAGCTTTGGCCAAATGGCTAATCAAAATGGCAGGCGCTTGGCCCTGGCCCTGACACTGGAATCGGTACTGGCATAACGCTTCAAAAATTAATTCCCACAACTTTTTCTGCATCGCATTTACATGGGTGCTTCAGCTGCAGTTGCGCTTCGCAGTTCAAAGTTTTTGGGTGCCAGCGAGGGATGGCCTTTTGGCCTTTTATAATATTCCATTTACGCTGCAGTTCCATTTTTTATCGCGGCAAGCTCTTGTCATTCGCTGCGTTCCGTTTCTTTTTTTCGGGGATTTTTTCGGCACCGATTGCCAGACATGAATTTTATTTGAAGCTTTTCGTGTTTGTCGACCCGTTTATTTGATTAAAAAAGCAATTTTTGCTGAAGCGTTAAAAACTCTGAATTTAACGGATGGGGGTCTGGCTGAGACTCCGAAAGTACCCAGTACTGTACGGTAGGGTACTCGGAGGTGTATGAGTATAATGCGTTTTCTTACACTCCCTAGCCATTGTCACTATCCTTCAGATGAGACAGCGGTTGAGTAGCAGGTTGTATCCAAAGAGAAATAAAGCGAAAATTCTATCCCAAAGTAATATCTTCTGCTGCGAACTTAGGTACCCTGTGGTACCCCTCCCTTTTCCCACACAAAATATGCATTGAAAATACGCATTTTAAAGCCATCAAAGAGGCGCAAAGTGTCAACGCGGCAATGTAGAATTAATTGCAAACAAATTGCACTTTTGGATGAGCGAGGGAGAGAGAGAGAGAGACGCTCTTCAGTGTCACCTTTCCGCCTGCACTGGAAATGGAACAATGTCAAAGTTAATTGCACTCACATTCTGATCGACAGCCACATCCACAACGGACTGCAGCGCCTGGCAGTTGCCCTCCTCCTGTATGGCCCAGCACGGATACGGTGCAATTTTGGTGAGGCACTCGCCCTTCTTCAGATTCACCTTCCCCAGCGTGAAGGGTACGCCCTGTTTGTAGCGTGGCAGTGCCACAAATGCCGAATCCCTTTGGAGCTGGGCTCTCGTGACAATCACATTGCGGGGCACATAGCGACCGGACTGCACGTAGATGTTCTTGGTGGAGTCGCAGGGCCAGTGCAGGTTGCTGCCACTCAGCTGAAAGGTGAGCTCCGCCAGCGGATTCTTGTCACATTTGCTGGTGCCAATCGAGTTGGAGGCACTGCTGCTGGAGGACTCATCGCCAGCAGAGGAACTGTAGCCGGCATGGACCATCGATGAGGAGAGGAGTGTGGGCACCACCACCACCAGCAGTTGGAGGAGCAGCAGCTGGGAGGCCATTGTTATTAGATCGGTTAACACGTTGAGCCGTTTTTGGCCAAGTTTGAGAGCCGAGCCACGAATGAAGATGAAAAACTGTCTGTCTGAAGAGGGGCTGCTGCATTCTGCTTTTAAATATAAACGCTGCCGATTTGCATGCATCGCTCGGCGTGTTGGTGCGTGTTCTGTGGCAAGGCCGTTTGGCTGGTTGGTAAACATGAGGGGAAACATGTGTCTGCACGTCTGACTCGCATCATACGCCGGAAATTGAATAGACCACACATGCATCCAGCAGCACCATCCCCGTCCCCCCCACTGGACACCCCCTCGGGCACTCCCACTCCCACTCTCTGCACTCTTTTGACTCTGTTTCTATGCAATGCGGAAAAGCATTGACGCTGGTTTCAAATTTAAAATTGTTCAAAATTGTGGCTGTGGCTGGCTTTTCTGGCTGTCTGGCCATCGATCATTTATGCACTGCACGCTCCCTTTTTCACTCTCTCCCTCTCTCTCACTCTTTAAAGTTCAGGGTTCATGTCGAAACTATTGCCAAAGTTCAATACCAAAAGGCTGCTTCTCTCTCTGCTTGTGTGACCTGCACCTTTGGAAGTAGAAAGTTTCGATTTCTTGTTGGGTTTCAGAACTGACAAAAACATCTGTTTGGGTGGGTGGGGGCGGTTCGCTCTGCTATCAGTTGGGTGGCTGCAGCTATCAGTTGAGCAAGAGATAGAGCCAGACAGCAACAGTTGAGACTTGTTCTGTGATAAGACTTCCCAAGAATCGGAATCAAAGCAGGCAAAGGAATCAATGAAGTGGCAACAGAATCAATGGCAAATGTATGAATACCACGCTCAAGCACACGCAGACAGAGACACCGAAGATATGGAGCTGCAAGTGATTGACATCATTCCCATTGACGCACGTAGCACAGATACTCGAACTTGCTCCCTCCCCCCTCCCCGCCCACAGATATCAGATCCTTCTGCACTCCTTTGCATTCAGTTGCATTCGACTCCACCTTTGCCAATTGCTGAACAATCTGCCGGATATTGATTCCATGCCGCTGCTATTTTAAGATACATTTTATCTCGAATTCTCGTTTGAGATACGGTTTTGAAATACATCTCAGTGTCGCCTGTTTTCAAGTTGGGGGTATAGCTCAGGGGTAGAGCATTCGACTGCAGATCGAGAGGTCCCCGGTTCAAATCCGGTTGCCCCCTAAAGCCAAATATTTTTTGCATACTTTTTTCGTGGGCATCGGTTTGCGTGGTACCCTGTGATTGTGGCACCCATTAAAGGTGTCCATTCCTCCTGGGACAATGACCCTATGCTCCTCGTAAAGCAGATACGTGGTCATTCGCAACACCCAACCCAGCCGCCCACACATCAAATAATAGCAAATAAAACGCGTTGACATATTCGGGGAAGGGCTCCGACTCCTACGGCCCGGAGGGCACCCATTGTTCATCCTTGGCCTTTGTCTGTGCCTCGTGGAGTGAAGTGGCACTGTGCGCCGCCGCCAGCACGTGCATTGAATTATGGACCTGCCCCTCCATTAAATCTTGCACACAAAAATTTAATCTCCGACAAAAAACCAGAGTGTCGTCCATCGGCAGGTCAATATTTTCATAAACGAAAGCATAACAAAAATGTTGAACCCTTTTTCGGATGGGTCAAAGATTCAGCTTCCGTATCGATGGATATGGGAACACAGAGACAGCCAGACAGAGAAAGAGAGAGACAGAGAGAGAGGGAGAGAAGACAATGATGCTGTCTCGGATGCTGTCCATAATTTCAAATTACATGCAGATTGAATTTGTGTGAAATTCGTTTTAATAAACTGCCATAAGTTGCCACTGCCACTGCCTCTGCCTCAATCTGTGCCCTCTGCCTCTGCTCTTCTGTTTCCTTAGATGGTCATTTGTGGCACAGACGCACACTCCTACTGCAGCACACTTGTGTGGCTATGTGGGCGGATTGTCTGCCAATCTGTTGGACAGTCTTTGTCTGTCTCTTTCCGACCCTTTCTGCTGCTGCCACTCTCTCACTCTTTCCCTCTTGACTACTGATGCCATCAGCCGAGTGCTGAAGCTCCAGCCTGAGCTGTAGATAAATATTTATGCGTTTCAATATAAATAACATCAAAAATATAACAACAAATTTTAAACTAAACGAAAAGTAAGAAGTTAAATACTCTATAGAGTAGAGAAAGAAATAGAATAGAATAGAATAGAATAGAATAGAATATATATTGGAATATACTCGTATGTATATAGAATAAAATCCTAGAAAATAATCAGAATAATATAAAGAATCATTCGAATTAGGAATAATACCCCTCGAGGAAAGTGTATTCCCGCATCCAAACGGACAGACGAAATGCAGGACAGGGCAGGGCATACACACTCGTAAAATGTTATTCTACTTTTTGCATTTGGCAGATGCGTAAATATAAATAAATGGAATGTTTAAAATGTTGCCATTGGAGAGCAGAGCATTTGTTGAGCTCATAAATACACAAGCACGGGCAGTACTAAGTATTCAATATGGATTCACGATGGGCAGACGTTCGATATACACACCTCCCCCTCTCGTAAGTCCGCCAAAAAGTCTATAAAAGTAATTTCAATTAAGCAAAGGCACTGTGGCACTGGATAAGGGCATAAATTATGGCCATTTATGGGACAAATTGAATGGCAACGTAACGACACTTTCAGCTGAAGTCAGCGAGAAACCAAAGAGTGTCAGAGAAAGCAGCAGAGTGAAAGAAAATGGATTGGATGGGCGGATTAATACCCCTCTACATTTGATGCCTTTTTAATACCCTGTATACTAAAACTTTAAATCGGTTCCTTCGTCTACATATTCTGTGATTAATAAGGGAGGGTCCATCGCCGATCGATTTTCTCAGAACTTTGGCTTGAACTTCATGAAAGTTTTCCCAGTTTCTTCTAATTTTTATATACCCCCGAAAAATATCTTTTAAACTTTCGTGTGGTCGTATTTTATAAATCGCTTGACTTTGCATAAACAATCGTTGAATTAAATAAATGTCGCGGCCCATTTACCAAAGAAATTCAAACGTGACCACAGACAACATTTGTTCTTCTTTTTTAGTTGGGGCTCCGTACCCTGGCTTGTAATTGGTAGAAAGGGTATGTTGTATTTAGGTGTAGGTACGTGACAAGGAGAATAGAAACTTACTTATATTTTTAATTTGAATATTTATTTATTCTATTTATAGTTTTTATTTTATTTTATCTATTTTTTCCGCTTTTGTTTTATTGTTTCTTCTCCTGATAAGAGGATTCTTTGCACACTTCCCCAAAAGCTGAGGTATTCTCATTGTCTGTATAGAATTATTCTTTGTTTTCTTTTTATTCCTCCATTTTTTTTGGTTTTGCCACTGCCAGAGGCAAAAAAACAATGGCCGGACAAATTATTGGCTTATTTGCGTTTTCCATTTGAATTATACGAGCATTGGCATATATAAAAAGTTCATCCATCGACTGAGAGTGAAAGAAAGAGACTTTTAAAGAAGCATTTTGTTGGCGTTTGCATAAATCCCGCTCCCACTTGCTCCCAGCTCCCACTCCGGCTCTGCCGCTCGCCTACTCTCCCACTCTCATGACGCATTCGCCTCGTTTAGCCGGCAATAAAAAGACCTGTCAACTAATGTGTGTGTGTGTGTGTGTGGAAAATGTGGCCTAAAGGTGGAAAATGGTAGGGTGGCTGGTGGCTAATGGGGGTCAGTGGTAGAGGCTATCTCTTATCGCCCAAAAACTTCCCCCATTTGTTGGGTGGGGGGTTTACATAAATTATGTGTCAGATGAGCGACCATCCCGGAAATGCTTGTCATCAATTCTTTTTTTTTTTTTTTGCTTCTTTTCTTGTGGTGCCATGTGGGGGGCTGACTGCTTGCTCTTTTGCTGCTGCTGCTGCTGCTGGTGGCATATAAATCATTGAGCTATTGTGGGGGAATGCGGGTCTTTGGCTGACAATTTGACATGCCAAACACGTTGGAGCCATGGGCATGCATGTCTGTGTGGCTTGGCATGATTCCGGTTTGAATGGATGAATGGTTGAATGGGACAGAGAGAGAGAGAGAGAGAGCTTAAACCCTATTCAGGGGGTAATTACGTGGCAAGGAGACCACTCCACTCCACTCCACACACCACTCGACAATCGACAAGCGTGCAGTCATCCTGCGGCTTGGAAAATTACAGCTCGTTAAATCACAGCATCTGAGGGTCATTTTGCCAAAGATTGCGCATTGTGCACATAATCAATTAGCTAAAAATACCGCCGGCAATCAGGAGACAGACGACCGATGACACTTGTGAGGCTTTCTCGGGGCCATCAAACAGTAATTGCAATCACTTCATTGGCTGCCCGCCCTGCCCAGTAGCACAGCAGGGAGGGACCACATCCTCCTTGAGGGACATTACTTGTCGCTTGAATGGGTGGGGGAGGGAGCCAATTTCTGCGGTTTCTGCCCGTAAACTATTTCAATTATTTCCATCACAATCGACAGAATCACTTTTCCACTTTCGCATTGAGCAAACTTTTGGCCAAGGTTCTTCAATGTTTTTGTTAGCATCGAAATTGAGAATCGGTGGCAAAGCACGTTGCACATTGGCCTGCCTGGCCCGTTTCTGGCCCGAACTATGGTTATAAAAGCACGCCACTTAATGGTGTCTGAGAGCACAGTCGCGCACGTCGTCTGCAACAGTCTGCCGCACCAAGAGCCCAGCCCGAGCATCACAGAATGGCATTCAAGATGGGACTGCCTTGGCTCTCCGTAGTGTTACTCCTCGTCCTTTTTGCCGCAGATCTGTGCCACTCGCAGGGTACAAAGTATGGCCTGTGGACACCGGATCGTGCCCATTCCGATGCCCAGCCCATCCAGTGGACGGGCGGACAGTTTGAGTTCCCCTGCGCCAGCACCAAGTCGCTGTTCAAGAGCTCGGGCAAGTTCGTCTCCAAGAATGTGATTGCCACACGGGCACAGCTCATTGGGGACACCATCTTTTTGGCGCTGCCACGCTACAGGAAGGGTGTGCCCGCCACTCTGGTCAAGACGAGCGTGAAGCCAGGCGCCTGCTCCACGACATTTAAGCCGTATCCCTGCTGGGATCTGCAGGAGGAGGGCAACTGCAAGGCTCTCCAGTCAGTGGTGGATCTGGTGGTGGATCAAAACGAGGTGCTGTGGGTCCTGGACACGGGTATTGTCAACACCCTCGAAACCCCAGTGAGGAAGTGTGCGCCCAAGGTGGTGGCCATGTCCGTGAAGACCGGAAAAGTGTTGAAAACCGTCTCCCTCGAAGGCCTCACATCGAGCAGCTCTCGCTTGCAGTATCTGGTGGTGGACTATGCACCGGACGGGGGCTGCTTTGTGTACGTCAGCGATGCCGCCAATCGTGCCATTATCGTGTATAATCTGCAAGCGGATCGCGGCTTCCGTGTGGTGCTGCCCAAGGCTGTCTCTGCCGGCTGTCGCTCGAGGGATGTCCTCTACATTGCACTCATCCGCAGGGATTGTGGCACCACAGAGCTGTACTTTACGTACCTGAGCACCAGCAAGTTGTTCTCTCTGAAATCTGAGTATCTACGCAGTGGCGTTGCTGATGGACGCATCTTGGGTGAGTCCGAACAGACACATATATATATTCCCCTCTGACATTCCTCTAATAATTTCGATATTCCTGTGCTTAGATCTGGGCAAGAAACCCACCCGCATGGTCATCATTGGCACCGACAATGGCTCTGCCATATTCTTCCGCAATGAAGGCGATGCCGAGGTCTATCGCTGGGACACAAATTCCACCTTTGCGGAGGACAATTTTAAGCCCGTGTACCGGAGTCAAACGTGTCAGCTGGTGACCCATGCTGTGCCCGATTACAAACGGAATACGATGCGTGTATTGCAGAGCAATTTCCCCGATTATATGCAGAATCGTGTTGGTTGTGGTGCCATTCAGCAATTGGGTCTCATGCAGGGATGTTGGTAGTGGCACTCTACAGACACATACACACAGATGCACCAACACATTCACACACACACACACACTCACACACACGCCAGTAGACACACACCATGAATATAGAGAGAAAATCCACTGGCACTTGCAGTTTGGAGCCGAGAGAGTCGCACGAGAAGGAGGACTGGTTTAGAGTCCTTTTTTGGCCTCTTGAATGCGGTTTGTTTTTGTAAATAAAATAAACGACTTTTGGTCGCTGTTGTTATCTAAGTTAAGCAAATAAACATTTCATTGCTTTTCAAACACAGTGATAAAGGGAGAGGAAGAGGGGAGTTAAGTAAATACATATCGAAGCAATACTCGTATTTCTGTTTGCCTTTCCAATCGCTTTGTTTTCGGGTCTGCAGTTCATTCAACTTCTGTTTCAGTCTCGGTTACAGTTTGGATTAAGCTTAAGCTTCGATTCGATTGACCATGGAATATGACACTCGTACGCGTGAAGGTCAATGCTCGTGAACATGTAATTAGCTTGAGTCAGTAATTCGTCTAGGCAAAAGGCTTTAGAAAGAGTCTTACCTTGAGCATAACTTGTCCTTTTCCTCTTTTCCCTTGAAAAATCTCTTATATTTCCTTAATTTCCACAACTTTCCACCGCAGAAGGCGAAAAACACTGAAATTAATAAAGCTAATTGGTTGCCCTATCAGGGGATGCCTGATCTGTTACCGGGTACTCCTCCTCTGCAGCAAGTGCTCCGCACTCACTGGCGGTTTCTTTGATTACTTTGCTCCATTTCCATATCGTTTTCCCGGAATGAAAACTTACTTCCTCTGCCATTTACTTCAACCAATCATTCCTTCCTTTGGAATCTCCGCACTGGCCCCGGAGATGCGAAGGTCCCGCGACTCGACTCCTCTGTCGACTCTGTTCAACTTTTACGCTTTTACTAATTGGGAAGTGGGCTGATAAATTGCACGACACGGACACGGCGTCCGTCTGGGAAGGAGGAGCTCTCACCATGCCTCCATCCACTTTGGGGAAACAGCCGAAAGGCGTCGAAAGAGTTGTTTCTCAATAAAAAAAAAAATCAATTAATCAGCAGCTCTTGTCTCTCTCTCCCTCTCCCTCTCTCTTTCGCACTATTTGTGCAACCAACCTTTGCCCTTTGGGTTCCTTTATGGCTTCGTGGCGTGTTCATTACGCCCACTCTCGCATCCGGGCCACGATATTGCAACGCATTTTTCGCACTCATTGAGGATGGGTTTGAGGGGTCCAAAGGTCTCTCCCAAGTGGCCAGACACAGCTGGGAATACGGGGAGTACAAAATTTTCGTGCTCCAAAAATAAATGTCACCTGCTAAAAGTAGATATTTTGTTGATAACTTTGATAGTTCGACTATAGGATACCCGCCACTCCAACAGAAGAGTTGTTCAAAAATTTACGAATATTCTAAAAGTGATTATTTTTGGAGCCTATAGTCATATATTATTCCCAGAGTTTTGATATTATTCTAAACAAAAGATCACCTTTTCGAGTGTAACATGCATTTCACCAATATAATAAACCCTTTATGCCCCAAAAGTATCAGGGGGATATATAGATATAACCCCTACCAATCCCCCTCCTCAATTGTGGAATGTCTGCCTCGCTGGGACTGGAAGCAGCTGCTGCTGCTGCTGTCACACCAGCAACAAAATCGACGATAAACTTGTCTCTCGCTTGATTTACAAACACAGAACTGCGTGGGCTTGGCAGTCGGAAAAGAGCCCAAAAAAGTTTTCATCATGGGCAGAAATGAAAAGGGAGCAACAAAAAATAAATACGGTCAAAACAGCAGAAAATATAATAAAAAAAAATAAGAAATATATTTCGATTGCAGCTGCTAAAAAAAGTACAGAAAAAGGGGAATAAATAAAAGCAAAAACAAAAAATATATATATTTTGATTAATTAGGTCTGCAGTAAAAACAGGGCAGTAGGGAGAAATATTATTTCGAGTTTCGAGAAGAACTTTATAACTTTTTGATTGAATTAAAATGTGAAATAATTCAAGAAATTTAAACTTATTTTAAAGTTCAATAAACACAAAGGGAAACAAACACAAAGTAAATGAAAGATACAAAAATACTTTTTTGTATTCGTATAATTGGAAAAGTATCTTTCACTTATAAATAATCTTTTTTTCCTTGACGAGTTCAACGACAACAAATAATTGAAATTTCATTTGTCAAATCAAGTCAGCTTTAAATACATTTTTCCCAGAGTTCAAAGATCACAAAGAGCGAAAAATATTGAAATGAAATGAAAAACTTCTTTAAGCAAATACCCGAAAGGGAAAGTGTTTTCCCCAAAGGCTTTGCATCGTTGGCTGGCTGCTCTTTGATGTGATAAAAGCGGATGAATAAAATAAAATCACAAATACATTTTTTAACAAAAGCGTTTGCAAAAACCGCGGACACGACAGTCAGCCTCTTTCTGCTTCTCTGTGTGTTTTTCTGCCAGAAACGGGAAAAACCAAAAGTTGCAAGCAAACGTAGAACGTCAGGGACGTCAAAGGAGCATCTGACAGAAGATGGCAGTGAGAGCAGCAGCAGCCACACAGGACAAAAAAAAATTACAAATGATTTTCCGCTGCACAGAATTTCTTTCCAGCAGCAGCACCACCAACAAAAAAAACACGTACTATAATTAAATTAATGCCAAAAGCCAAGGCCGCGACTTGGGTAGAGAGACATGTGAAATTTTTAGTTTTCCTGCACTTTGAGCAGGACCACAAGGCATTTAGAGGGTGAAAGGGAAGTCCATTTGGGGACTTACTTCCTCTCCTCACTGCATGAAGAAAGAAAAGGCGACTCTTTCTCTTCTCAAAGCTCTTCAAACATCATTCCCATCAATATTATAAGAAAGTAACACCACCTTAAACAGCGACAGAAAACTCAATTTAAGTGCAAATATTTACCACATCTTGTGCAACATTTCCTCCGACATGATGTCCTAAAGCTACTCAATCCGACATTTGGTACATTTTTAAGGCCTTATCCCCGTGGCTAAATCAACTTCAATCCACACGAGAGATTGACAGCAGCAGCAGCAGAGAGTACTCTCTTTTTGGCCACACATTCTTACCCAATCTCCTCAAAGAAGTCTGACTGTGGGACTGGGGACTGTCAAAAAACGTAGGCTGTCAGCCTCAGGACTTCACTCCCCCCAGGAAGGACTAATGTAGGGAATGTTTGCAAGTTTATCTGTAGGTTAGATGTAGGGGATGTTTATCCTACGGTTAGGTTAGGTTAGGTGGCAGTAGGGACGACACTACACTTTGGCGCCCACTTGAAATGGGTTTTGACAGCAATGGCAACATTTCAGAGAATGCTTTGATTTCTATTGTGTTCGAAAGCTGAACAAAACATTCGAAGCACTTTTCTGGTTAATCGAATAGGAATAGGAGAGCTGTGGAAAATACCAAATGTTACCATGAAAATGTTGTGCAAATAAATTTGTTAACAAAACGGCAGAGTATGGGCAGAGAGTCTTTACAAATGAAAATAGTTTGTATTTCGCAGAGATGGCACTTTGGGACTCTTTAAAGTCTTTGAAGCTAATGGATTTCTAAGTAAAAATAGTGCTGGCTCCTATCTAACGTCTAAGTGCTGATACACCTCTCATTCCACCACATTTCGCTTCCATTTCCATGTGAATTGGTTAGAGATTATAGCGCTCCTGGGGCTTACGCTTCTCTGTCTGTCTGTGCTACGCTTTTTGGGGCTGTGTCCGCTGTCAAGTCAGCATTTCCTAACGCCCCCCCACAAACACATACACACATCCGTTTGGCCATTCCCCCTGCCAGCATTTCCTGCTCCGTGTCCCAACTCTTGGCCATTACCCGCGCTAACACGCATCTCCATTGAGAGTCGGAGCCTTATGGCTGGACAGCCATCGGATAGGATATTGTAGTTCTCGATGCTGCTTCTCTCTGGGGCAGCTTTAATGCAAAATAGCTAACCGTCTGACAGATGGATACACACCCACCAGCTACACAATATGTGGCATGTGGCATGGAGCGTGAGGCATGCGGGTGTGGAAAATGGCTAAAACATTTGGTTGGCAAAAAGACAGAGCGACTGAGAGAGAGACAGCCACAAAAGTGACTGCCAAACGACTTCCGTTTTCCGTCTTCCGTCTTTCGGGCTTATTTTTCAATGGGTCACGTGCAAACAAAAGAAAATCTTCCAGTCCCCAATTTTGCATTTTTCCTGGGTCACGGGGATAATCAAATTTTCCTTTTGTTAGGCTGGAAAATACTGGTATTCGCCGGCAAATCGATGCAATTGAAAAATAATTGAACATCTCTCGAGTGTACGAATGCTTATTGAATGTCATTTCAAAATTCATGGAGCTACAAGGATATGAGCTTATGTGTGACAGGAGGAGTGGGAGGATGCCCCGGGTGGGATTCATGGGTAGGAGGAGGATGGTCGGAGGCGTATACCATGCATCTCTAATGGGGGGGTTCGCCTCCTCCTTCCACAGGAATTTTCACATTGTCAACATTCCCCATGCCTTTCATTCCCCATTCTCAGCACGTTGCTGCCGCTGCGTTGGCGCCTGGGAAAGAGGGAAATATTATTGATTTGGCTTTAACGGCACTTAGAGGCACATAATTGAGGGCTCCTCCCGCACTGCTGAACAAGTGTGAGATTGAAATGTCAGATTTTTTACGAAATGTGACATAAATTGAAGGATGATATTTTTGTGGGGGTAGGAGAAGAGAGATTATGGTTTTTTTCCTTTTGCGGTTGGTGGAATTTTTGGTTGTGCCTCCTGCTGGGGGCACGTCAAACAACAGATAAATAAATGAAAAAATTGGCTTAAATGTGGTACTGTTACATTGGATTTTTAAACAATTTTTTTGTATAATTTTTCCATTTGTGTTATCACAAAGATGTACAGAAAAAATTATTCCAATTTCTTCTTTAATTAGATTAAACTTTGATTTGTGGAATCATTTTTTTCTTAAGTATTTTCTTGGTTTTTAAGGGATAAAGATAAATATCTTAAAAGAGCTGGATAAAATCTTAATGCTATAGCTCATTTAAATACGATTTTACTGCCATTAACAATCCTTCAGTTTTCCGGCATAAATTAACTTTTACTTGTATTTCTTTAGGAATTTTTCTTCTCCATCAATCTTAGCCACTCCTTGCCACGTTTTTGTGTGTAAAAATCTCTGAAAAAAGTGAGTAAAATCGTGCCATAAATAGTAGGCTAAGTTAATCAACATATGCTCAAAGAAGATATGGCCATAGGGATGGTAGGACAAAGTAAATTGAAATGCAAACATAAATTTCCACAAATAAGTCCTCATTTGAAGCTCTCTATCTCTGTCCCTCTCTCCCGCACACTCATAAATCTCCGAAAATGTAGCACTTGAAAAAAGCACAAAAATAAAGACAAAATAAATAAATTCAAATCCCTCAACAAAAGATACGAGTTTTACGACCACTCGAACGGGTACTTTTAGATACATTTACACCAAACTCCCACCACCCAAAAAAACGAACGGGGAGGGTCTATTAAAATTCCGTTGTAGTTGGCTTAAATAAACAACAACAAAAAAAAGAGGGAAAGTGAGGAAAGTTGGGTTATCATTGGATGATTTATTGCCCATATGTACGCTTCCCCCAAAAAAAGGTTAAGCTGCCATATGGTGGGGGGTTCTACCATAAATTTGACCAGCAAAAAAAGTTGCTGTGGCATAAATAGACTCCGAAATATGAGGCAAGTGGCAGACAGACAACTTTTTGGCGCGCTTAGACCAGTGAAGACCTCAAACCAGTGGGATTTCCATAAGGGTTTTCCATTCATAAGAATACGTATTGAATGGGATCCACAGCAAATGTCTTTGTAAAGGCAAAAGCCATTTCTGCACAGATGTTTTCTCTCTCTCTCTCTCTGCTCTCTCTCTCCCTGAAAGTTATCTCTCTTCTTTCTGCTCTCTCTTTTGCAGCTTCTGCTACACCTTCAACAAGTCCAGCGACCAGCTGTTGCTGCCTGCCATATGCTGTGGATCCTATGCGGCGTGGATGCTGTTCTGCACCAGTTGCTTCATTCTGTTGTGGAAACCATTTGCCGGCACGAAGCGAAACCAGCTGATCGGCTCCGCCGCCGACGCCACAAAGCTGGCAACACTTTCGACAGGCGCGCAGGAAACTCTGAGCAGCGATATTGCCTCCCGTGCCCCCTGCCCGCTGTTGGTAGGTAGCCGAAAGGCAACAGCGACAATCGTCTGCTGCCGCCGCGGCATAAGTTTTTCGCAGTTTTTCAGTTGGTTTTCCATGGCTGTGCCGCACGCACGCTTTTCTCGGAATTTTCTCGGTGTTTTTCGGTTACTTGGAAACTCATTTCGCTTTTCCCCGTGCGTTTTTGTGTGTGTGTGAGACAGCAAAGATGCGCCACTGACTGACTGCCACATGCCCACAAATGGATGGCAAATGCAGTTCCTGGGCCAAACAATGTTTCGAAATGTTTGAAATAAATCTTCGATTCGATTAAAAATCTGAAGCCTTCAATGCCTTAAATGTGATTTTTGTTTTTTTTCTAAGCTTTGCTCATCTTTGGAAATCTTTTGGTGAGTGAAAATACATTTTAGTTTGGTCAATGAACTTGGGAAATGGCCAGCAAAAGAGATTTTTTGACCATCTTTCTTGCAATCTAACATCTGCTGCTGCAGCCTGTGGGAGCCCAAAGTTATATTTCATTTACGTGCCAGAGAATCGGGCAGAAAAAGGTTTATCCGATTAGCATAATGTCCCTAATGGTTCTGGTGCTAGTTCTCCATTGGGAGACCACTGCTGATGCTGCTGCTGCTGCTGCTTAATGTTCTGCAAATTGTATCTGTGGGTAATCTTCAAGATTGATGTGGGTCCTACCTCTGCCAAGGAATAATTGTGGAACCGACAGAACAAAAGCAAAAAGTTAACAAAAGATTATGGGTACAGAGACACGGACACGGTAAGCAGGAGTCTAATAAATTATAAATGAGTTTAAGGACCTGCCGTCCACTGCAATCGGAATTTGTAAATAGCTTGGTTTTTAATTTGTAAAGAAAATATTTATGTGGGGAACAGCAGACTTCAGATTCAGAAAGAGCTTTGGCTGCCCAAAAGTTAATGAATAATTGAAACTATTTTCTAAATTGATATTCAGAGGCAGCCACCCTGTCAGGCATTCTCTGCCCTTTCTCTGCTCGGCTCCCCGCTCATCTCTGATTTTGGAAAAACTTTTGCAATTAATTCCAGCCAGAAACCCGGCCAATTCCAGCCAAAAAGCGTAGTCCACCCGCCGTTAAGTGTCTTTAAAAAACTTTACACATCTTTGCCTTGTCATACTTTTGGGATAACTTTTGTCCCTCACTTTCCGGGGATTTCTCTTGGCCATAAATTTGTTGTAGCATTTTTATGATCTATGTGGCCAAACACCGAAGTGTTATCCAAGGGCCGGCAACTAGCGACTGGGGAGCACTTTCCCTCCGACACACAAACAAACATACGGAGAATAACAACCTGAGAGATACAGCCACAAAGAACACATCTTGTATAAATCTATATGTTGCTGTCAATAAAATGTGAATGGAAATGAAGATGGAAATACAAATAGAAATGAAAATGGAGAGCCACAAAAGCCAACAAGAATTATTTCATTCGAGTCGTAAAAAGAGTGTTAGACTGTGGGGACCTCTAATAAAATTTGAATTTTCCAGTGAAAGTGTGTGGAAAACAAGGAAAACGAGCAACCATGAAGCGGAGGAAACAACAGTAAAGTAGATTCGCACGAAGTGCTTAAACAAATGCGAAACAAACAGAACAACTGGCGATATTTTTGCATTTTGTGCTTAAGATTCCTTTTTGGGTTTCTTTCGAAGTTTTCTTATTTCTCGTTTGCTGCCACGCTTTTTATGGGGTAACAATAAATAAAAGTCAACTACATTCAAGAGAGCACAGGAACTAAAAGAACTTTAATGGGAGAGGGCGAGTCCAAGGGGGTAGGGTAGGGGTTGGGATTCTTGCCACAATGAACAAAGGGTTGCAGAAATATTTGCACAGGCAAAAAGGCAGCGTCACAATAGTCACCAGAATTGTGGTTTCGTATAAAGCTAACTTTTCTAATTATACCTTGGACAATTCTAGGGCACACTGCGAGGTAGATCTACCGATCCAGTGCTCCCCAGCCAAACGGAAGAAAACAAGATTTTTATCTCTGGTATATTTTGTAGCATTTTTTGGTATATTTGTGGAATTATTTTGTCGAGAATTTCTCTCGTGCTAATAGGATTTTTGTAATCAGTTAGTTTTTTTTCAGGTTTTTTTAGTAGATATGTTTTCTGTTTGCTTCATATTATAAGGATTGAAAGATACTTCCCAGAACAATGGGTGTCCATTCGTCGAAATAACATTATTCTGTGGTACATATTTCACTTTAAGAAAATTGCGTTCGCAGGCCTTTCAGCGATAAAGCACTAGAGGCAAACAAAAGTCGTCGTGTCAATAAGAGAGGCAAGACAATGCATAAAGCTTGCAATTTATGAATGCCACTGCCACTGCTACAAGCAAGATATGCCAGTGGCAGGGCCAGGAAGCGTAGACAGGGGGCAGGGTTAACAGCTTGCAACAATTAGAAGCATGTGCCGCAGATCTGCGATGATGGCACAGCGGTCATAATGTGAGTGAATTTATGTGCATGGCCGCTGGCTTTAATTGCCAGTCGAATTGTTGACACATTTACTCCCAGATTTTGCCAGACCAGACCATAAATTGTGGCGCCAAATGGCGGGTGCCTGCCGATTCGGTTGTATTTGCTGGTTATTTCGGGGCGCTGCTGTCATACCCATCACTGCATGTCAGTGTCAAAAGTCAATAGCCGTAGCAATCCGCAGTCCACAATCCACAATCCCTATGCCCCACTCAATTCCACTTTCAATGCTCGCCTGGAGGCAGCGCGCAGCCTGCGTTGAACTTCTGGGTCGCCAGAAGACCCCGAAATAAGTTGGGCAGCTAATTAATTTTTCGTGCTGCCAGTTGCCAGCTGCCAGAGTCAGGAGTCTCTCTCTGTTGCAGACTCTCTCTCGCTTGGAGTCCCGCCGACAACGGCGAATACCACCAGATGAGACAGTAATTGTCCATTGTGGCTGCCGCAGAATGGCAGAGTGGTTTTCCCATCCACATTGTGGCTTTTTGGCCAAGACAAACTTTCAGTTACATGTTTTTGGGTCTTGGGTTCGGCTTTGCTTTCTTTCAGTTTCGGTTTTGAGTATCATGTAAATTAATTGCCAAAGGAGTTGCCAGCAGAAAGAAAGAAATGCCCCGAAGAAAACACTTGGCAAACATTTAATTTGATGAGCCCTCAATTAATTGGCAGCAGAATGAAGTTCTGCTATGGTTTACCCTCGTTTTCCTTTAGTTTTTCACGATATTCAACGAATTACGCATACGCCCCATGTGGCACCCCCCCGGCGACATAAAGAACAGCAGCATCATAATTCCTTATAATAATGTCACTTTTGTTTAACTTTAAATGTGTAACTGCTGCCTGCTGCCTGCTGCTGCTTCTGATTCTGGCTGCCAAAGGGAAAAAGTTGAGCAGTTGAATGCCACACACACATGTGCCACCCCCCCAAAAAAAGAGCACACGAAAATTTGTAAAGGAAGTGAGGACATTTTACAGCCTGTTTGAAAAGTTTGTGCCTCGCAAAAAGTTTTGCATTTACCCCAGTAAATAATGAAAAGAGTTTACTCCTAAATTAAGTTTATATTCAAATGATTTTGGGTCCAAACAGCAGGTCAAACATTTAGGGGTTCCCTGGGTTCCTTTTTGCCAAAGATTTATGCTCATTTCCTTGGGACGCTCCACCAATGCGAAAGCGACAGGCAAAAGACCTGTGTCTGTCCCAAGGCTTGATCAAAAGTGGAGGCTACCAAAAGTCCTCCATTCATCAGCCATCCACAGTGTGGCAGAGCAGAGCAGTGCAGAGCCCAAGGCAGCCCGTGGTGCCTCCAAGCAGAGGACAAATGTGGAGAAGGTGCTGCCCCAAAGCTGAGAGCAAAGGGCATAAACGAATCAATATTTCATGTACGAGGCCAAGCGAGCGAACAGTTCAAATAAATCAGTGGCATGAGAGGCAACAGTAGTGGCAAAAGGGTTGCGGCTTACAGCGTGTGTGCCTCTTCGAGTGCATCGACGAGAAGAGGATTCTCTGCGTAATATATGTTGCATGCAACGCATCTACGACAGAGATGCAAGGTCAGATGCAGAGTTGAGAACGAGAACGAGACCGAGAACCCGACAAGCCGCCTCATCATAATCGCAAAAGTTTCCCACACACTCGCACACACTCACAGAATCATAGTTTTCCACTGGTTTTCCGCATGCATGATGCTGTATTTATATCACTTCCGCTCCGCTTTCTTCCTCTACCCATCCGCTGCTCCTCTCTCTCTCTCTCCCTACCACGGCCTCTGCTGCTTCTCCGCCCTTCTCTGTCGGAAAACTAGCATTTTCATAAATCTAGTCAAATATTACGCATACGCCATTGAGGGAAAGGGGTGGGGAAGAGCATAGCGCTCTATCTCTCTGGTTGCATGTTGCAATCTGTCAGCAGTGTCTCTGCAGAAGGCGGGTGTGTGTTGTGGGTAGGAAAAATCTCATCTCAGCCATAAATGATGATTGCATTTAAATGTAATTTATGATGATGCACTCGTTCTACCAAAAAGTCCGTGCCTGTCCTTGGAGCACAACGTTTTTGATGCAATTAAAGTGCTGCCTCCTCAATCACGAGACTGTGTCAGTGCAGCCGCTTGACAATCTTCCACATCAACAGGGATTCAATCGTGGAAGCCAGAATGTGTTTTCGGGGGAATTTCGATTAGAAATACTCGAAGATGTCAATGCATTCGATTGGGAGCAAGCAACGACAAATCGAATGCAATTACATTGATGAAGGATCGAGAACTATTGCCATGGCTCGCAAAATGAAACAGAATCGAAGCCAAAAACCAGGAGAGGAGATTGGGGGAAGGTCTTTAAGCTCAAGTGCTTTGTTTGGCCAGCAATCGAGCAGCGAAAGATGAACAAACCAGAGACAGACGCAGACTAGGGCCACCAGAACGGAGACAAGAACAGAGAACTACAAAACAGAACAAAAGCCAACGGCGAACGGCAATGGACAAAAGCCGCGACTGCAGACAGACAGCCGGGCCCTTAAAAGATTATAAAGAAAGGAACAACGCTCCTCATAGCGTGGCAACAGCAGGGCATAGCAGCGCGCGTGGGAGGAGCGCGTGTGGCAGTCACAGACCAGACACAAAACTGTTGCTCCGCTCAGTGGCCCATGAAACTGAAGCAATCTTGTGGCTGTATATATAGATATATAGACATCGCATAAGTGGGAATGTCATATCGGTGAGAAGATGGCCCTCATTACTCGGAAAGATTTCTGTCAATTCCATGCCTGTCCCTGCAGCAAGAAAGTTACGATTCAACATTCAGCATTATGTTCCTTAAGTTTATGTCCTGTCCAGGCCCAAAGTGCGCGTCCTGCGTATTGACAGGACAATCGTTTAAGTTATGAGTTTTTTGCTCCTGCAAAACACAAAACACACACACACACAGACACAAGAAAAGTTTCATGCGATTGTTAACACGTTTTACTAAAGGGAAAAGCTCTACTCCCATAATATTTTTAATTTGCATACGTGGTGGAAAGGCAACGGCTGTCACAGGTCACATTAGATATGCTCCGATTTTTTTGTTTTCCCATTTTGCATGAAAGAAAAGAATGACATATGAAATGGCAATTGCAGCGTGGAGACAAAAGAGACTTTGAACCGGAACGACAGATAGACAGATGGCAAGTCAACGGAATGAATGGAAGATGTATGGCAGAAGGATGCCACACAAAAGGATGAAAGTGCTGCTGCTGCTGCTGCTGCTGCTCCTGCTGCTCGTTCCCCTTCCGACTACATAAACAGGAAACACTAAGGACACATTACCTGCTGTTGACATTTTGCTTCGAGACATCGAGAGACGTGAGGTCTTGAGTTTACAAAAGATCTAAGAGCAGCCCTGCTATTTCTCAGTTCCCCTTAACTGCCTAGAAAACACACACAGCTGGGAAAACCGAGCAGAGAGTAGAGTGCAGCAGACATTTTGACTTGAAATGTTTAAAATTTAATTAGAAGTTACCTGAATTGCAGATTGTATCTACTTAGAGTAGATACCACACTCTGCTCCTCTTTTTCTCTGGTTTTCTCCTAACAAGAGCACTGACGAGCACTTTGTTTAGTCATCTCTCCACCCCTTCCCCATTCAATGGCCAAAAGGCCCGCATGTCATGCCAGTCATCAGTGTTCTGGGCTCTGTTCTTCTTCTGACCAACCGACACGCTTAATTCATTCATTTATTCATTTATCGTGTGTTGTGTGCGTGTGCCCGCACCCGCACCCGAACCTTTGCCTTTGGCTTTCGCTTTGCAATCGATGGCCGAATCAGCCCTCTCAAACGTTTCAATTGCATTGAGGTAACAGCATTAGTGGCCTCATACCTTCGATCCAATCAGCAGTAGTTTGGCCACTGCTGCTGCCGCTGCTGTTGCTCCTCTTTCCACTGCTTTTCCTTTTTTAGGCCCACAGAATGATTTTCTGTTTTTGCGCGAGTCATGTCCCAAATGGACGAGGCCTCCCACTCTGACTCCTGGCTCTGCTTTTTTCCCGTAAAATCTTCTTCAAACTTCCAGTCAGAGGCTGGCAATTTATTAAATCCCAATCCCCCATTTCAATTTCGGGCAGGTGAAAAATAAACACAAATTCTGGCCACCATTTCCCGCTCCCAAAAGGTAAAATAATGGCCAAGAGATGGAGAGAGAGAGTGACCTCCTCCTTCCTCCCCACGCGATCCTATGCAGCCGCCCGAAAATGCATGTCAATGGCCCTGTTTTTGGGGCGTGGCAACACTGACTGACAGTCACGGGCACTTACCCAGTGCTCAAAACATTTGGGTTCGGCTTTCAGATGATGCTAAAAGTTTTTAAATACCCTGTAATTGTGTGGATTTTAATATTCAAGGGTATATTATGCGAAAATAATGTGTATGGTACATCCTTTTGGAATCTCAGAAATGCTATGAAATGCTATGTGAAAGATACTATAAAAAATAATCAAATAATTTAAAATTTTAAATTTCATCAAAAAAATATTACCTATGTCATTTGAGTATCGCATAGAAGAGTGCCTAAAAATATATAAAAATACCAAATTAAAAAAAATATTTAAAAATAAAAATTTCAAAAAATAAAGATAAAATATAAAAAACAAAAGATACCAAAAAATCAAAAATACTGATACCAAAAGTTATTGCAAACTAAAGTCTCCTTACAAGCAGGAAATCATATGTAACTAGTTTTCCCCCTAAAGGGTATCCCATCGTCACAACAATGTCCAAAGACTTTGCTTGTATTTCTTTTACGTTTCTTGTCCGAAAAGAAAACACTTTGCCTGGTCTGGAAATCGACTTCTCCCCAACAGAGAAGCCACTCAAGCCGCTCACTCTCTGTCTCTTATAATCTCAGAGTTCTTCTTCCCAAGCTCCTCCCAGTCTTGTAGCCCTGTTCCATGAGTCTCGCAGTGTCTTGGTCCTTCTCCATGGGTCTCTCCAGCTCCTAGTCTGTCAGTTATACTGTGTGTGCTGTCTCAAGCGCCCCAAAGTGCGTTACAGTTACAGGCCACCAGGCCACTTGGCCTTGTCTTCGTGCCACCTATGCATGTATGTATGAACAGTGTGCTGTGGAATAGCTTGAACCTCTTACACCACTCATGTACAATACCAGTGCCCCACCATGCAGCAAACGCTGTTCCGAGCCACATTCTTCGTCGTTCGGATTCACGTTCTCATTCACATTCACAGAAAAAAAAACTACTCACGAGTTCTGTGTAATTTTCTCAAGTTCCTTCTTCCGTTGCCCAAATACTTGACCCAAATTGTGTACTTTTTGTTGTTGTTTATATTTGTTTGAAGAGCCAGAGAGGAGATTTTGTGTCGAGTCTTTGAGGCAAGGACTTTAATTTAATTAAAATATTTTCGCTTTTGAAATGTAGCTTATCTGCTGGCAGGTGCGATGAAAGAAAGCAGCTTAAGAATTCAAGTGGTGCTGCAGGCAAAGGAGCGCCTAAGGATGTGGAGCAAATACTTTCAGAGAAAGCGGAAAGCAGAAAGAAAGTACCGGGGGACGATTCGCTTAAGTTTCAGTTTTAGTCGAGTTCTCAGTTCCTTTTGATTGTCGCAGTCCCGAGGTAACCGAGCATTTTGTCGACTGCTTTGTTTGCCTTCTGTACTTCTGTCTTTTGTCCGGGCCGGGCCCTTTGGCTAAGAGAGCTGTGCAAATTTTGGCAGCTTTCTGCATTGTTTCCTCTTTTGTTGAATATGCATTTGCCACCGAAAAAAAGCACGAGCTCTCCCCTCGATTGCTTTGTTAAATTTGCATATTTTGCAGTGGAGAAGAGGTATTGTAGAAGGTAGATCAGTTTTTAATCAAGTAAAAGACTGCAACTTCAATCGGTTGGAGAACAAATTTGAATGCCTTGCGAAAATACATTTAAGTGCGGGACATTTGCGCACATAAAAGACAGCCATAGAAATTACTTCGTACGGAAAGAAGTCTGCGCCATAAAATACGGAATACGTACGGGAAAACCTCAAGAGCCGCACAAACACCTCAGGCAAACAGCAGCAGAAACCCCTTGGGATACAACTTAATTGCAGCATGTAGTGAGCTTTTCCATTCTATTTGAGTGTGTGTGTGTGTGTGTACGTATGTATTTGTGGGCCTGAGTAACACTGCGTATGAGCATTACTCGTATAAAAAGTGAACAAGTTAAAGGCGAGAAAGGGAGCAGAGAGGCAAGACAAAGAGGGCTCCGTAGAGTGGCTTTTGCTTTGCGGATGGGGGACTGGGCTGGGCTGTGCTGTGCATTTTTCTTCCAGCATTTCCCATTTTCCTTCCCCGTTAATTCCAATAATGTTGTCACACGAAGCCGTAACGTGGGCTGGCTGACTGCCGTTGCCGCTGCCCCACGCACTTGTGTGCCACTGACGGCCATAAAAGATCTTTATTCTTTTCTGCACTGGGGAAAAACTAACAAAAAATGCAATTTATGTGGCGCCCTCTGTTTGTGACACGACCACAAACACCAAAAAAGACCTGCCTCACTTTCTCACTCTGCTTGTTGAGCCCAAAGGAACGTATTAAAAAGAGTCAACCCCGCCTTGCGCCTCATGACAAAATGCGATTTAAAAGCCATTTCTAAAATAGGGAAAAGCCTTACAAAGCCTCGGAAATTTCATACCCAAAATGGGACTGAACGAAAAATATAAATAAACATAAATAATGCTCAAGGTCGTGTGTGGGTGGGCGTGAAGGTGTGGGTCTGGGTGTACGGTTGTACTGGTGTCGAGTGTCGGGTGCGGCAGCCACAAATATAAATGGCGTTAACGTTAGCAATTTTTGTAATTTTCTAATGAATATTATTCGCACACACGCGGCACCGAAACGAAGCAAAAGGCAGCCTCCCAAGTGTTCGGGGAGCTCTCCTCAATTTATTCAGCATGAAAATAAGTACGGAAGGTATTCGTTGCTATTCAGACCAAGGGATACCCTGTGGGAAGGATGGAAAATTTGTCATAGAGGCGCTGCTTCCAAAAAAATCCACGAATAGATGTAGCCCTGATCTCTATGGCTACTACAGGGTATAATTAACATTATAACTCACTCACCCACACACACATCTGATTAGTATTAGTATATATATTAGTATGTATGGCACGGCACTGGCTCCGGCGTTAAATGGAGCGTGGCATGAGTTTTAATGCCCCAATTGGTGGCATGCCATGAGGATGCGATTGAAGGGACAGGGAAACTCCTGGGATCAACAGCCGCAGGTGAAGCACTGAAGCATTATGGGTAAGCCCGAGGATGTTGATGCCAAATGAAAAGTTATCCACACACACACAGCCGTAGCCCTCATTGGGAATATTCCGCTTTCCTTTTTTTTTATATTTTGTTTTTTATTTTTGTTTTGTGTAAAAGTATTGAAGAGCTGCAGGCATTTGGAATAATTTTCTGGTTTTTTGTGTTGCCGCCAATAGGGGGCTTCTTACTTCTCCGCTTCCACTGCAATGAAAACTTCTCCATCCACTGCTCTCAAAACGTTCTACTGCATTCAAATCTAATGTTTATCCTCCCTTAGAACCTCCTCGATTTTCTCTGAACTCGCATTGAACGGTATTCCTCAGTGAACAATTCTCGTGGAATTTTGTTTTCCTCAAAATTATTTTTAATTTAAAACTCGAAAATTTCATGATAATTTCTGAAGATAAACTTTTTTGCACAAATTAATGAGCAATTCTCCAACAAACATTTCAATTGGTTGCATTCCAAAGATAGAATAAAGAGCGAGTTTTCCATGGCTAGACAGTGGAATACTTTTGAAGGGTATCCATTCGACTAAGGAAGTCTGGTTTGTAGAAGGTGTGCTTTTCCGATCAATCATATTTTTGTAATTTTAAAAAAAATACCAGCGTTGAGAGCATCCGGTTTAGTACAGAAAATGGTACGAGTTTTTTTGAATAGGTTCTTAATTTATTCATTAATTTCGTGTAACCCAGCATGGAACATTATTTTAACAGCAGAAGAACAGAAACAGTTTTCCATTAGGGACAGCCTTTTGGTTGCCAACTTTTTAGCTGAAAAGTCATTTAATATTTTTTACGACATTGCATTTAAAATGCTTGCTTGAGTATGACAAATTGATGACATTTTACACTTCACTTTTTCCACTTTCACTAGCAGCAAAATTTACCAAGTGTCTTGTATATGTTTTTCATTAATTTTCAAGGCTATCCTCTCGACCAAGAGTCGTCTTAATACACTTGGGAAATAGCTTGGATACACATTTAGGCTTAGATATCTACATCCAATGGAAAGTACACTTGTTTCTATATTTTCTCTATTAAATAGACAATTGATATGAAAAACCTGATAACTTCATTCTTGAAGTTACTTTTCCTGCAGCTTTTTCACAACCTGCTAAAACATGCCATAAATAAATCATTCAATAAGTATACAATTTTTCTCGCTGTGATGCTGTCTGAAAAATTCACTTAAAGTCATTATATTTTTTTTCGTTTGCCTCAAACTAAATTTTTGATGGCTTTCTTCCTTCGTCGCTAGTCGACTGTCTGTCTGTCTGCATGGCTTCCTTTCTGACGTCTTGTCCCCCCAGCAATTGATGGTGCTTTAATAGAAAGAAAATTCTGCGCGAAATAAAAACCAATGAACCGCGAAGACAGGCAGCGGAGCAGTCGCAACCAGTAGCCCTCAGTAGTAGGTACTTGATAATAAATTGAAAAATAATATTGAGCAGACTTTGGCAAAAGTTTTTTCCTCACGATTCTCGTAGCGAGAAGGGAATTCCCCGGAATGTCGCTGCAACTGAAACGACGATGAGGACGAGAACGAGGACGTGCTTCCAACAAGTGCTATGGATTTGTATTCACTGTAGTATCATTGATTCAGGGAGAAGAGAACGAACTCTTTCTCTCTCCCAAAAGATGGTTCCCTTCAAGTGCTTTTTTCGTGCTTTTTCCTGCTAAAAAAATTTGCTTTACTTTTTGGGTCGCAGCAGCGGATATTATTTTCCTTTTGCTTGACAGTCGCCGCTGGGGAGGCAACAGTGTTTCCGTTGTGGTTTCTTCCCATCGATTCTAAAGCTGCGATAAGCTTCTCAAATGTTTTTTGGGAAAAAGGAAAATCAGTAAAAAAAAATAAGAGCGAGTAAAACGAGAAAGTGTACGAGTTGCTAACATGGTTTTGTCTTCTGCTGCCACAGAGTTTCCTTCCAGATTCAATTTATGGGCGGACAAGCGGAAACTTATGGCATTGGAAAAATAAAATTATGTTGGAGTATTTCTTTTGGTTTTTATGGCACTCCAGATCCCAAGTCCCAGTGGATTAAGGCCCCATTTTAAGATGGGGCATACAAATTAACAACCAATTAGCAGATTATTTTTAATGGTATCTAATAAATGAAAAGAAGGCCATTTATGAAGTGATTTTAGCCAAATTAATCATTAAAAAATCTCATAAAAAATGGGAAATAATTCCCATAATGGGAAAGTTTCAACAATCCGCTTACGGGGTGAAACATACTTTTATATTGCTACAAAAACAATAATATTTCATTTATTTTGGGAAGTTTAGGTGCGAAAAATTCCATTTATTGCCGCTGTCTGTCTGGGCGTTCATCTCATATAAATATATGTATAATAATTTATTGATATTTTATAGACATACAAGCAAATTTGGAAAACAAAGGAAAAATCATACCATAGCCAGTGGGGTCAGTGGGGCTTGTGCTGCTAATCAACTGCCTAGCGACTGGGCATTGAGCAAACGAGGAGTACACCCACGAATCGCATTCTGTAATAAACATGTCCATTGCTAATAAACCATCGATGGGCCTCCTCCCAGACACAATAAAATAAACAATAAACCAACGACGATAAGCTCCACAGATTAATAATATCATGCCAGGCATCAGCGTGAGCCGTGCAAGCCTCATGGCTATATAATGCAAACAAATTAAAACCAGAAAAAATAGGGCGGCTATCTTTCCGGTGACGAGACGTTACATACCCCGTAAATCCATTGATACATATTGAAAAACATTGAAACGTATGCAACGGTCGATTACATTACAAACTTCCCGTCAAACACATCATACTTTTCATCGTTCGTGTCCAGAGTATAAGATGAAAAGCAAACAGGAAAAACTGCCGACTCACATGAGAGCTGCTAAATTGAAATGAATTGCTGAAGCAGCAGTGGCAGTGGCCATGCCATTGCCTATGACTGGCAGTGTAGGCGTAGGCGTGGCGGGGCGGTAACAAGTGTCGGCGCCAAATGATGATATAATCGAAGCTAATGGCATGACATCTAGGGAATATATATTTGTGTGTGTTTAATGAGGGGAAATTTCAATTCCACTCTTCAGCTTCGAAGGATGCCATTCTCTAGGGTACTCCCATAGTCCATCAATCATAAGAGGCATGTTTTATTAGTCACTGCTCCAACGATAAGTGAAATCTATTCCAGGCAATAATTATTTAATGTGTAAATCCACTTTACATTAGAAAAGCCACAGGGATGGGAAACGGCAGTGAAAAAGCGGCGGCTGACCCCAGGCTTAAAATTACAAATAAATAATTGAAATTCCAGCCACGGGCCCATTATATTATGTTTTGGCAAGGCTTTTAATTATCCCAAAAAATACGAGTAAAGGCGCGGGTTATCCGAGAGGGGAAAACTAATCAAAATAAAATAATACACAAAACAATGGAAAAAGCCATATTTTGGCCGACAAAAATATGGCTATGTTGTTGGAGGAAACACTGCAGCAATTACCCTGAGAACCGTCACCCGAAAACAGCCATGGAACGGGGATTTTCGAGCCGCTGCCGCATGAAAGAGGAGAATATTCTGTCAACAAGTCCGGCAGTATTTCGGGGGCCTGGCCTCTTGTTTGCTTATGCTACCCACCCGCTCTCTGCCTTGCTCATGCTATAGGGTGTATTTGCGCGGGCATGAGGAAAAGCGTTTTGTGAATGCTTAATTACAAAATGGCTCTGATGTTTGGGTTCTAGACTTTCGTGCCGTTTTAACCGACAACTAATATTTGTAGAAAATCGCCAGAGCCAGCCACAGCCATTGACATTTCGCTCTGTGGTCTGTTGACACAACGCTTTGCCCAGTACTTCCACACACGCACATGCCACAAGCCACATTCCACATGCCACAGATAAGGGAGCAAGAGGCGAGCGGCAAGCGACCATAAATCAATGAACCAATACTTAGTAGAAGAAGAGAAGAACAAATAAGAGTTACAACAGATATTAGGGTTTCCTCGAATATGCATTAAGTGGGAGGATAAACAAGGAAATACCATGAAGCAATTCAAAAAACAGAAAGGGAAACCGAAGAAAACAAAAACAAAACGAAAAACAACAAAACAAAAACAAACAAAATACATTTTGGTGATATTCTGACGAAAAAGCTTTTGGGAACAGAACAGAAGAAGCATGAGAACATCTCAGATGACTATATGTACATATGTCGAAATTGAAGTACAAATTATCCTCATTTGTGTCAAAAAGAAGAGCAATAAGGATGTCTTATTTGTATCAGGGAAAACATCCTCATTTGTGCCAAAGAAAGACATTTCCTTGAGGCTATTTTGTCAGAATAAAAATACTTCCTGAGTCTGGCCTTCTGTCTCATGAATAAAGACTGTCACTTCCGTAGGCCCTTCAATCATATCTCCTCTCTCTCTCTCATTTTGACAGCTGTCCATCAAACATTCAATGAACGAATAAATTACAGAACTAATTAAATAAACAAACTCAATACTGGAGCCAAAATTTCCCACCAAAAAACTTTCGAGAAGCTGGAAAAATTAAACACACAAAACGAAAAAGCAAAGAAAAAGAGCAACAAAATGTGCAACCACAGAGAGAGAATTGTGGTTAAAACTTTGAGAAAACAGAAGGAAAAAAAATAAGGCGGGCCATAAAAAAGTGAGGAAAAGTGCCAAAAACAAGCATCAACATCAAATACCAAAGAAGTTAACAGAAAATTTGGGGGAAAAAATGTGGAAAAATTGTAACAAAAAGAATACAAAAACGAATGGAAGGAGAGGCAGATACCACAGCAATTTGCTGCCTGTAATTGCTGTGGTCTTTGCCTCCCCTTCGTCGAAGCATCAAAAAGGAAAACGAAACGAAGCTAGAAAAAGTCAAGTTCCACTTGCACACGAGGAAAATTTGCCAGGGAAAAGAAGAAAATGGGTGGGAATTAGAAAATCACCCTACGGGCATCGTATCCTAAACAAAGTTCCTTCTGCCACATGCCACAAGAGTTGGAGCTGGTACGAAATATAGGATTAATTCCCTGCAACAAAGCGGAAAGATTTTTTCAGTTGTTTCTTTTTTTTTTTCTTTTTTTTTTGACACAAGCCGCTAGTCATATTCGATTTTTTTTTGATTGCACTTGGATTGTTGAACGGCAAAGAAAGACGGGAGAAACCCAACAAAGAAAGCAGGAAATCGAATTAAAGGATGACCTGCAATTGCATGAATTAACGGAGATCAATTGATGATATCATCACTAGTATGATCCAATCCTTAAAAAACAACGTAATGAAGTAGAAGAAGCATAAGGTACCCTGTATATATTGATACTAATCATAAAAATATTATCTGAAACGAAAGTTTGTAGAGAATATAGTGATTTGAACACCCGATTTCCACTCTTACATACTCTTTCCGCCAAAAAATGATTCTGGGAAGAATATCGATTGTCCAAGTAGGGAACAAAAAAACTTTCTTTCTTTCTCATAACCATCTTTCCAGGGTATGTGGTACGTTATTTATGACTATGGATGCGAATTTGATTGCCAGTTTCCAGATTATTGCTCTTATACGCTCCTCCGCATGACAAGAGTTCAATTAATTCGCTTGGCTCTTTGTCCCCAACCTCTGCTGCTGCTCCTTCGTCCGGTCTCACATGTTTCTCTCTGTGCTTTCGCCTCTTTTGGCTTTTCTTTCTTACTCTTTAAGCGCTCATTTCATTCTCATTTTGCTCTATTTTTTATATAGAGAGTGAGCACACTTTTCGCTAAGTAGAACCACAAATATTGCTCTGTGTGCCACATGCCACAGCTACTGCTGCCCGTGCTGGTTTTCTGAGCGGATTTCCGGCCCCAAAAACTCACACGAAAAACTGAAACTGAAAGGAAGACCCAACAGGCACCGACAGGCAGCACGTGGCACGTTTACCTTCTGGCATAATTTCCCCCCGTTCTATTGTAAGTCCTCTCTCTAACCGCATTCCCCAATGAAACTCCCTAACCGGAAAATGCTGAAAATGTATGCCAAAGCTTTTCATTCTCGTACATTTTCCAGTGGCTCTGGCTCTAACTGAACATGAGAAGGGCTCTCTCATTCTCATGGACAGCCAAGGGCAGCAGCAGAAGCAGAAGCAAGCTGCTTACCCCAGGAAAACACACATGGCATTCCAGCCAGCACTCACTCGTACATTCCCTTCAGATGTGTGCTCATTAGATTGGGCCCCGAAACCCAAAACCCAAGCCCCAAAAAAGGAGAAACGAAAACATAAACAGAAAACAGAGTCTGCAGCATTTTTGCAGTTCTGCCTGCCTGTCTCGAGGACATGCCACAGATATTTGGCCTACAATTTGAGTTTAGAGAATGGAAAAAGGCAATTCCATTGGCCAACCCATTGGCTTGTGGCCAAAATTGTGGCTAGAAATTAAACATTTTCTCTGTTACATTTGTTGCTTTGAACAAGTCTACCTCTTAATCCTGTTTACACTTTCAAGGGCTTATCCTTTCAGCACTTGGAGCACCCAATTGATGATTACCCACTTTGAACCTCTTCATTGATGAAGCCTTTAATTCTTTTGTACTTGCAAGCCCCTCAGAGTATGATATTTCCTAGAATTTTCACTTGAAAACTCCTCTTTGATGATGCTTACCATTCCTTTCCACATTTTTCCAAGGCTCCGAACAGATCAATCGACAGCAGGAAACAGTCGAACAAATGCTGCTAATGGATTCGGATACCAATCGCAGGGCAATTACGAGTATTAATCACCATTTGAGTGAACCATTGAAACCATGTGGCAAGTGTCAAATAGGGCGTGGCCTGAAATTGTAATTAAAATGTGACACCAGAGGCAGGGAGGGGAGGCAGAGACTGGGGATAACCATTAGGAGAGGGAGGCTCTAAGGAATTAATAATCCACTTCGGAGGAGCGGAGCGACAAATGACAGCCTTCGCCAATGGCTTCATTACATCATTTAAATGCCTGTTGTGTTGTCTATTAGGCGGCCACGAGTGCCCTGCCCCCGCCTCTGCTGCATCCACTTAAGTGCGTGGCAGTGGCAGCTGTCAGATGGGTGGGGGCAAGCAACACAGCGAGCGAGCGACCTGTGTAGCAAAAGATTCTGTTGTGTTCGGTTCTGCTGTTTCTGTCATCGTCAACAAGTCGTCTGGTGGGGCGGGGGAAGAATCACGTTACGTGACTTGGGGCACAACTTTAAGGGACATTCATGCCACTAGCTTCATGACGAAACTTCTGGTAATGTGCGGCATACGTTGCGTATTAGTTACATTAGTGAAAAGGCCACAAACAAAAAAAGCAAAGAAACAAATGACAAAACAGGGAACCCTCTGATACTTTTGGCCTCTATGTATTTTCCACGAAATGAAATTCAATTCAGTTACGATTTTTGTCCAGATAATGTGTGCTGGGAAAATAGGCAAATATTTCCACATATTTGAAGCTTTCTTCTACTTAACGGGAAACCCATTCCGGCATTAGTTATATCAGAGGAAAAGCCATGAAAAGAAAGATAAAATTAACAGGAAATCCTCGACTATTTTGGGTTTTGTGTATTTTTCACAAAAATAGAAATTCAATTCAATTATGTGTGCTGGGAAATTCGGCAATAATCCACATTCTTAAAGCTTTTTCTCTCCTCGAAGGGAAACGCATTCCCGCCTGCTATGATATTTACATTCAGTGGATTAATTATTCCCCTAAATAAAACTTATGTCCCCATTTGGCTTGGGGGTTTTCCCGAAAAGATTAGCCCTGTTTTCCGCTTGTCCAGACAAACTTTCCACAAGTCAGAGCTAAGCCTCACATTTTGGGAAAATCCCTGAACCAAAATCATTTTTCTGTAACGATTTAATCACTGTAAAGGAACTTTCTTTGTTAAGCTCTGCAGGCAGCAGCATCTGGTGTCTGGTGTTGGGAAAAAAAACAACAAGATTATGCGCCTCACTAAATCGTCTAACAAGATGAAAATGCATGGAAAATGCTGAAAACTCAATTTATTTCTTAGTATTTTCTTGATAATCTCTCACTTTATGGCTGACAAAATATCTTGTTTGGTTTTGGTCTTCGGTTTTTGTTGGATTGAAAATGGAATACAATGGAATTCGTGCCTACAGGGGATTTATGGGAAAAACACCTACGAAAAATATGTAAGAATGAGTGAAAATTGTTAGCAAGAAGATAAATATCAGTGCAAATGGGAAATAGCATCGAAAAAGTATCAAATTGTCATGAAAATTCTCTTGGTGTTTTGGAAAATGCTGAACAAGCTATTAAACAAGTCAGAGAGGCAGCAACACTTTTAATTAAATGTTAGACATCTTTTTCCATGACTCAAAGTTTGGTTTCCGGTTCAGGCCAAAAGCCCCATGCCCTGCCCTTTTGTCCTTCGTTTGGTTGCATTTTCTTCTGCATATTTTCTCATTTGTCTAATGGAATTACGGGGACACAGGTCTAAACGTCCTCTTACATTTCGAGCAGAGTGAGTGGAGTCTCACATTCAAGGAGAGCGGAGGATTTGGCTTCAACTGAAGCTGCAGTGAAGGATGGGGATTGTCCACAGGCACTGATTGAAACGAAATGACTCCACTCTCTCCTTCCACCTGATGTCCTTCTGCTTTTATGCGTAATATTAATGGAATAATGCATATTTCTGTCGCTTGTGCTTAGATTTCTCTGAGAGAACTTCTCCATTGAATAGATTGAGCAATTTATTCTACACAAATGAGGCTTGTCCTGCATTTATCTCAAGCAAAATCCAACAAAGAATCCAAGTTTAAGTAAACATTTTTCATCCTCTTTTTATTACTTGAGTTTCCATTCATTCCATTCAAATTTCAGGGTTCAAAGGTCTATTAAATTCCTATTTGTTCATATTTTGTGTGCCCTCGTGCCATGAACTTCAACTCCAACTTGAAGTTTGCATTTCCGTTTGCATGTGGCATGCAACATTTTTGTATTTTGATCATCACGTAATAAAGGAACGTGTGTTCTGCCACTACCACTGAAATTTATGCTTTCTGTTTGTTTCATTACAGGGTATACCCAATCCCCCAATCCACCAATCGACACGCAGCTTGAATATTTAAACATCAAAAATATTGTGAATTTCGAGAGAGAAAAAGTAATTTTAATGAGACGACAAAGTCGCTGGCTGCCGCCTGTCGCCTGCCACATAAACAACAGCTGAAGGGAGAGGTAGAGGCAGCAGCAGAAGCCACAGCAGCAAGCAGTAGGAGGAGGCGCTTGCCGGGCCAAAAAAGAGCGACACTCGGCACGCGGTGCTCGGTGAGCGGTCGAGTCAATCAACAGAGGACCAATCCGCCAGCAGCTCCTGCCCTCATCAGTCATTGGACAACATCATCATGGTCACGAACATGTCGCAGCCGCATTATTGCGGCACTGCCATCGATGATTTTCACACAAAGTAAGCGAGGAGTCGCAGGGTTTTGCTTTTACAGCGGTAAAAGGCCAGGCATAGGACGAGGGAAGGCACCATGGATAGGGCCAAGGACACAAGCCATGTAGGGTGATGTGCGGTGCTGCATGCCGCTGATGTCTGGCTCTGGGGATGTCTGCATATTAATTACTTTTTGATATCCTGTACTTTTGGGCAGCAATTTCGGGGCTACTCCGACCCAAGAAAATCAATTACCACACACTTGGCCATTGATGTCTGTTTTTTGTTTCGAGAATATGTTTTATTTTAATCAGAACAAACTCTGCGTTTGGGCTCTAAAAAAGGTATTATCCACTTGTTAAAGCAAATATAAATGGGATTAGATGGGCCATTCCAATATAATATTTAATCTAGAAACGTTGCATCTGCTTTTGAAGGGAATCTTCTGTAATTGGAAACATTTTACGCTACTATAATTGTCGTCTCTTTATGATTCCTTTTTAAAGTGTTTTCCTCAGTTGGTATCCAGTTAGAGGGTATCTCCTAGTCCTAGGCTTACACTTTGCCCAAATGCAATTTGCATAATGATTTGACAGCAGGCATGGCATGGCCGCTGAGGCTGAGCCGCAAATAATATAATCATCACCTCTGGGGAAAAAGGTGTGGAAATCGCTTTCCAAATCAACTCTAATCAGAATTTCCCCTCGGTTTCCCGTTCTCTTTTCCAGCTACAAATACTTTCATGGCTACTTCTCGCTGATTGTCTGCCTGCTGGGAACGATAGCCAACACTCTGAACATCATTGTGCTGACCCGCCGCGAGATGCGCTCCCCAACGAATGCGATACTCACGGGTCTGGCGGTGGCAGATCTCGCGGTGATGCTCGAGTACATACCCTACACGATCCATGACTATATACTGAGTGCCCGGCTGCCGCGGGAGAAGCAATTGAGCTATGAGTGGGCCTGCTTCATCAAGTTCCATTCGGTGTTCCCCCAAGTGTTGCACACGATCTCCATTTGGCTGACTGTCACCCTCGCGGTGTGGCGCTACATTGCCGTCAGTTATCCGCAGAGGAATCGCATTTGGTGTGGCATGCGTACGACTCTCATCACCATTGCCACGGCCTATGTGGTGTGTGTCCTGGTGGTGTCCCCGTGGCTATATCTCGTCACGGCCATTGCGAAGTTCTTGGAGACGCTCGATGCGAGCGGCAAGACGATCCATTCGGTGCCCTTGAGCCAGTACATTTTGGACTACAACCGAGAGGAGGATGCCATCACAATGCAGGTGATGTCCAGCACAACGCCAGAGATCTCATGGATGCAGCACAGGGCGTACAGCAACGCATCGCTCACCACAGTGGTGCCTCTGACAACGAGCACAATTGCAGGGGAACTGCCCGGGGTGCGCAATGTCACCGTTTTCAAGCTCTATCACAGTGCCCTCGCGCTGCACGATCGCCAGCTGAGGAATGCCACATTCCTCATCTACAGTGTGCTCATCAAGCTCATACCCTGCTTCGCTTTGACGGTGCTCTCTGTGCGGCTTATTGGCGCCCTGCTGGAGGCCAAGCGACGGCGCAAGGTCCTGGCCTGCCATGCGGCCAGCGACATGCAACCGATTGTCAATGGGAAGGTCGTCACGCCCACACCCACGACCAAGAGCTGCAAGCTCCTGGAGAAGGAGAAGCAAACGGATCGAACCACTCGCATGCTGCTGGCGGTGCTGTTACTCTTTTTGATTACCGAATTTCCACAGGGTATCATGGGTCTGCTGAATGCCCTCCTAGGGGATGCCTTCTTCCTGCAGTGCTACCTGAAATTGAGTGAGTATGCCCCTCCTTTGGGGTTTCCTGAAGACCCTCTCTCTAATACGAATATTTCGCTTTGTTTTTGTTTCTTCTTTCTCCAGGTGATTTAATGGACATTTTGGCCCTGATCAACTCCAGCATCAACTTCATTCTCTATTGCTCGATGAGCCGACAGTTTCGCACAACCTTTACCCTGCTCTTCCGGCCCCGTTGGCTGGACAAATGGCTGCCTCTCTCCCAGCACGACATCGATGGCCGCCATGGTGGACAGCGGGAGGGCGGCGGCAGGCAGCGACTGCTGCACACGGATGCTGTGAGCAAGAGCATGGCCATCGATCTGGTGGGTCTCACGACGCAGGTGACAAATGTGTAGCACGAGAGCAGCGGCCGTGCAAACACTGCATCGGCCATGGCACCAGGGGGTGGCGGTGGGGCGTCATCAGTGGTTGATGGATGCGGTGTGGATACAACAAATGACATCAGCATGGTGGAAATGCTGCACAGGACACCACCCCCGCCTCCGACCAAGGGCAACACCAGCACTTCGCGCCGCAGACAACGCCGCGGCAGTGGCAAGTGCATTTGGCCCACAACCGAGTGGCTGCGCAAATTGAGAGCCAACAGCAGAACGCTCACTCCGGCGGGTGCGAGCGAGGAGCAGCAGCAGCAGCAAGATCATCAGCCGCAGCGACGCAGCAGTGTCCTGTTGATGGTCCTGCTGCACAGTTCATCCAACGATGAAATGAAGGCCAAGGCGGTGCTCGTCAGTGAGGAGCAACAGCAGCGGGAACGGCAGCCGCAGAACCCGCACCCGCACCCGGACGAAGTGGAAGATGCCATCGATGCCCTGTGGCTGTAGCCCCCTTCCCCTTAGATTAGCTAATAATTATTTAACTAATACCGAACTAATATTTAGATAAAGACCAAAACAAAATTGTTTTCTATTGCTGCTTCCATGAACCTCCCACTCCCCCCGGGCATTGCAGTTGCGGATCGAGAGCCCCTTTCTGCAGCTGCTTCGCTTTAGAGGGGGGGTGTGGGACGAAAAAAGCAGCATACAACACACATTTTGTGGCGCCACTTGATAAGGTGATACTTACGTTTAAGAGTGACCTTTAACCCCCTTATATGATCCCCCTCCTCTAAATATAGTTGTGTAAGTGCAAAGCGCAACATTTAGTTATAGTTTAACTATTTAATGGAATGATTTCTAGGCATCTAACCATCCAAGAAATAAATATCTTTTCTAATGGAAAATAAAGGGAAAAGAAAACGAAAATCTCGCTGTAACTTTTTAGTCTCTTAATTCTTCTGATTCCAGCATTAAATTCCAGCTATTAAATTCGCCTGTCAATTAAATTTAATTTTCTCTTAAGTCGAGCTGCGCTGCTCCTTTCCGGTGATTGACATTCAAACATCCGGCAGACAGACATTCGTTTTTCGCCTTTCGCTTGTCATTCGCGTATCTTTTGGCCCGCATTCCACTAACATTCTGCCGCCATACTGCTGGCATTAAGGCCAAAATGAAATAAACGACAAATGACAGTAAAAACACAGTGAGTGTAAAAACAAATGGCAGCAGCGTTTGGAGAGCGTTGATTAATTGTAAGTTTAATCAAAAGGTGGGGGACACAGGGCAGGGCATGAGTATTTGTCAAAGTGAAGGGCCAGCAAAAGATAGAACAAGTTATAGAACGATGGATATTCGAATTAGAGATACCCAGCAGCAGGAAACTGCCGCAAGAAGCCACAGAAAATAAGTAATAGAATAATAAAAGATATTTTTTACAAGGGGAACTATCCATAATACTAATACTTATTTAGAATGTTAGCTGGGGATTTATTTTCTTTGTGTGTGTCCCAGAAATTTAAGTGAAAATGACTTTAAATAGTATAGGGTATATATACATATATATGAATAGGGTATACTATATTATATGTACCTACAAAAAGCACAAACAGATGACCCGATTCGTAGTCTGCAAATGGCCAGCACTTCAGCATTTGTTCAATGGGCGTTAGATACTTAAAATATGATGTATCTTCATGGCTTTTAATGCAGAAACAAAAGATACTTTCGGCAAAAAGAAGCCTCAATCGATAAACAAAAGCAGGAGGGAGGCAAGAGCCTTCTGCTCTTCGGAAATTAGAAAATTCAAAGTGTTTCATCACTCACTGGGGAGGGAGTGTCACTTTGTCCCTCCCTAAGGCGGGGGACTGTCATAAATTTTTGATATAGGACCTGCTATCCAGACTATAGGCGTGGGCGCAGATGGATTAAATTTCTCAACCAAGAAATTGTTTGCTAAAAATATGATAATTTGAGGCCTCCATTAATTTATAGATTTTCATAGCTGAATATTTTCCGATTAATATAATCGGATTTAATTTAATTCAATTTCATTTATTCACATAATTTATTAAAAAAAGAAAACAGCAAAAAATAGACATTTCAATTATGCAAATGATGGAAAACCAGGAAAAGAAAATGTATAAAAAACGTGGGTGTAAAATATGAAAATAAATGGAGTATGTTTAAGTATGAAAATTAAGAGTAGTGGAAAATGTGGATTTGTCAGCGCACATTTTAGAAAAAAAATAGTAAGTGGAAAATTTTTTTTAATTCGCAGGGGTTGAATTATTAGCTAATTACAAATTCATAATGTAATGCATAAAAGCCAATGACAATTGTTTAATACAAATGGATTTAAATATATATTAAATAGGATATTTTTGTATAGTTTTAAAGTTTAAAGTTTAGTTAAAGTTTTTAGCTTTAAAGTGGGAAACCGTTTAGAGAAACCGTTAAACCCAAAGGGAGGAAATATTCTGATATGAGTAACGATGTACGCGAAGAACTAAGAAAAACGGGCTAGAAAAAGCAGAAAGAATAGTCAGAATATAGTGCACCCAAAGGGAAGGAAACACATAGCCAGGGACCAAAGGGACACAACCGGATAATGGCACCACAACACCCACAATCCGCAACATCCATCACTCGCTTCCATCAGCCAAACAACGACCACTGAAACAGAACAGTTTATGGTTTTGGAAACAACTCTTAAAATTCTGAGAATAAATAAAACTTTCTATTTTAAAAATAGACTGAATTTCCATGCAAATGCAGTAGTAATTGCATTTGTCGGAATAAACCAAATCAATTATGAAAAAATTGCCATGGCAATAAAGATCCATTTCCAAATTTTCCATTACACATTTCCCATTAAAAACATTCCCTGACTAAAACCTCAACTAATTATTCGTTTTCTTTTTTTGCAGTTAAAATATGGAAAATATTACCTTCACTCCACAGCATATTTCCCTCTTTCTTTTCTAAAATATGAAAATATTCCCGCACTTGTTTCCGCTAAATCATCATCAGTAGCCCCGCGTTAATTATAAAACCCACTGGAGGGCAGAGAATTTTCCGAAATGCAATTGTTACAAATTTCATTGAATTAAGCGCCACATCAAGGCCGTAGCCGAGTAGGACCGGACCTAGAACTTGCGGGGAAAAAGCCATGGAAAAGTAGCCTTGGCTGTGAACATTTTCGACTGTTTAACGAGCGGCGCCACAGCTGGTAGCAGGGCAGGCAGCAAAGGCCAAAAAAGGAATTAGCATAATTGTTGGGTCCGAACGGGAGGAGAAAATTGTAATGAAGGGGAGGCAACGGCACCAGCACCGGCACCAGCATCAGCACCAGCAGCCCCCTCTCTAATTACCCTATAATTTATGCCTGCCCCGTTGCTCGATGTGTGAACATTTTTGCCAAGCAATTTCATGTCAAAACTTTTGATTGATTTACGCTACGCTCTGGCACTCTGCTCTCTCCCTCTACATATATAATCTCCCGTCACGTGGAGAATAGGCTGTCAATCAATGAATTTTCCACTGCTTCTTCAATGGATTTTCCTGTTGTCTCATTGATGGTTTATTAATGGAAGGAAAAACTTGAATTTGATTGCGAAAATTCATTCGATCGCATCGAGGGACTGCAAGTTTTGTCTCTTAAGTAAAACTTCAAAAAGGAAATTTCATGACAGGTACTGCGTAGAAGTTTTACATATTTTCCCCCCATTTCCACCATTTATTCCTGCTGTCATGTAAGCATTTTCCATTGCGTTTGTCATCTAGGAAATTTCCTTTCGTTTTCTGAGCATTTTCCCCGACAATATTTATGGCATGTCGTAAGCCAAAATCCATTGACAGCTGAGACTATTGACGCCCTCACACGCAACATGCTCTCATTGTTTATAGGCCAATGTCCTTTCCCTTAGGGGAAACATTTTTCAAATGGAGTTTGAGCTGATATTTGGGCATATATCAAGGGATATCAAATGTGGCACATATTCTGGGCCATAAATTGCAGAACATTAAATGAAAACTAACAGAAATCCATGCCAACGACTATGACTGATAGCATTTAATTAACAGTGCAGAGATTTGGATTATTTAAATTCCGAACATTGTAAACTGTTGCTTCGAGCAAAATGTTCACTAGAAAAGTCTCCTAGCATGGGGTGAAATTTTAACAAGAAAAGGGCGTATGAAATATGACTTACTTTAGGTGGAAATTTGCTTCTAAAAACAAGCTTGCTTTGCGTGTAAATATACACCTAAAAAGTACTTGATGTAAGACAATGTTTACCTGTGAAAAGTGCTCGAGTTTTACCTTTGAAATGTGCTCGACTTAAGAGATCTTTTTACCTGGAAAAATAACAAAGCATTTCAGAGAGAAAACTGTTTGCTTGCTCCCCCGAAACTCATTATATTTATCTAAATTTTACGAGTATTATCCATAAAGAATACCCAATCCTTACAAAGGAAAATAACCAAAATTTTCAATGGAAAACCCTCCTTCCATAATTTTAAACTTATCAATTTTTCAAATGTGCCACCAAAAATACGAAACCCGAATCGCAATAGAATTTCGCGTGCCCCCCGTTCGTGTCAGCCACATTCATGACACACAATGAAAAACAAAAACAATGTGAAATCATTTGTCAACACAAAAAAGTGATAAATGTTTTAATTAGGGATGGCCCATGGGGCGCCATGACACCGCACTCCTTGCCCCATGCTAGCCAAAAATATTCAATTGCGCGACATTTTTTGTTGTCAAGGTGCTGGAAGGAAATGGATGGAAATGGGTTTTCCCTCAATGCCAAAGGCTGCCCAAAGGTCCGACTGGCTTAAGTTTTTTACGTGGCCATGAAAATCAAAGAATAATTTGCATTTAAAATCTCTTTTTAAAGTGGTTAAATTAGCTGAAATTATTGCTAGAGGCAGATGCTGTGCAATTTATCTTTCCCTTTAACAAAGCTTGCAACACGTGGCGTATACGCAATGGAAATAGCCCTAAATTATTCAATATAAATCGTAGAGTCAGACACATCGATGCCCATACTGATTTATGCTCTGTTGATTTTTATGCAATTTTTTTTGCGCGCCTATGGAACTTTTGAAATATTTGTTTCTGGAAAAATTAGGGCACAAAGGCAGATGTAAAAAAAAGAGAGTCAAAATCAGGGTCAAAAGCACATTCAAAGAAGCCCAAGATGCACGTGCCATCATTCGTAATTGATTGATTGATTGGCAAGCAAACAGAAGGCAACAGCTGACAAGAAAAGCACACGGCAAATAGCAAACGGCAGACATTTCTTACAACATTTTCATTGGTAAATGTACGATACGAGTATGAGAGATTTGTTTCGACTCTTTACAGTTCGTTGGCTTACATTTATTCAAGCCAAAAAAGCTCACTTTAAGCCCTGAAAGCCTGTGTGGCTTAAAGCTTTCTTCCTGTCCAGTGACCCCACAAATTTATTGGCCAGAGAAAACTTTCGAGTTTTCGGAAAGTTTCAGCCGCCTCTTAATTGCTTTTCAATAACAAAACAAAAAATAGTTGGAAAGAATGTGTGACTACGATGGATGAGGCATGGGGCACGGGATATCCTTTGCAAGCACGCAATGTGCCACAAAAACCTCATTAAAGGTCTATGCTGCCGTGTTGCAACAACTCTTTTTCCCCTCTGCTGCTGTTGCTGCTGTTGCGTGTTGTGTTGTCATTTCGGATGTGGGGCGAGGCGTGACCACCAGCCGTCGTTCAACAATTGTGAAGGAGTAAGCGACCAAACTGAACGACTGCGAATATTGCGAAAATGTTAGCAACTTTTCATCCAACTTTTCTCCCACTTTTCCTCGCTCTATGGTTGAATTCAGTTTGCGTGTTTTTGTTGCTGCAGCAATTGGCTCTCAAAGGTGTCTACAGTTAAGAAAAGGAAAGGAAAAGTTATAGCCAAGCGTAGGAAAAAGAGTTATTTTTGGGGGAGTTTCTGCGAAAAAGAGATAGAGAGAGAGTATACCCTTCTTGAAAGAAAACAGTTGGTTTGCACCCTGCAAATGGAAAAAAAGAAGAGTATTTATAGTATTGGAAAGGGGAAGGGGAGACAAGCGAGAATTTTTTTTGGTTAATCAATAGAAGTATTGTCTTTGGGTAAATCGAAATGGGAGTCGAAATTGTTGGGATTTCATATACCATATGTACAATACATATGTACATATCTATCAATATAACAATCGATCAATATCTTAAGAAATCCATCTCCAGGGTATCTAATGCTTCGAGTTTCCTTACTGACAAAAACCCTTTCCTTAATTTCCTTTCTTCCATGTTTTGTTTAGCAATTTCCGAAACTCATTAAAAAATCGCTGCCACTGGAATTGTTGTCACTCATACGGCCCCCTCTTGCCTTGTGCCACTCAACAACAGAAAACTATGAACTGTGCATGTACTTTTACAAGTAGCTGTGTCCTATGGGGTGTGTGGCGGTGTGTGGTTAACAGAGTTGTTGCTCCGTATTTTGTACGACATTTATGCGGTGGCGGTGGCGGTGCCTCTGCCTCTGCCGTTCGTTGCAATTGTTTGTCTCCTTGAACCAGTTTTTTATTTTCAACAAACAACAGGCGTCAGGCAGCCAGCGGAAAGGCCTGTAACCACCCACCAAAGCCAACAACGACCCGCATTGAACCGCAGAACCAACGACCCAACGACCCATCGACCCCATTGTGTCAAATAGTTGCTGAGGCTCTCCAACCCTACACTAACCCCACACACAAACACACACACACACTCACGAGAATTCGCACTCCGAAAACTAATTTACGCAAAAACCTCACTCTCTCTCTCTCTCCATCGCTCTCTGAAATCCATGTTAATTCGATTGAGTAGCCTCCAATTCCTCTCTTCCCCTCCAGCAGTAGGAGCAGCGGTTTATAGCCGGAAAGAGTTCGCCATCCACGTGCCACTCTCCCGCTCTCTTTCTCTCTTTCTGGCAAGTGAAATGACAGCCCGAAATAAATTTACATGTTTTAACTACAATTTTGTGTATAATTTTCAAGTTGTTTCGAAATACACACAAAACTGTTGCAGAATTTCAAATAACCCAAGCGGAACGGCAGCAACGGCACCTGACCAGAAATGGGTACAGCGTTTCCCATATTACACCATTCCCATATTGGCTTTCATTCCCCCAAAGTATTTTGCATGCAAATGAAGACAACAGAACGACAGCGACAGTGAGAGGAACATCTGTGGCAGGCATCAGGCAGCATTCAGTTGCTGTTTCCTGTCGTCGACTGACATTTTAATAGAATTAACTGTTACACCCAAAAAGCGAGAGAGCGACAGAGAGTCCTGGCCTCGGGACAACAGCTTTCCTTATTGTTTTAGATGGGTATGCCATTAGATTTGATGTCTACAACTCCTGTGTAGCTTTTAGGGCTTAAAGGATTTTCAGGGACAGCAGCAGCAGCCCCTCAAAAAAAAATGTGTGACATTCTGCCATATTTCATATCTAAAATTCCCTCAACTGAGATTATATTCATACGATGAAATATTTAATTTTATTTGTGTGAAATGCAGTGCGTGTCCAGACAGGTGCCATGACCTAAGGCCAACGCTTACCCCCCTGTGCGAATCCTGTGTGAATCCGGTGAAGCCCTAGCAATGGCCACATGTTGACAGGCGAAGCGAAAGCCAGATAGTTTCTCATGACAGCACAAAAACACATTAGAGAGCTGCAAAGACATACTTTTACCACAGAGTGTGTAATGCATTGACGACAGGCAACTGGCAGACAGTGCGTTTCATGGCCACAGCAGGCGCCATTGCTGCTCTGACTGTACATATATCATTTATCATTTACAGCAAATAATTTATATTTCTTTTGGCAATTTTTCGCTTGAAAAATGTTCGTGTAATAAAATTCGTGTATTTTTTATGTAAATATTTTGCAACCACATTCCATGGCGCGTAAATTTGTTCTGCAGATGCCAACAGAAGACATTCAAAAATGTGGAAATGATATTTATGTATATGCAATAAATATTTGACTAACATGCATTGATTCTGACGGAAATAAAAGAATCTTGTGGTTACAACCGACGACTAAGGTATAACGAATAAATGATGCTCTAGGGGCCAATATAAAGAATGCGAGATGATTTTAAGTAAAAAGACAGCGAAGAAAAGATAAAGAAAAATAAAACGATTGGGAGAAAACATAATGAAAATACTTAAATTCATAGAGATTTCATTACTTTATTCAATAGATTTATTTTATTTATGTATGTACATACTTATTTCCATTCCTGGTGCTTCAAGATTAACAAAACGATTTCCAAAGTTCACCAAATTTAATCAATAAATAAGGAATAAACTAATAATATCAAATTATGTTCCAGGGAAAACAGGCGCACACTCATACGATACAAAATTCCCTTGCCTGCCTTCCTAAATCCAATTCTCAGATTATCGCGTTGAAAATCGGCGCAATGTTGCATAAACAGCTTATAACCGCAGTGGCAAACCCAAAAAACACTTGGGAAATCTACAACACACACACATACAAATAGAATCACAGGAGGAGAAGGGGGGAGAAAGAGGAGCAGGAGATTCTGTAACCACAAGATATTACCCGCATTTGCCGCCCCCCCTCAAAAGTACCATCCATTCCATTCAGTCGCGACATGTGAGGCACACAAAATGCGAATGTTTATATGCGTCTCGTGTTTTGGTTTCTCGCTCCCTCTCCCTCTCCCCGCTTTACACGTTCTCGATGTTCGTGTGTGTTTTTGTATTGCCCGGAAAACTTGCCTTAAAGCTCGCTGAAAATACTGAGGGTGGAAAAAGGGCAAACAGCAGTGGGTGTGAGGGGAGAATGTGTTGGGAGTGTGTAAATATTATTTTAAATTGATAGCAATTGAATGAGCAATAACGTAATAGGGAGTAAATGTAGATAACAGGATCAAGGGAACTGCGAGGAGGGCTCAAGCGCTATTCCGAACAGACAGAGAAGAAGAGGGAGAGAAATCCTACAGGAACAAAGGTAAAACCTACAGGAAGAAAGTAAACCCTGCAGCAGGACAGGAAACCGTACAGGCTTAAGAGGAAATCGAATGATAAATTGGAAAAGAATTGATTGAAAAGGGTTTGAATGGTATTGGCAACACGTTTTACAATTTAAAACTGATTTCGGGGAGAAAATGTCTGAGTATTCTGAATGATATAAAGAAAATCCCTTCAAGTAACTTCCTTTCAATAAACCACTGAATGTTTATGTGTATTCACTCTTCTTCCTTAAAGAGCCGAAACTTTTTCTAAAGATCCCTTCGCTCAAACAAAAAGAGTTCAACCAAATCGCACTTGTACCCGTAATTGCTGCCACCGGATATATGACCCGTAATTTTCATTAATTTTCTTTCTTTTGTGGGCAATCGCGCACTTGATGGCCCTGAAATTGATGCGAATTAGTTTTTCTTGTCTATAGAGAATTTGTTTATATTATTTTTCTGTTTTTCTGCATTTTTTCATTTCAGTTTTTCGGTTTTTTCTTTGGTTTGGTCGCAGTTTCAATGCTCCGTTGCCTTTGTGACAAATAACGCAAAAGGTTCTCTGTTTTTTTTTACGGTTTTAGGTGGCAGTGTCAGTGTCAGTGGCCAAGAGCAGAGCCTTTCTCCCATTTGACTTTGGGATTTAATTAAATTAAAAACTCAATCTGTCTGGCGTTCGTGATTCGTGGGGCAGTTGTCAGGTTATTAGTTGCTATGCTTCACAGTCGGGTATCAGGGATTGAGGATTGCGGATTAAATGCCCCGACCCGACCGATGGCTGCTTCTAATTATCCCCCGTAATGTAAAAACAAAACATTGAACTTTCCAAAATGTTTTCCAGAGCTTTTCTCTGGGCGTTGACAAACTTTGTGAAAAAGTGTTTTCGATTTGGGTACCGAAAATAAAAGAGACTTCTCCTTTGGGTATAAATCAAGTGTTTGAACGTATTCACGATCCCTTCGGCTATTAATCACATGTGTTTGAATACATATTCATGGCATTTATAATAGGTATTCGTGGGGGTTCCTTGAGTGACAAATGTGAATGCTTTAAGCTGCTTAAGTTTTTTTGGACTGCCCTAAAACAGTTACTAATCTTAATACCACTTCGTTGCCAAGGCTACTCCTACACGATAAGTTTTTTAACGATGATTTTGGGGTGTAAAAAAAAGTAAATTGAATAAGTGAATGGAAAAATATAGCAAATACAAATATGTAGATACAATATTTCCAGTAAAGATGTTTTACTAGAAAAAGTATCGTGTAATGTAACAACCCTCTCTTGGGCATTAGCTAATATTTAGCGACTGAAAGACTGCAGCAGGGTAGAGATTTTTCCCGTTCGCTTAAGTGCAGATTAATCAGAGTTAATGGCGCTCTCTCTCTCGCTCTTTCTCTATGGCATATTAAATCCGAAGAACAAACAACAAAAGAACAACAATTAATGCAAACAATGCGTATGCGTAGAAGAAAAGCGAGAAAAACGAAGGAAAATTGCTTCAGAAAATATGTTCAGAAATGTGTGCGAAATGAATGCGAGAGAGCAGCCGCACAAAAAGGCAACTTTTATTCATAAGCAGGCATTAATATTCATACGCACACACATGTTCCACGATTCACGAGTACATACGTATATGAATGCACACTCACACAGAAGCACCAGCACACTCATACTTAGATACATATTTACATTTGCTCGCACGCGCACGCAGACGATATCGCCGCATTGATGCGGAAAATTACAATTTTCATCTGCAGCAAACGATTCATTCTTCATTGTTTTTCCATTTCCAAACCTTTAAGGGAAAACGAAGCGAGCGTGTGGTCAGCGGAAAGCCTATGGCATGCTCCTCCACTCCAAGAGGGTTCCCGGCTTTCCGTACTGCTCTCCAAGAGAGTTCCCTGGAATCCTCTCACACCCATCAGTTTTCCTGCATTCTCCACGGTACACCACACAGAGCTTTCACCGCCCTGGCAATTTAATTCAAATTAATTGCGAGTACACTCGCGGGCATATGAATATAACCAGCCACAACCGCCGCGGTAGCGGTCCAGCAGTCCAGTGCTCGGTCATATTCCGTGGCAACTGCAAGGCTTATGCAAATGTTGCAACCACTGAACCATCGCTTGAGTGCGTGGCCCGTAATTAATGTAGCAACCGCCGCAACAAATTGATTTAAAAGTTGCTTTCCCACCAGCAACCTTTATCCCTGGATTTTTAACATATTTTTTCAAACTTTTTTGCACTTATACAAATTGCAGTTGACATATCCACAAATAAAGATCGTCGCGACTAAAAGATTTCCTCATTGGGAAAATATCTATAGAACCCTTCAAAATATACTTTACCAAGAACCGAGCATACCCTTGGACTCTCTAAGAACTGGGTATTCAGCTGCACATGTGGCACGGTCACGGCAATCGCTGAAAAAGAAATCCACGGTGCAAAAAGTTGTTGCCGCTTACGGCTCTTCTCAATGCCCGGCGGACGGGCCTGGCCACCCTTTCTAAAATAATTCCACAGCCATACGCGCATACGCATCGTGGCACAGATTGCAACAGGAGCAGCGGTTCAAATAGTTGCACCATCACCATAGATAACCCAGAGGCGGGGAGGACAGCTGACATCCATTGGAGGTCTCCTCCCTGATTCTACTTCCTCTCCCTCTGCAAACGGAAATGAAAGTTTTTCGCTGCTGCGGTCAGGTACAAGGACAAAGGTCGTTGAGGGCCCCAAAAAAACTTTTTTTGGGCTTACCATTACCCCGCCACAAATCGACGGCAATCGGAAGCCCAGAACCGGAATCAAATCTGAATACGAGTCGAGATGGGACAGATGCGTGATGTGTGATGTTTGTGTGCCTTGAGGCCTTGGGCCAGAGCTCTGGTTAAAGCCTTTATCCTTGGGTTAGATTTGCAGCTTAACCAGAGATTATGGCACACATAAATGGGGGTAGTTTATGAAATATGATGACAGCAGAGCCCCATGGACATAATGTTATAGCTTTTCCGACAAGATTGCTTACCATTTACACTCTTCACGTTGTTTGGAGCAATCTTTTTTAATGGGTTTTTTCTGGAACAAGTACCGGGTACTTGTACTGCCACTACTTTGGGACGTTGGGAATACGTTAGCATCGCAAAACGGGGCCATAAAAACTGCCAACTGCCACGCCTTTGCCATGCCATAAACTTGTGTGTAAACAAGACGATTATAAAAAGCAGCGACTCCAAGCAACGGCTTTAAGGAGCAGCATACGCCTTAAAATATAAAATTCAATATCTATCTAGAGATCTCTTCTCGTGGAACAAATGCAAATTTAATGAGGGAAACCCTGATGAAAACTCCAAGCAAATAAGCATCCAATCAACCATTAAGAAGGGCAGCGCCAGGCAGGCTCACTGGTAAAATATTTACACGAGCATCAACAGCTTTTTTTCAATCAACAAAATAAAAGTCAGTGGAGGTCGAAAAAAGAATCCAGTCCAGCAAAAACGTTTCCGCAGAGTGGCAAGTATTTAGCCGAGTTTTTTGCTTAATGGATTTCCTGATTTTCCCCATAAAAACTATAACCGGCATAAGGCCATCTCGTTTGAGCAGCGCCAAGGCCAAAACAATATGCAGGGATACACAGACTGCTATGCAAAAAGCTTAGCTTTATGGTTTATGGTGGAAGTATTTTTGTATACCCTTTGTAGAGGGTAGTTTGATTTTTGAGGGTATTTATGATTTATTTTTATTTTATTTATTTTTGATTACATATTAAAGCCGAGTCGATATAAAGTCTATGCTGATGAGAATTGGTCTTAATTTCTTACTGCAGCTTTGTACAGTCGTTTATTTTTTTTCAGGGAGTACAAGTGTCAGATTATAAGTATAAGAGAAGCAGTAAAAGAGTAGAAGTGCAGAAGAACCAGCGTAAAAATAGAAGAATAGAAGTATAAGACTCTGAGTATACGAGTAGGAGAGTAAGAATCGAGTTTACTGTCGGGGTGGAAGACAGTGTATAAATGGGAGTATAAGTGATGGTATAAGACATTAAATAAACACACAAAAAAACTATGATTTTCTTAGTATTATAAGTACGAGTAGATTATATGTGTCAGTGTAATTAAAATCCAACATTGAACACCATTGAGAAAGTAGTTAGCTATATAGTGCAGATTAGGGTATCCAAAACTTCGAATGCCCTTCCATTTCCGTTTTATGATGGCCTTTTGTTTGCCTTTCGGCTTTTGTTCCATTTCCACATGTGGCACTCACTTTATTATTATTAATCATAACTTCCACGAACAGCTCAAACCTGGAAATTATGACCAAGAGAATTCTTGAATTTCCGTTAAACAATACAACTTTCGGACAGAGAAAGAGACAGCGACAAAGAGAGTGGAAAAAGGAGAGTTAATTAAAGTTTTTCCATCAATTTGGTTGCCTGTTTGGAACAGGTTTTCATACACTTTTCCAGACTTTTGCCTCGTATTTTGTGTGTTGTGAAGTGATTTCTCAATTTTAAATGTCAGACAACACCAGCATTTCGGTTCATTGTTTTGTGCTTTTTGAAGCACGTTTTAAGGATTTTTCAAGCGAATGATGTTGACCTTTCGACATGCTTCATTTTGATGATGCTTCATTTGATGCTGACTTTTTTGGGGCTTCTCCTTTTTTGGGAATGTCTGTGTCCTGGGGCACCGCATTTTCATTTACTTTAATTGAGAAGAGTTGCACCCACAATTAATACAGGATTTTAACTATATTTTTACAAATGCCATTTGCTTTTTGGATGGGACTTAAGGGATCCCAGAATAAAGCTGCCATCTGTGACGACCCCTTGAAGAGGTCAGGTCAAATTATTTTGCCATTTAAACGTAAATTATTCAGCATTACGACGTATACGTGATATGTGATGTGTGACAGAATTCAGCAGAAGGAGGCAAGGCAACAGCCAACCATTCCAGACACTAATTGGCCAGAATAATGTCGACATTCGTCGGCCTGGAGCTCGGGGAAAATGTCGCAAAATTATGTCTGTGAACGAGGTCCCCTCATTATGCAAATTGCAGGCAAATGAGTGCAACGAATACGAGTACCCTCTGGCTAGCTCTGGTTCGTACTCTGATTAGAGATATTACAAATGTTATTTATAGTAAATTGCATGCAGAATGTTATTTCAGTCTCTATAAAGTGATTCTCTAGAAATTACCATAACTAGCACAGCTCCAGCTGGGGGCTGGTGGGGAATCATATTTTTTTTGCCTGAAAACTATAATTAGTCATTTTTCTCCAACATTTTTCATGATTTAAGTGAAAATATTTCATGCTTGTTATAGTGGAAAATGGGAAAAATGATTTATGGCAAGGAAAGTCTCCCCCTGCTGAATGGAAACTGAGCTTTGCCCGGTTTGGCCTTTTATTTGAAACCGAAACTACAACCCAAACATACCCAAAAAAAACTATAGGAAAGGAAACCAAACCCTTTCCTTTAAATTAACCCCTAAATATACATTTATCTTAATTTAAATAGGAACCAAAAAAAAAGGTTCTTTCGTTGAATACTTTGATGATATTTGTTATTTTCCCTGCCTGTTTTTTTCAAAGATAACAGAATATAATACTCACAGAGGAATGTCCGAGCATACCCACCCGAAAGACAGACGGACGGATGGCTGGATGAATGGACATTCCATAAATATGACAGTTGGCCATTAATTTTGTGCCATTTTTTTGTGGGGTCTTATACTGTGATTACCTTTTGGGGGATTTAATGAGGCTACACTTCAAAAAGCTGCCAGCTTTAGTCAAATATTAAAATCATTCGTTGAAAAAATTACATTTTAATGCAAATATTTGGTCAACAAATTCAAAGTGAAGGATTTTTTCCGGCTTTTCATGCTTCTTTCAAGCTTTGTCATGCTCTTTCCTGCTTTTCCCAGGCTTAATTTTGGGATTTATAAAAGCGTAAAGAGATGTCTGTGAAAGAAAAAGAAACATTTGTCAATTTTGTTCAATGGCTTGCATGATGATTATCCTCTTTTTTTTTGTAGTAGTCCCTGCATTACAGAGGATTTACAGGCAGCATTTGCATATATATTTACTTTCTCTTTGTGTTGTCTAAAGTCTTTGAACTGCACTCTGGAGTGAAGTTTGTTAAACCCTGCTTTCAGTTTCGAATTGAATTGCATTTGCAAAATTGAAATCCAGAGAAAGACAGAAAGGCAGAAAAAAAGACAGACCTTTGACTTTGGGTAAACGCATAGATATTTCTAGGAATCAGAGTTCCATTTCCTGTTCTATGATTGCGGGCTGATCTGCTGCGGTTGAGGCTGAACAAAAAAAAAAGCGAAAACCATAAATAATCCCAAAGGAATCCAATTTGGCCTTCAATGCTTCGTTTCCTTTTAGATTGAAGTGTGCTTTCTGCTGCTTTCACCGCCTGTCAATCCATCTTCCATCTGCAGGTGAAAATAAAAAAATTTTCAGGCTCTTAAACCCCTCTCCTGATCTAAAAAGCAGTGGGAAAACTGTTGTGTGGCGGCATTAAACTTTTAAATCACTTAATGGTCTCGGACAAACTTTTCAGAACCTACGCACATTACTACCGCCCACCTTTTTGTGGCCACAGAAACGTAGTTGGCTTTTGATTTTATTACGGGAGGAAACTTTTGTCCCTTTTTTGTAGCATTAGTTGAGTTCTGTAATTAGTTGGAAGTCTCTCTGTCTGCTTTTATGACGTTTAAATCTTTGGAATTGTAGATTAAAGAGCGTTCTATCAAACAAGTCTATCTATCGATGCGGATGGGTTTCTTCAGTTTCAATTAATATTCTGCTTCATGCCGATGAATAAATTGCCGGACACGGCTCTCCAGCCACCTATGCAGCGCAGAATCCCCGTCTAAGCTACGAAAATGGGGAAAATTGAATGAACAACAGCAGCGGAAATGTCCACAAACGTGACACATTTGGCACAGAGGTGGGCTTCATCGCTTGGAACAGGAGAGAAATGGGTAAAGAAGAGGAAAATGCTTGGGAAAACTCTGCAAATGATCGCTTTTTGTCATGAAAATAGTCACAAATTCATAGCAGAATGAAGTTTGAAATGGAACAAAATATAGAGAAAATCTGCAGAAAGTTTCTCCTAACAAAAAACTTTAATAATTCGTTGACCTTTTCACCGAAGTAAACACAAGGATGTGCCTTCCGCATTCACATCAAAAGGAGTCGAAAAGGTCCTATCTCGGGGGGATGTGTGTATTATAAACTTGTTAACCCATCAAATCCTCGAAGCCTCGAAACTATGTATGGATTCTCCTTCAAAAAGAAGCCAACGAAAGGAAGGAAGGAAAGGCGACAGGCAACAGGCAACGTGAGCCAGAAGGCAAACATGTTAGCACGCACTCAAGATGCGGCCATAAATATGAGCCATCCTTTGAGAGGATGAAGGATCCATACCGCACCACTTCGGGACGTATTGATGTGCATATTAAATATTTACAACTCTGGCAATGCGAGGAGGAGGAAACTGCTGCGAGGAAATCTTACAGCTGCCGTATGGCTCTAACAATCACAATCAAATCAGGAGACAGCAGAAGGACAGCAGATGGGTATGAGAACTTCAACGAGCGACTGAATGGAATGACAAATGTTATGAGCCTCTCAATTACGACTGCGAGGATGATACTTTCTACACATTAATAAGTTAACGCGCTGACGAATGGGGGCGATACATTCCCCTACAGGGAAACATTAAATACATAGATAGAAATATAGGTATATACATATGTATGTATCTATAGTAATAGGAAGAAGTGAAAGAAGTGGCAACAGCAGACTTAATGCCAAATTAAAATGTTTACGTGACTTCATTACATATCTTCCTCGTTTTTGCAACTGTAGGCAGCAATCTGGCTGGGCCTCTCTCTGCAGTAGCCACCACCAGTCTCCAATACACTCTCCCCAGTCCACAGGAATTGGCCCCTGTCTCCCTCTCCCAAAATTGCCACAGAAATTCCTTGAAGTGAAACGGGCGTTGCCTTCCATCCCAACTCCCACAAACAATTGGCCTTCGAAGAGGTTTCTGGGGCATCGCATAGCCACGCTTGTGGTACCCTGTTATCAGAAGGAGAAAGTCGTAGAAAATTGTATAAATATTCCATGCCTAGTTTCACTATTAAGGGGTATTTAATGGTCGACTCTAATGGCAGACTTCGCACATTTTCTGTGTGTCTTTCTGCTATTTTGGTGGGGGGGGTTTACCATTCGACTGAGTCCTTGACTTGTTGCTAACTTTCTGGGTTAATTACTGTGCTGGAATTGCCTTCCATTCCGCCCACGACTCCACAAATCTAAGATTATGGATGAGTTCCAATAAAAGATGACTTAATTTGGGGCATCAATTGGGGCCCTAAATAAGGCTAAGCCACATCTGATGTGAGAGCAAAGTTCATTAGCAGCAAAGCGCTGCCAACAGCTGCTGCTGCTTAATTTAGTTAATGCACTCCAAGGTCTGACAGAATCAAAAACAGAGCCAAAACCAACTGCAATGCCAAAACCCGTGTGATTGGCCCTTCAGTGTGGCATAATTACCATCATAAATTTCCATTTATTTCCACACAATTTGCATGTTCGATTGAGCGTTAAGTTCAATTAACATTTAATTACATTTGGGCCCAATCTTTCTATTAAAACTTCAAGCAAGAGAGAGAAGAGAAACCACAGAACAGAGTCACGGGGCTGCCGTGTCTCAAACATTAATCATGCGACACATGTGTGGCTTGCTGTCATTGACTGAGCCACAGAAACAACAGAAAAAGGTAGACTTTCAAGGAAATGGAATGGGGTATTCCACCTCCGGAATAATCAAGTACTCCCGCTCCCACAACTTATGGATACATCAAACAATCATTGCCATTCAATCGTTTCTGTAGACGCCAAGAAATCAAAGCCAAATTCACTCATTAATAAACATTAGAGGGAAGGCAAGGGATGCCTTTTCCAGAGGGAAAACTCAAGGGGAAAAGCTCATTAATTTGTAGCCACGAGTGCTTTGTCAAACACAAACTCTGTGTCTCTGCCGCAAGCCGCAAGCCTTTCCCTTCATTCGCATTCATTCGTAGATTTTTGAAAATAAAATATTTAAAGAAAAGCACGCACCAAATATCTTATATATATATTCTAGCTTTTGGGAGTGTCGCATCCGCATCCAGAATAAGCCTTGAAATTTTGCGCACACCCCATTAACAGGGATCATCATCAGCCATGAAGGAGTCAGGCAGGCAGCTTTTGGGGCTAGAGCCAGTCAATTGGCTTATGATTTATGTTAACCATTAGAGCCGGTAGGACGGTTCATGCGAGCCTACAGCCCTGCAGGCTCCCTCCCTGCTCTCTGTTGACCCGTGTCGCAGCTGTCAAGTGGAGTGCTTCAATTTGTGGCAAGAAAATTTTAAGTTAAAAATGCGGAACGGGTATAAAATGTACTTCAGAAGTGGTGGAAGATTTTTTGAGGGAGGTTTTTTTTCCACACTGGATAGTGTGATTAACAAAAACTCCTTGCTTTCGTTTTACTTTTCTGGGAAGATAACACACAAAAAAGTTAAGGAAATTTCATGGCAAAATTAAAACTAAATATAAGTGCAGCTTAAACACTTTTCTAAGGCGCTTGGGGAAATTGAAAATAAATAAAATAAAACTTGTGCTGCCGGATCAATTTCCTCAATTATATTCCTAGCGAATCCATAAAAATCGAACGCCTGGCAGCCACTTTTCCGCTACATTTACCTCCCTTCCACTTTCTGCAAAATTTCTACTAACAGGAAGTACAATTCCCTGCTTTTTTCTTAGTTTTCTTTGCGTAACCCCTCCCACTTTTTGTTTGTGCCTTAAGCTCGTCATTATTTGCGTGTGGCACACGATTTGATTGCAAAACACGAAAATGGGCAACAGATAAAGAGAGGCCCCCCAAAGGCCCCAAGGCAAAAATATATTCAAATCAAAAGAGAGAGCGAGAAAGAGCGGAACGGGAGAGTTTTCTTTCACAGCTGAAAAGTTTCTTTCGTGGGGAAAAAGTATGCAATCGAAAAGTTGAGTACTATACAAATTGCGGCAAAAAGTATGCCTTGGAGGAAAGTATTCCCTCACCCCGTTTGAAGGAGCGGAGGCGACGCGCAGATGCTGATGCGTATGATTAATATTTCCATGGGGACGAGAGGATGCACAAAGGATACACTTGTCACACGTCTGGGACTCCAAGGAAAGGCAACTCCTGGCACATTAACAGAGTTGAGAAAATTAACCCCTTTGCAAATCATAAAATTAACTTTTTGCTACCACCGCTACAGGAATCCAACACAGCAGCCACAGTCGTCCGTGGCAAATAGAGTTTCCTGCCACAGCCGCATCCGCAGCAGGTGTCAAATTTCACGCCGGATGTAGCTACCGACATTCGCTTATGCAAAAGATAATGGATTGCAATAAAGATGAGAGATATGGCGGCACCTGTAGATGCAAACAAAAGAATCACTCACTCGAATCATTCTAATTAATCATTTATTAATTAATTCTTTCCACTTTAATGTGGAGTTTAGGGAGAATTCTCTATCGTCCTATCGATCCAAAGTGAATTTCCAATTAATTTCCATAAATGGAACAGTTTCTATGGCCGGATGTGCTCCGCCTGCCCCGCTGCTCACTTGACGCACACTTCCGAGTGTGCCCCTGGCATTGGTATCTTGAAGAAGATACCAGGATACAAGATGGCTAGCTTATTGTTCACAGCACACAGAGATAGAGAAAGAGAGAGAGAGATGTCTCTTTTTCAAGCAGATGTTTGAAAGAAATATATATTTAATATCGATTAATATCGAAAAGACTTGAAAAAGCTGAAAAACTATAAATAAATTAAGCGTCACTTTGTTGAAAACTTAAATTGTTTAACTGAAAAAAAACACGTGCTATATTTTCTTTTGAAAATTGGTGGCACGTCCTGTTTCAAGGGGGTTTGGTGCGCGTGACTTCTCGGAAAACTTTTCATTAATACATTTTTGTGGTGTCTTTTTCCTGGGAAAACCGTGTTCCCGCAACTACTGACATTTAATGGAAAATGGTTTTAAAAGGAAGTGGAAAGGTCTTTAATTTAGTAAATTGTGTAAGAATGCCATTTTAATTAAGTTTAAATTATATTACATCTTCCCATATATTTCTTTGTTTAAAACACACATTCGTGTGCTTAAGTAATTCGATATATGTTTGGTTTAGAATGGAAATGAATGACGTTTCCCTGTTCCACACTTCTGTGGGTGGGTTAGTTGCAATGGGTTTTACACTCAAAGTTTATTTAAGGCTTATTTATGCGGTTTATTTATAATTCAGTGACTGAGAATGGAGCACAAATCGGCTTTCATTCCTTCCTACAAATTCTCCTCGTTCTACTGCTCCTCCTGCTCGTTGTTGCTGCTTCTGCTTTTGGCACATGATATGCGTCGCATGCGTAATGTGTGCTGACATTTTCAGAAGCTAAATATTGGAGAGCCAAAACGATGATAGAAGTTGAAACTGATTTGAAATGCATGCGAAAATAATTCAAGCCTTGAAGTGACGGCAAATTGCAATTTATTCTGATTATGGTATTATGATAAATGTATTTAGGGGAAGAAAATGAATGAATATCTAGGATTTCAAGAGCATTCAGAGATTCTTTTACTTATGATTACTCTTAAACAACATTAAAACTACATTTTCATTAATTAAATAATTCTCATTGCTTAAACTTGTCCCAAACGGAATTCTGTTTAAATATTACCTTCAAAACTTGCATTTGCGTGTAATTTTGTGGTGAATAGGCAGTAACATTTGATTTGGAAAATGTCTCACTGAATTACTCATACGCCCTGTGGTCGACCCATGATTAAATTACGAGCATTTTAAAATTTAAATTATTCATCAGCTACTGCTGCTGCTGTTTTTAATTAATACGAGCGACGCCTAGACATAGTCCATGGCGACTTAATGACAAATTAGTGGCCCAAGCCCACAGCAGCACAGCCACACACAGCAGGTGGAAACGCAGCTGGATAAAGGTGGAAAATTTAAGAAAAGCACTCATGCTCCATGGCTTTTTCCACTCTTGAAAAATGAGGCAACGCTGTGGCTTTTTCGACCATTACGCAAATTTCTCCAAGGAAAAAAACTGACCCCGCAACCAAATTGCTACGGATGCGAATGCAAATGCGGATGTGGGTCAACGCGTGAGAGGAGCTCCCGACAACCTCTGGTTGACAGAGCACTTTCCCTGAAGCACCAGGAGATTACTTTTTAAAGGGGAAATCCTATTCATTTGTACGCTCGAATGAAACTAGAAATTGATGCACCTTTTACCCCTTGAAAATCCTTAAATTTGACCTGTTTATTTATTTGATTGCCACGTGACACATTTGTATCGTCTGCCTCATTCCCTGACACACACTTCCCGCCATATATTTCCTCTCTTCTTCTACCTCTTCCTTCTGCCGCCTCCCAGCCACAGATTGATTTCGATAGACAAACGAAAACGACCCTTTGGGGTCATTGACACGTAGAGGACTTCATCCTCTTTTTGGACTCCTCATCTGTGGACAGGCCACACCACAAAGTACTGCTGTGACTTGGTTTCTCCATTGAAATTAATCAACTGAACAATTTCGTTTTATTGTAACTATGTTCCGTGACCCGATTTGCACATCCGCCGCACACAAGTAAGCGGTGCGGCGGACCATCAAAAAAAAACCCGAATAAGGAAACTTACAAATGACACAAAATTTCACTTAATGGGGAAAAACGCAGGGAAAACTCAGGGTTAACCAGCAAACATGACAAACAAGGCAGCAGCTGTTGGGTGGTGGGGTGGTAAGGAGAAGCGGCGTAAAATGAGGTCTGGTTAATGAGCTTTTGTTTGAGGGTTCACTCTGTAGAGGGGAATTCCTCCTGCTGGAGCAAAGACACTTGGTTGGGTTGGCAAAAACTCTCATCTTTGAGAAGAAATTTGTTGATTTTTTCAAGCAGAAAAACAACTAAGAGATTGAAGAGATGATTCTGGAGATATTCTCTATAGACACGCTCCTCTAACAATAAATATAAGTGCATAAAAACTACAGCAAACAATGACCTATTTTAGGGTATCAAACAAGTCGTAACTTCTTCCTGCTTCTCTCTTACTTCACGCACTTAAAGCTCCTCTTTTTTAGTGGCTTTTTGGTGCGGCCTCCACCAAAATTTGTTGACATTGCGTAGGGTCTTAGTTTTCACAGAGACCACAACTGGCACTGGCTTTCCCTCTCCTTTTGCTGCTGTCCATCTTGATGTACTCGTGCATAAATTAGTTTCCTCTGCTTCCGGCTGGCGGCGACTGCTGCTGCTGCTGCCCCTATAAATCCTCCTCCGCATCGCGCATTAAAGTAAATTTTCCAAAGCTGGAAAAGCAAACGGCGGGTCAGCAGCACGTCGCGGCCATCAACTGTACAATTTACTGTTGGCCTGTGTTTCTTTCTTTCTATATATATACGAAAAATATTTATCTTTGTTTTTCACCATTTTTAATTTCATAAAAAAATGAGAGTGTGAGGACATCCAACGCTCCCAATGGTTTCGCCTGAATGTGACAACTCCCTGGCTTCTGGTTCCCTGCCTCCCTGCCTTTTGTGTTTGTTTTATATTTGGAGATTTTCCATAATTTTATGGGCCTGCTGCCTCTGCACACACAAGAGTTTTCCCGGGGAAAACGACAGCGCCAACGCCAACGCCATCGCTTTCGCATACAAATGCAAATCGAAATTTAACGAAATGGCCAATGGACTTATTGCTGCCACTGTGTTACTGTTGTTTGTAAATTATTTGTGGCTTCGCCTGTCGGATATGGCCTCAACATCACATCCAAAATCAAGGGAAGGGGCCACAACCCGACAATTCCATTTTATACGATTTACATGTATATGGCATTTGTTTACAGGAAACGCCGACTGGAGGCGTGGCACTGTCCACCGTAGCGCCACAGAAGCGAAGCCTGCACCCACAGGAGCGGTTGAGCAACAGAAGAGGCAAAGCAAAAAAAAAATAAGTATATTTTCGGCGCTTACTAATAAATCACAAAAAAGGTGGAAAAAAGAGGAATAAAGGCAAATCAAAGTTTAAGAACACCTTTACCTTTTTCCCTACTCAAACCACTCCTGGGACCCTGGCCATCCCTCCCTTCGTTCGTTAGCTTTCATTTAGGTAACGAGAACGAGCGCAACATTTGTGCTGACACATTTTCTCTCGATTGCTTTTACACAATTTTCCCAAGCGAAAAGAGGAAATGTTTAGGCATTCAATTGACGTTCTGTTTGTATACAAAATATTGCACTTCTTTGCCATCCCCTCTCTGGAAATAGTTCCTTGCGAATCGTGGGCCTAATGACAGCTTGTAAAACACACATTCGTATAAATGGACTACAAGAAGAAAGAAAGGAAAAGAAAGGAGTATTAATGCAGGGTGGCTCTCATTTTTCATTTCTCAATCGTTTCATTTAATGTTCATTTGCCACGGTTCTTGTGGGTCGCGAGAGAGATGACGATGCCCCTCAAAAGAGTGCATGCCAAGGCATCATTACATCGCCACAAAAGAAACTGCTCCTTGGATGTTATATGGAGCAAAATATAGAAGAAAAGTTCTTTAAGAACCGGGTCAGTTGATACTCCTTGTTTTTGGCCATATTCGTATATTGATTGGCATTTTGGGGGTGTGTATGGGAGCCACGATATGTGGTGAAGCTGTCAGCACAATGCCCACACGTTGGGGCAATGAAACGAAACAGCCCAATAAATATTTATTGGATAAATTTTAGAGGGGTTAAAGTTGAGCTAAACCTAAAATATACCCTGTACCTGTAGACTTGAAGATGGGAAATATTTTTAAAAAGAACTAACTTTTAGGGGACACTTCCAATCATCAATCCTCCGTATTATATAAACTTGAATCTTTACTCTCCAAAAAGTACCGAGCAAACACTTGCAAATACTCGCATCGTGCATTTTGATCCTAAATTCGATACGCCCCCAAATAAAGTATTAAAATTGTATATGCCCTGTAAAGAATTGAGATTCCCCATATACTATATGGTACCCCTCAATGCATTTCCATTCCGGCATCTCTCTTTCTCTCTTGCTCCACATCGCTGACTTTCAATATTTTCGCATTCGCTTTGGTTTAGTTTTTGCTTTGCCAACAAAATACTGTTTTTGTTTGTTCTTCTTTTATTTGTTTTTATTATTTATTGCTGCACATATTCCTCCCAAAAATATGCGCTGATAAATTGTTTCATTTAATTGAAGAAAGAAAAAAAACTGCCAAACGAGGGAATGGATTTCATTGTTTTACGACATTTTATTGGCCAATACTAGCCAATTTGTTGGGAATTTCAGCAGAATATCAATTAGTTAAAAGGGTTTGTCTATAGTGGTAGGGCGATTCGCTTGTTTTGTGAAAAGTTTTAATTTGAATTCGAATGTTGATTCGCTTTTGGTTTGCTTTCTGCTGGAATAAATAAATATTTTACATTTACCATAACTCTACCGCAAATATCTAATCGGAAAATACATATTTCACACTAATATATTACCCTTCCAACTTAATTTCCCTCTGTCCCAATTCTCAACATTTTTGATAACAGAATTTCCCTCTGATTTCACTAATTATGCAGTTTTCTGCAGTCTCTCTCTCTCAACTTTTTTGACTGTTACTTTGCCTTTATTAGAATAGCCGGAAAAGCTTTGCAACAATTTTCTGAAATATTTTCTGCGCAGTGGCCATCGCTCGTTTCTTCTCGTTTCTGGTTTTCCGAAAGGCGGAAACACTAACGAGAAAAGTCTGGTGGTAGAATTTTTGGCAGCTATGCCAACGCTTGCCTGCTTCCGGCCACATCCTTGGGCCGTGCCGGCTCCTTAGGTCCTTGGGTTCTTGAATCTGTGACTGCAACAGAATCATTTAGCCTGATTAATCGTAATTTTTGTGGCCTTGCAGTATGGAAGGCATTGCCTAATTGCTAGAGGCGAAGCCTTTTTGGCAGACACTGTACGAAACATTATAAATTCAATTTACGAACAGAAGGCCTGACCTTGAGTACTGGGGGAGGGACCGCCTGTGGGGGCCGACAGACAACGTCTTAAAGGATTAAACACAAGTGGAGAAGAAGCGAACCGAAAGTGATTTCTATTCGCCCAATGGAACATGGCAGGCGACACTTTCGCCGCCAGTCACCCCCCGAGCATCCGCGCTGACGCTCTCTGACATTTTTTGTTCGCCTCATTTGCATAAAGGGAACACAGGCCATAAATTCATGCTGCAGACGGTACGTTCGGACGCGTCTGAGACGACGCCGGCGCTTCTTCTTTGACGCCTTAAAAACATCTTAGTTCGATGTTTCGCTTGGGCCTGACAAATGGCAAGCGATTTGAGGGCTAGGTGTACGAGTAAGTGACATTAAAGATTAGAGATTGGTCTCCAGGGATGTTTTGGCTTCAGTTTTACTATAGATTAAAGGCTTTAATTCTGTTCACTGTAACGATTTGAGGACTAGGAACGTTGGAATGCATGTATGTTTCCCAGCCTTAGTTTTCGCACATTTTAATCAACTATTTAAACATAACAATATGATTTATCCGAGCCAAGACATTCTTTAAGAGGATACCAGCAACATACTAGCAAAAAGACAAGAAAATACCAGACAAATTCAACACTCACTTTTATCAAGGGTAAAATATGTCTAATCCGCTAATTACAGTTTTCCCCTTGGAATAAAACCATTAATTTTCCACTGATTTTTAGCTTTTTTTACTGTGTTCCCTCCCAACCCCTCTAAACCCTTTCCATTTTCCACTATTCATTAGTTTAATCGTGTCTTAATCCTTGAATTACTGCTCTTAACGTAATGATTTAGTACGTTCCGTTCCACACACGCTGCCACGTGTTCTTTCGTGCATAAATTAGCTAAAGCCATTACCCTTGCTACCAGTTCCAGTTCCAGTTTCAGCTGCTGCTTCAGGGACTAGAGACCAGGGACCTATTTGCCAAGTGTGTGTTTTTCTATGACTCCTTCTCTCATTTACTCATTCACTCGCATTCATTCATGCATTCACAGGCGACTCACTGGCTAAAAGCGCCATCTGTTGTCGCCCATTCGCAATGACCTTAACCTCGGGGCGACAAAAAGGAGAAAAAAAAAGAAGCGAAAGCAAGCTGACAAACGAAAGCGAAAGAAGTACCGTAGCAAAACATCAAACACAACAAAACGGAGCAACAGCTGTGGGGCTGTGCAAACAGCTGTTCCACCGCCTAACGCCTGCGCACAGGCTAGAGCGCCTTAAGAGAGGCCGTAAACGATTTAAGAGAACTCCTTTGCAGACTCCGTTGTCTTTGTTTGTCTTTGTTTGTGTTTGCTTGTGGAATGTATTGGGGAAATGCGTTCCACAGACAGTCAGTGGTTGGCAACGCAGCAGCAGCAGCAGCGGCTGCGGCAGTAACGGCTCCAAAAGTTAGGCGCCCAAACAACCAACCGACGATGACTATTGGCGCCCACTGCCATTCGCATTCACAGTCTTCTATGCCCCTCGGTGGCGTTCGCATCGGTGTCGCTCGCTTCGCTCTGAACCAATCTGAAAGCGATCCGAAAGGGATTGCAGCAACCGACGAGTGTTTTTATTTCTATCCATCAGTCAGTAGTGTTTTGCATTCCATACGCTGCGGCTGTCGATCGGTTGGTAAAAAGTTTGGAATTTTAAACTAGAATCCATATGAAAAGTGCAGTGTAGAAACCCAAGAAACAAAATGTGGTTTGAAACCAAAGAATTAACACCAAAAATTAAGAAATAAATCAAGTGACAATTAAATGCTTTTGATTGCGGGAACAGCTGTTTGCAATTAATTTGCTTAATTTCAAACGATAAATAGAAGTGCCGCATTCTGTGTGTTGCAGTTGCATTTGCAGTAAGTGTCCAAAGCATTTGAATTATTTGTTGGGGGGACAATAAATAACGATAAATAAATAATAATGCATATCTAGATTTCCCCTGCAGTGCCAAAACGAGTACCCGAGGGCATGCTTTTGTCATGGAAGTTTTATAGCCAGTTCTATAATCTTCCATTTTCAGTCAAGTGAATGTCATAGATATTTCAAATAAATCCGCTTTTCCTTCCCAAATCAGGCTTTAAGCGCAAAATCAGACAACAAATAAAGGCGCTTTTCCAGAAAGTTGATCGAGATAATTGCGTGCAGCAATAGATTGCTTTTCTTTATTTTCCGTTTTCTTGGAAAAAATGTAATGGTGTCTTGGGGCATTTCACTGTTCAATTCAACACTTTTCATTTCCTTTTTGCTACTATTTAAGCGCATGAAAATGGAAGAAGTCTCTGAACAAAGACCCTCTGTAAAGGGTCATCTATATTTAAGGATTTCATGCCCACGCGTCGTACACGGTCTCTGTCCCGGACAGGCAGGCAGCCCTTCAAGTATTCTTTTCTCTGTCTGCTTTTGGTCATACCTTGGGCAGTGTATTGTCGCCGACCGAGCCCCCTCAAAGAGCAAGTGATTTCTCTATCAAAAGATAAAGAAAAAGCCACCCACAAAAAAAGTTGAATTTCCTTTCGGACATGAAACAATGCAAACAATCGCACAAAAATGGCTCTGGGAAAATACTACGTACTGCAGGTGAGACGCCTATAGGGAACTTGGCACGTGACAAAAGACAACAAAAATAGTAGAAACAAAAAGAAAAGCCAACAAGTTGAAGTAGTCTAAAGATACATTTTTATAGATTTAAGGTTTTAATTTTCAAGGATATTTTTATGGGAATATAATTCAAATTGGATAAAAGATGATGTAACCTCATGCTCTTTGTGGTTATGGCAGCGATTTTGCCACACATAAGCGCCTTATGCCACGGGATACACAAATGAAACAGATGCCCCAAAATATGAGTACATTTCCAATCAATCTCTATTCTGAATGTAAATGTATCTGTGTGTTACACGGGGAGCATGGAAAAAAAATCTCTTTCGTATCCAACAGAGAAAAAATAGTATTTTTCTGGAAATAAAGGAGCTCATCCAATGTATAGGAATGATTCTACAACCCTTTCCCCAGAGCCACACACCCAAAACTTAGTCATCTATCAATTTATTAGTGACAGGAAAACCACACAACAAAAACAAAACAGGGGAAAAACATAATTAAAAATAGTGGAAAAGGAAATCTCGGTGTTTCTGCCTTATCATTTCCGCTTTCAATATGTTTTTGGAGGCTCGTGTTCCCAGACAGTTTGTAGATTTCTGTACAAAGTTTCCGAGGGAACTTTAATGACGTTCCATCGGCAAAGTTTCAGTTTTCAATTTTTTGCTTGACTTTCGTCTTTTCGCTTGCTCTAGCCGCCGCTGTATCCTTTCTCGTAATGGCAAAAGATTTTAATCAAAAATCAGTTAAAACTTTGCCCGAAAACTTCCATGTGGCAACTGTTTATTTGGGAGCAAAAACGGGCAAAGGCAACGGAAAACTTGCTGTTATTTGCTAGTAATTTTCCATCTATAAATTATAAATTACGATGGGATTTCCCTGTCAGTAGACAATGCGAAGACATAGGAAAATGGGTGCCGAAGGCTGATTTGCATAACGTGTGCGGGATGCCTATGCGTATGCGTAATAATGATCGAAATCAAGTCTCAACGATTTGCCTTATTGACTTGGATATTACTTTATTTATTTTTTTGCACAGGCAAATTTCTGTCCTACGATATCCATTTTTTCACTTCGATTTGCCTTAGATTTTCATTTCATTCCATGCCAATTGTGGTTTGTGTGGTTGGTAGGGGGTGCGTGTGTGTGTGTGTGGCAAAACTGTTTTTTTTGTTTTGTTTTATGCACGCACAAAATATTTCATTTTTTTTTGGGGTTTTCTCGTATTTGCTTTTCGTAATTTGAGTTGATTTGTGATAAGCGTGTGGGCTGCTGCTGCCTTCGATTGTTTTTTCCGATCCCCAGCCCATCATCTACTTATTTAGTGTGTGTGTGTGTGTTGGCCTTCAGCCCTCAGGCGCCTAGTTGTAGGCCATGGCTCTCATTTTTTATGCTCGTTCTCGTTGAGATTGCGGCAAGGGTCCTGTGGTCTTGGGGTCCCAAGGTCCTGTACTTGTGCCTCTGATTTGTATGAAATTGATATCCCAACCATATTCCCCCTGCACGTAATGCCAATTATGTTAAAATTACTTTATGCTTCTTCATGCTTTTTTTGCGTTTGCTTTTGCTTTCGCTGCATAGGGCGGAGAAAGCATTTATGAATGGCAAAGCAATTGAGGCATTAAACGGGGAGCACATGAATTGAATGCAAGATTAAATTCTGTACAGCTTGAATTTATGGTTGAAGCTTCTGTTACACGATGGCTTTCCACCGATGATTAAGAAAATGTACCAGGAAAATGCTATTATATATAGCTACTAAAAAGCCTTACGAAAATAGTAAAACAAAAATTAAAAAACAGAAGGATATAATATTTTCCTAGTGAAAGTATGCAATCATCGGTCTTTAATCATTTCGTAGTCTTAGCAGAGGGATGCCAGTTCTAAACAATTTCATGTTTTACCACTGCTGACCCTTCAACAAATATATTCAATTTTTAATAAAAAGCAATACCACAAAAAAATTCACGCTTCTCACTTTCGCATGCAGTGTGGTGTTGTGGCCAATGGACAAAACTCATGCAACTGCAACTGAAACGGCCACTTTCCCCACTTTGCCTCTGCTCTACCGCCCACACAATTGCCTCGAGCGATGGACCCACTGAAGCACTGGAAAAAGCATAGAAAAGTTGACTCCTGTTTCGGACTTTTCCGTTTTTTTCCCCTAACCATAAAAAAAAAGGAAAACGAGAGAGGAAAAGTTTGCGAAAAACGCAAACAAAACGCGAAGCACAAAAAAATTGTCACACAAAAATGCCAACACTTGAGGCGCTTTACAGGGCGCATCAGCAAGTGGAAGAAGTTGATGCCAAACAACACAAAAAGCGGAATGGGAACGGAATATTCGCGATAATAAATTCGGAAAAAGAAGCACCAGAAAAGAATCAGAGAAGATGACTCTTGCATAATTTATGAGAGAGAGGGAGAGAGAGGAGGAGCTCAAAAGACCCCAAAAAGAGGAGGCAAAATGAAAATAAACGATGGCAAAACTGTGATTATGATTTGCAACATTTGGCTGGCTGCCACTGCCTCTGAGCCTCGGCGACGCTTTAGGTATGGCCCGTTCCACAGCCACGTCTTCCGGCTGCCACTAATTGTTAAATGCTGTAAAAAGTAGAGCCAAAAAAAACGTTCAAGGCAAGGACATGACCATGGCACCTTAATGAAGCCATCATCAAGAGGAGAATTCATAGCAGCAGCAGCAGTAGAGGGGGGAGGAGAAGCAGTAGCAGCACCTCTGCGGCTGCGGCAACATTTGGCAACAGCAAATGGCCATTAAATGCCCTTCGGAATGTATCCAATGAATTTAAGAGTATACCACAAAGTATTTTTGTCAGCCTCATCACAGTTTTATGAGTCCTTTCCTCTGGGGTAAAGGCATCACCAGGTGCTTCTTTACATGAATATTACCAGAGGCAGCCCAGGCCTCATTCTGGCTACAGCTAAAGGGCATTCCGTTCAACCACATATGGCATTCGACATAGAAGACTCTCTCTCCACTTCTTGGCAGCATCCTGGGTTACATTCCACTTCTCGGAAATTATTTTCTACTCCTCCGCAATGATGGTGTCAAGTGTCGCTTTAATAGTGTAACATTATGACAGGAAAAAAGGGGTTTCACTCCTCCTAAATTTCCCTACACATGCCAACATCTGTCGCATGGCAACCTCTCCTCAGGGATACCAACCCATACGAGGGATAAACTGCTTTTGGATAGCCATAAATGTCATTCAGGCGGTGCTGACCACAACCAGGTGACCAGGCACGTCTTCAGAGAGATTGTGGGGGATGGATATAGGATAACCCAAGGAAAAGATATGAAAACGGAATCCATTAAAATTACATTTCAATGTGTTGTCCTTCGGCTGGCTCACACCCACAGACACGAGAGGAGAGAGAGAAAAGGAGAAGGCACACTGCTCCGCCTCTGCCATTCCGGAGCACGTAATAGACAACATTCTGACTGCACACAACAGATCCTGCCGCCTGCTGCCTGCCCGCCTGCCTCTGTCATTTATTTATTGCCCCCCGCCAATTGCAGCAATCAAAATCGAAAGCAACTGCAAAGGGAAAGTTCTCTCCTCTACGGTTTTCCGGCGCACACACACACACACACATGAGTGCGGGTGCGTGTCTTTGGGGGCCAAGAAGTTGAAGCAAACAAATCATTGGGGGCCTATAGCCATCCATCCATGGTTCATTGAATGAGCTTTCAAGTGGCAGCATGGCCTGGTGAGGGATGAGGAGCAGAGCAGGCACTTTTTAATAGCGCGAATAGCGCGTTTCGTATCGCAGCAACTGCCAGACACTTTGGCATAATTGGGTCATAAACTCATAAAAACTAGTTCAAGGATCGTTCCAACAATGGCTGATGACCTTTTTCTCCCAACCCCCCCGCGCCGCGCCGAGTATCGAGTGCGTGTGCCTCCTCCGCTTCGATATCCATAAAGTGCATTCAGAATCGCTTGGCGCATAATTTAAGATTTTTTTACTTTGTAGGCAAAAGGAAGAGTGTCTAAAGTTATGGGCCTATAAAAGTGGAGGATTCTTAATGAGCCATCAACAAATTTGTCTATAAAAAAAAAGATATTTTTCTCAAGAGTTTTATGGATTCAATGAGCGGCAGTATGTGCAGGAAAACTCCTCCACATTGTGCATGTGGATTATTTGAAGATGAACGGTGCATCATTTAGGGTTATATCAACCAAAAGTCCATCAGTCTGATAGTCTATCCATCGAGGGTCTATCCTTCTTGAGATTCCTTCTAATATCTTCTCGAATATACCCCATAAATTCCGTTAATATTTCGTTTAATTTGTCTCAGCATTCCCTTAAGTTTTTTCAGGTATGACTTTGACCTTCTTTTCATTACGATTCCACCCAAAATTACAATAAACCACTTTTACGATTGCTTTGCGATTACTTTTACTGCCAGAAGAAACAAACTTTGACTCTAAATGGTAGGCCCCAACCACCACTCCACTCATCCGCTAAAGGTAATTGAAGTAGTCCCCTCCCACCAGCCATTCGCCCCCTTTCCCACCTTCAACTAATTGTGTTTTAATGGGCATATCGTTGGAATATCGTTGGATATATAATTAGCAAACGAAATTATCCAATTTATGCGCACTCATACTTTCAGTTTCACTTCGGCAAACAATTTTCTTGTTTCATGTTATTCTGTTGTTTTTGTTGTTTGTCTGTCTTGTGGGCGATAGTGAATTATGAAAGTTTGTCACGTTTATCAGTCGAATTGGCCATAAATCTTATGAGAGTAATTATGTCCGTACTTACCTAAGAAACGATACAGGGTGTTTGTGGGCTATGGATTCTGGATTATTGAGAGCAGTAACTAATGTAGGAAACCAAAAAAACATAGGTATTTGTATAGTATTTGTATTATTTGTTGGGTTCCATTGGTCTTTTCGTACTGTGAACGTCCAGAAAAATAATATACGAAAAATAATGTTGCCAGCCTGGAATCTACATATCTTTCCTACATATTGCATAGTTATCCCCAAGTTCCCCAGCCCACACAATTACTGCCTTAAGCACCTAACCCCGGAAACTTTCTTAACAACAAAATCCCTTGCACTTCTCGCACAAACTAACAAACAAATTTTCCCGTGCCTGTCAAGAAATCTCTTCGTTCCTTCACCCGTAAGTGCAAAAACATGTTTCAATCTCTCCTGCCTGCGTGGCCAACAACACAACTTTAAGCCTTTTGCGCCAGAACAATTTGTACAAGCTAATGGACACCCTATGTGCGTGGTGAGTGAGACAGTGAAGGGGAGTGCGGTGGAATAGTCACATAAGTATTCCCTCACTCACTCATATAATTCAATTAGCCTTCTTCTTCGTTCTTAATTACAACGAGAAAAACAGCGAGAGAGATGGGGAAAGCGGGGGCTGGGACTGTGGTCACATGCCCCAACATTGCAGTTCATTGTAATTTTCTGGGCCTGTAGCTAAAATGCGTAAAATAATTAAAACAACATAAATAATGTTATTACACACAAACACACAGAAAGAGAGGAAGATTTAAGGGCGGTGAGGGGTGGAGAGGGGTGGGCCGAATTTGACCACCCATTGTCCTTGCGTGCCACCCATTGTCCTTGCCTATTGTGAGGGTTGGGTGGTCTAAGTAGATTTCAAATTATTCCATTAGTGCTGATGACATTTGGCGAGAGAGGCACAGAGCTGTTGACTCGTCCGAGTCCTCGAGAACCTACACGCCCATGCCCTATGCGCCATCCTCCTTCCACATCCACCCATCTCACAGCCCACTTCCCCCCATCTCACAGCCCACTTCCCTGATGATGATATGTGATGTGCTAATGCCTTCGTCTGTCTATCTGTCTGGCTGGGAAAATTAGCCAAAGAACTTAATTAAGCAGAGGGTCCCTCCCTCCGCCCCTTTCAGGGTCCCTGGCTCTGGCTCTGGCTAGCTGGTGTCGCCGGAAACGTAGTGCGATTCTGGCTGGGGAGAAACATCATTCAATTTGTCAACATTTTATCACCCCAAAGACCGGCAACCGGCGACATTCGATCCGATTGCCGTAGTCATCATCTCATCATCATCATCAAGGACCTAGAGCTGGAATTCTATCTCTTGCCCAACTAAAAATTAAATGCAAATTGCATGCACGAATGCGCCCGACTATGTGATTTATGCGGGACGTACTGCTATCGTAGGAATATACATAAACAAACAGAAGCAGAACAGAACAGAACAGCTCCCCCAAATGAGGTATCATCAATCAGCAGAAGCGACCAACCGAAACATCGGTGACACACACACACACACCCACACACAATGCAGGAACAAAGACAGAAGACCTGGAACCGAAAGGAACCGTAACGGAGATTAAGTGTGAGGTAGGAGACGAGAAGGTGCCACATAAGATGAGTATAAGAAGGCCAATCTTGCATCAGGGCGGGGGAGTGCGTGGGATGGGGATGGTAGATTGATGACACCAGATTCTGTTGGTGACACTGTCATCATGAGGAACATTAAGGTACCCTGTATGAAAAAGCACAACAAATATGTTACCAGATGGAAGGGAAAGCAGTTAACAGTTTGCGGAAGCAATAGAAAAACAATCTAAAACAAAAGTGGTATATAACAAAATAAGGCACATGAAGGTACGATGTAAGTAAAAAGTGCTTGAAAAAATAAAAACTTCCAGCTCGAAAAATCCAATACTTAATGGTGCAATTCTGCGCAATCAAATTTGATTCATATTTGATGGAATGTTAAATATTTAATACAACGTTAAAACGGTGCACAAAAATATATTTGAGGACAGGCATTTAGTCTGAAAAAATTACATGAAATATGAGAATTCATACGCAAGTGCTTGACAAATATTTAAGCAAAAAATAGCCATTCGTTTAAAAAAAAAAATAACAAAAAAAGGGTGTGAAGTATTTGGATGCTGCAGACAAATCAAATAAAAATTTAAAAGAAGCAAATCTAGAGGCAGAAGAAAAACAGAGTGCAATTCCAAAATTAACCTTAGAATTTCCTGTACATTCCCAGGGTATCATCTCTTCGCTTCACTTAACTTTAATTTTCAGCATCAATTCTGTTTGCTTTCTCTCAGGGCTATTCACTTTATGGGGATATATTTTATACATTTTGTCATAATTTGTTGCTATCTTTTCCCGCATGAAAAGTCACAAAAAGATAAGCAGCTTTCCCCTCAATTGATTAAAGCTGTCGGAACGGCAGTGCTCGGTAATGTTTTAAAGCGCTTAGCGATACCGTGGCTCATGCCACACCCCTCCCTTGCTCCATTGCTAAATAAATAGAGTCCCCCACACACTGTGTCCGCCCACTCCCTTTTCTGACCCTCTGTTGTATATCTGGGATAAAGATAATAAATTAACTATGGCCGACACGTAGGGACATAAACTTGCAACTGCTTTTCACGTCTGCACAGGGGTCCCTGGACCCGGTCCCTCCCCTGCACTCTATGCGATGAAAATTTTGTCAAGTGGTCAGCAGAAAGTGTCCCGCGTCTCGTGTCCCTTGTTCCTTGCCCCTACTCTTCGCCTGAAAAACCAACGCAACAACGACAAGAACCCCAACCGACCGAGTGAGTGCTCATACAAAATTAACATTCTAAAACAGCATTCCCCTTCCCTTCGCCCTGGGAAATAGAAACGAAAGTGGGGCCCCGGCCCCGGCCACCCACTCGCTTGACCTTCGTTTCTGGCATTCATTCAAGACTGAAACTGAAACTGAGACGAGGCTTGAGCCGCCTTCTGCCTGAGCAATTTACAGCTGACTTGGCAGTATGCCTTTCCCCCCAATTCTCCCGTTCATTTTTTCCGTACAAGTAGCCGCAGGCTTTTAATTTTTTTACAGCTGCCTCAAAAAGAGGAGCAACAAAGAGCCTATAAAATGGCTAAAATGTGGGGGCGCCCCCCCACACCCCTGCGTCTGGTCCCTTGCCATTATTCATATTTTGACAGCAGTCCGGGCGTCCCACGCGGCGGCGTATGCGTTTTATTTGCTTTCATGATGAACTTTCCTGCATATTTTACGTGGGGTGCTGCTGCTGGGACCAAAAAATATTTGTGCTCCCGTTGGAAAACGAGCAGCTAATGCGCGTGAAAATACTCTTGGCAGGCTGTTCAGTTTTGTTTGTTTGAACTGTTTGCTTGATCTTTTTCTGTTTGCCTGGAAAGAGTTTAATGTTGGGAATACTGGGGAGAGGGTTCTCTGCTGACTCTGGCTGCAGGAGACGGACGGACGAGGGTTCCTTCCTCTAGAGGGTGAGCAAATACTGCCACAAATGGTTGAGAGCTTTCGTTTATCTTAATCCCTGAGCGATAATAATGCCATAAGATGGGTAAGGATGCAGAATGTAGTTTGGGGTTGCGGAAAAATTCATTTCGTGAATAAAAGTCAGATATTTAATTGAAATACCTTTTCCATGGTTCGTGGAAAATCGTTTAAATTTGCTGAAAAGATAATTGAAATTTGTTTGAATTAGTTTTGCGATTGAGAGACATTAAAAAATTAAGAGCAACAAATTTTATAAATTTTATTTTCATTTTAAAGTCACGGAAAACTTTTACATGTGAGGGAATTATACTTTAAGTAGTTACTTGTCAATGCCAAAAATAAATTTTTTGTTTGATTTTCATGCTTAAACACCATCAAAAAGTGACAGAGTTGAGTGTCAGAAACGATTTCCAATTCAAAATTCAATTCAGAATTCAATCGAGAAAACTTTTGATTTGAAATTTCTGTTTCTGTTGACCCTTTTGGCTTGAACTTTTTGCTGCCTCTGGTACAACCGTCTGTGTGCTTTCTGTGTGTCACTCGAATGTCACACAGTCGCACATGCCCCCTGGGAAAACAGCAGGGCAACCCTTGTGGCAAGCAATAAGCAGTCGTCCCTGCAACCTGTTTAACCTTAAAGTTTGGGACCCTCCAAAAAAATATTTAGTTTGAGAGTGAGTGACACAAAACACAAGCCGCAAAAACATCTGTGCCACAGTTACAGAATATACAAAATTTGCATCTCAAAAATAAGGGACGGGACATGGGTTTGTGGCTGAAATTTGATAAGGCCACGCCCACACACACACACCCACACACGCATACGGATCGGCCTACAAGTTTTGTCATCGTAACGGTAGTCATATCGGTTGTGGCGTTGCATAATTCAGGGGCATGCCACATCATCATCGTTATGGGCAGACGAAGAATTAAATGAACAGAAGACAGAGACTAAACATTGATTTATGCAGGAAGTGTCATAAATTTGAATATAAATAAACAAAAGGGTGTTTGCGTATGCCTACGGAGTCCCATAAATAAATATGCAGTACCAAAAACCTTGCTTCCTTTGAGGTCTACACCTGATGATATATGGTAGACCCAAATACCTCTTGCTTTTCTCTCTCTCTCCGTTTGGTAACATATTTCTCCTTTGCTTGCTACACCTGTAAGCCCACAACTGCCCCCATCACTGTGGCAGCCACATCGCTGAGATGTAGAACTCTTTTGGGGTCCCTTCTCAGGTGTCTCTACTGTTGCTTAGCACCTTCTCAGCTATTTCTCTATGTTGAAACATCATTTCGTAGGTGTTCAGGTTGCTCAGCCTCTTGTCAGTTGTGTAGAATCCTCACTCACTCGTTAGTGAGTCCCTTCAGGTTCTTTCTCTCTGTTTGAGGTTCTTCCCTCAGTGGGGCGACAGTCCTTTTAAAACTTTATGCACAAATTTCGGAAAGAGATTTCAGCGTGTTCTCCATGTTGCACATAAATTAAGACTCAGCTATTCGGGGTTAAGTTCGTGCCTTCTTTCTTTATTTTTCTTTTCTTAGTGGAGTTAATTTTGCAAGTAATTTTCGGATTTGAGTCATGGAAAATCGTTTTTCTGGCTTCCAAAGTACTCAAGTGCATCGTTAATTTTAATTGTGGATAAACCGTATTAATATGGAATTGATTTTTTTTAAATTCTGATTATACCAATTGCTTTATTATTTTTTTAAAACTTTATTTATTGCTGCATGCTTCCATGTTCGTTTTCATTATCCGTTCGTGTAATCTTTCTCTCAGTCCTCTTTTTGATTTTTTTTCTGCAAAATGCTCATCGACGAGTAATGTTTGCCTCTCACGCAGGCTCCAAGGCTGTGGCTGCTTTGCTGCCATTGAATTATGATTGCAGTTAGCCTTGGGATATGGGCATTGGCCATTCTAATGCCTAATGCCATGCCTGATGCTACTTTAACTTTGGCCTTCACAAGAGTATTGCCTCTGCTTTGGCGATAATCTTATTTGCCTTTCTGGTCAGTGGGCAGGGGTAAGGGGGCAATTACTGGGTAGAACGCACAGTCAGTCGCAGACAGAACAGTGTCGTGTGTCATTTCGTTCCATGTTTATCTATTTTTGTGTGCACGCCGAATGAAATTAACACAGCATCAAACTTAGAAGAAGCCGCCTCCCCAGAGAGCACCACATAGACACCAGAAAGAGGGCAGAGAGGGAGCGCACACACCCACACACACACACACACATGAGATACAAATGAGTGTATCCATAACCACAGAGGAGGCACAGAAAGAGGGAGGAACCACAGCGGGTGGTGTTGGCATATCCATGGCAAAAACATGCACGAACAGCGGGATAGCGACTGGTAGGATGAATGCTGCCCCACTGTCTCTGCTTCTGCCCCTGCTACTTACGCCACAGAAGAAATCTCCTTGCAAATATAGAAATATATATGTGTCTGAGTGTATGTGAAAATTCCTTCATTGGTGGCTTCGGTGGAGCGGGTGTTGGCAGTGGCAGGAAAATGCAATCAAATTACTTTGATGTTTCCATTAATGTCGTTTACTTTAACGCCGAATGAAGGAATCACTGAATAAATGAAGAAATCAACAGAAGAATGAAGGACTGAAAAGAAGAATGAAGAAAAGAAGGGAGGGGAGGGGAAGGGAAATGAAGAACGACTGAAGTGAATGATAATGGAAGCGAATCATCAAGGAATCATCTGTTTGTGCAGTTCTTGGCGGCGACGCAGCATCCTTGTGTCCCATTTTTATGGTTTGTGTGTTGTTTGTGCTTGTGTTTGCCACTCCCCTCTCGCAGCATCTGCCTCTGTCCATCATTTGTTGTTGCAAATCAGGGACACACACAATGTCCTGCCTGGCATTTTTATTGAGAGAGCAGCGCCGTCCCCAAAGGAGAACGCCCGGCCCCAAAGGCAATTCATTTGAGTTATTATCCTGGATATCGATATCGCCGCATCCGCAAAGCACGCCTCCAAAGACCTCTGTCTGTCTGCATGTTTCTCTCTGGCTTTTAATGTGCAATCAAGCTGTGTGTTTCTGTGGCATTTGCATGGAAATCCACGTCGCATGGTGGACGAGTAGAGCGGCATCCCATCGCAACCCATCTCCTGTGTAAAGTGTCATTTCCGTTTTGGTTTTATGACATTTCCTGTCGTCCTGCCATTATCTGCCAACATTTTATCTTATATTCTTACATTTTTCCAACATTGTTTTCACTTTGCAGCTGCAAGAAAAACGCATTTCCTCGCGATTTTTCCCGTCGCTTACTCTTTCGCAAACACCACAGAGATTTTCACACCCCAAAAATTTCTCTCTAGAAAAGTGTTTAGGGAAAAACGGTAAACATTTGCTTAACGTTGCTTGAATTTCCCACCATTATAATAACAGTTTTCGCCATTTTCCTCGGAAAAGCGTGTGCTAATGGCATATGCAACAAAAAAAAAAAAGAGAAATTTTGTTGTTTGCTTTAAAATTTCACTTTACATTTCCACATTTTCGTGACTTTTCCCACTGCAAACGAAAAATTTACTTAACTTTTCCAGATTTGAGAGCATTTTTTAATTACTCTTCTTCTTTGCCGTGCTATTTACATGAATTTTCATTACATTTTCACACCTTTTTTTCCCCAACACTTTTCCACATGACCTTGAACTCTTTTCCGCTGGGATCGAGGGTTGAGTGTAATGCCAGGGCCAGGGCCACACCTCCTTCTTTGAGACCCTCCTCTTGCTTTGAATCTCCTCCTTCGAGACCCTCCTTCTGACGTGTTGCTTCTGCCCCAATAATTCTGTTTAATGATAGACGTTGACGAGACTCTTCAAGGCTTCTGGGATTCTCCTTGTTTTGGTTTTTTCTTTTTCGCTCTCCTTTTCCTTTACTCTTCAGGTTTTTGCTTCTACAGACTATTAATCCATTCAATAATCACCTCTGGCCATTCGCTTTCGCTTTCTGGCCCTAAAGGAAGGCGGAAACGTGATATTTTGAATAGAAGACACAACAGACAGAGAAAAAAAAACTACCCCAGGCAGCGGTGAAATTCGTAGCCTTGTCTATGTTCTAAAATCTCGGAGGTACACCGATGTTATCTGGCAGAAGATATCGGGGGTCGAGGGCAAAAGTGACAAAAGAAAAGCAAGAAAAATTCCATAGCGGCCATAGCCTTCCTCGCCACAATGTCAATGTCAGCGATTTCAGACATTGAGTAAAGTTTAATTCATTGTCGGGTTAATAAAAAAAAGAAGTATTTTAGTGGCTAAAGGTGCTTATTTCTCTGGGATAAATATGTACATATATCGAATGGATATCCCTCCCCCCTACCACCACCCACCATTCAATGGAGCAATGGATATCATCAATTACCGAAAAACCAATAGCCAAATTGCTTGGACAATCAAATGTCCATTCGAGTGGTCCTGTCTCGTAGTTTGGTTTTCTGGTTTTTGTCACTCAATTAACAAGAGCATTGTTTTATGTGTGCCACAACAACTTGCAACAGCACTTGCCCACAAACGAGGAGGAGTTGCCACAAAGTTTTTTGGGGGGGCATGGCCATACAAATTGCAGGCGAACACGTTCTCAATTTTAGGCCACAAAATATGCATCACATTGGCTGCATTCATGGGCTATCTACTCGTCTGTGCTCGTATCTGTGAGGTTCATTTTGTGTCCACATCCTGCGTCGGTCTTCCCCCCCTTCCATTATCAAACATGAACTCATGTGTAATTGCATTGATAAGTGGCAACTTTTGTGTGTGTGTTTGTGGTCTGAAATATTGCAGCCTTCGATACAACAATAGAATTAATTACAAGTGCATCAGGAATAAATCGAAAATAAAGGATATTTTGGGAAAACATTTAATTATATTTAGAATTCTCACTCATTCACTTGATTTTCGATGCTTAATAAATTCTCCCTTCAACATGCATTTTCCTGCTTAAATCTCTTTATTTATGTATTTATGATTTCTCAGCTTAAATTTCAAAATGAAATGTATTTAGGGGCGTGTGGGCAAAATTGATTTGTCTGCTGGGAAAATGCGTATCTGCTGCTTTGCATACCTGAAAGTCGACTCTTTTGTTTCTTAAATTAGACTCTGTTTTACCTACGAATCTCGTATCTCTTAGCCTATCTATGGGAGTCTCCCTGTGTATCCCTTTGTGTGTTTCCCTTTTCCATTTCTATTTGCAGCGTGGGCAGCAGCAGCTTCGTTTTTCCTTGGAAATACTTATACGAATTCAACATGATAAATAAATTCCATTCAGACAGACAGACAGACCAGACATTAGGCGACAGACTAGAAGTAAAACCAAAACAGAAAGAGAATGCTGGAGGCGACTAGTAAATACCCTGTATTTAGGAGAGGCCACACCCAGAAATGGGTGAAGGGTGGATTCAGATTAAATGGAGATTCAGACTCTACTGGAAACTTTTCTTCTTCATTCCGTCTGCAAAATGTATCCACGAACGGAGCCCAATGGGATATTTTTGGATATTTCAAGAGTCAAAGTCGTACTGGCGAAATTCAGGCCTTAACATTGATCCGACTATGTTTAAACGGGATCTTTATCTTTTACAATATTGGAAGATCGAAGGTATTAAAGCAGAATAAATAACCATACGGGTATATACCCACATTTTCTATGAATACCCATTAAAAAAAAAAAAAAAAAGCAGCGAAAATTTCAGCATATTGTCGTGCGGATTTCAAACGAAAATGTATTTTGTTCCAAGGAATGGGTATTTTTTTGTGTTGTGCCAGGGAAATGCGGAACAGGGGGACGGACAAACAGGCGAAAGCAATTTGCCAAAAGCAACAATGACAACTGGCTGACATTTGAATTATGCTGATACATCGGATGTGTGCACGCGTACGCGTATTCCAAGGTCGCCAGGTGGGAAGGGAGCATAAGCGGAGAAAAGCCACCTGGGCGTATGAGTAATGTATTGTCATACAACAGGTTGAAAAGTGAGAGTATGATACGAATTCCCTGTGGCAGGGCAGTTCCCAGAGATACTCTCCCTTCGCTCGCAATTTCCCCCGTCTAATTACATCGCACAAAACTGTTTTTGACGCAAAAAGAAAACTTCTGTTTCCCGAGCGGAAGAAGAAAAACGAAAAGAACAACAACAAAAAAGGAGAGGCAAAAAAACTTTCGACAGGATATTTGTTGGGAAGTCAAAAGGACTTCTGCTATGCTGACATCCTGACACAAATATTTGTGGCAGACTCTTGTATCAAAATGTATTTATGTTTGTGTGAATGGCTGGGCGCCCTCTGGCGCCCTCTGGCTACCCCTACCCTTCTCTTGCCCTCTATTACACTCATGACTGGCAGGTTTTTCTCCTCAAGCGTGCGTGTGTGTCTGTGTGTGTGCTCGTTGTATGTTTAAGTGGCATCAACATCAAGTCATCGTCGTGACCCATTCAGAGAGGTTGAAGGAAGGACCCAAAGCCCACCTCCCGTACCGAGCGGTGGAGGGTCTGGGACCTAATGCATTTTCTTGGCCTTGGCCCCTGGCTGATGGCACACCACCCACGTTGCATGCATGCATATATGCGTTGCATCCTCAGTGATAATGAGACTGCTGCTTGCTCCACAAAATTTAATCTTTTTGTTTTTCCTGCGGAATCTCTGATGGAAAGAAATCTCCTCCATAGGGTAGTCTTTCCTCCATTAAATTCCACTGCTTTAAGCTACTTTTGCAGATTGATACGACTAGTAATGCAAAGGCAAAACGCTTTCCAGTTGGCTAACGAAAACACTTTATTTAGCCAAATTTGATCAACTTTTGGCTGGCTGGGAAAACTCTCTTGCCATTACCCCGCTCCACAAAACCTCAGACCCCAACATCAGCCAACTGACTCCGCCTCCATGGACCACAACTCCATCTTCCAGCTGTCCATTTTCTCAGTGGTAAAGCGGGAGACAGCTGCTTCCGAAAGGAAGGGACGAGCTGCTGCTGCTCTCCCCTTCCCAGAGACACAGATTTTTACTACAGTTTCACTTACACTTTCACTGCAGAGAGAGGGGAACCCTCACGTATTCAACAATCGTTGAGTCGTACAAGCGGTGGAAATGCTACACTGCGAGAAACGGCGAGAAAGGGAGTGACCATATGTACTTTTATTTTCCGAGTGCTTTGCTTGCGAGAAGTACAAGAAAAATATGAGGAAAAACCAGGCACAAAACAAACACAAATCGTAAATAAATAAACAGGGTAGCGAGCAACACACAGGATAGCAGTAGGAGAGAGAAAGGTACCAGGAGGAAATCAGGGTAGAGCAGAGTAACAGGTTGGAATAGTAGCAAAAGCAGGAAAGCAGAACAATCAATCAATAATCAATATCGTAAGTAAATATTAATTTTTTGAAAAACTGCAAATAGAAGCAAGTAGCCCGGAAGAAGCAACCACCTTGGCGGGAGGGTGGTACACACTCATAAATCTCCTCCAGGAATCAGTCGGTGCCTCGTTTCTCATTTCCGTTGGTCCCTGTCTTTCGCACAAAGTCCAGGCAGCCCGGGGATGCTGCTGCTGGCGTTTCCACGTATTTGACGCTGGCTGTGGTTCGCTTCGTTCTGTGGCGTCTATCGCTATCTTTTTTCTGTTTTTCCCTGTCTGTCGGTGGCGCCTGCCCCTGCCTTGCTCTCTGCCTCCTTGCTGCTGAACTATGCATACATTCATTCGAACGGTGGACAATATGGCCGTGACATCAGCGGGTTCTCATCATCAGACGGCAGAAGAGGGGTGGGCGGTTCTTATCATCCTCCCCCCTCCTTGCCACCACATAGACCACAGCAGCACACAGCCTCCTGCTTTATGCGGAAATCAGTTTTGATTTGAATTCTCACTCTTCGGGTGGTTTTCACCTGTGTTCACCTGTTTTCCACCTGTGATTTCCTGGACCTTTTTTTGTGTGGTCACTGGAGTGTAGGATGTGAAAATGAATGCCCGAGAATTATATTGAAGTCTTTACTTTTCCATTAGAAGGCTTTTCAAGCGCAAAATCAAGTTCTTGGGTTGCCGAAACAGGCTGTTTGATTGTTACTATAGGTCTCTATTAACCCCCCTCCCTCTCTTTCTTACTCTTTCTTCTGTCGCCATCTCTGTGGCAATCTGTTTAAGCTGTCATCAGAGATTGAAGCCACAAAATGTGGCATTCGTATAATGTATCCTTTTAGTCGTTTGGTTGAGTAAAATTTGTATAGCATACATTTGCGGGCGAAACGTCCATCTGCCATTCATTTATTCATTAATCATTTCAGTTGTCATCTTTCCCTCTCTCTCTCCCTCTTTCTCTCTAGAGAAAAACAGTGAAAGAGAGAGAGGGAGAAACACGCATAGAAAGAGAGAGAAATAATACAATTAAAACGTAAATGATTTCCGATTTCCCGTTGATTGCCACAAACGAGTCTCGTGTCAGTCGCATTCCCAGTCTTTTGTTTCTTTATCTGTGTCTGTATCGCATTAAATGTACCCTCAATTGCTGTGTTTATTGTTCTGTTATGAAATACGACAGAGAAGAGAGAGAGAGAGAGATAGATGTATGGCGGCAATTAATTTATATAATCGAATTATGGTTAAACGTACCCGGCAACAGTAACAGGTTTTAATTAATATTTTGCCACTTGCTACTAGCTGTGCAGCTGTTGTTTCTGTTTCTGCTTTTGCCATTTGTTTTATGTATCATTTTAATATAGAAATAAATAAGAGAGAGAGAGAGAATGCGAATCATTCCATCCATTCATCCGTCAAAGCAGCTGTTCCATCAATCAATTAATTTCTGCGTTTTCTTTGGAATAAATGCATTTCAAATACATAATAAATTCCCGTATTCCAATCGATTTCTAACCCACACATATTCCTTCCACATTTCCCTCCAAAAGGTACCTTCTGCTCTACCTCTTGTTGGTACTTCCAGCAGTTGCCCAACTAATTTCCATATTAAATACAAATTGAATTTCCCCCTAATTTCCACTCGTTTACTCCCCGCATTTTCGCTTTGCTAAATTTCATTTAATTTGCTAAAACGGGCCCCGAAGCTGATGCCCCACGAAAGATACTCATTTAAAACGTTTGCCTCATTTACATCCTTAAAAACCAAAAAACGATGAAAAAGAAGCAAAGGGAGAGATGGGAAATTTGCAAATCAAATTACGTGCAAGGGTTTCGCGACGCGTCGCTTCCTTCGACACAGACACACACACACACACGCACACATTAGCAAAAGGCATTTGTTCTCCAATTCTCTACTTCATTTATTTATCTCTCCCTCTCCCTTTCCCCCACTCTCTCTGGCCTTCCATGTCTGAAGTGTCTTCGGTATCGTGCCACATCGTATGCATATTTAAGCAGTGTGTTGGCTTTGCGGTTTTTGCGCCTCATGGAACGTGTTAATTGCAGCCACATTCTGTGTCTTCAGCGGCTGCCGCTGCTAGCGGCTATCCTTTCGACTCCTGCTACAGCTGCTGCCGCTCCTCTTGACTCCTACTGCTCCTCTGTCTCCTCTTGCTATCTGCCACTTGCAGCCTGTCTAACAAATGCAATTAAAATCTTTGCGCAAAGAAGAAATTGTTGCAACCACAACCGACGGACGGACAGACGGACGGACGGACGAACGGGCAAAAGGATGGACAGAAAGGCCAGAGATACGGTGGAATACCAGTTAGAGAATTAGAGAAAGAGAAAGGCGATAGACGGTCAAAGAAGAGCAAACAGAGGAAGAGACAGAGGCAGCAGCCACAGCAGCACACATGACAGATAACATATTGCAACACGCCCGCGACCAGAGCTGCTGCGACCACAAGAGCGAGAGAAATATGGGATGGACATAGAGAAATATACAAAACAAAAAGAAAAAACGTAGAGATTTCCACTCAAAACAAAAAAAAAACCCAGCAGGAAAAGCGGAGAGCATTTATCTACGTTCTGTGCGCTTAGGTCACGCTTTCCAGCTTCAGAGCTACAGAGCCAGCAAAACGAATCTAATTTGCAGCGCCACGAAGGCACTAAAAATGCCCCCCAGATACATTTTAGATTCCAGTCCAGCATCCAGTCCTGCGAGTAATGTCCGTATGTCTGTCTGTCAGCTGTGGTCCTGTGGTCAGGCGGGCTTCTCCTCCTACCCTACTCTACTCCCACTCCACTATGATGAGGGCGCCTCTGGATCTATCTGTGGGGCTAATTCAGTTTATTCATCAGTGTCATGTTGGGGCATTATGTGTGGCAGGGTGAGGCATTAGGTTTTGTTTCCTACTCTTACGGTATTTTTCGATGAATTATTCAAGCAAATGTCTTATTTTGAGAAACTTTCTCAGGCATAACTTCAGGTTTTTATGGGTTTCTGTTGGGATTATTTATTTGTATTGCTATTTTTGGGGGAATTTTTCGAGCAAAGAGATCTTCTAGAGCTAATATTAGTTGGTGTAAGTGTATCTGTTTTCAGCATCTGATGAGTTATTCAATTCACAGAAACTTTTTTCAATCAGGAGTTTTTACAGGCTAACAAGAGCATAAATAATAGTTTCATATATAACCGGTTTCATATATAACCGCCTTAAAAGGGTACCCAAACAGTCCATAGTCCGTTTGCAGGAACATTTCTGGCCCCTGCCACTCTCCCCTGATGCTGCTAATTAAGTTGCAACAGCAGGAGCAGGCGCTGAAATTTGAGTGGAGGAAGAAAAAAACTGAAAAAAGGGAATCCCCGTGGCAGGATGCGGATGTGGAATGAGTGATTGAAAGGCAGCAGCAGCAGGAGAAGCAGCTTCGCTAATCGGCTTAGGGGCAAGCAGCTGCAGCAGGAGCACCAGTTTGCAACAAGGGGCGCTCCACATCTTGTTGCACCGTTTGGGCATGATGTTTAATCACTTTTAAGTTGATTGTAGTGGGCCCCCGGCGGGGCTTGCATATGCAACAAATTACAACTCGCATTAATTATACGTCGTGTTGCACAGAATATATAATTGTCTCCTCCTCGCCCTCTCCCATTTACGCTCCGTCTCGCTCTTTCTCTTTGCAGGACACACCCTCCGCCCTCCGCCTCGCCGCTGTGCATAGTTTTGCCCGTTAATTAATTGTTAATGCAACATTTTCTATGCATCGTCCACGCTGTTGCTGTCCTTGGCAGCCCCATGATGCCCCACCATGCCACATGCAAGAGCAACGATTGCATTGAGTGACAGCCAGAAATCATCACAATAGACATACAACAACAACAATTGCAACAAAATCTGAGGCAACAACTGCAACCATGTCGAGTGGCAACAATGAAACAGCGCCGCTCTACTGCGGCAGCGGCATGGATAATTTCCACACAAGGTAAGCAGCAAAAACGACGACGATGAGAACGAAGACCGGGATGGCAGCCCGTGTGGCCTCTGGGGGCAATGTCAAAGTCAATGCCAGCAGGGAAATATACGCCTCCAACACACAGCGGGCAGGGGGGGGCAAGCGCAAGCACCAATCAGGGATATAACAAGCAGCACTACAGCTGAACAGCAGTACGGAAAAGGAGTTGAAAGGCTTTGGACTTACCCTTTTGTAGTCCATCACTTCCATTTCACTACTGCAATAGTTATATGAAATTTTGAAATGAAATTTTCATTTTGAATCAAAAAACCTAGAGAACATTTCCAGAAATTCACGTTGAGAATTTAATAATGAATGCTAAAGTTTCATCGAAATTCATAGAATTTTACTCTAAAAGAACTTGTGCAGAGTTTATCATACAATAAGAAATGCAAGTGCAGAAGAGAGAAAGCAATGAGACAATTGAAAGAGAAGGAGAGTCATATGAAGGAGTATCTGGAAGATGGAGAGTGAGAAAAAGGAAAGTCAGAAGCGCAGGAATCAGAATCATCATACGAAAATAAGAGAGTGATTCTCCCTTCTCTCCTTGTTTTTCCTTGAACAAAATTCTCGTTTTCTTAAGCTCCAAACATTTGTTGAAAAGCATCATACCCATCAATCAATCATCTTCTATAGGGTACAAACAATAGCATTAGCTTCCCTCTCTCGGAACGATGACAACAATGTGGAACAAATCGTTCAGAAATCGATTAGCACTTCTCCTCGATTCGGTACTGGACAGGGACAGGAGGAAGCGCTTCAATTTTGATTTCGACGTTTAAGTTTCTATTTCGGACGACTAACTGAAGAGGGAATACAAATAAAAAAATTCACAAAAACAGATTTGTCAACAGGCAAGGTCAAGGGCGGCAACAACAACAACAATGGCAATTTAATGAACGAGAAATCAATTTAATTGATAAGCAATTTCCTTCAAGTAATTTCGAAATGTCCGAAATGTCCACTGGAATGTCTGCTGCACCCATAAAAAAAATAAATAGCAACTAAAACATTCAGAATTTATGGCACTGCCGCATGCCAGAAGCTCGTAAAATGGAGAGAGAGCGGAGCATTAAAGAAGCTTTATTAAGGAATACGCAAGTAGGAAAACCTGCCTGGAAATTGCATATATATCCCTTGAATCCTTGAAGCTAATAAATCCCCGGTTCTTCATTCATTCTTTTACCATTTGGGGGATAAGCTTTCACTTTCGCTTTACTCATTCTTTGGTTACTACAATGTTGCACCTTTCTCTCCTCCTGCAATGCTTTTAGTTTTAATTAGAGATCCAATGTCTGCGCCACACCAATGTTAATGGCCACAAAGTGGCTTGCCACAGCATCACACCCCAATACCTCGGCCCATGCCACCTTTGAATGCGGTTTCTATATAATTAAGAGATGTCTGTGAGGCCAGAGGATGTAGGGGGGAGAGATGTCGTATTTCTCTCTGGTTCTGGTAGCAAACAATTAGATGTGTATCCAACACTTGGACGAGGGATTTACTTTGTTCGTGTCAAAGACGTGCCAAATTGCTAGCGACAGATCCCACCACTGTCACGCCCCAGACAGATATACAGCCAGACAGACAGACACACACACACAAACACACAGCCTCCTACAGAGACGTCTCACCTAAAATGCGTCTCCAAGCGACACTCAAGCGGCACAAACGAACAAAAAGAAAATACAACAAGTCAAACGGCAGTCAAAGGAGAGTCACACATCGAAACCCTTGACGATGTGGAGTCAGAGGTCAGGAGGAGCGTCAAGAGCAACCCGTTCTCCGTTCAATTGATGGCTGACGTGACGTATACGCAATCTTAAAAGAGGAGCCACCAAAATGTGGTATTTCTGCCACAAAAAAATAAGGAAAAAAACCGCAAGAAAACACGCACAAAACAAGCAATTAACATAAATAATAAAGAACAGAGTCGATGGCAGCAGACGACCTTTTGTTGCAAATAAAAAAAAAAAAAAAAAAAACGAAGAAAAAAAATAACCCAAAACAACAAACCAAAAAATGTGAAAAATGTTTAATTTTCCAAATGCGTCTCTCGCTTTCACTCTTTTTCCCCTATGCGCAGGAGGAGTAGGAGGGGTATTCCCTAAACAATAAAACAAAATACATTTTCCACCGTCGTAGTCGTCTGACATGTGTGGCATGTGGCATAGAGCGGCTTCTCATACTGATGTTGGCGAACTGTGAGAACCCTGATGGACAGAAACGGTTGCCACCAAAGAGAGGCTGTTGCAAGTGTCAGAGGTGCTGGCTAGAAGGTTGCAAAGGTGGCACAAAAGGCCTACGTGAGTCATGGCGACATTGAAACAACTTGTGACAGCCACCAAATATGCAGGGGGCGTGGGGAGGGAGTCACAAAACCCTCGTCTCGATTCGTTTTGTGTCGTTCGTTTTTTTGAGGGCACACCACTCATTGGGAATTTACAACTCCATTCATCAAATTCACAAGAAAACTTTTGACGCTGCAAGAAGCACAAACATTCCCGTGTTTTTCCCTACAGCTTCTCCTGCTCATCCTCCTGCTGCTGGAAGGGAGAAGGGGACTCTCTCTCTCTCTTCCACTGAGAATGTGTGTTGGCTTCGTCTAATTTATTGCCTTTGATAATCCATGTTGATGAATGGCGGGCAATGGCAACGACAACGACAACTGCGACAACAGCGAATGAAGTCCTGGAATCCTGGAATTGTGTATATGAGCGAGTCTGTGCTGTGAAAAAATTGTTGAAAGGAGGGACTGCAAGTTATTGGCCTAGACATAAAGCAAAGTCAGGGAAAAGCATTCGGACACGTGCTCAAAGCTTGTTATACCCTTTTTGGAGCAGAAGTTCTGCCTTCAAGTGACAGAAAGTACTCCACCCGGTTGGTACCCTCTACTGAAGTTTATGTACGCGAATAGTGTAATAGTTCAATCACAAACAAGCAGCAGAGAAAACAGCAGTGCAGCAAGCGCCTTTGCCTTGCCAGAAGCAAACATAAATATATCCTCGCAGGTAAATTCCCGTAGTTTGGGTCATAGTTTTCCCTACCGCTGCACAAATACGTAAATTCTCTGGGAACAATGGAGAAAACTCTCTCTCAACATCCTTTTCCATCTATCGGCTCTTCAATGTATAGAGTCCTCGCGAAAACATCCAAATGCACTGGCCAATATTTGCCTTGGGAAGTTTGTGGACCTCCCCTGAAGTTTTTCGGTTTTAGAATGGAATGCAGTTTTTCAGATATTAATTTTATTCGTTTCGAGAGGGCTTGGACTTGACATTTAGTTTTTCTGGTTTCTATGGTTTTTCTCTGAAATGAAGAGTGAAAGGAAGGTAGCATTTTCGCACGTAAAGCAATAAACAATTTAAGCAAAGTCCTGACAGGACACAGGCCACACCTGCAGCAGCAGCAGCAGAGACAAGACACAGCTGTCACTCACTCTCGGAGAGTGTGACTGCCACATTGGGGGGGCAAGTTTATTAAACATTTTTGTGGCTTATTCCCCAAAGTAAAATATAGAATGGCAGGAGGCTGCTGTACCGTTTGCTGCACCGTTTCAGTGCAATGTGTGTGGGCAGGCTTTGGCTTTGGATTTTCAGAATAAATTGTATTCTAAGTCTAATTTGTGCATGCAACAGCCAGCGGGGCAGCAGACCTACAGCAGCAGCATTCGTGCCAGAGGCAACGGGGGGGCTTGTGGCAACAGCAGCAGGAAAGCAAACAACAACAAAAGGGATAAAGTGTGGTGTTGGCTGTGGCTCTGCAGGGCAAAAGGGCAAATATCCAAAATTAAAGCGTCAAACGTTTCTTTTTCCTTGGGTTTTTATTAAATTTTCTTTATTTCTTAACAGACTTTTTTTGGGACTTCATTATTTATTTATAAAAATTTTTAGAATTATTTCAGTTTATTTAGCAGTAACTTTTGTTATTTTTTTTGTACTTCGTTAAGATTTCATTTGGTATTTTCTATTATTTAGTTTAGTATTAATTTTAAGTATTTTCATTTATTTAGCTTAGAATTTTGTTTACTTTCTTTTTACCCTCACACATTTTTTGGCTCACCCGAAAAACTTTTGTTTGGTGTTTGCCACATTCATCCTTTCTATTTTCTCTTGGTTTTTTGTGCCCTCAAAGAAAGAACGAAAGAGAGAGAGTAAGCAGTGTGCGCCAAAAGCAAAGCGACGACAAACTAAACAAAGGCAGTAAAATGTTTATCCCCAGCGTAAGGCAGACAGCCGCCCCCTCCTTCGTAGTGGAAGAACGGAATAAGCCAGAGCCTTGGGCTTTAGCCACTTTATTGCCTGTCGACAGTGGAGCCTTCGCCTCCTAGTGCTCTACGACTGCTGCTCCCACTCCTGGTGGGGAAATTCTGTTACGGAAATGTGGGATATTTTCGATGGTTTTATTGCTGGGATCTGGGGCCAAAAGTTAGGGCTAACTGGAGCATAATAACTCGAATATAATTTGGTTTACTTCCCCTTTTTTTCTCTCTCCGGCAGCTACAAGAACATGCATGGCTATGTCTCCCTGGTGGTCTGCATCCTGGGAACGATAGCAAATACACTCAACATTATTGTGCTCACCCGCAAGGAGATGCGCTCCCCAACGAATGCGATACTCACGGGTCTCGCGGTGGCAGATCTCGCCGTGATGCTCGAGTACATACCCTATACGATCCATGACTATATCCTGACGGACAGCCTGCCGCGGGAGCAGAAGCTGAGCTATGGCTGGGCCTGCTTCATCAATTTCCATTCGATATTTGCCCAGGTCCTGCACACCATCTCCATTTGGCTGACGGTCACGCTGGCCGTGTGGCGCTATATAGCGGTGGGATATCCCCAAAAGAATCGCGTGTGGTGCGGCATGCGGACTACCATCATCACGATCTTCACGGCGTATGTGGTGTGTGTGTTGGTCGTCTCCCCGTCGCTGTATCTCATTACGGCCATAACCAAGTGGATGGATCAGTTGGACTCGATGGGAAAGGTCATCAATTCGATACCCTTGACGCAGTACGTGATCGACTATCGGAATGAAATGTTGAGCGTGAGAGTGGCAGCATTGAATGCCACTCCACAAAGCCTGAATCTCAATGAAACTTTGTGGTTTAATGCCACAGGGACAGCGACTCCTCCGCCTGCTCCCCCTTTGGCACCTCCTGCTCCTTTGGTGGTGCGCAATGTCACCGTCTATCGGCTGTACCACAGCGATCTGGCGCTGCACAATGCCTCCCTGCAGAATGCCACCTTTTTGATTTACAGCGTGGTGATCAAATTGATACCCTGCATTGCTCTGACGATTCTCTCAGTGCGTTTGATCCTGGCCCTCCTAGAGGCCAAGCAGCGCAGGAAGAAGCTCACCAGCAAACCCCCCACACCCGCAGTGGCTGCAGCTAGCAATGGAAATGGCAGTGGAAAACCTTTGGTGAATGGAAAACCCGCGGAACGACCGCGAAAGAATAGCAAACTCCTGGAGAAGGAGAAGCAAACGGATCGCACCACTCGCATGCTTCTAGCTGTGCTTTTACTCTTTTTGATTACCGAATTTCCACAGGGTATCATGGGTCTGATGAATGCCCTGCTGGGGGATGCCTTCTTCCTGCAGTGCTATCTGAGATTAAGTAAGTTTTCCCTTCCTTTAGGGGTTTCTCTTTTAATTATATTTCCCTTTGTTTTCCTACCTCTTTCCAGGTGATTTAATGGACATTTTGGCCCTAATTAACTCCAGCATCAACTTCATTCTCTATTGCTCGATGAGCAAACAGTTTCGTACGACCTTTACCCTGCTCTTCCGCCCGAAATTCCTCGACAATTGGCTGCCAGTGGCACAGGATGAGGTGGCCGCCACACGGGCGGAGCGTTCGGCAGTGGCTCCGGCGTTACAGCAGCGGCATATTGTTACTGCAGGTGCCACCACCACCACGAGCACCACTCAAGTGACGAATCTGTAGCATAGAAATCCCAGCCGAATGTTGGGTCGTCTGTTGAGTCTCCTGAAGCGTAGGAGGGACGCGGCAGAAGGTGGATTCCATACAGAAAGAGAAGCGGTAGCAGAAAGAGAATCCCTAGGAGGACTGGAGACAGATCCCATGGCGCTACAGTTCCATGCAATTGTCGTTGTGGTTGACAAGGGGAGTGGTGCCACGGATCATCGTTTATGCACCACTGACGAGGCGCCAACAATGGCGTAGTGCCCAGGAGGAGTGCACAGTAAGATTGAGGCGCCCAAACTGTGAGGTACAACTAGATAGAGACTAGAGAATGGTTTTCCCTAGTAAGTTTATGTAAAATAGATAAGATTTCTCTCTAGTTTCTGTCTAAAAAATAAACCCATTTATTAGGCAACAGATAAGAAAAAGTTAAACACAACGCATCTGCATACTTTTTTCAGGAGGCACGAGAGACCCTTGAAAGATTATTAAACTGTAATAAAACGCAACAGAAATCGCCCATGCACATCGCTTGCTCCATGAACATCAGGAATGAAAGTGTTTTGGCCATAAATCAAATTTGGGAAATTGCTTAGCTGCATTTTCATGCAAGCTTTTCATAGTTTTCCCACTCAACTATCCCATCAAAAAGTATGCAAAATGCAATATGTGTGTGCTCTACAGAACTACGAATTTTTTGGCAACGATTTCAATGGAATACAAAAAATGAGATGAGAACGGAATAAATGTCTGATATATTTCATAGATACGCATACGGATATACGAACTAAATTTTCGTGTGTGTTGTAGCTTTAGTTTTGAGGGAATTTTCATGGTACAATTATTGCTTGCGGACGGGTTCTAAAATTTAAGAGTTCTTTAAATGAAAGAGTTCTTTATTTAGGAGCAGAGGCTGTGAAAAGTTAAATAAATAGGTTTCCTTCTACTCTAATGATATGGGAAAACCATGGCGGAAAAATTGGTTTTCTTTTGGTGGTAAAATTTATGCGAAAACCTTGGAAAATATAGTATGCAGTATGCGGATTTCTTTCACATTTTTGTCGATTTTTTAGATTTAATTTTTGCATGAAAAACTGTCGTTCGAGTTGCGCTGCAACATTTTCGCCCTAAATTAAAGGCATTAAATGGAAATCTCCTCTCCCATTAAATGACACGCATAAATAATGATTGATGATTGAAGTATTTGTGCAGCAAAATGAGCCCCTGACAAATATTTCGTATCCAATCGTTTGAATAAATTGAATAAATAAATAAATCAAAAAACCACAAAAAAGAATTACATGACAAAAATAAACAGAAAATAAATCAAGAAAAAAATAAATAAAATAAAATAAAATATTGATGTTAATTGACGGGAAAGAAAGAGATGGCCAGATAAAGCGAGAGAGAAAGAGGGCAAGTCATTAGCACTAAAATTGAAATAAATATAGAAATAAAATTACATTTATAATGTTGCCAAAGTGCTTGCTAAAAGTAAGCATACTCGTACATATTAAATAAATATTAGTATTAATTTGTTGTTTGTTATATGAGTAAAAAAAATGTATAATTAAGTGTGATTTAAACTACTAAAAAAGATAAAAAAAAAACGAATCTTAATTAAGTTTTTCTACGCATAAAAATAGCAGTAGCCGAAAAAGCTACAAGTCATGCATGAAATGCTCCTCTCTGGCGCAGGATGAACGAAGGTTTTAGTGTTTAGACAAATTAAAAACTAAATATTAAATATAATTAAATTAAACAACAGTCGGAAAATGTGTTTCACTTGAGGGAAAATATGGAAAGGGCTGCTCTGCTATGCACATAATTTCAGGAAAGTTTTTCCAATTATTTTTCATTTAAGCCGAGAATGAAAAGCCAGCAGCCAATAGAAAACACAACTTTATGGGGAGCCAACATATTTGAACAGAAAAGTTTAATTTGCATTAGCCAAAAAAAAATAAAAATAAATAAAAATATGGCAGAGAAAGCCGCAGAGGAAAAAGTTCAGGCAGAGGGTAAGAGAAAGAGAGCGAGAGAGTGGAATGGAATTCAAAACAGTAAGCATGAGAAATGGGCCACAAAGAGAGTTATGGCCCAAACAACAGTCTCCAACAAGGGAGTAAGAGCAAGGTAGGAGAATGGGCAGGAGATGATGAAGGAACAGCAGAAGGGGAAACAATAGGGAGAGAATGTTCTCTGCTGGAGAGAATGTGTAGAAATCTTTTTTGTCTGCTACAACTTTTCCTGCAGCTCGTTCAAAGTATCGTAGTTTCGTAGAAAATTACTTCGTCCTCTCCTTGGCATTGTGTGAACTTTGGAGCACTGTGGCACTTCCACTGTGGCAGCACTGAGAACTCTCTCTCTCTTCCTCTCTGTCTCTCTGATAAGCCATGGCCTGAAAGGATAAGTGGCCTGTGGTCGAAATACTCGGTAAAGGACTCAGAACACTCCATTTGCCGTTTGGCTTTAAGCTGAACAACACTTTTTCATCTTCGTTTCTGAGAAATGTTTAGCGTTTGATGCAAATAGAAATTATATTTTAAATTCTACATCGTATAATAATCATCCTTAAGATCCTCTTTTTCATTGAATTTGATTACTCTCTTAACATTTTCCGCAAATAATAATCATATCTCAACCTCTTTACCCGTTTAATAATCATCTTTAAACCTCTCTCTCTCCCTTTCCTTTTTATTGGCTTTCTTCTTTTACTGCTTTCTCTTCTCACGATTTTCTCACGTCTTATTGAATTATTAACCCGTTCAAAGGCGTTTCCCCCTTTTAATCTCCTAATTAACTCAATTCACGCCTGCCTTTGGGTTTACCTTTAAGTGAAGTTCGAGGGCCATTGTCCTTCCACTGTTTCCATTTACATCCAATCTGACCCCCCCACAATATTTGTAATTAATGCCCTCGCGTTTTGACAGCTACAATTGCTGGCCTCCATTTCCACTGCCATTTCTGCTTCCATGCGACTGTTAATTCTGGCTGTTAATTTTATCCGTTGCTCAATTAAATATGAATTCTCCCAACAAAAGTTTTGGCCTTTCTAACTCTCTTAGAAATGCCTCATTAAATGCAGCAGTGGGGAGCACCAGCAGCAGATGGAGGCCAAAGATGGAGACTTGAAGTAAGAGGCGAATACTGTAGACTGTAGGCTGGAGGCAGAAGGCTCGCTCTCATAAACACATTTTATCGAAAGCAGTTAAGGCGAACGAACGGCACACAAAAAAAAAGGGAACAACTTTGGCAATTATTGGAACGTGCTGCGACTTCAGAAGGCACGAAGGAACCGACAGAGTCAGGAGAGATTCGGAGGCCTAAAAGTAGAGGGTGGCATATCATTTATACTATGTGATATCCTTTAATTTTTGAAATATTTAAGCAACTCTGTTAGATATCTAGCACAAATTTGTGGAAACTATTGCCAAAAAAAACTGTATTTGTTTTATTCTGTCTTAAATTTTAAATCGATTTCAATGCTCAAGCTCTTAAAACTTTGCATACTTATTGCGATTATTAAAGAGACGAAAATATGGTTATAGCTTTATCTTCTTGATTTTTATTCTGTTCGAGAATAAATGTACTTTATGGGAATGTTAAAGGGAATGTCTAATTGCCACTTACAGGGTATTAAAACTATGCATTATGTTACCATTCGTAGAGAAAACGAATGTACCAGCTGCTGTCTCTCAGAAAATTTTTTCAATTTCACTTTCATCACAGATTTACAGAGGTTTCTATGGGGTTAGTGGCTATTTTAAGTGGCTACAGTCTTTTCTACTTTATTTCCATTTTTCCAAGATTTCTACAAGAATTTTGCTTTGCATTTTCCAGAGAATCCCCTCAATTTCTGCATTTAAATTAGCTCTAAAATACACTAGAAACAATTGACTAAAGATAACATAATTATGATTCGTTTTACGCTCTGCGTCTTTGAAGCATGAGGGCCCTTTGGTTAGCCATTTTCCTGGCCTCTGCTTCCTGGTAGCCGCTCCAAAACTTTTCATATGAAATTGATTGAAAAACTTTACACAGCGAGAGAAGCGAAAAACTGCTGTTCAGTGCTACTCTTCAAAGAGTTGAATGATGGTGAGAGACCTTCAACGCGCTGGGAAAACTCTGCACTGAGTGTGGCATGCGGGGAGACGCCTCCACGTGAAACGAGATTCCTCTTGCTACGAACTCGAAGCCTGTGCCTTGCTTCTGAAAGGACCCAGAGGCTCGTGCGTTGGCAACCGAATGTCATGGCAACGCGTGCGGGTCCGGTCCTCTGGCTTTTCCTCTCTGGTTTTTTTTTTCCCAGAACATGGTGCAAGAAGAGGCGCTTAACTGGTGGGGGGTTCTGGGAGCCCTCTTGTCCACCCATTTGCATAATGGATTTGTCTACAATTAGCCACGCCAGCTGTGCCACTGCCACACCGACATGACTTCCACAGCACTGTGTACAGCGTGGAAACCAGACCCTGGGGGCTGCCTGCAACAGCAGCAGTTTTTCATTCCTTACCACATCTCATATGCGTCCAGGGAAAGACCCTTCAGCACTAATACCTGCTGCCTGCCTTGCAACCTAATTGCTGGACAGGGAGGGGAGGCAGGGCTTTAAAATACGGTGCGCAAAAGTCAACCACTTAACCGGAGAACACATCTCATAGCTAATCCGGGTAGTAGCATCAGAGTCTAGCCATCTAATGAGCCTCTCATTAACGTAATTGTGTGATGTTGTTTGCAGTGTCAGGAGCAATAACTGCGGCAGGAATCCATCCTCATCGTATGCTTCTGGTTCTGTGTTTGTGTGTTTGAGTGTGTGTGTGAGCTGCACACGCCATTTGCTGCACGCGCCATTTGCTTCACTTGCCTCATGCCACATCAAATGGATAATCTCTTTGTCCGTGAAGAGCTAAGCAGATTGTTTGCTTCGGTTGTTTTGTTGAGTGGGAAACTAATAGTACTTCAAATATTTGAAGATTAAATCCACTTCACTTCAAATGTTCAATTTCTGTAGGAAAAAAATTCAAGAAGTCAAAGATACACCACCTTTATAGGAAGAAATTGAGCTAAAGCTAATTTTTCTTCAAAAACAGACTAAATACACTGAACAGTGTGTGTACTAACCAATAAGCACCCACAAAGTATAAATATTTATGATCAAAGAAATAATCGAACACAAAACTTTAAGCAAAATCCACAAATCAATTAATAGAGAAGAAGTCTTTAGCGAGTGCACTTCGATGTGATTTATAGAGAAAGTTTTTAATCAGAGTCACTAAGTTTCTAATCATCTTTATAGATTGTGTGTGCCAGATTAATCAGCACTCAAATATCCTCGTATTTAACATCCGCACATGCTGCTGCGGCCAGAAACTGATTCTACTGTTGCTGTTGCCACAGACACACACGTGGATGTGGCTCCGATTTAGTTGCAATTAAAGTTAATGGCAGAACATTCCACCAGTGACTGAAGGCCGAGGACCAGCCTAATGTCCTGTCTAAATAATTCAGGAATAATCCTGCTTAATGTTACGGTCTAGTCTGTCGTTCTGGTCCAGTCCATCGTTCGCTTCGAGCTTCTGTTCCAAATTGAAAATTACATACATTGGGATATTCAATCCTTGTCAAATTACGGCTGGCAATAGGAGGTCGTGGCAGGCAACGGTCTGTGGCAGTGGCAACATCTGTCCCAAAAGCCAGGCTTACATATAATTGGTTTTTACCCCGCACCATCACCATCAACAGCAGCAGCAGCATCAGCTCCAGCAGCTTCTGAACGATTTTTCACTGTAAATATTGCTCCCGCTACTGATGCTGCCACTGCCACTGCTGCTGCGCTTTTCATGTAACTGTCAATTGTCGGACGACTGAGATTTCCTTTCGGTCAACAGATTTTTTCACCTCTCTCTCTCTCCCTCTCTCTACGACTCTGGCTTTAATGTCACGCTCCAATGGCTTAAACGAAGCGAGTCCTGTCTATGTGTCCCTGCTCCTATTCCCCGATGCATTACGTTTGACCACGAAATGCGAAATGTGGTCTAGCGCTTTGAAGTTCATCTTTTAGTTTTGCTCTGTTTTTCTTTTTTTTTTCCTGAGAATTATGAATGCTATTTGGTGATTTGGAATTTGGGATTGGGGATTTTGTTGAGTTGAAAATAACTTAAAAGTGATGTCATTTGTGGGAGCAGTGGGATTTGGGGAATTCTTTAGCGAATATTTCCCTTTTAGCAGGGTAAGGCTAAGAGCTATTCGTGTAAGGATATTCTGTATTCGTTTACATTTCGTTTAACTTAAAGTTTATTCTTTCGTTTTTCCTCTTCTTTTGCTGCTTTAAGTCAAGAATATTCACCACTAATTTCCCCCAGACGCTAATGCCATTTCATTAGCTTAATTTTGGGTGCGAAAGAAATGCCTTTGACCGGGGAAACGGCCACCTAAAACTTGTGTGTTTGATGTAAATAATTAACAAGGTAACAATAATAACAGGGAATGGGGAAGCCAAAGGGAATGGAAATGGGTAGTCTCAATGCCTAACCAAAAGCCGAAAATGTTTCCTGCTTTATGGAGTGGCAGTGGCATTGGCAGCAGGAAATGCCACAAAAGAGAAAAAAAAATACAAAAAAAACCTAACCATTAACGTTTGGTAATTGACTGAAGGTTAACGTTTTTCCCCTGGCCATAAATTAGTCAAAAATTGTTGCAAGTGGAATGGCATCTTCCATGGAATTTCATGGACGAAGAAAAAACTATGGAAACACTTGACTTCCCCTCTCTGACTTTTTCACTCGTTACACATTTGGCTGACTTTTCCGTTCATGTTGTAAAGTCTTCCGAAAGCAGCAGCAGCATTTTGAATAAAATATTTTCATGCTTTAAAATTGTTGGTAGCAGTAGCAGCAACAGCGGCAGAAAAGTCTCTCTCTGGGTATTAAATAATAAATTAATGCAATTTTCCGACAATTAGCAGAGATGCCATGAATTTTTGTTAAATATTTGATTCGAAATTGACAGAGATTGAAGAGGAAAGAACATGGCAAGCGGCAGGACATTTCTCTCATTCATAATTCATTTCATATTCATTTTCGGATGAAAATGCAACTAAAATTAAACCCTTTTTCAATTGAAAATTCCTTACATTTCAAAGTCCAAAAAACGTTGCCATCGCAATTCTGGGACACTTCCTATGACATTTTAAAATAATTGCCGCCGCATGGATCTCTTCTTTCAAGTAAATCAGCAAAGGTGGTAAGCCGATACATAAATAATAATTCTATTGACTTTCCTTGATATTTGATAAGAAGCAAAGAAGGGGAGTAAAACGAGGAAAATCATATTCGAAAATGATTTACAGAAAAAGAAAGCAAAAATGAAAGAAATAAAAACAAAGAGTGTCAAAGGTACAGAGGAAATTGAAAGAAATGCCAAGGTGTGACATTTGAAAGGAGACGTTAAGACACCGCCACAAAAGAAGACAATTTTCCAGTGAATTTTCCACTTGATTGAATTAATGCTATGGCCATTCACTGGGCCATTGTATATAGTTTATGGCTTCAAAATAGTTTTCTCTCTAGTTTATTCGCATATTTTGTGGCAATTTGATGGCACAATGAAAGCTGCTTTTTGTGGCCAAAACAAGTGGCAAATGCAAGCAGAAGCCACAGACTTGCCATCCATCTATATCGTTCGACAAAAAGCTTGCCACAAGCTCTCAAGGCTACTGCTGCCACTGGAGTACTTCGTTCCTCAATTTGCATACATGCTGCGCCGTGCAACAAGCTGCAGGAAGCATTTAGCAAGCAGGAGAGAGCTTCCACGTCTAACAATAAAGTTAACCTCACCTCGCCAGTCAGCGTCATTTTTAACACCTGTCAAGAAGCTGAAGCAAGAAATCTCGGCATGCCATACTCCCTACCCCTTGGGGCATTGGCAAATGTCTGCTCGTTATAGTTCACATTGTTGCCTGCCACTTATGGTGGCAATGTGTGTGTTTGTGTGTGAGAAATCTGTCCTGAGCTGTAACTTTAAATGGTCCACCGAATCTTCCCCGTGAGTGGAAACAGTGGAAACTTGATGCATCTCTTGGGGCATCTTCTGAGGGGATAACTTTACTAAAAAATCCTCACCTGTACAAATACAGAAAATTCCCTTAATTAATCAGCTTCTGGTCCTCGGATTGAACAACAAATAAACGGACAAAATAAAGGAAAACAAAGGACGTTACAGGTCAAATACAAGAATCCACAAGTTTTACTGAAGAAAAAGTATTCCTCTTCGACTTTTCCCTCAAGAAAAAAGTATTTACGAGTACCATCGAGAAAAAGTTTCATTTTTCTTTCAGGCTGGAGGAGAAAAATTTCTCCCAAGAGTAAATGAGATTGCAAGGCATAGTGCGTATGTATGTGTAACAATTAAAGGGCGGCCTACTCACTCTCTGGATTTCACGCGAGCTGCACTCTGGCTCTCACCATACGACGCCTGCATTCTTCGTTTATGGTCTAATATCTCGGCGCCTCTGCTTTGCTTTATTGGAGTTCGTCGTTAGCTTTCGTCACTTCGCTGCGCCGTCTGCCCTGTATATATGTACATACATACGTACATACATAACTGCTGATCATCGTGCTCTTTCTGCTGCTGCTGCCTGGTCTCTCATCTAGCTTGTCCTCTCAGTGCGTCTTTTTTCTCGCTGTGCACAGTGACCCAACAGCTGTTGAACATGGCTCTTATCTGCAGTGCAAAGAAATGCGAATTTGGTGGCACCATTAATGGTGATTCCTACCTCAGCTGCTGGCTTTGTGAAAATTACGCTCATATAAAATGCGCTGGAGGTGGTCACTTTGGACGTCTTAATGACTTAATATCGAAACGCATGGGTCTCACTTGGTCATGTTTGGCCTGCAGGGAGATTGAGGCGGAAATGCGCACCTTTATGAGACAAACGAGGAATGGTTTCCAAGATGTTCGGAAGCAATTCAATGCTCTCAACGAGAAGTTCCTTACGTTGGAATCGCAATTTCTGGGCCTCAAACTCTTGAGCGAGTCACCAAGAAGGAAAATACCGAACAACAACCTACTGCTGGTCTTACCTAGTGGAACGCCTGCCTCTCACCCACCACCGATGGACTCATTTTCTACTCCTAGTGGTCAACCTTCACCGATGGATGTCCATCCGCCATCGGAGGATCCAGCCTTTCTCACGCCTAACAACATAGTAGTTGCCTCAAAATCCATACCCCTGTCAACTTAACTTTGGACTCAGTTGCCAGTGATGGAATTCCTAACAGTAACCAGCTTCCAGTTGCAAATGATTTGCCGGTCTCTGTTACATTGAATGGTGATGGATCGGCAGCCTCTTCTAGCTCCTCAGCTCCCGCCCGGAGACTTTTAGGAGTAGCTCCACCAGCTCGCTTTTCCGGTGTTCCACTCAGCGCGGTGGTCCCCCGCAAAGCAATCTTTGTCTCTCGTCTTATTCCCGAAGCCACACCGGATGATGTCAAACTACATCTAAGCTCTTATCTTCAATCGCCGCCGGATAACTTTATTATAACTAAATTTAATTTTACACATAAGCGTAATATCTCATCTTTCAAAATTCTTCTTCCTGATTCTCTTGTATCCAAAGCTTTGGAACCGGCTGCATGGCCCGAGCACACTATTATGCATGAATTTCTGCCTAGAGACTCTACCCAGAATCCTCGAGTTACTCTCCCTAAGATTTCAAAAAACTAAGGAACCATTTCTCCATCCAATATCAGAACGTACGTAGTCTTTTAGGTAAATTGTCTAAAATACATACGGACAGTGCCTCTTTGAATTCGACGCTATCGCCATGACTGAAACCTGGCTTAACTCCTCTGTCTCCGATAATGAAATTCTCGTCCACAAGTTCACCACTTATAGAATGGATCGTCCATCATTCGCTGGTGGGGTTCTTATTGCAGTGAAAACGGCATTTGCATCCGAGCTGTTTCCATTCAATAACATCCATGGTATCGAATTCGTTGCAGTCAAAATCCGTATTGGAACAGCATATATCTTTTTGACCTGTTCTTATATCCCACCCAGATCTGATGCCGTTGTTTATTTGAACCACCTTTCTGCAATTCAATCTGTAGTTTCTGCTTTAAGCTGTGCTGATCAGATACTAGTTATGGGTGACTTCAACATCCCATCTCTATCTTGGCAACAGGATGATTCAAACATGTTGCTACCTGGAAGTCAACATGATTTCGTCGAGGGGGTAACTGACGTCTCGCTTGCCCAAATTAACTCTGTCAAAAATAATAGAGATAGACTGTTAGATCTCATCTTTGTCAGCGATGCCTCTCGTACAACGGTTTTAAGAGGCAATCCGATATCTTTTCCTGAAGATCCGCATCATCCTACTTTATCTATATTTTTCGAGGTCTCTATTACTAACACCATTTTACCTTCAAAAAGTCGTATAAAATGTTTTCGCAAAACTAATTTTATCGATCTTTGTCTACATCTCTCGCAAGTTGATTGGTCCTTTCTTCAGTCCTCATCTCATATAGAGCCTACTGTCAATCTGTTTTACGAAACATTATACTCTGCCCTCGATACCTACGTCCCTGAAGTCACCGTATTTGTATCCTCTAAGCCTCCGTGGTTTTCCAAGTATCTGTCTTACCTAAAAAATAAAAAATCTCGGCTCTACAAAAGGTACCAGATAACTGGTTCTTTGTCTGTCTTTGCTCAATATTCTTCGGTTCGCTCTCAATTTCTTACAGTCAATAAGAAATGTTATAATGTATATCTTTCCCAATGTGGCAAAAATTTCCGTAGTAATCCCAAAAAATTCTTTTCGTTCGTCAACTCAAAACGCAAGTCTAACGCGTTCCCTTCTTCCCTTCAGTTACAGTCTAAAACTGAAACTTCAGATCAAGGAATTGCAAATTTATTTGCCACCTTCTTTCAATCGACGTACTCCTCGGATACTTATGACTCCTCCACCCCTTATCCATATCATCTACCTCATGTAAATAACGTGTTTCTTCCCTTCCTTGATGAAACTACAGTCTTCGAAGGGTTGTCATCAATTGACATCTGTTTCTCTGCGGGTCCAGATAAAGTTCCGAGCTGTATTTTAAAATACTGCGCTCAAGCCCTAACTCATCCTTTGACCTTCTTATTTAATTTATCCCTGGAGCATTCTCGCCTCCCCAGGATCTGGAATGAATCCTACCTTATTCCTCTTCACAAGAAAGGGTCCAGATCTAATATCGAAAATTATCGTGGTATTGCTAAACTGTCTGCCATTCCGAAGTTGCTCGAGCACCTTGTTACTCGTCAATTACAACACGCATGTTCTAGCATTATATCCCCGACGCAACATGGTTTTTTAGACATCGATCAACATCTACTAACCTTTTAGAATTCTCGTCTCTAATCAACCGAGGATTTCAAAGTGGCTTGCAGACTGACGTCGTTTTTACAGATTTCAGTAAAGCTTTTGATTCTGTTAATCATACTTTACTGATCCATAAACTCTCTTTATTAGGTTTTCCCACAAATCTTGTAAATTGGATATCATCGTACTTGTCGAATCGCACACAGCGTGTGTTGTTTAACAATGTCTTGTCGAATGTTGTCAAAGTAACCTCTGGAGTTCCTCAAGGAAGTCATTTAGGTCCGCTTCTTTTCAATTTGTTTGTGAACGACCTGCCCCAAGTTATTTTGCACTCAGTTACTTTAATGTATGCTGATGACGTTAAAATTTGTTTTTCCTTCTCCAACTGGTACTTGCATACTCGCCTACAACTTGACCTTGATGAATTAAGCATTTGGTGTTCAAATAACCTACTTTTCTTGAACCATTCTAAGTGCAAACTTATGACTTTTCACCGCCGTGCACCACATTTGGTCTCCTATTCTCTAGGACACCATGTCCTGGATCGAATCTCCACATCAAATGACTTAGGAGTCCTTTTCGATCACAAGCTATGTTTTAATAGCCATATTGCTTCAACTGTTAACAAAGCTAAGGGAGTTCTAGCGTTTATTAAGCGTTGGTCAAAAGAGTTTGACGATCCGTATATAACTAAAGCACTGTACGTCTCGTTGGTTCGCCCGATATTGGAGTATTGTTCTTGTGTGTGGAGTCCACAATACAAGGAGCAACAAATTATTATTGAATCCGTTCAAAAACAATTTTTAATATTCGCCCTTAGACATCTAAACTGGGACTCTGACAGACTCCTTCCACCATACCTATCTAGGCTAAAACTATTGAATCTACCCTCTCTACACCATCGCAGAATTTGCAATGGCGTGGTATTCATGCATAAGCTCATTCTCGGGATTGTGAACTCCCAAACGCTTTTGGGACGAATCGATTTTTCGGTTCCCTCCAGACCAACCCGTACCTTCCGCCCCATCCGATTATCCATATGTAGATCTAATTACTCCCAGCATGAACCTTTCCGGGTTTTATGCAATAATTATAATTACTTGTACCATTTAATATCCCCCGAATTATCCCTTGAAAAAATTATATTTAACATTTATCATTACCTTAGTTTAGAAAATGTGTAAATTGTATCTTTCCTTTCTGTCTTGTACATATATAATTAGTTTGTTTTTTCCTTTTTATTCCTATTCCATAATTAGCAGATAATTGTTAATTGAAATAAATAAATAAATAAATAATTAAAGTTCCAAGGGAAAAAGGACACTGCCATGACAACACATCGCTGGTGTCCAGCAGCAGTTCTTGGGGTCATCCGCAGCATCATCCTTTAGCTTCTTATTTTCGTTATTTTCCTGTAGGAAAAGCCAGAAGGCAAAACTTTCGAATTTTCACTTAACTCTAAAGTGCCATTAGAGTAGATTTTTCGAGCACCCAGAAGGACTCTTTTCGGTGGCATTGCATATTACGCATACCAGCCGCGTGCCGCATGCCGCATGCGGTGCCGCGTCGCGTGTGTTGCCGCGTGAGGATGCTGGCAATTTGCCAAAATATGAAAGATGTAATAAAAAAAAAAGAATAAAAAACGCAAGAAAGAAAAGAAAATTTTGTACAAAACCGAAAGAAAATTTTGTAGGGTAACGCCAAATCCTCAGTCCTACCCTTTAGTTCTTAAAGTTTGAATATTCTTAGCGAAAATTAATGCATTTTATTTGTAGTCTCATTTTTACTCCTCAGTTTTTATTTGAATGTGAATTTTGTTATATCTTGCATATAACATAAAAGTCAGAAAATTCCAGGGGAAGTTCAAAAGAATATTTTTAGAGCATTACTCATTCGACTTAGCTAGGCACAATTTCCCTGCAATTTCTTTTATATTATGCATTTGCAGCAGAGTCAATGATAACCTTGGGATTACACAGAAGCCAAAAAAAAAAAGGGAGCCAAACACATATGAGAAAATCTCTGCCATGTAAGCGATTTGGAGATGGTACTCGAGTACACTCGAGTCTCCCCCGGTCTCATCACAATCAGTGACCTCCTCCTCCTCGTCCACCCACTCGCTGACATTTCCACCGTTCTATCGCCTTGGGTTGTATCCTTTGCTCTTTCGGTGTTTTTTTTAGGGCTTAAGCGTACACATTCATAGTGTAAAAAGTTCCATAAATCACAAAATAAAAAGTTTAATTTAATGCGACCCCTGCATAACGCTTTTATATCTCTGTGTCGTCTGTTTGTGTGTGTTTGTAAAACAAAAACAAAAAACATTTTCAAGGTTTGCTCCTTAACAATGTCCAGACCCCACCTCGGGGGAGCTGCTGGAACGGCTCAAATTATTGACACTTTCCGCAGCAGCAGAGGCATGCCCATGCAACGTCTCCAGCGCACTGTCGCTCTGTGCGACAGCTGGCATGTCCTCATCCATGTCCTGATCGGAATCCATGTCGCTGCCTACTTCCAGGGATGCAGTCGAGCCCCAGGCACTCATTATCTTGCCCTTTGACTCGCGCCAGATGGAGAACAGACGCTCACGGCCAAAGGCCTGCAGAAAGGCATTGAGCAGATCGCGAGACTTGGCCTCCCATCTGGTCAACAAATCGAGCTTCACCCTCTTGCCGCGAGTCTTCAGCTCGTCCATTTTGTTTTGAAAACGGAACTTCTTCTCGGAGAGAAAAGATACATTCAGCTCCTTGGCGGTGTAGCCGCGCGCCAGATTTCGGCGCACAAACATATCGTAGTCCTTGACGATGCGTGCCACAATGTCCGAGGTGGACACACCCGGCGTACGTTCGGTGGCCACAAACATGCCGCGTGCCTTCAGATGGGCGTAGATGTCGCCCACCCCCCCAGAACCTCCATAGGGTATATCATCGTGGGCCACAAAATCAATTTTATGTTCATTCAGAAACTCATCGGTGAGTGTCCAGGGGGCATTGGCAACAATCTGTGGGACAGTTCGATCGATCGGTGGTGAGATCTTATGTGGATCATCGTTCATCGGCCACTCACCTCATCCACGTAACGGCAATGGCGCACTGCCTCGTAGCGCTCAAAGCCATTCATTACGGTGCGACCCTTCATTTTGAGCGTCAGCTCGTTGCTGCAGACTCCCACAATCAGATAGACATTCGGAAAGAGATTCTTCGCCTGCATCAGCTGTCGGGCATGGCCCTGATGGAACAGATCATAGATACCATCCGCATAGACGCGCACGCGACGCTTCGATTGTCCCGAACGAGCCATCTCTTGTGTGATCCGCTGCGTGTAATCGCAGGCCTTTAGTTCCTCCAAGGCCTGCGCATCATTGGCAAAGGGACACGGCTTGCTAAACGGCTGAAAGGTCATAAGAGCGGAAAAGGTTTCCTTTCAGGAGTGGCAATGGGACACGGACTGTTCTCCCTTGCTTACATATTTGTCAAAATTCAAATCATATAGTGGGAACGTTGGGTATTGCTCTTTAAGGGCCAACTTTAGCTCTGAGTCCGTTGCATCTTTATCCCCCAGCTGTTGATTCATTTGCCCTGATGCTGACAATAGCGAACGCGCTCCATTTCCGGATGATGATGGAGAGTCGGGTTCGATCATTGTATTTTATTTATTATTTTAATTTAATTTTTAGAAAAAATATATGAATTTCAGAGAGCTACAGAAAAATTGAATATTTCAGTAAGCTTCCAAATAGTTGACTGAATAATAGGAATACACAAATTTGTATCTTTTCTACACCGAATGATCGGCACACTGCGATGGGGATCAAATTTCATATATAGTATAGATTAGCCATTTTTCCAGGACAGTTTTGTCTCTTTTATATACAAATAAAATAACAATTGAAGCATTTCAATTGGTGACTTAAATCGAAAAATTTATTCCGATTTTCTTAGGAAAAGTGTGAAAATAAAAAAACATAGAGAAGACTTCGAGAAGGACCAAAGTTTCATCATTTTCTGTATCAACAAAAAGCAACAGAGTCCTTTCCTGTGATGCCCAATGCGAAAGGCAAAAACAGATATCGACAGTAACAAGGCACCGCAACAACAGCAGCAACAGAATCAGCGTAATGGAGTGGCCAACAACTCCATCCATGGCCCTCCCTCCTTCCTGTGTCGTTTCTCTTAATGGAATTGCTGCAGAGACAGGAAGAACAATACTCGTGCCAAAAACAACAAAAACAAAGGAAAATTTAATAGAAAATTTGCATAACAACTTCCGCTTTCAGTTTTTTCTGTGTGTGCGCCTGTATTTCTGTTGTTTTGCTTTTGCCATTTTATCATTGTTCCCCTGCCCCTGCTCTTCTTTTTGAGCATTCCCTGTTGTTGCTATTCCCCGTTCTTCTTTTGTACCTGTTGGAGCCACGCCTCCCACCCCCTACTGTTCCGTCTGTATGTGCCTGTTTGTGTCTGTCTGTGTACATTTATTTTCCCCGCTGTCTGCGGATGCAGACCGAAATGTAATTTGCACCAGAAAACTAAATTCCACGTCGTGCGGTGAACGATGGAACGATGAGGGGGAGCAAAAGAGAGAAGAGAACACCAGCCCGTAAAACATCATCAAATTTTGAATAGCCGTTCGGATACATACAGGCGGATACAGCGATGATATGTGCCACACACACATGCATACAGAGAAACATACATACACAAACCCCTCCCCCGCCACCCCATTAAAAGGAGGGGCGAACATTTCTGCACTTAATTTGTTAGCTTTGGTGCTAAGTCGCTTAATTTATTTTGTACATTTTTTGGCAATACGCTCCAATTTCACTCCCAGTGGGAAAATGTCCAATATTTGCTGTTGGCTCTAATTTGGAATATCCCCCCATTTTCAGCACAGGCCACAGTGATTATAGCGAGGATTTAATGAGTAATTCGTAATTAGAAATAGGACAGTTTAAGATAATTTAAATTCATTGAAATGTGATTCAAATGTGCCAAGCAAATTAATGACTTTAATTGCCTCAAAGAAAAGACGCACTAGAAAAGTTCTGCCAATCCAACTCTATTTATTTTGCATAAGAAATCACAGAAATTACTTAACCAGAGAAATGTTCTGCAATCCAAACTAAAAAAAAAAGCCAATAACTAACAAAATCTAAGAAACAAAAAACAACACACAAATCCTTGCTCTATTTACCTTCCATAACAAACATAAAATTTACATTTTAGCCTCATTTACCAACCTCTAGTACCCTCTTCTAAACACTTCAATTACGCCCAAAGCAAAATCCTCCTTCATTCAAGATAAAAATCCCAAGGAAAAACCAAACTGCTGCAATTCACAGCAGCATTTTGTTTTGGGGCATAATTCTGCATAAATCGCATCGATTGCCAGCGATTTGTACTTGTGTCCGAAATTGGATTGTGGGGCGCCGTATATAATGATTGCATTTCCGATTTAAACAATCTACGGACTAAGTCGGCATCTTATTAACATAAGCCACTACGCCACGCCACTTCGCCACTCGGCAGATAATCGCAGGACTTAGACGAGGAGAGTAATCCTTGCAAAAACAAATTGAGTAATGCCGAGCGACATCGACGGCGACAGCGATAATAAAAAGGGGGAAGCAGACGGAAAACGAATCGTTGAACTTCGCTCGCAAATAAATGCTACTGTTGCTGCTGCTGGCAGGTGCAACACGAAGGAGCACGAAGGATTTCGAGGATGTGGAGGATGTAACCATAAAAGTTGCTTACTGCCGGCAGTTGGTCCGGACATTTACGGCTGGACATGCAAACACAAGCTCCTCCACTGCGTGTCAGCGGATCCAACGATTTGTTGCCTGCCCTGCAATTTGCAGTCCTCGAATTTTTCCCACCCGTTTTTCTCCTTGGGAAAAGCGGAAGAGTAAACGGCAGCTCTTTCCCCCGAAAGTTGAGAACAAAAGAAAACAAAAAGTAAATTAAAATCGTTGCAATGCTTCGCCCTAGGATTGCAATGCACTGGCGAGGCTACTACATTCCCCTTGGATGGGTGTCGTGTCCGTTATCCGGCCCAAGGAGGGAAGGGACTTTCAGAGCCAAGAGGAAGGAGTAGTGGACAAGTTCTTGATCTTCGGGCCAAGTCAGGTGTCAAGGTGTCAGGTTGTGTCATCGCGCGGGGCCTTAATTAAAGTTGTCGCGTGGCGTTTACCTTTTTTTTTGTGGAGACGAAAAACTATCTTTGGACATCAGTCTACTTAATATCAATTAACTTTTGCTGCCAGTGGCAGCAGCAGGGCATCGCTTTCCAGAGTGATTATAATTACAATTTTCCGCTAATTGGGCAACCGAAAAACTTGGCCAAAACACTGCATCCACAAACTTTAAAGAAAATGCAAGAAAACTTCTAAGATGGGGAAAATGCAGCGAGAAATCAGACTTCTAAAATGGTGGAAAAGCTGGGAAAACTCGAACTCAGAGTGGCGGAAAAATGCAGAGAAAACTGTAACTTCTAAGCTGCGGAAAATGGCAGGGAAAACTCTGACGACTAAGATGGCAGAAACCTTGCTTAAAGTTGCTCTACTGGGAAAAATGATGAAGATGCCTGCGTCCTTAAAATCAATTGAGAATTAATTGTCCAACAATAAAAAAAACTTTGTGATGTCTGGCGGCATATTTTCAGAGAATTATGCAGACAAACAGAAGCTAAAGATGAAAGAGAAAATGTTCTAATGGAAAGCGAAGTTGGAATTTCAACGAAAATTCAGATAAAATCAATACTCTTGGAGTATGTATTTCAATCATTCAATGACGAGTACAAGTCTCATCTTACTAACTGACACGCTTGCAAATTAATTACGAGTATCTTTCAGATTATATTACACCTAATTCAGTTTGTTAAATACCCCCAGGCAGCAGAGGATACCTGCTGCTCCTTTGTTGTATTTAAAGTGCCATTAATTTACATAAAATTCACATAAAGTGCATTCTCAGAGACTGTCAAGAGAGGATTAAGATTCAGAGACATTCCGAGTCTCTTATTGAATCATTCATTAAACATTCAAAATGAAGCCAAAAAATTCCATTTGCATTTTCCCCTAAATGGCAGCTCCATGCTGGCAAACTATGCTTAGAAAAATCTGAATATTTCTTCAACTAAATAAACGGGCGAAAATCCATAGAAAGCGAAAGAGACAAAGCATAAATTTTGTCTCTTACTTGCTTATGTGAGGCAATCAATTGTAAATCAAAAGTGTAAATAGATTCAACAATTTTCACCCAATTAATTTTCCATTTGGCATGGAAATTGGTTTAACGTTATGACAATTAGAGAAAGTTGAAGAAACAAGGAAAAAGGGAAACAAGAGAGGGCGAAAAGGCAAAACTTTGATGTGTAGATATGGGACTTAAATCGAACGCTTTTCGAATTTCTATCGATTGGATATCCATCGAGTACATTTCTCTTGAATTCTGGGCATATGGATAACCTTTAACCTCCTCTTGGGGCATCCTTTTTCAGCTGAAAAGGCACTGAAAATGAGCCATAATTACTGGACGCTTTTTTTTTGTTTACCAATTAATTGTAGAATATTATGCTAATTGCTAATAAAAGCCCAACAAATTCGCATTCGCTTTCTTGGCTTGGCGCTGTTTTTCTTTCATTATCTCTGACCCCCAAAATCTTGGCTTATCATTTGCTTGGGTATTTGCACAGGACCTAGGACCGAACAAGGATTTGCTGCCCATTAAAATCTAAATTAAATGCTTTGATTTTCATCGGTCAGTGGCCATAAATTTAATGACTTGCCTTCTGGCTTCAGATTTACTTTATTTATGAGGCTTCAAACCCAATTCCCGTCCCTGAATCTGGTTCTGATTTCTGGGGAGATTTTCTTAATTAGATTATTTGTTGGCCACGTTTACGAGAGGGGGTGGGCCAGCATTTTATGACACATTTAATGAACAGCCAGCAGCCATCGAGCGAGCAAGGCAGCTGATCGATGGTCTCGTTTGCCCCAACACAAAAACCGCAATCATTGCTCCCCAAAACGAATCAATTTAGAGTCCTAGGCGGCACTCAGTGCATCCACAGCCATCGGCCACTAACAAAATTATGGCCTGGTGGTGGGCTCTGATGATGGAGAAAATATGTGGCATGTTTTAGTGCGTGCTGCATGATTTGGAAACCCCATTTATTGGTTGGCATGAATGTTGTCCATAATATTGTAAGCAGAGAGCCCCTGCGTGTCCCAAAAGCTGATTAATGCTGATTAAGGGATAAATGTGGAAATGGAAAAACAAAGTTAGTTTTTAATTTTATGGAAACCAGAGGAAAATCATATAGGAAATGGACAGATTAGAAGCAGGAAATGTATCAAAAGAAATGCTAACCATTTGATGTTCCCTTTTGGAGATAAATAAATAAACAAAGAGATATTTGAGGGAAAAATAAGTTCGTTTTTAGAAGCGAATTTTGGACTAAATTGAGGGAAAACCCCATGAGAAATTCAACTATATAAGGTATTTTCCTTTCTATAGAAAATTAGGTAGAAAAATCGTACAAAAAGTGAAGGATAGGCCAATTTTTCCATCATATTTATAGACAAGCCCTACAAACACTTTCAGTATTCCATCATAATCATAAATAAACATATTGAAGGTCCTCCCTCGCAATTTTCTTCTAGTTTTCCCTTTATTCAAACATTTTATTAGCATGTTTGTTTGCATTTTCATTTAACGTTTGAGTTGGCAACAGTTTTGGGCTGTTGTTTTGGCTGTCATCGATCATTTTAAGTGGGGTTTTGGCCAACATTTGCCATTAATTAGGCAAAAGTTTTGCCGAATCCCTTTGCCTTCATGCACAAAAAATAAATAAGAAAAAACTGCCGAAATAACAAATGAGACAAGCGGCTAGACAAGCGACAAGAAACGTGGGTTGTCATTAATGATGATGATGATGATGGCTCTGCCCTTGAAAAACAACAGGACAAATGCCGCGACACAAAAAAGTGTCGCCAAATATTTATTTTGTCAAGAAACAAAAAGAGGAAACTGAAAAAAAGGTCCAGTACTTTAAGACCATATCATGACGATAAATTGGAGGGTCAGTACATTTAAGGATTCTCTCACTATGAAAAACACTTAACATCTGAGTTATCTTTGGGAATTTCGAACCTAGATATTGTGTAGCTGTCTTTGGCATAGTTTCTACTCAGAATTTTTCCTTTTTAGGGTGTACTAGCAGACCCGCGCACTTCGCTGCTTATAAATTGTATTTAATTTAAGTTTTGGGATATTTGTATAATTTGATGTATTTTATTTTATGGGTGCAATCAAAACGAGAGCCAATCAATGCGAATACTCTGATCTAATTATGATTATATTTTGAATTTTAATAATTTCTAGAGACCCTTTTCCGTGTAATAAAATATAAATTATATTTAACATTTAATGAGGCAACACGTTGCATTTAACGAGCCCATTGTTTGGGTCACAGTCACTCCTGCGTTTGACAGACGGCTTTTAATATTTAATATTTGATGCAAACAAATGGGGAAAACAAATCGAATTAAGGTACAGAATATCCGCACGGAAGTGGCGCTCCATTTACGTATTTTATCGGCATTAAGTTTGGTCGAATTGTGGAATACTCTGGCTGCAATCCAATTTAAAAATATTTTGAAAATACTGCATCCTAAATTCTGGAGCATTCAAACTCCCTATTGGATGCGGTTCGGATTAAATTGCAGGGTAAATTGGTGTCTCCAGGCAGCTTACATATAGAGATGAAACACGTTTAATTACATATTAAATGACGCCCCAAATAGAGGCGGCGCTCTTCCGCCTGTGTTCGTTGCAATTACTCCTGTGGCAGATGGCTGGATGCAGTCAGGATATGCCTCACAGTTGTTGAAAATTTAATTACAAAAGTAAATGTTTGAAAGATGTGCTGTACTGTGTGGCAGCATCATTAACTTTCACACTGAGCAAATGGCACTTTCCATTCCACTCTTTTTTCCTTACTTTCGCACACAATGCTACCCTCGCTTTCCCCTACTTCTTCCTACTACCTACTTCCTCTCTCTTTTCTTTACACAAAAGTCCTCTCTCCTTTGCTGAATTTTGCACACACAGTGCCTCGTAGAGCCTCTTTTCCTCTTAGTTCTGCTGCCTCTGTCCCTCTTATGATGTTTTCCTGCCTCGTTTGCTCCCTCAAGTGCCATGTAATCGACTGCATTTTGCTGCAAGCAAAAGCGACAAAACGCCACAGATCCACATCCGATGGCACAGATGAAAGGTGCCCTACAAAAGGAGCTCAAGTGGTACTCAACGGTTGAGGACTACTCCAGCCACACTCTCTTTGGAAAGGAGGAGTCCACGCCCATCTCATCTGTTGGTCAGTGGAAAAACCCTTTCGGCCAAATCGTTCATATATTATTTTTCAATTAATGGATAACCAGCAGACATTTTCTTATTCACTTATTCCTTTCAATTTGTATTTTAAATATCAATTATGCAAATAGCTTACATTCTTCCCTTATTTTCCAACTTTCATAATCTATAATAAAGATACAAAAAATAACATACATATATATTGCATGAAAATCTATAGTATTACGTATGTATTATTATGTATATATGTAGTTAAATATGTAGATATAGCCACAAACTACATGGACAAACAATTTGCATTTGTAAACACTTGTTGAAACTGAGTTTCCATTGTTCTCTGGCCAAAACAGGGAGAGAGATAGATGGGAAAGTACTTTCACTCTGGCATGACGTCAACGGGTAGGTAGACGTTTGTGCGCACCCTTGGTACAGTACCAGGAGTGCCGCTCCCCGGGATTAAAATCTCTATAATTTTCTATCCAGAAAAGTTTTTCCTACCTTGCTAAACTTTTTTCCTGCACTGAAAATTGACATTTTCATTTCATAAATCAATACGAAAGGAAAGGAAGTTTCATCGAAATATATCATATGGGAAAAATGAATGAAAACTCATCTGTTAACATTTTCCATGATTTTCTTCTACGAACACACAAAATTTCTATGGATTTTTATACAATTTATTGCTGGGTCATATATCAACCAGAAACTTTAGCCAATTTTCAGACATTTCACATTGCAGATACAATATTCAAAATTTACAGCTTTTCTTGGCATCTTACTATTTTCATGAAAAGCAACTCCTTCTTGGCGCTTTTCCTGTTTATGGCAGGGACACTTTTCATTAGCTAATGTCAAAGGAAAATGCAATTAAGCGAGTGATTCGCAACCAACACCCCCGTGATAACAAATAATCCCAGCAATTCCACACAATTTGCGTTCCAATTGGTTTCATTTACACTCCGAAGGAAGGAAGGATAGGCGGAGGCGGCGCGTGAAGTAAATTATTGTTTTTGAACCCACGCCCCGCGTCTGTGGCGCCAGCGATTCCCCGCAAATAAATTCCAAATAAGCCCCCCATTTAACCATTTAGCTGGGAGATTCATCCACGAGTGTGGCATCTGGGCGGATTATTTTCCAGCAGCTGCCACACCTTCGGGATTCGATATTCGACATTCCTTAGGCGAGGACTTCAAAGGTGGCGTTAGACAGCAGCAGCTGCTACTACTCCTGCAGCTGATTATAAGCGAATTGGCATTTAATAATGAGAGCTACTCCACGAGAGAAGCTGGGTCCTAAGCCATTCTGAAACATTCTCTCAACATTCGAGCAGAGGTCTAACATCCTACACAATCACATAAATATGCTCCCACTCTCGCTCTCTCTTTCTGTCTACTATACTTAAGTACATATATTATGTACCCTGGAAAACACAGACATAATGTGGGCGTGGACCCACAAGGGCGTCATACTGTCGAAAATTATTGCCCCCGACGCTCGTCTCATCTCATCTCGTCGCTTGGTTTTTGTTGGCTTTTCCCCCAGCTTTTCCGCAGCTGTAGACATTTGACTGCGTTTCGGGTTACAGCATTTTCGATGCGATGATTTTGGGGTCAGAATGAATTGAGCCCCCTGTGTGTCCTTTTGCCTCATGGGGAGCAGGAGCACCTCTCCCTTTACGCCTCTTTAGAGGGACTTTTTCCTCTGTATTTTACGCCTTTTGGGTCCACTCTTTGCTCTGCCTCTTACGCTCCTTTGGGTCCACTCTCTGGACTTGTTTTTGTTAATGAAGCAACAGCATTGGACCACAACGAGGAGTTATGTATGACAAACAAGGGTTAAGGCAACAAGTTCTGATTTAAAAACTAGTCAAAAACAACAATTTATGAATGAATGAAACCCAAGAGAGAATATATTGTTATATAGACCAAAATTATAGAGGGATATGTAGAATAGAGTGTAAAGTATCTACATATGTAGATATATGTACGTACATTTTTTAGCTACTCCTGAGGAAATTGAATAAAATATGGACTCTATTTTAACGAATCTAAATTGAATTTAATGGAAGATTTAATAAGTTTTATCTAGTGAAAATTTCCAGGAGGCAATTCAGTAATCAAATTTGACACGTGGAAAAATGTACAGTGCTCTTGTAAGCTTCTTAATTGCTATAGGAACAGACAGACACGTGCAACACAAAGAGGGTCTTGGGATGCGCGGAAGGGTCGGTGACCATTTTCATTAGGCTGGCATTCTGCCACTCGTTGGGGCAGATGCCATTTGCCATTTGAGGCAGAGCATTTGTCCTCCCGGGTGAATTTCTGTTGCACTTCATTTCCAATTAACCGCGCTGCCACTTGCGAGGAGTTGTCGTTGGAGCCACTTGTTGTTGTTGCCACTGATGTCGGAGGAGGGTGTTATGTGTCGTGTGGCAGGGACAACACTTGTGCGAATTAAAAAAGAAAAGAAAAAATGAATAAATTAAATGTGAGGGAATTTCTTGCTGGGGGAGGACAGATTTCACACATTTGTGGCACGTGGCAAGTGGCTAGATTCAAAACTGATTTAGATTTATGTTGAATGTTGAGTGTGTGCGGCAAACCGTTGAGAAAAATGAGACAGAGTTTCCTTAATTTCCCCAAGAGATAGAAGAGGGAGCGAAATGAATAATAAATGAATAATTCAGATTGAAAGGTGAATCAAACATAATGAGAGAACCACCAAAGAGAGAAACCTCTCCTTCTAGCTATTCTTTCTATTCCTTATATGCATCCTTGATGTCCTTTGGATATTCTTATAATCTGCATATTTCCACAACATTTTATATGCATGAAAAAAACCCCACATGAATGACGGCTGCCTCTCTATTGTATTGAGAGAACTCTCTGCATTATCTGTCCGTAACAACAATTTTTTCTACGAGTAGATTTGTCATGCATCAAATATTGTTTTGTCCATTTTCCATTTCCCTTATGGCATATGCCGTCGTCATCCTCACCCCCCTCACATATTTTCTCTGTCTATTGTGGCTTTATTAAAAAGTTTACAATGCAACACATTTCTCTGCTTTTCTCTGTTACATGCCACACATATCATGGCTACATTTTTGATGGCTTTCCCCTTACTTTTAGCCTACGTACACACGCTGGACTTTAGCTAGACATGGAATAGTGGGTAAGATAAAGTACTCTTTGCATTTGGAAAAACTTTATCTTTAGAGAGTTTGAATGGGTTTTGGGGATTGTGTTTGGTCGACATATCATATACATGGGGAGGGTCAACAGATGTTGCCAAAAGTTCTGAGCCCCTCAGCTTGGACAGAAGGAATACAAGAAGATATTAAAGATAATAAATAACACAGAAAATAAAGTACCGTTGGCGCGTTTAAATTAAAGATATTTCAATCTATCCAATTTATTAAATTGTTCTAAAATTCATCTTATATGCAAATGATCAAACGACTAATTACCGAAAATGTTGGAAGGAGGCAAATTTCTCTATATGTGGCATGCGCCAAGAAGTTATTCAATTCAAAGTGTTGCGACTTGTCGAAACTTAAGTTTTGTGGTTCTGTCATTAGTTGCAAAATGTTGCCATGGCTTTGAGGTGCCCTTTGCTCTCTCCCTACCGTATTGTTGCCAAGTTGTCAGCCTAAGTGTTGTTCCATAAATGACATTTACAAACCAAGGCAAAGAACTTTACTTTACATACATATGAAATATGAAAAAATTTTCGTAACTTCTTTTAAAACAGAACTTGATTAGCAGAACATGAATAATGTAAAATAAAATTGATATATTTATAAAAAAGAATTTCGGTTGGGAATTTAGACAATCAGAATAAATGTTGAAATATAATGCAAAATAAAATATATTAAATAATTAGACTTACCTTACATTTAGTTGAAACGTTCAAGAGGGCACTGCTGCCGATATTCTCTTATGCTTTTCCCCATTAGTGGATTGTTCTTCCGAAAGCAAAGAGTAACAAGTAAACTCTATTTACTTAATTGTCATACATACTAGTCTTTCCGCTCTTTCTACTATATAGTTTTTGTCGGACATTTTATTGTTTTTCTCACTCGCATTTACTTTCACTTTTTGCCGAAACCGCCTAGCACCCCTTGCCGTCTTAATGACCATCTTGCACTTCCGTCACCTTCACTCACTTTTTTGGCCATCTAGGCTTTTATTATTTTCCGCTCTTTTCATAGTTTAGCGGGCCTTTTCCGCTCTTTCTTTAGTTTTGCGGGGCATTTTATTCTCACTTGCACTTTCACTCACGTTTTGGCCATCTAGCCTTTTATTATTTTCCGCTCTTTTCATAGTTCAGCGGGCCTTTTTCCGCTCTTTCTTTAGTTTTGCGGGGCATATTATTCTCACTTGCACTTTCACTCACTTTTTTGGCTATCTAGCCTTTTATTATTTTCCGCTCTTTTCATAGTTAAGCGGACCTTTTTCCGCTCTTTCTATAGTTTTGCGGGGCATTTTATTTTCACTTGCACTTTCACTCACTTATTGGCCATCTAAGCCTTTTATTATTTTCCGCTCTTTTCATAGTTCAGCGGGCCTTTTTCCGCTCTTTCTTTAGTTTTGCGGGGCATATTATTCTCACTTGCACTTTCACTCACTTTTTGGCTATCTAGCCTTTTATTATTTTCCGCTCTTTTCATAGTTCAGCGGGCCTTTTTCCGCTCTTTCTATAGTTTTGCGGGGCATTTTATTTTCACTTGCACTTTCACTCACTTATTGGCCATCTAAGCCTTTTATTATTTTCCGCTCTTTTCATAGTTCAGCGGGCCTTTTTCCGCTCTTTCTTTAGTTTTGCGGGGCATATTATTCTCACTTGCACTTTCACTCACCTTTTTGGCTATCTAGCCTTTTATTATTTTCCGCTCTTTTCATAGTTAAGCGGACCTTTTTCCGCTCTTTCTTTAGTTTTGCGGGGCATATTATTCTCACTTGCACTTTCACTCACTTTTTTGGCTATCTAGCCTTTTATTATTTTCCGCTCTTTTCATAGTTCAGCGGGCCTTTTTCCGCTCTTTCTTTAGTTTTGCGGGGCATTTTATTCTCACTTGCACTTTCACTCACGTTTTGGCTATCTAGCCTTTTATTATTTTCCGCTCTTTTCATAGTTAAGCGGACCTTTTTCCGCTCTTTCTTTAGTTTTGCGGGGCATATTATTCTCACTTGCACTTTCACTCACTTTTTGGCTATCTAGCCTTTTATTATTTTCCGCTCTTTTTCATAGTTAAGCGGACCTTTTTCCGCTCTTTCTATAGTTTTGCGGGGCATTTTATTTTCACTTGCACTTTCACTCACTTATTGGCCATCTAAGCCTTTTATTATTTTCCGCTCTTTTCATAGTTGAGCGGGCCTTTTTCCGCTCTTTCTTTAGTTTTGCGGGGCATATTATTCTCACTTGCACTTTCACTCACCTTTTTGGCTATCTAGCCTTTTATTATTTTCCGCTCTTTTCATAGTTAAGCGGACCTTTTTCCGCTCTTTCTTTAGTTTTGCGGGGCATATTATTCTCACTTGCACTTTCACTCACTTTTTTGGCTATCTAGCCTTTTATTATTTTCCGCTCTTTCCATAGTTTAGCGGGCCTTTTCCGCTCTTTCTTTAGTTTTGCGGGGCATTTTATTCTCACTTGCACTTTCACTCACGTTTTGGCCATCTAGCCTTTTATTATTTTCCGCTCTTTCTTTAGTTCCGCGGGCCTTTTTCCGCTCTTTCTATAGTTTTGCAGGGCATTTTATTCTCACTTGCACTTCCACTGACTTTTAGCTACAATCGTGTTGTACGCACTCACAGAAAAAAACAAAACTCAACAAAAAAATAACTCAAGCTGACGGGCACATCACGCCATGGATGGTTCCGTTATTTTACTTCGCCTTCTTTCCACTCGAATTCCCATAACTGGAAAGCAGCGCTAAAAGTGCGACGCAATTGCCATTTTTCGGTACTAATTTTACATAGATAAAACATTGAAACTAATTGTCTTCACACCTTCTGTGATCTTTTTTTTTAGTTCCTGAGCTTTTGGCGCTCCACACACATGGGTCTTTAATTTTCCCGACTTTTCAGGCTTTTTTTAACCATGTATTAACATTTTTTCGGCAGATTTTTCTTTTAAACACTTGCTACACATATCACACGGGTTTTTATATAATTTTCCTATCTTCTTCCGCTATTTTGACTCCGCGACGCGAAAAAACGTCCTTCTGCGCTGGGAGGTTAAATTTGACTTCGCGCTCTCTTCTGCGGCTGTGGTCAACTGAAGGTGAACGAACCGCAGACTCTCTGAGATCAAAAATGAGTGTGTGTGTGTGTGTGTGTGAGCTGTTGCTTTGCTTAGCATGGGTGGGAGGGAGAGAGAGTGTAAGTGTGTAATGTTTCGAGTGGGCAGCAGTTCTACAACTACGACGCAATTGCCATTTTTCGGGACTATTTTCACATAAAAAACAACATTGAAACTAATTGTTTTTAGATTTTTCTTTAGTTCCTGTTCTTGTGGCGCTCCACACACATGGGTCTTTAATTTTCCCGACTTTTCAGTCTTTTTTTAACCATGTATTAACATTTTTTCGGCAGATTTTTCTTTTAAACACTTGCTACACATTTCACACGGGGTTTTATATAATTTTCCTAACTTCTGCCGCTATTTTGACTCCGCGACACGAAAAAACGTCCTTCTGCGCTGGGAGGTTAAATTTGACTTCGCGCTCTCTTCTGCGGCTGCGGTCAACTGAAGGTGAACGAACCGCAGACTCTCTGAGATCAAAAATGAGTGTGTGTGTGCTGTTGCTTTGCTTAGCATGGGTGGGAGGGAGAGAGAGTGTAAGTGTGTAATGTTTCGAGTGGGCAGCAGTTCTACAACTACGACGCAATTGCCATTTTTCGGGACTATTTTCACATAAAAAACAACATTGAAACTAATTGTTTTTAGATTTTTCTTTAGTTCCTGTTCTTGTGGCGCTCCACACACATGGGTCTTTAATTTTCCCGACTTTTCAGTCTTTTTTTAACCATGTATTAACATTTTTTCGGCAGATTTTTCTTTTAAACACTTGCTACACATTTCACACGGGTTTTTATATAATTTTCCTAACTTCTGCCGCTATTTTGAGCCGCGACACGAAAAAACGTCCTTCTGCGCTGGGAGGTTAAATTTGACTTCGCGCTCTCTTCTGCGGCTGCGGTCAACTGAAGGTGAACGAACCGCAGACTCTCTGAGATCAAAAATGAGAGGCTTTGCTTTTGCAATGTGTGTGTGTGCTGTTGCTTTGCTTAGGATGGGTGGGAGAGAGATGGTGAGTGCGTTTATCTGTTTCTAGTCGGGAGCAGTGCGACGCAATTGCCAGCCCTTCGCTGAGAGCATCTAAGAGCGGCTGTTGTTGTTTTTTTTATTGGAGTACATCTTTGCTGAGAGGATCTTAGAGCGGCTTTGCACTTGCAATGTTGTTGTTGTTGATGTTCTGTGAGGGTGAGGTGAGTAAGCTAAGGAGTGCGTGGAAGACGTAAGAGAGGATGAGCAAAGAAGAGTTGAAGGATTTTCGTTTTGCTCTGCTTATCTGTTTGTGCACTGCTTAATTTTCTAAGACTGTTAATGCACACGTGTACAAAAATACATATGTACATACATATCTGTATGTACACTCTTAGTCACCGTGTGCCATTTGTAATTAATCTAATCCTATTATCCTTTTGATTTCATGGGCACACAGCTACAGCTGTGGACGGCAACCCCAGTCTCGGCTCCAAATATAATGATGATGATGATCAAATTCGAATCTAATGAAATGTAAACGAAAGCAAATCAACGGGAAACAGTATAGAAGGCCCAACGATGTGGGGAATACCCTAACATAAAATCAGTTCCTGAGAGAAAGAACAACTGTTGAACCCACCAGCAAAATCTCAACGACTCAGCCGTCAATTAATCAATGTCCAAACATATTAAATGAAGTAGTTCTCCTGCCACGAGTGTCCCATCAGTGGCAATGAGGGACGGGACGCACTCAAGTGGTGATCTAATGACAGACGGATGTGAAGGGAATGTCAATCATCCGCCATATGTGCCACAGCAGCAACAGGGCCTCGCTCTCTCTCTTTCTCTGTCTCTCTCTTCTTAAGTGGAAGTCAGTATGCTGCTGAAAAAGCCTAATCACAGAGAAAGAACTCAAAAGTTTTCCACCACCCCCAACCACACACACACACACACAGAGGTTTTCCCTTCAAAGTCAAAGCTTGTCTGTTGTCGCTGCAATTGTCGCTGGCGACAAATAGAAAAGTTTCCCCAAATGTTTGGTAACTTAAATTGTTTTGTGGTTTTTTGACAAGGCTAAGACTTACACCCACCCACAAACACACACACATACCCGAGACCATGGAAATGTTAGCCAAATTAAACACTTAGGAGGAGTGCTGTACAAATAATGAAATGAAAATCATATAATTTGCATTATGTCAAAGTTGAAAATGGCCTAAAACATTTCTGTTTTCGGTTTTCCCAAAAGCAATGCGCGTGCTCAAGTATTACGATGGAAATTGAAAACTTTTGGGCGCGTGTTGGAGTGACCCCCCACGTCAAGGGGGCAGCAAGGGGATAGTGCAGAGATTTCTGCCATTTAGAACTTTGTTGAAAGTTCATTGAACGAAAATCTTAAATGCAAATAATTCGAAATGGAAGATCGAATGCCCAATGCAAAGGGAATGCCTGATGATGGAAAATTGTTCATTAAGCTGCTCTGGTAAATAGTTTTAATTGGATTTCAAGCTATGTGAATATGAATTTGCAATCATTTACTTACAGGCAGTCATATCAGCCTCTCCTTGAGTGAGTCCTGGCTGCTGTCCTTGCCCCATAAATATAATCTCAAATAATTGTCAGAAAAATTCCTCACTGACAGCTTCCACAGAATGCAATTTTATTGCTCCATTAGACATCTATAAAAACATCATATATTACAACAAACTCTAATGACTTTTTCCCAAGAGACATAAACGGATTTTCAGCTTAAAGTTGTTTTCCCATTTAGTTTTCTTTGGAAACAAAATGGCCGACAGTATTATATATTTCGGGACATCAATTTATGAAGAATTCAATTGTAAATTCCACTTTGATTTTCTTTAAAAAAAATTTAATATTTAATTATATTTAGCTAATATTTGTGGCTGATTTATGCTTTAAATTTCAATTAGAAATCCCTTAGATTTGTTGTATTACAAATTCTCTTGGCACATGTGCTTTAATTAACTTTCTCATTATAATAAATGTTAACAAATCCTTGGGGATCCATCCGATTTCTGTGGAAAGGCAGTGCCCCTGGGGAACATTAAATAAATCTGGAAACTGGAGTTAAGCCGAAAGTTGTTTTTACGCATTAAGGAAATAAATAATAAACAGAGTCGGGGAGAGTCCTTTCCATGTGTAAACCACAAGACTCTTGTCAACATCCGAAAGCATTCTTTATGCTTCTCATTTTTACCATTTTCCCTCACTTTTGTTGTTGTGAAAATTAACAACTTCATATGTCAGCAGTGATATCTTCATACCCCATGCCACACACCTCGCATAAAAAGTGTATCCCCCATTGTCGCAGCTTTATCACTCTTGCCACACACACATGATGGAGGGAGGGACTTGGGCTTTAAGCGAAGCTCATTTGCATGAATTGCTGGTGCTGGTGCTGGTGCTGCTTTCCGCTTGAAGCTCTTATCAAGCGGCAACCAACACTCCATAAATTGTCTAAAATTAGCCATAAACAAAAGCAAACTGCGAAAACAAAACCGCTCTGTTGCAACAATCTCTCAAGAGTGTAGCAACCTGCCAGCAGGCCCCGACACCCTCTCTTAAGCTCGTTATGCTCTATTATAGTAGTATACCCCACCTACTTCTGCGCTCCACCATGGCAACCCGCATCACCATCCTCAGCATTCGCATCCTAATGCTTCGGGGGTGCGAGAGTGGTACAAAATCAGAAAACGGAAACAGACTAAATATGTCTGTTGTTTCTGTGGCCCCTCCTTTGTGGAGTTGCCTTTTGATTTCCGTTGCCATAATTTATTATTATCCGGACGCAAAATAAAATAATTTGTATAAGAGCCATTGTCCAGGGAGATGGTAGATGGGAGAGAACGGAAACCGAAACTGGGCGAGTCCTAAAAACAACACAAAACAAACCAAATAGCAAAAAACCTCAGAAAAATACAAAACAACAAAAATAACAGAAAAAAAGAAAAATATGTAGGTGGTTTGCACCTGGGATCTGAGGACTGGCCTCAGGATGAGCTGTGAATGCTCTTTGGAAATAAAAGAATTTTATGATTTTTTTGAGGCGAACTTTTAGTTTATTCAGCTGCCTTGAATTAATTTTTTGTATGGGATTGAGGAACTTTAAGTAGTTAATTTTAACATACAGCTGAATGCTATTCCGTAACTTTCTGGGGTGAAATATTTGAGCCAAAAGACATCTGTAAACGCATTCGAAGCATAAAGTCAGGATAATTTTCTTATTCTGCTGCTATTACAAGCCTTTTACCTTCACTAATATACCCCTAATTTGTATAGGGAAATCCTTTCAGCCATGCTCAGCGCAAAAACAAAACAAAAACTTCCGCCGCCCAAAAGAGGATCCCCATTGTATTTATTTCTCTTTTGGGTTTTTAACCTCTTGGGCGAGTTCCCTCTGTGGGGTTATTTTTTTTCCCTGTCAACCACAAGAAAAACAACAATAGACAGCGTTCACACACTTTAAAGACCAACGCATTCGAGTTCTTTCAGCGCCTCCTGGGGTGTGCCCCTTCCTGCCTGCCTGCTGCTGGTTGGGGTTAAAGTTGGAAGTTCGAGGAGCTGTTACTTTTTTTATGGCCGACTGTGCTACTGACGGGGCGCCTGATTGAGCGTAAAGTTGTAAAACTTAAGGAGTGCTAAGTGCCCTCGGTCCTGGCCCTCCGTCTGGATCCTGTCCTCCTACGATTATGGCCAATAAAGCACGCATGTCGGCGCCAGAACTCCGGGAGGAGCGACTGTGCTAAAAAATTAAATATGCCTCGGACGAGCTCTCGCTCTTGAGCTCTTCTCTCGACGACGTTCCACTACGGCTTAATATCCTTCTCTGAGGTGTGTTCGCCGGACATTGTCCGGTTGGATGGTCACAGTGGGACACACTGCGTGGGGGTGCGGTGCACAGTAGGTGGTATAAATTTATTAGCTTCTGGCTGTGTGGAAAACGGGCCAAAAAGATGGAACAGATTAACCTTAACTTACGAGCCACTTGTTCCGGGTTCCTGGGAAATCATATTTTAACATAGTCCCCATAATCGGTGTCCGGTGAGGAGGCGGGTCGGGTGTAATGCGGTTAGGAGAGTTTTTAAAAAATAGGGCAGTGGTTAAAAGTAAATAAAAAGAAATTGTTCCTAGGCCTTTAACAAAATTAACAGTAGGTTTAATAATTATTTTCTTTCACTTTTGTGATAATTGTTAAAGCCAAAAAATAAAGCAAACCAAAATAAAATCCTCGCAATTTATCCACAAAAAAACTGTTTCCCAATTAAATGAAGCTGCATATATGTATGTATGTAAGTACGTATGTACATACATATGTACGTAAATTCAATATGTAAATTGCCAAAATATGGTTTGTTTTGTGTGGCGATAAATGCACCACATGGGAGGCGCCGCCACTCGACTAATACACTCCCCACACAACAGAATAAATTTACATACAAACAAAGAGAGGTAAGTCGCCGCTTTGATACCCTTTCGAAGTGGTCATTGCTTTGGCAGCCATTTTAGACTTCTTCACTGTTCTCCTCTGAGGTTTCTGCTTTCAAAGACTTTGCAGAATGATATACAGATCCTTTGGGTCGCCGCAAATGCTTTCTTTTCTTCCTTGCCAAGCCTCTCCACCAAATAATATTATTGTATCGAACGGGTATAATAAATGGAAAATGCAGTCAAAATATTTGCAGCATCGCAGCCGCAAATATTTAAGTGTCATTGCTGTTGTGGCAATTTTTTCGGTTGTCAACTGGAGAGTCAAGGACCTAGTGGCGCCTCTGGAAGCCACACAACACACAGACACACACACGCATATCGAACAGTCATTCTGGCGTCTGGAATATAAGCACACTTTTTATGCAAAACGAATCAAAATCCAATTATAAACCAAAAGCATGCGTTTGTTTTGATGTGCCGTGCATAGGAGAGGAGAGAGTGTTGGGAAATGGGAGGACGGACTGTACTGTCCACCGCACACACCCACACAGAAACCCACCAAAACCGCAGCGCATACAGCGAAAACAGCTGTGTAGCCAGGGCTGTCGATTTCCCCATTTTCAGATCCCGTTAGATCGTTATTTTATAGAATTTTTGTAGACCTTTTACAAAGGGCCAAGGCCAAATCCTGCAAATTGGCGGGGACCTGTCAGACACTGATACCTGAGAAAAAGCCCCAACCATCGAAGGTCAGCTCGGAGAATACAAATTATAAACTTCTAAATTCGTTTAATATAAAAAGAATATATAAGAATCAACAAAATAAAAATATTTAAATATAAGTTTTAAAAAAACTTTGCAAATTTGTTCTCTGTTGAGTAGGGGGTATTAGAAAACAACTCCAATTACCATTGAATTATGGCTCTAATTAGAATCCTTTTGTGCGAGTGCATTTTTCTCACCCAATTTCGGTGGAGTTTGGGAATCCCTTGAGGCAATAAAAAAAGAGATCATTAAAAAGCCAGAACGATGCGAGGAATGGAAATCAAATTAATTATACTTACTCCTTTTTTGTGTTCTTTTTGTGCAGCTTATAAAGATTATGTGGAGTGCGGGTCCTGTTTTACCCATTGCCTTACCTCTGCCTTTGTTTCCCTTTTTTGCCATTACTTTCCATCTCTTTTCGTCTGGTTCTTAAGACTTTTTCACAGACTCTTTTGGTCTTTTCAAGTGGGGTTCCTTTTTCGGTTTTCCCTACTAATTTCCTTTAATTGTTAAACCTTCTATTTTTGGCTCCTCCAAGCATTCCCAAATTGTACAGTCAATTCGTGTTGTTGTTTTTTGTTTGTTGAAGTTTAAATTTAAGTTTATTAATTAATTTTAAATCATTTATATTTATTATGTATACATATATAATTTTTACAAGTTCGTAAAGCTAGCTCGAAAAGGTTCTTTTGTTTTTTTTTAAGGTATTTTTGTAAGTTTCGTTTTCTTTTCCTAAATTTGTTTGTTCTATTTTGAATTTGGTTTTGGTTTCGGTTCTCGAAAGGGAAATTTCGCCAGACGGGGGTTTTGGGGGCTTAGTGTGTGGGCCATATACGATGCCATACTCTGCACTATATATCGGGGGTTAGCTACTTATAGAAAGTGGAGTCTCAGTGGAATAGATGCATAGGTTTTTTTCTTTTTCTTTTCTTTCTTGTTTGTCTTAAAGTATGATACAACTTAGGTTCTAGAAGCGACACACGGTCAATGGGGAAGGAAGGGCCTAGGGTCTCGGGTCTCGGGTCCCGAGTCTCGGGTTCAACAACAATTGCAGCTAACACATAAAAACTAACCATAACGAAAGTTTAACTAAACCAAACCAAACGTGTGCGGCGCGGGGGGTGGAACGCAAAGCAGGAAAGGAAAGGGAAATTTTGTCGTATATTTCAATTGAAGATTTGTTTGTCAGATCTTTCGTCTTCTTCCTCTTCGAGAGATATACACACCGCGGCGGCGTTTCATTAGAGCAGCTCTTCGTTGGCATCTGCGAGGGGTGCGGGGCGTGGCAGTTGATCGCGCCTCCGCATGCGTGTATGATCTGGTTCCTCGTCAATGGCACCGTAAAGATCGGCATACTCCTCGGGCACACCTGCCATATCCACACCCAGAATGTTGGCCACCAGCTCCTTTTCCTTCTCCCTGCGCTCCTTGAGCTCGCGCGCCTTCTGCTCCTCCTCCTGCTGCTGCTGTTGCTGCTTCTTGCGATTCTCGTAGTTGACCAGACGCTGCCCCACCAAGTACTTGTCCACCTTGATCGACAGATAGAGCTTCTTCAGCTGCTTGATCTGGAAGAGAACGAAACAGATGGTGCCCACCACCACAAAGCTGACGGGATAGACCAGCCGATAGATGTACTGCTGCGTGTAGCGATCCACAAAGAACATGGGCAGCACCATCTGCGCCATCACATAGGGTATGGCCAGTGCCAGGCCAAAGGTTGTCACCACCGGCACGGCCAAGTCGCGCATCACGAACTTCAGGTCGAAATCTCGCAGTCCGTCCGTGTAGGCGCGCTCCAGGGCACGCCGCAGATGCCACTCGGGCCCCATGAGGGTCAGAGCAATGGCTATCTTGGTGTAGAGCATGCCCAGCGCCCAGTCCTGCCACAGGAAGTGTATGGGTGTCTTGCGCAGGGGCACGCGCAGCGGTATCACCACCACCAGCTCCAGCAGCAGTCCGAAGAGCAGGGGAACGAGCACGAAGATGCCCACCAGCGTGATCACGGGCAGGGCATACTGCAGGGTGACGGTGGCCCACTGCTTCAGTTTGTTCACAATCGCCGTGCGTCCCTGGGGCAGCAGGGTGGCCACCACAGCCACTCCTCGGAGCACAATCCAGCAAAGGTAGCCGCCAATCTCCGCGGTGTACAGCTCGTGGGCGCGCAGCAGTCGCTCGTTCTTCCTGGCCGCCTCCGGATCTACAACGGGCAGTGCGGCGCCGCCTTCTCCCGCGGGCGGAGCAGCAGCCGCTGCCTTCTCGCCCGGCTGTCCCGTCCAGAGCACCATCAGGCGGCGACCAATGTACACGGGCACCGTCAGAGTCAGTATGGCGGCGCAGACAATCGACAGGCACATCAGCGTCAGCAGGGCGCACAGGCGGAAGGCAAAGAGAGTGGGCTTCTCGTACGGCTGGAAGCCCACCGGGGCATCCCGTTGCATGATCGCCTGATGGCCGGCGGCCAGGTTTCGCGGCAGAAGTATGGGAAACGGATCCACAGGTGGCGGCGGCGGTGGTGGTGGGGCCTGTGGCGCCACATCCGGATTGGCATTCTCGACGGCCGCCCCATCCACGCCCTCGCCTTCGGCAGCGGCTGGCGGCTCGGGCTCCGGAGCGGGCAAAAGGTAGCTGCGTATGCCCAAAAGCCAGGACACGGCCGTGCACCAGATGCGCAGCACACCCTTCATCCAGATGCGCGTTTGGGTCTGCTCAAAGAATCCGGGCAGGACAATCTATGACAGACAGAGGATTAAACGGCAGTCCAAGAGGGGGATGGAGCGGACTCACCTGCAGTAGCAACAGCTGTAGACTCAAATCATTGACCTCCGCATCTCCACTCAAGGCATAGGGCAAGAAATTCGGCCAGGCCACCTGTAAAATCCGAATTGGCATCCACAGCATCAGGAGCACAGCGAAGCCAAAGATCATGGCCGAGGCCACCAGGCGACGAATGTGTCGCACAATGGGCACATGGATCATCTCCTGAATGGGACTGAAATCGGGATCGTTGACATTGCGAAAGATCCAGAGGACGCCCGGACGCAGCACCTCGCGCAGCAGCGAGATGAACGCAGCAAAGTAGTAGACATAGACCATGCCAAACATCCAGTGGATGAAGAGGGAGGTGCCCGGGGCCGCCTTGAAGCTCGCCTTGCGATCCTTTAGGCTGGCATCGAGCAGTGGCAGCGAGCAAATGTCCAGCCACCAGCCACAGACGAGCGGCAGCACGCCAATCTCCACGACAGAGAGCAGGGAGACCTTCACCACAATGTAGCAAAGGCCGATGAACCAGCAGACGCGACGCATGCGGAAGATGCGGGCCAGAAAGTGCAGCACCACGAGCGTCAGTCCGATGCAGCAGTAGCCAAAGAGGGTCGTGATCAGGCCATGGAAGTGCAGCAGTGGCTTCTCCGGCTGCAGCAGGTCCATGGAGCTCAGTATGAAGTTGCCCACGCAGTACGGACAGAAGGCGAACGTAAAGATGAACATCGTGTTGAGCGAAATGATCCAGAAGACGTGCTCCAGAAACACCAGCGACCCGTCCAGTCCCAGGAGGCGCTCCCAGGTGAGCTCCTCAGCTGCCCGATCCCACTCCATGGGGTTCCAGTTCTGTTCATCGGCCTCTGCTTCGCCCGGATTTCCTGCGGCAGCTGCAGCTGGATTTGCCGGATCTCCGGCTGCTCCCTGGGCATCGCCTTCGTTGTCGGCCGGAGCGGGTGCTGCATTGTCCATGGGCACATCCTGCGGCGCCTCTCCATTGTTGTTGTCATCCTGGGCGGCAGCATCAGCGGCTGCCGCATCGGCCGGAGCAGCTGCCGCAGGAGCTGGAGCGGCAGCAGCAGCGGGTTGAGCGGCCGCTGGGGCATCGTCGCGTTCCAGCCAATCGGGTCCGCCGCCATGGAGGATCTGCTCCCTCAGCCAGACGAGGCCAATGAAGGAGAGCAGCGTGCAGGTGACGACGAAGCAGCCCCGAAAGGCATCCGACGGCAGATTATCCATGGAGAAGATGTCGAACGGCAGCGAGAGGATCATGTCAAAGGAGTTGGCCCGGAACAGATAGCGATAGGTGCGGTAGGCGGAGAGCGGCACCAGTCCGAACCAGGCGAGGCCCACCAGCGAGTAGTGGAGCCAGCAGCGGGCGCCCTCCAGCACGGCGGACATGAGACCCACCAGCACATCCTTGACGGGCAGCACGCGCGGCATATCCGGGGCATAGATGGGCTGGAAGCTGAACCGATGGCCGCACAGCTCGCAGTACTCCTTGTGCGAGTAGCGCATCCACTGCATCAGGCAGTCCTGGTGGATGTACTTGATGCTGCCCGTGCAGATGCATGGATAGAAGAGCGGCCGATCGGGCTGCGCCTCGCAGCGGCACACGCGACATATGTCGCCCTGCGACAGATCGTCCATCGTTTATCCTAGTGTCTAGTGTATTCCCCCGTCCGACAAGTGCCAACGGCCATTTGCACAGCGCAGTTTTATCGAGGGGTCCGCTCGCTAATTGGACGACGTTGCGTTCGATTGGATGTGTGTTTAGTTTTGCGCAGATAATTTTGGGTGGCTATAGTTTCACTGACTAATGGCGGCGGTCACCTGACCGACGAGAGCTCTAAGAGCGGAACTGATACCTGAATTTAGTTGAAAACGCAATGGTTCTCTGAATATTACGACAAACAAAAATATTTCACAAAAAAAAGTGGCTGCCACTGAGCCACTGAGCGGGTGTGTGCACACTTTTGAATTAAGAGAAAAATCATAAAATTAGAGATGCGCATAAATTCACGCGATGGAAAATGGTGATACGAGTGAAGGGTGAATAATTTAAGTGCCTGGCATATATTTCACTTACAAACAAATAACATCAAGAAGGTTATTAATTTTCTGTCAAATCAAAAGTCACTTGCAAATTGTCTAATTATCTAAATTTACTAAAATTGGCTAACAAATTACAAATGATGCATGTAAAATGATTACACCGTGAATTCGAAAACAACAACTTTTACGCTCATCTCTATTGCTGTAGGTGTGCACACACCCACCAAAAACAAACTCTGTGGCAACGCCACGCAAATCAGCTGGCCGCTGTTGTTTTTGTCATTTGGCAATCAATTCTCGTAACATTTCTGCTCCACAAAAAAAACATGCAGCGCCAATTGGTAAACAGCCTGGGACGCAGCACGCGTCAACTCATCCATGGACAGCAGATGCGGCGTCCACTGTCGGTGTCGTCGCAGCAGCGGGAGATATTTAAAGTGCAGAGTGCTGAGGATTTCGACAAAAAGGTGAAGAACAGCAACACTCCGGTGATTGTGGACTTTTTCGCAACGTGAGTGTGGGATGGGATGGGTATTTCGCAGTGCCATAAATCTCAACTCTCCTCTTCCCCCCCGTCCTCAAGCTGGTGCAATCCCTGCAAGCTGCTGACGCCGCGCATTGAGAATATTGTGGGCGAAAATGCAGGCTCCATTAAATTGGCCAAAGTGGACATCGATGAGCACAGCGAGCTGGCCCTCGACTACGATGTGGGTGCCGTGCCCGTTCTGGTGGTCTTGCAGAATGGCAAGGAGATCAAGCGCATGATTGGACTCCAGGATGAGGACAAAATCCGCGCATGGGTCGCCGCCGCAGTCAAGGAGTCCAAGAAGTAATCCCAAAGGATGTGTGTGGACAAGCAATGGAGCTAAGCTTCATGTTACATCAAATATTTCTTTGGACTTTCGAAATAAATGTTTATTAATTCACCGTTGCAACAACAAATAGCTTAAATCCTAAGCCTAAAACGAATGTGTCTAAATGGAGTACCAGCCGGGCGTGCCGGGACGCTTTTTGTTGCGATCGAGGAACTTGCGGAAACCATCCTTGGACTCGTCCATCGATTTGTCTTCCTTCTCCTGCTTCTCGGCCTTCGCTTCGAACAAGTCTGGAAAGGTGAATACCTCCGTTTTTGGCTGCAAGAAGGGGAGAAAACATTAGTGTCTGTGTCTACTGCCCCCACGGAGATGCCGCATGTTGCACCTACCAGCGTTACATAAGCATATTTCACATCGTCTTTCTTTGTGATGTAGCCATAGGTCTGGTCCCGCCTCGTCTCGCCCATGGCAATGCGTGTGCGCACATCTATAACTGGCAGCTTGTAGATCTTCTCCAGGTAGCTCCTCACATCGTGTATCGTCATTTCCGTGGACACCGAAAATGTGACCACATTGGGCGGCTGCGGCTCCACCGGCCGCACCAGTTTCATCCAGAAGTTGGGCAGGAAAACCCGCAACTGGGGATTGCCGCGTTGATAGATGGGGTACCAGCGCGTGGACATGGTTTGAATGTTGATTTGATTGTTTTTAATTCAATGAAATGCAAATTAAAATTTACTTCCCTATAACAAATAAAAAATGCACTAAATAATGCCATAAGCGTGCAGGTGTACGCGTGTGCTCCACAACACTGGTCGCGACCAAACAGCTGATTGCACCCTCGGAATTTTTAAATGTGATTCTGAGGAAATTCCACTGGAAAATGGTTAAAATAAAGAAAAAGGAGCCCATGAAAAAGCGTCTCACGCGCAAGGAGCAGCGCAAGCAGAAGCAGGAGGTGAAGAAAACCCACAAGCGGCTTTACCATGCGGGCAAAGCAAACGGTACACAGCGCGTGGTCGCTGCTGAAGCGACAGCCGCGGCAGCGCAGTCGTCAAAAGGTGGTCGCAAGAAGAAGAAGAGAAAGAAGGCGAAAGTCAATCCCGAAGAGATTCCACTGGAACAGCTGCTCTCCGGGGAAGTGGATGGGGATGATGATGAGTCGATTGCCTCGGATTTCAGCGATGCCGAAGTGGATGCCCTCCTGCCCAACAGCCGGAAGGTGGAGACCTACGAACCGCTGGGAAAGCAGCCAAAGACGCAGCGCGGTGCCATCCAGCGCCAGGATGAGATGGAGGTGCGCAAACGTGAGCTGCGCCAGCAGAAGGAGCTGCAGGGAAAGGCGCGCAAGCAGCGGGTGAAGCAGCTAAAGATTGACAACGAGGAGGAGGACCTGGAGATTGCCAAGCTGGAGAAGAAACTGAAGCTGAACAAGAGCAAGGACAAGAATCGCCTTGTCCGCAAGATGTTCAACGATGGTTTGGATTATCTGCTGGACTTTTGCCTGGACGACGATGAGGAGAAGCAAAAGTGGGAGGAGAAGCAGGAGAGGAAGCGCCAGATGAAAGAGCAGCAGGAGAAGGAAGAGGCGGGCATGTGGAGTGACGAGGATGAAGATGAGGAAAGGGACATGCCAGAGGGCGACAGTGAATCGCAAGAGTCAGAGGAGAGCGGCATGGAGGATTCAGAGGACAGCGAAGCGGATAAAGAAGATGAGGACGAGGACGAGCCAGCGTCCAAATGTAAGTATCGCCAAGGGCTCCCCAAACTCCATTAAATCCCCTCTTTATCCTTCTCTACAGTCAAGGAGGACATCTATGGCCGCAAACGCGATGCCGAGGGCAACATTCTGCCCGATCCCAGCGAGCAAGAGGCCTCAGCCGGCGGCCAGAAGTACATACCACCGCATCAGCGTGCCCTGATGGCCGCCGCCAGTGCTGGCAGCAACGAGCAGCAGGCGGAAATCCTAGCACGCCTGCTCAAACAATGCAAAGGTCTGCTGAATCGTTTGTCCGAGGCGAATCTGCACAAGATTGCCGCTGGCATTGAGGCGCTCTACATGAAGAACTCCCGCTACAACATGAACGAAACGCTCACGAGGCTGCTGCAGGAGGCACTGCTCGGCACGACACGCACCCAGGAGCGCATGGTGCAGGAGCATATGGTGCTGCTGGCCTATTTGCACGCCCAAATTGGCAGCGAGATTGGCGCACACTTTCTGCAGACCTTTGTGGAGCTCTTCGATGGGCATCTGAGGGATCTGGCCAGCCTGCCAGTGGAGGACAAGCAGCTGAACAACATTGTGCTGCTGCTCTGCTACATGTACATCTTCAAGATCTACGAACTGAGTCTGCTGATGGAGCTGATTGGCCGCCTCGCCGACAGTTTGTGCGAGAAAACGGTCGAGTGCCTGCTGCTGATCTTCCAGTCGATTGGCTTTCGCCTGCGCAAGGACGATCCGTTGGCCTTCAAGACCATGATGCAGAATGTTCAGTCAAAGATTGCCGCCGCCCCGCTCGAACTCAAGGAGAATCCCCGCCTGCGCTTCATGGTGGACATACTGAATGCCGTGAAGAACAACAACATGAACAAGCTGCCCCAATACGATCCCGAGCTGGCGGAGAATCTGCGCAAGCGTCTGAAGGCCATGCTCAAGAACGATCGCTATGTGGTGACCCTCAACATTACCCTGGAGGATCTGCTGCGCGCCGACAAGGTGGGCAAGTGGTGGATTGTGGGCTCTGCCTGGACGGGGAACCTCAACGAAATGGGCACGGCAGCAGCCAAACACAAGTCCAACCAGTCGCAATCGTCGGCGGGATTTGCCGATCAACTGCTGGAGCTGGCCAAAAAGCAGCAAATGAACACGGCTGAGCGGCGGAATATCTTTTGCATCATCATGAGTGCCGCCGACTATGTGGATGCCTTCGAGAAGATTCTGCACCTGTCGCTAAAGGATCAGCGTGCCGTGGCCTATGTAATCATACATTGTGCCCTCCACGAACGGCACGCGAATCCCTACTACGCGCACTTGGCCCTCAAATTCTGTCAGTACAATCGAAAGTATCAGCTGGCGTTCCAGTTTGCCGCCTGGGATCGCATCAACGACATTGAATCGCTGTCCAAGCCACAGATCCGCAATCTTGCGAGCTTCCTGCAGCAACTGATTCTGTCCGCGGGGCTGCAGTTGTCTGTGCTCAAAGTGGTGGACTTTATGCAGCTGGAGAGGCTTAGCTTTTTCTTTATGCGCGAGATCATGGTGAAGCTGCTGCTGTCCAGCGATGAGCGAGAGCTGCAGCAGGCGTTCGAGCGCATTGCCAAGAACTCCAAGCTGCAGCAGTTCAAGCAGAGCATTCGGCTGTTCATGCAGCATTTTCTGCTGCAAGAGGAGCAGCTGTCGAAGCTCAAGTTGGAGGAGGCGCAACAGGAGCTGCTGCAGCAGCGCGTGGATCAATTGGACAAGCTCTTGGCCTACGTAGACTTGTAATGCACAAAGTAGAAAGAGACTTTTTTTATTATTATTAAATTCTATAGAAAAACATTAACAATAGTTGGTATTGGTAGCGCGCGTCAATCGAAGCTCTGGAGTAGATCACGGGCCCGCTGATAGCGTGTGGATTCTATCAGTTTCTGGCGCTCCGTTTCGTCCTCCAGCTTTTCGCCGTCTTTGTCCAGCTTTTCGATGATCTCCTCGGCTAGTTTGCTGATCTTGGCACGCGCTGCACCCTGGCTGCTGGCCAAATATTCCAGGGCTATGTCCCAAATCTCACCAGACAGCTTCTCCTCGTCGAAGGCCGTCTGCTGTATGGATATCTGGCGTAACTTCACGAATTTCCACTCCGCCCGGGAGTTCTTCCACTGCAGCAGGTACTCCTCATTGCGTTTGGCCTCCTTGTTCGAGTTCTGATCCTTTTGGGCCTCCAGACGCTGCTGATGCTTCTGTTTCTTCTTCTGGCGCACGGTCACAATGGCTTTGGTATTCTCCGGCTTCGAGGCCTCCTGCAGTTGTGCATCTGTGGGGAGGCTCTCCTCGTTTTCCTCAGCATCGTCACCCTCTGTTGCCTTGCTGCGTTTCTCTTTAATGGCAGCCAGCTCCTCGCGCTGCTTGCGTTTGGCTGCCTTGCGGGGGCTAATCTCCTCCTCTTCGGCGTCTACTTCTGACTTTTTAGTGCGCTTTTGCTTGACCAAGCCTGCATCTTCCTTAAGTTTACGCTTGCCTGAATAGATTAGTAAAGTAAATACGAGTTTTTCTGGTATAGAATGCGCCACTTACCTGCTGTTGGCGCCGCCTGTTCCTCTGGCTCCACGATCAAACTTTTGTTGGCCACCTCGTCGTCGCTGCTGTTATTTGAGGCAGCCGCAGCTTTCTCGTGCTTGCGCTTCCTGCCCTTGGGCTTCGGTTTGGTCTCTACCTCAGAACGCGCCATTTTTGGCTTATATTCGCTGTGTTCTTGGCTGGAAAATTCAAATAAATACGCACGTTTTACCCAAAATTTTACCTAGGGCTGCCATCGATATCACTATAGAGAATATCGATGATTCTATAATTGTGCAATAGATCAATATCAACATAAAATAGTTATCGATATATATTTAACATCCCTAGCTGGGTCATCTGTTTGACCGGCAAATTACACAACACTAAAGCTGCCCAAACAAACAAATCGGAAATTCTTAAGTTTAATTCGGTTAATTAAATAAATACTGGTCCGAAACAAAATCGATTTAATATATAGTATATAATTGTGCCTATGTAGAGCAGCCGTTGCAGATTTTACGCGGCGTGCGGTCCAATTTCAATCCGAAACCAAACGAAATTCCCATTGGAACAATTTGCGGCGCGCCAATTTGTTAACCCGCGTGCCATGAGTGTGTGTGTGTGATAGTTATTAATAATTCAAATGATGTAATTAAGTGTTTTAGTGTAGGGTTTACTAGGTGCTCAGGGTTCAATTAATCAGCCAATTATAGGTAAGTTTTTCTCTTTACGTTTTGCCTGGCGGCACATACGATTTTTTGCGGCAACAACAAAACGTGGTTTTCGGTTCCCCCGCCCCTTTCCGACAACCGGTGGGTGTTGTTTGTGTGTAAAGTGCGTATGTAAAAAGTGTAGGGAAATTATTACAAATCGAAGGAAATTTTGGATATGGAAATTGTTCGAGTTGGATCATTTTGGAAGGATATTTGAATGGAAAGGACTGGATGCTATCTAAACAGCTGTTGATGCCCGGCATAGATTTCCCAGCTGTCGAATGTCAAGGTGAGTGTGCGCCCCGCCGTCACAAGTTAATTTTCCAAGATTTTCCCGCCCGCAACACACACACCGTTTTCACTTTCATTCTGAGGGACGCCGGCGCGCCATGCCATGCACCTTCCTCTTTCACTCTTTCAATTCCTCTACAAATTTTCATCTGCTTTGAGTCGGTTTTTTCTGTTGGCAAAAATAGCATTTTCCCTTGCGCTTTTCCCTTCCCCGAGTGTTTTCTGTGTGTTCTGAGTGGAAAAGCTCTCTTTTTTTCGTTGGCTATTTGGTTGTGATTCCGTTACGGATTGGTCTTTCCGTTCAGTTTTGCTTTAGTTGTCTTCCCGTGCGCCTCGCTATCATCGCCTCGTCTCCCGTCGTCCGGGGTGTTCTCGTTGCCCGTTTCCTGCGCGCCCGTTTGGCGGACTTTTCATATATATTCTGTGCCTTCTTTTTGGGGAAATATCATAAAAAGGAAGTAATTTTTAAACGGATTTAAACGGTTTTATCTTCGGTCTGTCTGGTGTGGGCCAATTGGCATCTCTCGTACCGCTAATTGGATTGTCTACGAAACGTGCAAACAGCAGTGGCGGCGGGACCTGTCACAACACCAACAGAAAATCGACTTCCAACTCTCCGATAACTTCAACCGGTGACGGGCTCTTGAGAGGTTTTACGGTTCCTTCCCCCCTGTACGCCGCGAGTGGGTGCCCCCGCCCTGTACGTCGCGACGTGTGGGAGAGTGTTGTGTTTTGTGCCGCAGTAATCAATAGTTTCTGTTGTTTCGCGCGTTTTACTTTCTAACATACTTTGGGTCCTATCCCAATCCCAATCCCCAACCCTATACCTTAACCCACTCCGCTGGTCAACCGTCCACACCTTAACCCCGCACCTGTCGCCCCTCTTTGCGCGTCGTGGTCGTCGGCGTCGTGTGTTTCTGTGACAACGTGAGCGGCCTAAACAAAAGCCACAAAAGAAAGGTAGAAATCGCAACAGAAGAGCGACTAACTTTTAGTTCTGGAATGATAAAAGCGGCTCCACATCCACATCTGCATATAAATGCCCAACAGTACGCGCCATAAGTGTAAGTACCAGCGGTGCTGTCTATGTAAACATCCGTTTTTCTGTTCAAGATTACATCAGTGCACACAGAGAGCGATATACTGTATAGATTTCCCCAAAAGAGAGGTGTGGCTGTGCTGCTTTTATTATGAATCAGTTTTTGTATCTGTATCTATTCCATTTGCTTAGAATCTTTTACGCATTTTGTATCTATTTGCCAGCCGCGTCTATCTACCCATCTGTGTGTGTGTGTGATTTTCCAATAGTTTTCCTCTCTATCTCTAAATTTGGATCATCTTGTCGGCAATTAAGGCCTCCCACCAAAAATAAGTTCAACTAAAATCATTTGTTGGCTTCAAATATGACTGCAGGGAATGCCTTTAATCATTTCGTTTGGAAGTTTTTATGCTGCTGATGAGTTGGTTGGTGAAAATGGATGGCAGTATATCATTCTAGAAGCTCTGTAAATGTCAAAAAAACTTATGAGAAATTGTTGGTATTTGAATGGGAATTCTGTCATGGAACTATATGTTTTCTGGTAGAGACAAGACATTACTTGTTTTTATTGGATTCACTTTATTTCACCGGAAACTCCATCTTTTCTCTCTCAATATCTACCAGAACTCGTTCAAAATAATCCTCTAACTTCCACATAAGATCTCTGCGCAATTCCTGCCATTTCTCATAGCTTTTGTCCTCTAGTTGGTTTTTTTTTCTTTTTGCCGCATTCATAAAATGTATCTTTTGAGCACAAATGTCAAATATTGCTTTTTAAGGGTCACCGGCTAAATATTCTTGTGCTCTCTCTGCCTATTTATTTTTCAATGTTGCATGCCACAAGCAAGCATTTTGCTTTTGTTTGCCAAAAGCCGCCCTTTGGCACTGCATTTCTTTTGAGTGTTTTTCCTACATTTCCACCCAGGGGCTGTGTCACTCTTTGTGTAGAGACTCAATCTACAGAGAGGTAGAGCCTTAACCCATAATTAAAATCTAGAAGAACCCCATTCAGAAAAATACAATTTTTATTTAGGATGCTACGCATCTTTGCATCTTTGCATCTTTTCCAGATGATTTCTAATAGCTTTTTGATTTATTCCCAAAAGAAAAACAAATAAAAAAACATTAGCTTTATTTGGATTTTTGGCCGAATCTCTGCCTCTAGAGGCAGATCTTTATATTCAATTGGATTGACGTCAAATTGTTTATGCAGGCCACAGGGCCGAGACATTTAGTTGATGGCCGACTGGTTTATTTATTCCCTATAGATACACACTTACACAGAAAATGTATCTGTGGCTACTGTTTGGGAAGATATTGTAATTTGCTATATAGGGAAATCAAGTGCCGCCAAATTCATTCGATATTCAAGTCAGGTTTCAACATCGAACTTTGCCAAATACCGCGACTCGAGGGCGTCACCGATTTGCGCGTTCCAAACGCCATTGAAATATTAATGCATTCGTATATTTTTTCTCTCCGTTTTTTTTATACACATTATATAGCTGTATTCCATATATTTTTTTGTTGGCTTAAATGGCGTCGCGCCGACACGCGCACTTCCGTCAACGCAAATATATATTTTTTTCTCTCACAGAAAATCCCCAAAAATAACAATCGAAAAGAATACAATTTGTACATTTGGGGACATGGGAGAGCAAGTGTTAAAAAGTGACAGATTGTTCGGGTTCTGAGGAAAACACGACGAGTACACTCAATAGCTATATAATATCAGGGTCTTTTTACGATATGTCTCGTAATTTTTGTCTCATTAAATTATGAAAAATTATTTGGTCAAGACAGTGAAACAATTCAGACTGCTTTAATGAGACTTTCACATAGATTAATGGCAATTCGTAGATGATTATTTCTGTAAAAATTCGTTTAAATTTTGAGAGGGTTAATGATCTTTGGGAAATATTGTTGAGAAAATGTTTTTTTTAATAAATAACGGAGCGATATAATGCTCTTTAAAACATTATTTTTCGCCAATTTTGGAAGTGAATTTCAATGTGAATTTTACTATTCCATGTAGGATTCTTTGATTAAGTATATTCTGGTATTTTGACTTTAAAATTATCCTCATCTCTCATTATATAGATCGAAAAAACATTTTAAAAAGTTCCCCATAATTCATCTTTATTTGAATTTATAATCTCATTAAATTAAGCAAATCCCCAAGTTCTTCATTCTCTGAAATTTTCAACAGTTTCTATAGTAATTATTGCAAAAGAATTCTCTCTTTTCTTTTAGCCAAATAAATATTGAGCTAAAAAATGCGAGTCTCTAAAAAATATGTTTGCGTGGAACGTAACGTAGAGTCCCCAGCTAGACATTAATTAACATTAAGCAGACATATAGGCGCATATAGAAAAAGATACAAACAAGATTTAGATACACTTGAAAAAAACAACAAAAAGAAAAGCATATTATAAACGTTCGAAAACCAGAAATAGTTTAAATATCTGACGACATCAGGAGAGGGACAAAATATTGCAAAAAATAAAATGAAATGAAAATACTTTTAGTGAATGACCCTGAAATGCGTGTGGGGTTCGGTTGTGAAGCAAATTTGAGCGTGAAAAGTATTTGGAACTGGGTCAAATACGAAAAGGGGGCATGTGCATTGACTCCGTTTCGGCTTCAGGCCGACAATGAGGTCAAAATAAAAGATACATAGGCTAACCAACAATCCACCCACCCGCTAGGCCGCTGTCATGGCAACGAACTTGACGGGCGAAACCTCATTCATTTCTGATAAACAATTTTTTCAATTAAAACAATTGCCAGGGACAACGATAAACAGGCACCCGCGTGTCAATGCGTTTTTCATTGCGTACGCGTACGCGTATATCCCAGGAGTTTTCCCTTAGAGAAACGCTTTTCTTGTGGTGCGGCTTTTCTGCGTGAAAGTGAAAGTCCATGTGTGTGCGTCCAATTTAATGTACAATTTTCTTACATTTTCTGTTCATTAATCTTTTTTTTCTCACTGTTTTTTCGCTTTTCTCCCATTTTTTGCGATAATGTTTTTGATTGTCTCTTGCTGGCATGTGCAACGATCAATCGTTGATTGATTCGATTTGCCTGCCTGGCCAACAGAAATGTGTTTCTGCGGTTGCAACAAATTTAAATTACGATAATTAGCATTTCACGTATCAAATTTGATTAAAAACAAAGTTCATTTTAGTCGTTGGAAATTCGAAACTGTCTTTGGAAATACCAATAATATCTTTTACTATGCTTCCATTTTGATGATTTGTTTTTTTTTTTTCGAAAACTTAATGATCTTTTCGTCTGGTGGTGAAGTTCTTTGTGGGCTTTTGTTGGTTTTTACAATGATTAAGATAAATGATCTTCTGTTGATGGTTTGTTGGCTTTTGCTGATTGATTTTTGGGAGAGTGTTTTGCTTAATAGTGATATATGATCTATGTTCCTATGATCTGGTTTAGTTTCAGGTTTTGGTATCTATTTTGGGATAACTATATTTAAAAAGCTGAAATTTAGATTGTTGATAGTTTTTGGAGAACTGTTCGTAAGTTCTGAAAAACTTCACCCATTTCACCCAACATTTCTTCCATGATACCATACCATAATTCCCACAGATTTCTCCCTCATTCCCTCTCTCCTATGTCTCTTTCCTTATGGGAAGCATAATTTCAATAGATTTCTCCTACAATTTGCCATCTGATAGGCATATCTCCGCCTCCACTACGTGGATGGCTCGCATCAATCTGTCGTCTGTCGTTCAATGATACGAGTATGTGGAGACAACTTCGGTTTTGCGGGTTTTCTGTGATTTGTGCGGTTTCTTTTTCTTTGTTTTTGTTTTTGGTATAATTACGGGCCAACCGATTTGTCTGTAACCCAATTCTTGAGCAATTCTCTGGCATTTCATTCAAGTTCACATGCAAAAAACACGTTTCTCCATTGCTGTTGCTGCGGCTGCCCGCGTGGGTTGGAAAATTGTTTCGCGCCTTGTTTTTTGGTCACAAATCGAATTTGCATACCGCCTCAAGAGAGGGGCCCTGGAATATGTATATGGGTCTGTCTCATGTAATTTCAATTGAAGAATGAAGGAATGGTTATTATGATATTTGCATAAAAGCTTTGCAATTAATTTGTAGCGAATGGCACACCTATTGGCTTAAGGATTGGCCAGGCATTCCTCCACTGAAACTCCTCCTGAGGGTCCGTCATAGAAAATTAGCATAAAACAACACAAATAGTCAGACGGATTTAAGATTTCTTTAACCTGAAACGTGCCTGTTTGTGGCAAAACAAGAAAACACATCGGACCCAGCTGCGGATGGCACGTGAGCATTTTACAAATGAATCAACAAACTACACAGCACAGGGAAAACATCTACGAAAAAACGCACCTAGAAAAAGAGCCGCAGAAAGATTTCATAAAAAAACACATTAAAAAATTAAAATAAAAACCAAAAAACAACAGAAAATTGTTGGAATTTCGGTGTTGATTTTTCTTTGGATTTTTTTTGTTAAATATCAAAACGTAATAGTATCTCTAGGGTTTCCCAGCCATAAACAATCATAACAAGAGATCTGAACGTGTGCTCCCACAGTTGGGAGTCGGAACAGGGGCTTTTTCCTTTTAGATGGAATCTACTATCCATGACGAAACCACAGACAGCTCTGGCTCTGGCTCTGTCTGTGGCTGTGAGCTATATTTAGTAGGTGGATTGTACATTGATTGTCTTCTAGTCTCAGAGAGAGAGGGAGAGACTGGGACCGAGACGAGACCGATGCCTGATTAAATTTATGCACACACCATCGCCCATCGAATGGGGGCTGGCACTTTTCACTGCTCGTGTGATTTATGCCGACCGACACTTGCTGGGCGTGGCTCCAAAGAATTTCTTAATGGTCAAAACCAAAGCGCATTACGTGACCAACTGGAAAAAAGCAAGCAACAAAGTACTCGCATATCGCGTTGCGAAAGCGAAAAAACGAAAGTGCCAAAGACCAGGCCCAAACACCAGAGGCAAGAGTCAGAGCCAGATCCAGAGCCAGAGCCAGGTCCAAGAGCCAGAGCTTGTTTTCTTGTTTCTGCTCCTGGCACTGGTCCTCCCTCCCGTCTTTTCTCCATCGATTGTCGCATTGCATCATCTTTCACATCTCTCATATTTGCCCGGCCAGTCGTAAATACCAAATATAATTGTTTAACTGTCCATAAAAAATGAACAAATGTAGTAACAAGGAGACCCTTTTTGTCTCCCTGCAGAGATGTCGAGGTCCATTGAACTGTGAGCTCCAAAAGTCCGACTCAAAGAGATATTTCTGACCAAAATAATTTCACACCAATGTGTTGGCTGGCACAAGTATCTGTTGGACTGTCCATCCATCACTGGAGTGGAGAGAGGAGAAAGATGTTGCGCCACCACAGACACCAGCAACCAGCAACAGGTCGTTGTCAGGCAGGTGTCGATATGCCTTTCTTTACGGGGGTGGATCTCATGCATGATGGAGGTATTTTCCCAGAGAGTTATGAGTGAAGACATCACTAAAGGTTAGGAAAGAATTGGCAGCCTGGGAAAACAAGGAAGTTGCATGGGTAGATCGTAGTTCGGGGGATAATTCGACTCAACAAATGATTGGTGGTTGATGAATGGGAAAAAACGAAAATCTATGGGAACAGGAAAGGGATCATAGAATGTCCTTAGAGTCGAGATTATCTTTTAGACATGAAAAAAGGGATTAAAAAATCATTAAATAATATTTGAAACCAATTTAAAATTATTTTTATTGCTCTAGGGAGCCTTTAAAGTATATTTAATTATTTAGTTCCTTAATTTCCTAGTGGATTAGAGGATACAAATGATAGAACTTGTATCTAAATGTTTATGCAGTAAAATATAGATCAATAAATCAATCAACTTTCTTTCAATTTGGATTATTGTAAAGCATAATCCCGATGAATATTAGGATCGATAATTGATATCAAAACCCTAAGAAAATATACTACAAAATATGTGTATTAAAATTGAAAGCATAGTTGAGGTAATATATCCGCAAATGATCTCCTCAAAGTCAAAGAAAAACCAAGTTAAAGTATCTGCAAAGTCAAAACAAATGTAACTCTATCTGTGCAGTATCTTTTACCCACATTCCATGAGCATTAATTGTCGTTTGGTTAGCCACAAATCTGTCGCAAAAACCTCAATTGAGAAAACTTGATTTATGACTTGGAATTGCAGATAAATAGTTTTTCCCCCTATCTTTTCCATGGATTTTCTTCACTGTCGATTGCTCTATTTGGGGGAAAATTGCATGTCAACGGAAATTGCTTAATCATTTCCACGCATATCTCTGTACATTTTACTCCGCTCTTGTCTCTCCTTCTCGCTTGACTCCACTGCACTTTTCTCTCCTTTTTTTTTTACTGCACTCCACTTGCATATCTCTTGACTCCACTCCGCTTTTATCTCTCTCTCTTTCGCTCTGTGTAATCTATCGTCTTGTGAAATGTTTTTATTGTTTTCTTTTTCTTTTTGCCAAATGACTAATCCAAAAAACTATGTCTCTGTTTTCTCTTCTGCAGGTAAGTTTTCCTTCCCCCCAATAAAAAGGAAATCATTGCGTAAGTCAACAAAACTGTGAAAAATTGTTTACTTAGGACTTCCCCTCGGGCGTGGCGCTGCGTTACGGTTTTTATGTGGAAGTTCCTGTAGGATGCAGCCATTAGCATGTGCAATACGCATCCCCACATAGAAATGATTCATATAATGGATTTTCCAAATCAATTTTCGAATGATTGCGAGTATTTTTTACAGACGATGGCGCGACCATGGGAATTATTGGCTCATTTTCGAGAGTGAGATACGGCTAAAAGGGGAGGAGACCACAAAACACTTATGAACCCGTGAGATACTCCGCTGCTTCAGCCTCAGTTTCTGCCTCTCTCTCTCTCTCTGTCTCTCTGTTTCCTTCTCATTACCTTAGGCTTCCTCCTTTACCTGATGACCTCTTGTCGCGCCTAACGATCTTCAACCCAAACCGAAGACAACAAACCATTCAAAAACCCAGTCTACAGACAGTCGTCTGCTGCCTCATGCCTCATGCCAATTGTCTCTTGTATCTCTATCTCGTGTTGTTTCGTTGTTATTGATAGTTGTACAACATTCAGAGACGTGTGCGCGTCGAGTATCTTTGTTGCTGCTGCTGCTGCTGCTCATATTCATTGTATCTCTAGGATGTCAGTATCTTAAACATGTCTGTTTGTGTGGTGCCTTTTGCTCATTTGCAAATATATCTGTTGGGTTAATGTCTCCTCTCTGCAGAGGGATGTCAATTAGCCGAAGGCCTGACGGAATGCCTCTGCCTGATGTTTAAACAGAAGTGCGTGATGATCAATGAAACTCCCTGTTTGACAGTTTCCCAGCTAAACGTTTTCCTCTTGCAAAGTGAAAGTGAAAATTCGCGACGAAAAGGCAGAGAAAATAGCTCTGGATTAAAAGAATTCTTGGAGGGGTTTGGAACATAAAAAAGGGAATATATGAAGGTGAAAAGGAGGAAAAATAAAGAGTAAATTTAAGAGATTTATGGGAGAACTATAGAGAGAAGTTGTAGAATTCGGTTCCTTTTTCTATCCCAATTTTTAATTTTTTTTGCAATGTTTTACCCAGCGATATTTATCCCTTTTTTTCCCCGATTTTCCATCTTCTACAATGATTTCCACCCACTCGAAACTAATTGAAGATTTCATATCTCTGGATCTCTGGCTTTTATGGCCTTCGAAACTCATCTGCAATCTGCAATCTGGAATCAGCAATCTGCAGTTTGCAGTTTTGCAGTCGTTTACTAGATTCTAAAAGCCAGAAAGCAGACAATTTATGATACAAATTAAATGCATGAAAATTATGATGAATGCGAAATGAAATTTATGTTGATGACATACCCCCATGCGCCAACAGCAGAGACTCCAAAGGCTCGCCACAGACTCCACAGACTTCAGACAACAGATTTCTACTTCATGGATGTCTCCCTCTGCTTTCAGGGCTCTTTTCTTTTCCCTCTGCTGTCCTCTGCCTCTTTCAGGACCGTCTCCTCGTTCCCTCTGCTGTCTTCTCCTGCTTTTGGCGCAGCTCTTTATGCTTTGGGGCAGCCTCCAATCAAGAGCCAGACGATCCACAGACAACAAGCAGTCGGCTGCTGGCAGTGGCGTTGAGGAGAGTCTGTAAGCCAAGTCTTTTGGGTTGTTTATGTCTGCCTCTATCTCTGGGTCTCTGGCTCTGTCTTCTGGTCTCTGGGTCTCGGGCTTGGGCCTGGTCCTACCTCTCCTGCCCCTCCCCATTGAGGCTGCTTCAGTGTAGGATATGGAGAAGGCCTGCCTCTAGCCGAAAGTTGTTGCGTATTTAAAATGGAAATTGCAAGTTTTTTTCCTCGCTCTTTGTACGTTCCTCTCCCCAGTCTCTGGTCTGTGCGGCGCTTTTGTTTCACTTTCGTTTGCTTGATTGCAGGTTGTTGTTTTTGTTGTTGTTTCATTTTCTGATTCGTTGCATTTATCACGGGGTGCCACACATTTATGCCACAAGATGCCAGAAGATCAGGCAGGCATGGCCAAAAGCCAGCCGCGGCACAACAAATTGGCCAAATCGAAGCGCCAGAGTTTCAATTTCATTTTCATTTACAGAAAAAGAGAGAGAGGTGCAGATAAGATGTGATTTGGGTTTTCAGGCTTTTCTTTGACTAGGTTTTCAGGTGGGTTTTGTTTAGTGCAAATGTGGCCCCTTCTTCTCCCGTGTTTTGGGTGATTTTATTCCATTTTTTCAATTACATTTAGATGAAATTGGTATCCCCTTTTCCCTCTAATAAGATACAAATTTTAGACTGGTTTTAAGAGTATTTTTATGGAATTTCCCTAACTGTCATTCATCTTATTTTTTTAATGAAATTTTCCTCCCTTTTCCTCTCATTTTTAAATGCTATTTTTATTTATTTTTCCTCATACTTGGTTGGAATGTTCACCTCCTTTTTACCACTTTGATCCATCCGCAGTTTTGGTGTTTGTCTCTCGCTCTTTCGTTGACAGGTTATGAAATATCTGGCATCTTACATCTTGCAACAATCTTATGCCGCACAACAAAATTTCCTGTTTTTCTTTATTTTATTTACGCACTTCCCCACCTCCTTTTTCGCATTTCGCATGGGTTTCGGTGGGTCTGTCGGCCGATCGGCGAATCGGTATTAATTATTATGGGGGCCTCTTGTTTTTTTACCTTTTGCGGATTTTTTTATGCCGCCGCGAACCTGTTGCAATGCGTTCCACAAGCCACGGAGAGAGAGATATGCGAATAGGTGTGGGGTTTGAAGTTCGGATTAGGTTGGGCCTTGGATTGGAGATTGGGGCGGTGGCTGGTGCTGCGGCTGTTTCTGCCACCAATGGAGGTAAAAGTTTGGGGATTGGGGAAGGGGAATTCGCTTTTTGGTGAGACCTGGCTGAAGTTGTAGAAGAAAGTTTCTGTGCTCTACTTTTAAACACAAATTAATTTGATCCTAATGCATTCGAAGGGGAACATTTTTTGACTTTTTTCTATATTTAAAACCTCAAGTTTTTTCTCATCAAATAATTACATCAGAAAGTGGGATACCTTGGGATTATATACCTTGTATCTTCCGGGTTACACTCATTCTAATCCCACAAATATCTCTTAAAGTGGAAGCCCAGACTATGTCATAAGCCTCTCCCTTGGGGTCCCATCACCTATTTAATTCATTTAGCTTCCATTAAGAGCAATTTCTGTTCCACTTTCATTTCGTATTCTGGAATAATCAACAAATTAAGTAAATTCCAAGTGGGCGCCGGCTTCCCACAGTGGCAGTGCTCCACTGCTATCTGATAATTCTTCACCACCCCCCTCGTACCACGCTGTACCCCTACCACGTAAATAATCCAAATTCCGAATGTCAAAGCCAATTCCAAGCGCCCAAAAAGAATCTTTCGAGCACATCGCTCGAACATGTTGCTCGGCTATCAGCAACATTTCCATGCGATGCAACATGTTCGAGGGTGAGCTGTTTTGAGTCCACACACGCGAATCGAATCCACAAGCAAGAGAGTGAGAGAGATCCGACTAAACATTTCTGGAATCTACTTAACATGCTTGCCCCTACTCTGTTAGGATGAAGGTAAAAGGGAAGCAATGCTATGGCTATTTTATGCGACTGAAATTTCTATTTTCTTGCATATGTTTTATTTCTTGAATTAAAATTACTTTTTATTTATGTTTCTTCACACATTAATTCGTTAAAATGTGTGGCGGTATTTAATAAAAACCTTTAGCAGATACATATGGATTTGAAAGATAAGCAACTGATATCTCTAAAACTAAATAATTATTTCTGCTGGCTTTAGAGAATGGAATAATTTCCAAATTTCTGTATGCTTACTCCATGATAGCCTCTGCGCTGAGATTGTTCGCTACCTTATATAATTATGCCATGTGCATGGATTTCCAGCAACATGCCATGTTGTCGGCTGTATGTTGCTAGCATGTTGCTGCAAACAAATGTTAAACACAAACAGATTCCTCAACTGAAATTTTGAAAATTCATTTCGCGCCCACCACACCATCGAAATGGTCGCTTCCACGCGAAACCTTTAAGAATAATCCAAATAAAACAAAACTAAAATGCACTAAAAAGAAACAACCCGCTAACAAACCGACGAACTGTAAATAATTGTATAAATAATGTTACAACAAATAAAAGATAAAATAAACAAAAGCGTCTGCGCAGAGGTCCGTCAATAATACGTGTGTGCCTACAAGTTATAACCAATAATCTGGTATTGTGCCTCCAAGCTACCATAGAATGTGCCTCAATTATCCATAGATTGCGCCTTACGTTCCAACGGATTGTTGTCTCCGTCTGCTTTGAAACCCATTTGTTTGATCGATTTTGTGTGTGCGAAGAAGCACCTTGTGAAGGCATTTTTCATGTGAAATAAGTGAACAAATACGAGCATAGTACCCATAGTGTGAGGGTCAACAAAAAAAAAAGAGAAGAAAGTGTGTTAACAACCAACCCTCTCTGGAAGCCAACCCCAAGGAAAACCGAATAGCATTCACTTCCTTATTTAAACCAACTTTTGTTACGTTTTTTATACGTGCCGATGACTAATTGCGTTTATATAGCCCGACTATATAAAGACTGTACAATAAGACACGGGACCAACCCCTTTTTATTTCCAACGACAAAACTATCTTAATTTCGAGTGCTGGAAATTGCTTCGCTTTCAAGTGAAGTTTTAGATTTTCATAGCAACAAAAAGAACCATAGATTTTCTTTGTGTTTTCTTTTGGTATTTGCACGGGTATTTGCACTCGATAGGAATTCGAGCAATCAAAAGTGAACTGCATTCTAAGTAGAGCAAAACGATAAAAAGAACAGCATCATTCAGATGCAGTTGCTGATGCTGTTGCCACAGGAGTTTGCTGCATAATTAGCATTCGAAACGGAACAAGCGATACACAGATACCAGATACAGATACAGCTGCTGCGAAAATGTATCTCATACAGGTGAGGAAATATGTACACGATACGGAGAAGAGAACCGCTAGCCATAGATCACACAACAATCAACGTAGTGTGCTACCCTCTAGAGTAGGGAAAAAGAAATGTTTGCCCGCACTTATCCACATGCTTGAGGCTTGAGAGACTGCACCCCGACAGGAAAAACAATGAAAGATCTTCATTTATAAGCGTCTTTTAATTGTTTTGCCAGCGGAGATGTTTCTATCTTTCCATCTGCATGAAGAGTGTATCTTTCTTTCTTTCGTTTCTAAAGAGAGTGTGAAGCGTATCTTTCTTTCTCTAGGAAGAGTGGAGCGTGCCGCCTCTCTGTGGCGTATATAATTGTGTTTAATTTGCAGCTAATTTATCTTTCCACTTGCTGGCCGCGGGGCACCATCAACACAGATACAAAGATACACAGATACAAAGCTTGCAGAATGAGGGGTTTACTGGAGCAACAGCATCAGGTGGCAGCTCATTAGTGAACTTTGAACTTGAAAACGGAGCTCTGCGCTGCTACCGAGAAGATTAAAACTGGTAATGGGATTATGTGGCAGGGTTCGGGTATCAGTTGGGGCTACAACAAAAGGGGAATGGAAAGTGGCACAAAAGTGGAGTAGAACAATGATTGGAGAAACGAATTGAGGAAATAGATGAAAGTAGGAGGATTTTGTATATATTTTGGGGGATTACAAAATGGTTATTACATAAGATTATTTTTACCTTTCGGTTCTCTTCAAGATCTTGATATTTCTACTTTAGCTGTTCCTATTTTAGAATTTTCTAAGTAGGCCCTGGGTTTTTCCTACAGTTTACTAAATTCAGTTGACTTAAAATTTTCTTAGTTCTTGAAATTTCTACAAATTCCACAAGAAAAATGTCTGATATCTGGGAGGAGGATAGTGAAAAAGCCCGTCAGATTCGTGATGTGATCTGTGGTATGCTCGACTGTGTGAATGCGGGCCTGTCACCTGAAACGGTTCGCATTTGCATTGAGTTGATGCGCCATGGCGTCCAACCCAAACAATTGGCGGAAATCGTCAGGACCTTGAAACAGGAAGTGCGCGAGATGAAAATCGAGTCGGGGCTTGTGAAGACAATGGAAAATATGAAAATGAAGAGCGATTTTTACACAATTACGAACAAGGGCTTGAGCTCACATTCAGTTATCACCAAGGAATTGAACGAAGACTCAAAAATGAAGAAAGAATTGAGAATTAATGACGCCATTCCAAGCAAAGGATTGACCAAAAACTCAATCCTCTGCAAAGAAAATAACCTAAGCGCAATCATCAGTCAAGAATTGATCCCGGAATCAATCAGAAACCCAGAGAACGAATCAATTTTAAAGCAGATCACAAACCCAATATTGAAGTGTGCGATTAAGAAGATTCTTAATGAAATGATTGATTAAATACACTTGAAATTTATTTATATTCTCTGCTTACTTTTTGGTTTGGATGCGGGGCATATACGGAAGTGGCATATAAAAACGGAAGCATTTTTAAGGTGTAGCTAAGATAGATCTTTGGGGGCTTCTGTTGCATCTTTTGGGAGCTGAAATTGGTTAATTTCTACCCATCCTTGAACGCTTTCTACGTTGGCTGTTGATCACAGTAAAGGTACCAGCCAGAATGATGAGCAATTGCAATATTTTGGCCTGATAAAAGGTCTAAAAAATACAGAAAAAACATCGATTAAAAATGAATTACAAACAAATCCCAAAAATCTTCAGCCTTACCTGATTTATGTAGACAGGTAACGGAATGTTCGCCCTGTGCGTGTGATAGTCGAGTCCTCGGTATATCCAATAGCCCGGCCAAGAGCCCAGACTAGCCATCAGAAATGGTGCAGCCGTTTCGTAGGCATTCTCGAAGTCCTTGTCATTCACCACCTGTCGTATTTCCTCGCCCAAATTGGGTGAGGTGAGTGCCTCCGGTTCTTCGGTGGGCGTCACAGGCCGCCATATGTGGTCCACTGTCCAGTTTTTCAAACTCCCAAAATAGCTCCAAAGCCCCATAATTATTTGCAGCTGGTTACAGAATTTTGTAAGCAAAACAAATGTTTGATAAACAGTCACAAAGGAGTACTATGAACTGGCTTACTTTGGTTCTAGCCCGAGTCTGCGGTGTCCTGGTTTTTCTTGCTCTTATAGTCGACATCGTGGACCTTTAGTATGTTCCCGGAATGGTGTCCCGTGAAGGCCATTATGAGACCTGTGGCCAGGATGGCCACCTGAATAAGTTTCGCCTGTTGGTAGGTCTTCACAAAGGAAATGAAACAAATATGGAAACAAAACCGTATGAATAATAAACCAGAAAATATTAACGTTATTTTCTAGTATTTTCTTGCCAATTATTACCTATGAAACTATCTCTTAAATCATTGTTTTTTGCTCACCCTTTGTATATAAAAACCAATCCGTTCCGTATTCTTTTTGTGCTGCCACTGAAAGCCACGCCACATCCAATAGGATGGCCAGGCAACGAAACCCGCGCCCATATATGGCAGCATATCGTTGAGTTTCTGGGGGAAACCCTTGGGCGAATTTTTCTCCACAAAGTGGACAAACTCCAGGTTGTAGTCGATGGAATTTGAGTTGGATGCCCTGGGCTCCCGCGGCCACAAGAAACGCCCCAAATGGAAACCCTCCTCCGAAGGATTTTCCTCGGAAACTAATGGTTCCAGGGAATCTCTTGGGGTGTCACGATTAGGCAAAGATTTGATCTGATCCATAGCGAAGCCCGTTTCATCCAAGGATTTCTCGCGTTCCTCTCGCTGTTGCTTCTCCACGAACTCTAGTATTTCTTTGGGATTTGGCTCATCTGGATTCGATGGCTCTGCCTTGAAGAAGAAGCCCGAGATCCGTTTGCGCAATGCCTCCATAATTTTGCAAGAAATAAAAATCAAATAGGGAAACAATAAAAAAGGGGGCCTTTTGAAATTCCTGTGACTGGAAAAGTCAAATGGTGTATATTTTTTTTTGATGGAAAAGAGAAGTTTACTTTGTGGACAAATGTGCTTTAAAGTTCAACAGAGTTTAAGTTGGTTCTTTCATGCGGGTTTTTGTCGATACGTGCCACTAATTTACGTACATTTGTAGCCCCCAAACAAAGTCCATGATTGTTTTGGGCTGCGGGTGCAGTAAACTCCACCACAGAGAGTATGGTTTTTGGTGAATAAAGTGGGTCAGGCGGCTGCTGCAGCAAGCGGTTCATGCAATTATAAAGCGGCATATCTACAGGTTGCATACCACATAGCCACACAGCCACTCAGCCATTCATTCAACCCAAAGACTGCGGCAGAGGCTGAGGCAGCGACTAAGACTTGGACTCTGGGGTCCATTGTGTTTTGCAGCAGCTAACGGCTTGGACTTGGACCAGCAGCAGGTGTCTCCTCTAGTTCATTGTGTGTTTTGTTTGGAAAATGTGGCTTACCTTCAACGAAATTTTTTTTTTTGGTTTTGGCTTTGACTGCAGGAAGCTGCCGCTATCTTTTGGGTCTCCGTTCTAGAAACTAGTTTTCGTTTGGGTAGAACGAACGAACGAACGGACGAAACGAACGAACGCCTAATGATCAATGCATTTAATCAAAGTAAATTACACAAAAATACCAAAATGAAAAGAATGCACAGAAGAAACTATTTAACGGTGGTCTGCTCCATTCTCTACACAAAAGTTAGCTTAATGAAGTGAAAATCGTAGTGGGCTTGGTTCTTTTTTGTGGCTTAAAGAAGTGAATTTTTTAGTTGGAGATTCTTTTAATCTTCGATGAAAGCAGCGACTAGCAGAGCTATTCTTTGATTGGAGATGATTCTTAGTTGCTGTTCTGTTGTAGCTGACATCTAGCAGTTTCCGGACATGTGTGCCTCCCAGAATCTGATCCACTTGCCCATTTACCTACCTGAGCGTATCTTCTACACTTCTCTGTATTCTAATCAGCATTCTATAGCCTCTATAGCATCTCGCTGCGGATCTACTCAACCATTCAGCCAATGGATGACTTTCATTCAGTCTCTCGGGCCTAAAAACCGCAAACCCCAAATGCATTTTCAAGGCTTCGCAGATCGCATTCCGCTTCTCTCTCTCTCTCTCTTTGAATATTTCTCTGCCACAAATATTCTTTGGGTTAGTACCAAGGGTTCCGTTTTTCAACTGCTGTTCAAAGACTATTACTATTAACCCAATTTTCGCATTTTCGGTAAATGATTTGCACAAAAACGTCTCTCGTCTCTCGAATGATGATATTTGAAAGTCTCTTTATGGGCCTGTTGTCAAAATAATACTTGAACATAAATCAAAACCACAATGAGAGCAGAAAATTGTATGAAATTGTTGCTTTTGGCCAACGCCAACACTCGTTTCCAGAGGCCCACCTGCAATTAGTTTTTGAAAAAAAAAAATGGGTGGGTGTCCCATCTCCTCTCCCACCTTTCCTCCACTCTCTTTGGACTATGTCCATGGCGCTCTTTCTTCAGCGCTTTTGCTGTCTTTTCCTCTCTTTCTGTGTGGCTTTCTGCTGTCTCTTTTCTGCGGATCGTGTGAAATTATCCATGGTTCAATGTTAAGTCTCCTTTTCGGTAAAGCCATTTACTATTAAATGGTAAATTGTATAACCAATTGTGAAAGGTTTCCCTCTGCTCTTTGTTGGTTTTCGTCGCTGCCACAGGTGACGACACTCTTCAGGTGTCAAGTGCACAGAAATTCGTTAACCGAAAATGGTTTAATTTCATTAAATTAATGAGACATTACTCAATTATTATTGTTATTCATTCAATGGCACTTTTTTGTTCACTTTGGAGACATGTTTTGGCTTAAATACAAAATTAATAGTTGAACATATGTAGAGATAGCTGTAAGATTCATTAAATTTAATGATTATAATGTTTAAAGAAGTGATCACCTTTGGAAAAGAAATGCCTTGCAAAATAGGTTATTAATGCTGGGAAAATTTCCTAAAAATAAATTTAAGCTTGCACAATGTATGAAAATCTGTAACTTAAATCTTCGGCAGATTTCAAAAGCTCCAATCCTTAATTAAAGCTTCTAAAATCGTTTGTATTCTTTGACTATTCCATCCATTCTAACATCAATCTTGATCTGCATTCCCTCTTAGCTACCGGCCTTCTCAAAAGATACATTCCACAGTATGTACATAAATGTGTACATATGTATGTATATTTCCATCGCATAAACCTGCACTGCCCGGGCACTGCCTCTCCCCGTGCCACTCATTTTCAAAGGCATAAAGCCAATCCCCTTAACATGCCCCATCATTCTTATTCTTTCCATTATAAAATGCCGCATCACTCGGCCACTAATCTCGGCTAACCAATCTACCGCTACCCCGACCCCTCAGTCGGGAGGGTATTACTCAATTTCCATTGCTCAGATTTCAAATATGCGATGAGACATGCGATGTGGAAGATGCCACACGAGAGGAAAGGCGGGCGGGCAGACAAACACCAGAAACAATAGCAACAGTTGACACATTGACAAATGATCTCTGTGGGGCAGGCAGAGGCACCACATTCGATAAGGTTCCCTCATGATGCCACAAAATGCCAGAGACAGTGGACAGTGGAGTCATACATCAACAGCAGACGACAGCGGGATGATTCCCTTCCCAAAAAAATGCGACATATTTTCCAGAATTATTTTTATTATTTTTTATTGAAAACTGAAAGGTTATGCTGCAATATCGCCGCAATTTCTATGTCTGTTTCGTTTTTATTCCTATAAACGAGACTGAAACAAGATCTACTCTGATACGGATATGGTTTTGCTCTAGATTTTCAATCAAGAAATGTGATTAGCGTATTGATGCTCAAATGTCGTCTGGTATCATTTTGGAATTTGGGTTCGTTGCCATTTGATCTTTTCCCCTGACCAGCGCTAAGCCTTAAGGAATTAAGTTGATTATTTTTTGAGGCTCGGCCCGGCTCGTCTTGGCTCTGTCTCCATTATATTTACGGTTTAGGATTCCGCTGGATTTTGTTTACGGTGAATCCCTACACTCCCCTGTTTCAGTGTACGATTCCTCTGTTCCTTTTTATTTATGCTATAGGATGGATTCCTTTTTCTCTCTTACTTTAAGCTGTAGTATTTGTGTATTGTTTATTGAGGCGTTGACCATATAATTCCTTATTATTCCGCATTCCTTTTGGACATGAAATATGTATCAATTTAATAGCCTTTAAGTCCACGAAACACGCAATTAAATGGCATGCAAACCCTTTTGAAACAGTCACATTTGTACGAGGCTTATGAGGTTGAAGCCAAACAAAAGGCAGAGCAGGGATCACACCCTGACAAGAGGAAGAACTACCTGAAGAAACCCTGGAGGAGAAAAGAGAAGAACAATCTGTAGTAATTCCTTGAAAAGAAAGAATAAAAAGTGTCTTCTCTTTGATGGCACTCCTCCACTTGATTCCCTGTGTCCCTGATTTCTACCTGTTTTCCCTACTGGTTTTCTTTTATTTCTTGAGCCTTCATTTATTTTTTTGTTTTCTATGGGGAAACATCTTCTAAATTAATTTTCTTTGGGGCACACAACTCCTACAATCATTTGCCCTTGGGGAAGCAACTACCAGAGGCATTTTCTTTGGTGAATGCCCCTTTTTCTAAGGGGAAACTTCTCGTTAATGCCTTTTCCTTGGTCACACCCAACCCTAAATGCATTTCATAGATGATTTATCTTTTGACGGGGCCCCATTTCATGCCCTATCAATTGTTTAGAGCGGCAAAACCTTTAGGTTTATTTTTTTATCTACAATTTGAATATTTTAAGAGGTTGAAGTTCAATGCCGCCAAAAGGCGGGGCTCCCTCAACCATAACGAGGAGTCGTGTCGGATCTATTTAGGTGTTTTATCGGAGGCGTTATTCCCATAAACACAGTTTCCACACAGTTCCAAGTTTTAGTTTCAATTCGGAACCAATCAGCCGGTTAAGGCGTATAATATTTCCAAGTTTAAATGGAAATGGAAACTCTAGAAACGGTACACACGAGGAAAACTTGTTTTTTTCTGAGGTCAGGCCATGAATCGAGCGAGGCAAGCAATTGTACGCGGAGTGTGTTTCTATTTCTATTTCTACTTTATCTACATTTAATTTAATCGATGCAAATGCTCGCCCCACGAGTGAGAGAGAGTCATGAACAAGGCCTCCCCATTGCCGTACCCCAACTCGTCTACTCCCCAATGGATTGACCTTCGAATGTTGGCTAAGAAAGAAATACGTCAAACCAAAAAAGTTTGCTTAATGGCCATAATTATGTTCGATTAAAGCACTCCGAGTATACGTACGTATGTGTGTTGTCTCTTGTTGCTTGTGGCTTGTGCCGCACGTGTTTGAGGTTCGGACAAAAACAAAAAAATACTATTTCATATGCTGATTTTTGATGCCCCATGTCCATGGACCCATGACATATGTCAGTGAATGGTAGGAGGGAGAAAAAGAGGTAGGAGATCGGTAGAGAGAGGCAGAGATTGGTAGAGAGTGGTGGCAGGGGACGCCTCTATCTACAGGGAATATCTCTCTGCCTCTCTGACATTGATGAAATGGACTTTTTTTTTATGGCCCCATGTTTTCGTACCATAAAGCATTGTGTAATTGTTGTATATTTTATGTACGGGTGGGGGGCTGTCGCTGTCTCCCATTTTGAATGGCATTTCAAATGGCATTTTTGATTTGTTTTCTTTGTTCCATAGTTGAAAAGGGAAAATATGTTATTTTCATATGCAATGCTTTAATGCAATGAATAATCGAGGTAATTACCAGGAAAAACTACTACTACTAATAATAATTATAAACGATAGGCGAAAGTTCTGTTTTCTGATGTGTGGCTAATATTTCAAACATTTTCCAAGTGTTTTTCATTGTTTTTATTTACTCTAGTTTTCCCGTGTACGGCTGCCTGACTCAATTTTGTGGTCATAATAAAATTTATTACGTGATCGGTAGAGCAAAAACGAGTACATAAATCTTTGCGTTTAAGTGGAAAAATACTAGAAAATGAAAAAGATAATAAAAATGTTGTGTGTGGTCCAGCGAGTGATGCAAGAAATGGGAAATCAAAAGAACAGATTGATATCTAAACATGATCTAGAAATCCGCTTGGCATGTTCTGGTAGAGAGATTTCCAAGATGTTCCGTCTTAACTACTGTTTGTTTCTTGCTCTGAATTAAAGCATTTCCTCTTTTCTTCTGTAGCATGTTTTCACTGTACCTTTTGCTTGCTTCAATGCCTGCCTTTTCTTACGGATTGTTTCTACAGCTTTTATGCTCTCTACACAGAAACACACAGACCAGACACCCGTGTGGCTGCTGCCGCTACTTTTATTGCATTTTTCGCTGCCTCACCGCGAATTGTTCGTAAACATTTTCTGTTATGATACCATTTCGAATCTTTCAATAGAAAAATGAGCTACAAAAAAAAATAAAAACACCTCCAATGAAGCAATAGTCGATGCATTACAATTACAAAAACAAAAACAATTGATTTATTTTGATTTCTTGGTTTTATTCAGGGTTTTCTTACATTTTCTTGGATTTCCGATGTGATTGTCGATTCCCTCAAGACCCCTCCTATAAAAATCTCCCCTGCCATCCCTCGAACTCCGCTCATATGACTGCTGTTCCCTTAAACCCCCTCCAAACCGATTGCTGTTGCTCGTTTATGGGACCTCTAGACCTCCGATACGTTTGTTGTTTCAAGTAATTCCAAAATCCAATTAAGTTCAATAACAATTAAGTGAAAAAAGGTTGAACAAAAAAGAGAACAAAACCCAAACCAAAATCAAACATCCATCTGTCTGTCTCTGTCTTTTAATTAGTTGAACTTTATTTTCCCTTTTGTCTTTGGTGCGTTTTAACCCTTAGTTTATTGCTCTTTACACGTACATATATTCAGGCTGTCGGCTGTCTGTGGCTCAATTTAATTGGAAGCCCTTTAGGGGCAAGTTCGATGATGTATCTTTGGGTCTTTTGGTCTTTTGATGACAAATCGATGTCAGAAAAGGGGCAGCCCACAAAATCAATAAGTGCGTACGGGGTGCTGCTCTGTGGATAGCCGTAGCTGTGTGTTGACTGTTTGGACTGTTGGCTTTCTGCTGCTGCTTTCATAAAGAAGAATGTCAAGAGGCCACAATAATTGCAACTAATCCAGAATGAAGGCTTGAACTGAACCTTGGGCCATACAAATCTAGACCACCTGTCAGAGCCTGTCTGTCGTCCGATCCAATTTGTATCTGTTTGCTGTGTCTGCTTTTATCTGTATGTATCTGCATCTGTTGCTGTTTTGTGGGTCTGTTCACAGTTTGTTTGGCATCCATTGACTGTGAAGATTGCTAGACTGTACCCCACCAGTTTTAAGCCCCGTAATCATCTCTTTCCATTCAATTATGGTTTGCTTTTTGTTGTCCAGCGGATATGTAAAATGCTAACTTCCGCAAGGATGTTGACCACAAAAAGCCACACCGCTCCGCTCGATCTCTCTCTCTCTTTTGTCTTTCTCTCCTCTCTGTTACATGAAATTACTTGTAATTTTGATGGGTTTATGGTTTTATGGTGATTCTTGGCTATGCATACGAGAGAGCATGCCAATCTTTGGTTTCCTCTCTCTGTTTGCATTAAACTTGGCCTTGCCCTCAGATCACATAGATATTCAGGTTCCCACAAACGAACAACTCAAAAAGTGAATCATTCATTAGACATGCAAATCATTCATATATACAGCCAAATATTGTGCCGGCATTATCATATACATGTATATAATTCCTATATATTTTCTATAATTTTTTTGGCACATTTTGTGGCTTGCCAAAAGTATATTCTCTCTAGCTTTTGGCCACACACTCAGTCGCTTCTTTATTTCAGCGAGATATCTGCCTGAAAAAGTAAAGAAAATTGCCTGTCTTTGCATTAAAGTAAAGAAAATTGAATAGGAAATGTGCTGCAGAAAAGAATTTTTCAAAATAAACATTGGGAAAACTTAAAAATGTGGGAATGTAGAGAATGTAGAAATATATGGAAGGAATAACTAAAAATATGTTAAGAGACGTGAGCAGAACTAGGTGCTAAAACAGTGATTGAAGCAGTGATAAAGTACGAGCCATTGGTCACTGTTTAGCCAACTAATCGAAGATGCTTTTAAATGATAATTTAGCAGGCCGAAAGAAAAGTGAAACTAAAAGCAGGAAGAAATTTTGATTTGGCCAAAAATGAATCCAGTTATTCTCATAAACGTTTTTATCGAGGCACATGTTCTTCGTACCAGATTCACCTATTTTACCCACTCACAGTCAACATTTTAAACCCAAATCTCCACTGTAAACGCACCTCCGAATACGCTACATCTTCCAAATTTGTCTGCTGCTCAATTTGTGTACTGCTCAATTGTACATACATATGTATATATGTATGTATGTATGCATACTCGTCTTCATTATAAACAATCTGATCATGTGAATCTTTTTTGCTCGTCTCTGTTTTTTTTTCTTTTTGGGCCATGGCTAAAGCCATTTTGTAGTAGAGAAGAGATATTACGGAAATAGTAGAGGTACAGAGCACGAAGATGCACACGTTTTCGGCAGTGTGAGTTTTCTGGCGTGCCAACAGAATCCCCGAATTGTAGTATAATTTTTAAACAATTACCTTTAACAAATCCATAATTAAGTCCGCCCCAAATGACATTGGGGAGCGCCGCTCTATAACTCTTTTGTGTGTCGCTTCCCCTCCCCTGAATGGCTGGTTACCCCTGGGGCGTGGGTCAAGGTCTCGGGTCTGAGAGTATTCAGGTCTTTCTTTCGACTGAGATTGAAACTGCGACTGCGACGTGTTAATGGCTTGTTAATCTGACTTCAACAGGGCAAAACAAACAGCGAACAGTACACAAACAAATTAAAACGACTTCAAAGCGTGCAAAAATGAAAAAGAAAAAGAAAAAAATGCATTCTCTTACAGTAAAAATGTTCCGCTCTGTTGGAAACTGTAACAAAAATCGCTTTGTATGAGAGATCTGTCTTTAATGGAGTTTTCTTCGTCTCTGTAGGGCCTCACAGATCATAAAAATTATACGACTTGACGTCAAAGCAAAATAAACTTTGCTTCAAGATTTCTCAAAGACTTTGACTATAAGGAAATTGCCCCAGCCTCAGAAATGCTTCAGAAGAATTTACACAAACACACACAAGCAAATATGTCATGGTGTTAATTGAAGAACAAAATTGAGGCAGAAAATCAATTCATTTCACTGTAACTTAACTCTCAGTTGAATCTTGGGCGTTAAAGTGTTAATTGTAGGCGGAAATCGCCGATCCGATCCCCAACAAAATCCAACAAGAAAGAGCAAGCAATTAAGTTTTTGTTTCGAACAAAGAATTCTCTTGGTTTGGATTTTAATCAACATTCAATAGTATTATATTGGTCTTACAGTAATTGTTCCATTATTTTACAAACTCTTTACTTGTGTTTGCTTTTCTATTTTGCGTATTTTTCTAATATTTCAACTTAATTTAAAGCTAAAATTAATTATACCAAAATTTCGTTGCGCCATAATTTTGGCAAACCTTTTATGATTTTGTAAGTTTTCTGCCACTCTCCCATAAAAAAGCATTAACAGACCATGAAAACAGAAAATACTTTTCAGGGCGGCATAAAAAGCACTTTACCTATTCGTGTAATTTCTTTAGGTGTATAAAATATAGAAATTCTGCGTGGCTGCCATATTTTGCATATCCACACGCATAAGCCTAACCACAAAAACCAACAAAAAAGAAGTCCCATCGCTTTCATTTTCAAATGCTGCTGGCGGGCCAATGACCTTTTCTCGAGAAACACACTTTTTGACCAAAAAGATCTTGGGCTCTGGGGGGGTGCCGCCTCGTATGTGGCTCACTCCGGTGCGCGTCTATTGGTTTACACTTTTCATGCGATGCGATGCGATGCGATGTGGTGTTTGTTATACAAAAACAACTTTCACTGGAAGTCATTAATTTTCACCCAAAATCCAGACGCCAGAGGGCAATGCTGAGACGCTAAGAGATCTGCATTTGATACTCTCGCATGTAAATCGATTTTTAATTGCGCCGAAATGTGCGTTTCATAAGCCGCTCCATTCTCCACTTTTGGGCAGCAGCGCGATCACCAACAAGCAGGTGGTAAATATCCATTTAAATTTATGAAAATTATTTGTCATATTATCAGACCTTTTGTGTTGGGGGATTGACATGAAAACCCAACTAATTTGTAGCATTTAGTTGGGCTTTGATAAAAGATAGAGAGAGAGAGATTTGCATAATTACGCGAAACTGTTGAAGGGATTTGCGTAAGCATTATGTTATTCGATATGGTGTCGTGGGATTTTTGGATTTCTTTTTGTTTGTATGAATGAAAAAAGGGGCAAATGGAAACCGGTTCAGTCAAATAAATGATGGCTCAATCGATTGGGGTTTAAGTGATAAAATACGATTGAATGATAGATGAATCTTTGGATAGCAAACATTTGAAAGAAAAAAAACCCCAACAAAATAAGAAGTTTGAAGAAGTTTTTCTCACTTAAATGCATAGGAAAGTAGAATGAATTTCGATTAATGTAATGCCAGGAACCAAAGTTTTATCACTAGAAACAACCCCCTTCAACAACTGTGAATTCTATAACCCTCTCCTGTAACTCTTATTAACATAACAAATTTTCACATATTTTCGGTTGCTTTTAATGTAGTAAAGAAAAACGAACAACCCGAAAAAATATGCATAATTATGCGAGAAAAACTGAATTAACTTCCTGGTTCGAATATGTGACTCCTTCCCCCGCTGTTCACTCACGCAAGGCATTGCATTACAGCACCCGGCACAACAATAGGAACAGCACAGCAGACAAATAGCAACAATATCACGCATTCGTCATTAGGCCGTGCCACAAGTTGCAACGGCAGCCGTTAGAAGGGAGCTGCCACAAGTTTCAGCTGCAGTTTAGGAGAGCTGCCACAACAGTAGACACCCTCCACCGGCCAGACAGAAATGCAACACGTGCTGTGCATAAATAAAAATGAAAAACGATACGAAATGAACTCTTTGGAAGAGCTGGAGGAGGAGGAAGAGGAGAAGGTTGGTTTTTCCCAAAGTTTTCCAGGGAATGCGGGAAACGAGGGAGGGAGCGAGGGAGTTCTGTCATTGACCCTTCCTACTGACAAGAGAAATTAGTAAAGATTATGCATGCTTCGGTGGAGGTGGAGACGTTCCAGTAGAAGACAGAGACATTCGTTTGTTGCTGTGGGGAGAGATTAGAAGTGAAAGAACCCACAGTGGAGCTGGAGCCCCCAAACCAAGCGAAACCACTTGTTGCCGCTGCTGTCAGAAATGTTTCTTCATTTCTGCCTCTTTTGCATAATATGTGCGATAATCTTCACTCTGACACAGATATTTCACTGGAATTTCAGCTTCTTTTGGAGTGGAGTGTTGTTTGTGGAGATGGAGATGGTCTTTGGCAAGCGGATGTGGCGCGCAGCAAAAACTTTGCCACATTTTAAAAATAATTTAGCAGACAAGTTAGAGATCTTTGAGATATATCGTACATATGTTTCGCTTTGAAGTTAGCTTGCATATTTAACAGAATTAAAAGTCATTAAACTTGCAATTAAATTTCTTGATATATATTTTTCCAAATCGAGTTGCAGTTCATTAACTTTTTCAATTGCTCGCGCAGCTGCCAAAAAATGTGAATAAGCCGATACCAAATTAAAATTTAATTTTATTCGATATACAGAGAGAAAACATGTTTTTTTCCCGAGAATTTTGTCAGCCAAGGTTGCGGCTGGCTCTCAGGTGGGGAAAAAGCCACATCAAAAAGCTTGAGAAACTCTGACCCATATCTGCCTGTTTCATTCGGAATCTCCTCTAAATAAACGAGTATCTACAAAATGTCTATCTAATATTAGATTTCACCCACTTACGGTACGGCATGCACTTTAGTTTTGCCTTCGGGGCACAAACATCTTCCGCATAGCACTCGAATGGTTTCTGATGCTTTGCTTTCGGTTTCTGTTTTCCAAGCTGTCTAAATATTTTCTTTTATTTTTTTATTTTTGGTTTTTTTTACCTCAAGTTAATTGCATTAGTAAATGTCGGTGAAATGATTCATTCTGGCATATTTATTTGACAAAAGTAGAGCAATCTTCGATCAGCATTATAGTGAGAGACGAGCACTGCGGCGGCTATTTTTGGGTATAACATTCATAACCCCAGAAGTTGATTTCGAGGCAGAACCAAAATGAATCTTGACATTAATGACGTTGTTAATCGGGCAGCAGACAGACAGACCCACATACTCCTACTCGTACTCGTTCCACAAAAAAAAGGTGACACATTTCTCCTTCGAATGGGAGGAGGATATTTTTTGTCTAGTATAATTCAAGTATTTGTTGTAGTATTCTCTGGTATTTATCTAGCATAGCCTAGCATTATATTGCTAAAGTTTTTTTCAGTCTAAATTAAAGTGCCTAAAAGTTCATTGACTTTAGCCCCCGTCCCTCCATTCCTAATACACTTTTAATGATCTTAGTACGAACAAAATCTAAAGGGAAAAAATCAATTTAATTGAAATTTTCTGTTTACTTAATTGAGATTTGTGCCCTCGGGAGTCCTACACTTCGCCCTACATCATATCACGCCTTCCTATAATTTGAAACCCCATGTAAAGTTCTGCCCTCTCTCTTAGTCCCAGCCCCACCCCACCCCACTGTTTGCCTGTAGCTCTCTTAAGTTCTTTTGGCCGCTCTCTTACGCCCACAGGGGAGGGAGCTTCTTGTGTAAAGCTTTTGGATCGCGACGCATTGGATCGATCTGTGCTGTGCGCACACAGTTTTTCCTTTACTTTCAGTCAAGAAAAAGCCCGTGCTCGTGTCGGATTGAATTGGTTCGAAAGCGGAATCGCAACGGATCGCAGCAGAACGGATTGTATTTGAGTTATAGTAGCTATAGGCTCGCACACATAATTCCCGTACTGTTTCTTAGACTCCCGTTTTATTTATAAGTTTTTCAACTTTTTTTGCTCTTATTTTGGTTTTTTTTTTTTTTTTTTTTTGGGTATTCGCCATTTGAGTTTGGGGAATCCAAATGCCTTTTGTGTGGATCTTTTTTATTTTCGCGCAGCCTGGAGTTGCGTGTGATTATTTATAGATAGTTTCCCCCAGCATACGTTTGATATACGATTCTATTGTTGTTTTTTTTTTTTTTGGTTCGGCTTACGCCATAGATTTGGACGTGGCTGCAGGTCGTGCGTATGAGTGATTTTCAGCCTCTATATAGGTTTTTCTTTTTGCCTCAAACTTTTTTACTGGCAAAATGCCCGACATTACGCAGCTGTTTAGGAGACCCATAAATTCCTCTAACCCATAGCTAAATATTTCCCATGTAATTTACATAAATACAGTTTATAAATTTAAACTATAATTTGGCTTTAAGCAGATGCTGAATCACGTTTCACAGTCAGCAACAAAAAAATAATGTATTTAGGGGTAAATTTCCATTCGTAAATCAGGGCTGCTGACAAGACCGCAACACACATGACATGTGTTGGATGGGAAGAAGTTTTATTGAAATACTCGTAAAATGTGTTCGTTTTTATGAGAGTTTAAAAAGCCTCAAGAGGTGAAGATGGAACGTTGCGATCTTTGGTATCGAATCGGAATCAATAGATGTTCAAGTGATACTCTTTATAGATCTAGCAGAAGAAGTGATCTTTGCATTTGCAACAGACAGATCTCTGCCATATGGAATTATCTCCTTCAATTAGCCATAACTTCCATCGCTCAGTGATCTTTCAATCAGCCATAACTTCCACATGGAGTGGATTACAGGCATCTCTTATTGCGATGACAAATTGAAGTGTGGATCTTTGGCTTTCGTTTTGCAGATGTAAACGATATCGAATATCCGGCGACAGACGCACACACACACCATATCGAATGTCATTCAACAACAAGCAATAAGCTCTTCTTGTGCTTATGTTTCCCTTTTCCCTTTTGTTATTTTTGTTTATATTCCACGCCACGCCAGAGTCAAGTGTTGCCCTTTGCGTTGTTCGATTGCTTCAGCGGTCGCCTGATCTTCTTCACATTATTCTGATGATATTTTCAATGGCGTCAGCAACGGAAATGATGCATCCAGAGATCCACAGATCCCACTGCCCATACCGCACCCATTCCCGAATCGTAGAGAGAGCTTTTCTGTATAAACAAATATCATTATGATATTCCCCTCCTTTAAAAAGAAACAGACCTGAATTCGACATTTCACACGCAATTTGGTTTATTTTTGTTAAATATCCGGCAAAAAAAAATGATACAAAACTCGTGGCATGAAATAGAAATTGAAATTAAATTGTGGGCGAGGGCTGTAAAATTCATTTAATTAATTAGCCACAAAAAAACTAAACTGCAGATAAGATTAAATAGTTTTCAAATGTCGATGAATAAGCGACAATAAGTGAATAATGGAAAGAGCCACAATAGAATGTTGGCAAGAGCTTTGATGGATCATAAAATAGTGCCAGTAAATGGTTTCCAAGAATGCCGTAAATATCCAACAACTACTCGTAGATAAGACCCTTCTTTAGTCATCTTTCCAAGTACTTGGCTAAATATCTAAATTGTATGGATAATTATCATTATAAAGAGCTTCTTCCGCTCAACTTTTGAGCGAAGCGTGGGAGCTGTATGCAAATTTTATGAATGTTCAAAAAAGGCAAAGAAACAAAAATTAAAAATACTTTACCTAACGAGCGTATCCACACAGATATGTATAAGAAATACTCTTGAATATTGAGAAAGTAATGCATTTCAAAGACTTTAAAGACAGAGATGAGATCCATCCGTATACGAGAGACCAACGACCCTGTGGCTTAAGCTCCAGTTAAGATCATATATTTCTAGTGTTTCTAGTTGTCATGTAAATGTGTTGTGGTTAGGGGCCCAGACGTGAGGTCGTTAAAAGCACACACAACTATCATTCAGATAGATTCAGCCAGAAGAGATCGTTAAAGTTTCTCGCGGACTGTTTGTTCGGTGCCTTATCTCCCATAAGGCCTTTGAGACACAATCTTATCTGAAGTTTCCAATGAACCAGCCCCCCCCCCCCTGCCCTGCCCAGCCGGCCAGCCTGCCTTTAAGTGCAAATAAAACATAATGCTTACACATAAATTATCTACGAAGCCGTTGAAGGTTTATTCAGCAAAAATAAAATAAAGCTAATCTTTGTATTGATTTTTTTATTTTTTTGCAGACTGTTCAGACCACTTGGCGGCCACAATTGCCGCTGCCCAAGGAGCTGCAGCTAACAGATGAACGGCATAACGACACGAAAGTGATATCGACCAAAGCGGACATCCACTATACCCAGAACTACGACGATAACTATCAGCCAGCAGGAGTAACAGCAGCAGAAGGGGAGGATCAGGAGCAGATGGATCGATTGAGGGGCAGTCATGGTGGGAGCATTGGAGGCTCCTCCCAGCAGTTGTCCCACAAACAGAAATGGTCCTTCGGCAGGCTATTTCGAGGCAAGAAAAAGGATGCAGCAGAGTGCAGTCCATCGTCCAGTGAGGAGGATCGCAAGGCCGGATTTGTGCCCTCCCAACGACAGTCGACGGGCAGTGGAAAACCCAAAGGAAAGCCGGGCAAATCCTCTGCCACCAGAGGCAGCAGCAGATACGAGGAGCAGGCGCCGCCACCGCCACCACCACATCCCCCACAGTCCATAGATCATGAGTTTTTTCTGCCAGTGGAAACGATACAGCAGCAGCCGGAGCCGTACTACCAAAATCAGCCAGGACCAGGCTATTACCATCGATCGATGAGCAATTCCCTGGACAGACGTGGGCTCATGCAACAGCATCCGCAGCCACATGGCCCCCATGGCCAAATGGGGGCTAAGTCCCGCTCTGCTCAAAGGAAACCCCCTGGCGCGCACCACTCCAGCGCTGAGGAGGAGCTGATCTCATTGAACTCTTCGACCTTCTCCAAGTACCGCAGCGACGAGAGCATCCACAGTGGGGGACAGGCCCTGATGCAGGGCCACTCCACCCAGTCCCAGTGCCAGAACAGTCGCCGCAGTCGTGCGGCACGCAACGAACGCTACTACAAGCGCCTCTCACGCGACGGAGAGCAGAGCCATGGCGGTGTGCCACCGCTGCCCAATCCGCAACGCTACAAAACGCAGCCACTGCCGCTGTCCATCTACCAGCCGAGTGCCGCGTATGTCCAGTGGCAGCCGCAACAGCAGCAGCCGAAGCCAGCGCTGCAGAACACGATCCAGAACGATGGCAAGCGGAGCATCAGCTACGACAGTCACATCCATTTGCAGAATGTGAATGGCAGGATGCAGAGCAAGCCACTGCCGCCGCCACCGCCGCCCCGAGATCCACTGAGACGTGTGCATGCCGTCGGCTCCAGTTCGGGCGATTTGCGTCCCGTTTCCTATGCCTTTGATCACAGCGGCAGGTGTGTGTCCGACGACAGGATTTGGCAGCCGGCGCCGCACTATCAGTCAGTGCATTCATTGAACTCCCAGCCCAGCTCCTCGATAGCCAGTGCGCCGCCTGTGAGCCAGCAGCAGCAGCAGCATCATCGTCGCTTCATCACTCGCTCGGAGCGGAATGCCAATCCTGGCAAGCAATCCCTGCCAAATGGCATTGACTTCCACTATGTGGCAGATGCCACACCGCGCTCCCGCAAGCCCATACACATGATGGAGCCAGACAAGCAGGAGGCAACACCACCCTCCAGTGGGATGCTGAGGACCTCAAAGAGTGGACTACCCACAGCAGCAGCAGCAGCTGCACTGCAGCCCATCGTGAAGCCCCGCTCCATGTCCAGCTCCCGATTGAGCGAGCTGCGGGGAGCATATCCCATGCCCATGTACTCGGAGGTGCTGAAACCCAAGCGAACGGCAGTCCCTGCTCCCCCAGCCAATCCTCAGCCGGATCAGGATACGGTGGTGTGCGGCAGTCTGCAGATTAAACCGAACTATGTGGAAATCAGGCATCGAGATGTCCACAAGACCAACTCCATGCCGCATCACTATCAGCGTAGATCTGGCGAGGATTTGCCCAACAAATACGAGGAATATGTGGCCGAGAAGCGAGAGCAACACCAACAGGCACCGCCACCAGTCTATCCCGAACGAAAGCCGAGCCTGCCCGCTGCCTCGGCGCCTCTGTATTTCCCACGGAAGAAGCCTGCCAATTTGGAGGAGGCCATCAATGAGCTGGAGGCCATTTACAAGAGTCTGGGACTCACGGAGCCGCAGGAAAGCAAAGCAGAAATGCCAGAGGCTCCTCCAAAGATGCCAGAGACGGTGATGATGCCGGCGGAGACTCCAGCCACGCCAAAGATGCGGGTGCCCACGCCCAGTGACTTTGAGAAGTTCGCCCTGGCCCATGCGGACGAGTACGATGATGAGGACTCGCCGACAGGAGAGCCGGATCCTGTCAGAGACGATGTGGCCTACAGGAACCTGCAGCTAGCGAATCTGCAGCATCATCGGTCGACGGAGAGGCAGCCACCGTTTGGCATACCCGTGGGTCCCATTGTGCCCGCCCCCCAGTCGGATTATCTGCACGTGGAGCCCATTCGAGTGATCAAGAAGAAGAAGAGCACCTCCCCGGACATCGTGAAGGACGATCTGGCAGTGCGCGCCCTGCGCAAAGATCCGCCGGGACCCAAATCGAGCTTCCACTATCCCATGCAAAAGAAGCAGCGGGCCACACGGACGCAGTCGGCGAATATCTACAATCTGATCCATCGAGATGCAGCGAAACCTTCGGGCGGGGATCTTAGGAGCTACATGGAGCTCACCAAGAGCATTGAACGGGCGGGCAGCATGTCGAATCTTCAGGCAGAGGCCACCAATGACATACCAGCCACACTGGATCTGCTGCGGAAGCTGAAAGCCCAGGACGAGGAGATGGAAGCGGTGCAAAAGAAAGCCCATGGCATACCCTTTCGTCATCCCAGTCAGGGCGGAGCCATTGCCCATCTGCCAGAGCGTTTGAACATCAAGGAGGAACCCTCCCCGAAGGCACCGCCTGTGGCGGCGCCCAGGAAGAGTCTCACGCCCGAGCCGCACCTGGACGATGCCCTCAACAAAATTGCCCAGGATGCCCAAGCGAGCAGCATCAAGTTGAGCCAAGAGCTGCATGAGCTTCGCCGGGAGGCATTGATTACGGCAGCGAGACCCAAACTGAATGCCGAGCAGCAGAAGCTCGAGAATGAGCTGCAGGAGATCGATGCCGTGTCCAAGGCGGCCAAGAGATGCGGCCAAATGCTGCTGGACAACCTGCCCGATGCGGGCCAGGAGGAGGAGTATCAAATGCAACCCCAGAGGAAACTCCACAAAGAGGGGAAACTGATACGCGCCATCGATGAGGTCTCCGAGGCGGCAAATGCCGTGTGCGAGAAGATCCTGAAGGATATTGTGACCACAGAGCCGCCCGTGATAGTCCATGAGGCGCGGCAGGTGAAGCAGCCCACAGGCGGAGCCCAGGGCGAGCATCTGGTGATGCCCAATCTCATCAAGAAACTGGATCCCATACAATCGGAAAAGATGGAGCATATTGCACGCCGCTGCATGCGTCAGCTGAGCGAGTTGGCGGAGGCCCCCCAACCGGACTACGATAATCTGCCGGCTGCCTGTAATATAAACGCTGCACCAGCTACCGACGCGGCTGGGGCTGATGCCACTCTCATTTCTACCGTTCCAGAGACGCTCGAGGAGATTGACAAAATAATGCAGGAGTGTGAGCGTCAGGCGAAGGGAAGCACTGCCGGATCCGGCTCCACCACCGATGATCAACGCACCACTGCCCCCAGCATAACGAGTGGCAGCAACAGCAACAGCCACAGTGGAGGTGGCAGCAGCTGTCCACCGAATGTGAGCACCACAGCGAGCTCCTTTAGCAGCAGCAGCGATTGCTTGGCCAAATCATCGAGTCCCTCGACTGCCAGTCGCCTGCTGTCCTCAAGCATTACCTCCTTCAATCCGTACTCCTCGAGCGACTACCTCAAGTCACAGAGCAGCGAGTATCATGCACCCAGCACCGATCCCATCAAGACATTCAGCACCACATCGTACGATGTGCAGTCCACCACAGCGAATAACACCACAAATAGCACCATGAGCACCACCAGTAATACGAATGCTGCGAATACGATCAGCAGTTGCACCACCAATCCACGCGAGACGAATACGGAGACAACCGCCTCGTGCTCCTCCGTGTCGCCGCAGCCGCTGCAGCTGACGCCCGTGCGAGGCAACTCCTCATCGCCATCGCAGTACAACTCCAGCGAAGAGCTGGCTGCCATTTTTGGCATCGAAGAGCAGCCCAAACAGAGAAAGCATCGACAGCAGCAGCACACAGGTAAAGGAGATGCCCAAGGATCGCCCGCAGCCAGAGCCTCCCACAGCCTCCGCCTGCGCCTCCGCATCCGCCACTACTAATGCTCCCGCTATGCCCCCAGCAACAGCTACTACCTCCTCCGCTACTAATCGAGTTTTGAATGTTGCAAGCGATGTTACTACTAGCCCCACATCCTCCTCACACACATCCTCTAATGATAGTGCTAGCAATTGTAGTAGTATTTGTAATTATAAGCTAGAAACGATACCAGAACAGGAGCAGGATGTGGATCAGGACCTGGAGGAGGACACCTCCTTGAAGCTATCGCCCAACTTTAATCGCATCTACGCGAGCAAAATCCGCATTGTGATGGACGAAGAGCAGCCCTTGGTCACCGAAGAGGCCACCCAAGAGGAAGAGATGGAAAAGGAGGCTTCTCGTGCAGAGGCAACTGTTGGAGTGGAAACGCACTTTGATTCATTGAGTTCCCTAGAGGAAGAGGTCTCTTCCAACCCGGACTCTGGCAATGTGAGTCTCACCGACTATCCATTGGGTGGGAGTCACAACCACCATGCCAATGCCTCACTGCAACTGCAGACCACCTACAACAGTCGCTTTGAGGTGCGGGAACACTATGTCTCAGAGGTGTCCATCAGTGCATCGGAAGAATCCTCCACCGATGAAGAGGACCAAACGGATACGGAAAGAACAGAGAGAGGTAGAGATCTGGCTGTTAGCGAGGATGGTTTTCCACGTTTGCCCACAGAAGAAGAGCTGCTAGAGAGCCTGAGGGAGGAACTAGAACTTAACGAACGAGCTGCGGCAAATGTAGAAGTCTCTAAAGAATTTTGTGGGGAAATGGAGTTAAGAATCGAGGAAGAGCCCCTCTCAGATGACAGTCTTGGGGAAGAAATGGCCATTAACGTGGAAATTAGTTCAAGCGAAATAACCGATAATGAAGAATCAGAAGATAGTCTGGAAAGCCATATCAAACTTGACGAAACTGTTAGTCTTAGCGAAGAGGTTTATAAGCTGGCGAGTGAGTCGTTAAAGATACAAGAAAATCCCGACGAAGAACAATTTGACGAAAGAAAACTTAACGAAACAAAACTCGACGAAGAACAACTTGACGAACGAAATCTTAACGAAACTTTACTAAATGAATGCAGATTTGTGTTAGAAGAGGTAGAATTTAGCTTGCAAGAAACTGAAGAAATACTGGATCAGATAGAACCTAACGAAACCGAATTTAACGAAAGCCTCGACGAATGCGACGCTCTCATGCAGTTCCCACGCCGCAAGAGCATCGTTTACGAGACCCCTGCACTCAACCTAAGCATTTCCGAGGTGAAACTCAATTATGAAACCAAATTGGGCGATGAAATGGAAGCACCAGTAGCCGATGAAGCCAACCAATCGATGGACAGCGACAACGACAACGACAACGATGATGATATACCAATTAACGATACTTCAGCACGTAATGAGGAGGAACCGCAGGAGAAGCAGGGCAAGCAGGGCAAGAGCAGTGGCGATGTAAGTGAGACGCGCAAAGGACTTCCGGCGGCGGCCGCGGAGGAGGAGGAGGAGGAGCAGCCAACCACCAGCTCCAAGGCGCTCTCTGTGTTTGGCGAAGTACGCACTGTGGCACCAGCAGCAGGAGCAGCTGCAGCAGCAGTTGGTGGCGCCGCGGCACGAGGCGGTTTGACAACACTCGAGCACGTATTTGTCGCCTGCACCGTGGGCCTGATTACACCCAACGATTTGCTCACTTTGTGCCTCATTGTAATTGGTGTGATTATCATTATTGCAATTGCTCTCGCTGCCTGAGAGATGTGATCATTTCCACAAGCACACACACACACACAGACAGAGATTGACTGTGTGGCTGTCACACGTTACTGTTATTTGTTGTTGTAGTTGTGGAGAAATTATGGAAATAATTATTGAGTTATTGGATTAATTTTTACATGTCTGTATATGCTATATGCCGCCACAAAGTGCACTTACAAAATTTCCATTTATTATAAATATCTAAAGAATTATGTTTTAGTTTAAGTTGAACCAAAAGTATTCTCAATTTCTACGATAAGTTGTACAATTTATTACGTTTCGAATCACTGTGCAAAATATATATATATATATTTTTTGTTTGTTTCATTCATCAAATTGCTCTCCTTAACAGTGGCAAAAAAATAATGTTTAATTTCTTTTAACAGCAATTTCCTTTGTTTTCTGACTTAATTAATTGTTAATTTTGACTGCAACTTGTGCCAATGATTTTTTTATATGTATGTTTACCATTAATTATGCTCTTAATTAAATAATTAATTTAACCACATTATGTACACTCTCCATTCTTAAATGTTTAAGCATCCGAAACGCAAAAGGAAATGCGATACAAAATACTAATCATGAAATCTATTCTCTCTATAAATCTCTTTGTATATTTTCAGCTCAAAATTTATTAGTTTAAGTTTTTCTTGTCAACGAAACATTTACGTAGAATTCATTTTTCGGTATAATTTTAAATTTTTATAAATCTATGATTTAACCAGAGAAACAAACGGATGCGCAGAAGCCATGAAGCAAATATATTATTATTATTATTAATAAAAATGTTACAAAAACCAAAACAATATTTACTCCAAAAGTTTTTATTCGTGTGTTATTTTGTTTTTAGTTTTCTTTTCTTTTTGTAGTAACCCCTTTTTCAGCCTAACAAAACCGTTTTCTTTTATTGACTAACCTTTTTTCTGGTAATAAAAGTAATAAAATAAAGCTAAATCACGTTTTATTGTTGTTGTTTGCTAAAGTTCTGTGCCGCCAGCCATACAAAAATATTTAATGCTATATTGATGTGCTTTTTTTTACAATATATTAAAAGTTTTTATTATATTTTTATAGATTTTATTGCATTTATTTGTTAATAATCTGACCTGCTGAACAAATTTGAGCTTTCGCCGATCTCTGGCTGGAGTCTAGAATTCAAATGTGAAACAAAAGCTTTTGTTGCTTGTGGTTTTTGTCTTGGTTAAAGTGTCAAAAGTTGCTTATGGTGAAAGCTTTTACATTGCCTTAAACGCCGCTGAGTGTGAGCTCAGCAAAGCTTTCAAGTTTAATATGGACGGAAAAAAGTTTCAAACAGAAAAAAAGAAAAACGGCTGGGGGCGACTCTAGCGGACTTGAATGTTATCTTTAATTGAATTCCCGCCAGGTGGAAGTGCCGACGTTAAGGGGTATATTATATTTGTGGATGTGTGCAACGCACATCCATAGCTGACTCGATATAGCCATGTCTGTCTGTCCCTCCGTCTTGATGATCACCTAGTTCTCAGAGACTAAAAGAGCTAGAGCACACGGCATCCATGGGTTTCATCTATAATTTAACCATATTTTAAATATAAAACCAAATCAATTTGTAATTTATGATATTTATAGAAAACTTTTACCTATCAAACCCCCCATATCATATTCTCCTGGCGGCAATTCCAACGAAAAACTTCGTCTAGACATGGAAAAATGTTTATTTATTGTTGTTGGAAAAACTTGTTGAAAACAAAACCCCCAACAAGCAAATAGAAAAGTTCAACATATTGAGTGCTCCATCAAAACAAATACAGAACCATATTGATGGATTGAAGCATGGCTGGATGTACCACGTATTCACCATCGAATGGGATTCTGTTTACTGTTTGTCTGCCCGCCCGAGGACGAAACCGTACCAAAACGACACACAAGGAACATTCATTCAATTCTTGCGAAAAAAGTGGCGAAAAAGGTGCAACAAGAAAAGGCGCTTAAAGCCAAAAGTCGTCTTAAAAAAACAAAACAAAGCAAAAAAGGAAAGTCTTGGCCTCATAATGGAACCTCCTCGAAGTTGTCTTCGTGCTGTGGCACTGGCACTTGGTCTGTTCGTCCTGTGTTCATGTTGTGGCATAAAAAGGACATTCAACTGCAGGTCGCTTGCCCTGATTAAGAAGCCTCTTCGAGAGGGAGAGAAAGAAGACAGGCTTATTGTTATACACTTCTTGGTGCGGTGGGTGTCTCCTTATTTTTTGTACTTTTTTCTATAATTATGTTGCGCCTTTGCTGGCCTAATGAGGCGTAGAGTTTCCGACGGGGAAATTCAAGACGTTTGAGGTGGAAACTCTTGGGGGAAATCCAAGCTAAAATTTTACTTTTCATTCGTTTTTTTTCTCTCAGGATTAAACTCATGCCTAGCCTCCTTTCATATTTAATTTTGTTCGGCAAAGTTTTCTTTTCTTTTGACTTTGTTAAAAAATCTTCGATGCTTCGATGGGACTTTTGCCTAGAGATTTATGCTCTCTGTGGAATACCACAATCCAATTGAAAATTGGCCCTAACGGAAGTGACTCTTTAATGGAAAATCCGTTTAAGGCTAAGGAAATTTCCTGCCACACACAAAGAAGAGTTCATTTACCCTCGGCGTGTCGCGAGCATTGCTCTCGGGGCACCACACACATGCCACACTCCACTCTGTTGGAGGCTAACTAGCAATAAAAATGTCACCCGGCTTTAATTTGTTTTCTGTCTGCGAAGGCACGAAGGCACCACCAAGGACCTCAAAATGTGTGTGGAACAGTCAAGTCAGAGACTGAGTGAGGCGTCTCTGCCATAAATAAACGAAACCACATGTGTGGCAGCAACTTTTGCTGCATGTTCTGCTCGCTTCTAGTCCTCCCATTCCTCCCCTATATCTCCTGAAATAATCATAACTCACTTAACCCCATTAAATGTAGAAGGAACCCCCTTAAAAGTGGCAGAACAAAAAGAGGCAACCGACCAGGAACGAGGGAACCCCTTGGCAAGGCAGGGAACCCTTCTGCCAGAAAGAACCCTCCACTCCACCAGGCGTACAAGCGATATGCACTTCATGCCCCACTTCACTCTTCAGGCTCCTAGAGGATGGGCGTGTTATGTTCCAGCGGCTGCTGCTGCTTCATTGACACTGTTATAATATCCAGCCACCCGCTGACTCGCTTTCGCATTCATTCGATGCATAATTACTATCACAAAAGGGTGGTGCCGTCCAGCCGCCCTTTTTGGAGCAGAAGTTACGCACAGCAGATGTGTGCTAACATTTTGTGGTCTCTCGATAGAGAGGCGGTCAAGTGCGGGCTGGGCTTGCGTTCGTTTTGTCGCGCAGCTTGTTGTGGTTGCACTTTCCGAGACCTCCCTGCATGCATGTACAATGTACCCCACTCATCTATGGCAGTTGCAATAATCCAATGGGGGGCAGGCCACACAAATTTTACAGTCGAGAACTTTGACAAACATAATTTTAAAGCAAAGAGTTGGACAGCGATGGGTGGGGTGGGGTGATGGCTGCTGTTTTTGGGGGGTCGTGGCCGATTCGTAGTACTTGTTTTATTGACTGAATGAAGGGGCAGGCAGGCAAAGTGGGATAGAGGCGGCGGTGGGAGAGGCCAGAGAAGGTCCTTTCTAGTGCGCAGATACAAACAAATTAATGTGAATGGGAGAGGATACTAAATTTGTGAGAGAGAAAAAGGCGAATTTGCGCGACTTTTGTGAGAGAGAGTAAGCTGTGGAGGGACGGAGAGAAATGTAACGCATTGCCAGGTGTGAAAAAAAATTATGGAAATTCGCAAAAAGTTTTGCCAGTGAAATCTGGAAAGAAAAAAAGGAGAAGTAACCCAAAAGAAACCTTTAAAAAATGTCAGAAATTTCCTTAAGTGTTTCTCTCAGTGCATGGCCTGGCTCTCTTCTCAGTGCCTCTTCTCTCACCTACTTTTACGCTCTTTTACTCTCTGGGCCGCTTGACCAATTCGCCGTTTGTAAAAACCGGCTAAAAAATCAGCTGTTTGTTCAATGCTCAGGACTTTTTAGTGCCGTTGTAGCCGCTTTTGTTACTGCCAAATGGTGGCGAAAAACACACACGAAACCTGTCTCTGTCATGGCCTAAGCCTGTTCTGGCCCGGTCTACTTGTCTGGTCTCTACCTCTGGCTCTGACTCTGACTGCTGGCCCGAACCCCAAGGCTCCATCACACATCTCAGTGCACGCTGAGTTCTCAAACGAATCGGAAGTCGTGTGACGGCAGAACGTGTCGGGTCGTCCTTCAACTCTGAAATTTACGTAAATTGTACGCGTACGCATAAGGGAATGTCCTCCCAAAGAAAAACCTCAACAAAAACAAAAAGTTATTAGTGAAAAAGATATTAAAACAAACAGCAAAAAAACACAAAACGAATACGAATACGAATATATGAAAACGAAACGGAAGAATTCAATGTGAAAAACAAGGTGCGTTTTCTTTTGGTGTTTTTCCAGAGGGGTTCTCCGTGAGAATGTGCCAGCATGTGGGGTGGTTGTTTAATGCACGTGTCCATGCTTCAGGGGCCTCTGGAAAATATATATTTATATTTTTGGTCAGCAACAGTTAAGCGGAAAACTTTTTGAAGTTCTTATGGTTTTTCGACAGCTTGAAGAGGGGGGAACGGAACTCTAATATCTGGCTTTTGTTCTGTGTGTCGACAGCCTCCTCCCTGTCTGCACTCGCTGTCTACCCAGCTCCAGCCTAGTTGTCTCTCCCCCTTCTCTGGCGTTGCCGTCTCTAGCCTCCTATCTCTGTTTAGTTTCTCCTTTCCACGCTTTGGCAGCATATCCCTCTTCGTGGATTATCCTCTATTGCTGCCACAGTGTTGCTGTCGCTTGGGTCGCTTTGGTGTACCCTTTGCCTTTAGAGGGTTTCTTAGACAATGCAGAAAAGGCTACTACTATATTTTTTATCTAACTAAGACTATATACATATATCCTGATTATCATCAACAGCTGATTCGATAACCAAGACCATCATTCCCCACCATTTTTCCATATTTTATTCTACATAGATTTCTGGCAACTTCCATGGCATTTTTCTCTCATTTGTGAAGATATCTGGTATATCCATGATATGTAAATAAGAGCCACGAAGATCGGTTATCTACATATATTTAAAGGATATCATATCGTTGCTCTATTTCATATGTGAATCGACCTTTAAAGGGTATCAAAAGATTCGTATGCCTAAAACTAAAATTACGTACGCATTTGAGGATAATTTTTTGCAATTCATTTCACTTAATGCGTAATTCATGTCGCTTATATGACCATGACCACGCCTCTCACACACCCGCCCCCTACCCACCCTCACACCCCACACTTAGCCCATTCTTCGCCTCTGGTTAGCGCCCCTCCTACCCGCCTCGTACCCTCCTTTTCGATTGCCTCTCTTTGGGCACCGCCTTTGTCCTGTTCTTTTCTGTCTGTCTGACATTTGTTTGCCAATTTCATTGTTGCTGCTGGCTGCCTCTTGTCCCCACCTCTCTGCGGGCTTTGTTAGTGCGTTGAACCCGCTTGACTTTTCCCCCTGCCCCACTCTGCTGCCCCCTACCCCCGGCAGTACCAGCAGCTGCCACGCATTTTGGTGGCTCAAGTTCATTCTTATGGCTGCTGCCGTTGCTGCGTTCTTTTTTTTGTGGAGTGCAGCAGCACCCAGCCCAGACATGGCATCAGCATCTTGATGCAACATTTTTATATGGGGTACAGGAATTTTCACTGGTTTTTCCACCGAGTCATTGTATGGCTAAGGACTCTGCTTTTCTCTGCTCTTCCTATGTACATTTGCTTCAAAGTTTTGCCCAACTCTGTCGCTCGGATGAGCTTTGCTGAAGGAGCAAAATCAGGCTAAGGGGTTTTCCCATGACAAAGGAAATGTTTTCCTTCGAGCAAATTTAAAGGGAAATTGCATGAGCGGGATTCTAGTGGTTTCTATGGGAAATTTTGAGAACTTAAAGCTGGTTCTCTCTTGTGGCAGTGGCAGAAGAAAGTAATCCGTTAAAGGCTTAAGACCCATATAATTTGTGTGGCATGGCCTTTCCGTTCGCTTTCATTCAACCTCCTTTTTAAATCGTATTTTGGTGACTCTCCTTCCCTACTCTATTTCCCTTTCTTTCTCCTCTTTTTCTCCGTACTTCCTCCTCCTTTTAGCCTTATTTTTCCTTTTTTTCTCTTCTTTCTTTCCTTAAATTTTCACATTGTTTTTTGTTGCGGCACCTACAAAAGTCTGCCTACAGATACAGATAGGCCCCACTGCTTTTAACATTTACAGATACTTGCCTCTCACTTGTGTATCCTTCAGATACGTGAGTGGTCCAACATAATTATGTTTCATCATCGAAGCAGCGCAGAGGATGAGGCATCAGCCAAGTTAAGAAGAGGGCAGGCACCACAATCCCTTCCTTCCTCCTCCACCTTCCTGGCTCTCTTCTTAACCCACATTATAACGGTTATTTGTGCACGTATCCACGAAATAACAGTTAAAGCATTTCAACATTTCATGCGGCAGGTAAATTGGCCCCACGGATTGTTTCAGCGGTTTCCAGCAATTCGCTGTGCATCGATTATTAGGCCCACAAATTGGTGTACAAAAGAGAGAAAGAGAGACAACTTATTTAGCTTCAGGTTCTCTGATATATGATATCCATATATTATTTCCTTGTTTTTTGGATCAGCATAAAGCAGTCTACTGATTTAGCTTTCCAAATAAAATAAATAAAATATTTCTTTAGATTTTATTCAAAAGCAAAACACACTTTTCTGAGTTACGTTATACACGCCCTTTACATAGTCGCTTACAAAAGTTGACTCACCCCACAGATGGGTCATCATATATTTTATAAATATTAATTCTGGCAATTAAGAGAAGTTCTTAAAAGCTGTGAAAAAGAGAATTAAATTCCTTTCTGGAGGTAAGCTATCGCACAAATGTCTCCTTTGTATTAAGTGTTGCTTCCTCATGTGGGTTGTGCCCCAAAAAGGGTATCAAAATTAGCATAATTCCTTCACTTTATTTGTTGGTGCAGGCGCTTAGAAAACTTTTCCGTTTTCAACACTAAAAAGTTGCCCCAAAACTCTCGACTAATTTGCATTTTTCCTCGAGTGTTATTAACTTAAGAACGATTGATGTGTTCATATAATACTCTCCTCGTAATGTTGAGAGAAGAGCTGACTGTTGGTGGTGTGTGTTGCGGGTGACTGCTGTGAGGAGTGGGACACCCCGAACGGCTTAAGAGGCAGACTAATTTGCTTAAAATTAACTTGAAACTTTTGACTTTTTGTGGGAAGAAACCAACAAGTAAAAAAGTTTAAGACGTCTGCAACTCAGTTGGGGACAGAAAACTATAAGACTGTAAGAACGGTATCGGAATCATATTTTATAACAGTTCCTTTAAAAAGTTTGCTGCAGATTGGTTGGTTTAAGAATTTAATACTAGTTTGCTCCTTGTACACGTAAACTCCTCAATCATATATGTAATTTTAAGGCACAGAAAGATTGATTGCTGTGACCCCGTTTTCCTCTTCTTATAAATATTTTTGTAAAAATAATCACAGCATTTCAAAGATTTCTGCCAAGAGTGATGGGGTCGGGGTCTCACTGCCTCTCTCCTCCATCATTATGTACCTCCCTTCGATCACTCATCCCAGGAGTGAAATATGATATAGCCTTCCGTTTAGCATCCAGACGGGCGACGCACATTCATCAGAGGCGCCAGCAGTAATCCAAGTCCTCGTACCATCCATCCTCTGGCACTGATTTTATGGAGAGCGACGATGTCACGTGACTTTTTGGGGCAATAAAAAACGTTCCTTAATTAAAAGCCCCCAAAGCACTGTGGGGCAAGCGGCAGCTCCGTTGCTAAGAGGGGAGAGCAGTGGTGTGTGGAGTGTGCTGTGGGTTAAAGGGAAGTCATAAAAAGTCAGCAAGCGCAAAAAGTCATAAACAATAAGGAACAAACAAAGAGCTAAAACGCTGGCAAATACCGATTGAAATGTTGGCAAATAAAAAATAAATAAACTTTGAGCAAAGCAAAACCAAAAACTAAACAAGAAACAAAATTTAGAAGGATTAGAACGGTTAGGATTGGGGAGCTTTGGATACACTTCAGAATTGATTTGTTGATACGGAATATTCGATTTTATATCTCTTCTTTTTATATCGAGAATATATCCAGCTCACAGAAATAAAGAACAAATATTAAACGGGAAATAAATGAATGCAGGCTCTGAATTGAATGTTTTAGCTGAGTCACACGTACCTACAGCTATGATACCCTATGCAAGGCTAGAGCAAAACTAGCATTACAGCGGAAACTGTGAGAGAAGCTTGAGTTCCACTCAAAGGCACACGCCCACCCCACCATCCCCACACATATAGTCACAGTTTTTAGCTCTCCCACTACCTAGCGCCGCTCCATTCCCACTGACTAGCTGCCCCTGGAATGCTTCTCCCTCCACGCTTTCAGCAATTTTTGCAAAAGTTTTTTAGTTAAAGCTTGTTGCTGCCGCTGCTGGCTGTCTGGCAAATTAATTAGTTAATTATGCTTTGTCTCTCGATTTTTTTTTGAGGCACGTGCCACACAAGCGCCTCTACGTGACTTCATCATTTGTTGCAACACGAAAATGTATCTGTTGAGAGATTTCGTGGAGTCGCCTATTAACATGCAATGATTTATGATTTGTGCCATGGAAAAATAACTTAAATTTTCATTTTCTTTGCAGGTGAGTCACGAGTACTGAAAACTTCGGCCAATTGTCTGCCAATTTACCAACTTGTCTGCGTTTTTTTGGGTGAGTTTTAAGCTTTAGTACGTACGAGTAAGAGTACGAATGCGAATACGAATACGAGTACGAGTACTCGTACGATTTCCGTTTTTTATGAGCGGACAAGAGATACGTTCATTGAAAATCCATTGGCATTGCAAAGTCGTATAAATGTTTATGGTGCTGAAAAATAAAATGGAAATTTAAAGGGAAATATTCGCCAGATAAACATGGGGTTGTCTCGCGAGTGTCGGAGGGGCTGGGTTCCTGGCAAGCCATAAAATTGAGTTGCATTTTAAATAGAGTCGAAAGGTGATGTGCAAATATAGGGTGGGGTTTGACAAAGGGGTTCTTGGTGCAAGACATACTAGATTAAAGTGTTTCCTCAGCAGTATACGATCGTAAAATATAAGAATATTTAATGTTCATAGAATATATGAAGAAACTTAGAGGTTTAGAAGCTTAGCAGTTTGTAAATAACTCTCTTAATAAAGAAATACCGAAACGTCCAAATGTTAATAAAGAAATACCGAAACGTCCAAATGTTTTTGCATAATTTATTGTAAATTCAAACTTTAATTATTGAATATTAAGCTATTGACTCCCACATTCTGTTTGACTAAGATGCATAAATTTTCTTTCTATTCCCCATTTTTGCTCCTCTGGGATTTTGCTTTCATATTTCCTCACTTTGTTTCTGTGGGGGTATCCATCATTATCTTTGAAAAATATATTTGTTTGAAGTACTACCCGTATTCCAAATAGTCCCTTTTTTCTCTCTCTATTTTTCTCTGTTTTTCCACCTTTTTTGCTTTGCATTTGGTTTACCTGGTCATCTGCATCCAATTTGAATGCAATCTCATCTTAAACTTTTTCTTCTCCATCCATTAAACTTCCCCCTCATCGACAGTCATCGAGACGACTCCCATTCGCCATCCTATACCCAATCTTCGATGCAATTTGAAGTGCAACAGCAGCCGCCTGCGCAAAAATAAATAAAATAATATAAAAATAGTACGAAAAAAGAAATAAGAGAGAGACAGAGAAGAGAATTCTGTGTGCAGTTTTTGTGTTCTGTTTTTATTTATTTTTATCTCCTGGCGTATTCCTACGCAATAAATATTTCTCGAAATGTGTAGTGTTTGTGTTTGTACATACATATTTAGCCACTTTTATGTGAGATGAAGAATGGCCAGAGAGATAGATATATGTACATACATATGTATGTATGTACATATGTTGTTTTCCAGTAGCAGTTGCCATTAAATGCCTAATGGCATTGAACCTGCACTCGAAACTGGGTTTGGACTGATCTATTGGACTGGTTGTTGGTTGGGTGAAGTTGTAGAGTAGCCACATTTCCATTGCCATTGCCATTTGGAGCAGATGCGAAACGGTTCATTAAGCAATTTTCTATGGCATTTCCGCGCAAGCTTTTCATCATCATCATGATGATGATTGAGCTGGAAGTTGATCATGAGCGCAATTCTTGTGCATTGGCTTTGGCTTCTAACGGCACCTGCATTGTGGCATTGGGTAGACTTTCCTTATTGGAATTGATCATCACCGCCGCCGACTCCACATTCTTGATTTCTTCGATTCGCGTCCGATTCAGTCATTAAGGTCTTTGCAAATATGTGAAATTATAGGAAATTAGTGTTAAGGGGGCGGCGATACCTACATATTTGATGGATAAGTGTACGAGTACATAACAACATGTTTTTTACTGCACTGCTTTTTGCAATCTTTTTGATCACTTGAAAGATATCTTGAACATGCACCATTAATGGGTTAATTAGTGCAAATGAATAGCAGTGGAAAAGAAACAAGCAAAAATGGCATGGAACACATTACGAATAGAAGGATACCCTAAGAATTACCTGGGAAAAAAAGAGAAAAACTCCACGGTTATATGTAAATTTTGAGCACTTTCAGCCTTGGAAGTCGCATATTGCCTTTCCACATATTCTATACAACACACACATATACCCTTCAACTCCCCGAGCACCGCAGATATCAGAAACATTTGGCATTGAGCTGTTCCCTTATCTCCACTTCGCATCTCTCTCTCTCTTGCTCTCTTGCACTCTTGTACTTTATTCCCCTCGTTACTCGTACTTTTCAGCAGCATTGACAAACTTTTGCGCCCTTTCCCTTTTCAGCAATTGTCGTAACTGTTGTTGCTGGTTTTCTGTTCTGTTTGGTGCATTGCCAACACCCACACACACACCCATGCACACACACACAAATGCTGGGGCTGGCTATCTGTGCGCACGATCAGCTCCGATCGTTGTCGTCGTGTCTCTGTGGCGCTCGTGGAGCCGCCGGTCCGCCACTTTTGGCGCTGCCAACTTCCTCCAACTCTGGCTCGAGTCAGTCTTTTGTTTGGGGCTGCTCGCGTCGGTTCGAGCTTTTGGATTGGAGTGTGTTCTTGTTGTGTATTTTTCCCTTGGAGAGTGGAGTTCGTTCTGTTCGGTTCCGCTCCGTTCCGACTATAGTATCCGATCCGCACCGCGGTTTGTTAGTGTGTCTGCAGTGCCAGTGATTGTTGGTGTTTTATTTTGTTTGAAAACAAGTTTATGCGTTTCCAATCTCCGACTGCGATTATTTCGTTTATTGTCATGCTCGATTTAACCGCAGAATTCAACCAAGAATTGGATATAAAAACGGAGAAAACCACTGGAGTTGCTGCCAGCATTTTGTAAGTACGCATTCGGAACAAGTCGCACAAGTTAGTGACAATTATCAAACTGTTAATCAGAGACGCGACGGTCTTTGTGTGTGCAAGTGTTAATTTCTGTGTGAGAAGAGCTAATAGAGAAGCAGATCAGACGAAGTCAAACTTTAAGCACTTCTCCCTCCCACTCACACCTATGGGCTAGCCTATGGTAAGCTGCAGCCGCAGCAGCAGCAACAGGAACGGTAAATTGAAAGCTCTAATTCGAGCACTACGTACACTTGACCGACAAAGTGAGAGAGATAGAGAACTAAGCCTCTGACCTGCTCTGTTTGTCACACACCACACACTCGATCTTACTCTCCCTCTTTCCCACTCTCATTCTGTTCATCTGTACGACTGACTCTCTTTGGGTCGGTCTGCTCTGCTTGTGTTTCGCAGTTATATTTTTAGCCCGTCTGGTCTGTCGGCTTATCACAAGTTGAGGCTATTTTTAGACTCAGAAGCTACTTTAAATATAAATGGACACATTCTTCATGTGCGCTTTATTTGCAGTTTTATTGCACGAATTTGTTTTAATTTAATTGAATTTAATGCTCCGACAAAAGTCTAGCGTTTCAAGCATTCCACGCACATCAGACGGTCAGAAAGAGAGGGAGAGGGAGAGAGAGAGTGCATGCGAGCAAGAGAGAGATGCAAGCCAGCAGGTGCTTTGGTTTCAAAGCTTCTTTTTGTTTTGTTGTTCTGCGGATTCTTTCTGTAGACTGGTGTTGCTGCAATACCCTTTTGAGAGCAGAGTATTATGATTTTGATCAGAGCATTGCTGTACACCAAAGGCATGATCCCCTAAAAGTGATCAAGGGGTATCAAAGAGTATCGAAAGCAGACTTCGTTTATTGTTGTTTCGTTCTTGTGTGGTACTTTTGTTGTTGTTGAAGCATTGAGCCGTGCGTTTTGTTAGGCTCCGCCCTTTTGTTGGTTAGTTTATTGTTATTTAGACGTGGCTTTTGTTGCTGTTTCTGCCGTTTGTTGTTGCTCCTATTGTGGCTGTGTTTCTGTTGTTGCGGTCGTCATGGCAATGCCAACTTTCGAACTTTCAACTGCATTTAGTCGCAGTCGATTGCAATTTCATTTTCGAAAGTTTTCCATCGATTTCCATGGCTTCTTCTGATTAGAAAATGTTTGGTTTCTAAAACCACTTTTACATGGCGGCCCGCCATGGCATATCTTTGTGTGTTTTTGAACTAGTTTTTGCACTGGAATGTGTTGTGTTCCATTTGTTGGGTTCTTTTGATTGAAAAACAAAAGTTCTCCTCTCACATTGCACAGCTTGATGCGTTCCTGGAAAGTTCCCTTAAATTATTTAACCAAAAATTATTATTTACCTTTTCAAATTGTTTTCATTCTTACTTTTCTTTACATAGCAGAAAAATAAAATGTCCATGCAATTTTCATGGCTACACTATTTTCCGTTTGCCTGAATTGCAAATCAAATTTTCCAAAACAATTTTGGCCCCCAAAAATGGCCCCTCAACTCATTATGGGGAGGTTCATTAGAATTTATGCGCTCCATTACAACCATTGTTGTATTTGTTGTTGGTTTCTGTGGTGGTTTCGCTGGGTGGTGGCTTTTTTGGGTGACTTTCAACTGTAATTTGTGTGGCACCCAAGCGCGTTAATTGTTCAACATCTGCCAGTCGCAGAGGCAGAGAGGCAGACGCCGCAGTGGTTTGTGCAACCATCAGCAAAATGCCATTAAATTTTACTAACTCTTTTTCTATCGTATCTGTATCTGTGTGTAATTGTTGCATCTGCTGGTAACTTTCTGTATCTGTTAGTGTATTTTCTGAAGCGCAGTGCTGCTCTGTTTAATTATTCCCCACAACCAATCCAATAATTAACCGAAATACATTTAATTTCCCTTTTTATTTAATATCTGTAATTAGAAAAAAAAATAACCTTCCTGTAAAAGTTTTCCCCTAGAAAGTATACCACAATCATGCATATGCATGTATGTATGTGACCTTTTTAGCCATGGCCAAAACTGAAAGTTTCATGGAACAAATGCAGATACAAAGGTCAACTGTCGCTCTTGACTTTCCAGAGTAGAGTTCTTCTGTATATAATATCCATCTCCCCCAAGAAAAACCACCACAAGAAGAACCTTCAAGGCAAACTCCCACTCCCTCCCCCTACTCCCACTCCCCCCCCTACCCCCACAGCGGCATAATCTGTATCCCATTGCCACGACAACATTTTAGCCTTGCGTCCCTCCACTACCTCCCGCACTCGCTCGACTTCTTTTGGTTTTATGACAAACAAAAATTTATTCGTTTTTATTACTGTTTTGTGCTTACGCTTAATAAATCTCTGTCTCTCTCTCTCTCTTTGGCCTTTCTTTTATATTTTCGCCACTTAATTGTGGCATTTTCCTCGTGTCTAAAAGTTTGGTGGAGAATGAATCATAGCATGGAAATTTTGTGTAAGACAACGTTACGTATGAGTAATGCCCCAAAGGCTCCAAAAGGAGGAGGACACAGATTGACAGGCAGTTAACGACAGAACTCTGCTTGTAATTTGAATTTCATTGATTAATTTTCGAACTGGCATTAAAGTTTAAAGGGGCCTTATCCGCTTAACTTCGATCGATATATCCGTAAATAGCAATTTTTAACGTCATGGGGCATATGGTGAAGGGCCGCCGGACGGGGGACGGGGAGTGTAGTGTGCCTTCCTTCCGCTTCAGGCTTCCTTCCTTCCGCACTTTGTTTCCCAACGAGAAGGGGGGACACTCGCTCGCTGATGATTGTAACAAATGTCAGGGGCTGCCTGCGTCAATGGTAGGGACCTCACTCTCCTCAGTCGTGTGTCCTGTGTCTCCTGTTGTTTGAATGAAGAAGAAACGGCATGAGTGGCGGGGGGGTCTGTGCCACACGATAAATGTGCCATAAGCACTTAAGGCCTATTGAGGATTGATGGAGCAGACAAGCAGAAGGGATCCCCGCTGCCAGGTGATGGAACTCCGAACGCCAAAAACCAACACAAAACACAACATTTCGTTGACAGTTTTTTGCAGGGAGGGGTGCAGAGGCTAGTTGCCACTGATGGGTGCACTCATCCATGGCTTTTGTGTCATTCGATATATACAAAACATAGATAATTTCCCGCTTGGGTTGCTTTGGGTTGCTCTTTGTGGTAGTTGGCCTTCATAGATACAACAATATTTTTGACAGTGATTGCCAGAGAAGGGATGGAAGTGCTGAAGGGATGTCCAAGGGTTGTTAATGAGCTTTGTGGGGCTTGACAGCTGAATGACTGAGTGAATGGCAATGGGATTAAAAATTGATGGAATGATGATTGTCTGATGAAGTTCCATGATGATGGATCGAATGAAAGGCCACAAAAATGGTTTAAAAATTAAGTGAAAAATCAAAGTTCAAAGGGATCCTTTAATCCGTGGGCTGGGATTATCCAACATTGAAAGTTCCACCCAAATAATGCCCCGATATTTTATCCTAAAGCAAGAGTTACGACACTTGGACTCTGAGGCTCTTGGGCTTTCAGGCACTTAGCCGTAATTGAATTCCATAGCTACTGCGCTTCTTCCCAGTACCCCAACTATTTGGCACAGTGACTTCCGTTGCTCCATCACCACCACTGCAGTGGAGAGAAAAAGAGGGAGGACTTTTCCACAGACGGTGTTTGGTATGTTTTTCCAACCCCCCTTTAAGTGCATTGCCAGCATAACTTTCAAATTGCATTCTCTGCTCGGCCCCCCTTTTTTTTGTGGCACAGTTGGCAAACTTTCAACTAAATATACCCGACATTGGACATCAAAAATGGAACGCCCCCGATATGTAGAAGGTGCAATGGTGATGACTTGACATCCTCTATCAGCTGGAGGGAGCTCTACTCCCTTCCATTTTCAGGGTCCAAACTGTCGCCACAAAAGCTAGGAAAAGCAAAGAAAACCCTATTCAGCATCAGTAACCACAAAATGTTGTAAAAGAGCGCACAAATGGCGGCGCCGCCATTTCCGTTTTCTCTCTCTCTTTATTTTTCTTTCAGGGGGAAGTGGCACACCTATTTGCCTAAATTTTCCTCCGATTGAAGCAAGTTTTTTCCACATAAATACTGCTAAAGGGGGGGAAATTATGGCCATACTTAAGCTCTCTATTTTTCTGATTAGCACTCATTAGCTTTCTCTTTCTTGGTGATAATTTGTTTGTTAATTCTTGTGACTAATCATAAAAACAGCTGCCAATATTTCCTAAGTATTTGTGTATTTTATGAAAACCTAATCCAAACGAGCAACCCACCAACCATAACGAAGAGTATCTGTCGATTCGTTTTGCGTAGCTGTAACTCTTGCCTTCAGTTTGATTATTATGTCACATGGCTTGTTAATTAATTTAAAAACAATCTCTTTCTATGTTTTTTCTGCATGCCATATTCCATACCCCATATCCATAGACATCTTCATATCTTCCTTCCATCATCTTCTTCGCTCTTTTGCCCAGCCACGAATATTATTATGCATTCTCCCTTCCATTCAAATTTCCACTCACTCAATTATTCAAGCATATTCGTAATGAAATGAGCGTTGGCTGCATTTGAATATTTTGCATATCACTGTAGACGGCAGACAGACAGAGACAGACAGCTGGGCAGACGGCAGTGCCCGGGTATCACGCTAGTGATGAAAGCTACACCAACCACACACCCCTTCTTCTAGAAGCTGTAACAATATTAACAGATTTAATATAAAAGGAAAATAAAATCTGGCGTCATCGAACCGAACATTACTTTAGTTTTGGTATAGTTCTTCTATGAATATCTTCTTCCATAACGTTGGATCGCAAGTCAGTTGGCGGTTTCGTCACTAGGGTGATAGTTATACCCTCTCTGAGAGATATTTTTTAAATTGATTTGTGGGCTAACTTCGTCGCCGCATTTTTCGCTACGTCTCTCCATGTCTCATTCTTTTGTTTTCCCGGGTGGCTCTTGTCTCTTATCGCCCGTCTCTGTCTTTGTTTGTCGTTTGTCTTTGTCTGGCAGTTGGGCGGAGGGAGCAGGGGTCTGCGGTCTGTTGCATAACTGATTTGATTTCAGAGATTTGTTTGTGAGTTTTTTTTAACGCTTCTCGTAATTGGAACAATTTGCATATAAATTTTTGATTATTGATCAATCAATTATGCAGCAGTGGGGCGGGGGCATGCGACCGAAGAGTGTGGCATTCGCACTGTTTTCCCAATTGAGGAAATTATGGATTGTGTTACGCATCTCGTGGGAAAACTGTTTGAGTGAAGAAAGTTTCTTCCTAGAGAGACAGCGAGAGTGAGAGTTATGTCAGTAAGTCAATTATCATGTTATTTAACTGCCATTTAAACGCAATTCTCAAACAATTAAATTTGATTTTCAATTAAATTTGAATTTTCATTTATTTTTCCCATATACGGCTGCCTGAAAATGGCATCGTTGATGAATCACTAAGAGAGAGAGAGAGTCATTCAATCCCTCATTCGAAATTGTCAACAGATTTTTTGTGTTGTTTGTTTCAACAGTTAGTTAATTCCCTCCGCTCGTTCCACCTTTGGGATCCCTAGTGAATCCTCCCATGGCTCACAATGTCGAGTCATCATAAAGTGCCCCGCACCACCCGCAACGCTAGGCTTCACCTGACATGATGCCACCTTTCTCAAGGGCGCCCCGCCACGTAATTTGTGCAACGTGCATTGACGCCTGAAATTTCAATTGAAAAACAGCAACAAAATGCCAGAAGAGCAGAAAAATAAGAAAGAAAAATCACAAATAAATGTCAGAGTACTGGCATATATATATATGCTATACAATATAATCGTGGAATATAGCAATGTGTGAAGGTAAACTTGACCCTAATACTTACGTTGCAAAAAAAAGGGAACAAAAAACGAAAGGGAACAAAAGAAAAGTGAGGCAACAAAACAACACTTGACAAAACCTTCGTTAGATAAGCACTTGAAGTGTTTTTCCACCTGACGGAAATTTCTTGGATAAATAAAGCCCCCACTCGAAAGCCCGGACCCGCTCGAAAATTGACATCATTAGTTATTTAGGGCAGAATTATTTTTTGTGAGGGCTGCCAAGTAGCTTGGTGAAGAGTCCTTTTATTGGAGAATGTTCCCGAGAGCTTGCTCGAATGGCTCGGATCTCTTTCCAGTCATAATACATATATAGATATTTCAATCTATAATTTGATACTTTTAAATCTGGTACCTTTTTGGTCATCATTTTGTTTCCATCACACAAATACTACACGAATTTCCCTGATTACTTCCTATAAGATACGTGTATGTCAATGATTTATTGCTTATTCCACACTTTGTGGCTTATGCAAAATACGCTACAAAATACATTTACCAACGCCTACAAAATGGCTTAATCCCTCAACAGGGTAAAAACAAAAAAAAAAGCATTAAATGATGGCAAAAATCCGACAATTGATTTCCGGTGGCGCCCACCACAGAAATTACACAGAAAATATATAAATTGTTTATTCGATTTAAATCGTTCATTGAAAAAAAAACGCTGGAACTTTATTTCATTTTGGTTTCTGTTTCGTGTGTATTTTTTACGGTTAAATGTCAGGCAGTAGGCAGAGAGCGGCGAGCGGGCGCTGCTGCTGGCGTCAACCGATGGCCTCATCAACGTCACCCACAGAACAGCATCCGCATCATCAGCATCATCGCATCGCATCGCATCTCATCAGGGGAGCAATGGAGCAGTGGACTGCCGACAATGAAGTTATCAGTAAAAGTGATTTCTTTCCTTATCTGTGAAACGATTCCAAGTACGAGTACAGTGGAGACTTTTTGTGGGCGAATTTCGTGGAAAGAAATCAACTGCCATGCGAATGAAATGTTAAGCCAATTTCTTGGGAAATATTTAAGTTATTCCATAACTAGAATGCGATTAAATATTTACATTGACAGATGATTTGGAGACTAATGCTCTTAGATTGTGAATGAAATTTAATTCAAAAGCAACTTCCCAAGTAATTCTCTAAGAGAATGAAAGATTTCTTCGTTCTGCCTCTATTTCCAAATTCATAATGTCAGTCAACCGTTAAGCCACAGTTTCAATTAAATTTAAACAAAATTTCATAGCAAGAGGATTATATTTAATAACCTAGTTTTGTGCTTCAATTTCCATAATTAAAACAGTGCAAAACTTTCGGCTGAATAGATATTCCTCTTCAGTTTCAGTTCCTGGAAACAAATGCTTGTTGCAGAGTTTTCCCTCGATATCCTGTTGCCGCACCGCCTGTTGCTCTATAAAATTACATCTACTTCTTCACTCTCTGCTTTTCGCTATGTTTCTCCCTCTCTCTCTCTCTCTCTCTCCGTTTCTCCCTGCGTGCCATGCGCCACAAATTAAATATAATTTAATTGTGATTAAATGGCGCTCTCTGGGCAATTATGCTTTAACATTATTGTTGATCAAGTTATTTCTTTGCTCAAGTGACGGCTCGGCTCTGTGGCTGGCTTCTCCACTGACTGCTTCAGTGAGTTCTCTAGTGGCTTCCCTGGCTGTGTCTCGGATGTCTTCCAGTGTCTCTCTGTGTGTCTCTGTCTCTAATTTACTTTGCCAATTGTCTGTCATTTCATGAGTTTGTGTCTCTGTCTGCTGCTGTCTACTTTTCAGTGCACCTTCTCGCATTTTCCAGTGTTCTCTTGGTGTCTCTCTCCCCTGCCGTACTCCCGGACTCCCCTCTGGAATCTATCTTTTCTCTAGAACTTCGTTCCCCGTTCTTTAATCTCTTGGCATTTCCTTCTGCTAATCCCATTGCTCATTTCTTGGTAATTGTCAACACGTTAATTGCAACGATGCCAAAGTGCGATGCCAAAGTGCGAACAATGCATAGACTGACATCCCATCCGTCCAATGAGCGATGGAATAATGCACCCGACAACTGCCGTCATTTGATGGATGAGAGCCATGGCCAAGTGCTGCCTCTGGCCATCTATCTATTGCTGGTGCTGCTGCTAGAGCTGCCACTGCCGTTGCCACCCCAGGCAGTGCCACCGCGACCTTGGTGCTGCTACATCTACTTTTCCGACTACCACTTTCTCCTCCCACTGGCAAATGTGCCGCGTTTTGGTGGCATCTTAAGAGGCTGCTGCTGTTGCTGCTGCATCCTGTATCCCTCTCGACTGTGGCTTCCTCTTGGCTCTTTTTGTAAACTGGTTAAAATGGGGCGTAACTAATAGATTGACATCGTTATACTACAGGTTCTTCTAGCTCTTCTGTTGCCTCTCTTTTATCGCTTTTCGATGGTGCCACCCGCCTGGCCTGGCCTCCCTCTTCTATTGGCAGACTGGTGACTGGTGGCTGGTTCTGGTGGTAAAAGTAGGTTGCATTTAATCCACTTTCATTGCTAAATAATGCGTGGCGTGGTATGGTGTGTCCACCACCATCCTCTATCCTCCATTCCTCCTCCTTCAGTGTGACTGTCCAGCTTTTGAGTGTTGTGGCATGACTTTTGGCTCTTTTTGCAAGTAGCAGCGGTGGCATGATACATAAACGAAAAGGCAAACACTTTTATGGTTTATTTTGGTTGAACTAAGAACTGGGCGATGTGACTCAAATGATAGATAGAGCCACGAAATGTGACTTGATTTTGCTATTCCAATAAGAGAAGGAACTTCCTTTGCTCTCTGCTGCGGGGGAGTGTCTTTTGGGTCTGGCCATAACTGAATTATAGAGCAGACACCCCCACCAACCTACTCCAATGTTTTACGTATGCATTATTCAACGGCTTCCTTCTCCCCAGCAAAAAGGTTTCCCATGGACATCAATCATACGCCACGTATGGCACGTATCCTGCATATTAATAAACACAATTATTGGCATTAAATCAGGCAGTAATGAAACATCAGCTGTCGCATCGCATCGCATCACAAAACACATGACAGATGCATGAGGAAAAAAAGAGAGGAAGTTCCACACAGTGGAATAATCTGTGGAATTATTAATTAATTAATTAACTAGCGACTGCTGGACAATGGCAATGTGGTTTCAATAACAAGATTTTCCATGTAAAAATTATAACTTTTCATGCTCTGTTAGGGTAGCTTGGGGTATACTCGTAGTAGATATTATCTATCTATCTGTCCACCAAAAAATCATAGAACTCGGTTGATCAATAGGAAAATAAAATCAATCATGTATTTTCCCATTCGTGGGTATCTCTTAGTCGTATGCTCATACCTTAACCACTTGGCTTCCTCCTTCTACAACTCTCGCTCTCCTCTCTCTCTCTCTCTCTTCTCTCTTCCCTCGTTCTCTGTGGATTTTTGTTGTTGTTTTTTTTTGCATCATAAATGTTCAACCAACAGCAAGAGACAGATAACGACAGACAACAAAACGAAACAAGTTGCCGCATTTGGCCATGACTCTGCAACCCTCCCCCTCTTCTGTGGGTGGGAGTTCAATAAATGTACATTGTGTACGTATACAAATTGTAGGGGGTGTAATAATGGAACGGCAGAGGAGAGTGCAACACTCATTACGGAAATGAGCGGGCGTCCAAGAACCTGAATAGCAATCAGAGATAGAGCTGCTTTTGTTGTTGTTGCTGTTGTTGCTGCTGTGTGGCACAAAGTGCGATACAACTGTGATACAAAAAAAAAAAAACATAATAATTTTAGCTAATAAATCAAGATGCAGCACAGAGAGACAGACGATGCCTAGACGATGTCTCGTTGCCGCCTGTCTTTACTGCCTGATTCTGCTTTCAATTTGTCGCCCAGTCCCGCACTCAAGTGGCAGGAAGTTTTTCTCTCTCCCCTCCCTCTCTCTCTCTCTCTCTTTTGTATTATCCACACTGCATAGCGGAAGTGTTTTCTTTCCTTTTGAGCTGCTGCTAAGAGAAATGAGAACTCAATTGGATTACAGAATACTTTCGGATGGATGGATGGATGGCAGATGTAACTGAAAGATGTGGAATATTGAATAGAAATTTGAGAGAAAAGCAGTAGAATGAAGAAAAGCGCCAATCTTGAGCAAGCAGACGAAGTAGGGCAGGGGATGGGCGAATGCCTTAGGGGTGCCACGTGGCTTGGCTGCTGTACTACAAGATTACGCATACGCCGCGATGGCCGCCCTTGACTTTGCCATCAAAATTGATGGAATAATTGGCGGGGAAAAGCGTGCATGTGTAGCCCTCGCCTATATACACACATGCAAAATGCCAATCAAAAGGCAGGTCAAAGTTCAAGCCCCCCACTAACGCTTGACATTTGACATATGCCACAAAAGCCTCTGCCCCACATGTCAGAATAAACTGCAGAGAATGTGGGCCTGTTAGGTTGGCTCGATGCTCGATGCTTTGCGTTTTGTTACGGGCTTTTAGCTGCCAATTTTCGTTTTCTGTGGTGGCTAAATACAGAGCAATGTATCTTTGTATGGGTTCCCATTCGATGGATGGAATATTAGACATCCACGTCCCCATCCACACTCTCCCAAAAGAGCAGAAGAGTAGCTGCCCCACCAATTATGGCACGCACTCATTAGTGACTCTCTCTCTCTCTCGCTATGCCACCAACCCCCACGCTGCTCCACCTGGTGGCATCGTTTACCGTTGTCCAACCTCATAAACCAGATAATGCCACTGCTGCCACTTTTGCCGCAATTCTGCTGCTGTTGCTGTTGCCGTTGCTGATTCTGCCGTCTCTGGTTCTGGGGATGCACTTCTCCTTCTCTTCTCCTGTCCACTGCCCGCCTGTCTGCCGTTTAATGAGCTTTGTTTCGTAGCGTAGTTGCTGCCTATTTTTACCCCCATGGATGTGAAGCCACTGGCACTGCCCCAGCCTTCTGCGCTGCATGATCAATTTGGATTTGTATTCGGATTCAATGGGATTGCTGCTGTTGCAGTTGCTGCTTCTGCTGCTACTTCTGCTGCTGCTGCTGCTGATGGCTTGGTGACATGCTCTACCATCTGCAGGCGTTCACGCTGCACTGCTGCTGCCGCAGAAGAATACGCTACCGTGAACAGTGGAATAAAATCTATTTGATTTTTTTTTAAATGCAGCAATCGATTTGTATTAGATGTGTTCTTCATTCTTTCACTTTAGTCAACAGAAAATTACCATATATCTTATTTGCACTTAATACCCCAGCCCCACCCTAAATCGTTTCCACTGTGCCACACAATACTGCAACTGCAACAGACGAATCCATCGCTCTGCTGGGACTGTGGCTGCTGCTGCTGCTGATTGCTGCCTCTGCTGTCTGCCATTCAACACATGCTTTTTCCACCAACAGCTGAGAGCAAAGTATCTGCCTTTGGCCCCCCTTCTCTCACTCTTTCTCTCTCTTTTCCCTCTGTTGAGTCTGCTTGATTTTTCTTCGTCTTAGTTTTTCACGCCTTGTGGCATACGGTAATACCGTTGCAGCAGCATCAGCAGCACGTTTTCCCGCTTTGTTTTGGCTATTTTGTTTTGGTTTTTAGCTTCTTCAACGCACAGAAACAGATGCAGATACATGCTCACATAGATACGCGCAGAGAGCGAACACACACAGACAGACACTCGAAGAAACAACAGTCGCTAAGGCAGGGTATATCGAATGGAAGGGTAAGGGAGGGCCTATCTCTATTTCGGCTAGAAAAGAGATCCATTGATTCTCGGGATTCTATGACCAAAATGCTAGAAAACACTCATATATTCACACACATTCACACATATTCACAGGTATTCACATTTATTCACATGCCTCATTCGAATATTTTGAATCATTTGATGAAAGATCTCTCTCTTCCCCCAATCGAAATACCTGATGTCTCTTAGGCCCCACCTTTCCTACTGCCATACCCTGCTCTTTCTCGGTTTTTGTTTTAATTCTTTTGCTTCGCAGCCCACAAGATAACAGAATGAGTACAATGAGTAGCCGCCGTTGAACACACAGATACACAGATATGGCTACAGCTACAGCTACAGATACACTCGTACAGACAGCAGCAGCAGTCTGCGTCCGCGGGCATGGCCTGAGTTCTAGATACATTTCGTATCTCGTCTAGCGCTCAGTCGCAAAAACGTTTAACGCCGAGACGGAACGACAAAAGCCAACGGCAGGCGACAGTGGCGACAAAAGCTACAAAACGACGCAAAATTACACAAAAAATAAAATAAAATATATAAAAATAAAATAAAAGATATTATTATACACGGGTACGAGTGAACAACTGTGGAGCAGCAGGAACATCAGCAATAGCAGACGACACGTCGTCGAGTGTGTGGTGTCTGTGCGTCGCGTGAAAAGCGCTTTTCTATTTCAAGCCTCAAGTGCAGGCCCCCAAGAAGTGCCTGACTGCCTCTGCCTCTCTCTGAGGTTTTCGGTTGCAGCTTAAAATCCTACGACAAGAAAAATAAACACTTGACGCGTGTGTGTGTCTGAGTAAATAAGAAAATTTACAAGACAATACGAAAATTCGCATTAAAAATCAAGCAGAAAAACATAAAAATATATTGTAGAGCGATCTACTGTTGAGATACAATAATGCTGGCCATCAAGGAGTGCCTGATACGCGAAGGTGTCTTAAATTTAGATGGCCATAGCCATAATGCCATCGGTGGATACCAGCAGCGATACCATCAGCCGCAAATTCAGATGCAATACCAGCTGCATGGCAGCAAAAGCAGCAGCAATATGGATATGCCCCGATACTGCAGTTAGTATTTTTTGTATCCATGTACTATAAAGGCCAGCAACAAGAGTGTAGGCCAGAAATATTGTTGGACATGAAGCGAAACATGAGTACAAGCCATAGATAACGCCACTGAATGAATATCTCTAGCTGTATCTGTAGCTGTATCTTTGTTTTGTAGTATCTTGTGGGCCAGAGAGATAACTATTTTTACAAAAAAAGAATGAAATATTTTTGTTACTTTATGCACCGATATTTAAGCTCCAGAAGCTACTTTAATCTGTGGTTGCTACCTGTAATCGGATTTTGGCCCCTCGAAAGATACAATTTCCCCCACCTAAAAATGTGAACTATTTTTAGATGGTGGCGTCGCTATCTGTGGTATTTCCAATAAAATAAATTCTTTATTTCTTGCCCATTCTGGATTATTGTTTAATAACTTTTGATGATTGTTTTCAATGGGGCTTTTGCTGCCTTTTTATTGGTATTGTTGTTGTTATTTGATCGACAAAAACTTATGAATATAGCACAGGTGGCGCGCAACAATCTTTCTATAAACTAAAGATAAAGCTTCGTAGCCCTACGTATCTGTATCTATGCCGCTTAGCATGCGCAGTAGTGGGGCATGCGGCATGCCACCTTTTGTCTTTCTGTTGTAAGTTTTATTTATTTCCATTTGATTGTTTTTAGATACAAGATACAAATGTTTTTTTCTTTGCGGCCCCAAAACGAATTTCTGGCACCGGCACTGCCACTGCCTCTAAGGCTATTCGATGTATTGTCTTCCCATTTCATTTCCATGGTAAAGGGCTTAAGTGCTAAATAGATGGACGGACAAATGACCCATGAATAGAATGGACTGGACAACCTGCTTATAAAGTTTTACCCCAAATCAAAGGTCACATTTGTATGCAAAGAAGTGGGAATCACAGAGAGGAAGGGCGACAGGGGATGGGATTAATGCTGATGACAATCAATAAAATAATTTACACTCTTTTTCGGAGGGAATTAAATTAAGACTTACGTTTGATTTATGGTAGGATGGGCTGCTAAATCTAGTTGATAAATTACTATGAAATGGGACATTAGATGCCGATTTGGGCGATGGAAATTACCTTTGACACTGCTGGGCTATCGCTGTCTCAAAGATTCCTAAAGAATGCTCATTTCTTGTGGCGTTAGGGCCATCATTTTGAGCAATATCTTAACTAATTTTGATAGAATGTTCGAGAATGTTTTTGAAATTTAATGATTTTTGTTTTAAGAATTTCCAATGGCCATTCTGTAGGGCAGGGTTTCCCTGAGGTTTCTTAATTGAAATATTTGAAACGCAGATTTTTACCCCATAAGCCCATACCCCTTTAAGCTATTAAGAAATTGAAGCGCCCAAAGAGCTGCATAGAGTTAAACCACTCGTACGATTTTATTGTATCAGAAGAGCGTTTAATATCCTCTTAGTTTGCTATCCTCCTTCTTGAGTTGCAAGCGCATTTCCCGCATGATATCCGCTTATCCGCCCACACAACACACCAGAGAACGGCATCAGGCGTCGGATGAACTCCACTTGACCCAATTTCCTTTACTGCTGCAGCAATCACACCCACAGACTGCTCCGCCCACACAGACACACACACATCCATCAACCATCAACCATCATCAGCAGCTTCCCAGGTTTTATTTCCCGATTGCCTCCCCTCCCCACCGAAAACAAGAAATTACAAAATTTCTTGATGCTTCTGTTTTGGAAATTGCACAAGAATTTCACTCTGTGTCTCTCTCTTTCCTACCTCTCTCGTTTGGGAAAACCCATTCAAAAGTTTGCCATTTTATGGATGAATGTCGTCGCTGAGAGGCTCCTCAGCTGCCAGATGATAATTAAATGTGTGTTTATTGCATGTGAAACGAAAACAAAGTTAAGTAAATGGTGCTTCCCCGCGAAAGAACCAAGTAACGTAAATGTACAGGTTCCCCAAAAAAAAGATCAGTCTGAGTGCCACAGTTTCTCGCGTCTGCCATGAGCAGCGTGGCGTGGGCAGCGTGCCCTTGCATTTAAAAATAATACTTACAGAACAACGTTGCAACATTGCTGCCTGCCTGCCTGCCGCACAATCACCTACCCAACCCTACCACTTCCACCTTCTCCTCCACTTTTGCTGGCGCTGCCCGCTGCCTGCTGCTCTCACCCTGCCGCTTTTGCGGCTGTTGCAAGCTGTAAACAACGAAACGGCAGGCACTTTTGTAAAATGCAGTGTTTTTTTCCTTCAATATTGATTCAAACTTTTGCCAGTTTTTTAATGCGAGTACGTGTATACCCTTGAAGAGGCATGCCAGACGATTGGAACACACACAGAAGAGAGTATTTTTCCATATTCTTCTACAAAATAGTACACAAAAATGACTGAAATTGTATATGTTAAGTGGATATCCACTATAGAAGAAAAAATGTTGTTTGAAAACACCTACGACAACTGACCCAGGGAGATAATCGCAACAATCTGAACCAATCTATCCAGCCCAACTGTATCTCCATTTGTTTATCTGCAACCCTCTCAAACGCATCCCCATCTCAAATCGAAGAACTATATCATGTAAAGTAGAATGAAAGGGTAACCTCAAAGCTTCAGCCTAAAAGAAAAGCCTCTCTTTTGTTGCTTTCCTTGTTTCGCTGTTGTAGCTGCCGCTCATTGGCTTTTCCTCGTTTCGTGTCGTGTTTTCGCCTTAACAATATGATATTTCAGGCAGCAAGTTTAAGCCTTGCCCGTCCCTCTCTCTTGTTTGTCTTATTAATTATGCAACCTGTGGGGACTGAAGCCACAGCCAGAGACCAACAGCCAATCGATCAATCAGCCACAGAGAAACAGAAGCGGCTTCACCGGCAGCAAACGAAGCCGCAAAAATGCTGTAGTTTCTGTGTTGCAGTTGCAATTGTTATTGCACTTTAGTTACAACTCCTTTGCCGCGTGCCCCTTGTGCTCCACCACACACTCAATAATTATGTAGTTAGAGCGAGCCTCTTCCCCGCCCCGGCCCCCTGCAAAGGAAAGGAAATCTTTTGGCAAAGATCTTTTTACAAATCGTTTTTTTTTTTCTCGTAAGGCAAATTGCCAAGCAGTCGGCGGTTTATTTAGTTTGGATTTTTGCCATCTAATGCAGATACGTAGATGCATAGATACTATATGCACAGATACAGATCCCACGCTGCTGACCGGCAAAGATTTTTCATTTCAGTTTATGACCAAAATATAGCCATTCAAAAACATTACACAAAATGCATTTTCCGCCTGCAAATATTCGTATCTGCTGTTACGTTTTTTTTTTTTTGGGGATTATTTCGCATTTTTATTAGAAATTAAAACCCTACGCAAAGCAAGCAATTTTAATCATGAAATGCACTTTTCCAGCACAAAAACCTTTATTTGTTTACAATTATTTTCATGTGTGTTTCCGGCAGAAAGAAGAGTTTTTGTTTCTGTGTGCTATGAAAATTCAGTTCGTTTTGAGTTCAAAGTTTGTTTTAGGATACAGGAAATATTTTCCACAATTTATGCAATTTTTCGTACAAAAATTCGTACCTCCATTCACTAGCCATTTTAGCTAGAATCTATTTGGAATGTATTTGCATGTTTGTGAGACATTTTTTCTTTCTGATTGAACAAAGTATTTATACAATTCATGCCTCATGGCAAAAAGCACGTGCCTCATACCGCCCTCGTCTCCCACAGCAGATTTGTTAGGTTCTTTTTGTGGTATTTTTTTTTTGGCAAATTTCTATTGAATTTTTGGCCAATTATTTTTCGTATATTCGATTCTCGCACAGATGGACATTTGCTGTGAATGTTAACAAATAAAATCTCATGCAATTTCATTGAACAACAATTTACAATTCGAATCATTAGAGAGCCATCAGAGAACCGAGAAAACAACCCATTGAATCAATTAAGAGAACGCCAAAAAAAAAAATATAAAAATAAAATAACAAAAAATATAGAGAAGAAAGAATCCCAAAAAGAACAAACATGTTGGGGGGCTCCTCTGGCGCTTGCTCTTCTTAATTTTAATTGCTTTAAAGTCTGCCTGTCTGTTCTTTCGAGAGCGCGTGGGTTGATGATGGTATGACCCCGAAGGCAGACACAGACACAGAGACAGAGACAAGCCCTTTAACTGATGATTGGAATTAGTGGGAGAGATATACTCGTATGTACATTCTATATTGAGTGTGGCAGAGGGTGAGGTAGTTTCTGGGCGCGTGTGCGTGTTGGCTGTTTATAAAATTAAAACAATGACAAATGCTCGCTCGCCCCCACAGCCCCCGAACAGACTGTGGTTTGAGTACTCGATTATTCCACTCTTTGCATAGCTTTTTGCTTCTCTAATTGAATAAAACATGCTTCTGTCTGCAGTTTTTTTTTTTTGAAGCTGTTGCAAGGTTTTTTTTTTTTTACTTTTATGTGGTGAGTTCTATGTTAAGTTAAGTTTCCATTACGTTTCAAGCGTTTCCCCCCAGTTGATTCCATTGCATTTCTATAACATTTTGCCGATCTACAAATGGAATTTTGCTTTGTTTGTGTTTGCTCTTCAACTCACAAGATACATATTATATATGAGACATATGATAAGATATGGATATATATACTAGGAAACTGGGACTTCTATTTGTCATGCCCGTTGATGTGCTAACTGTGTAAATATTTGATATTTCACTGGTCATTGGTAATTGATGGACAAATATTGGATGTGTATCCCGAAGATTCACAGAGACGTAAAGAGTACGCAAAGATCTGTTGCTCTCTTGTCGTATTTATCTGTTAATTGCATTTACAGATTTATTTTTTCTTTACCGCCCCGCCGTCTGTCATCATAAATTAGCTACAATAAATTCATTGAGATTTTGCACATTTGTTTAACATTTGGCCAACAACAGCACAACAACAGCAAAAAAGATGGATGGAAATTCACGTATATTTTTCATAAAATTCCATTTCGTCTTTTGGCATATGAAATTTTTGCGCATTAGCCTGTCAAAAATATAAAATTGTTTATGATTATATTTCGGAATTACTTTGTGAATTTTCTGTAACCAAAAAAGAAAACGAACCAAGGAGAGGGGGTATAGCTTTTCTTTTAGGCACTTAGAGATCTGTGGCACGTATAACGAACACATGGATGATCTTATGGAAACTATGGGGATATGATATAGTTAAATATATGAATTCTGGTAGGATTAGCTTTGGGAAAAGTGAAAAGTTGCATGCAAAAATATATTCTTGATCGGAAAACAATGTCAGAGCAGCAGGAATATATTTTAGATCAGGAATTTTTCTTTAGCGTTTCAAAAGGGTATCTCTCTGAGACTGATGAAAACTACGTATAAGGAAATGCAGCGAAAAAAGCTGTGAAAATCAGCCTTTGCGACTCGTTCTCGTATGATTAATTGGGCTTCTGGGCGTGGGGTTGCCTGCACTGCCTGCTCTCTCCCCCTAGAGAGCATAACTAATCGCTGCGCTGGTGGCCTCTGTCAAATGAGATTTGCATTTACATTACAGTCAGCGCCAAAAGTGTATGGCCACCCAAAAAAAAAGAGATGAAAAACGAAGAGTAAAAGTCAAGCACTCATTGCCACAGCAGATGCTTCGCTGCGAGTACTCGTAGGATGCTATAAAAAGCGGGCAACCCTCACCTCACCTTGACATCATTGTGGGTGGAATGTGGGCGGTTCGTGGGGTGGTGGGATAGATGTAGTTGCATGCTACAGAACGAATAGGTGTATGAAACGGGTGCACAGGTGCAAGATTTAATTGCTGCCAAGATTTTTCCTTCTCCTCTTATTTTTTTTGCCATGCAGCACAAAAAGTGAATTAGAAAAGCAAAGAAAAACGTTCCCATGTTGTGTGTGTGTGTGTGAGATGCCATTAAGGGTTGGCAAAGGGGGGGCAGGGAAGGAAAAATCTCGCATTAATTTTCATTTACTCAAAGTTTTTCCTTCTTATTTTTTTTTTGCAGAAACCATTGCGGCCTCAAGTGACTTATCCACAGCCCCAGCCACTGCCAAAACAAGCTGCCACAAGCCACAAGAAAAGTCGCAGACGCAGACTACGCCTTCTTCTGCTGCGACCAAAGGAAGAGTCTCTGAGGATTCCAGTGGCGCCTCCAAATCTAGTGGATATCGGGGACAGCATCCGCACTTTCATCATCATACAACGCCCGCGTACTACACCGATCTGCAGCTAAGGATTCACACGCCACAGGCCACGGATGTGGGTGCCTTGAATGAGAATTATCAGAGTGTTTATGCAACGCCCAGCTGCAACACACAGCTGGTGGAGCAGCGTAGATCGTTTCCCAAGAGTGCAACAGCAACGGCAGCGGCAACGACACCGACAACGGCAACACGTGCCACGTTTTTTCGTGGCGACGCTGCATCGACACAAGACGCCACAAGACGCCGTCAGCGGCCGGGCAGCGAGGGCGGCAGTCGTTACTTCAAATTCTCAACGGGATCTGTGAGCCCTACAAAAGGTGAAGAAACGAGCAGCCATCCCTTGAGTCAGTCCCCCACAATCATCAGCCCCAGCCCCAGCCACAGCCACAGCACCACACGTACACGCACCACCAATAGAAATAGTTGTAGTAATCCTCCCGTAGAGACAGCTAGTCCTGTTCCTGTTTGTGCTCCAGCTCCTGCACCCACTGTAGCGAATGCCACAGCTGGTGGAGGCCGCAACAGTCGCCACAAGCAGCGGTTCCATCAGCGTTCAAAGCGGGCGGTGCGCGTGCGCAGCGAGTCCCGTCCCATCAGCGCCCTATACGATATAATATGCAAGGAGAAGAATCAGGACGAAGGCGACAGCACCACCAGCAGCAGCAGCGGCAGCAGCGGCAACAGCAGCAGCAACGAGAGGAAGAAGGAGCAACAACAACAAAAGGAGGACAAGGACCAAATAACCGACAAGCTGGCGACCTTTTGGCCTTTGCATCATCGCTTCCACTCCACTCCCCCACCATCAATGCAGAAGGAGCTGCCTCTGGGTGGCGCCACCACTGCCACTGCCACTAGTCTCACCCCAAGGCGTGGCGGCGTCGAGCAGCCGGCGAACAGCAGCAGCACGGACTCGTTGCATGCCCTGCACTCTAGTCACAAGTGCATGAATCTGGTGGCCGCCAAGGCCGCATCGCTGCCGCCTCAGGGTATCGAGCGGCTGCCACAGCCCGCACGACGCATGGCACCACCTGCGCCAGTGGCAGTGTCGCATCATCAGCGTTTGGCCAGGAGCCTGGAGCCCTCGGCCAAAACGACAGCACCACCTCCGTCGGCGGATGTGAAGAACTACGATGCGGGCAGACCCGTCAGCACGGAACGGCTGTTCGTGGAGCCACCAAAAGTGCCACTGGCAGTGCAGGATTTCAAGCGTCGTTTGATCAATCAGGGCGATGGACATGAGGATGGCGACCCTTCGGAGGAACAGCAATTCGATCAGGGCGAGGTCTTTGATACCCTCGCACGCTGGCAGAAGGAGCTGACGTCTGCGGGCGACAAGATCCATCTGGTGAATGGTGCCACAGGTGCACCCACATCCACAGCCAATGGCCATCATGATCATCATCATTCACTCCATCTAGAACGCGATCATCCGTCGAACATTCATCAACAATCATTGCCATCAGTAGAACCAACTGCGACCATCCCCAAGCATCAGAATCAGCCTCAGCATCAGCATCAGCATCAGTCGTCTCCTCAACATCAGCACCCGCACCAGGCCACCAATGCACGAAGGTAAGCAGCCAGACCCCAGACCCTCCAGCTCCCTGTCCACTCTCCCAACAGCCAACATCCTTCTCTATCTATCCACAGAGTATCCATAGATTAACCACACTTATCCCATAAATGTATATTTTCGTTGCAATTACGCGCATTAATAGTTTTTGTAAGCGGCACTAGCCCCCAAGCGGTCTCTCTCACAGCGTTTCTTAGCAGTGAGGGATGAGTTCCAATCTTCAGCATGTGCTTAAAGAGCGCATAGCAACTCTTTCTCTTCGCTCGCTCTCTCCACTGCAGCTGAGGCCATTGCTAATTAGAGTGTTATATGACATCTCTAATTGGAATTATATTTGAGTTCATTCATAAGCTTCTTCTCTTCTCTCTCTCTCGGTTTCCCAGTGAAAGACTCAAGTAATCAGTTTAATAATCTCTGCTCTCTTGACGCTGTTTCGAGCCAACATAATCCTTGGCTTACAATCAAAAACAAATTGCATTCATTTGTTGGCCACCTTTTTCTTGTAAGAGGAGTCTTCATATGATATCTTCAGTGGCTTCAGGGGTTATACAATCGACAGCGCCGAATCGCGTCTTTGACTCTTCGGCGGCGTCTCTCTTTAAGCCAGACAGGCCCCTAAACAAATCGAAACTGGGAATGGGTTGAATGGGTCGAATGGGGAGAGCTTATTAACAAACAAAATCCATGTATTGTTTCCAACTTTTTTTTACTCTTTAGCTTTGGCTTTGGCTTTGCTTTTGCCTCTGGCTTTGACTTTAATGCTTGTGTGTTACGTCGTCGTTCGGTGCATTGTTTTCGGGTATTGCTGCGGGGATCGCATTGGACAGACTCGACCCCGGGTTGACATCTTCCCCCTCTGTCTCTCTGCGACAAAACAATCGCATCAATGCGTGGAAGTGCAATTCGCAGCGGCAGGCAGTCTGTGCAGGCTGTGCCATCAATTATAATGTGATATATCAAAAGTTGTCTCTGCTGTGACCCCCAGACCCCGAAAGACGAACCCAAGCGACCCCCCCAACTGCAACTCTGACTCCGACTTCGACTCCAGCTGCAAGTCGTAGAAAGCACCTGTTTTACAGCCCGAAAAATGAAAACCGAAAACCGAAACGAGAGACCATCGATCCACAGACCAGAGACAGAGAAGCGACAAGTTTTTCCCCCCCATCCGCCAAATGGATACTTTCAGGCTTTCGCTACAAAAATGCTTCATAAAAGCGACAAAAATACATAAAAGAAATGAAAAGTAGAAGAAACGGGGAGGAGGCCTAAAAGCAGCAACAGCAACAGCAGCAGCAGCAGTAAAAAGAAAACTGCATTCAATGTAGAATTTTGTTGAACGAACAACGAAGAAGACAAATTTGAATATGCCACAAATTAAGTCTTGGAATTTATCGAACGATACGCGATACACCGATGGTCCGATGGCGGTGTGGTGTCAACACCGTCTTCCGATGATCACCTGCTGTGCAGAGTGCTGCCTCCTCGATGGACACTTATTTTACGAGGCAGCCAGCCAGCCAGCCCGCCAGTCGGTGGGTCTGTCTGTCTGCCTGTTCGTTGTGCCTCCTGGCCCAGATTGTCTGTCTCTATCTCTCTCTAGTTTCTAGTCCTGATTTCGCTTTCTTTCAGCAGCAGCAGCTGTGTGTCGCAGACTCCCAAAAAAAAAAAGCCCATAAAAAAGTATCTACAAAACTGGTTACACCGCGACTCTCATCGCATCATCACTTTTCCTTTTTGGCGGTGTGCAAGTTTTTCCTTTCGCGACAACGGGTTGGAAAGTTCTCGGTGATCATCATCCAGCGGGCTGCAGCGTAGTTCCTCTCAATTTGTATAAATTTATGGAAATTTCCATGGGCAGCAGAAAGAGAATCTCGGCACAAGATCATGCAAAATGATTAACAAACACAACTGAAGACTAGAGGCATACCCTGCTGAGAAGAACTAACAAGAAATGCTCCAGCCTGAAAGTTAATTGAAAGATCTCTGGCTCTGCAATTATTTCAATTATCTTAGCAACTGCCAGACGGCTACAAATTTAATTAGCCAAGATTTGTTGGTCTAGAAATGATGTCCGAACAAATTCGAGACAGCTTCCTCCCTCTCTTTTTCTGATTATTTTGGGTTAATCCCTTGACCCACTTCCTACGGGATCTGTCACTCCTTCGGGAGGAATTTCCTTATATAGTTACTTGGGCCATAATCATGCCCTACCTCTACAAGGGCATATGCATGCCAAAAAGATATTGTATCTTTGTCTTTGTCGCGCTGTGGCTGTGACTGTCGCTTTAGCTCTGTCTACGTCTCGTGCCATCATAAAGTACACAAAGCAAAAAGTGACATTGATGCGTCGCGACATTTAAATGCTGATGCTGCTGCTGCAGCCAGCGCCTGATGTCTACCTGACAAACGGACAGCAGAACGAATGGACAGATGAATGTACGGACAGATAGACACTGAAGACAGACAGATAAACGTACGGAAAGATGGATGGGATGGACAGACGTGGTAGAGGAGAGGAGAGGAGTCGTGTATTGCGCTTGATTGAATGTCGCCGCGCCAGCGGACAAGCTGCAAAATATTTCACTCTCTTGCTAAACAAAATGCAATGTCAGATTCCAGCTGAGGAAGCGGACAGAGCGTCGGCCCAGAGTCTGCTCTGCTGAATGGATATCTTTTACGCGGCAAATGTATCTTTGAGATACAATTGGCCTACACTGGGAGAAAATGTAGAAGGTTTTTCTAGCGAGCTGAAAGCAGTTTAAAAATATTACAAAATTGCTTTCAACTTACTAAAAAGAAAACAATAATTTCAGACTGCAGAATATCTTTGAATAATTTCTTACTTGGAAAAATATATTTTAAATGAAAAATCAACCAAAAACTATCCAACTTTTTCCTGGGTAGAGTAGAGAATAGTAATACCAATATATATATATATTCAAAGTATAACTTATTACTGGGAAATTCCACCAAATATGAGACAAATTTTCATACCTCCCAAATGCATTCGAAAAAAAAAAAATATTAAAACCATTTTCTGCAGTGTAGAACCTCCTGCCGCCTTTTGCGCATGCGTGCAATCTATAACAATATAAAACTTGTTACGCTTTGTTCTTTGAGAAAGATAAAACAAGCAAAGTATCTGTCAGATACAGATACGCCACAGTACTCTCACAGATGCGACGGCGGCGGCTGGCTACCTGGTGCCCTGTTGCCCTGTTGCCGCACCAACAGATGTGCGAATTTCGAGCGATCTCTTTTTTCGTTTCGGTTTTTCGGTTTTTGAGTGTTTTCTGTGTTTTGTTTCTGCTTGCGAGTGACTTTGTTGCTGGAATTTACCTTTACCTTTACGCTGCCTGCGCTTACCTTTCCCCCTGGTCTCTTCTTGTATCTCAAAGATACCCAAAACAAAGCTACAAAAACAACGAACGAAGCTACGCTCAAAGTCTGTGTGTGTGTGTGTGTGTATCTTTGTATCTGTCCATGGCTGTGTCTGTTGGGTTTCCACTGTGTTTGCCGGAGTGCCCCTCGGCAGTTGTTGAGCGTGTCTGCTGTGTGCCGCATCTAGCGGATCTACTAAAAGTATCTGGCGCGAACGAGTAGAAGATACAGAAGAAGAATTAACCGCCTGCCGCGTGTGTGTGCCGCCGCTTTTTACCGTGTAACTAATTTTGTTTTGAGAAATCTGAAAACTGAAATGGATACAAACGCTTCTTGCCTCTTGCCACTGAACGAACTAATGTGATTCTCAACCTCCTCGCCCTCCTCCGCCCTCTGCAGATTCATAACGCGCACCACACGCTCCCACAGTCGCCAGGGATCCGCCACTGGTGGCCATCACTCATCGCCACCGCCACCGCTGCTATCCTCCGCCTCCGCGGGTGCCATCGGATCTAGCACCGCCGTTGGCTACCACAGCGACTCCTCCTACAGTTCGCCCTCACCCACCAGGAGACGGAATAAAGCATTGACTGGAACCGGAACCCCATCCACGGATCCCCAGTCCTCGGCGAATGGCAATAGTTCTGCTTATGAAACGGCAGCCACCACTGTGATGACACACGGAACAGCAGTAAAGGCGCCTCCTACTCCTCATCAGCAGAAGCAGCAGCAGTTGCCGCTTGCCCCCGTTGAAGTTCCTAAGGCGGAATCCAAGCCTCAACCTCCAGCCGAGACGTCCATCATTGCCGCCTGTCCAGACACAGTCGCAGCCACAGCCGTAGCCACAGCCGCAGCCGCATCTGCCGGTAACTCAGGTGAGTCGACAACTCCTTTCGTGGCATGCAACGACATGTCTCTTTCTCTTTATTTCTCTGTTTGTGTTGTTTGTGTGTCGTGTTGCCTGTTTCACGTTTCACGTTTCAAGTTTCCTTCCTTTTGTGTTTGTCCTTGACGTCCTTGTTTGTCCTTGCTGCTTACTGATCTGCGCTTCCTTCTGAAAGGCTGGGCTGGACGGACGCTTCTGCCTAACCCTCACTCTTGCTTGAGATATAACTCTTCTGGGGCAATAGATTGCTTCTGCCTAACACTTGATAGCACTGACATACAAGTCTACCATGCTACCAAGTATTTTCGCTTGCCACTTTTCAGCTTCTATTGCAATATTTATTTATGCTTAAGTTTCATTCAATCGATACGCTTGACGAACTCCATCTCTCCCCTGAGCGTTTATTCGTTTTTCCAACCATCTTTTTAGAACTTTGAGAGCTTCGATGATCACTTTGTGGACCGTTTTATGAATGAAGGATCGCTCTTCCATTGCTTCATTTAGAGATCTATCGAGAACCTCACTTCACTCAAAAGATCCCCCTTCTATTGCTCTTTTAGTGATATTCTAAGGATCCTTTAGACCCCTCTTGAAGTTTCTCCTTCGTCTGCTCATTTGAACCTCTTTTCCTTTTTTTTTGCTCAATTTGCAGCTGAATATTGTGGGGTTTCCTGCTTCAATTGTTACCCCTGCTCCTTCCAGTAGATCCTTCAATCGATCTTGGCAACTCCTCAACCCTTTTAGTAGATCATTTAATGATTATTCTCATTGTAGTCCACGGATCTTTATTGTATTTCTTTTCTTCTGTGCATGTGAAAGGGGCATTGGATTCCTTATTCAATTACTCCTATCAGTGGGCATTTTTCTATTGTTTTTTTTATTAGATCATCATTAAGTGATTGGCAGCATATGAGTATTCCCTTTGGGGAAGATATTTACCCTTCCTTCCTTCGATTCCCTGCAAGATCTTTTCCCTTTGCAATTACCCCTGTCAGTAGATCGTTTTGTTGCTGGCTTTCCTTAGAAAATTCAGCTGTCTCCCATCAAGAGAGGTATCCCCTCAACGATCGCCGTCCTGTTTGCTGTTCCCTTGCAGGGAAAACCCTTTACCATACCCTGCTAACCATTCGATTATGAAGCAAATTGACAATATCATTAAGGGAATTCTTCTTGTGGCCGCTAAAACTTTCCCACTAAAATGTTTTCGGTAATTAGCCCGCCCCATGCCCCTTGGCAGCAGCAGCCCTGAACCGCATTCATTTCTGCACAACAAATTAGTTAAACGAGAAACCAAAAAACTTCCATCATACAGAAGAGACCTGAGGAGGTCCGAGACTTTTTTTTTTTTTTTAATTTTATTTTGGTTTTGTTTCTTATTTTGCGCTACACTTAAAAGCAATTTAAACGAAATTAGATTTTTGTCGGCTTGCCAATCAAGCATCGAGTCGAGTCGAAAAACGTTTTCTAGACACAAAATGTTAATTTGTATCTATGTACGTGTATCTATCACTCGAAGAGACCTTCGAACATTTACTAGACTCGTAAATCCAATTGCAATTGGGACTTAAATCGATTTCGGACTCGAAACAATTTCCAAATCGCTTTGGACTGTCAGAAAACTGTCTAAAAGCTCTAAACAAACAAATTATATAAAATTTGCACAATTTTTAACGATATTATGACAGCGAATTTCACAATAGATTTTGCTCCTTTTTGTGTGTATAAATTAATAAAATTGTTTGTCATTAAATAAGATTGAGGCCCCCACCCAAACCCCAAGCCCAGAAACCCAAGCAGAGACTTCACGCAACTTTTAGGCAAATGAAAGATGCCATAAAATTGCTAATAGATCTACACGAATATCTCCCAAAAAAAAAAAAAAAAAGCAAAACCTAAAACCCAAACAACGAACCCCAACGGATCCAACTGAGCTAGCTGTGTGCCCAATTTTCGTTATTTTTTATTGCTTATCAATTCGGGATTTCATTCATTCATCGATCGTTGGTTTCATTGGAAATCAGGTTTATTATCAAAAAAAAAAAAAAAAAAAGGTTTTCATAGATATTTTTGACTGACCGCAGAGACCTCTCTTTCTCTCTCTCACGTAACGGGTGTTGGGTTTTTGTTGAGAAAGTCTTTCCATCCGAATAAGAGCTGCATGCCCAAAGATTGTGGGAACAGATCTCCCAGGGGAGCTGTCGAAGATCAGTGGCATAGATGCCAACCCCCAAAAGAGCTACAGAAAAATAGGTAGAATCCATAACTGCAAAGCTGCGCACAGATCTCAGGAATCCGAGCATCGAATTAGTTCTCCAAAGATGATAATTATAACTACCGCATATTCGTTTCTAAGTGCAGTCATAGAAGAACACCAAACTGAAAGAGGATCGCTGGAGGATCGACTGTATGGAAAAGGGTTTAATCGCTTTCGAACTTGAATGCCACACACGGAAATGACAGATTTGTCCCATAAATAAACAACTTCTCCTACGATCAATGATCGATGATCGATCTCTTTGAGACTTTTAATTTCCCTGCCAATTGTTGTTTTCCAGGCCTTTTGTTTTCTTTCTCTCTTTTGTTTGCGGCTTGGCGTATTGATTTCAATATTTACCAATTTGGCAATTTTTGTTCAAGGAATTAATTTGATTGTTGTTTTTGTGTGGAGGGCAGCCCTCCCGGATGGCGCTGGATGATGGTGGTGGTGTCGTAGCATCTAAAAGGCGAATGCTCTCGTGGAGTGCCCTGGAAAGTTTAGAGAGCGTTCAGTGATCTTTGACAGGCCGACAGACAGACAGACAGGCAGGCAGACGGAATGGATGACAGACAGATGGGACTGGCTGACTGACGGACAGTCAGAAGGCAATGAACGGAGGACGGGGATGATCATCATCATGCTGGCTGGCTGGCTGGCTGGCTGTTGCTGCTGGTAAAAGATGATTCGCTTAAATTTCGCGGCGCCCTCTCCGCTGCCTTTCTGTCTTTGGAGATTACGAAATCGTTTTCGTTCGTTGGATTACATAAGCCACACGAGAAAAGAGAGGTTTATAAATAAAAATATTAAAAAAAATTAAAAATTATAAAATTAAAAAATTTTAATTTTATTTTTAATTAAATAAAAAAAAATTATTTTTTTTTTTTTTTTTTTTTTTTTTTTTAATTTTTTTTAGGGGAGGGGGGGGGGGTTTTTTTTATTTTTTTTTTTTTTTTTTTTATTTTTTTTTTTTTTTTTTTTTTTTTTTTTTTTTTTTTTTTTTTTTTTTTTTATTTTTTTAAAACCCAACGAAACGATAGGGAGTGGGGAGTGGGCAGCGAAGAAAGGAGGTTCAAATGAGGTTGCTTTCACATGAGCCGTAGATTCTTGAGATTCTTTGTGAGTTGTGCGAAATTCCAATGAAAATATTTCCATTGCCCTCTGGAGGATGGGTGTGATGTGATTCCCATGTGATTGCCAGTCCCCGTCCCACAGCTCTTGTTTATTTCTGTTGAATGAAATCCATCCGATCTTTGAACAATTTTTGTCATTAAATCTAATATCTGCATCATTTGATGTTCATTTGTGTGGATTTATTTATGTTTGAGAAATTATACGTAATCATGGTCAGATTTCCATACATCATCATTAAATGGTTTTGCTAATGAACATTTGATCACCTTTCAAAGTCTCAAACTCTCAGGCCCTCAAGCCTCCAGCGATCGACCAGAAATGATAGATTTCTTTTGGTTTTAATGCTTTGCTTTTGTCACACAAAACTTTCGCAAGTATTTTCCATAACTTTTCACCCACTTTTTCCCTGGCGTTTTTCTACGTTAGCCAGCCAATCGATCAATCACTTGCTGAGGGTTTATCATATGGTTTCTGCATATTTTCCGAAATACCAGTATTTTTTGCATACCTTTTCAAAGGGTTTTATGATGAGAAATCTGGGCAAATATCTCGTATCTTTGCTCCCATAGAAATGAAATTCAGGCGTTTCCCATTCCACACTTTAGGCCCCTGGAAGTTTGCTTTTCTTTCGGCTTTCCCACTGTAATTTCTTGTCATCGATCAATCTTTTTGGATATCAAGTGTTATGCAATCGAAGAAACAGCAGCAACAGACAACAACAACAGCAGCAGCAACAACTGCAGATCATAACAGATCCCACATGCTTTAATGTCTCCACGCATATTTACCCCCTCCAACACAAAAAAACACACATGCAACATGCAACAGCAGCAACAGCAACAAGCAGCAGCAGCCGGGGAAAAGCTGCCACCAAATGCAGCATTAATTGCGCTTACATACACAACAACAACTGTAACTGCAACTGCAACAAAAGCCAGTGCCACAGCCACAGCAACAGCAACAACAACACTAATCTGCAACTGCCACAGAAACGAGGCAACAACACCACGCCCATGCCGCCCCTAGCTAATGCCAACAAAGCGCCGTTAATTGTGCTGAAATCTGCAGCAGCAGCAGCAACAGGAGGAGGCGCCTCAGCTGTTGCCTCCGCCGTCGCATCAGCCACAAGTTCTCCCATAAAACGTCGCAAAAATCCCCCCGCAATTTCCCCATTGAGCTTAGGCTTGGAGACAGCGACAGGAGGCGGTGGCGGCAGCTGCTGCTCTTCGTCCACATCCACATCGCCCCAAACCTCGCCAGCGGTGCGTCAAACCAAAGCCAGTCGCCTGCGTGCCGCAGCGCTCGGTGAGTGTCCTCCCAGCTCTCTGTCTCTCTCTCTCTCTGCCACACAACTGCTATTACGTAGACTATATTCCATAAATGGCTTCTGGTTCAAGGGTTTTTTTTACTTTACTTTCTTCAAAAACGTATCTAACATCCTTCTGCGCTATCCCTAATTTTTGTTGTGTGTAAAAATCAGTGTCAACCAAGGCTCCTTTTCATCATATACCCAATTGTTTTCCCACCCCACACACACGCACACACAACTCTCGGCCTGCGCTCCTGCAGACAAAAAGAAGGAAGAGGAGCAGCAACGTCAGCGCTATAGTTCGCCCTGTTCCCCACGGAACACTGGGGGAGGAGCAGCCGGTGGTCGCTCGCCAAGTCGACGCCTCAGCAGCTCTGAGATTTCACCCAAATCTTCTGTTATCAGTGGCTTCAATTCAGAGCCGGCAGCAGGGGGACAGCAGTCAAAGCCGCGATCCTCATCCCAACCGGCTGATACGCCACCCACACAGCGCAGACACAACCTGGTGGCCGTCGGCAGTGGACTCTCGATGAAGCAGAACCTCAGCGAACTGCACTTCACGGCCTCGGCCGATTGCAGCCTCAAGATGATGCGGCCACGCAGCAGCACATTGAGCACAGAGCAAACGGACGCCCAAAATGGGGCACGCGATAATCTGAATCTGGCCAATTTGCAACTGAGTCCCGTGCAAAAGCACAAGCGAACGGTGAGTGCTTACCAGAGATCCATGTGACATGCCCAAAACTAATCTTTGTTTTCCTCCTCTCTCCCTCTGATAGCCGGAGAGTTCGCCTCGTCGTCTGGGAGATCGCGATAAATCGGCGAAACGTAAATCAAATTTGAATCGTTCATTGACAGAGGAAGCCACCAAGGATGGCGGTAAGTGCCACCACAACGGCAGATGAGGCAGCAGCGGATGAGGCAGCAGCAGCAGCAGCGTATGAGAGGCAGCAGCATCCAAATTTGGGTTTTGTTTTGCCTTCAAGCTTGAATGCATCGAATGGAGCTGCCAAAAAGGTTTCCAAGCGATGGATGGAAGACTTCTCTTCTCTGGCGTCAGTCAATCTTCGAACGTCATGTGGCATCAAGCACACAGCGGCTACTCCTTGCAACAATTCCATTTCCATCATTTTGTACTCCGTGAGGAGAGCTTTTCCACCTCTGCCTCCGCCTCCGCGTCCATTTGCATACAAAAAACCTGTGTAAAATATGTTAAAATCCGCCACCAAATGCTGTTGTTGCCCCATTACCGCCCACAAATGCTGTTGTTGCCCCAACACCGCCCACTGTTATGCACGTGTCTGCCCAAGTGTCCTGTGAAATTTGAAAGCAAAAATCCCTTTGAATCCAAGACTAATGCCCTGATCTTCTCTTGCAGATGAGGCAGATGCCACGAACCGCCGACGTCGACGACGTGAGCTGGGAATGGCACGTCCTCTGGTGCCCGGGGATGATGAGGCGCTGCGTGATCTGCTCTCCCACTCGCCGTTGAAGAGCTCTTGCAGCGAGTCGACTGGGGCATCGAAATCGGAGCCCGTGCGGCCTCTGATCTGCTCCTTTCCCGGACAGCGTCATCCCGAGGTGGCTGTGCGCACGATGACGGCTGTGCTGCCAACGCCACGACCACTGCATGCCACACAGCAGGCGGTGAGGAGTGTAACGCAGAAGTTCAATGAGCGAACCCGTGCGGATCTGGCGGAAATTAAGAAGATTGTGGATCAATCGGAGGAGGTGCCACAGCAGCAACCGGAGGAGATGTCAAGTCAGAAAATGTCTGCTGCAGTTCTGCGACGCAAAAGCACGGACGAGGCAGGAGCCGCAGGAGGTGCACACGGCTCGCCCCCAGCCCCAAATCAGATTGTTTCGATACTAAAGAAAAAGGAACAAGCCTTCGGGGACTGCAATTCGAGTGCCTCGAGCAATGCCTCGCCTGTGACGTTCTCATCGAGTGTAATGGATCCACCGCTGGCGGGGAGTGCCCGCAGCAAGCGTCAGGGAATCCTGAAGAAGCGCTCCAGCCTAGATGAGTCGCGGTACTACTCCCGCTCGCATTCACCGGATGAACGGAGCATACTGATCAAATCGGCGCGAAGGAACTCCCTCGAGGAAGCAGGCACAGGACTGAGTCCCGCCCAGAGCCATGGAATTCTGAAGCAGAGCAGCTACGACAGCAACAAGAGCGATGGATGCCCCTCGGCGGCGGAGAGTCAGCCGCATAGCATACTGAAGAAGAAGGACTCGCTGTCGACGCCCTCCGATGGGGGCTGCCACAAGCATGTGTCCATCTCTCAGGCGGTGACACTGGCAGCCGCTGAACTGGCGGCCCATCACGATGGCAGCTTCGGGCTGGAGGATGTGGCCGTGGATGCCGACGGGCATGAGATCAGACCAATTCTGAAGCAGGAGAGCACCTCCAGCGAGGAGGCAGTGCGTCCCCCGAAGCCCATACTGAAGAAGAAATCGTTTGGGGAGGCGGATGAGCACGAGGCGATTCGACCGATTCTCAAGTCCTCCCGCAAGAGCAGTCGCGAGGAGTTCGATTTGAGCGGATTGGATCACGAGGGCGGCACCGATTCGCCCATTCATCCCATACTCAAAACGGATTCACCCTCCAAGCGTCGCTCCTTGGGCTCCTCCCACGACCAGGACTCGCCCAGCCTCCTAAAGCGACGCACCCGCTCCCTGGAGCGTCCGGATGCGCCGCCCGTCATTGATTTGGCGGCAGCACTCGATGCCATCTCCACATCGCAGGCGGCAGCTGCCCAACCCAGCAGCACCCCCGTGGATTTTGTCACCACTCCGGCGAGCATATCCGTGGCGGAGAGGATTAAGCGCATGGAAATGCTCGCGACACCGACCTCCCGCCTGGCGGGTGGCATCAACAGCAGCTGGGAGTCGCCGCTACAGCAGACCCCAGTGAAAGCTGCAGAAGACGGCGAGGGCAGTCCTGCCCCGCGACTGCTGAAACCCAGTGTCCTGCGAAGGGATCTCCAGCGAGAGCGATACAAAACGCAGCCAGTTACGAGCGAGGAGAAAAGCTTGTAAGTTTGAATATTCGTATTTGTGTGTGAATCTCTCTCTCTCTCTCTGCATCTGTGTATCTGCAATCCCACATTGCGTATACGCATCGTAGTGCAGGCAGGCGGCAGGCTGTCAGTCTGTCACCACACGACATTTGCCGCTTCACGGTTCGATGGTCCAAAGAATTCCAGCAGCAGCAGCAACAGCAGCAGCATGGAATCATTGCTATTTTTGGTCCGAATGGCTGGCACTCGGCCTAAGCTTCATATAAATATGTATCCCTCTCCCACTCTTGCTTTTCCCCATGCAAAAATTCATGCCAATTTGCAGAGGTATTGGCGCCTCATTCAGGGTCATTTCCACAGCAGCTACTCCCAGCTACTCCCAGCTGCGCCCTGCTGGTCATTGCTCTACTATAATTATACATTTATTCTGTTCTGCTTACTTGTATTTTGTGGACACACATCGTTGACCCCACCCCTTGGATGATGATATATTTTCCATATTTCCAATGAAAAACTAATTCTGTTTTTCCCAAAACAAAAACCCCATGAACCCACCAGTTCCTGACCTCAATTCGAATTTGCCATCATACTCGTATATTCATTTGCCGTAAACTCACTTTTCTTTGGCTTTTCTGCTATGTTTTTTATTACCTCTTACCTATTTTTTTGTCACTTAAGCAGCTTATTGCTTGCCTAATTACCTGTGCAGGCACCCCTGCACACCTCTCTGTGCACCCCTTCCTCTGTGTGCAACAATTGAGGCCAACAAGAACACGCGAGTGAACGCAAAAAAATTAAGCAAAATAAAGGTTTAGTAATGGTTTGGGGATTAGAGAAGGTCGATTGGCTTAAAAGGTAGAAGTCTACGAGACAGCGTTACGAGAGGGGTATACGGGAGAGTGTTACGGGAGAGGCTGTCGAGAGAAAGAAAAAGAGAGAATGTTTTGGGTTTTATTGATCTTTCAATGATCAAAACCGGTTGCTCTATTTGATTGATAAAATATGTAACTGGAATATACTATTCCCCCCCATCGATGATCATTCTGTTAGTGACTCTTTCCTGCTATCATTCTCCACCTTTTAGTGGCTCTTCCTGCCTATCTATCTCCACCTATTAGACCGACCAGCACTCAACAAATTCTCACCTTCCGACGACTGTTAATTTCTGCGAATTTTGCAAAGGTTTGGCCAATGTCAAGCGTCGTATACCTAGTTTTCGGCCACTAAAAGCATTTTAGAATCATTAAAAATACTAGAATAGATACTGCCCCGGCTCTATACCTCTACCCTTCCCTTCGCCTCTCTAACTGTGTTTTTATGTCAGCATTTTATGTGCGGCTGCTCCACGAGTGAGTGTTCCATAGAGTTCTTCTTGTTTGTAGTTGTTATTTTTTTCGGGGCTTTTGTTCCGCTTGGCATGGCACTCCCTTCCTCGAAAAAAAAACACAGACAAGAACAGAACAATAAGTTCTTTTGGTGCCCAGCCCCCCCTGTTATATCTTTCATACTGCTTTTGTTTTTCACACTCTCTGCCGCCTGTCACATTTGCATTCAACGAACGGTATTGTCAATATCTTTTCGCACACACTCGCCGACATTCGACAGTCGAGGCTTTGTGGCGTGTAATTTATGCTGCCCATATAGCCATATACGAGTAGTCATATGCCCCATAGAAGAACCCCCCACAACAGAACAGCGCACAAACGTTGCTTGCATTTCAGTTGGTTGCAGCGCTCGAAAGCGTTCAGAAGATACTACTACTCGTATCTGGGGGTCTGTTCTGTTCAGTTCAGTTCTGTTCTGTTGGGGGTGTGCGTCATAACCATCTATCCCATACATCCACACGAGAGTAGAGGACTACGAGCACTCTTTCGGGAAGCAATCATCACCCAATCACCTAGATTGAAGTGGATTCTCCACCAGACAAAAAAAAACAAAAAGGGTTTGTCCTTGCTGCTTGTGTTCCATGTTGCTGCTGTTGCATCGACGTCAGAGTGAAAAAATGTTTGAGGCGTATATCAGAAAACGGTAAATGGAAAAGCCAAACAAAATCGAAGGAAAAACCTGTCAAAAATCTAACGAAAAACCTGTCAAAAATCAGACGAAAAACATGTCAATAACTGCCGGCATTTAAACACTTTTTGTGGTGTGCCAGAGAGCAAACATTTGTGGTCCGATTAAATCGATATTGTAGTAGCAGCAGAAGCAGCTATGGCATGTCCAATTCAAAGTTATGTATCTGCATCATTCGTAATCTTCTGATAAGATAACTGTTGGGTAACAATCGACAAAACTTAGTCAGCGAGAAAGACTTTAACCCTGAACTCTATCGCCAGGTAGAATCTATTTAGTATTATAAATTAGCTAAGAATGTACACACGAATAAATACCTAAAGAAATGATTACACAAGGCTGAAATTAGGTTTCAGGTTTATCTTTTCTAAGGCATAATTTATATATCGTTGAAGTATCTTAAAACCCATCGATAGATAATTTCCTCCTGAGTGTCTTACCCAAGGTACGGCATTTAACATATTTTCCATAGGACTTCAAGGGGTATATATTACACAAAAGTAAGATTCAATGAAATTCAAGTACTAGGGATCATTGGAAGAACCCTTGAATAGATAATTGCAAGGCCTAGAGAGCCGCCCCATCGTACATATAGAGCTGTTAAGTTATACCATAGTTGCAATAATGGTTTGAGGGCACAATAACCTAATGTGGGATCATCAGAAGTACCATTTCTTAGATAACTCTTCAAGGTTCTAAGAGTCACAGTCACCGGCATTGTACTCGTCATAGACCGCTCAATTCTTTCCACTAGTTACATTTTCTGTGAGGATCATTAACCCCAATAGCAGCGACCTCTGACATCATCTAAATATACATATTACAGGCTCTATATAGCTGCCAAAAATCGTACCATATTTTTCCATAAATAACTTTTCCATGTCGCACTTTTTCAACGTCAGTCGGTGGCCCATTCAAAAAGCAAAAGTTCCTAAAAATAATATGAAAACAAGAAAAAAATGAGCAACAAATGTTCTCCGCACGAAGCAGCTTCTCCACTTTTTCTCTCGTTCTCTAGAGAAAAGTGCTACGGCAAAAGAAAAATCAGAGAAAATCCACTAAAGAAAGGAAGGCAAATACCAGACCAAAATAAATACAAAGCGCAGCAATAAAAAGAAAACGAGGAAAAACAAAAGCTGAAAATAATTTAAATTTGCTGGCAGCGACGTCGGCAGCGCGCCACTCTGCACCACTGTGCAGCACCACCCAACCAATCGCCACACCACTCAACCGCTGGCCGGATCCGCCGGTCCGCTCCGCTCTGCTCTGCTCTTCCGCTGCTGCGATTGGCAGCGGCGTCGGCAGCGTCTCCCATTTGTTTTTACAAATTTTTCGCTCAGTCGCTCGCGATCGCTTTTTCAATTTTCACGTACGCTGCCGTCGAACGCAGCGCTAAAATAAAATTTATATACTTTTCGAATGGAAAAATAACGTTAAAAAAACTATAAAAAGAGAGAAGAAATTGTGAAGGAACTGAAGAGTAAAACAGTGAGAGAAAATTGTGATCGTATCCCGTGAAATCATAAAATAAATAGTGATCCAATCAGTAGACACCAAAGGGAATAAATAGTGATTAAAACAATTAACAGAAGAGTGATCGAAAACATCGCCTCACAAACGTGTGATCGTATAACTAGAAAGGTAAAGATTTAAACCCTTGGAAAAAGAGGGTAAATTGTGCTCCAGTCATTTGACCAGAAAAGAGCATAAATAGTGCTCCAATCGAATGTCAAAATAGAGTATAAATAATAATCGAAGTTCACAAAAAAGAGAGCATAGATAGTGATTGTAGGTCTGCATCAAAGAGTGTACAAATTGTGATCGAAGTTCTCATCAACAAGAGAGTATAAATAGTAATCAAAGTTCTCATCAAAAAGAGAACAAATAGTGGAATGAATAAGTGGAAAAGAAATCGAAACTACTCATAACTGATAAAACAAAAAACGCTGCACGGTTCGGTTCGGTCCGGTACGGTCTCCTTATCAGGTTGAAGGTACGAGTAGAAGGAAGAACAAGGTAGAAATAAATACATATATGTATACTCGTATATTTGTATATCTGTTCAAAGAAAAACCACGTTCTCATACCATTAAAATGTCTTTGCCAGTTGCCGGTTGACGGTCAGAATTGATTCGAGTGACATTCCAGCCACATTTACCGCGTGTTTGTAAACTGAAAAAAAGGTTGAGAAAATATCTTTGAATCTCAATAGAAATCGGTGGAAATATCATAGAAATGTTTAGCATGAGAATCACTGAATAAATTGTTGCTATGCCAGGCATGAGAAAGGAACAAAATAAATATGGAAATGAGAGATTTTTCGAGCATCTCGTTCGTAATGTGCTATAAATAAATTCCATGGAAATGTGCAAGGCAGAACACAACACAAATTCCATTTTCAAGTGCCGAAATATGAAAAACCTGCGGCAAAGTGTGCAAATATTTGTTTAAATCACAAAATGGCAATCACAGAGGCTTCATAAAATATAATAATATATTAATACTTATATATGCATATGCGGCTAAAAAATACACGTATTTTTTGGCTTACGCTCTGTTCACTCATTTTGGTGATTAGATCATTCGGACAATCATCATTATTATTTTTTGTTACTGTTAGAATATCTGCAACTGTTGGCCCTAATCATGCTCCCATAAATATTATTTTTAAATTATAGTTGAGAATTCATTCTCTTCCTCTCTTGTATTTGCTCTTTCCCTCTGTTGTTTTCCCTTTCGTTCTCTCTTTTGACCACTCTCTTTGGCTGGTTTCTCTGCCTCTCGGCTCTCTCTTTCTTCAGAAAATCCAATTAGCTTAGTTTTTCTATTTATTTTAGTTGTTTATTTATAGTTTTCTCTCTCTGTTTCTCACCGCTGCCTCCTTCATTCGCATTGCCTGGAAAATGCAAACAAATATTGGGAAAATATACGGAAAATAAGCTTGTAGGTGAAACGACTAAATATAGAAGGGAATGCGGTAGGAAAAATGCAGAATATATCTGGCAAGCAACAAAGCAATTTTTCTTTGTGAAATTTTGGATTTCTGTAGCGGGTTTTTTGGTGTGTCTTTACAGCTTATCATCAATTCAATTACCTTTCACTCTTGGCTTAAACAGTTTGGCTAATTCTTTGGGCCATCGTTGAGCGCATAAACATTTACCTTCACTTTCGGTTGATGAGAGTGATTCCCTCGGGGGCTGAGGTTTCACCATCCAGCCATCCCATGGCCATAATTAACTTGACCAAAAGTGCCTATAATTACGGCCAAAATGCTGTTCGCGAGGCATTGTTCGCCAACAGACAGAGAGATTCACACAATATTAATGCCATTTGTTATTTCGACTTGTTATGTAAATGTTTGAGCAGAGTAACATCAACGATTCAATCATTTGCAGCTTCAAAGCCAACTCCACGCCCTTTGACATCTCGTCGTCGGGCACGTCGGCCTTCAAGCCCACCAAACCGCTGGACATTCGCCTGAGCCACGCCCAACAGCAGCAGCCACTAATATCGCCGATAACTGGACAACCACTGAGCCACGTGCCAGCACCACTGCTGCTCTCCTCATCGACACATTCGGGGGCAGGAACCTCCTTCCGTTTGGCCCGCAGCTCCACGCAGCCCCTACAATCCCCACGCGTCGTGCACTTGGCCACCCAGGGCGGTGCACCCACATCCCCATCCTCATCGTCGACGCTGCTGCTGGCACGCCAGCATTCAATCAACGACAGCGTCAATCTCAGCGAACAGTTGACCCTCTCCGTGGGCACGGACAGTGAGCACATCTTCGAGATGTCCGGACTGGAGGAGGACTCGGCCATACAGTCGCTGAGCGACGAAGTATCCACCTCTGCATCTGCATCTGCCACCGCAACCACAACGCCAGCCAGTGGTTTGGCCCGCAGCAATAGTGTGCGGGCCAGGGCCAATATGTTCCAGCAATTGCAGCAGGACCAGTCGTCGCGCAACCGCCGGTCTGAGGCAGCAGCAGCTGCAGCAGCATCAGCCGGGGAGCAGTCAACGCCACGTGCATCGGGTGAGTACTTCACGTAGATTAGAGGGACAAAGGGAGGGCGAGGGCCCTATGGGGGCTCGCTCGTCACTACGGAAGGTATCATCATCAAGTGGGTTGGCAGAAATTAGCATGAAGCAATAAAACAAATGAGGAGAGGAGACCGTTAGGTGGAACAGCGGGCCACTATGCGAACTTTGTTGTGGCCCATGAGCCAACGGCAACGAACCATAGCAAGAAGGCCAAGACCACAGAAACCAGAAGCCAGAATGGGATTACGATACAAGTAGTAGAGTAGAGTCGAGTCATTTGGCCTGAACTATGGCTTAAAAGAGGAGGAAACGTTTTAAAGAAAAGCTAGGAAGAGGTCAGGGCTGGGCAGTCACTATGTTAGACTATTCTTTCAAGAGAATCCAATTCCTACTACGTCTATATATTTCTGATATAATTTCTGATAGTGTTACAAAATTATTCCATTAAGGAACTTTATTTCGTTGCTAAGCCCATTTTTATATATATCTATAAAGCTTATGATAGTTCCTTCTACAATAGTCATAGTACAGCTCCAGATTCTTCCATTTATGGCATAAGAGACAGAACTGCCAGTAGGTGTATCCCTTCTTGAGTTTTGTTACCCCCCTACCCCAAATGACCAGCTTTATTGGTCTATGACACCTTTATTGTGTGAGTTTGCCAGTTGTGTGTTGCCATTTGTTGTTCCGTTTTGTTGGCAAGCCTCTCATGGTTGTTGGCCAAGTTAATAAGCTGTAAAATGTGTGTCACTTGCCTTGCCACACAAACACTCACTCGCATGTCGCGTCGTCTCGTTGGCAATCCAGCGGCTAATTGAAGCTCTCGTGGTTGTTGTGCAACACATTTGTTAGAGGGGGGTGACCATTCACGGGATGGGGTCCCACTCGAGATTAGTAGTAGGCCCAGCATTGACAGAACATACTCTCTGTCTGCGAGTAGTCGTTGCAAGTTATGTCAATCATTACACAGCCGCCAGTAGAACAGACAGAACTAAAATTCTAAAAGAAAATTTTGAAAATAAATAAAATTAACAATGGCAATGATTTTCAAGATAAACCTGAACGTCCCGCCAGATCCGATGACTTTTCGAGGAGAACATATTATAATTCATATTCCAAATATTTCAGGACGCCAACTATCGCCTGGAAATACCACAAATCCTGTGGAAATATCTTCGCTCAATGATGATCCAATGACGCCAAATAATACGCAAGATGAGGAATTTGGTAAGTTTCAATTGGGTTTATCACATGAAAGACCAAATGGAACCTGGAACAGAATTCTGTCTGCTCTTTTCATTTGTGCAACATTTTACCCATCATTTGCTTGCATCGAAATTTTATCGTTTTGATTGCACGAAAATTGCTCATGTTTTTTTTGGAATGAAAAATTACACATATGTATATTTATTGTTCTTGTTGTTGTTGTTGTTGCTTAATGTTGTCTTGTTTTTATATATATAATTTTATTGGCGCCGACCGCAAGACTAATTTTAATGATTAACTTGAACAAATTTGAGCGAGCTGCAAAAAGAAAATTGCGCAATTGCCACACAAAAAGGAAAGAAAAACTGCAAGAAAAAACCTGCAGTCGAATAATGTGCAGCAAAGAGAATCGCAAAAACCAATTTTCCATGGTTTTCCATGCATGTGCATCCATCATACATACATTTTCCATTACATTTTCCTTCCATTTTCATTTATATTTACATTTTCCATTACTTTCTGCCCGTTTCTTGTGTTTTTTGTTGTTGTAATTTTTAACAAATGAATTAACTTCTTGTTATATTGTTGCTGTTGCTGATTGCTCTGGTTTTATTATTGTTGTTATTGCCGCATGAGAAAATGATTAACAAGTGTTTTAATTTATTTTGTTTATGTAATTTATGATTCGTGGTTTTCTTTGCCACATTTCCACATATTTTCCCGATGCGATTTTCCCGTCTGCGTTTTGGTCCGCGGTCTTTAGTGAACTTAATTAACCGTTCATAATTTGTTTGGCATTTAAGTACAACATTTTTTGGAATCCTCCTTTTTGGAGTTTTGGCATTCAAGGGGAAGTCTTCCTACCCTACCTCTTTTGTATGTTACACTGACACACTTGTGGAATGTTGTGGCGCACATTTTGTAACCTCCTTTTTTGCCATCCAGCTATCGGTTAGGAGAGTTTTACGACTGCAGATTGGGGGCACCTCTCCCTGGTGACGCCTCTCCTTCTTTGTCGTCTCGTGTCGTAAAATTTAATGAATGATAAGGTGGGAATGACGTTGACCTTGTCATACGATAGTGCTGTATACCATACCTACAATTAGCATAAAAAGCCAGGAATTTATTGGATGTTTCGTTAAATATTTGTAGTAATATTTCTATAGTGTTTGGCACTCCTTTAAATAAGTGAATCAGCCCAGAATTTAAAGGGAATTTTGTATATTTTTTATTATAATAAGAGCAGAAATGAAAAGGAAATTGTTGTGTTAATAGTTGTGTTAATATTACAACACTGCTTTTCAGCCGCTTTACTTTGCCGCAATTCAATGGAAATTTTCTAAATGATTTATACATATACTCCGAGCATATTATTTATTCAAAACAAAATTATTGATCATTGGAGTCATTTTAGTTATTTTTAACATCCATTATTTTATTATCAAATTATGCGTAATTAAATGTAGGGTTTTCCACATAGTGCTCTCGATATGATTAATTTTTATATTGAGAACTTTGACGCAGTGCTTCAGCCATCATTTACCACATTGGTTTCTGCAATTATTCTTTACGAATAAACGAGTATATCTCATTGGCACTGATACAGCCTCCACTCTCCGGTTTGGTCTTTGGTGGCTGCCTTCGTTCCAAACGAATCTTCCACACACTCGTATGGTGTGTAATTTCCCTCAGCAGCTTGTTGGATCAATCATTGCTGCTGACACTTACATTCCACAAAGAAAGTTCATATCAATTGAAGAACAAATATCGAAAGTTTGCAAATGAAAATGAAACCTATAGACGAGAAATACATATGTGCGAGTATTAATAGGTACTCTATGGCTGCTCCATGGGTACCTCTATGGCGGCTGGCTAGACAGTGGACAAAAGCGCAAAATAAATTATAGAAATTGCTATATAAATGCCACAAGCAGACGAAACTTTCTATGGCGATGGGGGGCAGAAATCTTTTGTGATTGTTGGGGTCTTTAGTTTAGTGGTTGATAAAGATACAGAAGCGGCAGCAACAAATACGAGTGTGTATGATATCCGTACAAAAAAGAGAGGAAAAATACACACATGTTATCGGCAACAGTAACAGCAGCAGCAACATTTTGTGTCGAGACTTGAGTGGGCGCCGCCGAATGGCTTTGGATAAAAACTGAATGCGCACATCGTCTTTGACTTTTGTAAGTCGCCACAAGTTGAGGCGCAACAACGACAGGCGCACCACGAAGCAACAACAACCACCATTAAATACAATAAATATATAAATATTTAAAGAGCAAATGAGATGCGTAAGACCCATCATACACAGTAGACAAAAACTAACTTCTAATCCCCAAAAAAACATATATATATATATTCGATCGCAGAACCCTCATCCTTGTCGCTGGCCGAACGTTTGGCGTTCTTCAGCAACCTGTGCGATGGCAGTGGGGGCAGTGCCAGTGGCGGCGGCCGGTACCGCAGTCGCACCAGCAGCTACTCCCGTAGTCCGCCCATTGATCGCACCACGCCGCGCAGCAGCACCACAGCGAACAGCAGTTGCAGCGTGACGCCCACGCCCACGCCCATGGAATGCTCGCCCATACCGCACGAACGGGAACAGCAGCAGCAGCCGTCCAGCCTGACGCTGGAGATCATCATGGAGCCCCAGCCAGAGCAGGAGTCGCAGAAGCAGCAAAATGGATTTCACGAACTGAGCCGCTCGGCTACGGAGCCATGCAACACCATCAACGACACCACCGACACCACCACCACACCGACGTCCTTCAGGAGTGTCCGCTTGCGAACGGTGGGCAAACTGATCCTACCCGACACATTCCGTGGCGGAGATCGCAACAACAACAACAAGAGTGGCAGCATCAGCTTGAACAGGAACAGCTATCCGGCGGAAGAGCTGCAGATTGTGGAGGCCGTGCACATGAACGTCCGCTCCATTGGGAAGATCAAGTCGCCCTTCATCGAGCAGCAACAGCAGCAGCAGCAGCGTCACTCTACGCCCACGGTGCCGGTTACAGTGAAGCCTGTGAAGTACGACTACAAGCAGGCAAATGGAGCGAGCGGCGACAGTGGCTCAGATTCCGGGAAGGAGAACTGCGCCTCCAATCAGCAGCAGCAACCTCCACTGGTGGAGGAAAGTACACTCCAGAAGATCAGCGATATGCGAAAGAAGATCACGCGACTGGTGCAGGGGCAGTCCCAGGAGAAGCAGTCGCCAGCACAGCCCGTCAATCGCCGCCACACGACAGAAATCACCAGCTCCTCGATGGGAGCTATGCGATCGGCCAGCGTGGATGGACGTTATGCCAAGTACTTTGGCGTTCAGGAGACGTTCAACTCCACAACGACCGTGTTTAAGACGCAGTCGATGCCGCCCCTGATTGTCACCCAGGTGGAGGCCACCAACGAGCATGTGCGCCAGCCGGGCCCCACATCCCTCACGCAGAAGCGTCGCGAGATGCTGAAACGCACGCGTCCCATATCCCTGGACACCTACACGAGTGGCTCCATCAGTCCCACAGCGATGCCCAGTCCCAAGAGAGCCCATTCGCCCAGCAATCGGGCAAAGGCCACCATCTCCAGCTTCGAGGACATTGAGGTGACGCCCCAAGAGCTAAATGCCGCCGGCAAGGACTTTAAGCGTCTTTGCGTCGAGATATTGGACTGAAAAATTGTTACATTTTGGCCAAGTATTCAAAATTCTCCCAATTTTTCCAACCCCCAATTCCAATTCGAAAATCACCAAAATTTTGTTTTTGCTCTCTTCGTGTGCGTGTGTGTGAGTGCGAGTGTGTGGATTGTGGCGCCTCAGTGTGATAGATGCGCCAGATCCCCCCACCCCCCCACAGAAATCCCAAGATATTTTTTGCTCTGTAGAAAAGAAATCCAAATCTGTTTTTAATCTAAGAAACACAACCAAGAAACGCCCTGAAAAACGAAACGAAACTTAAATAAATGTCAAACGAAAACGAAATATATTATTCAATACAAAATGTTAACGATAGGAAAATGTATTTAATCCGCCCCTCAGAGACAGTTTTACTTTGCAGCCAGCCCCCAGAATGGGAAAAGTTATAATCGATCGATGAAAACTGCTTTTGTGCATGCAAACAATTACTTTTTATTTAAATTTAAAAGCGAATTGTACCTTAAACGGCATTATATTATTATATTATCTTATTATTATTATTGTATGGTTATATTATATTATTATTATTGTAATATTTAATTAATGGAAGTTGTTAAACCAAGAAAATAAATCCAAGAATTGTGCTAAAGAATAACGAGAGAGAGACTTAACTAATTGCTGACACGGAGTAAGTACTGTACCAAGAATGTGCATGAAGAATATCAGTTTATAATTAATTTGCCTGCCTTTCTTTAAACGGAATGATTTGCTAAGATTATCCTTTTTTTTAAATGGGCACAAATCCTTTTTCGTTACTTTCTAAAACCAAATATGAAACTAATTTCAAACTCTCTTTGGCTCACAGGCAAACAACCCTCCGAACCATTGAAAGGTATTCTCAAGAGCAAACCTTTGGCTGGTCCCATGGGTCGTGGCCTCATGCCCGTGGATCTCAATGCTGAGCTGAAGAATCGCCTGAAACGCTCCACCCATGCCACCGTCTCGAATCTACGCAAGTCGGCAACCACTGCAGATGCCACACGTGGCGATGAGGTGGACAATCCGCAGAGGAACCTGGCGCAGATACTGCGCAATGTGTCCAAGGAGAATGCCAACACACCGAAGCACGATGATGCCGTGAATCTGGTCAGGAATCTCGCCACGCTGGGACAGTCTCGGGCGGCGGCCAGCGAGGATGTGGCGGCCGGTAATTGTGCCTCGGCATCGGAGGGCGAGAGTTCTGGGGGTCGCGAAATCGAGGCGATTATCAAGAACAGTGCTGTGGCACGACGTCGTCGCCAGCAGCAACAACAACAGCAGCAGCAGCAGCAACAGCCACAGCCTCCAGATGGGTGAGTCCATGTCCATGTCATCATCCGCTGCAATTCCCCCGTGCTGTGCGCTGTGTGTTTGTGCATTAACCAATTACTAAAAACCCCTAAAAACAGCCCCTCCAAGAGATTTGTAAGTGGGAGATTTGAACCCGTTTTTGTGGATCATGGATTTATATATGAATATTTGTATACACACAACGTTTAGACAGCGTCTCTCATACATGCATCAAATGTGTGTGCTTCTCAAGACTGGTTCCAATATGAAACTAAAAATATTTACAATTACTTAATAATGCAAACAAAAAAGATGGGAAAAAACTTTTACATTTTTAAAATAGTCAGAGACACAACAACCGTTCATTTTGTAAATGTTCTGGCATTTTTCACACACACGCCACAGACTCTTACTCACACTTTTGTGTTCGTTTTGTGCGATACTTTTGGCTTTTGATTAAACTGAATTTTCCATCATGCAATTAAAAAACAAAAAAAGCGAAAACAGTTTCTTAGTCAAAGTGAAGCCCATAGCCAGGAGCTATTATTGGCCACTTAGGCAGCTGCCACACCAGCAACAGCTAAAGCAACAACAACAACAACAACTACGAGTACGAGTACAACCCCAACAACAACAACAACAAAAACCAGAACAACCGCTACAGCCGATGCTGCTGCAACCGAAACATTTTTACAACAACTTTGTTCAACAAAAACACTTTGTATAAAATCTTAAATATCGACTAGAAATTAAGTTCAAATTTGCATTGCTTACAGGCGGCTGTTTTTTTGAGCAAACACTAATACTATACACATTTAACAGAACTATACTATATATTTTATTGAAAATTTGTTCAAAACCGAATATTATATATGCCACACACTATATATTTTTACGAGATGCCAAAAAAAGAGCACAGAAAAAAAAACCACAAAACAACCAACAAAAATACAAATAAAACGAATATTTAATAAAGTTGAGAGAAATCTACCTATTTAACTGTAGTTTTGCTTGGCCACTAACTGTCCTTTGCCACTAATTTAATAACAAACACTAAAAGCATGTTCACATTTTGCATTCAAGTTTGAATTTGAATTCAAATTCAATCGTTTTCCACGCTCCATTTTCGTCTTCACATGCTCAGTGGCGCCGTATTGTTTGGTTTTTAGAACTACATGGTTCACAGTGGCGCCATGCACATATACATAATATGAGCGGTGGGTTGTCGTACTACAATCCAGCCGAAGGAACTGTGGGAATGGAAACACCGAAATAATGATCAACTCTTTCAACTTGAAACAAAAGCAATACAATACGTGGAACCTTATTATGCCAACAATTCCATAAAAAGGAGTTCTGTAAACTAGCCAATCTTGTATACAATTTATTAAGGAATTGGATAAAATTTTTTTTTTAGGGCTTAGGGGGCTAACTAGCTAATAGTATTAAACCGAACATCAAACTCGACGAATATTGTCGAGTCCGTCTGTATATTTACGGTATATTATTTTATCAATAATATACTTTTGAAAATGACCGCCAAACTCATTTAGGGTACAAAAAATACTGACATTTGTCGCTCTCAATTCGTGGAGAGTTTTCAAAATTTGCTCTCTTTTTCGATGCTTGCAACATATTTTGCATGTGGAATGAAGATTCATTGTTGCGACGTTCCCGTAAGATACATTTGATTTGTATGGGAAAAATTTCAGCAACATGGGGAAATTAAGTAGCAGCAATGTTGTGCAACTTTGACACGGAATGAGCAACAAGTCTGAGTACCTTGGGAAAATGGGTATTCTGGACTTGTTGGAATTTTCATGCTCCAATTAATGTAAAAACTATTCAGTCTCTGTTCTAAAGATATTAACAAAGTTTTGCAGCTCACGGGTTCCAATAATAGGTATCAGAACGGGGATAAATGTATATATAAAACACAAACATGTGCATTTATAGGTAAAAAACATGTCAATCTAGGATCAAATCATTAATTATGTTTCAAAGCAGCTTGCAACAACAAGGTATAAAATAATACATACGCATAGATAAAACTTGGTTGACCAGCAACACTGACGTCACATTTAGTCAACATTTACGTTTTATGCTTTGGCCGTTTTTGTTTGAACCTTAATATGTAAACAATCCAATGAAAAATAGTTATAAAAACTAGCCAATCCTGAACAAAATTCATTGAGAAATTGGATAAAATTATTTTTTTAGGGCTGAGAGGGCTATCTATCTAGTAATATTAAACTGAATATCAAAATTGACGAATTTCATATCACAAAATATTGCACGAATTATTGCACGAATTGCACGAGTCTGGCAACGCCACAAAACAACGTCACATTCGTTTTATGTTGTTTTTGTTTGAACCTTAATATGTAAATAGTGCAATAAAAAGACCTTCTGAAAACTTGCCAATCTTGTAGAAAATTTATGTATCTATCGGATTAAACAATTTTTTTAGGGCTAAGAGGGCCAACTAGCTAGTAATATTAAACGGAATATCAAAATTGATAAATATGATTTTCCTCGATATTTTTACGCTACATTTTGATAATGACAAGGTATATTTTGGTATATTTCTGAGGGTCAGAAGGTATATTTCAGCGATAAATCCGCAGTCACACTGAAAATATGCAACAAAAAAAACAACAGCTGGCAAAGGTAGGACGTGCGCGCGCGTGTTTTCGTTTTTAAAGTTCCGTTTTACGTATTGTGCATGTCCATGTGTGTGTTTGTGTGTGATTTGTTTACGCTGTAATGTCGCGCGGGTTTTTGTGCCGGTCGCAAAAATACTCGAAAGCAGATTGCATTATGCATTATTGATAAATTCGCCATTGCACTGCATTTCATGAAGCTGCCGCTGCAGCTGCCGTCGCTTCCAATTATTCGAACAATTGCCGCCAATCCAATTGAAAGTGCAAGTGCAAATACAAATACAGAACACAGTGGCGGACGCGATCAGCGGGAGTCTTGAGAGCAGCTTGTAACATTGCAGCCATAAAAGGTTCGTACAGATTATATGTACATATTTATGACCATTGTCCACGGAAAGGTGTGTGTGCCGGTAGAGAAGTGCAGAGGGGGGAGAAGTTTTCAAAGCAGTTTCATCTGCCTCTCCCTGTCTCCCTCTAGCTCGCACGCGCTTACCTGCTGCATTGCTGCGGAATTGCAAAGAGCAACAACAAAAAGCAAGCAGAATGAGCCGAAAAAAAACTGTAAATTGCTGTTTCGCTTCCATTGAAAGATTTTGCGGATTCTCTCCTCTCCCTTTCGTCTCTCGTTAACGCTCCCTCTGCGACGTAGTTTTCGGTACAAATTGATACCCTTCACAGAAAGTACCATGACTTTGAATTGATGTTTGCAACGCAGAGCAGGCGGTAACTTTGACCCTATAACATAGGTATATTATTGATCAGCATCAACAGGCCAGACTATATAGCCACATCCGTATGTTAGTCGGAACGCGATCACCATCAAGAAGGGTATGCATTGGTTCGACCTTCAATCTAGTGTTGTTTCCTCTCCTTTTTGTTGCTGTTGCTGTTCACTTGCACTTACAGGGTCGCTCTATAGAGTCCATCTCCCTTTGTCTGCCCGTCTGTCTCTAACTTTTATGTTCGTGTTTGACTCGCTGAAGAGCAAATTTCAAGCAAACTTTTGTTTGTTTAGCTGATTTTAATTATGAAGTATTTAAAAGTTGATTGTCTGTGCGAGTTCAAGGTCCCAACATTCAAATCCACAGATTTAGGCCAGCATTTGCATAAGTTTTCAACAAAATCGAATTAAAAAAGTAAATCAATCAAATCTCAAAAGCCTCCATCAATTGGCTTGCAATTTTGTACATATAAAAATGTGCTTATTATTTATGTTATCAATGGTGTGATTGTTCGTTTGGGTAGATTGCATAATAACCCTGGAACCAGCCTGACTCGAGATATCTCGGGTACACTGCCTCGCCAAAATCCACAATCCATAAAAATTAATAAACAAAAGCAAAGCAAAGCAATGCCAATCCAATATTTTGTGGTGAATGCCTTTCGTTTTCAATGAATTTGCATAATTTGTTGATCTTTTATTTGCTTCTTTTCTTCGTCTTCTTTGCCTTTCGGCTTTCTCATAGCAGTGGCAAAGAAATTAGTTGGAAATTTTGATTTGATTTGATTGTTTTATGTGCTGCCAGAGATTTGATTAACGAGCTAATGAGAAGAGCCAATTAAATGCAAACGAGTTAATCAGCATGGAAAATAGTACTCCACCTCTAAGTAAGCCTCTGAAATATCTTCACGTTACAATTTCGATGGAAATATGTAAGTATAATTACATATTACTTGGAGGGAAATTTATTGCTTTGTAATTGCTGGGAACACCCATAATGGACCCATGTATGTAATTTGAGCCTCGATAAATATCTGATTGCTGTAGTGGCATTCATTGCTCTCCTAACTCGAAATGAAAACTTCAAGCAATGGATTTCCTCTTGTACATTTACTTTGATTTTAATCAGTTTATTTAAACTGAAATTTAGATAAAGTACTCGAATGCACGAATAACTCTATTTATCATTTGAAATTCTATTTATTTACAAATCAATTTGGGGTCCATAAATTATATTCTAAACTCTGAAATATAGCCCGAAATTTCAACAGATAACGCAGGGGTACTCCAATCGGTTCCTCTGCTGATTTCCTTATTTTAAGGGTAAACAAAAACCGAGAAATGATTGTCCATAAATAGACAGACAGTCCAAGTGGCTGCTTATCGCTTTTGATTTTTATGATAGTTAGAGTGGCACTCTCTCGGGGGTTAATTTCACTTTATAGGAAAGTGTTAACCAAATGCATTCACTCTCTGTCTGAAAGAGAGCCACCCAGTCGCAGAGAGAGAGAGAGAGAGATAGATGATAGGAAAAACGTGAGTCCCTCAATGCTAATGAGCCACAAAGCAAACAAAACATTGAAAAACAATGGAGGAAAACTGAAACAAAGTTCTGTGGAATCGGTGCTCTAAAGGGAATGGGGATTTGGTAGAGGCCTCGCCCCATTATAGCCTTCCCTCCCCCCCGTCTGATGAGAGTTGGGTTTCCGTTTCGATTTCTGTTGGGGTCTCGTTCGATCGGGCGGCTGCTGCTGCCATTAATTGAAATATGCCGCCAGAGTCGAGAGTCGACCAGACCCCAGACCCCGACCCCAGTGGCTGCTGCTTCGTGATCGAATGATGCATTATCAAACGGGAAAGCTTTGCGGCTGATCTACTCCTCCCCCGCACACTCTGGAGCCCCCGCACCCATCCCCCACTCTATTCAAACATTTCCATTTAAAGGCATGTTATTTGATGCTGCACTTCGTGATGCTGCACCCCCCCATACCCATCTACCCAGCTATCCAGCTATCCATCTATTCCGAATGCATTTCCCAGATTACACAACCATTAAAACTCACATATTTCCCAAAGGCACTGATCCATTAATTATGTTTTCGCTTTGCTGCCACAAATAGTTCGTTCTGGTTCTGGCCTTAGTCTGGAATGGCTTATGAAGCTATAAATATGATTTTATTGGGAAATCTTTCCATAAACGAAGCTGTGTTCTCTCACCACTTACCATTTACGGGTTAAATTCTCCTTTTACATCATCATAGAGCAGCGGCTATGTACATATTTCAGATATTACACAATCTCTGGCTCTGGGCCTCTGTCTCTGCTCTGTCTCACTGCAGTACATTGACTTCTCCGTCTCTTTCTTTTGATGTTTATCTTTGGCGTTTTCTTCTACCTTTTTGGTTACGGGCTTGCACAGCTGTTTCTCGGTTTCGTTTTCTGTCAGTCGTTTCCTCAAAGTGGGATTTGGCTTTAGGGGGAAAAATGTCTGAATACATACAGCGTTTAATCTCATTAAATTAGGCCTACAACCCAGAGATAAACCCTTGATTGAGCTCTCGGTGTTATGAAACACAAAACACATCTCTATCTCTCCCACACACCAATCGCCGCTCATTAAACATCATCTCCGGGGCCCCTCTTTTGGGCTTCTCTTCTCTGTCTGGCCGTAACGCAATCAACGGGCTAATTTATGGCTCATATTTAGAGGGGAGCCCGCGCTCCTCCATAGTACGGTACCCGAAACTAATTTGAAAGCTCCCCAAAAGTCTAGAGTCTGATCGATAGTCATTTGTTTTCGCAATTGGAATAAAATTAGAGTAACCAAAAACGAAGAAAAACACTTGCAGGAAATGATGAAATCTTTAAAATTGGTTTGGTGGATATTTCACATTTAATTATTGTTTAATGAGTATTAACTGCAAACAGTTTGCGGTTCTAATGGTATGTATGTACATATGTGAGAGTGCTTAAAGAGCTCTCTGAAAATGGAGAAACTGTTGGAATTAGAATGGGGGGAATGACAGGGCGTGGATTGCGATGGAAAGACTCATGAGAAACGAAATGAATCATAGTTTTAGTTATATTGGAGTTAAAGTTATATTCTTTAGTTCCCCTATAAAAATACAGTTTGAAAAGCACTGTCGCCCAGTTTGAGCTTCACTATGAATCATTTCTAGTTACAGTTTGATTGGCGCTGACTTCATTTTCTATCTACATCTATTTTGATTATGAGTCATATTTTTTGGTCATTTGCTTCCTTTTAATGCCTGAAACTGAAACTGTAATAGCCATAAATTTAGCAGCCATTTTTTATGGCCCCAAGCGGAAACGTGAGTCGTCGTTTGACTCATCCCCAAAGGAGGAGGAATAGGAGAGTGGGAATACGGAGAGGAGTGCGGGAATGGCTCTAGGATCAGCAAAAAGTTGTAATGAGATGCACTTAAACTGTCACTGTCACTAGTCTGATGGCTAGACTTAGTCGCGAGTCCATACTCTGCTTAGACGGAGGCGGAGTCCATGCTCCGCTTAGTCGCGAGTCCATTCTCCTTTTAGTTCTCTGAGTTCCCTCGCGACATTGACTTTGACACTTGTGCGAAAGTCAACAAACCCCACAGGATAATGCAAATCCTCGCGAGGCACAGAGGCTGCATTTGTGGAGTATTTGCACTTTTGTCTGTCTGGCTGCAAATACGCTGCTGGTGCTGCTCATCTGGCGACCAGAGTTGACAACTCATTATCTGTGGGGCACAGACTATGTACCAGGGGCAGGAGGATGGGGCAAAAAATCCTATAAAGTAGGCTGAGGATGAGGAGGTGGACACTCGCTACTCCTCTCCTCTGGCTAACCCATCCGTACAATGAACTCATTTCGGACAAAGTTCTCTGACTGGTGGCTGCTGCCTGCCGCGCTGCTGCTGCTGCTGCATCCTTGTATTTGCTACTTTTGTTGTCTGACAAGCGCTCATAAATCTGCAGCTGCAACTGGAACTGCCCCATGCCTCCACATGCCCCATGCCTCATGCAAAGTGGAGAGCAGTCCTGCCTTCCTCCATCTGTGTACTGTGTAGCTCTTTGTGCCGTGCTGCCTGCTGCCTGGTGGTTTTGGCTTCCTTTGTCTGTCTGTTGTCTGTCTGCCCCGCGTCATAGATATCATCATTGGGCATTTATTATTTCAGCTTTGCAGTCTTCAGAGTTTATGCATCTTCGGTGTGCCTTCCTCCCCCTCCCCCTCCCCATCTGCATCTTGCAGCTTCATCTTGTAGTGCCTCCTTCCATCTTACAGCTCCATCTCCGCCCCATCTCCGCCCCGTCTCCGCTTGTGCCTGTGTGTGGTGTCTGTGGTTATTCAATTTCCTTTGTCTTGTCTGCGAAGCTTCCTTGATATATTCAGGGCATGCCTGACATTTCCCTTCGTTCGTTTGCCTCCAACTATCCCCACAACTATCGATTTCGCCAGTGACAAAACAATAAAATGTTTGCCTTTTGATATATTGAATGGCATTGTTTGGGCCATGGGATTGGATGTCCCATCCACTGGATCGGATCTTCCCATCACTATCCCCATCCCCATCCCCGCCAACAAGCATCCCATCTTTGCCAGCGACGACTGTCGTCTGTCAGTCAGTCAATCAATTAGACACCTGTGGCACCGTGTGGCAAGTGTGCTCAGCGCTAGACACCTGACAGTTAGCCACAGAAATGGGAGGACAGATCCGATGATAGATGTCTATGGAATTCCGGCTTCCACTCGGGGCAAGCGGCAACCCAAATTCCAGCAGAAAGCACCCACAGGAAGTTCTCCACTGCATTTCCTTCTCTGTGCCACTTCCTGTCAGGCGTTGCCTCCTGCCTCCAGCCTCTTCCCCACCTCTTGGCCTCTGCCATATATTGTTAATCGATTATTAATGACTTTGGCGCAATTAAGTAACAAACAAAGCAAAAATCGCTTCATCAAAGCAGCGAGCAACATGCCATTACCCATTAACAGGCCAGGCCAACAGGCGGTGGCTTCTACCCTCAAGCGAGCGACCAGGGGGAGGCGGTTCCTGCCATCAAACCTGGCCAAGACGTCCAAGCCACAGGCAGACTGAGAGACTGGGTGACTGGGAGGCTGGGGGACGACAACCAACCGGCTCCTCCATCGGAGTAAAAGTTTTCAGAAAAAAAGGCAGCAAGTGCAGTCCACACGGCAGACCACGGCGCAGGCGTCCTCCGATGGCAAAGATCTTAAGAAAAATCAACATGCAAAAACCGAAAACCGCCTTAAAATGTGAAAATGCGAATGACCTGAATACACAGATACAAACAAACACATACAGATAATTCACAAACACAGAGAGAGACAGACAGACAGACACTGAAATTGATAGCACACACAAGTCGGGCACAACGGGCGCAACAAGGGGGACGCATGCGCAACATACACGCAACGCCAAAAAGCCTTAAAAGGCAGGCTACGATAGCAACAACAACATCGATCGACGACCGTCGACCAGCGACCAGCGACGATTTCCTTTTCTGCGCTTTTTAGTTTTTGTTGTTGGTTTTGTTGTTTTTGTTTAAGCTGCAGGCAAACTAGTTTTACGTGCAGCTTGGTCAAATACCCTGTAAATAGGGGAGGGAGAGTGTGTGAGAACTTTGGACAAGTTTGATGAGTTTGAAGAAAGACGGCAAAAGCAAAGCAGATAAGCGAAACTTTGATGAGTCATAATTTATGGGAATTTTCAATAGATCTATAGATCCACGCAAGGGTACCGAACCCATTCGAACCCTCAATATGGAAAAATTTAAATTTTTGTCCACATATTTTTCTTTGTTTCTGTTTTCGGGCGACACTCGACGCCACATCGCACTTGCAACTTTTGCCTTAATTGGCCACACTGTCAGACCGCTTGCGCCCCTCTGCCTGCCCCCTTCCTTATGGCTGTCGGCGACCGCCTCCTGCTTTTGGCCACACTGTCAGCCATAGCCTCCTTTTGGTTTTCCATTTAATTTATGCAAAATATTTTCAAATATTATTGAACATTTTTCTACACTCTATCTTTTGCTCCTTGCCTCTCAGTCTCTTCGAGAGACTCTCTCTGTCTCTCTCTCGACACTCTCTCACGTTTTATTAACACATTTCCCCAATTTGCTGTTCCCCTCCAAATGAAAATGAAAAGTTCACGAGGGGTAAAACTCGTTTGGTTATACATAATATTCCGCGGAGGTGCCTGTCTGACTGCCTGCCTGCTGATCATCTGTTGTGTTGGCCCGTTGACAAGCCTCAGATTTCAGCGTTTTTTCGCCATGCATGGATGCAGAACTAGAAACAGAGAGGAGGAGGGTCTCGGCGGAGGCACAACCAAAGCCAAAGCTCAATGAAGCGCGTAAATTGTGGCGTCTCCTATGGGTCATACGTGCCAGAACCAAAGTATTCCCGGATCTAACGATGCGTGGAGAATGCTCCGCCAAGTTGAGTGTTGAGTAATGCCTCTCCACAGACAAATGAATGATGTTTTAGCGCTGACTTTTGGTCAAATCAATTAAATTTTTTAATGGCAAAATAAATAAGAGAAAAGAGATAGAGTGAGAACGAGAGTAGCAGAGTGTAGATTGCTGTAATTGTTTATTAACCAACTTTTATCAGCTTTCATTCATCTGTGGCATAATCTCTGCGGGAACTCTGACACCTGCCTGCCCCTCCCCGCACTGCCCCATGCTGCCACGTTCCATGGGGAATTTCTCTAACAATTAAACAGCCAGAAGTGAGCCCACATCGTAAACACCTTGCCACAAGTTGCATTTTAATTAGTTTTTGCAGGCCGCAACAGAAAAGCAGAAAAAATAAATTAGAAATCAAGAAGGCCGCGGCGGCCACTCCCTCTCTTTGGCTGGCACAACCATTTTAACAGCAATAAAACGCATTCGAGTCGAGATTGGATGCAATCGCATTCCAGGAATTACAAATAAGTAGAATACCTGTGCCCCATGCCACCGCCAATTGCTGTGATAAATGAGGCACTTGCTGCAAAGCTACAAACAGGTGTTTTCATGTATGGTCAGGCCTTTGGCTTTGTCTTTGCCAGGCCCTACAATCCACACACATAGAGAGACATACATTTCATGGCTAGAAGCAGAAGCAGTTGCCGCCTGTAAAAGGTAGTGGAACAATCCATAAAAGCCAAAACGTGTTTGCCAGACCAGAAAAGAAGGTTGTGGCACCTTCTACTCCACGAGTAGAGTGCGGCGGCGGCGGCATAGCTTCAATGGTTCTGCAGGTTCTGCTGGTTCTGGTTCCACTTTGATTTTCATTGCCCATAAATGGCGAATTGTTTCTGCTGCAGATCTCGCGATCGATCTGTGCTGAATTATGCCTCAAATGGTGGCTGCTCAAATGGCACTCCACTCCAATAGCTCTTGAACATTAATCATAAATACTTCCGTGTGTGGTGTGAAGGTGCTGAAAGCGGAAGATTGTTGCCCCAGTGCCCCCGCCGCCTAAGACCTTTCTTCCACAGATCCAATCCATCAATCACGCAGTCTACGAGTGGGGCAGCAGGCAGCAGACAGCGACAGTTGTTTCAACTTTAAAGTATGGGTTAAAAAAGATTAACTGCCAGTTAGCGCTGACCAAAAGGGGGGAAATGCGGAAAAGAATTAGCTTTCATTTTTGCCATTTGCGAAATTTGAAACTGCTGCAACCCTCCTGCTGCCCTGCTTGTTGGGGGTTAATTCATTTGCCCAGAAAGGGGTGGAAATATCCTGTTTCGAATGTTTACCCAAGGATTGTCCTTTGCCTTTGCCTTTCCTCTTTGGCTGCAAACTGCTTTCACTCTTTAATGAGGAAGACGAATCCTTCTTAGACCCGAGCGTAACATTAGTTTAACAAGTTTAAAAGCTGCTTAAACTGATCCTCCACATTGAAGGGCGGCCCCTCGGTGGGTGGCTCCGTGGTGGGCGCCTCCGTAGTCGTTGTGGTTGTGGTGGTGGTCGTTGAGGTGCTCGTGGAGGAGCTGGTGGTGGGCACGGGCATCGGCTTGGGCTTCACTCGGCCATCCAGACAGGCCTGCAGATAGTTGTAGTTGGTGGCGGTGGCCTCCACATAGCGCCGCTCGGCCTTGTGGATGCACTGCTCATGGGAAAGCTCCACGACACGATAGCGCTCCTGCAGCAGGCTGGCGGACTCTGAGGCATTCCCCGAGATGCTGTACGTGGCAACGGTGTTGTTGGAGCCCTAATGGGAATCCAGTTAGAAGGGCGAACTGAAACGTCTCTCTTTGGAAGCACTCACCACAGTGGCGTGACAGTTGAAGGAGTCCAGGGTGCCATTGATGCTGTTGCACTTCCGTAGATCCTCGCACACTCTCCCCGCTGACCGTTCGATGGTCCTGCGGGTGGGTATGAAGTCGCTATCGATGCCCTTGCGGGCGTTTTGCGCCTCCTTGGCACAGACGCTGTAATTGGCACTGTAGACCTCGGCGATTTGATTGGACTCGCCAATGTAGCCGCCAAAGCAGGCCACCGAGGCCAGGGGATCGCGACGTGTCACCCGGGAGTTGAGGAACAGATGCGTGAGGCCATCCTGCGTGGGCAGGCCCACATACGGTGGCAGTGGCCGGCTGATGGCCTCTGCGGAGGGAGCCAACAGCACTGCAGCACCGCAGACCAGCAGCAGGGAGACGACACCGGCAGCAGACATATTTCACGGTAGCAGGAGGTTGGATTGGAGACTACTGATCTAGTTTTGGCGCATTACCTCTTTTTATACTCCCGACAAACGGCCGGATGATGACATGCCGAGGAATGATAACGACCCCATCCCTATCCCCGTCCCCATCCCCGTGGTTATGTGATTTCCTTTTCGCGATGCTAATTCTTATCTGCAATCTGCTTTGCTTTGCTTTGCAATAATTGCTGTTGCCGCATTATCTTTTGGACTCCCTCGAAAGATAAACCACAGATAAACATTCGAAAGGAAACATTTAAATAAATTTCAAGTTCTAAGAAAATGGAACTGTCTTTTTTATGGATTTATTTCCAAACCTGATGCATTCTCCCAGAGGGAAAAGGAAAGTCTTTCGCTCTGCCTCTCCATTGTCAAACGGCGTCAAAGTTGGTGCGGGGGCTTCTAGGTAGCCATTAAATATTATCCTAAGGTAAACCCCTGCCCCACAGTCAAGTCAGAGCAGAGATAGCGTGGCTGCCCTCTCATATATTTTCTGTTTGTTTGAGGGTCTAATTTTATAATATCTCTGTAAATATTGATAGAATCTTTTTTTCGTTGAGGCGCCGCCGGATGAGCAGTCGCAATGCGCCCTCGACTGGCGGGGGAGGATGTAATAAAATATGTGTGGGGATGACTAAACCACTTATAAATATAAACCTGCACCATATGTAAATAGTTTTTTATTACCGTCTTAAATGGTGTTAAAACTTAAACTAGATATCACAAAACCCCACCAACACCTACACCTGTGGAAGCCATCTGGAATGCGATGTAATTCCTAGGGTTTTCTGGGCTTCAAGCCCACATTGATGCCACAGGGCGAACGCAGGATAAAGTTCATCATGGGCTTGACGTCTGAACCCAGGGGAAGCAGCTCGTAGTATCGCAGCACCTTGCTGATCAGCGCCTTCATCTCGAGCATCGCAAACTTCTGGCCAATGCAGTTCTTGGGGCCCGCACTGAACGGCAGATAGGCAAAGGTCTCCCGATCCTCGGAGACTGCGTTCAGGAACCTCTCCGGCTTGAAGGCCAGCGGATCGGGGAAGTACTCCGCCTCGCGATGGGCAAAGTAGAGGACCAGGTAGATGCTCGTATTGGCGGGTATCGTCTGTCCGCCGATCTGTAGCTCTTTGGTGGTGTATCGCCCGACGGCCGGCACGGGGGGATACAGTCGCATCGTCTCCTTGATCACGCAGTCGAGATACTTGAGCTCCTGCAGCTTCGATTGGGTGACTGGAGTCGAGCGATCGCTGCCCAGAACTTGTACAAGTTCCTTGTGGATCCTCTCCTGCACCTGGGGATGTCGCGAAATGGAGTAGAGGGCATGGGAGACGCCGCTGCTGGTGGTATCATCGCCCTCGAACATAAAAGTGTCCACCTCCTCGCGTATATCGGCATCGCTCAAGGGCTGCCCATCGATGGTGGCCTGCAGCAGGATGTCCAGCAGAGCCATTTGCGACTTGCGACCCACCTCGGGATCGCCCAGACCTGTGTGTGGAAAGCGTCTCAGAGCCATGATTGATTGCTCCATTGCTATATGTATTTGTTCTACAGATATAGATCCACTTACTTAGCGGTCTGTAGCTGCCGTCTGCCCTTGCCTGCTCCACTGTGGCGCGCCGCTCGCGTATGACCTTGTTGGTGAAGTCATGCATGATGCGAATATCCCCCAGCAGCTTGCAGTGCAGCACGGGGCAGGTGCGACTAAAGAGCCAGTCGTAACGCTGCGAGAACTTGAACATGCGATCGGATTGGATGTACACGACACTACGAAGGGGGGGAGAGAGAGAGAGATCAGGCGAGAGATCAACCAAAAAGGGGATTACGGAACGCACCTCTTGAGCGCCTGAACGTAGGGAAACTTGGGATCGCTTTGGGCATTCACCTGCACCCCCATGGCGGCCTCTAAATGAGGGATTGAACCAAACCATAAGGATCTCCAGGGATCAGTGGTATGCACTCACCCGTGATGACATCCAAGGCTGCCAGTGAGACATATCGCAGCATATCCACTGCCGTCTCGCCATCAGCCACCTCCTGGAGCTGCTCCACCATCACTGCACTCTGCCTGTCCATTATGCCCACATAATGCTCGAGCACATTAAAGTGGAAGGCATTCGTGAAGACCTTGCGCCTCGCGTGCCACTTTTTGCCCACACTCACGAGCAGACCGTCGTTGAGGAAGGGACGCAGGAACTTGTAGAGCTGTCCCTTTTCCAGGAGCGTGGTGCTGCCCAGAATGGCCTCGAAGTGCTTCAGATCCTTGGTGTAGACCAGCGATTCGCCCAGTATCCACATACGAAAGGTTTTGCCATAAATACGAAAGGATTCATCCACCCAATCGATGATGTCTACAAAGGCCACGCTGTATTCCTTTGCTCAAGTGGATTTCTCTCCTGTACTTACTGTCTGCTCCCAGGCTTAGGGCCTGCAGGCCATTCCCCAGTATAGGCAGCGACAGGGGGCCAGAGATCTTGGACCTCTTGAAGGTTGCCGTACGCTGGCGCTTGCGCATAAAGTCCCAGCTGAGGAGCAATGCCAGAGCTCCAATGGTGAGGGTCAGCAGCAACATCACAAACGGAGAAGCAGAATCGGAGCTAGAGCTATAGATAGAGACCAGAGCCAGAGCCAGTGGCTGTCGCGTTGTGTTTGCCGTCGAGTGTCGCGTTGAACTGCCGCCGCCCGTCCGCTGTTGTTCGATGATAAGAGACCGCTTGACCAGCCAAGCGCCAAGTGCCAAGCGCCAGAGTGTTTTTAGTTTAGTTTTTGAAACTCAAATATATAGAATGCGATTCTCTCTCCCAATGTCTGATTGGACATGGCTCTCTGTGGAACTGGTTTGAGTCAGCGAAAAACATTGCAAACATTCGTATTGCGTTTATTTGAAGCTTCAAAGTTCGACTTTAGCATAAACAAAAAGGCGAGCTCCAATCGGACAACCAGAACGAGTACTCGTCGCAGAAATAGTTTTATATATGCGATAATTAAAATGCAACAAAGTTTAAGTTTCAGTCACGAGTGGTTTTTTTCAATAACAAACAGCGATGAGAGCAGGTTTTCGACATTTTCAACATTCAACAAAGTAATCATTTCCATTTAAAGCTGGGATGATTATATTTTGAAATGATTACGAAACCTCTTAGAACAAATCTCTCAATCAGGCAACAATTAACAGGTATAAATTTATGCAGCAGACTAAGCCTTGGGTCTAACCCTTGGGATGACATGGATTGAGTGCTACTGCTGCAACAGTAGGAAACAGTAGCACAACGCATCTGCCGCAAGACACGACACAAGCACTTGACTGTTTAGATTCTCCTGCTCCAGCAGAAGCTCCAGCATAAACAGCTGTGACAATCGGAGCGACTCGAGGCGACACGACATGCGGCAGGCGGCAGTTGAATGGACTTTTGCCATAGCGATTGCCGGAGTAGTAGTTCTTGTAGCTGCTACCTCGTTGAACTTCACGGCAGAGTTCATTGGAGTCGTCGCCGCTGCAGAGAGAGACAAAACAAAGCCAAGAAGTACATTCACTTTGGCGGTCAATTAGGGCACTCGAATGACATCCGCACATGCTTTCCATTGTTACGGCGGTGGGCTCGGGCTCTGGCTCTGTTTCTGGCTAAGACAACAAACCAAAGAACCCAAAACAAGTTGTCAAAATGTCAAAATCCACAGAAAGAAAAAAGAAAGAAAAAAGAAAAAGAAAAAAGACGCTAAAAGGCAACTTCTATGACGCTGAACAGAACGGAAAACAGAAAACGTAGAACGTAAAACAGAAAACGGTAAACGGGAGGCAGCGTCATAATATCTATAAGAATGAAAAAAAAACACACAGAGAAATGATAGAAAAACGTTGACTCACGTTGTTCCCAGGGAAAATCAAAAACCTACAAAAATAAAAGAAGAATTAAAAAAAGGTTGTGGCTGAATTTCGAACATTCAAAAGGTAATTATGCGGGACCCACAAAACTGGAAAAACCCCAGTTCCCAGTACCAGTAACAGAGTCCCACCCGGTTATCAATCAATAAGCACCACGCCCCAGGCCCCCAACAAAAACTCGAGGAAATCCAGTGACAGGCACGTAGTAGCCGAAATGCAACCCCACGGAGAACGAAACCCATTCAAGAGAGCTGAGCCCCCTGAGTCCCCTTACTCCTGGCCATGTGCAGCCAAGGCTAACAGCAGATCCCCATCGAGCCATCGAGCCGCAGACTGGGGCTAAAGATGGAGGGGTGGCGGGGAGGGGGTTTTGTTTCTTGGTTTCCTTTGTTTGTTTTGCCGAAAAAACGCATGTTTCCTGCTTCCGCTGCTGCAGTCACCGCACTTCTCTTGAGCTGAGGTACGATATCTGTCGTCTAGCCGGGTGTTGGGGAGTCACTCCAACTTTGTGGGGGGAGGAGGAACTGAAACCAACTGCCATATCATCCCACAGCTAACTCCTCCTCATCGACAGCAAATCCTTTGCCTTCTCCCCGTCGACAATGGGAACAAAGAAGAGAGTTTTGTTTTGACGCGTATTTCCATTCCGCTTTTTCGGGTTGCCCCGGACAACCGGCGTAAATGGTATAGAAAAACATGTCTGGCATGCACCGAATGGGGGAGAGGGCGTAGCTGGAAGAGGGTGGTGGCCACTCCAACAGAGGGGTTGCTGCTGCAGCAGCAGCAGACAGCACGTGTCCGCAGCACTGCGCCTGCCCGTAAAATAACAAAAATCAGCTGACTGTCTGAATGAAGTGGAATGAATGAATGTTGAGGCAGCAAAGTAGCCAACACCTCGAATGTGCCCCAACATTACACACAATATTAAGTACACAGATACGAGTAGTAGATGACGACACCTTGAACTTGAGGTGAAACACTGACTGCGACTTTTAACCCAGAGCAACACTCGCCGAAAAACACCGAACAAAACTTAAATGTTGGCAACTATTTTACCTGAAAACCTCTTGCTTGGGGGACAATGGGAGAAGGTCAGTGACTAATGAAATCTCGAGGGGCCACAGAAAAGGAAAAGTAAACTCTAGAGTGAACCATTAAATTATCCCTAGCTAATTTCAAAGTCTTTTAAGCTATTTTGGATGTTGTATTTCTGATCCAAAGCAATTTAAATTAATTTGAAAATCGTTTGTATTTTTGGTATTTTGATAGCAATGCTGAAGTGTTCTCTTTTATAAGATTTTGAGCATTAATTTCTAGTATTTCTGTTATTTATTTTTGACTAAAACCCAGCGCATTTAATATACCTTAACCACTCGTTGAATACCGTGTAAAACGATTTAAAACCAGAGTGAATCCCAGCCACGTTGTAAGCCCATGTTGACGTTGTAATTTTGCATCATTACCACCGCCGTCCGTCAACCCTCTCCCCCGGGAACCCGAACTCGAACCCGCTTCCGAACCTCCCCTCGTGTCAGTACGGCGTGGGAAAGTGAAGAGTTGGAGCGCGATCTTCATAGAGTTGTCCCTGCCCCCCCAAACTTGAATCTCTGCTGCGATCTCTGCCATCTCTGGCATCTCTCTCTCTGCTGTGTTCCATTCCATTGTTTGAAATCTTCATTAGACTCTTCCATTGCTCAGTCACTTATTAAATTGTTTGGCGCCTTTGTGAGTAATTGTCACTCGAGTCATTTCTCTCTCTTCTCTCTCTCTCTCTTTAACCGAAAATTGCAGTGCACTTGAGAGGTTTGCCAAAGCAAATCTCTTGTCTGTAGAGTTGCATAAGTCGATTTGTTGCTTACTTGGGGACTTATTGTGACGCGTCATATTGTCTTGAGGCCTCCTCATCTTCCGCCCTTCTTTTCCGCTGATATTCCTGATTCCACCTGAGAGATTCATGTGCCCTCTGCTGCTGCCATTCGATCCCATCCGCTTGACTTTTATTTGCGGTTCTGTTGGGGCCTGCAAACATATGTACATATATCATGTTTAAATATTATTAGCTGTGAGCTGTGCATTTATATGCGCGTATACATATATACGATTTAATTTGCTTGAGTTGCGGCTTTAACCTTCCTCGAACACCGTTCAAACCTTGATTTATTGTTATTTCTTGCCCACAAGTACTTGACACAGAGAGCACACAGAGCAATGCCAATGACAGCGCCGCGACCCTCCAAAAGCGAAGATTGCCCATTCGCATTGGCATTCCACACTGCTGAAGATGCAACAAGTCTTTTCGCTTGCATAAATTTTCAACACCTCAAACGAATCTGTACATTTACGAGGCACTACATACAACTCCATTAGGCTGGGAGATAGATGCCGTGCGAGGTGCTCATAAAGCCATCTGCAGAGCCATCTGCAGAGCCATCTTCCTCCCCGACACCACATGGCGATGTGGCGTGCAATCATTTATGCCGCGCCAAATAGTTTATAAAACAATTCATTTTGTTATATCATTAGGCGGCCTGCTACTCTGCCGCATTGCGCCGCACACAGAGCTGAGGTGATCGCGTGATCACTCTCAGTCTCCGTATCGGTCGCCGTTTCGCGTTCACTTTTTGTTGGCCAAAAGAAATTTTAATTACGGCATCGCATCAGAGAAAGATTCAATTACAAAACATGTGAGATACGAGCTCTCCGATCAGCGATACTTGGGGGGATTGTACTGCACATACATTTCACTTAAAGGAAACTATCAGGAAAACATCCATCAGCTTTGGCATTCTGTTGGGCAAACACAACCCAAAGTGGACATGGACAATGGGTGTGCTGCTAGCTCCTTGCCACACCTCGGAATAGTGGCAGCACTCAAACTAATTGCTTGCTAAACGGTTTCCAAAGGGCAATTACTGCATTAAAACTATCAAACAAACGGCCAAAGACGTAGCGTAGCCCAGGAGGAGCAGCCATGCGCGTGTCTGCACGTTGACCTATCACTCCCGGCGGGTGGGGAGTGGTGGGAGTCCCACACCCAAATCTATCTGTGGCCCATAGACAACAGACAACAGCCGGCTGTCCCCCACTTCCATTATTCCATTAGTTAAGCTTTTACTTTGATTTCTTTCGTTTCCACTTTGAACTTTAGCCGCAAGGATTGGTTTTCCTTCGAGTTTTCCTGCAACTAAAAAGATCAGACACAAAGGTGTCACACAAAGTCTCTCAGCTGTCCGGCTGCCTCAGGTAGTTTGTCTGGCTCAAACACCTGGCCATCCTCTCTGCTTTTGACCACTTTGCGCGCTGCTGCCTGTCCGCGGACTGTGTCTGTCTTTCTGTCAAAATTTTCCCCAATTAATGAGCAATTTAGCTGTCAGCAGGTCTCGCCTCGTTTGTTTTTACATACCTGCCGAAAACACCACACCACACCGAAAAACAAACACCAACGAAAATGCAAACGCAAACGAAGCCTCTGCCTCGGATTCAGATTTGGATTTCGGATCTGCACTGCTGGGACCTATCCTATGCTTGGACCTGCAGCAGCAAAAAATCTGCGCTCATTCGTCTTTCTTTGGTTGTCGCGTGCAGTTCGGTGCTTTTTCGCTCGCAAAGTGCTCACCAAACCCAAGCCACACGTGTGCAGTGATTGTAAAACCACGTGCGCAGGCAAACAGTGCTGGAGAAACCAGCTGCCAGTTGAATCTCCTTTATCCTTGCATTTCTTGAAACCCCTGGCAGTGCTTGCAGAACCCCTCGTGCTCAGTGCTTGTAAAAGTGTAAGTGCGCTTCGTTTTTATTTCTTTTTTGTTTTGCCTTGCCAAACATCGACAACAGTGGAACTTGTTTCTTAGCGGTACTTAAATGTTGGCCGTCGCTGAAAAAAAAACCCCAGCCAACCCGTAATATATACTCGTATTCGTACCATATTCTGGTATAAGTGCCAAAGCCAGGCCCCCAACTTCTTGACTCACGCTGTGAGATAACTTTGGGGGAATGATACAACATCCAGAATCCAGAATATACCGATACATGTCGCCATGCCATGTCTGTTGGCTGGTGACTAATGCGAGAGATTCATTTGGCGCGACTTTTGTAAAAAATCGTATAACGGCAGCAGACAAATGTGCGGCAGCGGCACGGCGGTTTTATTTCGAAATATGTGGATTGAATCTCTGGCAAGACAAAGAAGCAGCTCTGAGGAGCGGCAGAGATGATCAATGGAGGTGCTGAAACAATATGCTTAGACGAGATTAAAGATCAACAGCATCGCTTCAAGTGATTGATTTACTGAGAGAATGGCATAGACCGACCTGCTACTGTCTAGGAATGCCTCATACCGCGAGCCATAAATATTTCATATGTCAGAGGATTATCTCTCTATGTCTCTCTCTCTTTGGCACCAATCCCAAAACCCAACCAAACAACTTGCCTCATTAACCGCCGCCTGTGGGGAGCTGGCAATAAAATGAGACCTAGCCATAACAATAACCCATCTTGCAGCAGCCGCCATTTGGAGAAGGAAATTCCATTTCCATCTATAGGAAAAACTGTACTCTTGCCCAGCGCGGCTAATAAATGGCCATTCAATGGATGGGTATGGGTATGGGTATGGGTCCCCCTATTAAAGGAGAAAGTTTACTTTTGGCTTTGGCTCTGGCGCAAAAAACTAAAATCTCAGCAGAAATAAAAGGCTGCTGCTGCCTGTCGATCGGATGTGCATTCTACTGGAGGGGAGATCCCCAATATGGCTGAAGACTTCTCTCTCTCTCTCTCCCCACTCCATGCTCTCATTAGTGGCTTGGAAAATGCCTTGTCACGAGTTTCCCCTATTAATGAGGGGTGGCACGGGGAATGGGAGAACCCATTGAGGAAAACGCACGTTTTTAATAAAGTCCAATCTGGGCAGCAGCATGCAGCAAGCCTCTGGTGCACAGTGTATCTTGTATCTGAACCTTGTAGATACGCGAATCTCTTAATTGCCACACTTTATGCACACACTCCTCCAACGGTCTGTCATCTCTAACTAACCCTCTGTTTGTCTCGTCTCTTGCAGCAATCTGCTCATTGCAAAAAGTAAAAGTCACTCGGGCATACCAGCAGCACCAGCAGCAGCAGCACCTCTGCCACCCAGCATTGGTGGCAGCATTGTTGGCCCCCAGTTGCCCCCACTTGGCAGCGGTTTCGTCAAGTTGCGACATGTAGCAAAGGAAAACGAGGAGAGCCAGCAGAAGCAGCAGCCCAGCACATCGTCAGCGTCAGCGAAGGAATCACCAGTGCAATCATCGCAATCAGCGAGCGATAAGCAGCAGACGGCTGAAGAGCAGCAAACAGAAGACACATCGAATCCCACTGCTCTGCCCCAGTTTCTCCAAGGCGTGCGTCGCTCATCGACCCAGGTGAGACCCTACCGCCACCCCACCCCACTCCATCGCACCCCACATTGCCATGTCTTGAATCATTCAATCCTGATCTTTCCCTTCTTTCCTTCATCCAGGTCATGGGGCCCGATCAGCGCACACTTTCGATGGCCAAGACCACCTCCATTGCGGATCGTCTTGGCGGCGCTGCAGAAGAGCGGGGAGGATGACTGGCGGAAACGCATCTCGAAGCGCGACGAAGTCGATGATATACGCCGCGAAAACTTTGTAAACGTGAGTTCATTTCCATTTACACTTTTCATTCCGTTTTTCTCTGGGTTAAACTTGAATCTGCCGCAGCCACTGGCGCTGCCGCTGCCTCTGGCTCGGCGCATGCGTGGCTCTGTGGAGCGCAACGGATCCGATCTCTCGATCTCGATCTCTGGGATACCCATTTCAATTGCGTGAAAAGTGTTTCCTTATTGTTAATCGTTTTGTTTTGCGTTTAACGTTTTGCTGCACACTTGACTCGTGTGTTGTTATTTCTGCAATGCTCCCGTTGCGTTGCTTGTGGCATGATGCCAACAGAGCGTTAAAGCTGACGGCAATGACATAATAATAATAATACGAAAAGTGCAAGTGATATTGAAACAGCGAAACTGGTTGTGCGGGGAGGGGGGTGTGTGAATGGGGGTGACTTATATACGAGTGCGAGTGCATTTGGAGTAGCCTGAGTCACAAAAAAGATTTATGATATCAAAGATAAGGTGCGCTCGCTAATACTCGCATTGCGTTGATACTTTTCGTAAACAATCCTAGGCAGATTCACGCAGTTCGTTGTCAGTCAAAGTGGTGGTAGAGGAGAATTTATCAAAACATCTTTTGTCTCAGAACAAACCCCTTGCTGAACTAAAAACAATACTTACATTACATTACTTCTGTCGTATATAAAATCGAAAAACGGAAACTTAAACCATGGAAAGGAAATGCAAGAATTAACTTTCACTTAAAAAGGAATTCGGTTGGTGTCTTTTTGAGATCCTAGAGGAGGTGAGCAGCAACAGCAATAAAGTGATGGCATTTGAATATTGCGCCTTGATTTTTATTTTACACCCAAAACTATGCTACGTAATCTGAATCTATTGCTTCCATTTATTGCCGCCATGCCGTAGTGGCGCTATTTGTTTTTGTGCTGCAACAAACAGACGCCAGTGGCGCCAGACAAACAGTTCCATAAACATCCGCCGCAAGCGTCTTTGTTGCCTGTTGCGTCTATTTAAAGTTTAAATTGAAAACCGTGGACAATTATTTAGGGGGTCGAATATTTGGCGGGCAAGCCACACCGGAGGAGCTTCAGTAGTTTGAAATATTAATTCATTCGAATGAAAACGAAAACTTGCAGTTGTGTAATGTCACTAGCGGCGGCGTACAGTAAACCTAGTTGTTCCGCCGTTAAATTTCACTGCCCATGTCCAAAAATATCAACTGTCTATTATCTTTTATGGGCATGGCCACATATCAGAGCGGCACTTGCACCGCTTGCAAAAATGCCAGAGACATGGATACAGCGACAGATTCCGTTTGGACTGTCAATTAGCTGCCGCTGCCGCCGCTTCCAGCTTTGGGCCATAAATGAAGTTTAGTGAACTTTTCCCCACCCCCTCTTTCACTCACGTTCCCCTCATTCACTCTTCCTTGGTTGTGCCTGATTAAACGGTTACTTCTGGTCCATAATTATGCGGGTCTTCTGCCTGCTTCCCTGCCCTGCAGACTCCCCCCGAATTGCACAAAGTAATCACATTTAATTACGTCTGGAAACCCCCCGCCTCCTCCTGCCACATGTGGGGCTTACTCATCATCGGCCTCCTCCGGGGTGGCAGCTGTGGGTTGGGCGTTGCAAGAGAGAGAGGAGAGAGAGAGGCCGAAATGTTGTGAGGAAATCATGTCAAAGCGATCTTCTGACCCACACACCATTCCAAAATATACTCGCCACTCCGCACAACACCCCACTCTGTGGCGAGGCAAATGAGTTTTGAAGTGTTGTTGGCAGCGAATTACATGCCACTTGGAGTGGAGTCTTGCTTCTCATTTTGTTATTTGTTTCGTTCGTTTACGCCGCCTCAAGCCTACAGCAGTACAGTGGGACAAGGTCAATGGGAAATGACAGACCAGAGCATGGGAAGAAGGCAAATTTTCCCCACTGTTCTACCCTCATTTTCTATACTGCGGCAAGACATCAGTTTGACGTCCATTAGACTACAATTTATTAATAATTAAGATGACTTTCTGCTTCTGTATTCCTCTTTCTGCTCTGCTCTGATGCTCGGAAAAGTCTACGATTTTCATGCGCTGTTTGGCAGAGATCCCAAAAAGCAGAAATCAAGGTGGCTTATGAGCAATTAGTCGGGCCATCTCTGGCTGACGTTGTGTCCCCAAAGTGTGCGCAAAAAGAGGTCTGGTCTCTTATAATTTAGCACAATTTATCTAGCTACGATCGGCTGCAGCATGAAAATGCGCATAATAATGAAGGGCAGCGGCGAGGGAGAGATAGAGAGATCCAAGAGAGAGAGAGAGGAGTCGCAGTAGAAGCAGCATCCCAGTTAAATATAGACGGGACTCCTCTTCGTGGAGCTGCAGCCCACTCACTGGTGCTTCTCCTCCTGCTGTCCTGCTGCTGCCAACTTCCATTTTGCCATAATTTTCCCTCAAAACTTGCCTTGTGGGCTGTGTGGCAGCAGCAGCACCACCACCACAGCAGAATGGTCGGGCGTAGTCGTTGCTGCAACAATTACAAACTGAGCGAAGAGAAGGAGCATGGCATGAAGGTTGTCTTGGGGTTTGTGTTTGGGTTGGGGTTGGGGCTCTGTTTCTAACTAGCAGATTTTGTTTTTGTTTTTGTTACTGGAGGAGCCACGAGCGGAGCTCTCTGGCTGGCTCTAGGTCCAGCATTTGATCTCTGTCTTGATCTTGAACGTGCTCATCTGCCGCCCAGCCTCCTCGCCTCATGCCGCATGCCCCATGCCTCATGCCTCAGACTGTTGTAAATTGTTTTGTAAATTTGATATACTTGCAATTTTTTGTTTGCCTTTTTGCTCTGCCTGTCCTCTGGTTACTTCATTATTCTTATTGTTGCTGCTGCTTCTGCTCCTGCTGCTGCTGTACTTGTTCATTAGTCCATGCCAGATGCCCCGGCAGGGAGCAGGCAACAGCCAGCAGCCAATGACAACAACAGTAGCCCCAAGTTGTTCCATAAACTTCTAAAATCAACTGTGGCCATATCGTTGTACCCCTCCGTCCCCGTCCCCATTCCCATCCCCATCACAGTCTGCTTCTCCGTTTCCTTTGCGTGTATCTCTGTATCTGTATCTTTGTGCTGCTTGTATCTACAAGCTGCAAGTATGCGGCTGGCTGCTGCCCGCCGCTGCCTGCCGCCTGCCTGCTTATTGCTGATTATTTTTATTGCCTTCTGTGTGATTCATTTATTTTCTTTTCTGCCCTCCGATTCCGATAAGGTGGCATGTCGTCTAGTAAAAACTCTTTCATTTCGCTTTTTCTTGTATCTTTGTATCTCTTTTTTTGTCAGCTACTTGTCAGCACTTGTTCCTCTTGGCTTATTGAATTTTTAGACAATTACCTCATTGTGTTGCGCTGCATGATCGTGATGAACTGAACTTGGAGCCTGGCATTGATTTATTTTTAGTTGGGATTTAATTAAATTCGCGTTAGGCCCTGCATTCGGGCTGTGATTCATCTGAGGAATTTCTGGGGCCTGGCCAGACCCTTTTTTCCTCCAAAACTTGAGTGCTTCGCAGCTCTCTCTCTCTCACTCTTTGTAGTTGTTCCTCTCTCCTTCCTTTGTTCTCCTCTTGAAGGCCCTGTCCCCACAATGATCTTGTTTATTACGCTTAGTTTAATTTCAAAAGGCCTTTTCCTCCTGCTGCCTCCTCTTTTGCCTGGCACTTGGGAGAGCAGCAGTCACGGCCTCCACTTCGTCATCAGATCGGTCTCTCTCGTGGGGCTCTTCCAGAGCCGGCTTTGAGCAAGCTTTTGGAGTCTCTCGTACTGTAACTTACGATCCATTCACAGTCGCGGTTTCGTCGCGATCGGTTCGGCATTCGCGTTAATTTCCTTTCCACTTGATCTTTTTTTTATTGTTATTATTAGAGCTCTATGCATTTACGAGTATTACTCTGCTGCTGCTCTGCTGATGCCTGCCGTTGCAGCAATTGACATTAAAATTGATAAGCGGCAAAACTATAAATAGAGTCCCCGTCCCGTGCCGCCGCCTCTAGTTTTAAAACCCGCTCTTTCTGCCGATCCGATCTCTCAGAGTGCCAGCCTCAGCCTGCCTGCCATTCGGGTTGCATAAAAAGTAATGTGAAGTGAATTTCCTGAATTGCATAAACATCAACTGTCAAATGCAGCAGCAGCAGAAACAGCAGCAGCAGCAGGAAGCTGGTTGCAATATTTATTCATAGTTTTTCTAGCATTCGCTTCGAGGTGAAAAAATGTGCAAAAATTATTACGAAATATGAAAAATCCAAATATATTTTAATACAAAAAGTGTTACAAGGCTGGCTATTCCACTTGTCCACTCGCACGCGCCACCGAGACACCGCGCCAACGAGCCACCGATCCACCTAGCCGCGATCCACCCACCCGACTATGGCACCTCCAAGAAAGCAAAAAGCAACTTTCTCAAAAGTGCGATAGCCAAAAAAAAATCATCAAATGTGACCGCAATCCGCTTGGCCATTACAAATCGTCAAAACAGAAACAGAATCACAGCCAGAACCAGAACCAAAAACCCACGCAAATTGCTCAAGAATATCTCAATTTGATTTTACTTAGGCCGAAAAGTGCTTTGAAAGGGGCATCTGTTTTGCTCCCAACAACATATAATAGATGGACAACTTATAGATCATATAGGAGAATAGAATGGAAAATCTTACAGATAAATATATTAGATGGAAAATCTTACAGAAAGATGACACAATTTTCTAAGGTCAAGAATTCTAAGGCAAAGTCAACAATTAGCAATAAATTCCCATAAATCACAAAGGGGCAGCAGGCATTTGTTCCTATTGCTATTGCTATTGCCATTGCTGTTGTTGTAATTGCCATGATTGTTTTCGTTGTGGCTGTTTCTCGTGTTCTATATTTGGTTTATTTACATACGTGAGCTGTTTGCATATGTCGCAGTCGTTTCTCTCGGTGGAGCAACAACGCAGCTGATAAACCCAGCAAATAAACGACGATGAGAAATTGTATAAAATGTGGAAACCCATGCAAATAGTATACTCTCTATGTAGAACACCTTTTCCTTCCCCTTGAAAGATATAGTTAATTTAGTGCATTATTTCCCGATGCAGCAATTTAAACGATTTGGGGAACCTTTTTCTTTTGGGAGATTTCAAACCAATTTCCATCAATCAACAAAGACAGAGTTCCTTTCCCTTCCTTTTGCGATCATCAAAGAACTTCATTGAAATGAAAGTTGCACATCTTCCTACTCTCTCACTCTCTCACGACGGCATCTGCTGCCTCCTCTCCACCCGCATCTGCTTATCAGCAGGCAGCGCAGAGCCCGCAACAACAGCAACATGACCCAAGGGACCCGAACGGCCAAACGGACAGACAGCGAAGAGCCGAAGAGAATTCTGCGCAAGTGCAGCCGAGACAGGCCGCAAAGGGTCAGAGTGAGAGGCCAATAACTGAACGAAAGCACAGCATCATAAAGCACAGAGAGAGAACGACGAAACCAGAGAGAACAACAGAGAGAGAGAGAGCGCGCGAGAGGCGTAAAGAAGACAAGCGACGCGCGCAGCTTTCGTTAAGTTTTGGGGAGCAGTTGGGGGCCGTCGCAGCGCCACAGCGTCACCGCATAGTTCAAGACGGGGATCCAAAGAGAACGAACGACCGCGAAGGCGCAACGGAATACAAAAAGCGCGTCCACTAGCAAAGAAAATAAAAATAAAAAATAAATAAACGCCGCACAAAAAATTGCAAAATTAATACGAATGCTCGTAAAGCTCTCGGGTCTGCGCGGCGGGAAGGAAGGGGACACTACGATAATCGTATCGGATGTCAGACGGCGATAAAAATACACAAAAATTCAAAACATAAATACGCGTGTTAATGCAAATCGAATGGCAAAGTGCAGCGGACCGCACTTGACGAAAGGTGTGTGCGGCTGAGTGGGCGAGTGGGAGAGCCAGGATATTTAACTCCAGGGGAAAACATTGCAAAATTGAAGAAATTTTGCACAGTTTTCCCCATCCTCTGAAGTAAAAGAATGCCAGAAAAATCTGTAATAAGTAAATTGTATATTCAACCGTTCCGTTCCCTGTGTAGAGTGAATGTGTCGTAATACATATAACATTTGCCGCTTATCGAATACAAATAAAAAACTGCACACGATATCACAAGCACGAAACGAGCGAAAAAGTGAACCAATAAACCAGACCAGGCGAAAGCGAAACTAATTTGTGATAACAACATCCGACGGATACGATGGACGTGACGCCGGACTACATGGTCTACCTGGAGACGGCCTGGGAGTGGGCGGGATGCCTGCCCTACCTGCTGGTCACCTATGTGTTGCTCACCCTGCTGCCCCAGTCCCTGCTGCGGATGAAGCGCTTCGCGGACGCAGACTACGAGGCGAATCGCCACAAGTACCATCGCTGCTACGGCCCCGAGCTGTGCTGCCACGTCCAGGCCCAAGAGGCGGCGGCCACCAAGCAGAAGCAGAAGGCGCGGAAGCCCGTCACACGCGTCTACCCCAAGCGGCAGACGTCCACAGCGGCGAAGGAGGAGCCACCAGTGCCGGCGCCAGTGAAGCGGAGCAATGTCACCAAAATCGCACGCATGTTCGAGACGGGTGCCACGCGGCAGGTGAGCAGGGTATCGCCTGTCCTGCCCGAGATCCGGATGTTTGGGGCCAGCGACGACTCGCACGACTCGACGCCCTGCGCCTCCCGCAAGACGAGCATCGCCACACAGCTCTCCGCGCAGCTGCAGCACATCGAGCAGGCGATGCAACTGTGGCAGGAACTGGAGGAGGAGCCCTCTAAGAAGTCGTCCCCCTCCCACAGCGACTGGGAGCCGATGACGGTGCCCGTGGTTCGACGCACCCGCGGCACCTCGGCCACGCCCTCGACTGCCTCTCCGTTGAGCAGTTCGCCGGAGCCAGCGTCGCCAGTGCTGCTGCGGCAGCCGCCGTCGCTGTGCCTCAAGTCCAGCATGGAGGACATCTTCCAGGTCATTGCCAGGAGCGCAGAGGAGCCCCACTCCTTCTATGCGGACTGCAACAGCCTGTCGCCCGTCACCAGCATCGACGACATCCTCTCGGAGCGAAGGTTCTCGCGGCCATTGTCCGCCTACTCCATCACGGATCTGCTGAACGAGGAGCTGGCCTCCTGCGTGGAAGAGGCCACCTATGTGAATGACACCCGATGAGGGAGATGGAGAGATGAGGGGCTTCCAGTATCAACGACTGGATGAATGATCAGTTTTTAGTGCCATCCACCCTCCTATCCATGGCCCATGAGTCAGAATCGGAATCGAAATCAAAATCGGGTCACCCGGAAGACTTTTGCCCCGTCCTAATCGTACCCTCGATCGCTTGGCACCGCATCGCCTTTGTTCCCCGCGATTGAGCTGTGACTCACAAGTGGAGAGGGGGTCGCCTTGCCACGCCTTCCTATAGTTTCATATAGTTTATACAGCCCCCCCGCCTGCTCCTTCCACATGCATTTTGTTTGTTTAATCGATGAAAACTTAAACAAAGCAAAGTAAACTGCGGAGCATCAGATCAGTCGATTCCCCTGTACTTATTTAACCGTCAGTTATGTATCTGTAAATGTTAATTTTGTCTCTGGGGTTAAACATGGCATAGCGATGCATCATCTCATATGTATAACTAAATCGATCCTATCGCAAATTAAATATGTATTAAATATGTATGAACATGAATTTCTAGTATTATTTCTACGATTAAATGTATATCTTAAACTACAAGAAACTGTATCAAATGCAACAAAAATACACGACACAACGAAGCAATAATTACGAGTATATCAAACAAACAAACAGGCGATTCTCTTTCGTATAAACAGCTGCAGCAGCAGAGAGGAGCAATCGAATGCGATTGCAAAAAGTTGTTTATTTTTATTTGTTTCTAGCAAACAGTGCAGTGGCCTGCCTGCACGGTCGCAGCTGCTCGGATATTTATTTTGCATTTCTGTGGGTAAATTTTGCATCAAAAGTGGCATCATCGAAGCGTGTCTTCGCGACGTCTAAGCCCGCAATTTGTCAAATAAATTGACGCAAATCAAAATGTTATATGAGGGTTTCATTAATTATAAATTGCCGAAACGTTGGGAAGCTGCGAGAAAGACGGGGAGAGAGATGAGGTAATTCCTTTGCTGTGGCTTTCTTGATTGATTTGATGGCAAACCAAAGGCAACGGAGCGCAGATTAATAATAAAGAGAGGCGGAGATACTCCTATCCATGGCATACCCTACGGTGAAAGGTGTGGGGCATTTCAGCAGCGGCCAATGAACTGTGGAACATTGCAACACTTGTTGCAATCATCTGTGGCTTGGCACAGAAACGACAATGGAAAACCACAACTCACAGCGGAGGGCTTATCAATCCAGACTCTGTCTGTGGCACCCGCGAGTGGAATTAGCCACTCCTCAATCAAATTGAATAAAGAACTGGCTGCCAGCGCCGGGTATATTTCCAGTTTAAAATTGAGGCTTTTCTGGCCACACATTCTGCACTTGAACTTGACCAAAGAGCCACCTTAACTTGGCCTCTTTGATTCGTATTCGATATGGTCTTTTCCGTATTGCAAAACAACAAAAGAAACACAGCAACTATTGAGCATATTCATATGCTAATTTTAACATTTTCAGTAGTTTCAAAAATATATTTACTGCGCAAGCAACAACAAAAATTCAAATGTCACGCAAATACAGCGTCAGACAGTCAATAAAATATAATAAATTGGCATTTATTTGATGATATTTGTACCTTTTGGATGAGTTGTTTTTTGGCTAAGGTAGGTTCCCCTTTTGGGGGCGCTCCTTCACAAAAGAATCTCTTACCTTTTTGGAGGCACCAGCACTCGGATTGGTGTCCCATGCCAGCCCCAGCCAGCCATCAAATCCATCGAATATTCGCTTAAGCGAACTGCCGTCGTCGCGCTTTGTTTTGCCTGTTCATTAGCCACTTGGTTTCTGCCTGCTTTTACCCATATTTCGTGTATGTGTTTTATCAATTTATATTGGGTGATTCACGATTGATTCATGGTGGTGTTTGGGGCTAAGAGAGAGAGGGAGAGATTGATGGCATGACACACGCTGAAATTCAAGAGAATTCCACTGAAGAGGGCGCGCAAGGTTGTCTCTTTGGCAATGAGATGAGCAAAAGATAATAATCAATAAAAGTAGTGCACAATTATTTGATAAGAGAATTGCATCAAGGGGCTAGCAAAGCGAGGGGTGTAGCTGATACTGAAATGGGGTTGAAGTGGGATAAACATAAACATTCCTAAATATTGCATAATTAAAGATAAAACTTATGCTATTTATTGTACTACCTTTAAGCACGATAAGAAGTGGGTGAACTTCACCCAAAGACACAGATACAGATGCATGAATTTCAGATAAGATACGGCGAATATTTCGGGGGTTCCATATCATAAAACTTATGCTCAAACACGATGCGATGCGATGTGTAAACACATCCATTTACGAGTCGGTTCTCTTCCGTATTGACAGCTTATGAATTTATTTTCTTTGAACGAATGAAAAAGCAAAAGCAAAACAAACCAAAGCAAAGCAATTACTGGGAGGGGTCGGTCTCTCCCATAAAAGTACAGAGCTCCAAAAGCCCCTTATCTAATCGTACGCTCTCTCACTTGTGTCTCGCTCTCTCGCCCCGCGCTTCGGGTGTGCTCCAGCCAGGTGCGCAATTAGCCAAGCGCCCAGCGTTTACCAGTCGCCAAATTGGCATTGTGTTGGGTGCAAGCCCCCAGATACATTTGCGCATCCATTCTGTGGATTGATCTGTGATCTGTGTGTCGTAGTCAGTTTGATTTGTCATCCCGGGGTCTGGTCTCTAATGGAGCGTACTTAACGTTAAAGCGTTTGAGGCTTGAGGTGTGTCCCGCCCATCCAGCAGCTGGGTTGACTAGTAAAAGTTGAATAAACAAACAAACAAGTAAACAATTAGGTATACTGGTGGAATAGCTGCAAATGGAAAAAGTTAAACTGGTAAGAGCTTTTCCCTAAATGTCTCACTCTCTTGAAAACAGCAAACGGCAAACAGAAGCCAGAAGCAAGTGATGATTGTGTGTGAGTCACCGCAAAGTGTGGGGTAACCCGGTTGCCCCGATAAGGCCACCTCGGCCGCGACTGTTGGCCATATTTGTGGGCCCATTATACATATTTTTGTTTGGTTAATTTCTTTATTAATGCGCCGATTCGCAATTCAAATTCGAAATTCAAAATTTGGGGCTTAGAGCGTGGGTTAACGTTTTGAAAGTGAATGTAATCACGAATGAATCGAATAATCTGTATTGCAGGAGTCGCTCTCTCTGGCCCACTCGCTGTCGGACAAGCCGCTGCCACCCTCGCCACTGATCCCCAACAGCCTCGAGGGCGGCAAGGTCTCCGATCGCTTGGGCAAACTCAAATCCAACTCGGAGAACTGGAAGCAGCGCATAGGTAAGCGGAATTAAAATGGACCTCTGTGAGGGTTCTCCAGCTCACACTCTCTTTTGGCTCTCTTTTGGCAGAGCAAACCGATGCCAAGAAGTTCACAGTCGCTGGACGACTGCAGAAGAAGGCCCAGTCCCCCGTGGAGCTGCAGTTCGAGCGTTATACCAACGATGCGGCCAAAAAGTGTCCCATGCTGGAGGTGCGCAGTGCCAATCAGCCTCAACTGGGCCTGGCCAAGAGCCCCTCCATGATGGTGACCAGCAGCAGCGCTAACCCCAAGACTACGCTGCGCAGCCTCAGCGTCAATCCCGAGGAGGAGATCTCCACTTTGAGCCGCTCGAACAGCAGCAGCTCCGACTCGGATGGGGAGCGCAGCTCGCCGCAGAATGCCAAGCAGAACAAGGAGCTGGCCAACAACAAGAGTGCGGCGGCGCCCACAAATGTGGGATCGAGGATACAGGTGCCACGGCTGGACGACAAGGAGACCTTCGAGAACTTCTTTGCCACGCAGCCCACAGCCACAGCCGCCCAGTTGCAGGAGAGCGCGCAGGTGGAGATCAGTGCCTTCGATGACATAAAGCCCACAGAGCGGTAGGTTCTTTGGAGGAACAGCATCCCATGCCATTCAGAATCTAAGCTGCGATTTCCCTTTCTCTAGTTTGGTGAGCAAACGGCATGTGCAGGGACCCAAGGGCCGTCGTGCTGCCCGCAATCCCCTCAAGAGCCTGGCGGCACGCAGCGACATCACATCGGAGTACACGGAACTGCGCACAGGAGTGGCCGAGCGGGAGATGCGGCGCCTCAAGCTGGAGTCATGTAAGTGCCAGTGCCAGTCACTGCTACTCATTCACTGCTTATCCTCTTCCCTGCTCTGCTTTCACAGTTGGACAGCATGGAAATGGAAATCTGGCTGCCGAAGCCATTGCCGGACTGGCCTCCATAGAGGACTTCAAGGCGGTGGCCTTGCGGTCATCCTCGTTGCCACTGCAGCAGATGTGGCTGCCCCATAAGCCGGTGATGCTGCTGCACGTTAAGGGGCGCACCCATGTCCAGACCCGTCTGGTGGCGCCCATCCACACGTCGCTGAATCGCGGCGACTGCTTCATTCTAGTCTCGGGCTCCCAGCTCTACCGCTATGTGGGCTCCTTCGCGAACGTCATTGAGATCTCGCGCAGCAAGAAGATCTGCGCCGCCATCGTGGAGAACAAGGATCTGGGCTGCACGGCCAGCCAGGAGGTGATCCTCTCGGATGGCAAATTCGTGAACGAGCGCCAGTGGCGCCAGTTCTGGAAGCTGCTCGGCAAGCCAGAGGAGGAGCCCTACGAGATTCCCGAATGCGGCCATGCGGACGAGGACGATGTGTTCGAGAGCAGTCTGATCGAGACGAACAAGATCTACGAGTTCCAGGACGACGCCCTCATCCCCCTGGACAAGTACTGGGGCTGCATCCCGAAGGTGGACATGCTGGACACCCGCAAGGTGCTCGTCTTTGACTTTGGCAGCGAGCTGTACGTGTGGAATGGCAAGAACGCCTCGTCGGATGCCAAGAGGGCCGCCATGCGACTGGCCCAGGAGCACTTTGTGGCCAAGGATTCGGCAGACTATGCCCAGTGCTACCTGAATCCCCTCAACTACGTCGCCATTGTGGGTCGCCGGGAGAGCACCACGTACGCCAAGCGATGCGCCGAACGGCCGGACTGGTGCGTGCTCGGCAAGATAACCCAGAACATGGAGACGGCGCTGTTCAAGGAGAAGTTCAGCGACTGGCCGGAGCTGGAGCGGGAGGATCTGGAGAAGGACTACCTGGCGAACGGCATCCATGTGGTGCGCGCCCTCAATGGAGCGGCCCTGCACAAGGGCGAGCCCTACCAGGAGCCCAATCTGGTGCTGGAGCAATCGAACCTCGGACGCGGCAACTTCTACTACGACAACGACACCATGCGCCACTTCGACGTCATCACCAAGTCCACCGACAAGTGGCAGATACACGAATTCAACTTCGATGCGGCCAATGCTCGCGAGGACTACGGCCACTTCTACTCCGCCGAGAGCTACATTGTTCGCTGGATCTACCAGATATCCGTGACCGTGCGAGAGCTGAGCGGAAAGGTGTCCAACAGGAGCACCGTCGGCCGCGATCGTTGCGTCTACTTCACGTGGCAGGGACAGGACTCGAGTGCCAATGAGAAGGGTGCCGCCGCTCTCTTGACTGTGGAACTGGACAAGGAGAAGGGGTCCCAGCTGCTGGTGGCCCAGGGAGACGAGGGCACGGCCTTCGTGCGTCTGTTCCGCCAGCTGTGGCAGCACCGCGGACGCAAGGAGCAGTGCCTGGAGAAGCGCAACCAGTGGCGACTCTACCAAGTGCAGGGCAATGTAGCCGAGGAGACGCTGCTGAAGGAAGTGGACTGCCAGTCGCAACAACTGCGATCCCGCAGCTCCATGCTCATGATCCACGGCAGCCAGGGTCTCGTAATCGTCTGGCATGGCTCGAAGAGCGCCCCACACTCGCGGAGTGTGGCTCTGGAGGCTGCCCAGGAGGTAGTCAAGCAATTGCCCAAGGATCTCTTCAATTGTGAGACTGCGACTACGGCCACCCTCACGGAGCTGGAGGAGGGAGCCGAGAGCGAGGACTGCAAGAAGGCCTTGGGATTGGGTGAGCAGCGCGCGGACTATGGCAGTCTGCTGCAGGCCACCAAATGCTTTGACTACCAGCTGAGGATCTTCAACTTCTCCAGCACCCAGGGAGTGTTCAAGGCCTTGGAGCTGAGCGATCCTCTGCGGTGCCAGGACATGCACAGTCCGTACCCGTTTAGCCAGGCCCAACTCTACAACGCCCGACAGCCGACCATCTTCCTGTTGGATGATGGCGACGAGCTGTGGCTCTGGATGGGATGGTGGCCCCTTGAGGACGTGAAGAGTAAGTTCTCCAGCGTTCTTGTCAGTCTGCGCAATGCATTAATTGGGCATTTTGTTTCCAGTAAATACGGATGAGAGAAGCAGCCCCACCAATGACAATCGGGCTGGTGTTAATCGCTGGATCTCAGAGAGACGCGCTGCCCTCGAGACGGCCGTCGACTATTGGCGTGCCAAGCACGGCGAGAACGTGAAGGAAGCCTTCCATGGCGTCAAGGGTCAGGTGGTGTGGGCCGGCCTAGAGCCCTTGGCATTCAGAGCCCTCTTTCCGGAATGGAATGAGCGTGCCGATGTCAGGGAAATCAATGTAGAGGTGAGTCGGCTGAAGTGAAACCGCCTATGGCAATTGTTAACTCATATTTGTGAATCCTTAGGATGGCCGTTCGGATGATATCGTCGAAATCAGCACAATGCTGGCACAAATGACACAGACAGAGTATCCGTTGGAGGTGCTCAAGGGGCGACCACTGCCCGAGGGCGTGGAGCCCACGCGTCTGGAGGTCTACTTGAATGCCGAGGACTTCCAGGTGGCCCTGGGCTGCAGCCGAGCGGAGTTCGAGCAGCTGCCCATCTGGAAGCAGACCAAGCTGAAGAAGGAGCGGGGCCTGTTCTAGGAGAGAGGCACAATGCAACCATATAGACTTGAACACAATCACAAACCACACACACACACACACACACTTTTCTAAGCACACTTTTTGTATGCGGCGATGCTTTTGCAACGGGCACAGACATAACTTATTATATAGTGTATACCATAGTATATACATACATATATATCAATACAAGTATCATATACACACGTGCGCATATCCCTATGGACTCTCTATTTTACACACACCACATACGATACATACATATACATATATACGATATATAACCCTTTATATGTATGTACATATATGCAAGCAGGCGACACTGCACGACTATTATGCAAGTGCACGATGCCAGGCAATAAACAACTTCAAATCGCTTCATTCGACAACCAACTCAACTCATCTGTTCAGAGTCCATCGATTTTACCTGTACATAATATTAAGTTGATTTGTTTTAAAATTATTTTATTTTACTGTATTATTATTATTTGAACGATTTAACGAAATTGCATTTGTTCAATCTCCGCAAACACACACCAAAAAGAAAAAAGCAAAAAGCGACGAGCTCTCGTTATTTCATTGTTTAAATTTCGAAATCATTTTAGTGCTAGCTTTATTCTCCTAATTTAATATCTATGGCCTATGTATTTGTGTTTTTATTATGTTAAAAACGATTTCGTACATTTAATTATTATTTTTTATTAAATAACACTTAAATATTTTAGATTCCTGTATTGTTTAATTGATTTATTTTGCTTGGGCACAAGAAACGACTCTATCGTTGATCCTTGAAAAGGACTCCATCGGGGATGTTGCCATGGCGAATAGCGAAGAAAATTTAATATTTGGATCCTTGATATCCTTCGTCCTTGGCAAGGACGCCATAAAATCAAGGATGTTCTCCCGATTCCGTGAAGGTGCGGCACGCCCAGATCGGATGAGGAATAGCGGAGATATAGCGGCTAAAAGACAATATCCTTATAGGTCCTTCATGCGGTCGGGGACATCCTGCCGATCACAAAAAGGTATAGCACGGCCAGATCGGACGAGAAATGACGGCGAAAACTAAGTAGTTGGGAAAATATCCTTGATCCTTGTTGTACAACAAAAAAAAGTTGTACAACAAAAATAAAGTTGTTGTACAACAAAAATAAAGTTGTTGTACAACAAACATACAGTTGTTGTACAACAAAAATAAAATTGTACAACAAAAATAATGTTGTTGTACAACAAAAATAAAATTGCCGCCCGGCCGAAAGTAGGCTATACTTTTTTCAAAGAATACCAACCCCAAAAGTATGCCGTGGTTTTTGAACGCCATCTTGTGATGGGAAAAATCTCCCCTTATCGACTGGAATGAACAAACGATGAAAGAGTTTTTTTTTTAGATCTATGTATTTGTTTATAATTTAGCTTAAACTGTTTTCTATGCTTATACTGTACATTTTGGGACAATCCGAGAAATGTCTGCGTCTTAAATGCAAGTTGTAGTGAATTAACTATTGTTAAATTTAAATTCCAACGCAATTCCCTCGATTGATGCCTAAGATTGTCCGTGGATTTCGCGGACCAGTCGAGCGACGAGCTCACAGCACGCCTTTTGCCTGTTCTTGGCGACGGACATGACCTCTTCGTGGGTAGCCTCCTCGTCCTTCTTGTCGCTGTACTCGGTGGAGCACTTGTTGGTGATCAAGCTAAAGGCGAACACCTTCATGTCGCAGTGACGGGCTGTGATGACCTCGTGCACCGTCGACATGCCCACAGCGTCGACGCCCATCATGCGGAGCGCCTTCAGCTCGGCAATGGTCTCGTAGGTGGGTCCGCCCAGGCAGGAGTACACGCCCACATGCATATTCGACTCGATGCCCATGGACTTGCCGATCTCGATGGCCTTGTTGATCAGGTCCTTGTTGTACGAGTTGACCAGGGCTGGGAAGCGTGGCCCGAAGCGGGGATCGTTGGGTCCCTGCAGCGGCGAGTTGCCGGCAAAGCCCAGCATGTTGACGTGGTCGTGCATCAACATGATGTCGCCCACCGCATACTTGGGGTTGATGCCGCCAGCCGCATTCGTGGCGAACAGATACTCCACTCCGCACAGCTTCATCACGCGCACCGGCATGGAGCACTTGGCCAGGGGATAGCCCTCGTAGAAGTGGAATCGTCCCTGCATGGCCATCACGATGGCGCCCTCCAGTGTGCCGACGACCAGTTTGCCGGCATGACCCTCCACCGTCGACACCGGGAAGTTGGGGATCTTCTCGTACTCAAAGATCTTGGCATCCTGAATGATGTCGGCCAGCGAGCCGAGTCCCGAGCCGCAAATGATGCCGATCTTGGGTCGCATGCCAGCGCCCTTCACAATGAAGTCGGCGATTTCCTGGATAACCTCATATGGATACCTGCCAAGAGTCGGATGTCTGGATTAGTTAATGGCTAGTGAATGGAGTTAGAATCACAATTAAGAGGATAAAGTGGAGAGTGGACAGAAATGAATGAGTACATGGTAGGGAGAGGGGCAAGGCAGCTCATCTGCTCGCCTCGACAACAGACAATGGACTGGGGAAAGATAGAAGTGTGTATCTTCTTCCCCCAGAGTACAGATGAATCGAACTATTATCGGAACAGATATTAATTATGCGAAACATTGACATTCAATCAGTTTGATGATGCGAGAACACAACAAAGACTCGAAATGTGGAACCGGAGACGGCACAATGAATACTTTAGGTAGAGAATTTGGACTACAAACGTGTCTTCGTTGAGCACCCGCAATGCCCTCAGCTCTTCGGGCGTAAGGGAGCATTGGATTTTTCCATTATTGCTGCAATTTTGAAGAAGAGAACGATGAATTTCATTGTTTTGTTAGGATGGATGCCAAAAGCTTAATATTACTTATACATTAACGAGTATGAAGCTGAAAACGAATGTCAACAGATTGGTAAGATAAGAACGAAACCTCCGCCACCCCCCAGGTGAAGCTTATCAATATGCCTGCAGGTGTTTTTCCTGTGCAATTATAAGATTGTGACGAATATTTATCTTAATTGCCGAGAATTTGTAGATTAATTATCGGGTGAGCTGGGTCTGGTACCCACAATTATATTTGATTGCTGCGCTCATTAACTTGGTTTTCTCGAGGCTAAGCGCGTCCGAACTTGAGCTAAATAAGTGATGATGGTGGGATTCCAGCAAAGATTTTCCTGCCAAAACTGAACCCTTAACCCCCACGTGTTGTCATCTCCCCTCGTTTCATCATGCATCACTTGTTTTCCCTACTGATAAGCCGCCGATGATGATGCCATTATCAATATTTAACAAATTTAAGTGCGTCACTAAAATGACAAAAACAGGCAACGCAATGGAGCGCCCCCCACCGAACAAAAGTTTGCATAAATTGAACACTAATTAAACGTTCGGCATAATGCGAATATAATCCAGATATTCGTTAATAAAATGAATTTTATGGAAATTTGACCAGAACACGCGACTCGCGGATAGTTTGGAAAACTTTTCGCCGCTTCATCCATATTCAGCGGTCGAGTGTTTCGAAACAAGTTTCAAAATAAATCAATAAACATGTTCGGGGGCCTGGAGGTGGAAGTCCCCTTCTTAATCGAACAATTTGCCAATTGCAGGTATCTGTTGCCTTGGAACTACCAGAGATTATGGCCAGACGCGGGCCTATGTCAAGTTCAGGGAACACGCCCGCTTTTAGCAGCCAATCAGCGAGAGCCGTTTCAATTGTTAACTGGGCCAAAAGAAACTTGCATAAGCAGTAGGCAAGCGCTATCGTTTATCTGTAAGTGGCACTTGTCGTGTTGTTGGCGCGGGGAATAGGAATGGTCTGGCCTGGACAGCCAGCCCATCGATAGACAAGACCACACCGCTTTGGTCGGCGTTGTTGTCGCCGGTGCCTAATCATATGCAGATTGAAGATGTTTCGAATGAGGTTTTAATTACTTGCCCCCAACCAGCAAGTCACGCTGATAAGCCCGCACAAGGGACCCGGCTACTGGCATACTGGAATGTCTTAATTTATAATCAAAAACGAAAAAAAAAAAAAAAACCAAAAACCAGCGCGATCTGGCCTGAGCTAATTTCTTGATATCAGCGGCAAGATCAAGGACAGTGCCATCCCATATCGCAGCATTGGCATGGGATTTGCTAAACTTAAATAACTATCGACGCTCTGAAGATCGGACTTACAGCTGGCTCTCCGGCGTGGGTACAACGCTAATTACTTTTTTGGGCAGCAGTGCATCGGTCTTATCACCGGCCTTCCCCTTTGGATTCGAGCAGCAATCGTTAGAGCACATTTTGGGAGTAAAATTTACCGAAATGTAATTTTGATTCTGGACTACAACTGAATGTGTTAAGTGTATGCCAAAGCCCACTAGACTGTGTCGAGGGAAAGGACCTTTTGCGACACACGATTGGTTTTGGGGGCGTGCAGATTTGTAGCTAACTTACAGCAGACTCTGCGGCGTGGGTATCACCTTCTCGGTATCGCTGAGGCCCTTGGTCTTCTTATCAGTGCACGTATTGCCACCTTTTTGGGAGCCACCCGGTCCCCCGCAACAGTCACGCGAACACATTCTGCTAGTTGGTACTTGTGCTACAGCAAATGCCAGAAGAGTGCAGCCCAGCGAATTTTGAGGAGAATTGCTTAGAATTTTGTGAGATATTCCAGGCCGAAACGTGTGCTTGAGGCAACTAATATTTAGAAACAACGGAAACATAAAACCAGGCGAAACGAATAGCACCGCCTACTCTCGCAGGCGGGGCTAACTGCCAAACCAAGGGCATATCGATTCGGCCCATTAAAGCGGGTCACAGACAGGGTCAAAGCACAGGGAAGGTGGACAGGTGCAAAGTTGGTTCCCAACCTCAAAGGAAGGCGCACGTTAGAGAAGAAGAAGAAGGACTTGTGTGGCAAGCAAGTGCTCTGGTCTGCGTGGTGGCACCAGAGCGTATTAAGCGCTAGCTACGCAATGGGCCGACAATTATTGGAACTTTCAATTATAGTTGATTGAACTTAACGAGTTGGTGGCGTGAGTGATGGCTCACGAACCATCTTTCGCTCCTCTGGACTCCAGAGGAATGCCGTCAGCGAGTACTTACGTTTGGTTCTCCTGCGCCAAGTCGTCGGCCGGCCTGTCGCTGGTGCCGTTGCCGTTGCTGTGTCCGTTCCTATGATTGCCATTGCTGGTGGCCACATCGCCTTTGGAATTGTAGCCCGTCATTGTGTGGATGTGAAGGCTCTTGTGTCTGTGCTGCAATTATATAAGTCTGCCCTGTCCGCCTGTTGACCTTCTGTCCGCTGTGCTGCTGCTCCGGTTGCTGCTTCTACTGGTTATGTAAATATTTCGCGTTGCAAATTAATTTCAAATCGGACTGCGGGTTTCTTATGATTTTGATTTTCTCTCGAAAATAACAAATTCCAAACTAATTTAAAAACCAGGAACTGGAATCTCTTTTGTACTCTCGTTACGATCCACAGAGCTGAGTATTAAATGGGGTTTTTTTTTGCGCGGCCCGAATCGGTTATCTCTATTATCGGCTATTGTTGACTGCTCGAGCGATGCTTCTTGAATGAACGGTTCAACCGACTGGAAGTTTGTCTTATAAACGAACCGAACCGAACCCAACCGAGCCGAAGCGAGTGAGTGGTGTCGCTGCTGTCAACGTCTCTGCCTGCACATCCTCTATAGGATAGAATCTGTTGGGATCGCTTGGGCTGCTGCTGCTGCTGCGGCTGCGCTGTCGCTGTTGCTGCTTGATTGTTCAGCATTCAATTTATATATACGAGTATGTAGGTACTATTATATTGTATTGCCGGAATTGTGCCTTGCTTGTGCTTTTCACTACATAAATTGAATTGAGCGAATTTAAATATTTCATCAAAATACATTCGTCAGGCATACGAAGCCACGAAGGAATAACACTTTTAGTGTTTATTGTTTGATTAGGTGTTTGTTTACTGATGTGTTCCGTTCCGCAACAGCCACACACACACACACACACACACACACAAACGATAAGAATATGAGCTGTTTGCTATGGACTCATCGATATCGCCATGGGTGTGCAAGCAATGGCAAAGTCATTTATGTCTTAGTCGGCAGTGAATGCAATTCTCCCGACTAAAAAAGAGGGAATGCACACCATTAAGTGGGACCTGAAACATAAAGAAAGTTATATTAATCATTGAAACAGAAATCACATCCAATAGAAATCTTGTGTCCACTCAAACGCAAAGTCAAGCCCCAAGCCTCAATTCACTTGGAACTTTTGATCTTCAAACATAATAATCATCATAAAGTAATGAAGCTATTTTTAAACATAATATTCGAAACATGCCACCGGCCGAGAGCTATGTATACACAGCTTAACCTTTCGCAATGCTTATCATTTAGTCAGGCGGAAAGTTTTCCTTGATCGTCAGTTTCTAGGGCTGCCCGCCAGACAACCCCAGACATGCTGTAATACAGAATGCAAGTTTAATCACCCAGCAACAGCAGGCAATCCTATCATCAGCACAGATACGAAATCAATTACAGGAAACTAGATACGAAATCAATTACAGGAAACTATAGCCCTTGAGGCACCTCACCAATGACTGTTGCCAATGGTTGGTTCTTTTTCCTACACAAATGTTGCCAAAACCCATTCGATTTCTCCTCCCATTGATAGTTTCCTCCAGCATCAGTGATAAGAAAGACGCATTATTGTCTTATCGCTTCGTGGGGGGTACGCGTGTTGTTGTGATCTGAGCCACAGTGCCAGTGACCCCAGGCATTGCCTTACACCGACACCGACAGCGACAGCTCTTAATTCAGTAAACAACTTTATGGGTTTTACGAGTGTAGAAATCGCGCGCGGAATGCAATCATTATCAGATTGATAATGCAAAATAAGGCTCGTATTTTGCCTGGACAGGCCGACCAGCAGACGCTTATATAAGCCCCTGACTAGCCTAACGTCTCGAATGGGTCTCAACAAACTCAATCTCTATCTTGCTATGCCCCAAACAGACCCTTCACTCCCAGTCTAAGTTGTTCCAAGACAAACAAACAAACTCTTCGGTTGTCAAGTCTTGTTATTGAAAATATATATTCCATTTTCGCTTACGTCAAAAGTATAAAATTTAATCGCTTTATAGATTATTTTATAAATAACAAAAATGCTGACAAATACTCTTTCCTTTAAATAAATGTTTGAGTACCCCTATTGAGTTTCCCTCGCTCTAAAAAAACACACAATTTGGGAGACACATAAACATTGACCTCTGCACAAGACGATGCAGATGCAGGCCACAGAAGAGATGTGATGTGGAAAATTCCATGATGATAAGAAAACCCAAAACTCCAATGGAAATATGTTCCATTCATGTTTCTGTGGAATATTCCAAGAGGTAGTGGCTCGTGTGTGAATGTGTTGGTGGCATGTTGCGCTGCAGCTATAGGAAAACAGGAAATCTCAAAGATATTGACCTGCGCACACAGCAAACACCAAAGTGGGAATCTTTCTCTGGTTAGGCGGCATCATTGAACAACGTCTGCGGGGCACACAAACCGACCACTCCACTCCACGCCTATTGCTGTGCAACGCAGACAGATGGCAGATTAAATATAGAGTAAACAACTATTTGACGTCATATTTAGATTTATTTTGGAGTATATTTATTAGCACTGTTTTTGTGATTTATTATATTCCGTATTCCATGATTTGTAAGATTTCTTTCGCTGCGAATTCCATTTCGATTCGCCTCACTTTCGCTAACTGCAATTTTTTCTTGAATAATAATTTCCTAGTCGCGGCAATTGCAATGCTGTTGAGTGAAAAGCTGTTTCGAAATGAACTTTTACAATAATTGGCAATATAATTAGATGAATTAGAACGGTTTGCTGATTTCTGATAACACATAGAATTTAATATTAGGGCAACACATACTAGTCACAGGCACACAAAATATATGCAGAACTCAACAGTAAGGAACCAAAAGAAACTCAAGAATCCAAAAAGGGAACAAATCAAAGCCATGTATAACCACTGATATTTTAGTTGGAAAAATAAGTTCTTCTGAAACAGGTTGAAGGGCATAGAAACACCATCGGCAGACTCCCCCCAATGGGGAAACCCCACCCCATCCTATAGATCGAGGCCACACAACCCAAACAACTTTGCTTGCTAAAATGTTTACCAACAGAAGAGACAAATGAATATATTTAGAAAATGTTTCGAAATCTACAAGCAAAACTGAATAAATGTTGAATATCTAATGGGTAATCTAATTTTCTTGAATAAGGCATTTGCGGGGCATTTGAATGTTTCAACGTATTCGTGACAAAGGACGAACAGGACAACGGGGACGAGGCCCGGAATGGTGATGGGGGTCATCGGGCACAGGACACCATCCATTTATCTGGTTGTTGCTTCTTTTGATTTGGCAATGGTCCTCCTCTGTTCGGCAATTCTGGTTTCTGGGACGGTTTTTCGCAATGAAAAAGGCACGACTGTGTTCTGTAGGTGTTATTTTACATTTCGTTTGTGTTATATGCGACTGTCTGCCCCTACTCTTTGAGAATTTCGAGGCATCAGCTAAAAATTACTCTTTTTTCTATAATTTTAATTGTTTAAACTTTACGAATTTTCAACTGGTTTGATTATTATATATTTTGGTTTTGTTTTGTGGTGTAAAAAACTCTTACAAACAATTACCCAAAAATAAACTTTAACTGAAAAACATTCTCGAAAAAATAACAATATATCTTTGTATCTTTTTGTTTTGTTTTAATACGTTTGCCGGCTTGGCACGCGTGTGTCGCCGTGAACCGGTTTTCGAATGGCTCTCCGCAATTTGCGGAAGTGCTGAACAGCAAGCACGACGTGCCGCGCCTTCAATTTGAATTTAAATTTGATTTCATTTCATAATTCTTTATTTGGGATTTTATTAGTATTATTATTTTGTTGTAAGTTAATAACGGTTGATTTTTCATTAGGTTTTTCTTTGGTGGCACTGGTTAGAGGCGAGCTTTTCAAAAGCTATATTAAGGACTTGCGACGAGACGAGTGAATGCACATGCGGTGAATATGCGCTGCCGGCCATGGGCTTCCAAGGGGCGCCACCATGAAGGCGGCACCCGCCTGGCCCCGGCCGGGGTCTTAAAAGTCAAAAAGAGAGACAGAGTGATAGAGAGAGAGAGATTGAAAGAGAGTATTCGTACTATATACGTATGTCGATAAGTATTATATATTCTAATTGTGTAATCAAAAAACAAGGACTAGTTGCTAAATTTTGGTTTCTCCTCGATAAATTCAAAGTTGTATGGTTGTGGGGCGGCCATCGCAGGGGGCTGGGGCTAACCGTAGAGGGAGTGGAAGTTGTGGAAATTGTAGGCAATCGGTTTACCTTCATATGTATCTAGATTTATTGCAACATTTCAAAATTAAAAGGTAAATAAAACTACGTACACAACACAATTACACAAAATGTTAAATACAAATACTAAAATACGATCTATAAATATTTATACAAATTAAAAAAACAAACAGAAAACAAATAGGTACAGTCACGCACTCACACCAAACATAGGTACTACTAGGCTAACGAATAGATATCGCTCTTGTTTGAAACTGTCTGCTGTCGTCGTTCTTTCTTTTTGGCTGCTTAACAAACATTTTGGGGTGGACATTTTGCATTGATTTGGCTGCTAAAACCGCACAGAAAGTAGGTACTCGCTCCAGACTCTCTTTCGGTATAACAGTTTCGTAGCTGTGGCTGTTGCTGTTATACTTGGAGAAGAGTCCGTCAGTGGCTGGCCACTTCCTGTACAGCAAAACATACACATTTTTGATAGCTTCTTCTCTACTTAAGTACTTAAATGACTTCCAGGCATAGCATACAGTAAAATACTTTAGCATTAATTTTAGGGAGTGGATATACATATATAGATATAGTTGCACACACATACACATAGTACATAAATCCATAGATGTCTTGACCAATACAATGCACATACACATACACATAGATGGTATGCATACATACGTATATCTAATATTATCGAAGGATTAGATGAACAAAAAGAGGGAGGAGACACACTTTTAACTTAAATGACATTACAATAGTAGGTAGGTATTATTATATGTATATTTTATCAGAGCTATAATTAATTATATCGTTAATCATTATCGTACTTTTATTTGAAGCTGGCTGTTGTGCCACGTTTCGTTTCAAGTCTGTTCAGCGAATTCCTTATCTCTTGTTTGCATTTCGTTTTTGCATTCAATTCAAAAATTATTCATTTTTTGGTTTTTGGTTGGCTTTTAAAAAACGAATTCCTTTTGTTTTTTTAGTTTTGTTACTTTGTTTTTGTATGTAAATTAATCATAAAAATCAGTCAGTCCAACGCCATTTTGTTTAGTTAGTGTTACTTAGCTTCTTCTTTTGGTTGTGATTTCTTGGTTGTCTGAAGGATGTTCGAGTGCATTTTATCTGGTGGTTGGTGGTTGGACCCTTGGGAAATGGGTTGCCCTGCCTGCCTGTTCTGCTACTCTCCTATCGCTCCTGACACTCCACCAGGCTGCTTTCCTTCTTCATATCCGTTTCTTTTAGAATAAATTACGACTAAATTCCATTAGGTTTCGATAGGTTTAAAATGTAGTACATATGTATAATAGATGTATTGTATATGTATGTGTGTTGTACAAATAAATTATATTATCGTATCGTATCGTATATATAACTGTTGGATATATACGCGTGTATTGTGTATTGTGTGTGTGTGTGTATGTGTTGTGTGTATGCATAGACTACATACATACATATATACTGCGTATGCTTTTGGTTTTTGGCTACTTTTTTGATGCTTATTCAACTAGAGAATTCAACTACTACTTCTTTTTGGCCAGCTTCTTCTCGGCCTTGCGTATGGCCTTCTCGCGCTCGCGACGCTCTCGCTCCATGTCCTTGCGCTCCTTCTCGATGTTCGCCTTCAGATCCTTCAAGCGCTTCTTCAGCCTGTGCTTGTCATCGCCGCACACACCCAGCGTCTTGAAGTCCTTCGAGTCGAGGGTGAGCAGAGCTCCGCCCTCCACATTGTGCTCCTTAAAGACGGGTATATACCGCTCCAGCTCGATGCCCATCAGCCAGTGCCCCACCTGAAAGAGAAGATCAAGGATTAGCTCGTGTAAAGCTTAGCTTTTCCCCTGAGTCTAAGTCTGAGTCTTACCTGATCTTTGGTCCATTCGTGAACCGGTCCACCCTTGTAATTGTATCCAGCGGCTGCCACTTTGCGATCAGAGAAACTGGAACTGGAACCAGACAGATCCAGGGTGCGGCTGGGGGAATATCCAGGCGAGGAGCAGCCCGAAGACATGCTGGTGGGCGAGGGAGGTCCAGTGGCATGCGCCGATTGCGGCAGCTGCTGCAGTGACTGCTGATGTTGCAGCTGCTGCTGCTGCTGTTGCTGTTGGTGGTGCTGCTGTTGCCAGGGCACTGTGCCGGGCGGGGAGAGTGATTGTGGAACAACTTGTTTAACTTTAAATGGCGTTTACAGTGGAGTCGGGGTTAGAGATAGAAAGATAGAGAAAAGTCGGTGTTAGTAAATCGCAGCACCCCAAAGTTATGTTATGTTATCTAGAGGATGCTTCGCAGAGCAAATGAATGCGATGGTTAGGCACACGAACATTCAAAAGATATATAGAGAGAGAGAGAGCGCAGAGATTAGAGATATTTAGTGAGTACATAGTAGGTATATGTATGGGGGGGGAGGGTAGGCAAGGAAAGGAAGGATCGAGGCAATGGTAAACGTATAACAGGGTCATAACTTTCGGATATATCATATATTGTAGTATATGGTTCACAACAGAATACAGCTTTCGGTTAGTAGTTTGCTTTGTGGAACAGTTAACAATATGTACAACAGATCTGTGTATGAAATGAGATGATTGGCATGAGAGATTGGCATACGGAGATACGTCTGTCGTTTCAATGGATTGATTTGGATTTCTACTGGGGGGTTAGTTCTGGAGAGTCTACGGTTGCTAGCTAGAGTTACTCAGATTCAGAATTACAGATGATTATTCTGTTTGGTTATAGTTCACCTTTGGGCTGTGCTTCGTTCACCGCCTGGCGGATCTCGTTGATCAGCGTCTTGCAGTTGATGGCCGCCAATGATGCGCTCTGACTCTTGTTTATCTCCGTGTAATCGTCGCTGGAATGTCGCGAGGATCCATCGCCGAGACGCCTGCAATGCAATCGAGCACACGGGTATAACAGTTTTGTGTGCAACATTTTTGGGTTTTTGTGTTTTGTGTGTTGTGTGTTGTGTGTGTGTCGAAAACCCACCTCTCGCGATCGGTCAACGCCTGATTGAGCTGATCGGTGAAGCTTGCCCCCGGCAGCGGCACCTTGCTCCCTCCTCCATTGGGTGCCACCCGCCTTCGACTCGGGTACATCCAGTTCTCCGCCGGTTCGTTCTCCGAGAGCTTGTCGTTGGAGCCCAGTATCGAGTCGTACGAGCTGTTGAGATCACGATTGCTGCTGCTGCTCGCGGGCCCCGTGCCGAATGTCGTCATGCTGCCGCGATGGAAGTCATTGAGTCCCAGGACCCCGCCATTGTCCGCCGGAGATCCGAGTGCATTCTTGAAGATGCTGGGAATGCTGCCCGAGACTGGGACACTCGTGACGATCGCCTGCTGCTGCTGTTGCTGCTGCTTGCTGGGGTCCTTGTGCACCTGTGCGTACAGCTGATTGATCTGCGCCTCGCGCGTCGTCGATTGGTTCGAGGAGCTGGACGATGACGATGTGGAGTTCAGGAGTATGGCTGTGGTGGTGCCCAAATGCCCATTGGACGAGGCGACTGCAGTCGTCGTCACAGCGGCCATGGCGGGCGGATGATGCTGCAGCAGATTGTTGACATTGGCCAGCAGATGGGCGTTGCCGTTGGAAAGACTGGTGATGGTGGTGTCATGGGAGGAGGATGTGATGGCTCCAGCCAGATTGAGGGCCGAGCCCTCGGCCTCCTCTTCATCCTCCACCTCGTCGTCGTCGGTATCGTCCAGGGTGCAGTCGGAGCTGCGGCTGTTGCTGCGGCTGCGCTTCATCAGGTTCCCATTCGAGAGCTGGCCGAGATCAGCAGTGCCGCTGCTGTTGCTGTTTCCGATGCCGTTCCCGTTCGCTCCATTCGCCGATGGCAGCTGGCGATTCGCTAGACCACCACGGGAGGCTTTTGTTTAGATACCGAGTTTTGATTTCGTAGTGCGAATTTTGTTGTGATTTTGTATTTGATTTTGTTTTTTGGTTGTTTTATTGATTTTTTTATTTGGCAAAAATGAGGGCGCAGCGTGTAGGCGTGGCAGTCAGACAAAAATTACAACGAACGAGCGAATGAACGACACAAAACGGAATAGAAAACACATGAGCAAAACAGTAACGAGAACGATAACGATAACGAGTACGGTAACGATAACGATAACGGGGGAACGGTAACGATAACGAGACGGCACACAGAGCAACAACAGATCGAAACGAGAGAGAGAGAGTGAGACAGAGTAAGCGAACGAGTATGTAGAGCAACCAAAAATAGCAAGAAAAAAAGTGAGAGAAAAATGGAGGGAAAGAGAACCACAATTAGCACAAAATGAGACAATGAGAGAGCAGCACAAAAGAGAGCAAAATATACTGTGAGAAAAGTGTGAATAAAATTGAATAATGGAAGATGCTTTCAGCCCAAGGTGCAGTCTCAAGGCACAAAAAAACAAATTAGAGGTGAAAGGGGATAATGGAGAATCATGAATCAGGACTCACCCAGATCGATCTTCGTCTTGTTCACAGAGTTATCGAGAAGCTCGTGCTGCGGCACGGCCGCGTCCAACTCATCCTTGACGGGGACCTTGCGCTCCACGGTGGCCGTCTTCACGCCATCCCCATCCGGCGAGAGATCAGAGATCTCGGTGTCCGATAGCTCCGTTTCGAGCTTGTGGAAGAGCGGCTTGGGCGGTGCCTTGCGCATCATTTGAGGAGTGAGCTTTAATGTGGCACTGTCGTAGGGCAGGCCCACGGGGAACCCGGCCTTCCGCTGCGTCTCCTGCAGCTCGTGCTCCAGGTTGATCACCCGATCCTTGAGTTTCTTCACCAGCGCATTGTACTCGTTGTCATTCTCGCGCATCAGCTGCTGGTAGAACTCCTCGCGATGGCACGTGTCCAGCTCACGCTGCTGGTACTCCCGCACCAGCCGCTTCGCCTTGTTGTATTTCTTGTCCAGCGCCATGTACTGGCCCTGCGACTGCTGTAGCATATTCTGCAGATTGGCGGCCTCCTTGCGGATGTTGCCCAGCTCTCGCTCGCTCTGGCGCAACCTTTCGCTCAGCAGCTCATTCTCATTGCCCGTCGTCTCGAGCTTTACGAGCTGCGGGAAGGAATGATCGGCATATTAGTGGCATGTTTCACTCAACGGAGCAACGTAATTGTGCAAATGGATGAGAGATGATTATGGTTTATGGAAATCAAAGGGGTTAAAAAAGAACTAAAAACCAACCTTTCGTTTAAGATTCTGTATAATCTCTTCCTTTACCAGGCAACCCATTTCGCTCTACAAACAATAAGAAATGGAAACGAAAATAATTATAATTTAAATAAAAATAACAACAATAATGCCCCCATTTCGACAGTAAATTTGAAGATTACAGAACACAGAGGTGATGCTTGTCAGTCAGGGATTGCAAGAAATCTAAAGAACAAAATGAGAGCGTAAGCTGCTCATCGTTGCTGCTCGAGAGTCGGAAGAAAGAATTGAATAAAATCTAAGTGAGAAAATGAGAGCGTGAGCTGTTCGTCGTTGGGGTTCAAACGAAGAGATTGAGCGTGAGAGCTGTTCATCGAGCGAGTTCTACCGAAAACTGTTGTTTCCATAAATAAGATGTTCTATAATCTTCACTAACACATACTAAAAAAACAATAAGAAATACAACTAAACAAAAAAAAGAACACAGAAAAAGGTATTGGAAAAATGTGCTCTACAATTTTGTTGTTTGTATCTAAATTTTGTTTATCAATGATATTCTGTATTAAATCCAATTACCGCTTTGTGCTGCATTTCAATATCCCACACACAAAATTTTGAAATTCAGCAAAAGGAGGAGAGAAAAAGAGAACACAAGTTTAGCAAAGGCTTCTGCAACACGGAGAGAGAGAGTCGCGCTCTCTCTCTCTCTCGCTCTCCATTCATGGCGCTTACCTCCTGTAGCAGCCGCTTGAGCGACTCTACCTCCTGCGAGTGCGTGGCCTCCACCTCCATGGGATGCTCCACTTGAACGGGACTCGAGGGCCCCTCGCACACACTTGAATTCGCAGACACGGGCTGCGTGGAGTCCTCGGAGTAGTCGAGTGTGCGCCGAAGGTACTCCTCCTGTTGGCTGTAAAACAGAGAGCTATGGACACTTAGTAATCGTACGAAAAGGGAGAGTGTCAATCCAAGCTCTAATTACCGCTTTAAGCGCTCCTCCTTCTCGCGATCGGCCTGCAAACTCAGTCGTATGAGCTGTGCTACCTCAGAGTTTTCAGGATCGCGTTCGCGTCCAATTTGGAATTTGACTAGACCGGAAGTATTCCGTAGAACAGAGGCTGCATATGCCTGTGTAACGCCCACAAGACTCTTGCCGTCCACTTCAATTATCTGATCGTTGACCTAAAACAAACAAAACAGGGAAACAAAAAAGTTATAAAAATCATCGGGCAATCCGTACTTTAAGCTAGAACCTCACCTGAATGCGCCCGTCTCTGGCGGCTGCTCCGTTATCGGTTATAGTTTTCACAAAGATGCCCAATTTCTCAAGACCCGCATCGGCGCCAACGCCCATCCCAATTATGCTGAGACCCAAACCCTCGGGACCTTTCATCAATTCCACGGGGAAGACATGCATCTTCTCCACACGCTTCTCCAGCTCATATTCCGCCGAAGCGGCCACGGGGTCAACATCTTCATTCCTGCGATCGTAGTCGTTCACCGAGAATGTGGAATACACATGGATGGGGCCAGAGCTGAAGCGTACTTTCGGGTTCTTGCGCACAGTAATGGGCGGATAGGAGCAATCGTCGTCATCAAAGTCTAGGAGACCTACAAAATGGAGTTTAAAATTATAATTAACATACATAAAGCAACAAAATCAGTTGGTTTACCTGGAACTTCCATCCAAAAGTTGCCATCTTCGAAATAATGGACACCCGCTTCGACGAGCACCTCCTTGCTGCGCACAGGAGGATATTCCGGTATGTAGTACTGGCTGTCGTCGAGTTCTGTTATGCCAGTGCTCAGAACGGTTGAATTTGTGGCAGGCTCGGCTTGGTCCAGGGAGTACGTGGAATTGTGTTTGCTGGAGATGATGCTGTCATCGATGGTGGTCGTCTGATTGAGCGTCGCATCCGATTGGGTGGACTCCACCGATACAATCGACTCGTGCAGGGACTCTCCGCCCGACGTCACATAAGTGTGATTCAGATCGGAATGTTTGTAGCCGTTCTCTAGGTCAGCAGCCTCCCGCTCACGACCCACTGCCGCTCCCACGGAGGTGATTAATAGATTCTCTAGACTCCTTTTGGGCGCCTCGAGCACATCCCTTAGCCACTCGGGCTCGTCGTCGTTGTCGTGCCGTGTGTTGGCGGTGGCTGTGGTGGCCGTCGATGGTGTGGTCGTTGTGGTTTCTGTCTCTGTGCTGTCCGCCTTGATGAAGGTGGCATTCAGTGCAGCAGAGGCCTGGCCATAACCGACAATGTCCACGGCTTCAACGTCATCAGAGTCCTCCTCCCCATCGCCATTGGCATCGGCGTCGTATATCTCGTAGGGCTCGTCCTCCTCCTCCTGTTCTCGTTCCCGTTCCCGCTCGTAGGGGGTATGCTGCTCCTCCGCGTCCTCTTCCTCGTAGGGCGGCTCCTCCTCTTCAACAATCGCAGGGACAGCTGCAATTTGTATATCCTGTTGCTGTTCCCCGTTGGCTACTGATTGCAATGGTTCCTCGATGAGATTCTTGATGCTGGTCGGCGATGTTGCTGTGGCAACAACGGCAGCAACGGCCACACCCACACTGGGTGCAGCAGCGTTGAGTATTTGTTCGACTTCCTTTGCCTGCTCGTCGGAGAGCAGCGATTGTTGTCTGCAGAAAAGCAAAAGAAAAAAAGAGCAAACGGAAAATGGTTTTAGCATAAGTTTTCCTTGAGGGGGCAAATCCAGAGAAGCGAGAAATACAAGAAAGATCTAAGGACCAACCTGATTTTGCTTTCCAAAATGCTACGCAGGACAGGACAGGCACAGGCACACACAAACAGAAGGCAGGCAGGAAGGACGAACGAATGCAGGACGATTACGGCATAACAATAATAATAACAATGCAAATATTACAATAAATAAATGAAAAAGAAACAGAAACAGAACAGGCAAAAATTACAATAAATAAATGCAAATAAAACAGGTGAAAACAGAGAGCACAACAGGGAGAGAGAATGAAAGAAATGGGGAAAATTATATAAAATATTTATGGACATGTGCAAATATACAATATAATAATAATAATACGAATATAAATGTAAATGTAAATATAAATATGCATACGCTTAAAGAATTATCAACTTGAATGCAAAATGTGCGTGTAAATAAAATTAAAGTGCATATTTAATAACAGTAATTAAGTGGCAGAGCGAGCGCAGCGACACGAAGGCGTCGCATCGACAAGAGTGGCAAGTGCAATTAAAATGTAATGCAGTTTTAATTTACACTCTCCAACAGGGGAGTGCGCCAAAGGATTTCCAATTCGAGTTGGGGTTCGGTTTCAATTTGTGGCCGAGTTTTGGCATTGGAGTTCATTGGAATGTCATCCTAAGCGTCAGATCCCCAACACACATGCAGAAAAATGTTACACTTTAGTGAGAGCTCTCATTCCTGTAGAAATTGCAGTGAGCATAGATAAACCCCTCTTCCTTCTATCGGATCCCCCTTGCAAGAGATCGATCTACAAATGTACAAACGTTGCACATTCCCGTCTGCCTTGCCACATCTGTTGTCACTTAAATATGATATCCCCACACCGGTAAGTCTCCGTTTTAATCGCAGGTGTAATAAAATCTGTGAGCAGGTAAAATGCAGTCAGTGCCTCAGAGCAGATAAGTATGCGATGCCAAATTAAACATGTACGCTTACACGAGCACGTAGCAGCAGAAGCAGCAGCAGCAGGAGCATGTGGCATGTGGCAAGGGGCAGTACCAGGAGCAGTATGTGGCAGGCAGATCTTCAATGAATGTTTGTGTGTTTGTGGGGGGAGAAAGAGAGTAGGTTACAAAAGTTATGTCGCATATGCCGCGTTGCACACGCAATGACATCTGAACGTAACAGAACCAAAAGCTGAGCATCACAGCAGGGCAGGTATATCGGGCATCGTACAGGCAGTGGCAGAAGACAAAAAGGGGATACCAGAAGGCACAGGACACACAACCATTCGGTGGCAATAGAGACAGATAGAGAGAGAGAGATAGAGGAGCACACGGACACCATCAGAAGGTAGTGGCAGCGGCAGACAGTTGTCAGAGTTAGCTTTTGGGTGCATTTAACGTTTAAGTGTTTTGTCACTCTCACTTGTGCGTGACGTCACGTGGAAGGTGCACGGATATACAGTGTACAGTATACAGGGATACCTCTACAGGTTCCCTTACATACCTTCCTGCCTCTGTTCAGCAGAGCAGTGTGTTTGTTAATTACTGCCAACAATTGCCAGCGACAACGCCAGAAGAGGAGACCAGCGACAACGTTGCTAATCATTGAAATACTTACACACACACAAACACGGAGGGATACACATACAGAGGGAGAAAATACAGGAGGGAATGTGGCAGCTTGGATACCCTTAATAAAGGATCATTCACAGAGAAGATATATATGATTTCTACTTGCCATTATGGCATGCATCATCTTTGTATATTTGTCGGATCTTTGAAGAAACACTTCCTCCTTTATATTGCCCCAACTTTTGCATAGTTTTGTCTTGAGAAATCCTTAAAAACCAACAAGTGTTTTCCTTAGAGAAAAAACAGCTTTGCAAACCGACACGGAAAATCAGGGTAACATTTCTGGAAAGGAAAGCGACTTGGCTGCGTTGCAAGTGGTTGATTATGTTGTTGATAATGAGAACCAAGTGGCAAGCAGGCAGGCAGGCAGACAGGCAGACACACGTGAAGGCAACAGCAAACGGCAGTTGGGCGGCAGAGGCCCAAAGTGTCATCTGCCCTGCTCCTACCTCCCCTCCGTCCCTGCCATCCTTCAGGTGTGCCTGTGCCATGCATTTAAATGAGTTTTCCCCAACTGCAACTGCTGCTGTTGGCAAGCATCGCCCGCCCATTTATATAATTGCAATTACAATTCGCATTCATTTTCGCACCGCGAGCTCTACCGCAAGAGACTACGACTACGCGTAATAATTAGCTCTCTTATTTTTTATTTGGTAGCTCTGAAATCCTAAACACCCTGCAATTCATTGAAAATCAATTGGAATATTTCTATAATCCCCATGGACAATCCTCTCGACAGCCCATAAAATCCAATTAAATAATTAGCAAGCGATTTTCAATTGGAAATGGAAAATCTCTATAGATTTTCACTCGAAACCACTCGAAAGAGCAACAAACAACAACTAAAAATTGAGCGAAAAACCCCATTGAAAATGCCATTTAGACAAACACCAAAAAGGGGGGAAATAGGAAAAACTTATGTGCGGCGGAGGGAGAGAGAGAGAAAGCCCCCTAAGCGGCGGTGAAGAGGGAGAGTAAAGGAAAACCCCTAAGCGGCTTATGGAGAGTAGATGGAAGGCAGAGGTCACCTCCACTTGACGCTGATCCCCGCAGCAATTCAAAACTCTCGGCGAAAAATAAAAATAAAAAGAATTAGCATAAAGTTATAGTTTTATAATTAAAATAAAAATAACACGGTTCCTTTTTTTTAATTGCTAGCAAAATGTGGGACATACCTACTCCTACTACTCTCTGCCTGCAGGCCACACGGCGCACACACCCCCACACACACACACACACACACACCTTCTGCGGCACCAGTCCTGGGGGATGCCGGTGGCATCAGGTGAGGTGCCCGCCCGCAGTTGCATGCATAACAAAATATTACGCATACGCAGCGCAGCGGGTGACGTGAGAAAGCAGCCAGCAATGACAAAGTTTCGTTGGCACCAGCGGAAAAAATAATTATGAGAAATAAGCGCGGAAAGCGATATGAGTGAGGCCCAACACGGCAACAAAGCGACAAAGCAGAAACAGCAAACAGAACCAGAGGCAGAGCCCAAACCCGCTTCGAATGGGCATCAACTTTAACGATATTTAAATACAACACCCACCAAATGCGAAAAATATTCCGAGGAAAAGTGTTTTGGGGGAAAATGTGTGACAGACAAATGCAATTATGCAGCATTGCGCGAGAGCGGGGAGTACTGTTCTGTTTGTTCTGGGAAAACAAAAACAGCGGGGAGTGGCTCCCGTTTTTCGTTTCCTATTTATTAGAGCACAAGCGACAAAAGTGAAATGAAAATGCATATAAAACAAAGACTAAAGAATGCAAAGGTATATACCCTTTAATCATAGGAATAAACTTTACCTTCGGACTATAGGAGGCACCATTTGCCATTTGAGACAAAAATAAGCCACAAAAATTGATTAGAAAATGTCAACAGAAAACCATCAAAGTCTATGGCATATGGAAATGCCATAAAGTGGCCGGCGAACTAGGGTTAATATTTGCCTAGATGTGGCAGGGGGTTTGTGGGTTTGTCTAAGGGGTGTTTCTGGTGGGTGCAGTGTGGTGTGTGGACACAAACAAACAAGGTCAGTCTGCTTATTGTTCCGTCATACGTTTTTAATTAATTTAAATAACAACAGCCATAAGGAAACCACAATGCCAAAGCCTTGCCTCACAAAACAAAAAAGTGGCCGAGCCATAGAGCTCCTCTCTCCTTCTCACTCGGTCTCTGGAAAACTCACTCAAGAACAGCATATTCTCTTTTCCACACGCTCCATTTCTCTATCCCTCTCGCTCTCTCTCTCTCTCTCTCTCTCTGTGTGGGGCCCTCTCTTTGAGTGAGTTTTCGCTTGGTGGCCCTGGCCCCTCACAATGACGTCATATATCGTACGTCCACGACAACGTCCTTCCCATTGTGTTTTGTGATAAATTTAACAGAATTTATGTTTAGTCATTCGTGAGTTGTACAGTTTACAGTTAGGTTAGGTTAGGTTAGGGCAGGGCTGGGGCAGGGCAGAGCTTTAGCTTTCGGTTTATTAATAGCTCTTTCGCTTGGTTTAAATTGGAGGAACACGATGGTCTATCATTGCCTAGGAGTGGAGTCGAGAGTCTCTGCCTGTCTATGTAGTCTGTCTGTGTGTGTGTGTCTGAGGCAAAAGTTTTTTTGGCCTGGTTTTGAGCGTTGAACCAAGTCAAGGTGAATCATGACGATGATAATGCGCTCGCCGAAGCAGCACCAGGGTATCATCCTCTGCACACATATGTTGGATGGGCATTATATTTATGGTTTATCTGCTTAAAATTGCCACAATTTTACAATTTTGGAGGGGTTAGCTCCTCCTCTACCTTAAGCATATGCAACGGATGGAAATTTGAATGCAGAAATTGCGAGAGAGATAGGGAGAGGGAGAGAGACCCGAATACAATGAAAATTGAAAATACAATTTTATCATGGCAGACACGTACGAGTACGAGTACGAGAACGGAACAACAGCAACATTCAACATTAAACATTCCTCTCCTGCCACCAGCAACATTCTCAGTGGGGAAAATCCAAATCGGGAATCGAGCAGAAATAACAATCAGGCAGAAACAATATTTACTGCGTGCGCACCAAAGTATGCAACGAGAAAAAGTAGCGGACACATCCTATGGTAATGCGACTATGCAGATACCCCGCAAATCAAATCAAGTCAAGTACAAGCCTGCCAAATACTAGTCCCACAGCTGTACAATTGTGAAAATCTGTGGCTATATTTTAACATTTAGCAAGAGTCATTCTCATAGCTATACACTTGTGGAATCCACAAGAGCTCTACTCCCATTTTTGTTGTGTTTATATTCTCCCGTACGCAGGAAAAATACACTCGCTCTACTCTTTGTCTGCCAGGGTATCAAAAATCAAAAACGACAAAGGACCAAAGGGACGTAGAGGAAGTAGGGGAGATGTGTATGTAGGGAATATAGCGACGTACACAAATATGAGGAGGGAACCAGCATTGACAATGTTTCAATATGACAACTTGGCAACAATTATATTCCAGGGAATGGGTGTGCATGTGTGTGTGTGTATATGGGCCTGTGCGTGAGAGATGCGTGTGGCCCGCATTTGAACAAGAAAATGGAAACAACAATGTCATCCAGGCAGGCGTATGGGAGAGCGGTTCAGCATTGCGTATGAGCAATGTTCAATTGAAAACTCATTCGATTCAAGTGACACAACAATGGCTGGCGGGTGAGGAGGTACTCGTAGAGAGCAGAACGACGACGACGGATACAAGCACACACCACACCACACCCGACACCACACCCACTAACCGATGATAAACTCTTTTTGAAACAATCATCCTCCCCCTCCCACCCAGCCAGCATAAAAAGAGGTATCAGAGATTATGGGGGAAATTTGAGGTAATTAGATGCCTGAGCAATCAGAGAACAAGTAAAGTGGGCGTAACCGAAGGAACTAATTCTCATTCTCAGAAAAGAACCCTCCCCACCATTCAGAGTTTCCATTTTCTGTAGAGGAAGCTCAAAACTCTTTCTGGAAAACAGTTTTAAATACAATTTTTGGGGAAACAATTTGGACCCTCTGGAAGAGCAGGGAAATTCCATAAGTTGCAACATAAATGCAAAAACTTTTTCATGTACTGCATAGAATTTGAGAAAAAAGAGTGAGTGGCGTAGAGTGGAGTGGGTGAAGTGGAGTGAGTGAAGTGGAGAATCCTTTTCACATTTTATCCCATTTTCCCAGGCAATCAACGTATGACGACGATACAAGTACTTTTTCACACAGCATGTGGCATGGTGGCCGCCACACTCTACCACTGCCACTTCACTCCCCGTCTATATGCTATTTATCTTTGTGCCCACACCTACTACGACTACTACTGAGTATCTTTATCTTGTATCCCAGTTTCATCTTTATCTTTTGAATTAGCAAAAACTTCTATGGAACTATAAATTCAAGTATTTGCCTCACAAACTGAAACTTATGCGCGCCCCTCGTGCCCCCTGCCGCAAACTGCGTAAACAGAAAGCTCAACATTATCGTCAACAACGACCGAGGGATGGAACGAACGAACGAACGAATGGAAGTGCTAAAGGTGTGTGCCCCATTTGATGCTGCCGCTGCTACACAGGAATGGGATGTGATGGGATGGGGTGCAGCATTAGCGGACCCCGAAGCGCGTTGAAAGAATCGCTGAATGGAAGTAATGGCAGAAGGAATGGCACATGCATTTATTCCTTAAGGCAACCGATGGGGGAAATACTCTTCAGGAACGATGCCTTCATCATCCACTTCCCTCTCTGCCGTTCTGTGGCAAGCCCCATCTAATAGTCTGTAGGTTGCCGCACATTTCGAGCTGTTAGAGTATCTCAAGAACTATTGAAATAAATACCAACAAATGGGCCAAAGCGTCATTCGTGCTCCATTTCCAAAGTTGCCTTCAGAAACTTTTGCTGGTTGCACTTGCAGCGCACTTCCGCCCCCATTTGTTGCCATTTTTTGTTGCAATTGAGAGGGCCAAAAGCAGAAACAGTACGAGAAAGAGGGCGGCGCGCTTGCCATGGCGTGGCGTGGCGTGGCAGGACAGGGCGTGCGATAAGCCAAGCACACAAATAAGATTACAACGCCCGCCCACCTCTGACCCCTCCGCCGCATACCCACCGGAACGATGGGGCAGGCAACAAATACTCGTAAAGGCAAAAGAATTATTCGCGCTAAAAACTTTTTTGTTTTTAAATGCAGTCAAAAGCAAAAGTTCAAAACTAACCAACAAACACACAAAAAAATGCACCAAAAATTGAAGGAAAATAAACTAAAATATAGACGTAATGAAAAAAGAAGGAACATAGAAGGAAGCCGTAATGAAAATACTTGGAGTAAAAAGTCAAGAAAATAGTAGAAACTGTTAAAACCGCCAAAAACAAAACAAATATTGAGAAAGTGTGAACAGAAAAAAGGCAGCGTAAAAAATGTTCCAAACGGCAAAAAATGCACCGAAAAAACGTTCCAAAAGAGCAAAGTGGCAGCGGCAGAACGCCAAGTTAACTGGGGAAAAATGTCCAGCGGCAAGAGTCATCCAAAAACAAAAAATAGGGCAAAAGTCAGCAGCAGCACTCGCTCTCGCGGCTAAAGAAAGTTAATCCTCCAATCACTGGAACTGGCACTGGCACTGGCCCTGCTCCCACCCCATTTCAGACAAAAGGCAGGAGTGCCCTCTTTTCAGGATAAAATAGAAGGAAGGCCCCGAAAGACCTACTAGATAAAGGAGGTGGGGGAGATAGTTACTCTGGGCAATTACACAGGCCAAATGCCGACCAAACTGTCCCACCATTGACCCGCAAATTGGCCAGAAAACGTCAGGCGGCAGTGACAGAAACGTCCTACATCTTGCCACACTCTGGTGCAACGCATTCAAATGGGAGACCAAGCATCGTGTCAAGGACAAACGTTTTGGGAACAGCTGGCAGGCTGCCAACAAAAAAAATAGCCCCTCCTTTTTCGCTCCTGTTGAGCCACGAAACATTGGGGAGGGGGCCTGAAAGATAAATGAGAGTACGCCTCCACCAACGCTTGGACATCCAGCCAGCCTCTCTCTCTATTTTTAGTGGCGACTTTTGGCCAAGGACAACAAGGACATCATCCTGTGTCCTGCAGCTGCTGCAATTTATGCAAATTCTAGCCCGCAATTCAAAGAGGGAGAAAGAAGCAAGAGAAGTGGAGAGAGTGTTAGGCAATTGCCACTTCCCTGCCTGGCTTGCAGTCCTGCCTGCCTTTTCCAGTCGTTCCTTCTGCAAATGAATTTCAATTTTCATTTCCATTTCAACTCAAGTGAAAGCACAGGCCCCCGGAGGCGTAACGACTCCTCCTGCGACTCCGCCAACCTCGCCTCTCCCTGTGTCTGCTGTTAAAGTGCAAGTTTTTCAATTAGTCAACCCAACTTGCACTTTTCTCTCGTCGGCAGGCAAATTGTTATGCAGTTTTTCACTGTCCAAAAGGAGAATAGGATGACCGCGTGATTAGATTGCATTTTAGCCCTCAAATTATGTGAATCATGGGGAGGGGCAGGCACGAACTACAAGTAATAATCATGGAAATTTGTGCTCCCCCTTTTTGGAGGGTGAATATATGAATTTTATAATCTGTATTTTTTTGAGGCAGGATATCAACCCATTTTAGGATTTAAAGGATTCGACACTTTCCTGGAGTACTAAAGGGTATGCACATATTTTGAATGCATCTATCTATAACCTACGTATTTACCTATGTTCTAATAAAGATCTACAACTATTTTAGATTTATAGTTCCCTTTTGTATGTATCAAATCTGGTATTTTTTCTTATTACAAATTTTCATTTGAATATATTTTCCTAAGTTTCCTCTCACATAACATCTCCACGTTTATATCGCTGACTTTCTATATATAAAACAGAATCCTTTGTGTTACTTTGTGTGTGGAAATGCAATAGCAGCAATAACCAAGAGCTAATTTCAATAGCAGTAATTCCGTTCTCTAATATAACTCTAATCTTATAAACCTTTGACATGCGTTTCCTCTCTCATCTTTCATATACAATTACCTTTCATTCTACTCCTACTCCCCCACCCCTTTTCCCTCTACCTGACTTTCCTGATCTCGAATTATGTCATTTCCTGCTGGAAATTTGCCTTTTCCACAGGGAGAAACAGACGAATATGTACTCATAGAAAAAGAAAAGCTAGATAAATAGTCCTAGAAACAGAGACACACAGAAGTTCTCGTAAACGGGGGAGGCGGAGAGATACTTGTAGTCGTAGTTGTACTCGTCAGAGTGGATGTACAATTAAACTAAGCACAGAAACCACTTCCACAATGCACTTACAGACGCCACTATTCCCCCCAAAACATTCCTTTGCACCACCCTCCCCCCTACCTTCCCCCGCTTGCACAGAAGCGCCACCATTACCCTCCGCCTCTGTAGACGTTGCCGCAATTTAAATAAGCTTAAAAGCGCAACGAAGACTAAAAGCAAACTTGACTGAAATGCATTTCTCTTAGCCTCTAAAAAAGCCATACCAAAAAAGTCATGAAAGAGAAGGGAAGCAGGAGGCGATGCAGAAGGGGAAGCAGGAGGGGAAAGCGAGAAGACAGTCCGACGGGATGGGGAGGGGGAGGGGGAGGGAGCAGTGCCTCGCTCAGAGTGTCAGCATATTGAATGCCAAATGAGCGATTAGCACTTGTCGTCGCCTTGTTGAAGCTTTTCGTATGCCATGTCTGCCACGATGTCGACCATAATGAAGGAGAGGAATGGGATCCTGCGGAAGGGGCGAGTAGGGGAGAGCGGAGAGGGAGGAGGAGCGTGGTTGAGATTCTGTTTGTTGGTTTTTCTTCTTCCCTTTTTTTTTTACTGATTTGCGCTTCAAATTACCAGACGACGGAAATGTAATTTGAATAAACTACGAAAGCCAAATGAAAATGAGTAAATGGAAAGCCAAAGTGAAGAAAAACTCGTTAAAATAATGAAGAAAGGGTGTGGGGGAAAATGGAGCAAGAGACAGAGAGAGAGAGAGAGACAGAACTGCAATCCAATTAATTGCGATTAACCTCTTATCGTAATAGGAATATGCTGCTGCTGCTGCTGAACTGCTACTGCTACTGGCTGTTGCAACCGCAAAACATGCCACACAAAATGCAATGCAATATGCCCCGTACCGAAAACCACAAATGGCAAGGAGCATTTCGAGAGTCTGAAGCAAACAAATCATCATCTAAGCAGATGGAGAGAAAATAAGAGAGAGAGAGAGAGAGTGGTAGGAAGGGAGGGAGGCAGAGGCCTCAAAATCCATTAATATAGCATATGCAGAAAGGACGATACACCACAGGACATGGCCACTAAAACTGTGCACCACTAACGAGGCTCGTGTGGCGAGGCTGTGTGCCATTGCCATTGCCATTTGCCATACAGTGTTCCAGACACAAGACGAGAGACAGTTGTCTAATTAAAAGCCAACAAACGGAGTTCCCAGAGCCCAGAACTACACTGATAATGGTGGCCATAAGGAACAGGACTCTCCACAATTTGCACATCTTCATCTGTCGAATGGTAAGTGTGCAAAAAAGGAAAACCACCTTTAATCATCATCATTCGCCGCATTCGCATGCCCATTCGCATGCCCATTCGCATGCCCATTCGCAGGGAAATGTGCAAACGAGCAATGTCATCAGCAGCACACGCACACACACGCGGGAATGGGAAACACCCGCAAATGAAAATGAAGGAAATTGTCAACGACGGGCCCTGTGACATTAAATATTGATAATAATATTTTTTTTTGCACCTACCAAAAGAAATGCCACACAGCATGGGACATATGGGTGGCACTTGTCTTCTCTTGTCTTCCCTTGCACTTTTCTCCGCGCAAGGTCCTGCAGCTTTTCCTTCTCCTTCTCCTTGATTTTAATTAAAACTTATTCCCGTGCAAAAACTGAGTTTTTCCGCCTCAGCACGATGGAAAATGTTAATTAAAACGATGTTCCTCACATTATTTTCGTAAATGGATTTTCGTTTCAGCGTTTGGCGCGCACTTTCTGCGACGGAAAAGTTCCCTTTCTTTTTTGTTCTTTTATTTTAAGCCATGCGACAGGCTGAACGGGCAACGAGCATGTGATTCGAGTCGCGTGATTGCAACAGAATGTTGGGGCAGGACGAGAGTGCAGCGCACATGGGGCACGGAGACGCACTCAAACACTGAGAGAGCGCAAGAGAGCAAGAATGAGTGAAAAGTGTTGGGGAAATGAGTGAAAAGTACGGGCAAATGAGATAGAGTTAGAGTCTTGTTCTCATGGGATTATCAGTCATTTCGAGTCGAATAAAGTTGAGTGTTTTTCTTTTCAGAATTTTCTCCTAGTTTAAGTTGACGTCATTACGAGTCGATTTAAACAGAGTTTTCTCCTCGTTTGAGTCACAGATTTCCTCTCATTTTGAGTCGGGCGTACTGTCAAAAGACTTCGTCTCATTTCAAGTCAACAAAAAGGTAAAAAAAAAACCCTTATTTCGAGTCAAAAAAATTCAGGAATTCCCCTAATTCGAGTCTCATTTTGGGAAAATAAAAACCAAAGTTTACTTCCATTTCGATTCATTACTCATTTTTCCCCTCACGTCGAGTCGTAAACTTCCGACTCTGATTTTTTACTCCACAGCGGAAAACTATCATAAATAAAAAGCCAAAAAAAATGCCAAAATGCTTTCGCTAATTGACGTATAAAACAAACACACACACGGACACTATCCAACACTATGCTACACGTATATGTACGACAGACGACACTCAAGTATTTGATCCAAAGGAAAACTCCACGGGTTAAATATACTGTTATTTTCCGCGACTTAAAACAAATTGGTTATTTGCGTGCGAAACGATTTGAAAAATACCTCGCAGAAAGGCAGAAATTGGAGGGAAGAGGGGCACAAAGGAGCAACGTAATTCCCCGGTAATATGTTCATGATAAATTGCACTCCCAATAGAAGGAAAAAAGACGGAAGAAAATGAGTTGAAATGTGAAATATATAAACGATACCACGAAATGAAGGGAAAAGCTAGAAATAGTTGGATGGGGAAAGGGGAAAATGTAAAAAGAATTTCAGACACAAAAGTAGAGAAAGAGTTCATTGGAAAAGTGGAATATTTAGTGGGGGGAAAAGAAACAGCACTTAGCAGCAGGAAAAATCGTTTCAAAATTGCATTTTAATACATGGCAAAGACTGAAAGAGAGGAGAGAGGTTTTGGGGTTTGGTGTTTGGCCACACAATAAATCAATGGCAAGTCAATTTTGCAGGCAACACAGCCATCGCACGTATCGGAGCTTCTTTCCACGCAAAACGGAAGTAGAAATCGACTTAAAGCAGTGCCCAACTGCAACCCATGGGCCACCTTTTGAACCTTTGAACCTGCAGCAGCAACCAGCCAGCAGCAGGTGCAGCAACAGCAGTAGACACCTGCAACTGCATCTGGGATCTGGGGATAGTGCATGGATAGTGCCCTAGGATAGATGGGAGTTCAAAGGTGGAAAACGAAACCAAAGCCAGCAGACCAGCAGTCCGATGAGAACAGGAGTGTGCCACCAGGAGTCGTAGAGGTTTCGATTGGAAGCGTGTGCAAGTGGCATGGCAAGGGGCATTGCCACACAACACGTCATTAAACAAATTGATGCATGGCGCCAACGTAGCAAAAGGGGTTATAGAAAAGGGCTTACAGTGGCAACTCCTGGGCAGGAATTCATTGAGCCAATGGGTCACAAAAGTTGCAACAAGCAATTGAGGAAAGTTCGAGTCAGTTTTTGGCAGCAGCTTAAAGTGCCAGGCAGCAGCAGGAGCTGCAGCAGCAGCAGCTTAAGCAAACTCAAATAAACCTAAAGGGAGACGCCTGATTTTCCTTTGAGTCAGGGACAACTTCCGGGGCTACATCCTTGCAACCAACTGACAAGCGACAGATTAGCTTACAATTACAACAAAAGTGAGGCACTGCATGCTGCTGGCTGCTGTTGAAAGGTGGGAAAGCTATGTCGATGAATGGAGCGGAGATGGATGTCTATGGGCTGTGGCTCTGGTTGTGGGGGGTCCAATATCTACAGAATGGCAGAGACTGAAAGATAAACATTTGCAGCATGAAGTTCATGGAGAAAGGTTCCCTTCCACAATTTTACACTCTTAAATTGCACCCAAAAGTGGGATAATGATATACAAAAATAACATAAGGAAAGAGCATGCTTAAGATCTAACTAAGAGCAACAAACTAAACAGAAGGCTACATGCTTAAGACTTAGCTACAGGTACATATATACACATGAAAATAAGAAATGGAAGAAGTAGAAGCCCAGGACTCACCTTGAGCTCAACAATCGTTCGGCCTCGGCGGCGGTCATGTCATCGGGCAGGCTATCCTCTCGAGGAATGGCAGCAGCCGCGGCAGGTGCCACTGGAGCAGCAGCAGGAGTTACAGTAGCAGCAGCAACAGCAGACGAAGAGGGAGGAATGGCTGCGGCCACACTGTGATTGACATGCACTTTGATCACCTCATCGACCACATCGTCCATCAGTTCGACACTATCGAGGCTATCGTTGCCAGGCATCATTCCCAAATGATTGAGTATATCCTCCTCGTCCTCGCCGGCACTGGTGTCCGCGTACTCCAGGTCCTCCTGCATCTCCAGGGAAATGCCACCGCCATGTGCGGGTGCCCGTCGCTCGGGCAGAACAGGTGCCGCCTCCTCCTGCTGTTTGTGCATCTCCAGCACCTCCACATACTCCACAGTCAGGTGCTCATCCTCCTCCTCCTCCCCTTCGTCGAGATCAAGTTCATCCTCCTCTTCGTGCGCATCGATGGAGGCAATGGGCGCTATCCCCTTGACCAATGCGGTGCGTGCGGGCGAAATGGGAGGTGTGGATTTGGCACTGCCTCCACCTCCACCGCTGTGCTCCTGGTTATTCCTGCGCCTTATGGGCGACACAACGCCCACTGGCGGAGAGTTGTATGCCACGCGATGCAATGGAGATCCATCGGCAGAGGGAGACTGCAGCAGGCCGCGTGGTGGTGCCGCTGGTGTCCCGTCCTGGAGATCCGTCTTGATGATTGCATAGACAGTGCTCGTCTCCTGGACAAAGCCATTGGCGCCATGAAACTTCCGCTGCATATCCGTGACCTTTGCGGTGTCATAGAGCTCTGCCTCGGATCCGTAGACCTCACGAGTCTCGCTGCCATCGGGATTGAGGCGATAGCCCACATCCACGTAGTGCAGACTGTGGGGCTGCTGCTGCTCTTCCTGTGACTCGCTCTGGAGTCCTTTGGCCTTCAGTTCCCCATCATCCTGGTTGCTGGCCGTCGAGATGATGCTGGGGGGACGCTGTCCGAGACCAGCGGCTGGCATTTGAAGGATGATGCTGCTCCGTTTGTTGGCCACACGCTGGGGCGAAGAGTTGTTGCTGGAATGTTGTTGCTGTTGCTGCGAGGCGGCCGTTGATTCATCCACAGATTTGCGACCTGCAAATAGAAAAGAGAAATAATGTCGGTCAGAAGAAGTCTATTTAAATGTCCACGATTGATGCTCGGACTCGAGACGCACAAGCGAATGCATCAGAAGAGAATGTCACAAAAAAAGCAAAGAACAAATTACATGTCGTTCCGTCAGTCCCCCACGATAATTCTTCCTCCTTTTCACCCATTGGAAAACCCTTCGATTCTGAATATTTTTAACTTAAATTTGTATTTCAAATTTTAAAACTTTGAATCTGTTAAATTTCTCTCCCTTAAAGGGACATCAATTTGGTCAAATCCTCTTGCATATTGAGCAACAGATATGTCCTTTCCGCAATGGGATCTCCTCTGTTCATTTTCTTCTTGTATTCGGGATCGTTGCATCTGTATTCGCTGGCAAATTTCCTGTAGCTCACAATTTCACTCTCCATATAGGCGTTGGCTCCCTCGGATGTCTCACCGCGCAGCTCGCGACGAATGCACTTCATGAGGAAGGTCATGTCGGAGGACTGCCTCACGACCTTCCCGTCATAATCGTCCTCGGAGGGCTGTGGAGTCCACACATTCGTTTGGGTTTCATGAGTGCTCAGTTGTATGGTGTGCTGCTGGTGCTGCATTGATCCTTTGATCGCCTGCTCCACGGGAAAGTCCTCGCTTCCCTCCTCATCCGCATCCTCATCTCTGGCACCTGGACTACATTTCATTTTCGAAGCATTCGATGCAGTTTTATAATTAGATGGTGAGGCCGCCTTGGCGAATTCCATTCTGTAGGAGTGCATTGGACTTTTAGTCCAAATTTCATCATCGAAGTATTGTTTCTCATTGAAGGACACGCCCGCCTTGGGAGGTGTTGCTTTGGCACGATGGCGTGGGACCATCGTGCCGGTGCTGCATCTCCGCTTCAGAATGGAACGCTTGGGCGCAGTAGAAGACGAAGGAGACTCTTTGAAGGCATTACCCAAATCGTCAATTGTTTGCCCTGTCGGGGTGAACTCTCTTCCTTCTACATTGCCCGCAATGAAGCGCGGGGGTGACCCGAAGGTGTCGAATTTTACTTGTGAGGGTCTTTGGGGGGGACCCTGACTGTTCAGCCGCATGGGGTGGTGCCGGAAAGGTCAAAGGATCGTAGAATGTTTCCGTCTGTTCCACGAGTTCAGGCTGCACCTGGGGCTGGGCCTGGAACTGTTGTTCCTGTTGCTGTTGCTCCCCAAAGTACTGAGGGCGCCCCAATCCCCTTGTATGCTCGATAAGATGCTGTGGCAAGCCCCTAAACGGGTCGAAGGATCGCTGTGGTCCCCCCATCGAGGCAAACTGTTGCATCATCTTCGACGTGACCTGCACGGCACAGTTCGCAACCGTCTCCTGCACCGACGACCCATGATGCGAGGTGTCCGCAAAGTCAATCCACTCGAGCTCATCCGGGGGCATCTGCTCGAAGATCCCGTAGAGGCGCTTCTGGTTGAAGCACACACTCAGTGCACTCATGTAGGCGTTGCGGATGCGCCCCTCGAGCAGCGTGCCGCACTTCATGGTCGTCAGTTTATTGATCCACTGCGACGCGTATCTATACTCCTGCGTATTGGTGTCGAATGCCTCCTCTGGCATGGGGCTGCTGTCGAGCATCACAAAGAAATCATTGAACAGGAGATTCATCTTGGCGTCGTAGACCGCCTCCTTGCGCGATTTCTCCGGCTGTTTGTTCTTCTTCTCCGCATCTTTCTCGACGGTTTGTTGCGGTTTCTGTGTCATCGTATTCCTGCGACTGCCCACCTTGCTCGTAGATCTACTCTTTGGCTTCATACTCCCCGATTTCTCCTTTAGTGTATCCCTCTTGGAGTCCTTCGCCTTTGATGGTCGATGTTGCATATACTTGTCATCGTTCCCAGGAGGGGATCCCCAACGACCATCAACTTTCCTTGGAGACAACATTATATATGGAGTGTGGAGATTTCAACGATATTCGTTAATTTGTGTGTTTTGTGTTTTGTTTTACTGAAATTCGGTATATTTACATTTTCAAACGACCCAGAAATGTTTCGAAACTGAAGGAAGTTTCAAGGGATAGTTCTCTCGGTAGATTTTGTACATTAAAGTGCTAGCGGAAGAGAGAATGGAAGGAGTGATGTTTCACGGATATATTCTAGGTTCTTCGGTCAGTGATAGAGAGCGCTCTAGGGTGATGGGGATGGGGATCTGGGCAGATCTATAGAGAAATATCTGGGGAAATTTCTTTGGATCTTTCTAGGATAGTTCTCGGTATATTTCTAAAGTAATTTATACAGAGTATAAAGAGAGTGGTACATATATCTGAGACGATGATTCATGGGGTGTATGTTTTGACACTTTCAATGAATTGTTTAATTAATTATCTTTTCCCCATTTCCCACCATTAGCATATATTTTCTTAATTTATTTATTTATACACAACAGTATTTCACTGTGGAAACACACAAATATACGAATATTGAATATTTTTAATGGATCAGAAAGCTAATCTCCCATTTGTACTCTCTCTCTCTCTGGCTTTCTGGGATTTTTCTGTTGCTATTTTCGTCTTTTGGGTTTTGCTTTGTGGTCGAGAAACGTTAAAGCTGTCAACGCAGTGGCATAAATATAGATTCTATATAGTATCTGTGAGATCTCTGGCTGGATACTACATGGGGGAGGAATCCAGAGGGTCTTTTGTTGTACGCATTTTGGCATTGGAATCCATTTGAAGTTTTGATATCGTGCCAGAAGGATAATTGGGCATATTTTTTAAACAGTTTTTAATAGTTTTTATCGGTTATTTATGGGTCTATTTATGGGTTGAAACATTCCGTTCCCAACTCCCATTGCCATTCCCCTACTAACCTCGACAAGCCTGACAAAGTTTACGCAAGCTGAGACACATCTTTCTTTTTTGCTTTCACTTCACTTTACTGCACTCTTTTTTTCTCTTAATGTTTTCGATTGCACATATTGTCAGCACTTTTTGTGGATAATACATATATTATAAGATTGATTTTTAAAGATATAGTAACCGATGTTCGCTGAGCAAAACCAAATTGAAAAAGAGAGAATCCCCAAGGGTCCCTATAGAATAATTGTCAGAGTGGGAATCTCTTACAGAAAAAGAAGATCTAGCGATATATCGAAATGATGGTGGTAAAGAAATTAAAAAAAAAAAAACCACAAACAAATAAAAGAGGGCCATGCAACGACTGGGAAAACTCGCTGGAAAACTATTGAATATAGGAATAGAGGCAGAATCCACTACAACCGCATCCACAATTTGGTCCCTGAGCCCCACTCACAACGGGATTTGGTCTAACCACAAGAGTCTCTCCTCCTCTACTGCTGCATCCCGCTACCGCCCGCTACTCCCCGCTGCTGCCTGTTGGCCTGGTCAAGTGCTGCACTGCACCCTGGCGTATACTTAATGCCAATTAGAGATGCGTGCGCTTTTAATTAAGAGCAGCAATGAATACTTAATGGGAGTGACAGAGACAGACAGCAAGCAGGGAGAAGGAGAGAGATAGAGAGAGAGAGCATCATTTCTGGCCAAGGCCAATGCGGCGTATGTGTAATGTTCTGTTTTCGGTTCAAGTAAATAAACTTGGATGAAAATTCAAGCCAAAACCGAAGGTCATTCTCGTTCAGACAACCAAACAGAGACGGGGGAATCACAGATAGAGAAAGAGCTCATATAAAAGAGAGAGAGCGAAAGAGAGGTAGCAGAGATCGACAAAGACAGAGCCGCCATAAACAATACGCAATTGAAATCGATGCAAATTCGAGAGGGATGGGGTGGGTGAAAAAAAAAACCAGCATCCACATCACATCACACTTTTGTTCGTAACTTTTTCCCGATTTTTCTCCCAATTTGCGTTCAAGTTTTTCCCCGATTCTTCCCTTCCGCCGTTTTCACCGTGTGTGCTTTGGTATAATGAGATGCGAAAATTAATGAAAAACTCGGCCAAAAATACATTCTCTGCGCAAAAAAGACAAAAAAAAACAAACAGAACAAAAGACAATTAATGAGAAAAGTAACAAATGGCAAATCAAACGGAGAAAAGAGGAAGGGAGAGAGCGAGAGAGAAGGACAAATTTGCGTAAAAGTTTTAAATAAATCAATGATTTATAAATAAAATGCAAAAACTACACGGAAAATTGCATCGAACGAATCGATTGGGTTGTCTTCAATAGAGAATCTTAAAAGGCAGAGAAATCAAATTAAAGTTGAAAAAATAAATGGAAGAACAAATTGGGCAAGAGAGTAGAGGCCATAGAGAAATATAATGCAAAGAGAAAAAGAAAACACAGGAAGGGAGATGCATTTAGTAGTTTCCTAAACAACAACAAAAAGAACACCCAAATATGCACATGAAAATGTTAAAATAATTGTTGGAGAAACCACAACAAAGAAAGCGACAAATTAGACAAAGATAAAGGGAGAAAAGTGAAAGAATGGGGGTTTTTCAGAAGGGCAAGAAAAATAGGGAGAACCAGGAGTCTGAGCTGGAAGGACAAAGGACATCCCCCAAATGTCAAGCGACGACAATTTTTGTGTACCGAAGCAATTGATACCTTTGGCCCATCGGTATTTTCTTCCTTTATGTTAATATAATGGCAAAGATTTGATCGATGCTTCTCTTTTAAACTTGCAAACATCTGTTCAAAACCATCATAACCTAGATTCAAGGGTATCAAAACGGAAGTTGCTGTCAAAATGTGTCAAAACCAAAGGCTAACACAGGGAAAATGTGGGGAAAAGATGCAAGGAGACTGACAAAATACAAGAAAGAGACAAAGACGGCAAGCAAAAAGAGGGAGAGCATGCAGCATGTGACACCAGATTTAGCAAAAGTCGCCTGCCTGCCTCTGCTGCCTCTTGGATTCCCTTGGTTCCTTGTGCTGGCATTTGTGTGTCTGTTGGTTAGTTAGGTCAACTTTCAAATTCCCCAAAAAGTCCTGACAATGCAGATGCGAATACTCATACACAAACACGTACATAGGCACATAATGAAAACGGCAACGCAGACAAAAGGAGAGTCATCTGTCTCTGCGGTGAGAAGAGGAGTGGCAGAAGGAGCTGCTGCAAAACAGCTTACGAGGCAGAAATGACTTATAATATCTAAGCAAAACTAGCAGAGAAAATAAACAATAATTTAGATCAGAAATCCATTTTTACTGTACAAATATAGCATTAATCATAGAAGAAATACAATTTTCCGGAACAACTACAACATTTTCACTGAAACTTACAAGCCAAAAGTCCCTGCTGCTTGTTTTGTTTTCAATATTTATCGTTTTCATAATTAATCTAAAGCAAAAACCAATATAAATTTATTAGGCGTGAATTCTAAATTCCAGTGCAAATTCCTTTAACTAATTGACAATATATTAGACATTTCACACAATTCGATGGTCGAAATGCCACGCAAAAGGAATACAAGCATCTCAATGGATTGCACATGGAAAATCCATGGCAGATATACAGATACGAGTATCTTACAACCTCTCAAGTGTTCACTGGAATGGGGGGAATGACTGAGAGCCAAAAACTGCAAACACATGACAATTGCAAACATTTTGTGTGTGTGTGTGGTATGTGGATTCTTTTTCTCTTGCTTCTGTTTTTGTTGCATACAATTTCAAATTTGAAAATAAACTCGAGTGGAAGCGAACCAGCATCAGCCGTGGGGAAGAGAGGCAACAAAAGGGGAAAAGAAAAACCAGCAAAAGTGTCAGACAAATATCTAAGAAAATGGGAAGAAGAATGGGAGGAATATCTTTAAACGTTTGCCATGCCGCAAGAACAAAAACTCTGCCACACACATGGGAATGCATTTTTTGAATATTTTCCTGCGACTCACTCGTGTGTTTGTTTGTGTGTTTTGTGTCGCACCACAACAAAATACAAAATACAAAAAATAATCGCACTCGAAGGAGTTCGCTGAACTGCATTCAAGATCCACAACAACGAAAGATCAAAGATTATTTAAGTAGAAAATTAAGAGATATTCCATATTTCAAGATCGTACAAAAATAAAGATATATATAATCTTTTGGAATATTCTGAATATGTTTTTCGATCTTTTGATATCGGGGCACCCGATTATGCCCTGTTTCCTCTTTATTCTACTTGTCTCTTTCCTTTCCTTTTACCTAATTTTCGAACGAACTTGGTGAAACGATTCTCCACAATCGCGTGCACTCAGGAATAGTATTATCAAATACACTTATGGAACGGTGACAGTCTTTCCAATCTACATTGCACCTACCGCTTGTAGTATTCTTGCACACTTTTAATCACTGAATTCGGCAGTATATTCTTCTGAATGAATTAAAAACCAACACCTTGCAGTGGGGCCAATCACATTGGAACTGAAAGACAGTCCCTCCAAAGCCCCATCATAGCCCCGGAGACGAAGCCAGAACTCACCGCAACATTCAAGACATTTCCAGACCCCAAAAAAAAACGAAACTGAAACCAGAGCCCCGAAGAGAGGGTGGGAGAAAGAGGATGGATCTGTTTCTGTTATCACTAGACCCTGAAAAATCTGTGCGGCACCTCACGTGCCCCTCACAAAATACGAGAACAAACCCTCGAGAATTCTAGAATCACGACCCAAGCGAATGGTTACAATATGGAATATTTTTCATTTTCGTATAATTTGTTTTGATTCATTTGAATTTTTTCTTATTCATTTTGTTCAAGGTTCAACAAATTTGTTTGGGTTTTCGCAGGGTTTCACTTTTAATAGATACGAGAGATTTACTATAGAGATTCGCATTCGGGGTTTTTTTTTTTTGTTAACGATTCCGAGTAGAATTATAATACGAAAATTCTAGCCCGCTTATCAATGGAAACGCCACCGTAACGCGAAATCAACTGAAAAGATCCGAAGCGGAGAAAACTTTTTCAGCATCCTATAGAAAGAAAAAACGCAGAGAGAGAGAGAGAGAGATCATTTGGGGATCATTTCTCTCTTTTGGCAAATTGCCCGTTGCGTGGCTTGTTGGGGCCAGACATGTGGCAGCCAGCCCCCAAAGTTCCGTTTGTCATGCCCCACACACACAGGGTGCTCCAGTCGGCACTCCCCTGCTCGTGCGAGGGCACTTGTCAAGCTGCCAGATTGCAAAATCCGCCAAAAACACCAAAAACCAAATGTTGGGAAAGGCCAGAAATGTTCTCTCTCTTTCGCTGTCTACGGTGGGTGTCATGGGTGCCACAGAGGAGCCAGAGGTGTAGGGGGCGCGCGCACACATTGCTCAAAAGTCGAGACAAATTTTGGGCTAGTGATAGTCGGTGGGGGAGAGAAAGAGGCGCCTGTATTTATCTAATTATAAAATGGGAAATTAACTGAAAATAGTTTCTACGAATTTCCCTTAGAGAATTTCAACGAGCGAAATTCGGAAACGATTTTTGGAGCAAGAGAATACACGAGAAGTACAATATAAAAATACAATTTTTATGGCACAAAAGTTCAGAGCCCAACGGCAGCGAAAGGTAAATCAATTTTACTTTTAAATGGCGACATTTACACCGCGCAAAGAAAATGTCTTTTTCTTACGAAAATGTGGCATCATCAGCGTTTTTGACGTGAAAACATTTGTCAGCTCATTTTCGCAATGGACGTCATCAGTGCCGGGGAAATCTTAAAAAGAAATCAAGCGAAAAACTAGACAACAGACAGAGGACCAAAGGGGGAGGGACAGGTAGAGGAAAAACTAGCCACCAAACGTAGGGTGAAGAGGTAGTGGAGGGAATACAACAGAGAAATGGACAATGGTGGCTGCTCATTCTTGGGTGGTCAATGCGACACTTGGACAAAACTATGCGGACAACAAAGCAGACGACAGACAGACTGTGAACAAGAGAGGGAGTGATGGGCAGGGGGAGAAAGAGACGTTGCGAAATGGTCGGCAAGTGGCTGTCAAAACCCACGCATCTGTCATTGAAAATGCGGCTGTTGGGGAGGGGTAGGGGTAGAGCAACGAACTCTCGAGGCAGAATCATTTTTCTCAATGGAAATAATTTGAAAATAAGTTGACACTAGCGACAGCTGTTGGTGGTTAGCGGCACTAACGATGAAAGCTTTTCAATGAACTTTTAACTAACTTTTTTTCAGTTTAATTTGAAACTTTGGGAGGGAAAACTGAAAGCTTTTTGCAAGAGATTTTCAACAGTGTGGCAGCTCTGTCAGATGAAAGCTTATTTTAAGCGAACTTTCAATAAAGTGGCAACGCTTTCTTAGAGGTGGACCAAAATGTAAACAGAAAAAGGTAAACAAAGGAGTCGTGCTCAAATCAAGGATTACTGCTCTTTTACTCTAACGGTTTCAGTAGAGGGAGATAGAGAGAGAGAGAGCAGGAATGCACTTGTGTTTAGTATGTAACGGCTATCAGGGTGCATCAAACGCAAGTTCACTTTTTGCTCTTAATCTCACTCTCTGGCATAATTAAACCTCTCTCCTTGTGTAATTATACCTTTTTCCGAACTGTGTTCTCACTCTCTCTCCGTTTTGCATGTCCATTCTGGCATGTCCCTTCTGAATCCCATACCAGAGTTTCCTGCACTTTCTCTGCTCCAAACAAATTGTCAATATTTGAGAGAGTTTTAATTTGTGATAAATAATACCTTCCGTTTGGGATTAACCAGTACAAAATAAAGTGATTAAATATTTGTCGACCTCTCCCCTCGAACTTCCCAAACAGCACACTTCACACCCCCATCCCTTCCGTCACAGCCCCCGACATCATGTCTCTTTTTTGTTGATTTTGATATAAAGTGGAGCACAAAAAGAAGCAGCGGCAGCGTCCACATAATTTATAGCCAAACACAGATACATACAAACACATTTGGGGCCTTCTCTGCTCCGCCTTCCATCCCATACAGCCCCCTCTCATAAGAGTTGTAGTAGTGGATGAATAGTATTTTCCGTTGTGTTATTTATAAACTCTTGGATGTGACAGACGACAGGCGAACCATTCAAAAATTGTGCCATGCAGCACCGAAGCCTAGGCCTTCGGTTTGGGGCTCCCTTTCCCTCTCTTTCTACCTACACATACGAGTATCGCTCGGTCTCTTTCGATCGCCCTCTTCCGCCAGCCTATTCCCCATTCATGTGTCCCTGTCATGTCTCAACTTTTGACAGTGCCATGGTGCTGGGTATAAAGGCTACATGTATATCGTATAGAGAGCAGGTGTAGGGTATGAGTGCAGGGTATAGGGGGTGAGGGGAGGATGGGTGTAAAGGTACGATTACGAATGGCGCTTAGCATATGACGAGTGCTGTGTCAGCGCATTGAAAAGAGCACAGAAGAAGCAGCCAAAGAAAAGTAAGTAAAATATGCGAGACGTCGAAAGAAAATCAAGAAATTGCCAGAGGCTTGCGTAAGAGGGGGGTTAAAGGCAACCTTTCAGAGGTTAAGCAGGAAACAGAAGGAAATGCAAAAACTTACGCTGATTAGTCTTCGAAAATAGCCCACAGTTTCAAAGAAAATCAGTAGCCTACAAACAGGAGGAGCAGTTAAAAAATATCACAGAAACAAGAGGAACAGGAGTCTCCACTGTAAATGAAGAAAATTGCCAGGAAAGGCAGTCCATCCAGACTGCCTGCCTCTGGGCCTGCACCAACATCCATCCATCCATCCCCCCAGCAGATAATCCAATCGGCTGGAGTTCATTACCTTACGACTTCTCCCTCCCCCTTAAGCCAACAATCCTTCAACCACCCGACTGGGAAATCAATAAATCAAGGTGAGCCACGCCCCCACACTTCAGACACACTGCCATTTATGAATTAAAAACAGAGCCTCTCTATTCATCCACTCATCCACTGCTCCACAGATAAGCAATGCAATCATCAGCAGAAGCAGCAGAAGAGCAGCCAGCAGCAGCAGCAGCTCTGGAATTGAGAGTCGACAGGGGAAAGGAAGGCGGAAGCTGGGGGTCTGCAATTTCAATTTTGTAATCAGCCATAGAAATCAGCAGCAGAGAGGAAAGAAAAGGAGAGCAGAGCAGAGCAAAGGGTAGAGCGCAAAATAGAGCTGATCCGAGCAGCAGAGCCTAGGAGAGCATAGAAGAGTGCCAGAGAGCGAGGAGCAACGCATCATTGAATTCTTAATCTGGCATTAATACAATTTTATGTATGGAGCGCGGAGAGCAAGAGCAAGGAGAGACGCAGAGGGAGTGAGGGATCAAGGGAGCGGGAATCCCAACAAAATCCGCAAAAAAAAAAATAGACAACGACGACGAGCCTCGGACCATGAAGATGGGACAACGAGACGACAGATTGTGAGCATTGCACTCCATAGCTCCAGAACTGCATTCAGAGGAGGAGCAGGAGGAGGGGAGAAGGTTCGCTTGGAATGTCGTCGAGCCGTTGTCGCTGTCGCTGGCGTTCCTCTACATTTTCTCTCCCTCTCTCTCTCTTTCGCTCTCTATGTCTTGTTGGGGGGCTGCATTTGATATGCCTGCTGGTTGACCCATATTGGAATTTGCCTCCAGAGTCTCCGCCAGAGTTGCAGCCACAAAGTAAGCGGCGGAGAGGGAGGACGTAGAACGGCAGAGCGGAGGGAAAGAACGAAGAGAGGAGGAGTAGGAGCTGTAGTAGGACTGCAAGGCGGAGTTGGGGCGGTGATATACAAGTCACGATTTGTACGCCGCTTAGAAAAACTTGTAATGAATGTGGGATGCAATGAAATAGAATGGAATGGCCAAGGGGGAGGGCAAACCAGGAGGCTCCACTCCACGCTGCACAATGAAGTCGAGACCTGACACACACACACACACACAAAGAGGGAGCGAGAGAGATGCAAAGGTGTTTGAACTCGAGCACAGACAAAGTTCAAAAGTTCCCCCAGCTCCAAATGAAGCAAGTTTTCAAGAATGACCTGAGAATGCACTTCTCTGGGGATCTCTGGGTCTCCAAATTATAAAGGCTAGCAATTATATTTTAACAAAGGAAGGAAGGCAGGAGGAAGCGGCAGAGGAAGGAAGGGAAGTGCATCCTAAAAAAAAGCAATTCAAAGGAAGACCCTGAAGTCTCCAAATTCATAAGTAAAAAAATCTCACCTTCATTTTCGCTGCGTCGCCGCCTTGGAACACTGTTGTAATTATTGTTATGATAGTGCTCCATCAGTTCCGACTTCTCTGTGGACTCGTTCTCCTGCTTCTCATCCTCTGTGTGTACGGGGGAGGAGGGGCCCGAGGAGGCGCTGGCCACCGGCGAGCAGGAGGCCGCCGAATTGGTGCTGCCACTGAGACCGTTGCCGTGTCCTGTGACTGCCGCATCCAGGGAGCCTCGCTTGGCCGCCTGCATGATGTAGGCGCTGTTCGAGGCGCTGCTGGTGGGCGAAGTGCAGGAGGAGGGCGTGGAGCAGTTGGTGAGGTTGGACGTCTGATCCTCAATCAGATCGATGGACTTCTTGCGCGGCTTCTCGGGCGGTATGGGTGCCGCCTGGATGTTCTGTTGCTGCTGCTCCTGGAGCAGGGAGCGCTGCATGGCCGCCGTCACGGCCGCTGACTTGGCGGGCGGCGGTGGGGGCGAGGGCTCCACAGCTATCTTTGTGGGCGACGAGCGCACTCGCTCCGGATTGAATTTCACCGGACTGACATTCTTTGGCTTCACCGCCGGAATGGGCGGCAGTGGCGGTGACTTCACAGGACTCCCGATCTTTCCGCTCCGAGGCTTAATCTCCGGCGGCGTTTGATTGGGGGCATGCCGCATGGGAGGATTGGGACTGGCATTCGGCGGCGGCTCCATGGCCGGCTTGGTCGTGGCCTTCTCTCCACTGTCCATGATCAGTCCGGTGCCTGGGACCGTGCGTATGATGTCGCACCGATTCAGATCGCTGTGGGTGCGCGTCGTCTTTGTTTTGGTGAAGTGCGATGTCCACTTCTTCTGCTTCTCGATGAGCTCCCGCGAATTGAACTTCCGCTCTGGCTTCTCCGGCTTATCGCCCCCGGAGCTGGCGAAGAGTGCACTCACAGATCCTCCAGTTGCTGGTGGCGGGGTCACCTCCTCGCCGCCGCCGCCGCTGGCCTTCAGGCGCGAGATATTGTGCTGCGGATACTTCACCACCGATGTGGGTGGCGTCTGGGAGGATGGCTCCACTATAAACTTGCTGTTGCTCAGCCGCTGCTCTGGCGATCCGTTCTGTGCTGCCACTGAGGCGTTGTTGTTGTTGTGAATGAGCGACACGCCCGAGGGGAAGGGCGTGCGTCGCTTGGGCGGCGACTGTGAACGATCCGAAGAGCGGGACGATGACCTATCCGAACCGTCGCACAGATTATCCTCCCGGGAACCGCTTCTCAGCAGCCTGGAGCTCACATTCGAATTGGACTCGACGCCAAGCTTCTCGAAGAGTGCTCTGGCATTGTTGAATCTCGCCGAATGGGATGGAGCGCCGCCGCCGCCAGCTGTTGCTGCTGCATGTGCGGCTGCCACCGCTGTCAGCTGCTCCACCGGCTGGATCTCGATGGGTTTCCGCTGGAAGATGTTCGCGATTTGGCTCACCTTACCCACGGCAGCCGGCGTGGGGGCATGGTGCATGGGCTTTTCCATACTGCAACTGCAACAAAAAAAGGGGAACAACTATTGATTATATCAGCAATAGTAAGTACGGCGGTTATCTCTATGACTAAACCACTAAACTGATAGCAGCCGCGCCCCAAATGAGCCGCAAAACAGATAAAATCGAAGCGATTAACTTTTACGATTATTGTGGTTTTTGTTTTTGTTGGTTTCGTTGGTTTTGTGGGTTACCTTTGCCATTTTTTTTGTCACCCGTAGATTTGACTGACACTTTCCCAAAAATACACAAAATTTTCACCTTTAGTATTTTGTTTTTTTCCCCTGGATATTATCTCGCATAAAACTTTATGATTTTTGCTTTGTTGTATGTTTATTATTTTTTCTGCACATCAAACACAATTAATGGCACCATTGATGGCTGATGGACCCTTCACCTACGGCTGGTACGGGTGTTCGGGTATGCGTTACGTTGTGTGTGAAAGTCTTCGAAGAAGTGAACAAATTAGTTGTTTTATTTGTGCTTTCGAGCCTGCAAAAGAGCGGAAGAGTGGCCAGAGAGAGAGAGAGAGAGAGGTGGCATTGCTGGCTGAAGGGGCTTTCTTGCAGAAAAACTTTCAGAGAGCGAAAGAGACGGACAAAAGGTACGGGGTGAGGAGGAATGTCGGTGCGACATTGAAAGCAACATTTGCACTGGTATTCGTTTCACCCGCTGATAGGGTAATGCTCTAACTGTTATCGACTTTGGCGGTACATATGAGTATTGATTTACGTTAGGCTAGGGCTACATTTGGCAACATTGGCTTATGGAGGTGCTCTACAACGGATGGAAGTGTATTCAGATTGGGTTTACTTTTCAACAGCAATGTTACAATGTATAACAGTTACACTGTATGACAGTTACAATGTATACGGTTGCAATGTATAACAGTTTCAAAGTATAACAGTCAAATAATCATACAGTAAAACAGTCATACAGTATAGGGATACAGTAGGGAAAATATAGTGCAACAATCCTTCAGCCTCGAAATCCACATTCACTGAATAGTTTCCCTTAAAATCCTTAGTGTCCCAATACCCGCAGTACAGCAGTCGTTTTGTGCTCGATATCGAGTATTACACTAATCATTTGTGTCATTAGTGGTGTATATTTAGCTCAAGTGATTATGAATCGCTACACAAAGGAAACCAACCCCATGCAACCCCAACAGAAAGAGCTCCCGCACTATAATTCTATATATGTACATACATATGTACTCATTTATATAACTAAATGGTATATAAAATTTTCGATGTGTCAGAGGGGCGCGAAAAAAGCGCCGTATGTGGCGGAACAGAGAGAGGTACAGATCTACCGAACTTATCGCAATGTCAATAAGGAGTCTACGACCGAACAACCCAGCAACTACATAGAAGAGGTAAACAAATGCACAGATAGTGCGGGTTCTACATACATATGTACATATACTCGTATTTACGTATACTCCATGGAATGGGGAGTACCTGTTTGTTCAAAATTAGAGAAAGAGCGGTGCAGGCACGCCCCGAAATTGAGACAAAGGTCGGAATGCGACAGAGAAGATTATGGCGGGGCCATCCAAAAAGTCCCTCCCCTCCCCTCTTGTTGTATGCCAGTTTACAGAGGCAAGAGATGAACCTTTTGTATGCCAGTTTACAGAGTCAAGAGAGCACGAGACACGTCTGACAAATATATATGGGGTAGTGGGGGTGGCGGGACAAAAGTCAAAGCAAAGCACGAGATACTACGCTTACCGTGAAAACCAATCTAATCTAGTCCGAAATGCACAAAGCAAGTCATTTGACCGTGAATAGGGTGATAATGCCGGAGATAGAGATTAAACTGAGATAAAAGAGCGGTAGATAAAGATTTAAATTAGCCGGTGATCCCGTTGCTTTTGTTACACAAGAACTGCCTACTCGTACATCATCATGGCAGAGTCATGCGATAGAGATACCATTAAAGTAGTATCAGTAGTATAGTTGTGTCACGGGGGGATAAATGGCAGCGTAAAAGCATCGCTTAAAATATCACGTATGCGCCATGACTGCACCCTCCCATGAGCAGGCACCTCAATGTTGCAAGCGTTGCATAGTACTCGTTAATATTTGAAGAGTTGGCAGATTTATTTGTCTGCCGCGCAGATATTGATTTAATGACACGTTTATCCGACAGTCCACCCAATGGCCCCTCATTACGAATTGATGCCACACAAAATGGACAGCCCACGGGATGGGAGGACAGACAGCAAGGACATGAGAATGGACAGCTCTGTTCAAGTGCCACACTCCTTATGGATGGCTTTTGTGTGGCACGGGGATGAGCTGGTGGCCGGTTGTTCGCTTTGCACGAGTATTAATACCATGAGTCCTTTGTCCTTGGCTCTCTCTCTGAGGGTTTATTCAATTTTATGGTTCATGGTGATTGTATTTTCATGTAGTTAAATGACATTTATTATCATTTTTGTGTATGATAGTTTGTGGAATAATGGTTTATCGCTGGAAAGCAGAGTTCAGTATTTAATACATACATACATTCAACGTATCCAATATTTTCCCCATTAACCATTATTTAGCTGTTATACTTTGTAAGTGTTATGCATTGCAACTGTAACTGTTATATATTGAAACTGTTATAACTGTTATACTCCTTAACTTATATAGTTGAAACGGTTATTCTTGAATATTATCTACTGAAGACCCGAGCAGGGGAGAGATCTTGTAAGGAAATCCACAAAGGATCCCATGATAGATATAACATTCTATCTACTATCTTTATAACAGTTTCCTTTATTTTTCCTTTAAATATCAAAAAATGCATCACTTCCCACTGCAATATAAAACCATTAAATCTTACTGGCGTATAAAAGTTATCATTATCATTAGCATAAAGTCCGGATTTAGACACCCCATCAAATGGGGCTATAATCTCCGCACACTAAATGGCCCCGATCATAACGATAACGATCATCATTAGCGCCTTGCAAATGACAACAAAAACTAGTTTACAGTGCCTCTAGTCTCTAATTTTTGCATAAATGTTAATTGTACCTTTGAGAGGGTGGGGGGAGGCAGAGGAGGAACAAAAGTTAAATTGTTCTCGTTAGCAGAAGAGGAGAACCCATGCCCCATGCCCCCCGTGCAACACGTGCAGCGGAGGCGACACACGATCCACTAGGAGGAGGGGGGCAAGCAAGACAGGCCATGTGTGTGTTATAATTGCGTCAACATTCAGTTAGTCTCTCGTTGAGCGTGAAACGCGAAAACAATGTCAACAATGATATGATGGCCCCATTGTAAATGGCATTGAGAGAGGGTCAGAGAGGAGAGTAGAGCAATGTGGCGAGTGGAGTGGAGAACACAAAAGATTGGTAGCAATTAGAGAACGTAGCCACCTACCTACCTACCTACCTGCCCCATTCAACCAGCGAAGTGCTGTTAATGCTGTACACAGTAGGAAGCCCCCGCTGGGAGGTCTAATAGTTTCCCATGAGATGAAATTAAACAAAACAAAAAAACATAGGCGCCAGGAAAAATGATTTCCTAATGAAGATATGCTATAAGTGGAAGCTCCCCTGATGAGCAGGGCACAAAATGTAGTTGCGGGGTCAATTTCTCTTCTACCATGTGCTTTTGTCTCTGCCTCTGCTTTAAAGATCAAAGATAATGCTTATGCTCCACAATGTAACAAGAAGTAGCCATTTAGGTCTGTTTTACCTTCTCTGGGCTAGCTTTTGAGCCTCCTCGATTAGTAGAGCAACAGTGTCCATGCTTTTTGAACTATCAGCGAAACACGAGTCGAACAATAAGGCACACGACATGTTTTTCATTCTTTCGCTTGGATGCTGAAGTCAAGCATCAATGTGCTGCGGCATGTGGGTGCACTTTGAAGAATCCTAATCTTTAGATGGGATTCAAGTCTCTAGGCCAGTTCCAATCTCTGGCCTCCAATTACCTGTGGCAAACATTTTGGGCCTTCCCTCCAATCTCTTCCATTCATTTTAATTATATTTCCATAATTTTCGTAAAAACCTTGGACTCTAAAGATATATCCCTCTACCTCTCTCTCTAAAAGGTAGCTCTTTTAATGGTTATTTTAGTTGATAATTTTATTAAGTTTTATACAATTTATTTATTTTATTTACAATCTTAAAACCTGCCTTTAGAGCCAGGGTCGTGACAACTGTCGTGGCATACAGACACCACCTTTCCGCGTAGGCCCCATACCCATACCCAAACCCCCAACATTCACTTATTGTCTCTTATTTGCTATGCTGTGTTCTGCTGCCACAATTCAAGATGTGTGTTTTGATACGAATACGAAAACAAGTTGTCGTTTGTTCTCGAATGTAGTTCTTGGGGTTTGTTTCTGTGGTTCGTTCTCTCTGCCGCGTTGGGGTTCTTTCTTGTTACGACAAATTATGCCAATTAAACGGTGGGAAAACAAGTTGGCAAAAGAGTCGGAGTGCACACGCGTCTAGCCTGCGCTCGAGTGGGTCGCAGACCAATCCGTGGGGAGACTTGAATCTGCATCGGAATCGGAGTTGGTGGTTTCTTTTGGTTACAGTCTCGAAAACGAGTCTTCAAAGTCTGGATGCCTGCGTTGCCTCCAAAGGCGTTTCACAATTGAGATGATGCGTTGCCTGTGGCATATTTGGTTCCTGCATCGGTCGCACACAGCAATACATTTGCATAATCGAATTGATTGACTTTTATAAGCCTGACAAATGAGCCTTGCCGCCACCATGGCATGCCACATGTGTGAATCAGCGACTTGGAATGAGAGCAACGCCTGGAGCCGCCGCAGAGACTATTTTTGGTTACACGATGAGGGGTTTTGCCGCTATCGAATGATGCCGATATTTGCATATTTCCCCATCAGGTAGCAACAGTTCCTCCCAGAGAAAAAAAAACAAAAATAGTCCAGAAAAGGAGCAAATAGAAGGCCCTAGCGTTACCTATGGAGTAGATAATTCGATGGAATTGCTAGAGGGATGCAATGCGCAACAAATTTGAAGGGAAATGCGTTCAATTGTCCTTGACCCTTGTCTCGCCAGATAGTTCAGCAGCTCGTTAGCTCTAAAAATTATTTGCAAGGTCCTGGACTTCTCAGTTACATTAATTCTATTCACGAATACCTTCAACACCTAGGCCAGCAAACCTCCCAAAAAGGGTTACAGCAGAGTTCAGCGATTATATAAATCATTTGCCTGGCAACCCTCGCGACTGCTGCACATAAAACCCAAAAGACATGGCGCCATGAAGGGAGCGGCTCACCGCCTCTTCAGGGCTCCTCGTGTGCTGCTGGTGCTGCTTCTCCGGTGTTTACATTACCCTCCGAATGGGTCTCATGTGCGCATAATTAAGGAGCAGCTGCTAGTATGAGGACAGGAGCTAACACAAACTTTTCCCCATCTCTCGGTGTTTATCCTTCACTCAGCAGCCACTGTCCCCATTTTTGGGTCTCCTGTCTGGCCAAAAGGATTTGCCGTGTGTGCGCTTTTTTTTATGGCCCAAATGGGAGAGCCATTTCCATTAGTGAGGTAATGTTTCCACGAAATTATCCCGAAAACTATGTTTCCCATTTTTCACATAGAAAGTCTTTAAAGTTGGGAATGCAAGAGAAGGACTTTTGAATAGAAAGACCTTTTCAATTCCGCATCAAATCTCCCTTGTTTGCTCTTCAAATGAAAAAAAGTATTCTTTTGGGTTTCCTCCTGAGTTTAACTCTCGATTTGATCAAGAAAACTTTCTTAAGCCTGTAACAGAACTCACCTTTTGCTTGTGCAACTCGAGGATGTTTTCTTTGGGTCCTTGGCTTTCAGTCTCCTGTGCCACCTGTTTTTTCTCTCTCTTTTGTTGTGTGATTTAAGCCTGGTCAACACCTAGAGGCAGGCTAGGTAGACTCCTCTCCAAACATTTGTCATTGTTTTCGAGGTGTTTGATATTCGAAGCTTCCACCAGATGCACCTCCTTCTCCTTCAGCACTTCCTTCCACTTCTGTTTGTGTGTGTTGCACTGAAGCGTGGCAGGCAGGCAACACCAGTAGCAGCAGCACTGTGGACGCTGTTGCTGCCTCTGTGGATGTTGTGGATTTTGTTGTCGTTGGTTGTTGTTGTCAGGCCCCAATCAACCCACCGCTGGCCTCATCCGTGTCAGCATTTTTGTGTCTGTGTTGTTTTTGCGCAAGATGAAAATGCAAATTTCTGCAAAAAAAAAGAGAAGAGAAAAAACTAAAGGTGAGCGCCTGCAGTAAACAGAAATGCAAAAACTTAAGCTCTACCATGTTTTGGGGGTTCAGTGAACCATGGAGCCCGCTACCGCCCATAGGGGGCGAGCTACTATTCCACCCAAAAGAATTGCCACACATTTTATGGAGCCCTAAGGCATACCACTCGTACACGCTCCCAAACAAAAATGTTGCAAACGGAAGCAATTAATTTCATTTGCAACAGAGCCGCCAGTGGCCAAGTAGTAGTGGCAGAGTCGAAGCCCAATCGAGTGTAACCCCACAGGCAGGGAGAAAGTCTTTTTCTTTTACCAAAAAAAAAAAAAAAACACAAAAGCAACAAATTGATAATCAAAAAGCGTACGTTGGTCTTACAGTAGCCCCACGGATAGATGCCATCCCATACCCATCATCATAATCATCATTTGCAAGGTGTGTTATTAATGCAAGGTGGTAATCAAAAGTGTCGCGTCACTTTCAATCGCTCTTTCGCTCTTACGCTCTCTCTCGCCCTCCCCCCTCTTATCATTCACTCTCACTCAAGGTAAACCCATAAATATTGCCTTCCCTTCTTCCTCAGCAATTCATTCAACGCTTTGTAATTGTCTAATTTATTTGTTGTTCCAACAATTTCACTGGTTTCACAGTGCGTGAGAAATGCGTACGAAATGTACAAAATTTCAACTGGAATTGAAGCCGCTTAAAGTCACTTCACTTGGGGCAGGTCGTGGGGCAAGCTTAATTCGGAAATATGTGCACATATGTATGTAGATAGAGAAATAAACGTTGAAAAGAGAAAGTCATGTGTAGGTAAATTCATTTCTTGAATGAAATTACCAATGAGTGAAGAAGATTATATCATTATTTTGCAGTTCACTAAGAAATTCAAGTGGAAAATGATTTCTGTATGTTTCTGCATATTTTGCAGCTTACATTTGGTTTACTTTCCTCGCACTTTACTCTCATTTATTTACATATAAACTCATAAACCAACTTTAGACATAGTAAATACTGTCACAGTTATCCCTAAACTGTTATTCAATATATTCAAAACCAAAATTTACCTTTAATATTATTGCTGTAATGGGAAACAAAATGGCAAAAACTCCAGAAACTATGGCACTCAACACAGAAACAAAACATACCGAAGTGATGATCATGAATGCAATGACGACCTTCTGCTTTAAGGAGTGCATGAAGAAACGGTATGAATCCCAATTCAGCTCCTTTGAGGAATGTTCGCTGTGTTGCAAGAATATGTTTTATGAGCTACTGATTGACTTGAATCAAAATAAATGCCATAGAACAGAGCAAACCCCGCAATAAGTCAGGACAAATTGTAGTATTTCTGGAGCAAACATTAACAGAGGAGATCTAATAGTAGGTCAAATAAATATATTGTGTAACCTATTTTTGTTCTATTATTTACATACTTACGTACAAATTAATGTACACATAATTCCAGAGAATGTCTACTCTAACGAACGAGTAGACCCCCATAGAACCCCATCCACATGTTGTACATAGAACAAGGTCACATGATTAGGCATCCTAGTTCTCTTGCTCTTACAACGCCACAATCAGAATCCCCAATGCCCCATGCCATTGTTTAATTAGAGAAATTGCTGGTCTTGCTTGACATTTGCATTGCATAAACTAGATGTCAGATGAAAGTGCCAATAAATTGGCATTAGAATCGAGTTGTTTGCTGGAGTCTTTGAGGCTGCTTGCTGCTTGGATGCTTCCTCCTGTCAATCGAGGCACTCAATTATAATCAATCAGATTTCTCATATCATTAGCCTGCTGCTAGCTGGCAGGGGTTTATTGCCTTGTCCCCATAAAAGTGGAGGGGAAAACGAAGTCTCACAAAGAAGATGAAAAGAGATCGTCGTTGCGGTGTTATAACGAGAGTCGCTTCGCCTCGTAACGGTTTGATGTCAGCTTGGGCCAGCTTGGGATTATCGTTTTGGATGTGGATACTTGTGGTGTCTCAGTTGTGTGCAAATATCTCTGCCTTTCGATTATAATTATTAGATGTCATAACTTCCAATCAAAGTTCGGGGCGCTGCTGTATATTTTGCTTTAATTTGAGCTGGTTGAAGAAATCTTCAGCTGAAGGCTGCGCTCTTTGCAGATTTTGATCGTAATTTTTCTTTTGTTGTTAACTTTTACAGGTTTTTTGTATGTTTCGATTTGTTTTTGGCTCTGTTTTTGGTTTTAAGTTAAAGACTTCTTGTGTAAATTACATTGAAGCTTTCGTGTCATGTTTTTTTTTTGCTAGTTTTACGATTTTTTTTTTTGTTTTCTTTAAGACTCTCATGGCTGCTGCTGCTTTTTATGGGTATGGAACAAAACGAAGAAGAAGTAAACTACTTTTTCATGACCTTTTATGGGGGCAGAAGCAGCACCAGCAGCAGAAGCCGAAGCCTAAACTCTGAGACACAGATGAGCAGCATCAGCATTTCATTCCATGTAATGTTTGGAATTGGATTGGTTCTTGCTTCGTTTAGAGGTAGCTGTTTCCCCCAAAGAGAAGTTCCAGTTCAAGAGAGAGAGAGAGAGACTCTTGTGGTTTTGCCTTATTTAGCCAAGTTAGGTGGGATGTCTGGACTATGGACCGTAGTCAGTGGACCAATAAAATGTGTATGCGTGTGTGTGGGAAAATATTTTTGCTTTTATTTTGCACACTGGGGATCAAATGGGGGAAAGAGTAAAGTGGTATAGTTTAATGAGAATATTAAAGATTAGAACGCTGAAGGTAGTAAAAGAAAGAACTTCCACCCACTCTCTTAAGAATCTATTCCATCTGTGCTGGTGTGTGGCCTCCAATTGCATGCCACTCACACACACACACACATCATCAAGAGATTAGCCGCTTAGCAGCACATTACTACAAGTACTTTTAAATCACAGATACTCGTAGCAATCCTCGATCCAAGCCACTGTGGCACCGCCATTGCCACTTTTGCGTGCCACAAAAAATGATAATCATTTACCAGTAAACCATGGGAAAAACGTTTGTAATTTGAACGAAAAAAATATGTTCAGTTCATCAAATCAGTGGAGCATGCAAGTGTTATACTAAACGGCATACGCCTTCAATTTTAATTGCCCGAATGGAATGGAAGCCACGCCGGCGTCATGGGATAATGGATAATTATGGCCAACAAGTGGATAATCTTGCAATAATAATTACAATTAAAATTACAATTACAATTGGCATGGAGAATGGCAAAGGAATATGTGGAATGGGAATGGGATTTGGCATGAAATTCCAATTAAAGTAATTGAAGAAAAACCCGTAAGAAATGTGTAGCCATAATTTATGGATACGATGTATAGAACCATTCAGGGAACACACAAAATATATACCTATATTTTATGGGGAAAAGTCATCTTAATTTGTTCCCAAAGCGAAAAAGATTCATCATCCTTTCATTCTCCTCCTATTGGTCTCTTTTTCTGCCTTTTATTATTTAGTAGCCGCTGCTTCTTTGCTCGCTCTATATTTTATCATTTATTGCCATTGCGGAAAATTGCATTTTCCAAGGTCTCTGCCTCGGTAGCTAAGGAGATAAATGAGAGGCAGAAAGAGCTGCAAAATGAACGCCGGAAAGAAGCAGAGTGGCTGAAAGGAGCAGCAGCAGCAGGGAGTAGCAGGGATGTCTGCTGCATGTTGCACGTCAATTTTAATTGCAAATTTTCAAGGCTGCTGTTGACAAATTGCTTTCAATTCCGGTAGTCCCGAGGCAAGCGGGTCTGGTCTATTGATAAGATATAGCATTTATATACCATTTTCTGGTATATGTATATTCATAATATTATTATTGATTATGATGGATTCAATCGGTGCGGTCTTATCACTAGAGAGATAAGTCTCGCGCGATACAAAATGTATTCAAAGCCAAAGCCAGTTTTTTTTATGCGCCACAAAAAGTGGCGACAAAATCCGCAAAGAGCGAAAGACGGAACTGGAGACAGAGCTAACCAGTTTTTTGCACAGAAAGAGAGGGGGGAGAGTTGGGGAAAGAGAAGAGATAGAAAAAACAAATATTGACCATAATAAATAAATGGTCTTCAAATGCACTTGCACTCCCCATAGACTCCATTTCCATCTGCCTCCTATGGCCACCTCTTTCTCTCGCCATCTAGCTCTTCCACCTCTCCATTTCCCCATCTACCCTTCTTCTGTCTCCCATTTTCCCCTACTTCTGCCTCTCGCACTCGTCTGGATGGATTGTGGCAATGAACTTGACATTAATAGGGTTTCCTCCACCTGCTGCCTAGCGTGACTCCGTTGCCTCGTTTTTCCCCTCCTTTTCCACAGACTTTTCTTCATCGAAACCATTTTCTCATGCCCCTTCAAAAGGCTCAGACGCAAGGGGCACACAACGCAATCTTCCGAGTGCGAATCATGGCGAATGCATAACAAATTTTTAATTCCACAGAAACAGATGCAGCATCCCAGAGAAGGAATAAACAACAGAAAGAGACTGCAGCCTACAGAGAGATATAGAGAGAGCGCGCGCGAGAGAGTGTAACTCCGTAGAGACAGACAGACAGCGATTGTAAGCCAGAAAGAGAGCGAGCGAGCGAGCCTGACCATAAACAAAAAACACAAAACCCAAAAGGCAATGTCCCCCGTAGACGGGTGATGTATAGAGTTTTCCATCCCGTGGCAAATCAAAGCCACAGGCAAAAACGTAACTCCTGTTTTCAGCCAACTTTTACAACGGTCCTAGGTCCGGGTTTCCACCCGACGACTATAAGTGACACAGAAAGTGGCATAAAATCCAATGAAAATGTTAACTGAAAATTGAATCAACTTTTTGGTAGACAGGCGGATAGACAGGAGCGCAAAAACGGCTTGGAAAAACAGGAAACCACCGACGTGATCAAATCAGAGCACCCACAACAGCCACAGGACCCAACAACAACAACAAAAAACTTCGGGAATAAGAGGAAACAGATTCAAAATCAACTCTGGGGATAGTCCCTACGACCCCACTCGTAAATGCAGGAAACACACAAAAAAAACCCGCGGGAGGATGGGCAAAACTTCCTTTTTCCGTTACATCAAAAGCAAAAAAACGAAGGAAAAAAAAAAAAAAGCGAAAATTCCAAAGTTAATTTTGGGGATAAAACCAACAACAAGCAACCCGAAAAAAGGGTCCACAAAAAGGATTACAGTCGCAATAACGCGATTCACTCCACAAAAATATAAGTGTCCAAACATAATTTTGTTGGGTTAAATGAAACAAAAACAGAAACCGCAATAAAAGTATAAACAAGTGTTTTAATTGCTAAATTTAATTTTGGAGAAAAAGAAAAAAACAACAGAAAAATATAAAACAGAAATTAAAATGTCATAAAAAAAACAAAAGCAAAATACATAAAAATAATGAAAAATGTGGAGGCATGACGGAAAGTCTTGACACTGCGATGATACCCATTATCCCCTCCGCCCATTCGTTTGCCACGGTCCGGTCCGTTCCGTTCCTGTTCCACCTCGACCTCCGTGACGTTTGTGACAAATGACGACAAATGCGTGGCAGACGTTTGGTCGCAACGACGAGGGGGAGAGCACACACCGCTGCCTGGCCCTGGCCCTGCCCCCTTTCATCAGATGAAAGCGAAATGAAGAAACAAAGATTCCACTCTACAGCCCCCTCAAGACTCCACTCTCCAATTCGTCACTCTTCATTCCCCACTGCCCCCGCATTCACCACTCTCCACACAAGTGAGAGCGTGACAAAAGAAAACTAAATAAATAATTTAAAAAACAAATACAAAACCCGTTAAAGCGTGGCGGTACGATATGGAATTTAACGCTTGTGGTTCTTTATATGAAGCAAGAGAAAAAACACCCGCACAAACTATTTGTTCTTTAGTTTTTTTTCCAGTTGATTCTCTTTTTCTCAGGTAATTTAACTTTTTGTTAGGTTAAGACCTTCTTCTCTTGGCTAAGATATGTGACAAATGCAACATTTGGTAATTTCCTATAACGATGTTGTAGTAGAAGATAGTAGACGGTTTCCCAATCTTCTTCAATGCGGAACACGATTCGATTTGGCTAATGGAAGTAGGGCTCTCTAAAGTGTGTTCTTATCAAAGTTATTCTGAGCGAAACACAGATAATGGAAGGTCGCAAAACACAAAGAGAAAATCATATATAAAAGAAAAAAATAGAGTACAAATGAATGGTTCACGTGTCGAGAGTTATTGCCAATCCCTTTGGCATTCCTTCCGTTTCATTGGCTTGCAAAATACTCCTCATATTTACATAAGGATTCCCTCCACAAATCGGTAATCGTGTTTGCCTCCAACAGTTCGTTCAAACATCTCCATTTACACAAGACTTTAAACCATTTTAGCCCCCAATCCACACCCAGCTCAAGCAAGTGGAGAGTAGAAACCCCATCGAAAGCTCAGACTAAGTGGGGTCTATCCCCCATATCCCATATCAAAGTTCAACATTTGTGCGACTTTGAACTTTTAGGGCTTTTTACCTATTGGAATATTTCATAATATCCCAGAGTGTAGGGGGTGCTTGGGTGCAGGAGGAGAGTGGAGAGAAGTTTTCATTTTCCATTTTTGCTGTCGCTTGCATATATTTGCCTTCCTTCTGCACTTTTTGCCATATTTTCTCTCTGCCTTTTCTCAGGGAAAACCAATCCAACAAATCCGCTTAGAGTGTTTCAATTGTGAGGCGGAGTCGTCTCCCACACGGTCTCTGCCCACCTGCCACTTGCACTCCCATCCATCCCCCTGACATCCCATCCGACACTCAAGAGTCAAGTGCAGTCGAAACATTTAAGAAAAACGCAAAAAGAAAAACGCTGCTGGATTTCCCAAGCTTCCTCCCTACCCTAGCCTTCGCTTCCCTTGTACGAAAATTGCACTGGCAATTGCAGCATTTTCCTCACTTATGCAATTCTCGTGATAGTCACGATGTCTAGAACTGAACTTGGAACACCAGTTGGAACTTGGATTCTCCTCTGATCTCTCCTCGCCACTCCTCTGAGGTCTGTCTTATCAGCCGCCGATTCACACCAATTATAAATCAATTTATGCATTATACGAGTAATAATCATTATCTATCTCTCTCTCTCTCTCCCTCTAGACAGACGTGGGGATTCGATTCCAATTGCCTTATCAAAGTTCTAATTCAATGCATCTTTATTCACTCTTTCATTGATTAGTTTTTACATCATCATTTCTTGAGCATTTCCTTTCCTGTCATTTTAGTTTCATATCATAATTCTCTCTCCTCTGATTCAAAAAATGTCATTTATTTATGCATATTTATTTGTGACTGTCATCCGCTTTTGTTTATTTGTTTGCTTTTAATTGGATCCTGAGCTTCAGGCAAACAAACAGAACAAACGTTCGAGTCGACAGACGACATTCAACGCTGATTGAATAGTCAGTCGTCTCGCCAAATAATATAAATACATAAGTACATATATTCCATTGTACATAAGTGTGTGTGCTGTGGGGCTGTGGTGCATTATAAAAGGTTCATTTTCGGATGTGGAGCACTCGAAAAACTGCTGCATATGTGGGGGCAGGCAGCCACACACACACCGAAGTTCAAGGAACTTTTAAACGAATTGTTCTTGATTTCAATAGACTGTTTGTTGTGGGTGGGATGGGATGGTATGTATGATGAAATTTAAACATAAATTAAATGATATGTTTGTAAATCATATAAAATAATATGATCTTGTGCCTTTTATGGTGCTATGGGAAGTGTTCAACATCTAAAGCAGATTTTTTATTTTATACGAATTTTAAAAGTCTAAAAGTTATAAGAACCCTACAAATTCCAAGCTCTATTTATGCTTAAATTCCAATCTCTCCAATCTCTCCTCTAGCCCTCCAGCAGGCAATCCCTTGAGGTAATATTTCATTTTATACGAGTAAATCCTCATCTGACATTTCCAAATGTTCCAATTTCCATTTCGCCCTGCAGCACTATACGATAATGAGCTTCTCGACATCTGGTTGAAGCCCTTAGTCCCCTCCCCACCACATTTCCCTCTTCCATTGGGGGGATTCCTGCTGCCACGTTTCTAGTCCTCGAAATCTGTCTGATGCTGCTGGTTCTCCTTCAGGCTTCAGGCAAATTATTGATTTATGGCCACGCGTCGCCTGTCATTCCTCAAGATACGAGGCAGACGAATGCAAGAGGCAGCAGTTGCATTCAAGTTGAAGTTGCAACTGGAGGAAGGTGAGGTGCGCGAATGGGAGGCAGAAGGCGTGACAAATACAAAAACAGCAAAAAGGAGAAGGAGACAAAGAAGAAGGAAAAGAAAAGACAAAGGAGGAGACAAAAGACAGAACCACGAATAAGAGTAGAAAGAATCAAAAGTTGAGTCAACTTTAAGTAGGAAACTTCCACACTTCGTGGGGTCTCTCTCTCTCTCTCTCTGTCTCTGTCTGAGCTCTCACTTCTCAACTTCCTTCTTCACACTTCAGTTTTCTCCGAATCCCCTCTTCGCACTTCCCCCTTTCTCCCACTTGCCTGCTGTATTCCCAGGGTTCTTCTTCTTGGGAATTGCCCTTGCCATCGTCGTTTACTGTACTTTTCCGTGAAGCTGCAAATGCAACGGAAGGAAGCCACAAGGAGAATGAACCAACCCTTAGAAATGCAATCCTGCATCAGCCATCAGCTTAAAGCCAAAAGAAAGAGTAAAAGAGAGGGAGGAAGGATAAAAACAACTGCAGAAAAAACACCGGTAAATGCAAGGAAATTGAATGAAAGAACCAGAAAAAAGCCAACACAGAGAGAAAACGAGGACGAGAGGAAGAGCGGCCACAACTGTAAAAACTCTACCCGCATCTACTACTCCTCCCTCTTCCATCACCTCTCTGTTTCCTCTCTTTTTCAATACGCTTATCTGATAAATTGTCAAAAACTTTTTTCTCGTATATTTCTTTTTCTTTTATACAAATAAATCACAGAAAAAAACCGCAGTTAAAAATTCAATAAAACAAAAGTTTCATCCACCCGATATTTCACCCCCCCCCCCACACACACACACACATGCGAAGGAACTTCCGCATACCCCACCCTACCCTTCACACACATGAGCGAACACTCCTCCCTTCCTGCCTTTTTGAGGGGTCACATCACAAATCCCCTCCTAAGGCAAAAACGAATAAATGGAGTCCGAAAATCCAACGTTTTCAAAGCTCAAGAATTGACAGGGAAAATATGTTTATTTTTAGTGTGGCTAATATACAAATTTTGGGTAAGGCTAATTTTGACCCCAAAAATGGGGTCAACTGGCAAAACGAGGGTTGGGCCCAGACACAGATACCAGAGTCAGACAGGAGGACAAGGGACTGTCCCTAAATTAGCTTAATTAAGCAGCCATAAAGTTATAAAAAGAAAGACAGACAGCAACCTCCACGTTGCGTGATAAAAGCTGAGGATGGAAGTGGTTCTGTTTGAGAGAATCCAGCTAGGGGGGAGCACGGAAGGTTCTGCTTAGAGACTACAAACGAGGAGGGAGGTGTTTTGGGGGCTGCTGTAGAAGAGACCTTCTATGAGAACAAACCTTGAAGGTGACAATGGATGGTGCAATTTACATTGTTAACTCTACGAGTGGTGGAGGCATGGGGTATGGGGCATGAGGCATACGAATGTTCCAAGTCATGCAACTGCCATTCTTTTGCCTCATTCTGTTATTGCCTCATTTCGTGGTGCAAATGCTGCATTTGGAAGGTGGCTTTGGATTACACAATTACAGCAGCAGCAGCAGCTCATTGTCTCCCACAGAGAGGGGGGTTAAGAGCTCTCTTTGAGATGTGGCTTAAACAAATGTATGTTAATGCCGAAGCGACACATAATGTCTGCTGCAGGCCGCATATCGATCGGAGACGGAGAGGCTAAGTGGCTGAGAGCAGAAGTAGGAGGAGTGTGCCTCGAGAAGTGCTGCCTCAAGTGGTGCAGTGCCCCGCCCACCCCACACAAGTGGCAGCCAGCTGGCTGCTGCATGGTGCACGGTCTGTGGTTTATGTTATATGATTTGAAAGCTCTCTTGCTGCATGCTTTACTCCAATGTTTCACTCCGTTTCTTTTTTTTGTTTTACGCCCGTGGGCTACGAAACAAAAAAAACATTTCAAGTTGTTCAACACAGGGAGTTTTTCTAGTGTACAAAAGTGCCCCCAAAAGTGGTTTCCCGACGACCATGGGGCTCTATTCCAAGACGAGACAGAATGAGAGAAGGAGAGAGAGAGAGATTGAGGTGTGGGTTAACGAATGGCTGGGGGAGGTACTGCAGCTGTGGTTCCAAGTATCATTTACTTTTATGCATAACTATAATCAAGAAAATGTAGGAAAGAAATAAAAAATTCTGTAGAATATTTTCCAGAAGGGAAATCATATTCTAAACAATGAAATTTTAAAACAATTTGTTCCAAAAATCAATCATATCTCGAAAACATATTACACTTATAGATTTTTCTGCTGATTAATATAAACAATTAACTACTGAAATATAAAAATTGATCAGTTAACATTCCACAAAAAAACGAAGAAAAAATGTTCATTTAAAGACAAAATTCCAAACGATTTGTTTAATTTCAATCGCAATTCCAAGTCTTTCCTCCACTTTTCTTTGTGCTAAAATTAACTGCAATCAAGTGAGGTTCAGTGAACCCCAGCGCAAAGATCAAATTAAAACTAAACCACAAATGTTCCCATTAAAGTCTCGCTAATATCGCTTTTCCTTAGACAATAAAAAACAAAACAACCGAAAACCCGAAATGGCCTTAGGCCATGAATTGGGGAATCGTGATCATTGATCACCCGAAAGACCACGAAAGCCACGCACAATTTCGAGATTCCTTATAAGGAGAATCCACAACAGCAGCAACAGCAGCCGAAATGAGATAAGAGATGAATAAATAAAAGCGACATTTTGCGCACATGTGTGAGAGCAGAGGAGGGGCCAGTGGGGGCAGTGGGAGACGCAAACGGCAACGGTTATTATAGTCTATTGCCATTACTATTGTTTCGAGTTTATGGGTTTCCATTGAAAAGCTAAACGAAAATGCCAGGCCAAGTCCAAAGATCAGAGACGAGCAACCCCAAAGAGAGAGAGAGGGAGAGTCAGGTCGTGTGCTAAACTTGCGCCAAATCAAGTGACGTAACAGTGGATAACAAAGAGGAGAGGGGCGAGAGATATCGGATCATTTCCTAAACTTGATTTCAACAGCTGCGCGTGGGCCACCGAAAACGGAGACAAAACAATTCAGAATTGGCATACAAGTTGCACTCCCAACTATTGGATACCCAATGACACTTGAGAGAATGATTGAATTTCAATGAAAACTATGCTGAAAATAGGAATAAATAAAGTTTTACCTGCCTATTATTGAAATTGAATCGTATTCATTTGGAATGAAATTTAATTCGTATACCAATAATTCATAGGAGCCCCTACCTGTTACATACTTTCCCACAAACACATCAGAACCACAGTACACCCCAGAAGCCAGGGTACAAAACAAAAACAAGAGCTTTGGATCGATCTGCAATCTCGATTTCGTTTGAAATAGCGGACCGGACCGAGAAGCCGACCAAAGCCGAAGCCAAACCGAGCGGATCTGTGACCTAAACAACTATTTACGAATATTTGTTGTTGCTTGTCGCCGCCGGATTGCATTGCACAAGCTTTTCCATAAATAATGCGAAAAATGTGAAACAATAAATCCAAGGCGCAGCGCATAAAAATGGGCATAAAAGCTATTAGCATATAAAGTCGAGATTTTGCTTGGAAATTAACGCATTTAAATGTTCAATCTGTCAACCGAATAGGATTCGATTTTATGTGTTTTCGTTAATTAAGAATAATTTGCTCAATAATTTGTGAGTGTGTGTGTGTGCGCATTTGACTAATTAATGTTATGTAAATGAAGCGAGCGGGGGCGAAAGTTTTATGTTGGAATTAAACGCGAAACAAATGTTGAGTGGATTTTACGAGTTTTAAAGTCGGCGACAAATTAACGATGCGATGGGATTATTGTGTGAAGGCGGCATCTACAAATTCCCAGTTTTAAGGGAATAAACTATAAATAAACAGAGGAAAAAAGTCACAAAATAAAGGAGACAGAAACCAAGAAAGGAGAATGACTCCCTCTCGCTCTGTTTTTCTCAATTTTCAGAGGCATCATCCATATGGAATACCAAAAATTCATCCTTTTACTCATTCCTTTTCACCTGCTCCTGCAACAAATCAGGATTATAGTCATCTGGCCATGAAAATAGGTGGGGGAAAAATGGATCGATCCCCCATTGAAAAAACTAATATCCGCCAGCTCCATTTGACTACCAGTCGCCCCTGCACTATACCCTCTAATCCCCTTCATCTGGCTTCCTTTCTTGGATCAGTCCACACTTGCACTCACCCCACACCCAAAATCGCTCTCCCTCAAACTCTCTGACTTTAAGCGCATATGCAACTGTTTCTACAAGACAAAGAAGGCAGCAGCAGATTGAGGGGAAGTTGAGGATGGTGAAGAGGGCAGCAGCAGGAGGAGGAGATGGAAAACAAGGAGCTGTAGCAGCAGCAGGAGAACAAAAACAGAGTAAAGTCATTGAAAGAGGGTGGAACAGAAGGAGGAGGTGGTGGCGTAAGAGGAGCAGCAGAGTAAAGCCATTGAAATAATATACCGCTTTTGTAACCAGAAATTCCGCAACTAAAAATAAACAAATGAGAAGAAGCTCAAGCGCACGCGACGCGTCCCACACACCAGAAATGGTGAGAGGGGGTGGAGCCGGGTGAAATGTTATCCAAGAGAAGCAACAAAAGAAGGAGACGAAGTCAGCAATAAAAGAACAGCAAAAGAACAAGAACAATGTGTTGTGTGGCCTCCGCAGCAATGAAAACAGAGTTGCCAGCAATATTTTTTTTATTGAGGAAATAGTACAAATGGAATCGAATGATGTGTGGGGAGGGGGGAGATTTTTGCATATTTGCATAAATGGCGGCCATTGCAAAACAATTACGGATAAAAAGTAGCGATAAATGAGAACCCAGACGGGCAATAGCAACAACAACAGCAACGATACCGACTTATCACAGAGAACGAACCCACTCGCACATACAGAACCTAAGACAACAGCAAAGAAAAATAAAAGTCATTTGCCTCTTGTTTTGCTTGATTTTTTTTTTTGCACTTTTCTGTGCTTGCCCAAGGTATAGTACTATAGGGTGCGACGATGGAAGATTTGACCCGCATAAAAATCACTTTTTGTCTGCAGAAACCCAGTCGGAGAGTGAAAAAGTAATGTGTATAAAAATCAAAGATCGGGAATACCTTACCCTCAATTCCTACACCTTGTGCTAACCCGATCTACGTTCTCTTTCGCTGCAGTTTACCGATCAGCAACGGTTCTTTGCCATGGTATTTCCTGCTCACTTGCACCTACACACACACACACACACACACAAAAGGGCCACCAAAAGCCTTGCACAGAAACCAGTTTTCGTTTTTGCGAGTTATTAAAAGCCATAAAAAAGGAGCCAATGCCAGATGGAGTGCCGTTTAACTGTTAAGTGCGCTTGTGGTCAGGTTTGCCAGGTGTTTCGGGATCTTGGCCAGCTGTTGGTTGGCTTTTTTTTTGGTTTGGTTAAAGAGTGAAATATTGCAAATTAGAATTTCGGTGTTTTACAGCTTTGCTTCTGCGCATTGCGGGGGACAGGGACAGACAAAACACACACTCGCACACGAACATACACACATATATGTACATATGCCACCCCCTTTCTGCTTGCACACCTCAGCCGTGCACAAAAATGCCGCTACCCGAGTGCTGGGTTGGCGGCGTCGTCGGCTTTTGCCTGCAATTTATTTTTATCATATTTCTGCTTAAAAATCAACAATAAGATTGGTGTTGCACCACTCTCCTTCTCCTCCTTCTCCTCCTTCTCCTTCCTCTTCCTGCTTATTGTTTTTGTTTGTATGTGTTTTTTGCGTATTACTTTATGTGTTCTGTTCTTTCGACTCCGGCGCAGCTTCGTTTTAGTTCTCTATCTCGCTCTATTATACAGCAGCCGCAAGCCACCTTTTTCTCCTCTTTCCTTTTTTATTAAATTTCTTTGCGCAAAAGGAGTGGCGTCCAGGATTTTTGCTATTCCCACTGTCACACACTCGCACACACACACACACTCAGCCGCATATGCAAAAGATGGGAATGTAAGCGTCGGCGTCTCGTACTTTAAATGCGTTTTCCTTTATTCTTCCTATTACATATTTTTGTATATCATTTTTCCGGCACTTTTTGTTTTAGTCTTTGCGCGCTGCTTTGACTTGCAGCTTTACACTTGTTTGGGGGACTATTAAAGGGAGGAATTTCCATTACCTTGTTGCGATATTTAACTATTTTTGCGTAAACAAAAATCCTTTTTCGCGCTCCGGGCACAATTTTTAATTAAAACTTCGACGATACGACGCGCGCGGTTTCCGCTGTTTCATGATATATATATTTGATTTGATTTTTTTTTGCACATCTATCAAATATATAGATTCAACGGACTTTTCTGAATTCAGAAAAAAATTCGGCACAGCTCCGTTGTTTCGGGGTTCGCGGCGTTTTTAGTTCTAGTGTGACCCCGGTCTTATCGCTGAAATATACCTTCTGACCCTCGGAAATATACCAAAATATACCTTGCCATTATGAAAATATACCGTAAATATACCGAGGAAAATCATATTCATCAATTTTGATATTCGGTTTAATATTTCTGGCTAGCTAGGACTTTAACAACTGAACATATCATTTTATCAGATAGATAAATCAATTTTCTTAAATCTGGCTTATTTTAATGATATCTTGTTATGGGATTGTTTATAAAATAAGGTTTCTACAAAGAATGCCCAAAAAAATGTACCTTTATTACATGGTAACCACACGGTAACTACACGTTTGCTACATATCAACGTATGTATGGCACTTTGTATACCCAATGGGGAAATTTCCTTTCAATATTGTTAAACTTCTGTAACCCAAGTTTAATACAGCAGCTTAAGCTGCTTTGAAACCTAAGTAACAATGCATTTTTTGTTATCACATTTGGTAACTGCATAAACCATAAACTACAATATAAATTGAGATTGATTATAAACTTATTAACAGTTTTCACATTTTCATCTACTTATAATACAAAAAACTGTTTTTTGAAATCCCCGTTTTGTTTCTTCCTCTTAAGGAAGAAAGCTTCAAGGGAACTTTTAAATGCTGAGATATGTAAAGGTATATTTTGCCAAAACGAAGACGTCACAAAATCTAGAGCTTTCAAAGAAAAAACCTACCTCACCACATAACTCATCGTGGGCCAAAAGAGGGCACTCAAAACGCTCTCCCGACTCGTTTTTGCGCTTGAATTGTGAGCCAGAAATATACCGTGCATATACTGACAAGCTGCGTTGATATTCCTCGATTTTGATGTTCGGCTTAATATAACTTGTTAGTTAGCCCTCTCAGCGCTGAACAAATAATTTTACCCGATCCAACATAAAATTTTCTACAAGACTGGCTTGTACTTAAAGATAAGTCAATCTTGTAGAGCATATATTCATTCATCGTATACAATTAACTTTCCAGTGCTCCTGCCTTTGCCCCAACAGTAACAACAACAATCTCTGTCGGGTTGCAAGAAATGTAAACAACAAACAGAAACGTACAAACATATATGTTTATAATGCGGACTAGCTACAAGAAACATCGTCCCTTCGATTTTCAAACTAATTGATCTCGTTGAGCCGCAGCCGGTGCTTTACAAGCGCACGGGTCTCTCGAACTACGAGGCCATGAAGGCCAAAACGGATATTTGGGCGCAAATAGCAAAGATCATGGGCTGCGATGGTAAGTGCAAAAATGTCCCACTGAAATCCTTCATTAAAGCCAATTCATGTGACACACAGTTGACTTTTGCCTGATGCGCTGGAATAATCTGCACTACCAGTTTCGCAAGGAATTCCGGCGAGCGGACACCAAGGGCTCCAGTTGGCCGTACCTTGAACGCCTGAGTTTTCTGGCAAATATCCGACCGAGTAGTGCGAGGAGCAAGGCCAAGGCTGAAGAGGCCAAGGCCACACCATCGCCAGACGATCCGATGTCAACGCAAGCAAATGATGCACCAATGGTCGTGTGGGAGGAGTACAAAGATGGCAGCGGCATGGAGCTCGAAAATGCGTTCATAATCGAAGAGATTATTGAGGAAGAGGAAGCCAGCGATGAAATCAGCTTTGAAGACATGGAGGAGCAGAATCCGCAGACCAGCAGCACTGAAACTGATAAGCAGCAGAAGGGTGGCAACATCTCCCCCATTTGCCCAAGAAGCTATTTCCTCAAAATGGACGAAATACTCGAGCAGCTCAAGGAGCCGCAGCGCCAACGAGCTGAGCGGCGGATCATGGCTTTTCTTCTGAAGTGTCAGCTCCGCGCATTGCACAACCAGCCCGTGGATGATTTGGTTATTTAGTTTATAAGCTTGCACACACTCTCAACTATATAAAAAAAACAAACAGAAAACACTAAAATTACACCTTGCATTTGTCCAGATCCAGCCAGGCCACCTTGGGCTTTGTGATGAACTGTTCCCGGGGCAAGCTGTCCAGCATGACGGCCTGCTGGCGCACGTATTTAACGAGTCGCTCAATCTGCGCATAGTCGTCGCAGTTCATCTCGAAGAATCGGCGCCACAGGGCGCCGGCCAGCACGCGATCGTCCGACATGATGCCCTCGTCGTAGGCAATGAGTGCGGCTTGAAATTGCTCCGACAGCGTCTCGATTTGTTGCCTTGTTCGGGAGGGATTGTGGGCCTGGAAATGATCAAGGATCATTTAGCAGAGTTTACAACAGATATTGAGTGCCCTTCCACTCACCCCCAACTTCTTGGCACGGGTATTCACATCTCCCCACATTGCCTCCACGATGCAGTTGCGCAGGAAGCGTCCATCCTCGCCCGTCTCCGAGCCCTCGGCCATGGAGCGCATCAAGAGCAGCCAGACGTGCAGCTCTGTGACTAGGAACCACGAGTTGAACGTGTTGGGCAGACTGAAGTCCCGAAAGAACGCCACATAATTGATCTTATCCGCCACGCTCTCGTACAGCAGATGACTGGTCACCTTGAGGCGCTGCAGGGGACAAGGAAATCCGTTGTTACAGGTCTATAATTCAGTGGCACCACTTACCGCCTTTGTGTTGGGCGTGAAGCCCACTTTGTTCAGCACTCGCTTGAGAATTCCATCGTCGGCTGGTGCTTCTGGTGACGTCGTCTGCTTTGTCTTATCCGCGGCGCTGGCCACGACTCTGGCGGATGAGCACAGGCGGCAGGGGGGCTGAGCATATACGAGCGAAAGAGCTGCAGTCTGCTGTCCTACCTGCGGAACAACAAGAAACGCAACTTATTACCGAGTTTATATAAGACTTGCAGGGCAGTGCATTCAAATTAAAGTTTTATGAATAAATAAGTTGGTTTCACATCTTTTTTCTTACCAAGTGGATTCTGGATAAGCCGGTGGCCAGCCTTGCAACTGCCCGAGTGCACTGCATATTTAAATATACTCTAAAATGTATTAAAACAAATTTGTCTATACAAAAATATTAATGGCACGCGACAACAGCCACAAACAGCTGTTCGAGCGGTGCTGCCAACTTTCGGGAAATGAAACCCCAAAAAAATGGCTATAGCAACAGTAAAAAAGCTAAACAATATAAACAATAAAAACCGCACTGTATGGTTAGTGGCTAGGACTAAATACACCCAAAAAATATAAATGTGTGTGGACTTAGTGATTTTATTCTACCATTAATATAATTGGTATTTCAAACGAATGCTAAGCAGCTTATAAAAGCTATTTACAAAAAATGCTAAATCTAGCCCAAAATCAGCTAAAGTGGCAGCACTGGTTAGCAGCTGTGCTTGTTAAATGTGGAATTTGTTGTAAATATAAGTTAAAACAATCAAATAGGCGAAATATGCTGCGTTTAAGTACACAAATGTGCCGGCAAGGTGCCTGGGTATTGTCGCGGCTGCCCAGCAGCAGAAATGCATTGCAAATGGTCACAAGAAAGATGACACAACAGCGTTCGCCGGCAGACTGGACCACAAGCATTCGAACGGAGCCCAAGGATAAAGACAAAATCACAGCTCTTGGCTGGTTCCTGCTGGTGGGGTGACATTTTCGGTCTTTGAGTGATAATATTTGAACCAATTCGATTTCTATTTGCCAGCTCATACCGGCCACCACATTCGGCCTGGGCTGCTGGCAGGTTAAGCGCAAGATCTGGAAGGAGCAGCTAATTAAGGATTTGCACGACCAGCTAAGCATGGCAGCAGTAGATCTGCCCGAAAAGTATTCCTCCCTCTATACCGCATCCATTTCTTGTAATAAAATTGCATTCTTTTTAGTCTAAATGATTTGTCACACATGGAATATCGCCTGGTGAAGGTGCGTGGACGTTTCCTGCACGACAAGGAGATGCGCATGGGACCCCGTTCCCTCATACGCCCCGATGGCGGGGAGACACAGGGCGGTCTATTCTCGCAGCGTGACGCTGGCAATGGCTACCTGGTTGTGACCCCCTTTCAGTTGTCGAACAGAGAGTAAGTTGTCAGCTGTAAGCGCATACCCCACACCATTAGTGACCTGTGAACCTCTCTTGGCAGTGACATTGTGCTGATTAATCGCGGCTGGGTGTCCCGCAAGCATGTGGATCCGGAGACACGCGCCCAGGCCCAGCAACAAGCAGAAGTAGAGCTCACGGCTGTGGTGCGTCAGGGGGAGTCGCGTCCACAGTTCACGCCCGACCACAAGAACGCCAATATGTATCTGTACCGCGACTTGCCACGCATGTGCGCGTCCACCGGCGCTGCCGCAGTGTTCCTGGATGCCGTCTACGATCCGCAGGGCATGCGCAACGGTCCCATTGGTGGCCAGACGCGCGTGACACTGCGCAACGATCACATGTCGTATTTGGTCACCTGGTTCAGCCTGTCGGCGGCCACCTCCTTCCTGTGGTACCGACAGATCGTCAAGCGACTAGCCTTCTAAACGGAACGAACGCAAACGCTTTTGTTGTTATTTTTATAAAATTTACATGCTCTCGTGTAAATGCTTTGCGTTTTTAATGAGCCATATACAGAATGTGCTTATGCTGTAAGGTTTAATATTGCAACTGTCGATCCGCGAGTGGGGGATCGACGCGGTAATAGGAATACAAATACGGTTCAAAGGAGTGCTAACGCCTGTCCTTTGGGCGTGCCTAGCTGAATACTTTAACTATATAAAAAAACACACACGAATCTAGATACAGATACAAATACGGATACGGATAGGGTTACGGTTACGGATACGGATACGGTTGCGGGATATTTACAAATTAGTCGCGTCAATACTGGAAACTTTAAGTGTAAATGCCACTGTCCCCGCCCACAGTTCGTCTCTACAGCTGCGGTACAATGCCCCAGGAGCGGAGCAGGCCGGACCGCTGATACTTCTTGCCAATGGTCTGGACGTGGAAGCCGATCTGGTGCAGTCGCTCGTGATCGAGGATCTTGCGCCCGTCAAAGATATAGGCCGGCTTCATCATCGACTGGTAGATGCGCTGGAAGTCCAAGTCCACAAACTCATCCCACTCGGTGCAGATGACGAGGGCGTGTGTGGCCCGCACAGCGCTGTACGGATCGCTGTGGATTTGCACCGCCTTCTTTACGTTCTCCGGGGACTCCGTGACGCTGGGATGCGTCAGATCGTCGATGATCTGCTCGGGCTCCACCTTGGGGTCGTAGATGTCCAGCTTGGCGCCCTCCTCCAGCAGCGTCTGGCACACGGTTATGGCCGCCGTTTCGCGCGTATCGCCCGTGTTCTTCTTGAAGGCAAAGCCCAAGATGGCAATCCGCTTATCCGACACCGTGTTGAACAGGCTCTCGATGATCTTCTGCGAGAAGCGGCGCTTCTGGTAGTCATTCATGTCGATCACCTGCTGCCAGTAGGCCGCCACCTCCGGCAGATTCAGATTCTCGCAAATGTAGATCAAGTTCAGTATGTCCTTCTGGAAGCAGCTGCCGCCGAATCCCACCGATGCCTGCAGGAACTTCGAGCCAATGCGCGAGTCCAGGCCCACGGCCCGAGCCACCTCCGAGACGTCTGCTCCGGTGGCCTCGCACACCGCCGACAGCGAGTTGATGCTGGAGATGCGCTGCGCGAGGAAAGCATTCGCCGCCAGCTTGGACAGTTCGCTGCTCCAGGTGTTCGTTGTGAGGATGTTCTGCTTGGGTATCCAGTGCTCGTAGATCCACGACAGCTTGGCCACCGCCTCATGGCCCTCGGTCGTCTCTTCGCCGCCGATCAGCACCCGATCGGCATTCAGCAGATCGTTGATGGCCGTGCCCTCCGCCAGGAATTCCGGATTGGACAGAATGTCATAGTGGATGCCCGGCTTCTGGTTCGCCCTGAGTATATGCATAATGCTCTCCGCCGCCCTCACCGGCACCGTGCTCTTCTCCACCACAATCTTGTTCGATTGGGCTATTTCGGCAATCATTCTCGCTGCACTCTCCACATACTTCAGATCCGCTGCACGTCCTGCATGGAGCATACAAAAAAAAACGAGTGTTATTAGATGGTCAATGATTGAGGGATTAAGTGACTGGATGGATGCATTACCCTTGCCATTGCCGCAAGTTTTCGTGGGCGTGTTCACCGATATGAAGATGAGGTCCGCCTCCTTGATGGCCGTTTCGATGTCCGTGGAGAAGAAGAGATTCACATTGCGGCACTTTTTAACCACCTCATCCAGACCAGGCTGTGGAGACAATAAAGAAAGAGAAATGTCATTCAATGTGTAGAGTTTGCGGTCTGCCCCAGTTCTGTGGCTTATAATCCCAGTCACGATCCGCGCCTGCCGTGGCTTCTATTGGTGACGTTCCACATTTGGCTGTAGATAAGATTAAACCACCTTTCTATACGTATATTCGCGTTGTGTCTGTTGTGTGTACGTGGTAGTACCTCATCCAATTATTGTTGCGTCTCATAGGTAACCCCATACATCCATTTCATTCCTTTAAATAAGTTATCTCGTTCTGTTTACGTGCCTTGCAGCATTTTCAGCGATTCATTTAATAATAAACTAAAACTGAGTCTTGCCTCAATGAGTTCTCCCGCCAGCTTATGCAATCCCCCTTTCATTCAGCATTTTGAAACCAGATTTAATTCCATTTTTTTTTGTTCTCATTCCGCGGAGTGTTCATTGAACTCGGCAGGGGGGTGATACATTTCAGATACAGATATCTGGGGAAGAGCAGGTGTTAATAAATGGTTTTATTCGGGTATATGCAACGAAAACTTCTGCCCCGAATTTGGTTGGACAGTGGCTGCTGAGGCTGTGGCAAGGAAATGTAAAAATTTCTCTTATCAAACAGTCATTAGCCTCTTCTCTGATAAGTTCTGCCTTTTTGTTTTGCAATGTTGTGCAAAATTAGCAAAGTGGGGAAACGAAGTGAATACACGTGTTCCATTAGAGTGGGAAATGAGGAAACAATGGGCACGAACCAATTGTGCAAATGCAAAAAAGAAATACTAAAAAAAGCAGGATGGGATGTCAATGTCGATCGATGGGCTGGTTGACAAGGCCGCTTTGATACGAGCCATGCACTGCCACTGGCTGAGAGATGCTGATGACGTTGCCGATGATGATGCAATTCCACGTTAAGTGAATACCAATAAAAAAACAAATATAAATAATTGTGTGCTTTGAACGGACCTTGACGGACCCCGTCCTAAACGTTGACGTTTCTACTCATTGTTTGGGTATTCATAGTGTTGCCCCCTCTCTAGAGATTCGCGATAAGCACGGAGTAATTTGACAATTTCCCAACTAATTTATATATGTACATATATGTATATATATATTTCCACTGAAAGAACCCCGAGATAGCACCAATTGCCGTACTCGTGCTTATCGGCCCACTCGCTGGGCAAGAGACGTTTTGCTTTGGTAGTCCCACACAAGAGATAAGAAGTTAAGAGCTCTTGGCGAATAGGGAATGGGGAAGGAGGAATAGGGGCAGACGGAAGCCGACAGGGCGGAAATGCGACAGTAAACTGTGTGTCTCTGGTATTGGGGACAACCCAAGGAATTTAAATACTTTGAGCAGCTTGCAACGTTTATGGCTTCATCGGTAGAGTGGGAGGGACAGAGAAATTTACTGGGCCGCAGATTCCGTGCTCTGCGTAAAATCGATTCCCACGCTACTTTTCTGCTGCAATCATTTGGCGAATCATTTTCCCTTCCCCCATTTATGAATGACATGACTAATGTCGTGGAGAACACACTTGTGCCGACGCTCGCTGACCATTGACCTTGTTGTTGGGGCCCCAAGTGCGCCAAGCCAAAGCACCTGTACGATGGAGTGTGTGCTGTGTGTCCAATGCTCAATGCTCAATGCCAGACACGCACTGGCCATACCATCCCATCTATCCATTCAAATGGAGAGGCTGCCTGGGCTGGGAACTGGTTTTTGGAGGCAGGGTAGGGGAGGCAGACCACTTGAGCATGAGCGGAATGCGCGGTCAACGACGTCCCGTACGTCTCTTCTTCTCGATGAATCTCGTGGTGAGTTCTCTGATTGATGAATTGTTTGTTTAGGATTAGGCCATACGAATTACCCCCTCCACACCCTTCAGCAACAAGGCCAGACCAGGGGCGCGATGAATAAACCACACACTAATACACACACACACACACGTGTACACATATGTACACGAGAATCCGCTATGTAGATACAAGAAACAGGAAGAAGTGGAGCGGGGAGAGGGAACAACAAAAATTCACACACATTAAACTTAGCACTAACCTCGTAAATGGGCAATTTATCCGAATTCCACTGTGCAATGCGCTCCGAACTTTTATCCACAAGGGTTATAACAATATCGGGACACTTGAGTGCCATTACCGCACATGTCGGACCGCCCACATAGCCAGCCCCAATACAGCAGACCTTCATTGTGCCGTGATTTTTTCCTTTTGCTAATTGCCAATGAACGTACGTCCGTCTCGCGCGTATTATCAAAACTTTGTTTGTTGTGTCGCGGGTGGTTCGGTCGTAGAGGGCTCTATCGATAGTATCGATATTTTGCTGCTAGCCTCTACTTTCGATGGTTTTGAGACTATCATGATAGTATCGAGCAACAGTCGTTGCGCTTTTGAAATGTTTGGATTGTTTGCTATAAGATACGAAGACACATTTGTAAACAAATCGACAGATGGCATCTAATTTTTACAATGGACAAGTTCCTAAAAGGTTTCAATGGTTTTTTAATAATTATTAGAGCTATCACGATAGTATCGATTGTTTTTTCAAAACATTCAATGTTGATATTCCTCGATTTTGATATTCAGTTTAATATTACTAGATAGATGGCCCTCTCAGCCCTAAAAAAATAATTTTATCCAATTCCTCAATGAATTTTGTTTAGGATTGGCTAGTTTTCAGAACTATTTTAATGGGATTGTTTAGATAATAGGGTTCAAACAAAAACGGCCAATGAATAAAACGTAAATGTTGACTAAATGAGACGTCAGTCTTGCTGGTCAGCCAAGTTTCTTCTATGCGTATGGACCTTTGTATACCTTATTTCTTTTAATTGATGTTAAATTTTTTGTTCCAAGCTCCATTGAAATATTATTTATGATTTGATCCTATATTGACATGTTTTTTACCTCTTAATGCATATGTTTGTGTTTTATATATACATTTATCCCGGTTCTGATACCTATTATTGGTACCCGTGAGCTACAACATTTCGTTGATGTCTTTAAAAAAGACACTGGCTAGCCTGAAATTACAAACAATATCTCAAGTCCATAATATTAATTTTCCCAAGGTATTCGGTTTTTCGCGCGCAGATCAGAAAACGACTGAATTTATTTGTGCATTGCGGAATGATAACTTAACTAAATAATGAACGCTCAACATTTCCTCACATCGGGGACAATCTTGCACTCGGCAAAGGGATCGGAAGCCTTCTTCTCCTTCTGGGCGCAGGGCGGACACTCGACACAGCAGATGTCGTCCTTGGGAGTAGCCTTTAGCAGACCATCGATATTCTCGCCCTTTGCCTGTACCTTGGAGCCGGAGTCCACGCGTGAAGCGACGTCGTTGAGTTTGCCCTTCGAAGCCGTTTTCGGCAGAGTGTAGGCTGTGGCATCTGGGGGATTTGGTCTGCCCCAGAAGTCGCGGGGCACATCCCAAATGATGAGCGAGCCGTCAGTGCTGCCGGTGACGAACATCTTCAGGCAGGGACTGTACGCGGCGCTGATCACGGACGAAGCGTGCTCGGAACCAACGCCCACAACGTCGCCCTTGTTGTAGTCCCAGAGCTTCACCTGGAGATCACTGCCGACGCTTATGAAGTAGTCGCCGGTATCGTTCATCGAGATGCAGTTGACCGACGACTTCTTCGAGGCGGTCAGCTCGCGTATCATAGCTCCATTGTACACCATCCAGTAGATGATCCTGCCATCCGAGCCACAGGTGAGCACCTGCACTCCAGTGGGGAAATATGCGGCGCACATGAATTGTGTGTTGGCAGTGACCACCTGTTTGCGGGTCATGCGGCTGCAAAAGGACAGGGACACATCATTGGAGGAGTTGAGGTCTCACTAGGTCTAGCACTCACTTGAGGTCCCAGATGACACAGGAGCCGTCGGTGCAGGCCGAAATGACCTCTGTGCCCAGGTGATTAATGTCCAGCGATGTGATGGGACCCGAGTGGTCCTTGAGCACGCCCAGTAGCGACTGGCGGTACGGATCAATCTTCCACACACGCACCTGCCCCTCAATGCCGCCGGTGACAATGAGGCGACCCGTGGAGGACACTGCCAGAGCACTGCAGCCTGCAATGGAGGATTGTGCTTCAGAATGGGGACGCAGCAGGAGGCCGACAACCGAGCAGCGCTTACCCTTGTTGTGTGCATTGGGAATGGCGTAGATGAGTCGCCCGGTGATGGGCGTGAAGGCGCGTATGATGCCATCGTTCCACACCGAAACAATGCTGGTGCCATCGTGGGTGAAGCGCACGGCGGCGCAGTTGAAATTGTAGACCATGATGCGGAGCAGCTCCTGCTTGCGGCCCGACGACCAAATGCGAATGCACTCCTTGCCCGAGGTGGCGAAGACGGCGGCATAGGCCCTGCAAGGAGACACGCTATTAAGACACAGCCCTTTGTGGGGGAGGGGGCACCCGCGAACTCACTTGGGGAACGTGATGCAGTAGACGGACTTGGTGTGGCATGTGCGCAGCAGTTTGAGCTTCCACGTGGTAATGGTCAGCCCGTAGATCTCGTTGGTGTCTGTGCAAATGTAAAACAAATCCTGGGTGGAGCGGACAAACGATGAGATGCGCCCCGAAACGCGTGTCGTTTTGAGTACGCGCAGATACGGCCAGGTGGGTCCCGGATAGTCCCGAAAATTGATGAGCGGCACATCGGTGCGCTCCTCCACCAGCTCCACATCGCCGTTGCCGGCACCGATGAGGAGGCGGCCATCGCCCACGATATACAGAGCTCGGACACCATTCACATACCGATTGCAGTCCCTGCCCGAGGGCTTGCGGGCATTGTGAGTGCCAAAGGCGCCCAAGATGCCGCTGGTGGTGCCCGGCCTGCTGACATGGTCGCGGTCACAGCAATTCAGCGTAATCTTCACTATGTCCCCGGTGCCCGTGCCCAGGTAGGCGATCTCGTCCTTCTTGTTGATGCGGGCGCAGTAGAAGACGCGCGTCTTGCTGGCCATGTGCACGTCTTGGACGTAGAGCTTCTTCTGCTCGCGCAGAATGCTCCACAGACGCAGATGGCGATCGCCAGCGGTCAAAAAGAAGAACGGATTATTGTGCATGGGACGAACACTCAGAGCATTCCCAGAGATGGCACGGGAAGCTGGCTGCCGGCAGATTGGGGAGCTGCAAAGCGGAACAAGTAGTCAAATCCCCAGATACACCGAGAGCCCCTCATTCACTTACAATGATTCCATGTCATAGACAATCACCGAGCCATCATCCACGCCGCCGATGGATACCACAAATCGATCCTCGGCTGTGAAGCATATAGCCTGGACCTTCACCTTGTGCAGGTCGTGACGCGCAATCTCCTTGCGCTGATGAAAGTCCCAAATGATGACGTACCCGCGGAACCCCATGTGATTTATCTGGCCCGAGGCCAAATACTTGCCGCTCTTGCTAACATCCAGGCACGATATGGTGTTGCTGTGGCCCGGCATGAACTCTTGCGAGTTCTTTTTGTGATCGGCAATGCCGACTTTGTTGCCCAATGCGAATATAATGTCGTTCGAATTCGGATGCTGACGCACGCCATTCTCCACCTTACCGTTAATACCGAAAATTGCACGCGGCTTTAGCTGCTGGCACTGCTCGGGTGGCTCCATACTTAATCATAAAATATATATTTACCAACCAACAGTTCTAGTTTGAATATTTGTTTGCTTATTGTTTGGCTATAAGCCGCTTTGACAGCCGGCTCAGAGATTGTTAATTTTTCAAAATATACATTCAAATGGCAACCGTTGCCTGGAAGCCGCTGCTCATATAGTTGTCCCGCTTGCAACCGGATGGCCAGCAACAATGACGTCACATTTAGTCAACATATACGTTTTATGGTTTAGCCGTTTTTGTTTGAACCTTTTTATGCAAACAATGCAATAAAAAGGACTTCTGAAAACTAGCCAATCGTGTAGAAAATTGATGTATCCATCGGATAAAAGTATTTGTTTAGGGCTGAGAGGGCCAACTAGCTAGTAATACTAAACTGAATATCAAAATCATGCAATACGATTTCAATCAAAAACAATAAAACGTTAACCCCTTGTCGACCAGGGGGCTATTTAATATTTCCCCGAAATTTATGTAACTTTAACATATTTTACGCAGTACAGGTGAAAGATATTGGAGGTCATTTTTGTTTTGTAAGTAAAGGGGAGGAAGGAGCTACAAGGAGCCCCTACAAATAGTTTTGTTTTCCGCGGTTTAACAAAGGGTGCTCAACTTTTTAAATAGAGGTGTGTTAAGTGGGTTAATTCTCGTTTGATCGCCGGATTGCCCGGATGGTATTTTTTATCGTTATCGTCACACAAGAATTAATTAAAATGACAAAAATAACAAAGAAATAAAGGAGCTATGGACGAAGTGGACAAGATAATAATGCACCAGCTGCACCAGGTGGACGCCGGCATAGAGCCCACGGATGAGCTGGCCAGTTTCACGCCGGAATTGGTGGTGCGCGCTGTCTCCAGCTGCCTGTTAGAAATCCGTCCAGAGTTGGAGGTTCCGCGTAGTCTGCCGGGCGGCGCGATGGCTCAACGGTTCAGCGTGGCAACTGCACTGGCCGAGAGGTGCAAGGAGAGCGGCTACCATGGCGACATTGGCTACCAGACATTCCTATACCCCAATCCCATCGAGCTGCGCCGCCTGCTGATGTTCCTGATCGAGCAGCTGCCACGGGAGCGCCAGGCGGCTGATGACCTGGCAGGAAAGTCGCATCCGCTGAGTGGCAGGGAAATGCTACAGCGTCAGATACGCAAGAAGCTGACGGACCAGCTGACGGCCCTCTGGGTGCCGCAGTTCTGTCGGGCGGTGGGCAACAGGAAATCGCATGGATGCAGCAGCTTGTGCATAGATTTTCGGCCAAAGTTGAATCTCAATGTGCCATCGGCCAATGCGGAGGAGCGGACCAAGGAAGTGCAGCAGTACTTTGACCAGCAGGCGCCCAACCTCTTCCAACAGACGGCGTCCACCTCCTACGATCTCATTGCATCGGTGCTGCACAAGAACGATCTGGAGCGCTGGGGCCATGGCTTGACCGACTCGGGAATACTGCTTCTGGGCAGCGAAGATCCCGTCATTCCATTGGTTCTGGCCACAGAGAAGCCAGCAGCGGCGAGTGCCGCAGAGATGACGCCCCTGGAGGAGCTGACGGACGAGGTACAGAAGCTTCGCTCCCAATGCGAGACACTGCTGGGCGAGCGCAAGGCTCACGCGGCTAGAATAGCAGCACTTAAGCAGCGGGAGAGCGAAGCCACCAAGGAACTGGCGGACATTCAGCCCCAGCTGAAGCTGCACGAGCGCACCTGCCTGGTGCTGGCCGATACAGAGCAGAATGTGACCAAACTGGAAGCCCTGCTGCAGGCCACCGAAGCCAAGCGTCACACACTGACGCAGCAGTGGCAGGACTATCGTCGGCCCTTGCTGGACACCCTGGAGACCCTGAAAACGGCCAAGGAGGCACAGCACGTCCAGAGCATTCGCAGTGGGATTGAGCAGCTGGAGCTGGAGCTTAAGGAGAAGACTCAACAGCACAACGATTTGAATACGGCCTTTCGCACGGCCACCCAGTCGCTGGCACCCCGCAAAGAGTACACGCGTCGCATCCACGAGTTCATCAGCAACATTCGCAAGCAGCGGGCGGACATCTTCAAGGTGCTCGACGACACGCGGCAGTTGCAGAAACAGCTGAATGTGGTGGGCGCTCAACTGCAGCGCCAGTTTAACTACACCGATGACCTGCTCTTCCAGAGCGCCAAGCACGATCTGCATGCAAAGAAGGCGTACAAGCTGCTGGCCCAGCTCCATGCCAACTGCACCGAACTGGTCGAGTGCGTCGCCCTGACTGGGAATGTCACCAAGCAAATCCGCGAGCTGGAGGTGCAAATCGACGGGGAGAAGCTGAAGAACGTCCTCACCAGCCTGCAGCAGATCACGGGCGACATCCAAAAGTTTGAGCTGCACATACAGGAGCTGCAGTCGCAGATAAGCACAGTGGAGAATGGTGTTGCCAGGGCCTAGACCCGCCCTTTTACCTATGTATTAGTGCCAATTGTAATAAATCAAAGCAGTCACCGCCTAGCGTTGATTTTATTAACCAAAACTGTGACTAGTTTTGTATTTACATTTTTTTTTTGTAATCAACCGCGAGAAAACAGCTGATCCCTTGGTGGTGGCAGTTCTGCGATAGAAATTTCCAAGCCGAAGTCTTTAGGTGTTCTCGACGCAAATTTCACTGCGACCGTTTCTTTGTATGAACCGGTACATTTATATTTTATATGGTTAGTGCCAAAAGTGATTCGTTTTTGTATATAAATTGTATTTTGAATCGACCGCGAGAAAACAGCTGCTGGCAGCTCTTCGATAGAAATTACACTCGATCATAAGCTGTCCGGTATGAAACCTGCTCCAACTTTGGCAGCTGCCGTTACTGCCCCACTTGCTTGAATTCATTTTTGGACCGCGCGCGTCGTCGGCGTGTCTCTCTCCGTGTTTGTGCTTTCGTTTCGTTTTTGTGTTGTTGATTTACTTTCGTTGGTTTTTAATTTAAAGTAAGCGTCCGTCTGGCCAAGCGGTGCTCAGGGCTCGGCCTCGGCACTGCTCAAGACTCAAGTGGAAGCCCCTGGCCAGTTTCTAGTGTCTCCCAGTGCTTAGGGTTTCCCTGAAAAACTAAAATTAAACGAAAAACCAACAATTGCTAGCTGAGCTGCTGCCTGGCACACATCAAAATAAAACACTTGAGTAGTCGCATTGCTGCTGGGTGCTGCTGGGGTGCTTCGTGGTGGTGCTGCTGCTGCTGTGTTGTCCATGCCATGCCATGCCGTGTGCTGTGCCTGTGCCGCTCCAGAACTTGTTTCGTGGCCGGCCTAGAGTTTGGTTTTTGAGTTCTTTTCTTGCATGCGCGCCGATAACACGTTTAACCGGTGTGCGTGTGTGCCGACCACTGCATGTGTGTGTTTGTCCGTGTTTAAGTGTAGTATGTGTGTGTGCGTCTCCTTCAACAAACTGTTGCTTGCTGCTGCTGCTGCCACTACTGATGACGTCGACGAAGGCCCTTCTGCGGCATGCTGCAGGTCATAATTATGATGCTGCCCTCCCAATTGAATTCCAATTAGAATTGCGATCTGTGAAGGTCGTCGTGCCGCAACACACGCACACACCACACAAGAGAGTTCCACCAAATTAATTGGCGGCATTTAGCCGGCCGGCTTGGGATTCGGCGGCTCTGCTTCGTTGACTCTTTGGAGTCCGGGGGGCTCAATCAACGCTGGAGAGCAGCAGCAGCAGTGGCAAAGGGAGAAGGAGAGACAGCAGCAGCGAAACAAAAAGAACAAAATGGTTTGTCTGTCGTTCCGGTTGCCGTAATATTTGCCTATTTGGGGCCACCGGCTCTCACCTTTCGTGACGTTTGCTGCTAAAAATAGCCAATGAACACATTCCATAACATATGATCCGTTGGCCCGTTGTTTTTAACAATTTGAAAATTGTAACGGTAATGGTAGCAGAGCAGTAGCAGAACAGCAAACACCTACACTTATAGTCCACACCACACAGCACACACCAATACCAATGCAAAACACTCTACCGGCAATTAATAAAAAACAAAAAGCAACAAAGTGGAGAAAGAAAAACAGACTTCGGGTGCACCGAAGATTGCAATACCCTTTGCAAGTGTAGGAGGCAGCTCTAAAATAAAGTTGTCCGATTTTAGTACGGTTCGAGAGGGATTATCGTGGAAGTAGGAGCTAAAAAGTATAAAGAGACTCAATTTGGATGAAGTTGCAGAGGTTTACAATCTGTGAATGTGAGCAGCCCAAGCATAAATTAGAATCAAATAGAATCCTTCCTATGACAGCTAAAATATAGGCTATAACATCGATACTTATGTTCCCTTTCATGGCACCCTCCTCCTCCCTGTCCCGCTGCAAGGGTATTTGCAATGGTGAAGTGAATTATAAATCGAAAAACGTTTCACGCCAACGACATATTTCAATGGCTACGCAATAATTTGATTATAGAAAACAAAAACAAGAAAACAGAGTAACCAGCATTGGGAAAATATTCGCCAGCTGATAACAAAAAATTGTCGTTATAAATTTAATTTAATATGTTCCGCAGCACCGCCAAAGGCAATACAATAAATAACCTACGCGTATTTTAAGGCAAAAAGAAAGTGAAAAGTGTAACCAAAAGCAATACGAAGGAAAGTGTGTAATTAGAACAGACCACAAACAGTCGACATAATTAGGAAAATTGTTAAATATGACACCATCGCCGACCAAGGAGCTCGTGAGTGGTGCCACACCGACAATTTCCCGACGTCCGCGTGAGGAATTTGCCGAGAAGGTGAGTGACCAGAGGGACCAGAGTGGGAGGTATACAAGGGATATACAACCCATCCAGAACATCCTGTGTGTATTTCCATTAATCGACCCCAAATGTGTGTTACGCTTTATTCTTGGCATACATATGTCTGTATGTGTGTGTGTGTGTGTATGGATTGGATGCCTTTCAAAGAATATAAACATTTTTTGGGGCGGGGGGCTCTGCTCTGTTCGGACTTTATGGATTTGTACATTTACTTTTTAAACCGTTGCCCGTTTGTTTGTTTTGTGCAATGTACAATAAAATATATGTACTCGATCCGGGGAACACAACACATCAATGTGCCGTCCAAATAAATATAGCTGTCATCACTCTTTTTCCCTCGACCTCTGTCGTAATACTACTATAGCCAGTAGCAGTGCCTCCTCCTCACCTGAGTGTTCTACATACATTATGATTTCCGTTACTGCATCACCCACTACTTGCCTTGTCTTGGCCCTCCCTTCCTTGACCGGCATTCATTTCCGTCTAGACTCCACACTGTGCTTTGATTTTTGGTTCAGTCCATTGCTTTTCTTAGCTCTGACTAATCGAATTCTGCCGCTGGCCCTGGCCCACACGTAGGGTACCGTACCCACACTGATAAGATATCATTTGGCAAGAGCCATAATCGTTGCTGTTCTATCAGCTCTTGAGTTTTAAGAGTTTATAAATGGAAGAGAGAGCGTGGGTATAAACTAATAATATTTATAGACATTCCTTTGGGAGTCGCCAAAAAGCTCCAATTTACAATAAAATTCTTTCAGAATTGAAGCTGTAATTTGCAGCTAAGAATTTCCACATATTCCACACATTAGAATTCCAATCATTTTCTTCTGATTTGCATTCCCACTTCACGCTGACGTCACTTACAGACGCTTGAAATGCAAATAATTAAAAGAAAACAGAAAGACACTTGCAGCAATAACAAAAGACAAACAAATTTTAAAATTCAAAGCCAGTGCCTTAATGAGAGGTCAATGTAATGTGGAGCCTCATTATAGTAGTGTGTATGTATGCACTCGCCCCCTAGTAGCCTGTCAGGAGTGGAATGTCCGTAATCGAGTGATCTGTAAACTGGTATTAAGTCGATGTTGGAATTAGCATTTTGCATTGCGAGAGAGAACATGATATATACACGGCTTAATAGTTGTTGAACGGTTACGGTTACAGATTCAAATGCAAATTAGTTTATATTTATTTATAGTCAAGATCTGGATTCCGACCAGACAAAAGCTGTCACCAGACAACGCCCCAGGAATGTGATATAGAGGCAGAGAGAGAGAGAGATGTCAAGCGAGGCTTCGGGGCACCGAAAACCGAAACAAATTAAGAGACAACTCCACTCACAGCAATCAGTGGGGGTTTGATTTTTTTCCTTTTTCTTTCTTTCTTTCTTTATTTTTGTCAATTGATTGATTCGCCACAGTCGGCAACAAGTTTGTTTGTAGATCAATCAATTGGTTGCACATGCCAAGGAGTACCTGTGCGGGAGTATACATATATATATTGTTTATATACGTATATATATATTGTATACATATATACTTATGTCTGGGGCTGTCAACGATTGTCAGTCAAGCGTCTAATGCAAGCGAATTTAATGGCATTGACCATGAAGCTAATGCGATGCGGAGGAATAAAGTTTGGATACCCTTGCCACAGGGTATTATAGGTTAAGGAAAAACATTTGCCAAATGCAGAAGGGATAAACTTATAAATTGTGTGTATTGCAGCTTCTGTCTGAACCCCTACTATTCCCTCTATAGAACCCCATAATTGCTGCTTATATCGTTCAAATATGTATTACAGATCGATGTCATAGGCTTGTTCCTTTTTTAATGATGATGTTTTTCCTTGGCCAGCCTTAAAAACCTCCAGCATTGGAGGCTAATTCCGTTGGTTGGTTTTTGTGGCGTGCTAAAAGCTAATTTGGTATATTCTGCATATGCTGTTTGCACATTAGCAAAAAACAACACATAACAAATGCAGAAAATATTGCTCAAAAGTGACGAATTTTAGATGCCCTTTGCAGTTTGAAGGCGAACACCAATTTCTACTCTCAGAGAAAAAAAGTTCTGCTGTGGCATTACCCAGGATCATTTCTATGTTCACTCCTGCCGAGTTTTTTCGACTGCTGCTGCAATGATTTAGTCACTAAATTTTAGTGCTTTAGATTCTTATACAGAATCTGTAAAAATATACCAAGTTGCCAAGTATTTCCCTGTGGCTGCCCGCATCTGTAAGACCCTTTCCACAGAAAGGGTATCCCAAGCGAAAAAGAACGAAAATGAGAACGAAAAATTGCCGCACCACATAAAACGACATGCCGTGCGAAATCTGATGCAATCGATGAGATCATCCCGCAGCAGAGCAGCCACTCCACTCCGCAGCAAAGGCAACAAGAATCTCCAGAGACCGAACCCAAAGCCAAATCCCGTACTCACACGAGCGTACTATAAGTCGTTCATAATTTTACAAATAATAAGCCAAAAGCCACAGCCAAAGCCAAGAAGCCAGCATAATCGTTTCATTAGCTTGCGCAAAAGTTTCCCTTCCCGGATCGTTCGATTCTAGATGAGACATCATCCATCCATCTTTTAGAATCTCCGCCATGGGTTCTGAGTCATCCAGCCTCTTGGTGCATCATCATCTTGCTGCCTCCTTGTTGTGCCTTTTGCGTCCCCCAACTTTGTTGCACTTTGACTTTCCATTTCGCGTACACTCAAAGAAAAGGCATGGCAAAAAATGTTTAATTAATTATTAAAACATTTCTTGCGTGTTGTTTAAGTGCCTTCGAGAAGGTGGCAAAATTATAATCATAATGGATTCTTGTTTTGATATTAATCTTTATGGCCCGTCGTCCGTTTGGTTGATTTGTTTTGTTTCTTTGCCTTTTGCTTCCTGCTTTTTGGGCGGTTGTATAAAACTAGAACTGAGTCATCGAGTCATTATTCCAACCCCAAATATCATCTTAAAGCGGCTTCTGTTGGAACTTCTTTTTGTTGAAAATACTCTTTCAGAGGGTATCAATGTGAGGGCTGAAAGCTGACAAATCAATGGCACTTTTTATGTTCTTTAAAGAGGAATCAAGGGATTCGAAAAATCTAAAAATCTTTAGCTCTGTCTTATCGTTCCCTTCTGAAAATTGGAGTATTTTCTCCACCGTATATCAGTTCTGGAAAAAGTGCATCTAAATCTGCGACTAACTGCTGTAAAGTCTTTCATCTTTTTACATTTTTGTGCAGTTTTTTGTTGCAGCTTGTGTTTTTTTTTGACACTGTGAAACTCGAAGCAGTAGCAGCAGCAGCAGCAGTCCGTCCCCTATCGGCGCCCCCCACTTTTGTGGCTTTCCAAATGCCATACCATTCCATATACTATATGCCACAAGCAGATAGAGATGTTGTGTGTGTATATAGGTGCTGCTACGGCTATGTATTTGCATTTGGAGAGGCTTATTTGCGTTTTAAAATCAACTCAAACGCCTTGCACTTGCCACGAGCTAAGTACGGCCAAAACGGGTGGCGACAATTATCAGTCCGTCGACTGGTACTGCTTACTGCTTACTGCTAGACATCTGACATCTCGCTGACAACTTTGTCAACTGTTTAATTGCATTATTAGTTTTCATTGCTACGGACATTTGCGAATAAATTGCTTCAAATGATGAAAGGCGCCCCCAGACCCACTTGAAATTTTGTTCAGCGATGATTCTTCGGCGCCTCGTCCACTGAGGGAAAGAAATGCTCCAGCTGGAAACAAGTTTGATGAATGGAAAGATGACTGGGAAAAGAGAAATTTGTTATTCAATCCAAGACCAGATTATGTAGAATGGAGATGGTATCACCGTTAAATGTGAGAATAACAACCGTATCTTGTGCTGGACTTTCCCAAGACTCTTTGATCGTTGATTTGTATAGTAAATATGACAGATGAGGATAGAGAGTGGCTTTGGCCCATGAGTCTTTTTGGTACAGGTTTCGACATACTTTTTTATAGCCAGAACGTTCTTATAATTCTTCAAAAATGCTCCATCCTTAAGCGACAGGTGTAGGACTCTTTATTTAAATTGTTTCACTTTGTTTTCATTTGCAAAAAGGTTTGTCAAAAGAGGAGAATTCTGTACTTAAAAGGTTAACTTTGCAATTTTTGTTTAATTTTTAATCAAATTTTCTTTAATTTTCATTTATATAAAATTAAGGAACCCTTGTTTTTCCCAGTGCGCGTTCATTTGGTGTTCATTTGGGGTCTTTGTGGTAGATTGTTGCGTGTGTCTTTGTTACGGAGTATAATATATTTCCCAATGGGCGTGTTAGTTAGGTACATAGATACGAGTGGCGAGTGGACGTTTGGGCGACTATGGATATCATCTTGCACACCTTTCCAAAAAGCCAAACAGCAGAGGGTGGGTGGATGGGCCAGGGCAGGGCAGGGCAGGGCCAGGTGGTAGCGGGCCCTGTCATATCACATGGCAGTGTTTGCGCAATGGAATGCCGGCACGCTATCGTTATAGAGAGGGTGTTGGGGGATGGTCTCATCATCATTCTCCATCTCCTATTCCTCCTCCTTCTGGTGCTTCTGCTGCTGCTGCTCCTTTTCCATCTCCCCGCACTTTGTCATTTTTGGGCCACCGGAGGCGTGTCGGCCTTTGTCATACATTTATTCCTGTTATTATTAAATTAATTGATTTCGACTTTAATACGTTTATTTTGGAACAGCTGGCGAAATGCTATTAAAGCAAAAGTTTACGCTCGGATCGTTTTGCCTATTATTAGACGCGGTTTTTCTTTCAACAGCAAAATTATCCATTCGAAACATAAATTTTGCTTTAACTACGAGCATTTTATTCAACTTTTTTTCTGTGTGATCTTTTAGTTTTTTTTTTTTGCAATCTCTTTGGGACGACTTTGAACCCGCGTAACCCGCAATTTGTATTCAAATGTATTTAGCATATATGTTTATATCTTTTTTGTGCGACTATTTAGCCTTAATTTTAGCCAATCATTTACGCCAGTCCAAAATTTCACACCCAACGAAAAGCCAGTTTTAGTGTTAGGATTGAGTCTCTCGAGTCTCTCTGCTCTTTTGCGAAACTTTATCTCTGGGTTCTCTAAGCTTCTGTGACGTCACTGAAGTGCAGCTGTAAGCTGAAAGAGAGAATCTACAAACGAGAGACACCTTGCTTCGATTCGGGAAGAAGCAAAGAGAGGAAGCTTAAAGCAGTGCAGGAACTTCTGAGCAAAGACAGGAGTGTGCACGGCTATGATCTGGCAGGAAGGCAGGAGATTGCTTAAATTAAGAGAGAAATTAATAGGGTTCCATTACAAGTTCTCTTTATAAGTTTTACATTTAATAGTAAACCAGCTCCAGTCTCGTATAACAGCCAGGGATTATATTTCTTTAATTAATAATGCAGACGAAATGCAGCCATTCCTTTTCCCTACACCCCTTCTCGTGTTGGCTCTGTTTTAAAAATAAAACTCTACGTCATCGTTTAGCATTTGGCACTAGGCGGCATGCAAGCAGTCACTCTGCCTGCCCCTCCCGCCTACCGCCGCCTTCCTTCTCCTTCTGCCATGCAGCCGTACATATGTTCATATGGCCTTTCTCCAAAAAATTTCAAATAAAACAGTCATGGGGGCAGGCAGCCCAGCAGTCAGTCCATCCCCTTCGCACCATTAACCCGCGGGCAGAGAGTTTTTTTGTTTGTTTCTTTGCAAAAACCTCGCGTCATGCGTGCCTCCACTTGGCACCTATTTATGTGTAAACATACATATGTACATATACATATGTTATGTATATGTGTACAGTTGAGGTCAAAACAGCATAACCATTTATAAGTCTTAGGACCACATGCAGTGTGGTGTGGCTTATTATTGCAGTGCTATAATTGTGGACGCTGCTGTGTTGGCTCGTAAGTCCCATTTTGCGAGTATGTTTGTTTGTTTGTTTGTGTGAATATTATGGTATCGCATGTAAGTACGAATATTGGATGGACCATGTACTCCCCTCCCTCCCACTCTCTGCTCACTCCGCTCTCCTGCTGATGGTCTATTTCTCTTCCCCCTCATTTGTTCCCTCTTAGTTTGCTGGCTGCTGCTGCTGCTGTTTGGAGTTCGCGGTCTCTGTGCATTGCCCGCCGGCAACCGGTCACGTTTACTGTTGTTGCTCTCACACACACACACACACACACACGCACACACATTCTCTTAAATGGTAGGCCAGCACAGCAGCACCGCACCAGCTGTGTGTGCTCTCTACGAGTATAACTGTAAAAACATGCTCGCCCACTTCCTTTGGAGCCGGCCGGAGCGGCGCACACGTTGGAACGCATTGTCCAGGCGTCGTTTTGTTTGATTCCCATTCCCTCGCCGCCCCTGCAATCTTCATCTCCATCGCTTCATCTGCCCCTCCTGCTGCTCTCCCGCTTCACAGCAATCTCTCCTGCTCCATCGCTTCAGCCTCCTGCTTCCTACTCCCTCCCTTCGGCCATCTACTTCTCCCACTCTTCGGCCGTCTCCTGCTCCCCCTTTTAACCAATCTCTTCACACATCTCCATTACCCTCTCTCCGTTAGAGTGCGTTCGAGTGTTTGTGTTAATTATACCCTAACCGAGGGCACTCAAGCGGGGGCTTACACCTAACACATCTATCATCTAAATCAGATCACCAAATACATAATATATAAACGATCAATTGAAAATAAATTCTTCGTTTTGAAGCTAATTGGATGGCTTATCCACAAAGTGCCTGCCATAGTTGACAGATCTGTTAGGGTATTTAGATCCTCGTCTCCATGAACTAGCCTTTCCCTCACCGTTTTGTTAATTGTGCCAAATACACACAACACCAGTTAAAGTCTCCAGCAACGGCATTCACAATATATATACAATATCCAATTCCAATATCCGATATACCATACCATCCAATATAATTCACAATTTTTCAATTTCAACACCCACCCATAATTTTGGCTTATTTGTGGCTTTTACTTTTCCAATGTTTGTTGTGTTTGTTGCTTTCGGTTGTCGTTGGCATTGGGCGGACCCCCCTGCCCGTCTGTCTGTGCATGACTTAATAGCGGATAAATGTTATATGGTGGGTCATATAAACACACATCCACACATTCATGTACGAGTAGGAGCACGAGTATGTGCATATATTTATTTGATACTTTGCACACAATGCACTGGCCATTGGCCAGCGAAGCACCAAGCCAAACCTTCATTCATAATTGGATGTCATTCAATTATTGATACCCTTGGAGCATTGGATAGGGGAGCGGCTTGGAGCCCCAAAAGAACCGTCAATATTCAATACGTAGATGTTGCATAATAACTCAAGTATTTGGTATGGGGTTTCAGCCATTGTGCATGTGCTTTGGGGGTTCAATAAAATGTTGCTATTAGGAAAATATTCCCTAAAATAACATGGAAAGCTCTGATGTTTGGTAATCAAAGAGGAAATATTAATGTTTCCTTTTTTAATGGCTTAAAGAAATGAGAACAATATTTTCCATGCAAATTCGCAGCTCAATAAACAGAGAGGCATAGTGGGTCGTCGTATATCATTATTTGGTAAACTAAAGCATAGATTTAATATACCTTAAATATGCTTTCCATCCACTATGCTGTGCAGATGTTTCTCCTGCCAATGATTTATTCTGCACACGAGCCATAAAATGTTTGAATATTTGAAATTTATTTTAACATTTTCTCGACTCTTCGGGGAACCTACCTCAACCAACCACTCACACACACATCTGTATGAATGATTCCTTTGAAGAAGAACAAAGCGAACTAAAGAGTTTGTGCAGAACACTATGCTCTGCCAGAAGAACCATATCCGTTGAATGATTAATTCATGGTCTTTTGCATGGGGGCCAACGGGATGTATGAGTAATATTTGATTCGAATCGCATATTCATGGAGATTCCGCCTCGTTTCATCGCAGAAATAAACACATAACTGCTCCAATTTGTTAGTTATACATATTTTATTAATCTTTTCACAATAAACATTTTGGCGCAGCAATATTTCTCTGGGCGCAACCACACGACTGTGTGTGGCATGCGGCATGTGGCAAGCTCTGCTCCCTTCCTTTTTGTGAACGCCTGCAGATGCGGTTGGGGCCAAAAGTGTTTATGTGCGGAAGATGCTGCCTCATGCTTCTGCGAATGGCGTGAACTTTCCTTCTCTCCTCCTTTGCCCCACCCCGGGATGATTCTGCTTCTTGCTCGCCCTCCCGCTGTGATTTCAGATTGCCCCACCAAGTCCACACCAGAATGGTATTTTCCAGACAAAAGTATTTGGCTCTTGGGTACACGGCTTATTTCTTTATACTCAAATATTTAACACTTCAAATAAACATTTTCTGGAATTTTAGGGAAATAGTTGGATGCAAATCGAAGATACAACTGATAGGATTCCCTCTTAGAATGAACCATAACTTCGTTGATAATAAAACTATTTATTTCATAAATTATTTATTTAGTACGCAAATTAGCAGCAATCATAATTATCACTCGAATTGCTCATTAATTGTGGCGTAGGCTGCGGCAACGCAAGGCGCATGAGTGATATTCGCATTCAAATATTAAGTATACGTGGCATGGCTGTAAAGGGAGCACATAGTACTACATTTTGTTTGCGTTTGCGAACAAAAAGTTAGATATTCGGTAAGCCGTTAACCCTTGGAAATAATCAGATCAGATCAGATACAGAGCGCTCGAGATCTAGAAACAAAAACCATTGTTGCTTTCTTTATTGGGAAAATGTCCCAAATGTGCATGTATTTTGAGTCGCTATGAATTTTTATCCCGAAATTGATCCTCTATTGATCAAAAAGATTTTCTTTCGATACAAAATAGGCACTCCACACCCCGATTAGGATGTATAGAAAGAAGATAATTATCTTACGGCAAGAACGATCAATGAAATGTTAGTCCAGAAGAAAACACACAGATGGCGCTACTGTATTTTTACATGATCAGTTTCATACACTTCAGCTTTTGTCAGAATGACATTCGATAAGTAGAAACATCGATTTCAGTGAAGGCGCGAAGTTAAAAATATTATTCTGATCAGTACAGTATGTACATAAGTATAATTCATGTGTATAGACTATTTAATACTCGTTTTATTGCACTTTTCTGCTTAAATCTGTACGAATATAAAGATAACTGCTTGTGCATGTGTGTGCTCGCTTATGAGTGTGTTTGTGTGTATTACAGTCGTGGCCTCTGCTAATGGGAAAGCAATGAGAAAACTTAAATTCAAATTAAAGAAGGATTAAAAATGTGAATTTCCCCAACTGATTTATGGGCCAACTGGGATTCGGGGACGGGACTGCAGATGCTTGATACTGTGCACTGTGTGGCGCGGCTCTCTATTTTGAGTGCATGTTTAAGCCTGTTTGGACCCGTACCGACAGGGCTCACATCCCAATAGAGTGCTTAAAATATGCATGTTTAAGCCCAGTTCGCGCGGTACAGTCATCCCCATTAAGTGTTTGAAATATGCATGCTTTAATTGTCCGACAGCTGCTGCTGCTGCTGCTGCCTGGAGAGGCGACACTCGAATCTCACAGATACTTCAGGCACACAGATACAATCTAATGACTGGCATAAAGCGCTTGACAGCAGCTTTGGTGGTGGCGGAATCGGAAGCGAAACAAATCAAAATTGCCACCAAATTATCGAGTAAAAAAACCCACAACAGCGCACAACGAAACTCAGTCCCCAATCCCCCCCCAATCACTCATTAGACCAACACAAAGAGGTGTCTGTCTGCTGGTCGCTTAGTTGATAGATAGAATGCTCGTGTGCGTCCCCCCAGCGGGTGGCACTTCAAACAAAGCGTCGCATTGCCCGGCAAACACCTGAGTTCAGTTGCCCCATTTGACACCCGGCGGCACACAGAGAGTAAAACGGCATTCGCATAGCATGGGGCATATAAGGCAGCTGTCTGTAGCTTGCAACAGGAAGAGGAGAAACCCAAATTCGATTGCTATTCCGTATAAGTCAGCAGCTGTTTGATTGATTCCCGTATGGCACATTCGAGAATTGGTAGACTTCCGCAAGCAAAGAGCTCCATAAAAGTGATGGGGAATTTATTTGGATAGCTTTGTAGGATTATAGTAGAAAGATCATCGATCTTTAAAATGGAGAAAGATCTACTTAATAAGATATAGAAATACTCCATCATTAAAAGTGAAATCTTTCTTTTCTCATTTCACTCATTTGCTCAGCCCCACTGGGTATCCAATAATCGTTACATCACACCGCATAATCTCCCATAAGTTCTATTCAACATCATTGTTTCCATTGTTTCTGGCTGTAAGCGCTAATGCGTTAAATGAGACACGCTATCGATAGCTAATTAGAGCGATTTGTGGCTTGGAATAAATTACGAAAGAAGCTCTGAGCTTCAATTTACATATGATATATACACAAATATCTTTAGCTATAGCTCTACATGTGTAGATGTGTGTGCAGCACCCACGCATTTATCATCTGAGTGCCATAATTTCTGAGCTGAGCCCGGCTCAAAAGCTAAAAGCGAGCTAAATTGGTCAAAACAAAACGAAATGAACAAAGAAACAGAGAGCAACAGAGAGCCTCCAGAGAGAGCTACAGAGAGAGGGAGAGTGGGAAAGAGAGAGACAGAAACAGAGAGAGAGCGAATCTACCGCTCTTTCAGCGTGCAGTGACGGAAATTCTAGTGATCCGCGTAATAACTGAAGTTTTGGCGCTTGCTCACTTGCTCGACGGCAGTCGAAAGCGTCGGTTCGGTTTTTCATTTGCTGCTGCTGCCTCTTTCGCGCACCCCGCTCCCCCCGCTCCGAAGCAAGGGTTACGCCTGATCCAAAGGTGAATTTTCCGCGAGAGATCAGAGACGAAGATCAGGGACGGAGCACCCCGCCCTCCACAGTGATGTCGTTTTTTCGCAACATTCGCTCTTCGCTGTCGTCATCGTCACGGGCCAAGAGCTCCTCCTCCCGCGACACGACACCCGTGCGTAGCTCCTCCCGTCCGGCCAGTGTGATCAGCGTGGGCAGAGCCTCCTCCAGTCGCCGCGACTCCACGACCAGCTCCACGCTGCAGCGTGGCGATACCTTCATACTGCCCGGATCCGATGAGGAGGCATCCAACACCACGCACTCGAACAGCTCCACCCTGGAGAAGAAGTCAAAGAAGTCGAAGGTGTTTGGCAAGTTCAGCACCTTCACGAAGCGCAAGAAGACGCCCAGTGCGCCCGCGGAGGAGGAGGTGGCCAGCTACGAGCATCATCCGAGCGACACGGCCACCAACACGTACTACAAGTGGCGCAGCGACGGCGGCGATCGGCTGCAGGACTACGATGCACAGGCGGATCCGTTCAACTTCCTGTACGAGCAGCACTCCAACCCTGAGGAACCTGCAGTCGGGCTCCGGGGGGGAGTCCTCGGTGCATCGGCAGGCCAGCATCGGGTCCAACTCCAGCGGCAGCTTCGACTCCTCCACGTACCGCAAGAGCAAGACGCCCACGCATCTGCGCGAGCAGCTGGAGCAGCTGAAGACCCACTCCAACGACGATCTGCTCGAGGATCAGCAGCGGGAGGAGGACGAGCGGGAGAAGTACAAAACGGTGACGCTGAACAGCTTCAGGAAATCCTTCCGCGAACGCCTGCTCCAGCAGCAGAAGGAGGCGCCGCACAATCCCGCTTGGTTCGTGGAGGTGCCACCGCCGCCCACACCCGATCCCCACAAGACGAGCAGCAGTCGCTGGGATACCAAGGAGAATCGTCCCGACTTTCTCGTTTTTGAGAATGACAACTACCGGCCGCAGTCGCGCTCTCCGCTCCGGGATCGCCCCTCCCGCTCGGCCACCCGCTCGCCAGTGAAGCGGAACGAGACCTTTCGCGTGGTGCAGCCCTCGCTGCGGCACATGTCGCCCTCGCCCTCACCGAATCCCTCTATACGGATCGAGATCAAGAACTCCATTTCCCCACACTCCCCGGGAAGATTCGTGCCCGTGGGCGTGGCCAAGCCCATGCCCACCACGGAGTACTACGCCCAGCGACTGCTGGCCAGCAGCAATCCCAGCAGATTGGGTGGTCCAGCCGCTGCGAGAGCCTCCAGTCCCAGTGCCTCCCAGCGGTGGTATCGCCCGCAGAGCTCTCCCACGCGCATGCAGGCCACGCGGATGAGTGTGGATCCCCATCAGCCGCCGCGAATGAGTGTGAACCAGCAGCAGTCCTCGCGGATGAGTGTGGGCCATCAGCAGCAACAGCAGCACCAGCACCAGCAAAAGGGTGGCAGGACCCTGGTGCACATTGGCAGCGACCAAAGCAGGTCCCTGTCGTCTGCCAATCCCATGCCCGCTCGAGGCCGCGCACCCACGAGGGTGCAGCTGTACGGCAACAAGCCCCAGAGCAGCCGACAGCAGCCATCCTCGACGTACTTTGGAGGCCACTACAATGCACCTGCCACCAGCAGCCATGCAGCGAACAGTGTGCCACTGAAGCAGCGTGGATCCTCCAACGGTTTGGGTGTGGCAACGGTCTATGGCGGGGGCGTTCCCACCGTTTATTTGGGGCGTCGCGAACAGCCAATGACACGTGCCGCCCCCGTGCCAACACGTCGCAATCGATCGCCCATTAAAATGCCCTGGCGATAGAACGAGCGAGAGGGAGAGGGGAATGGCATCGAGAAACGGAGCTTACGATACCGAAATATACAGAAATTCTTTCCAAAGAAAGACACCACCCAAGAGTGTGAGCCAAGGTCTTGCGTCATGATTGGGGGAGCTACATTCGATCCGATCCGATCGGATCGGATTCGGGGGCGGAGCGGAGCGGAGTGAACTTCGATCGTTAATGATTTATGTACCCAGCAAGTTCAGCCTTTGCTCTGCTCAGTGCGTTGTGAATTTTGCTACGTAAACTTATTGTTAAGTAAAGATAAATAATACGTTAATAAATACACGACAAAAAATTGTCTACTCAATCGAACATTTATTTCGTTTTGTGCCCCCCAAGGTGGGGGATTTACACTCGTTTTTTGTTGCTGTTTTGATTTTCGTGGAAGCAGCGAAGCCCAAAAAAATACAGCGCTCTAAATATATAAAAAATACGAGTACTTGGGCATATGCATATATGCCGTAGTGTTGGTATAATTGTCAGCAAAAGAAAGCTTCTTATTTTAGTGCCTTGCCACAGATACATATGGCTATGGGCATTGTCTGTCTCTCTTGCTGTATGACTAACTGTGCATGAAAATGAGCCGAACGTTACGTGACAGGGGCATTAAATATGGTCATCCCGAGTGTGTGTGGTGTGCGTGGGGGAGTGGTAGGGGGGTAGGATGGACTTGGATTTATAGTTAGAAAGCAGCTGATGAGATTCTGGCCGTATTTGGTTTGAAAAATAAATAAATGTATTTTGTATTTGTACAAATTATGGCATAAATTGTACCCAAGCACGCCAAACGATGATGTCAACAGCAAAACAGCTGTGGGGGTGGGGAAAACACACACGGGGGGACACAGACGGGATACTCAATCACCATTAGAAATGCACAAGAGTAAAAGGAGCCTTTCCATGCACTCCTCGTATGGGGTTAAGCAAATGGGAAGGGGAACATAAGCGGATATTCATTCCTCTCTTAACCATATATTTCTTTCGCTCTTGCTCTCCCTCTCTCTTGTCTCCTAATTAGCAGAATCTGTGCCTCGCACATTTCACTTTCTAAACTGACCGCAGCAACCTGGCCCCAAAACTGTGTCTGTGCTCGGAGACTTCTTTAGTCGGCCACTAAACTTGGTCGGTGCAACTTTAGTAGCCAGCCACTTGTCTCTCCATACTCCACGCACGATCTTGAACTACATGCAGCCTGGCTGTTGGCTGTTGGCACTGGCTGATCTTAAGTAGAGTGTGAAAAAAACTCGCACAGTTTTCTGCAATGTTAGCTAATACGCTCGCCGGCGCAGCCGCAACCTTGTCCATATGGCTGGCTGGCTGGCTGGCTGGCTGGGATCTTTGCGTGGGTCCACAAAAACAGGTTAACAGCCAACATTTGAATCATCATCGGGCATCAGGCATTCAGGCTTAATCGTGATCATTAGCTTCGTTGTAGTTGTAGTTGTGTTGCTTGTCCCCCTGCCCTGTAACAAACTTCACTTTGGGTTTGGTCTGTCAATTTCTCGTTAATTTCTGTCGGTACTTTGTGCTCGTTTTTTTTTTTTGGGCTTGGGGCTCGGGGCTTGTGTTTTGCAATAAACAAACACTTACTGTTCTGTGTCGTGGATTGCCCGTGCTTGGCCCGAGCTTTGCCATAAGATACAGCTACACACTCGCACCGCACAAATGTTTATACAAGTTCCAGTCTGGTCTGAGGCTGATGTTGATGTTGATATGTGTATGTATACAACACGCATAGATAGATTCACTTCCAAGTAAACCAGAGACCGGTTTTCTGCGTTTGACTACGACGACCTACGGATTTCTATACCCTGTATGGGGTTGGCGTTTATTTTTTGGAGGATTTTATGTGTATCAAAGAAATATCATGAGAAGCGATTAAAATACAGAAATTCTATTTATAGCACATTTACTATGCGCTCTTCATCAAATATATATTTAAGGGGTATTTTTCATTCGTTTTGCGCTGATTTGTTGCCTCATTTGACTGCAGACAAACAGTCAACAGTCAACAGTCGGGTGGCAACATAGCGTCATAGCGTTAGAAATTGGTCGCTGCCAAAGCGAACTTTGGCTCCCATATAGACTCAGATATTTGTTGCTAAAAACTACCAGTATTCTGTTGTTGGGCTGTGCCAGAATTTGTAGCAGTGGGTGAACCCGAACCCGTCGAATGAGTGGGCAGAAGGTGCTGGCTACACTTACAAAATGCAAAGATACAAAAAGCTCGAGTCAGTGCCACAAAAGGCAATTGCAGCATAATGCTGCTGGCTCATGTTTATTTATTCCGAGATTATTCAGATTAAAAGCGAAATTGGTTTACAGTCGATAAGATGATGATGGCAGCCAGTGACATCATGGGATTTCATATCAAGAGTTTGCAGAGCGAATACACAACGAGAGAGAGAGAGAGAGAAAGAAACTTCAAGATGAGAATCTCTTCCGTTGTCTCCCCCGCCTAAAGATCGAATGCTGTGTGAAAGTTTTTTGCCCGTTTGGCTCCATTATAGATTTATTGACACACTCATTTGTTTAATTGGGGGGACATTAATCTCCCCATTGGAAAGGGGAGGCCTTCGCCCGCTTAAGTGGAAATCAAACATTTGCCCAACTGCGGGGCCAGAGCTTGCAACTTAATGCCAATAAAATCCTGGCCCATGTCTACTGTCTGCTGGCAGGGGCAGGGGCAGGGCCTCCCGCCCATTGTCTCTCTGCCACTTTGGTCGCCTATGAACTGGGTCAACATCGATTTTTGGGGCAGCGACGTGTCACAATTATCGTTGCCCTGCCCTCCCCCCCAGCCCAAAAAAGGTCAAAGAAATGCAGTAAAAGGGGCGCACAGGATATCCTGAATATTAATGTCTCAACTCGAAACCGGCAATTCTCATTTTTGGCAACAGGAAAACAGTTTTTACTGCATTTTTCCTGGCCACACAAACAGAAACAGAAGGAGGCAAAGACAAAGACAAAGAGAACGTTTGGCCTGGCCTGGCCAACAAATGGAAGCATGCCAAGTGCAATTTCTGTGTGTGTTCTTTTTCTGGTTTGTTTGTTGGCGTGTATTTTTGGAACAAGTGCAACATCCACTGCTGGAACTGCAACTGCAAATGCCACTGCAACATCTAGAGCAGCCCAGGGAGCTTAACTTTTGGCATGTCGAAGCGTTTGCCGCACAATTTCTTTGCCCCTAGCTTTCGCTCGCCAAATGCAATTTCGCCACCATTTGCATCCCCAACACACAGCTCCCGAACCACTTAAGATATATCTTTATCCATAGTTTTATTTACGGAATTGTTTGGCGCTGGGGCAGTGGCCCGCAAATGAGCAGAGGGCACAAATTAAGTTGTACAATCGTAAATCTCTTGTCTTGTTTTCGGGCTTAAAAGCAAATTTAAAGCGGGAAATTTATATTACTTAGACAGCACAGTGGTTGTGCATGGAGGTACATGACTCAATTATTGTAGGGAATACTTCTCTGGGATTTCTTTTTTCTTTCGTTATATAAATTCCCTTTCTTAATAGCGTTTTCCTTCTATTTCTTTCAGGGTGCCATCATACGCGAGGTTGAGGATGGAGTGCGCTGTGAACAATGCAAATCAGATTGTCCCGGTTTTGCAGCACACGATTGGAGGTAAGCGTTTAATATACAGGAATCAAGATTCTATATAAATTAAATATACAGAAATAATCTTTTAAATAGATTAAAATATATACAAAAATATTTCATTTTATTTAATTTAATTTAAGACATTAATTTGCATTCAAAATTCATTTAAAACTGTGCAAACCTTTGGCGTCACAATATTTCGCGACCGCACTGTAAAGCTTTCTTGCAAAAGCTTTTTTGTATGTGTGGTTCTTGTAGCTTGTGCCAGCTGGCGCCACATAAAATAAACGACTGTTGATATTCCGATTGAAATTAAATTTTCTGAACAAATGAAGAGAGTTTTAAGACTCTCAACAGTGAAAGAAATTCGAAAAGAAAGTGGAATCTTCGTGTATGAGTTCCACTCTTACTATTGAAACTCTAAGACCAACAGTAATTGCTCAAAATCTATACGAAGATTAAGATTTTTTTTTTGTTTTATGCCCAAATACTGTTAATACTGTGAATACGGCGTGGGATCAGAATTTCGGTTTCGCTGCGATCGATAGATACATATTGAGTCAGCAATGCCAAAAACAGATGAAACCTCTTTTCAAACAGCAGGGGGGAGGGAAGAGGATCAACAGCAGCAGCAGCCCAACAATTTCGTGGCCCATAAAAGCGGAAGAGAAATGAACGGAAAACCGCAAGTCAGTGGCCCAAAATTATGGGGGAATGGGGGCATTATCATCTACAATGTGCGCTTGCCCCCAGGGTCGATGATATCGATGACAATGTTGCTGCACACAGAACATTTTAATGATAATTTCTCTGGCCACATCGTTAATTTATAGCCCCATCGCAATTAATTATACTAATTATTTATTTATTTATTCATTGTTATGTTTGCACTTGAACTGCGTTGCATTGCGTTTCATTTTAGTGGATAAAATTATGCAATTTTCCAAACGATTATGTGGTGCATTCTACCCTCATAAATCCCCCCAATTGGGGGGCGTTTGCAATTGGGGAAATTGGCCAAACACTTAACGATTGTGGCCACAAAAACCATTTGAAATTACGCCATTAATCTGTAAACTGAATCGAATGTCCGACTGTCTGTTGTCTGACTGTCGGGTGTCCGTTTGTCCATACGGCTGTCAGTCCGCCCGTCGTCTCCTTTGTCTAACTGCGGTTTTGTTTGTGTTTTCTGTCTGATGCTGGCCGCACGCCAATTTCATTTGATGATTTACGGGGCGTATGCGTATTCTGGTTCTGTGATACGCTGCCTAAAAAAAGGGCATACAGAGCTGTAAACAAAAGTGGACGGGACCACATTCGCTCAGATTTGGCTAAAATAATCAAGACTATTACAAAAATAAAGAAAGAGAACAAATAACCGAAAATTGTTGAAAATAAAAACTTTGGACAGGTGAAACATTGTTTGATATTTCATTTCCAATCTTATATAGAGTATTAACGTATTCTATGCTCTGCCTCGAATTACTTAATTTTTTACACTTGTTGTTGCCAGTTTTTTCCCCTATTTGATTTGTAATGTCTGTAGTCCGTGTTTTTGCATTTATACGTGTCATTCGCTATAAATTAATAAAAGTTCTAGTTTTTTTTTTGTGGTTCGTTTTTTGTGCGGTGCTGTATTTTTATGGGCGACTTTTATGGCCAAATGTGTTGGGCTGTAAATTAAATTATTTTTATTTCTTAATCCCAGCCAACGCAAAGATATTAGAAAATATTTAAGAAATTGTGGGCATATTTTTGGACGAGCAAAATATTTCACACAGGTGATGAAAACATAGATCAAAAGCCATCAGTAGAGGAATATATATAAATATAAATTAAGAATTGATAGACATTTTTTGAGCAAATTTTTTGGTATACTACGGGCTTGATTGGGAAATAAAAGTAATGCTAGTACGTTCTAGAAATGGGATCAGATTCTACTTAGCACCGATAGGGTTTCTATTGGTACTCCCTATACAACCACCCACCTTATACCTTCCACATTGGCAACCTTTGGTGCATCAGCAATTAGGAATCAATTAATACAAAGACCTTGGACTTGTTTTTCCATATTTAACGGAAAGATTCACTGAATTTCCTAGATCTCTACTGATTCGGATTGGAATTAAATTGATGAAACGATTGCGGTGGCAGATTGCGATTGCTTCCAGCGGGAAATGTTGGAACATCAATTTGGTTCAAGTTTTGGGTTCAACTCAAGTTCAAAGCGTGTGCAAATGCTCTCCCTCCCCCTCTCTGACTCTGTCTCTGTCTCACTTACTGGCTTTTTAGGGCTTGAGTAATGAACGCTACCGAGGCTAACATTGACTGACTGACGAAATGACTGACTGCTTGAGTGACTGACGTTGTGTGCCCTGAGCCGGCTCGTGTTTGTTCATGCCTGCTTCTACATACATCCATATGTCAGTGTTCGTGTGTTTGTATGCGTTCATTGACGATCTCTCTAACAGCCGCGTGCTTTGCCGATTTATTTGTGGTTGTTGCGGTTGTTGTTTTTGTTTTGCGTTTCGAGACGCGCTCAAAATTGCATTGTTTAACTGTTAAAACAGTTGTTACTCAGTTGTCCACGCGATCGGTCTGTGTGGGTTGTGTGTCAGCAAGAGCGCGTGAATATTCCAGACAGCCCAGCCTGAACTTAAAATACATTTTAAGCCGAAAGCAAACAGTGAAAAAAAAGCAAAGGGAAGAAGCAGAAGAAAGGAGAGCACGCAATGTGTAAGCAGCGCGCTCCATATCGCCTACACTCACTCTCCCACTCTCTCTCACTCTCCGGCTCTCTTGGTGTTTACCTAAACGTCAATTGCGCTTATCAGTATCGACATCTTCGTGTCTGTTCGTAAACGCAATACAGTGAGTGGTCAAATATTAGGACAGCTGGCAGTCGAAGCAAAAATAAACACATAACAGTGCATAAACAGTGCAGGCTCGCAATATTAGGATCGATTTTAAAGTGTAACTAATCTGAGAGAGGTACTTTTCATAACCACGGTGTGTTGCTTAAAATTAGAACTGCTTGCATGCCACAGAAAAGTGCAGGCAAGTATCATACAGTGTCAGACAACACATAAAGGCACCTTGCTTTAATTTATTCGTGTCACGCACTGTTTTAAGACACCTGAGCCGCTGTCAAACTGCTGACTGCCCGTGTCTGTTGCTGTGTTTGCCCCCAACCCATCCAATTGTTGCCGCTTTAAAGTTGCGTGTTCAGCGCTGCGCTTCTCTTCTCTTCGCGTTGCAACATGCTGTTGAAGGTGCAGTCATGTGACGTCTTCCAAGTGCAGCCCGTGCTGGTAAAGAAGCAACCAAAGTTTCCCACCCGCGAGCGTCACATGGCCATTCGGCGAAAAAAGTCCACGGCCATGGTCACGTCCATGGAGAAACCAACAACTACAACAACAAGAGGCGCAGAACAACGGTAAGCATGGTGGAGGGGGTCATCTATAGGTATTTATGAGTTATTGAGGTGGTAATTAACGGCTAATGAATTGCCCCCGAGGCGGCTGCTCGCACAGTATTTTAATTGGGCATCAATCTTTTCACACTCTATTTCGTACAGGAGAGAGGGGGACGGGGAAAGAGAACTTTTGGAATAAATTCTACATTGATTTTGGCATTTCTTTCTTCGCTTCTTTCCAGGTCTCTTTTTCTATTCTTTGTCTTCTTTTGCCCCCCTGCTCTTAGCTGCTGTTTTGCATAATTTCACACTTGTAGATATCACATTTTTATGATTTTCCCCCCATTTTTTCCCCTCACGAGTTTGAGTGAGTGTTGAGATACCCCACAAAAAATAATGGGATTGAATCGATCTGGAAGTATCCCATAATTTCTCCAAGTCCTATAGATGGTATAATCACGTGTAAATAATCATAAATCTCCATAATAAAAATACAATTCCTGATGGGTAACCTTGAATTTGAAATTCCTTGGATATTTTCAGGAAACTTTTACCAGAAATAATGATTTTCTGGCCCACAAATTATTCAATAATGTTGAACACTTACAAGCCAAAGAACACAATTGGCTATACAACATATACCAGATCTTCCATACACATTGTACATAAATACCCAATGAATTGCCTCGCTTTTCATCTGAAATTACGACTAGGGAAACAGATTTTTGACAACAAAGAAATCCACAATTTGGCGCTCCGTCGAACCGAAGATAGTGACGAATGATCATTGTACTTTGGGCCATAATAAACTCAAACGGACCGCTGGGATCGGGCCAGAAGCAGCAGCAAATTATTTGTGTGTTTACTTAATGTGACGCCTCACGTTAACGTTAATTTCCACGAAACACAGAACAAAAGTCAAAGCAAAGCCAGATACTATACGGTATACAATATAAATAAATAGATTTCCATTAAAAAAGTAAAACAACATTTGTAGCTGCCTTTTAGAGGGAGAGCAGAGCCCGATACAGTGAAGAACATGTGATGTGGACAGAGATGGCCTTAATGGCCGAAACATCAGACGAAACGTAGAAACGTAGCTAAAGGCACAGACATTGCACCTGCGACCGACCAGGTGACAAGCGAACGACAACCGACAAGCGCCAAATGTAGTCAGGCAGATAAAGATACAGAGATACAAGCTACAATATCTGTATCTTTTCTTTTTTTTTGGGTAATGTAATGTAATGTAATTTTCCTTTTGGCTGTTTTCTGCCAGCCTGCTGCCTGGCTGTTCGTGTAATTAAAAACAACAAACGAGTGGCCCCAGCGGCGTGGATGGGTGGCATGGTGGGTTGTTAAACAAATAAACAGATTCCCTGCTGCCCCACAGGTTGCCTGCCCACAGGTGTGTTTACCCGATGAGCAGAGCTTCTCTCTCTCTGTCTCTATATACTCAAAGGTGTAACTGACAGATGGGCTTGATTATGATCAAATGCATCTGCCGGTGCACTTCATATTGCCATTCTGGACAGATTTTGTCCATATTTCAAGTGGAAAGGAATAAATTTGTTGGGATAAAAATCGGAAAGTCCTAGCAATGGGAGACTTGCAGGCCAGAAAGATTTTGATTGAGAGAAAAAACCCTTACAATCGTTGGAGCTTATCTGAAATAAAATTAGAATCCATCAAATAAGGTCTGCCTGTGCGATTCATCGTCTTTTGTCCGTTAAGAGAACTTTAAAGAAGTAAAGAAAATCCGAAATATTAGTGGGAGAATAATAGAATTTCCATGGAATTTGTAGAGCCTTTTCTTTTATGAGATTAAAGAACTAAATGGGAATGATTAATCACTAGTAAAAGAGACCTCGCCCATAAGATCACGTGCTGCAGTGGAACGATAGTCAGTTGCAATCGATACGCTGCTACTAAGTGAAGATACATTATCCGCAGATACATTTGCAAGTACAAAAACATATCCAATGCAAATGGCAACTTGTTCCGGCACTTGGTTGGGTAGTCTTCCCCGTGTCCATTAATCAACTGCCTCGCCAAAGTCACGTTTTGCATTTCGCAATCGTATACGTATACTTGTGTGTGTGTATGGGAGTGAGTTTTAATGTGGCTGCTTATCAAACTGAGAGACAGTGCGGCGACATCGTCACACCACAGAACTACACGACTACTACCTGGAAAAGGTAGAAGGCAGGAGCAGGAGCAGGCAGCTGGAGGAGCCTCTAATTAAGTGGATTTCAGCTACAACGTGGAATGGTCATCAATCTTCCACGAGATAGAGATACAAAAACACACTCAAACATACATTGTACACTGTACATATGTAGATACAGATGCGCCCACTCCGGGGATCGCACATTAGTTGCCTTTGATTTTATTGTACAATTTCAGCTAATTAATCATTAATGTTTACGATTAAGCGAAAAGCAAGCAAAGAAATCTTCATAAATTACATTAGCCATCAGCTGGCCTGCCAGCCAGCCAGCCTCTCCTTTCCCCTGCCCACAGCAATGAATATATGTATGTCTGTGGCAGGGGGCAAGCAGGGTGGGGGGTCAAACAGTTTGTGTATGACTATGCCCATGAGTCTGTTGACTCTTTTCGTGCTCGTGGGCCATGAATGAAAACACTTGGCCACACCAATCAAACACGGCCGCCTGCACCCAGCCTCTGCCTCCGGCTCTGGCTCACCGCCCACTCAATGGCCGGCCGTCCGTCCGCTCACTCTCTGTATATTTTTAGTGCTAATACACAAAATTGGCCAAGTGCTGCCTAACTGAATAGAAACTGAACGGAATGGAACAGAACAGAAGGAGCTGAGAGACTGAGGTGGCAGATCCATCCAATGGCATCATAATATTATTAAAACAGTTGCGTACTCTGGGTAATTTTGGTAGGAGGGGAAGTGGAGGCTTGTTTATAGAAGAATAATGCAGGGAATATTCGATCATTGAAATGTTATTGGATGTTCAATTTTAGTTTGGCTTTCAGATATTTTTGAGGATATTTGCCCATCTTTAATATGGAAATCATTCCCCTCTTAAATCCTTTTTGACCACGTCTCTGACCGTTTTACGGCCCATTTGCGTCGTCTTTATGGATTTTGTCCAGCTTACCATGTCTGTTTGCCCCCCTGCCACCCCCCTTGGCGACAACTGTTGGCCTTTTAGCTAGTTGCGTTTTGTGCTTATAAATAATTGCAATTCGGAATTTGTTTCATGTCTGCTGCTCGCGCGACTCTTTGGGGCTGTGTGGCGCAATCAAAGTCAAAGTGTGGCAGAATGGTCGCCAGACGTTTTTGATAAATGGCTGGAGCAGTTGGCCGGTCTGACCTTGACCGTCTTTTGAAAGTAAAGGAAACATTTCATATGCCTGGCGCTGGGTTTACAGTTTGAGTAATATGCACAGGGATGCGCGATGGTCATTAATCAGACGGAAGTAGCTCTCTTTTGCCACTCTCTTCGCTTCGCTTCACTCTGCACTCCACTCTTACGCCAAGGTGTCATTATTCCAGGTGAGGCCGAAATTCGCAGCAGAGCGGAAGAGAGAAGATCGGTACCTGCTCGCTCACCTTGTAACGTTATGCCTTGACCTCACTTATCCCCCGCTGTGCTTTGCTCCCTACGCTCTTCGCTTATCTGCACGCTTATCACCCCCACCTCCCGCTCTCAATCGCTTCGGCAGCCAAGCGCACTACCTGTTGACTCATTAGCCATGTCCGACTCCGCCGTCGGAGTTGCACTCAACTCACTCTCTCTCTCACGCGTCGTGTGCCGCGTTAATGAAGAGCGTCATAAAGAACCTCGCGGTGCAATGCATTGCTAATAAGCGGTTCTTGTGGGTACGCTTCGTGTGCCCCAACCACCACACGACCACTGTGGATGCAGTCAGAGGCAGGCAGAGCAAACGCCGTGTCATTATCGCTCACCTTTAGCTCTCTCCCCAAACACCACCTCTCGCACCCACACGACAGATTGGCTGCTGTCGCTGACGCGCTTTCTTTCTGCTGAGCGAGCTTCGTGTTTATTTTATGCTACGCTTCGGCAAATCGAGGCAACGAACCCGAGAATCCGAATCCGAAACTGAACCCGAACCCGAATCCGACCCACCGAAACAGAAGCAGAAACATTCACAGTTAGAATTGACTTGTACAACGGTGCGGTTGTTGTTGCCCAGCGCGTTTTCCGCGCGTTTCGGCCGCGTTTTTCCTCCGTTTTTCGTATATTTAATTCATTATTTGTGTGTGTTTCGTGTGGAATAAATTGTAAATAAATTTGATTAAATTTAATTGCATATTCGTTTTGTGTTTTTTTGTTGTTTCGCGTAATCTGGCCATTGACTCCCTCCTGACGTCTGTTGCGCGCGTATTTTGCTCGATTTTCCAAGTGTTTAACATTTATTTGTTTTATAAACAAAAACGAAGCCGCCTGCCAAGAGATTGTTTATGTTGTAGCGTTGCGGTTTCATATCATGTTATTTACTCGGCAAATGTCAATTTTTGGGAATAGTTTCTGTACATCAAAGATTTGGATGTGGATAATCCGAATAAAATAATAATACAAAATTTCAAAGAACTACTCGAAAACATTCCCTTCTTCTTCTGTTTTAAAGTGAAAACTTAAATGAAATAAATTAAAAAATTAAAAATGATTCCTTTCTGTTCTTCTGATTTATCTTCTGAATAGTGAACACTGATATATCCATAAGTGGAAGGTTTTCTCATTATCCAGGTTTTATTTGAGTTCCTGCTCTCTCTGCTCTTGACGAAAAAAAACAACGTGAAATGAGTCAGTGGGATTTAATTAGACGACCGCCCTTCCTTCCATATTCCCCCCACACATTGACATCCATCCATTTATTTCTTTGCCGCTTCACGGCCCATCGCACTGTTCTTTTCACTTTACTTCCCTCCCCTTCACCACTTCTCTTTCTGTTTTCCTCCCTATTTTGTAACACATTGTGACCAGATTTCGCGGAATCGTAACCTCCCCACCGACAGAAAGTCATTGGCGCAATATTCGCCATAGAGATGAGCGATCCAATCCCATCAGCATCCAGTCCGCGTATTCGTGGGTTCTATTACAATCGTGGGAAGATGTGATCTACAATTCTGTGGAATCTTCGCTTTGACGATGAGGTTTTTGGGTCAGGCCTGTCGCTCTTTATGAGGCAAATGGGGGGACTGTTTACACTAGATAGATGGATGAGTGACAATAATAATAAAGTGAGGATCACTTGGACAGCTCCCCAGGGACAAACCTCACACTACTTATAAAGTATGTTATGAGTTTTGTGTTTGTGCACATTTCAGGCAAATACTCGTAGCATATCAAGGTAATGAGGTGTTTGCCCTGTGATGGAACCCATTGATATGAGTGTTTGTAGATGGACGATAGAAAAATAAAATGAGTTTATCAATGCGATGTACTGTGCTGCTATCAGAAAGTTATCTTTGGGGCGCTAGAGCCTAGAAACCCATTAGAAAAACCTTCTGGAAATGCAAGCAATCTATAGGGAATTCTGGGGTTCTCTTAGGTAAATAGCAAAATCTAATCTTGAATTAAGAAAAATCAACTAAAGATTTCTGTCTGAAGGAACTACGTGTTTTCAGAACATTGATGGCAGTTCTGATACGATACCTGAAGTGAAAGATCTCCTGATACAGACATACATATATAAAACTCGTGATTTCACTCAGATTTCCCCCGTGATTTTGTGGCACATCTCTAGAGGTTGGAGGAGGAGGCGATGGCGATGGCAGCCCCTACTTAGAAGCAAGGTTGTAATAATTCACTATGCAATTTGTTGCTAAAGAATATTTCTATCTAGTTGTGTCGTAAATATCCACTAAGCTGACTCTCAACAGTGGCAGGCGGAGGGGCGCAGCAGCAGTAGTGGCAGGGGTTGTGGGGTGGCCAATGCCACCACACAGTGGCATACTCCGCATGTTAATTATCGCCAGGTGGGAGAATGATAGTTGGTTTGGGGCAAGTCGGAAGGGTGAGCAGTGGACTGGCGGGTCGCTGCGGTGATTCAATTAGCGGTTGCCCCGTACGCACATATTCTACCCATATTTCTGTATATACGAGCACTCGTATTCCGATTCGTGTGACTATATATGTAGGGCAATCTGTGCCTGCCCCACAACAACAACAACAACAACCACCACAAACGGAACAGTAGAAGTGCATTGTTCTGTCGCTCTGGTCCCCTTTTTTTTGCCTCCCCTCTTTTATATTTGTTCCAGGGGTAATCGCATTAAAAGTCATTTAATCGAAAGCGAGAAAGAGAACACACCACAGCATGCCACACACACTCTTTGTGGCGCTCTCTCTCTCTCTCTCTGTTGCACACACACACACCTTCACCCACTTTCGATTGGGGGGTGGGGTGATGCCTCATAATTGAGATTTGTTGCACTTGCCGCTCGTCGCTGACTTTTATGCGAGCTTTTTTTATTGTTTATGGGGTTTATGGGGAGGCAACAGCACTTGGAACTGCGGCAACATGTAAGTGCAATTATAGTGGAAAATTGGATTTCCTTGCCACTGGGAAAGCTCTGCCCCATCTCCACTCTGCACACCTCTCTCTGTATAGCTTGCAACATCCGAGTTTTATCCCGTATCTGGTTTCAGGGGGTTTCGGTTTTCGGGCTTTTTTGGATGGCAAACAAATTGTTGGTCAAACAATGCTGATTGCTCGCTCTCTCCCCCTTTCCCCCTCTCGCGAGGAGTGTTTCTGGGGGTTTAACCTTTTGGCAGATCTACAGGAAGGGTGGGGGGAATGCATGGGCAGGGGGAGCCTGGAGTTTGCCCCTTAAAACTTTTCCAATTGCTGCTGTCGCCCCGATTTTGTTGAAAGTGACTTTTGGGGGGCTTATCAATTGTAATTGTTGGTCTGAGGTTTGTGCTGGGTTACCTATAGGTTCCCCTCTCTCTGCACACTTCCCCCTTTGCCCCTCTTTTGTATCTCCAATCCGTGGAAAATGCTGCGGGGCCTAACAAGAAAAGTTGTCCCCGAGTTTTGTCTATCTGTGGGAGAGAGTTGGTGATGAGGGGAGACTGTGTGGTTCAGTGTGTGTGTCCCTACAAATACAGTGCCGTGCAAAAGTATAAGCCGCACAATTAAAGCATAAACTATGTTTTAACAAACCCGCAAGTCGAATGGGATAACTGCAAAGAGATACCAGAAATTTACTCTAATTGGAATGGACAGAACAAAGGGAAATAAAAATACCTGAAAAATATGAAACATAAATTTAAATTAAAGTTCTACCTATGCATATGAAACGCACTGTGTGGCGGGCAAAATTTACTTTTGGCTTTTAATTACATTTATCTGGCGAAACTTTCAGAGCCCCCACCGAAACTTGTTTTATTTGCTTTCATACGCATTTCTATGCTGATTGTGCCACATGCCCCACCCCTGCGATATCAGTTATTATTATATTACGAATATGATTCTTTTTGTTGTTGTTTGTTTGCTTTGGATTTCAATTAAATAAAAATCTACGACAGATGGTCTGTCCCTGTCTGTCTGTTCCTCTGTGTCTCGCTCTCTGATTGTGTCGCTTGGGGCTCTAATCTGAAATGGAACACGTTTTAATGGCATTTTAATTGTTTATTCAGCGATAACATTGCGCATTGCTCCTCTCAACCGAATCTACAAACAAACACTCAGCAGTTGTGTCTCTGTTTCTGGAGACTGAAGAAAGGATCGGAGATAGAAGCCGCGACTGAGGCACAGATAAAACCAGAGACAGAACCAGTAAAAGAGACACAGCCAAAAGTATAGATACAATTGGAGGCGGGGGAGTATGAGTCGCAGCATTATTAACCATTTTAAGACATGTGACCCGGCCCGCATTGCTGGTGCATTGTCAGAGCAGCAGCTGCGAGTACTCTGGAGGCAAACAAATGTGTGTGTTCCATCGAGACCTTGAAAAAAAGATGCAAAGATACTCGTACAATATACGAGGTGGAAACACGGCGACAGAGTTCTCCTGCGCTTGCGGCTGCGGAAATTCAAATTTAAATTTAGATTTTGGCTTTGGTTTTTGGTTTTGAGGGATCTGCCGAGTCGCGTATCTGCATTTGGAAATCCGTCAAATGGCCGCAATTGGAATTAATTACATTTGAAAATAACATTTTCAATGGGAATTATGTGGGATCTATGGGCAGGCACGCTATCTATTCGTTGATCGATTTGTTTCAATTAAAATTGATTTTGCGTTGAAAATTCATTTAAATTTCGTGATTTATTTTCGTTTTCGTTTCATTTGCATTGAAGACTTATGAGAAATTTCTTACATTTTTGATTACTTGTAGTTGAATCGAAATTCGCTTGAGATTTTTAGAGTTGCAAATTTTTTTGCTATACTTTAAAAAAACAAATTTGTGTCTGTTCTAAAATTTCTATGATTATAATAACTGTAGGAGTACAGCAACAGATAATTACTACTTATCGGGGAAGGCTAAAATCATTGCATATTCATACATTTTTGGAAGTTACTGAGGCTTTTCCCCTTACCATATTTTCCATTGTTATATTTCTGATTCTAGCCAAGCGGAAGCACTTTTCAAAACCCTCAAAAGGTTGACTAACATTCTTCTAGTTATCATGGATTAATATTAATGAATAATGTTTGCTATTTTGGAAAACCACTCATAGACATTCCTCTCTCCCTCATTTCACCACTCGAAAAAGGTAAACAACACTGAAAGCTGATCTTGATAGAGTTATTTGTTTGCCTCACTGTGTACCCTACGCAAGCATATATGGAGATACATATGTATATGTATCTCTCATGAATCACCTGTACACACATTAAGTAATACCATTTGCATTACTTGCCCCTCCCTCATCCATTCTATGCAAACCTGTTGCACATTTTCCGCATCTAAGGTCGTGAGCAATTAGCAAGCATTTCCTCATCAGAGCAGAGTGCATGCATGTCTCGCATTCGCTCTCTGTGAAGACCATAAAAGGCCATCCATCTATCTGACATTCTGTTCCATTTACCCTCTAAAGAGACACATTACCTACCTACCTACCTACCCCTCGGCTGCACCTTCGACTACCCCTCTGCTGTGTTTAAGCAGAAAGCAACCTACTCCTCCTCCTTCTGCCCATCGGCTTATCTTATTTTCAAAGTTAACGCAGTTTCAATGATTGGGCAAATGGAATTTTGGCTGGAATTTCTGTTTCTGTTTGATTCTTTCTTTTTTTGGGTTCTGTCTTTCTGTCGCATTCGATGACATCACGCACTGGCGGCCAATCCTAACGTGTAGTGACGGCGAGGAGTAGCGGGGGTGGACGGGGCGGAACGAGGGAACCTTTCATTAATCTTATCAAAAAGATGCTTTTGCTACCTTTTCATTTTATTATATTTCATTTTCGTTTATGGGGGAGACCTAAAACGACCTTTTTTGTTGCTTGAAAGTGTTAGGCAGTCATGAGATCATACGTGACCAGGGAGGGGACTACTCCACCGCTCCACTGCTCCACTCCTTCATTACTGTTTGTAACCTGTGGAATCCTCTACTACAGAATTTTACACTGCCAAATTCAGCTGCAGAATGCACTATAGAATCTGCCTCTACAGAATCTTCCTCTACAGAATCTCACTCGTATTCTCCTCCAAAGAATCTTCCATGATTATGAGTGACTCTTGTAGGACTCTTTATCCATGGGATTCAAGGCAATGACTCTATGACTCTAGCTGGCTACTCCATGGCATTTCTTTCCCCTCTTCTGCACTCCTCTGCAATACCATCTACTCTGTTGAGCCCATCAAATGTTTATCCACAAATTTTATCGTTGGGTGTGGGCGTATTTTATGATGCTGATTCTTTTGGTTGTAGCCACATATAATTGAAAAATAAGTAAACAGATTCAGATACAGATACCCGTCCAGAAAGCATAGAATTCCAGCTAAAACCTCTGCTAAATCTCTTGCTAATCTGCTAATCTTGTAGTAAACAAAAGCACACAAAGAATAACAATAAGAACAGGAAGGAGAAAAAGGCCAAGGGTCAAATGAACACTTTAATCAAAATGTCAATGAGCAAATAACGCAAGAAACGACTGCCGCCCCGAGACGTGCCACAAGAAGAGGTGATTCGGATGCCAAAACTAAACGAAAGTTTTCTTTCTCTATTTTTTTGTGGGGCTGCTGCTGCCTCCAGAGGTGCCTGAGGCCGTACATAGCGGGGTGCGGCAATCAAGCAAAAAAGAACCACAGCACAGCAACATTTTTGATGAGTCAAATCACAAGAGAAAACCAAATTAAAAACCAATTTTAAATAAAAATAAAAATAAAAAAGAATAACGGGCCATAATCACACGTTAAAAGAGCCGCCAGACAAGAGCTTTCAGTCTCTCAAGTACAGTTACAAAGTTCCGTTACAAGTGAAAAATGGTGAAAATGCTCGATCTGGACCGTCACGCAGAGTGCCCACTGTGGGCGGCATTGGCCTCATCGGATGTCCCATGGACGGGCATGGACTACGCCTGCCTCAATGTGCTCAGTATTTACTGCAAGGTGTTCGATAGGAAAGAAATCTACGATCTCATTGTGAGGTAAGCAATCCGTGGGGGTGCACAAAGCAGTCGCTAGATGGCGACAGTCGAGCTTTCATTGGGCGAAGCTTTTCATGTGCAGTGGTACAAAATATACGGAAATATCGGAGAGATTAGTAATTTAAATGTTATTATTTAAATACAATTATTTTATTTTATTTAATTTTCTAGTACTCCCAGCTCCCCCTTAGCTGCCATTTCTCACGTTTTCCACTTTCTTTTTTCTGCAGGAAAACGTGCCAATCGTGCAAGTGTCCTCGCGAGGCGCATGCCATCTACCAGCAACAGACGACCAATGTCCACGAGAGATTGGGCTTCAAGCTCGTCTCGCCCGCGGACTCCGGCGTGGAGGCGCGTGATCTGGGCTACACGTGGGTGCCACCAGGGGTGCGTGCCTCATCGCGCATCAATCGGTACTTTGAGCTGCTGCCGGAGGAGGCGGTGCCGCGGCTGGGCAGCGAGGGGGCGTGCAGCAGGGAGCGCCAGATCGCGTATCAGCTGCCCAAGCAGGATCTCTCGCTGGAGCACTGCAAGCATCTGGAGGTGCAGCACGAGGCTTCGTTCGAGGACTTTGTGACGGCACGCAACGAGATAGCGCTGGACATAGGTGAGTGCCCGCTGGGCCTTTGCGATGACTCAACCAACTCAAGCCCTGCCCCTCCTCGTAGCCTACATCAAGGATGCCCCCTACGATGAGCATTGTGCGCACTGTGATAACGAGATTGCGGCCGGCGAGCTGGTTGTGGCGGCGCCCAAGTTCGTGGAGAGCGTCATGTGGCATCCGAAGTGCTTCAGCTGCAGCACCTGCAATTCGCTGCTGGTGGACCTCACCTACTGCGTGCACGATGACAAAATCTACTGCGAGCGACATTACGCGGAAATGCTGAAGCCCCGCTGTGCTGGCTGTGATGAGGTGAGTCCTTCCTTCTTCCTTCTTCCTCCTTTCTCTGTTCTCTATCCGCACCCCATCGATCCCCAATTGAAAATTATTGTGTGGCATACTTTGGGGCATGCCACCAAAGATTGTATCTGAGCGTGTGTGTGTGAGTGTGAGTGTGCGGGCAGCCTTTGGTTTTTATCGCCTGCCACACGCAGTTCACATTTATTGCAAAGGTGCGGCTATCGCCCTACCATCCATCCATCCATCTATCCACTCCCCTGAGACAATCCCCTGATGCCCTTCCAAAAGGTTATGGCATTTTCATTGAACTTCACTTTGGGGGTCGCTAGACGCTAAATGCTCCCCGAATGCAGCTCCAGCGATGTTTGCCACAAAGACAGCGACGGCCAGCAGTTCATTGGCAGCACTGTGGCTGTTGCGTCGCGCAGAGCGGAAGTTCTTTTTGTGGGTAAGGCGGAAATTACAAAGGAATTCATTTCACTCTGCGAATGGCACAAATCTAAGAAATACTTTGCTTTTTACTGCTCTTCGATTGAAGATTGATGTGGCATTAAAAGCACGACAAATTTGCAAATCAATCAACAGAAGCTGATTGGGTTTCGTTTGATCCAATTTCCGACTGATTATAGATTTTTGTATGTGACTAGCGAGTTTAAGGATGTTTCTATGGAATTCTATTGGATTATGGAATGAAAGCAAAGGAACGTTCGTAGTAATCTTCAAATAAATATATGGAGACGGGAACTTCAGTTAACCAAAGTTTTTTTTTAATATTTCAAAATTAAATAATATTAATCTGCTGCTAGTGATTCCTTGATTGGTCCCCTGATTGGAATTTGTGCTGAAATCAGCAGGTCTTCGATTAAAGCGTAGTCTAGGGTTTTCGAAATTTCAAAGAACACCAGAACTATGAACCGAAATAAATGTATTTTTAATGGAAAATGTTCTGCCTTTAAAACTGAAGGATTATATATACAAATTCTATAATTTCTTTCCCTCCATTGAAGTCTCCAAAAAGATGAACTTTCAAGGTTTAATAGAATATAAAATATTCAAACTTTTCTACAACGTTTCCGCCCCTAATTAAGCAAGCAATTCCCCAAGCATTTCCCATTCTCTATTCAAATTCGCGCAATAAATTTTCCAATTATTCTTCAATTATCATATTCCTCCCAAATTTTGTTGCCACAAAAAACAACACAAGGAAAAACTCATTTGATGAATATAAATACATACATGTATGTACATATGTATGTACATATTTATGATTCGATTATTCTGTGAAATATTTGGCATATGCCGCTAATCAATTCGTTTGATATTTGTTTTCCCCACACAAATGAAAAACTTTCACTTTCAATGCAAAAAAATAAGAACCAAAAATAAATAAATAAATCAACAAACAGCCATGCCCAGAGACCCATATAGAACAGATACGAAATGGGATGTATCTAGATACATTTATTTATGTATTTTTGGCACATTTAACGAACGAAGAAAACTTATTTTTGAAAATAAACAAAAGGCACGCACACATAAAAATAGTCGAAATGCCAAAATGTGGGACAAGTGCACAATTATGCACAAATTAAATATAATTACTGGGGGGTCTATTGTTGATGATGATGATGCTGCTGCAGCATGCCACATAGAAAACATATAAAGACGAAGAGAGGGAGAGCTTGTACCAGAGGAGAGGAGACCCAAATCCGGACCCAGAGAGAGAGATCCACCCAGGCAGAGAAGCTGCAGCTCCCCAATGTTAGTGTCAGTGCCAGAAGATACAATTTATGACATTCATTTTTTCGGGCTGTCGTCGCTGCAGTTGGCGACCCTGGCCCCAGTTCCCAGTCCCCCAGTCCTCCGGCATTGGCCATACCAAAATGAGAGACAAATTTGCAAAACATAAGTACAGTGAGTGGCGTGTACAAAGGGCATAAAGGGGTTCTGTCTGTTCTGTCTTCTTGGGGATTTATATTTTAAATTAAAGGGAAGAAAAAGGAATTTAGAAAGAGAAGACATCGACTAGCCGTAGATCCAAGAAGGTCTTCTTATCTGATCTTTGCAGTTTCTCCTCTGCCATGTCCTAGTCCTGTTTCATATCTGTGTCGCCCACTGTAGGCTCAAAGAAAAATGCGAGCAAAGCAAACACGGTGGGAGAGTATGCAGTGTGTTTTTTTTTGTAATTTGAAAACACACAGAAATGGAAACATAAATAGACCCCGAAAACTGATTAGAAAATTCGCTTTTTGCCGCTAGCCGATGGCAATTGCTTTGGCATTTGACACAGCGCCAGGGCCACAGCTAGAGCCCGCGACCGAGACCGAGTCCCAGAGTACCAGGGACCGAGAGTCTCAGAGCCAGTGCATCCATTGGTGGCCATCACCTGCCAAAAGCTCATTTGCCAGCTAGCCGCTGCCTGTCTCTTGTCACTCTCCCTCTCTGTCTCTCTCACTCGCTCTCTCGCTTGTTCTCTCTGCTTTTAGCCGCGTCAATTAGCGCCATTTGGTGGCGATTTCTTTATGGCCAATTGGCCAACAAGATGTTGCGCTCTTTGTGATTCATACGCTCTCTCTGCCTCTTTGGGGGGGCCCTTGGCCGGCTGCCGCTGCTGGGGCATTAATCAGTTGCAAGACGATCGATTAACGGAAAACAAGAGCCAGGCCGTGCAACCATATGTGGCTGCCCCGCGCTGGTAGTCGCCCCCCAATCACCAAAAACGTCTCATCCTGCTCGCCACGAACTTCGATCTTCGGTTAGAATTTTCCACTAATTTATGGATCGCTTGGATCGTTTCCATTTGCGTAGCAGTAAAAACTGAAAGAAATATTTTGGCGAATTACCTAATCAGTTGGCCATTAACGTGAGTGCCGTGCCCCGCGAATCCGAATCCGAATCCAAATCCGAGTGCGAGTGCCAGTGGTGAGTGTCTGTCGAGTGAGTGCGAGTGCGTGGTGAATATTTTATATAATACGCGCGCCGCACCAACGCAAGAATCCGAGCACTGCATTGCCATTCTGTACGGCAGGCAGGCGATACGGATTTCAGATACTGATTCCGATTGCGATTGCGAATTCGATTCCCGATTCTTACGCAAGAGAATGCCATCGGATGAGGCGCTGACCGGCATCGGGGAGCTGATCTTCTCGCTGCTGATCGGCTACCTGGGTGCCCTGGAGTGTGCGTTTGTGGTGCGGCATCTGTACCACTGCACCTTCCAGCATCCCGCCTACACGACCACAGATGCGGCAGCGGACAACGACGAGCTGCCGCGACTGCGCGAGCGCCTGGAAAAGGACATAGCCGAGGCGGCAGCGCGGGAGGCGCGCGCCGGCACCAAGGCCATGCAGGATGGGGTCCTCTACGACACCAAGGGCTTGCGTGTGGATCCCGCGGGCGATAAGCGAGAGGCGCTGGCCGCAGAGCTGGAGCGACAGCGGCGCATTGAGGAGGAGACGCGACGACAGCTGGCGGAGGCAGAGGCCCGCCTGGCAGAGGACCGGCGGAGGGCCAAGGAGGCGGACGAGCAGATGATCGAGCAGCAGAGAGAGGAGCGAAAGCAGCGCGAAGAGAATGAGAGAAAGCTTATCGAAGCAGAAAAGCAAAGAGAGGCAGAGCAGCGGCAGCGCGAAGAGCAGGAACAGAAGCAGCGCGAAGAGAACGAACGGAAGCTGATCGAAGCCGAAAGAGAGCGCGAGGCGAACGAGAGAAGGATCCAGGCAGCTGAAGAACAACGAGAGCGCCAGGAGAACGAGGAAAGGCTGATCGAAGCCGAACGCCAGCGAGAGCTAGCCGAAGCCGAAGCCGAGACGGAACAAAGGGATGCGGAGATTGTGGAGCGCCTTTTGGCGGCAGAGCGGGCACGCAAGATGAGCGCCACGGAGAGCGAACTGGAGGAGGAGGCGCTGGAAGTCGAGGCGCGTCGCCTGCTCTCCGGCCGCGTGGATCCCGAGAGCAAGCAGAAGATGATCGAGGAGAATGCACGGCTCTTCCTGGAGGCCGAGGAGGAGATGGTGATGCTGCAGCAGCGCCAGCTGGCGGCGGCCAACAGCAGAGAGGAGGATTCCGAGTATGCGGGCGCCGTGCCAGTCGAGGAGGCGCCCTGCGTGAAGAAGATACTGCCGCCCAGATTCCAGGAGCCGGAAGTGCAGGAGGAGCCCGTGATGGTGCAGAAAGTGAAGACGCAGTACGGTCAGTCGAAGGGCCGCCTCGCGTTCCCGGGCGTATCCGACGAGGGCTCCTCCTTGGAGCCCGCTTCCAGCCAGCAGTCGTCCTTCAGCACACAGCCATCGGAGGATCTGCTGCGCACGGAGGAAGAGCGTCCGGAGCCCGAGGGCGAGGATCAGACACCCGATGTGCAGTACACCGAGGACTACCTGCGCTCCCTGGACGGCATCAAGAGTCGGCCGCTGGTGCGTGAGGACGGATCCGGCAGGCGGCGGGCCTTCAAGAAGCGCCGCTCCAGCGGCAGCTCCAATTCCTCGCGTGACTCCCGCGCCTCGCGCGACGAGGAGCTGAAGATGTTCACCTCGCTGGAGGAGGAGGAGCTGCGCCACGGCGACCACGACGACTACAATCCCATCAAGTACAGCAGCGAGCCGACGCTGCGGGTCAAGTCCCACCACAGGCGGCACAAGCGCAGTCCGGCAAAGGACATGATGCCCCCGTCGGAGGCGGAGGGCGAGGCGAGTGGCGTCTCCCTGGAGATGCTCGGCGAGGAGAGCACCAATCCGTGGGGCGAGGTGGTGCCCGAGCACTACAAGGACACGGAGTTCTGGAAGCGGGAGAAGGCTCTCTCCATCGATGAGGAGGACAACGATTTGGATCTGTCGAAGAACGAGCCCAAATCGTCATCCTTCGAGGATGCAACGGAGGCGCAGAACGAGGAGGCAGCCACCACACTGCTGCAACAACAACAGCAGCAGAAAGTTGGCCCCAAGGAGCAGCCGGTGAGTGGCTGCAACAACATATCTGTGGCAGATCTCTTTCTATATCTCCCTGTCTCCCTTTTGTGGCAGGCTGATACCAGGGACGACATCGCCAGAGCGGCGGAGACCAGCGCCAGCAGCGACAACAAATCGAATGTAAGTGCGTAGATCAGAGGTCAAGCCAGACAGAGGTCCCCAAAGCCCAGACCCAAACCCAAGCCCCGCCCACTTTCTGCTTTGCTCGCCGCTTTAACTGCTTTTCCCTCTCTGCTTTTCATATCCGCCTACGCTTTCGCCTATGCTTCCGTTTCCGCTTCCGCTTTCTATCCCCTCACCCAAGCTGCGCACCTCTCCCGCAACGGAGGAGCAGGCCAAAGGCGGTGGGGGCTCACCCGGCCTGCGACGCAGTCCACGCATCGACGAAATGGACCACTACGCAGAGCGCTGGTCCGCCACACAGCCGGAACAGCCGGAACAGCCGCAGACACCGAGCATCAGTGTGCAACAGCCGGACACGGCGCCCTGGCGCGATCAGTACGGCCTGATGATGGAGGGCCTCAGCGACTTTTACGACTTCCAAGCCTCCGTGAATCCCTCGCGTTCGCGTTCCACCTCACGCAATCCCTCGCCACAGCCCAAGAACGTGGCCAATCGCATGGATGTGGAGATGGAGAAGTCACTGGAGGTGTACGACGACACCGAGCACGGGCTGGCGGCGGGGGAGCTGAATTGCGAGCTGGTGCTGCAGCTGCTGGAGACCACAATGAACGGAAATGAAGCGAGCCCAGAGGCGCCGTTGGCAGAGCAGCTGAAGGTGCAGAATGTGGCAGATGATGCGGGCAATGGGAGTCCCCCAGTGGCCTTGGTGTATGCCCCGGCAGAGCCAGCCACCGCAGAGAACTCTCTCCGTGAGGAGAGGGCATCCTCTGATCCCAGAAGACATTCGCGCTCCCGCTCCCCGCTGCCGACCAGCGAGAATCTGGAGCGCAGCATCAGCCAGCGCAGGCAGCGCCTGATCAAGCACAACGACGAGATCATGGAGCGACTGTCCAACTCCAGTGGCAGTGGCAGCGATGGACGCAACAGTCCCATGGAAACGGAGGCCAATGGGAATGTAACGCCACCTCTGCAGCTGCCCCAGCCCGTAATCGAAATCAACGACATGGCCATGGATGAGCCCATGGAGGAGGAGCAGGCGGAGGCTGAGGCACAGCCGACCCTGGAGGAGAGGCGGCTGTTTGTGGAGACTCTCCGAGCGGAGCGCAATTCGCGCTCTCGCTCACGCTCGCGTTCACGTTCGCCCCTGCCCACGGCGGATAACATAGCCAAGAGCCTGGAGAGCCGTCGCCAGAGGCGCATCCAGCACAACGACGAGATCTTTGAGAAGCTGCACGAGCAGGAACAGGAGGCTGCTGGAACTGCTGTGGCTGCCAGCCTGCCCATACCGTGTGTGTCCATCGAGATTGAAGCACCGCCGGAGGAGCGGCAGGCCGAAGCGGAAGCGGAAGCAGTCGAGGAGGACACACCCGAGAGCATGGCCAGACTCTTCGAGCAGCTGCGCCTGAATCGCGTGCGTTCCCACTCCCGTTCCAGGTCGCGTTCCCGAACGCCGCTGCCGAGTGCCGCCAATCTGGAGCACAGCCTGGAGAGGCGTCGCGACAAGCTGATTGCCCAGAACGACATGTTCTTCGAGCAGCTGCAGGAGCGGGCCAGGACGCCAGAGCCGGAGCCACGTTTGACCGTCGAATATGTCTACGAGTTCGTCCAGGAGGAGGCAGCAGCAGCCCATCCCTCGGAGAGCAGGGATATGCGTTCGCTTTCGCCCTCCCGTTCCCGGTCGATGACACCGCCAGAGCAGGGGGCGGAATGACTTCCATCGGATGCTCAATCTGGAGGGATCCGATCAGCGCACACTCCGCAAGAACAGCGAGGAGGTGGAGAGTGTCCTGGCGTCGAGTGCCAAGCAGCGAGCACTGGATCTGGAGGCGCTGCAGCAACTGCAGAACGCCAGCGAGGAGACTGAGCTGCGCGTGCTCAGCCCCACGGGATCCGAGCGCCAGAGAGTGGAGGCGATGACCCAGAGAGGCGCCAGATGTCGGGCGAACCGTGTCAGAGGTGGCCAGGGATCTGCAAGGCGAACTGGTGGCCAGCGGCTTCAAGCGATCCACCTACGTGGGGGAGTCCCTGGACCAAGTGGAGGATAAGGCGGCGCAGCGCGAGCTGCAGGCAGCCATCCTCGATTCCCTCACGGAGAATCGGCTGGGCGCAAAGCCCAAGACCTTTGCCGAGGAGCTGAAGGACACGCAGCGCATGAAGGACGAGTCGCTCAGCAGCGGCTTCAAGCGCTCCACCTACGTGGGCGAAATGTCGCAGGACATGTCCGCCACCCAGCTGGACGATCTGCGTCATCGCACGGCGGAATTTCAGCGTTCGCGCAGCCAGAGCCGGTCCCCGCTGCGGGGCGAGGAGGTGGCGCTGCTGAGGGACATTGACGAGGAGGTGGCCAAGCGGGAGCTGCAGGATCAGCTGCTGGACAAGCTGGCGGCATCGAGCGTCAATTTCGAGAACTTTTCGCGGCATCTGAATGCCGATTTCCTGGACAGCGAGCGGCGTGCCTCCGATTCGGCGATCCTCAAGCAGAGCGATCCGTACGGCGATCACCTGGAGCCAGAGGAGTACCACCACTTCCGCCGCTACTCGCTGGCCCAGGAGCAGCCCGTGGAGGAGTATCCCAGCGACGAGTATGTGTACATCTCGCAGATCGAAGTGCGCACCATGACGGGCACCCGCACCTGGCTGAAGGAGGACTTCTACTCGCAGGAACGGGAGGAGTTTGAGTGCTCCAAGGAGAGTGTCGTCGATCAGGACTCGTGGGCGCGCGCTGTGCTCGCCGCAGAGGCAGAGGCGGCCGCTTTCGATGCCACCAATGCCATCTACAGCTACGACATTGCCGGCGAGCAGCAGCAGCAGCAGGACTTTGATTTTGACTTGGATTTAGATGTGGAGCGCAGCAGCACCAACGACAGCGATGATGAGCGCCAGACGGTGGTGGAGATTGACGACGAGGACGAGTTCGAGTACGAGTTCGACGAGGGCATCTCGGACAACAACGAGCGCACCCAACCGACGGACGAGTCCCATCACGACACCTCCGAGTGCGAGGAGGCGGAACGGAATGCCGATCGCTATGCGAATCTCGGGGCCCAGGACTGGGCGGAGGCGGATGATGCGGACGATTTCCTCGACTATGGCGTGGATGATGGCGCCGTGGGTGGCGCCACGCCCTACTCCGATCCCGACTCCTTCATCGAACAGATCTACAACGACGCCATCAAGAACCGGAAGCAGTCGGGCATCCTGCGCGAATACGAGACCATCGTGCAGGAGCAGCTGCCCTCGGACCACAGCGAGTCCTCGGACAAGGAGAAGTCCAGCTCGGAGAGCGAACGATACGCCCTGTGGGCCAAGACCCGAGAGCTGGAGAGATCCAGCTCTAGGAATCGGCACACAGATGTGGACATTGCCCTGGGTCTGGGTCTGGTGGAGAGCGAGCGGCGGGACACGGAAATGCGCTACCTGGGGGATGCCCAAGTGGCCGCCAGACAATCCACGCGACTGCGCACAAGGTATGGCTACAATCCGCAGCTGCAGGCGGGCATGGAGCTGGAGGACGACCTCGAAGTGGACCTGAACTACAAACCGAAGAGGGAGTACAATTGGAGAAAGAATTTCCGATTGGATGACCCGGGCAATGAAGATGGGAATGGGGGAGAAATGAGGGAAAGAACCGATGAAGCAGAAGAGAGAAGAGCAGGAAGAAAGGGAGCGGTATGAAGAGGAGCAGCAGTTGGATCTAGAGGACTACAATCGGAATGAAGAACCGCTTCAGTACCAGGAAAATGAGCAAACCAATGGGGAAACGAGCGATCTGCGTCGCATGAGCCTCGGCGGCGAGAGCATCACCCTCTTCAGCCGCAGTCCCATGCGGGAGGTTCTCACCGATGTGCCCGAAGAGAGTACCCTCCCAGCAGAGGGTGAAGCAGCAGCAGAAGCAGCCTACGAGGAGCTGCCGCCACCCTTGGAGGCCGTCGAGCCACCCAGCGAGAAGCCCAAAAAGAAAAAGAGCAAGAAGAAGGTGCGCAAGGGCTCCAAAACGGAGGAAGAGCTGCGCGATGACAACGATTCGGACACGCAGATGTACGCCAGCCGTCGGCAGGAGGATCAGCAGGAGGCAGCCGCCGCGGAACCCACGCCCAAACGGAAGTCCCGCTCGCGACGCAGCTCCAAGAGCAGCCTCACCAACGAGGACGCAGGAGGTGGTGGTGGTGGAGGGGGACTCTTCTCGCCCAGAAGCAGCCTGGCCTTTGTGGGCGAATCACTGGAGGGCATTGCAGAGTTCGAGGCACAGGAAACTAGGGCGGACGAAGATCAGCCCAAAAAGAAAACCAAGAAGCGAAGGAAGGCCAAGGAGACCAGAGAGGAGGTGCCACTGCCAGCCCCAGAAGTGGACCAGATGGATGAAGCTTTGGCCGCTGCTCTGGCGGAGATTGCTCCCGTTTCGGTATCCTCGAATCTGACGCCCGAATCCACGCAGCGGAATCTGCTGTCCAGCGTGAGTGCGGGTCAGAGTGTGTGCGTGACCCCGGCCTCATCCATCGAGGAAGCATCCCCAGCCACCTCCTCCGCTGCAGCGGCCTCTGCTGCTGTGGTGCCCGCCCGCTCCGTTGTGGACAGCTTTGACATACTGAAAGATGCCAACTTTTATCCGCTCTTCTAGCTGTCGCTCCCGAGCTCTCGCTTTTGGTTTGATGACTCCTCTGGCTGCATCTTTTGCGCTGTCACTCATTGGTTTTTGTTTGTTTTCTTATCTATTTCTTATAGACATGTTCATAGCCACGAATCCGAGCCCGAACACACACACGAGCCCACGTCCAAGCCATAGATCCATAGATCCTCCCAGCATCCAGCATCCGCATCCTCTGACTGAAGGGTAAACCAATGCCCGACCCATGGGATCAGAGATCCCATTTATCTATCTCTCTATCTATATATTGTATGAACTATGTATTATACTAACGAACTTTGAACGGACCCCCTCTCCGCCCACGCCCCCCAAAAACAAAGAGGCCTCTGCACCTACTCATCATAGATGTTAGTGTACTTAACGATTTTTTTGCTGTCTTTTTAATTGCCGAGAAATAAATGCCAAATGAATAAAAGAAAAGCATTTCGTGTTCTTCCTATAAATAGAGCCCCCCATACACCATTAGCGGTCCCATTCCCAACGAGTTGCATCTGTGGTTTGTGCCAATTCCGAAATGCCCGAACATTGAGATCATTCACGGGGACGGGACCCTCAGACAGTTGTCATCCATCCATGGGACAGCACCAAGTGCACTGACATTCAACAGAGCACCAGCGAGAGGGAGAATCGTCTCAGAATTACCCATATACTCGCATTTGCATCGTATCCCACATATGTATATATCATTCTTATTTGTGGCCCACTTTGCATTTCCCCTGCCCTTCCTTTACGCAGAAATGCGCATTCGCATACGAATGATGTCATCGTTTGACATACGAATGAGGCCCGTTCGGGCCCAATGAAATGGGGAGGAACGCACATAAATCCCAAAATGCAAATTGTTGGCCATATACTTAGATTTACTCGACTTTTAATGCTCACGTCTGGGAAGCCATAAACCAAAAGACAGCCAAAACCAACACAGAAGAAACTCTTAACATGTCGCGTATGAGGAAATATATATTTGAATTTAATTCCTTAGATTTAAGTGATTCATGCAGGGGCTTTTGGGTGACTAAATGACAGACGGAAAGGTGGGGGGACTAAGTAAAAATTGACATAAGACTATCAGTTGAATCCCACGATTATTTAAATTAAATGGGAAATGAAGGCCTAGTCTCTCCTTCGTGTAGATACATTTTCAGCTTAATAATTTTAAGGAATTTTCCTTAAGGCTAAAACTATTAATAAGTGCAACAAAACCCATAACCAAGAAGCTTCCAAAAGCGACAAAAGTTAAAAGGAATGCAACCTATTCCTTGAGTTTGAACAGAACAGAAGGCAACCAACAAATGGTTTCTAAAATAATGTTCCCTAAAAGAAGGCAACAAAAAGGCTGCTTCGTGTGCCCAGAAGTATGCTAATCCCACAAATGCATATCCAGTGGTTTTGTCCTCAAAAGTAAAATGCCAATTTCATTCATTGAGATAACTTTTTTGCTTATATGTATGTCAGCACGAATACGAGTACTTTTATGAGGCATATCCCATGCATTTCCCATTGGTTCTTTCTTTTTGTTGAAATGCTGAAATGCTGCTGTCAAGTTCTGTGTGTCGCGTCCTTAGTCAAATTAAGCAAAAGTCAGCCAAAGGAGATAACAAATTATTTTGCCGACTGTCAATTGGCGTGTTGTGGGAAAGGGGAAATTCTCTTTTTGAAAATATTTATGACAGCCCGAACAGGAAAGTGTGTCACTCGTGTGATTTGTTTATGCCGCTCACTTTGGCTTTGTTCTACACTTTTCCACACTTTTCCATCTCCTGCTCCACCGTTTGCGGATTTATTTCTGTAAAACTCATTACGTAATGCATCCAAAGTGTACAAAACAAATGGATCCGTACGGATACGAGTACGAGTACCCGTACCACTGCCAAAAATGCTGCCAAAAAGTCTTATTCAATAGTTTTGTGTCTTTGACATGAATTCATTTTTCTTACGGGGGCACACTTAAAAGCCAGCGGTTCTACGTGTACATATATATTTTCCATGGATATATTATATATATAGCGAATATTTATGTATTTTTGCCTTAAACAATTTTCCTAAAAATGTTCACTTGAAATTTTTCTACTAAATGGATATGATTTTTTGCTCTGCTGCTGCGTTTTGTGTGTCAGTTAAATGAAACACCTTTTCCAAAAAAATGCGCTGCAAAACATTTGTTTTTTGCATTCGCAAAAATATGTATGCATGAATATTTTTATTTTTGCAATTTATCAGCGGGCTGCATGTATTTTTGGAATTTCTCAATAAATTGGCAAAAAGCAAAAATGTTTTCATTTGATTTTTGTAGAACCAATTTAAAAACAAATTAAAACTGTGCCACATTCTCATCAAAATGTTGTTGTTGTGGTGGGGCTGTTGGATCGTAGACAAACTTAAACTTGAACTTATAGACCTCCCCCTCTGGCATCAGCTGTGTCTTGGGCTGGCCAGCTTTTCCTCCAATAATGAAAATATAAAAATACGCTGGAAAATACCAACACATGAGTTGGGGATATGTTCATACATACATACATATGTATGTCTGTGCATATATGAATTTATGACCCAATTAACGCCTAAACGCCCGCGTGAAATATGCCAAAATAATCGTAATGAACAGAAGAGCAGTCGAGGAGAGAAATATAGGAGCAGTGGAGTGAAGAAACGGAGGAGAATCAGCATCGGAGGAGCACACATCGCATCACCAGTCACAAAACACGCAACACAATTTTTATCAAAAGATTCGCGAATTGCAATTTTATTTATAACTGAAAAGATTGCATTACACACACCACACACAGCCGCCGCCGCCGCCGCCGCCTCTCCTCCATCCATAGCGCCCCGCCCTCTTGGGGCTGCGGCTTATGTCTGTGGCGAAAATAGCAACAACGACTAATATACTACACATGCAATGCATTATTTTATGATCCAAGTATATATATATATCCATGTGTGTAAATGTTTGTGAGATTTATATGTACATCATGTGGGTATATGCTTTATAGGGGCGCATGAAAGTATTCTGAAGAGGGGGCAGGCTGAACTCAAGAACATTCAGCTATCTCTTCTAGATATCCAGGGATTACTGCATTATTCCCTGTTATTTTTCTTTCCTTGGAACAAGCCTTTAGTTTCTGAAATTATCTAAGACCTAAGGCCGCATCCATCAATAATTTCCTGCCCTGGCACATCTCATATTTCTTGGTTGCCTTCAACCATCAATGTTCTAACTTAATGGATTCTTTCCATTATGGAAAGCCCCTCTTGGCTTCTGTGTCCGTACGTCACTGGCTACATCTTTATTTTCGCATAAAGCCCATAAATCACCAGCCCAGCACCGCAGTGATTCAGTTTACATTCAGCATTTTGATATTTCAACAAACTGTAAAACTGTAAAATATGCATACAGCGACGTATACTACATATGTATATATTTTATATTTTTTTTCGTTGCGGCTAATTTGCCAGAATATTTTGTGTTTCGTTGATTTTGTTTAATATTCAGTTGATTTGAGCTGTTTTTCTGGTAGTTGTATGTAGTTCTAGTTTATGGGATAAAGCGACCTAGAACGGTCCGGCCAAAGGGGGAGACCTTGTTAATTGCTTTCTACCACTGAACTGTCACACTGACATTTTCTTGGCCTTTGTGGCCCACCGCTTGCCAATCCCATTCCCCAACTTGTCCGGCCTGCCCTTAGTTGTCGCGTCCATTTGTCTAATGAAAATGGAATTTTGTATTTGCTCTTGAATAATTATTGCTTATTAATTGGGTGGCAAATTATTGAATCTGTGCGAAAATATAATTTCCAAGTATGATTTTTGGGATAAATTTAAGTATCTGAAATCAACTTAAAATCAAAGCTTTGTGAAAGAATATTAAGAGCGTAAAGATTTAATAATTTAATGATGGAATTTTCGGAGGAAAACTAGAACTCAATTTAGGAAAATGTTACACAAAGGCAGATCTAGCAGCACCTAGTTTATATTGTATTTCGCTCATACAATTGTTGGTATAAAAGCCATTAGGCATAGTACATTTTGTATTTTGGATATCAGCCATCAAATGATATTTATTTTGATAATTTTACCCTTGAATTTTCACCCATGTTTCAAAGTCTCTGTTTCGCATTTCCAACTCAACCCAACCCATTATTGGTACAACTATTTCTCACCTCCGATCCGCAAAAACACACCTGTTGTTGGCCCGTTTCGGTAAACATTTTCTCCCCCCGTTTTGGCATTTCAATGATGTCTGTATGCTGTAATACGTCCGGAATAATTATACGTTTATACGTATGAGCAGCAGATGATCGGATCAGAGGAAGAATGCCAAAAAGCATTGCCATATATTCATATTATTACGATAATGTACCCACGCAAATGCCGAAAGGCCGAAGATCAATTAAAACATCTATATGGCCCACGCCAGAGTCCGAAAATACCGCACGGGTGCGATAAGTGCAGGCCCAGAGTCAGATATTTGTACCTACGTATATAATCCACAGATCTATCGGTTCGTTCGGGTTGGTTCAGAGCAGGTTCAACAACAACAGAAATGATCAGAACCCATACCAATTTATGCTCCATTGGGGATGGATCGTCTACATGGGGGATCGTGTCGTGTCGTGTGTAGTGCAGTGTGGATATGGCAGGGCTGCCGCCTTCTTACTCCTGCCCCTCTCTCTCACTTACTCTCTCTCTCTCCCAATGTTTGTCTGTAACTGTGTGTCTGCGGGTGCTACTTGTGTGTCTGTGGGGGCTACTTGTGTGTCGTGTGCACAAAGCGCCAGGCAGAAAGAAAATGGAACTAAAAACACCGCATGAAATTTCTTTGGGGAAAAAATTGAAAATTGATATACCCATTAGTAGTGCAAGAAGGAACGAAGGGTATATTGTATTTAAGTTACTGGATGCAGCAGGGAGAAAACAAAAGTTTCTGACACCCGAAAAAACAGAGGAAAACCTGTGTTTGAATGATAATTGTAAGAAGTCTACTTCAGATAATAGTAAAAGGTATCTGGGATGTCTAATTAGATCCTAATAAATCTCTAAAATGGTTCGGCGCGGGGGCGGTTAGAACGGGAAGGTGTGCGAGTGAGAGGCAGGTGTGCCGCCCTCTACGCCCCACCTTTTGGCACCTGAAGCGTAATTCCTCTTGAGAGGAGGAGGCGTGAAATATGGCCAACAAATTGGCCAAAAGTTGAAGAAAGCAATATCCCAGAAATTGCACATTACATGCACATTCAATAATGCCGTTAATTATTGGCAATATTCGCATTGTCTGCCGCCATCCATCAACCCAACCAATTCCTCTCCCGATCCACCCATGCATGCTCGAACATGCTTCGAGCTCTCTCGGCATGCAGTCTTATGGAAAGAGAGACAGAGAGACGTGACGTGATCGCTCTCTTTAGCCTGCTGCTGCTGCTACTGCTGCTCTCCGAGATTTTATTTTTACACATGGCTGCTGCGAAACTAGATACAAAGCGAGCAGAGGCTGACGCTGAGGCAGCGACACCGGCAGCGGGCCAATATTCAGACTGTTTCGAAAACATTTTCGGAAACCGCTGCGCCAGTTGAGATCGGGATCTCGGCGGCAAAGTTCAAACGTTCTTGGACCCCGAAAAAGAAGCCACAAATCGAATCGAATCGAAACGAAACGCGTTTGCTCCTGCACAGAAACACGCACAGACACGTTCGCACTCGCACTCACACACACACACACGCACACAAAGCCATAGATAGACAATAATTATAGAAAGTTTAGTCGGTCATTGGAGTGAGCGATAGAGCGAGAGGTGTAGGGCAGGGCTAGGCGCGATGGCGGACGTGGAAATTATGCAAACCGTGCAAACGGAAGTGAAGAAAACGAAAAAGGTCAAGAAGTCAACGTCGTCGAAACGTCGCGAGTCGGAGATCCAGATCAGCGAAGTGGAGGTGGATGCCACCATCGAGGAAAGGGGGTAGGTGACGTGTTTTGTGAGCAGTTCGTAACCGACAGCGCATTCTGAAATATCCCCGAAAACCCGAAACCGAAACATTTTCCCAGTTTTGGTATCCGTTTTTCCGCACATTTTCCATCCACATTTCTGTTCTGTTCTTTTGATGGATATGTCTTTAATCACTCCCAAAACAAACATGGAACAAAATCCCATTCCAAATCAATATTACTCGTACATTTCCAAAATTAAACTCAAATTCCAAAAAAGACAAAGAAAAAATCAAAATCAAAAACAAAAAAAAAACAAAAACTATCCAAAAGTACTCTCGCATATCGAACTTTTACAAAACGACACACGTTACTACTCAACTTTCCTCGGCCAGACCGTTTACTAAAAGGTATCCACAAATGTCTATCTGTTTCCAAAATATACATATACAAACATACGTACACGTACACGTACACCCTATACAATAAACCATATACAAGTGCCACAAATAAACGACAAAGAATACACACACCAAACGTTACACTGCACAACACAATAAATACTTTTCCTTCTGTGATTTTCTTCCCTCTAAAATGTTATACCAAGTGATTTCGCTATATGAATATCTGCCAATCTCTGTCTTCGTTTGCAGTTAATTTTCAGTGGCGAGTACACAAAAGCCATGGACAAGGACTGGCATTCGGGCCATTTCTGTTGCTGGCAGTGCGATGAGAGCCTCACCGGACAGCGGTACGTGATCCGGGACGATCATCCGTACTGCATCAAGTGCTACGAGAATGTGTTCGCCAATACGTGCGAGGAGTGCAACAAGATCATTGGCATCGACTCGAAGGTGAGTTTTTCGAATGAAAACCATATGTGGCGGCACAGGCACCCCACCCATAAAGTGGGTGTACACACTAAAACAATAAATACATTTTATGGCACATCATTCCCTCGAGGCCCACACAAAACAGGCCACAACTGCAGCCAATAAGAACCCCAAAATAATCAATAAATGTTTGAAAATAGTCCAGAAAACATATCAAAATGCATAGATAGGCCAGAGACAATTGGCTAACAAAATGAATTGCTGTTTGATGTAGAAAAACGGTACAGCAGGGGGGTGTTAATGTGAGTCTTATGTTTCTTTTATGGGTCTAGCCATAATTTGTATTAATTAGCCCATGAAAATAGATCGACGGAGGCAGGAAAACCTAGAAAAGTATATAGATAGAAGCTGAGAGACTAAAATTGTATAACACATAGGGGAAATGGTAAAAATTAGAGCACACTTTGGAGTATAACGAACTTGTATAGACTTTCTGCTTCTATTTGTATCTTTTCCCCTTTGAGAGTATCAGAGAACAGACCAGAAAAAATAAGGAAATATTAAAGAAATATTTTTGATATTTAACTCTATTCCATTGAAATATATTCCATTAATGCGCCACTTGTTTTGTTCTCTCAACCCACAGGATCTGTCGTACAAAGACAAGCACTGGCATGAGGCCTGTTTCCTTTGCTTCAAGTGCCATCTCTCGCTGGTGGACAAGCAGTTTGGGGCCAAGGCCGATAAGATTTACTGCGGCAATTGCTACGACTCCCAGTTTGCCTCCCGTTGCGATGGCTGCGGCGAAGTGTTCCGTGCAGGTAAGCAAATTCCCCCTGCATTCCGTGCGGCATACTTCCGGGCGCACCGCTAAATGTGGCAGCAACATTTTGTTTGTGGCTGGGGGATACAACTTCTTGGCCAGCATACCGCTACGTGATATGATCGGTTAGAAGAAACTGGTTCCGAACAGGTGGGACATCTTCATGCGTTCCTGCCACACATATCTCGGGCATTTGATCAATTTATAATGGCCCAATGCATGGGAAATTAATGGCATTTGCCTGCCAATTTGTTGGCCATACTTTGCGGGCCTGTACAGTGAGCGCTCGACAGTGTGTGCAACAGGGTCTGCATATGTCTCAGTGGGTTCTCGCTGTTGAGTGTGCACTGTACATGTGTGTTTGTGTGTCTTTAGATTAGTGCCAACGAACCTGCCACACTCGAGTGCGTTCGAGAGAGACGAGACCCAAATGTTTGCACTGCGCTGCTGGGTGCAGTCGCAAGATGCTTACGTAAGCGCGTCCGATGTCTCCACTTTTGAGTCGAACTCTCTCCTCAGAGTGACGTCTGTTGAATGCAAGTTCATTGTCACGCCGATTGCTGCTGCTGCTGTTGCTTTTGGCGCTCAGACTCCAGCCCACGCCAGACCCTGAAAACACTCTCGTAATCGCACGTTTCCCCCTTTATATTTCTCTCCCCACACTCTCTCCCTCTCTGTCTCTCTTACTCCTTGTGTCTCTCTGGTGGCAAGGTGTTTTGTGCTCTGGTTTCAATTGTAGCGCAAATAAATATGACAGAAAGACAAATACAGAATGTGAGGGAGCGGGGGTTGGGGTTCGGGTCGGGTAGCTGTTGTCAGTGAGCGATAAATTTATGGCTGATTAATGCCCGCAGATCTCTGTTCCGAACACGTACAGCAGCAGCAACACCCATACTGCTCTCCATTCCATACCGATGCGAACCGATACGACCCCTACCGCCGGCACCTTCCAAATTTGGCTAAAACTGGCCGGGGGGCCGTGACACTTTCGCGCTAACACAAGGTTGCACCGTACCACGCGTTGCCAATGAACGTGTAGAACAAGCGGCAACAGCCAACAGGCAACAATAACAGCCACCAATACAGCTAATCTGTATTGAAATACTCGCATGTTGATTTTTGCACTGCACTTGCAAAATATTATACGATATTTCAATGTCAGACAGCCCACACACACACACCCCAGAGATCCCCGAGATCACACAGCAGGGCAGGGGAAGAGAGACAACGGGGGGGAGTGACAGATACAGCAAGATATACGACTATATCGGAGATGTCGATTCTGTGTTGTTTGTCAAAGGTGGATCCCAGTGATTGACAGACAGACAGACAGTCACCCCAGTCCCCTCTTCGGTTGAGTGACCATTTTCAGGCATTAACTAATTGTCATCTTAACATTTTGAATGCTAATTCAATACCTACTTGTATCAGCAGCTGATTACCTGTTTATGGCTGTAACGTGGAACGTTAGCTAACAAATCTCCCTTCTGCCCATAGAGTGCCATTTCAACCATGAAGAACCCCCCACTGAGATCGCCCCTTTAAGTACTTGTAGTCCAGACAATCATGACTCATCTCCAAAATAAAAAGCCGCAAAATAATTATAGCTCTCTCTCTCTCTCTCTCTGTCTCTTGCCCCCAATAGACACGCGTCTGCCCAGCCAGAGATTTTAGGAGATTTTCTTAGATTTTTATTTCTTTGGCATTTTTTGTTCCTTTTTGATTTGTGGCTTTTAAATGGGCTTTTGCTTCGGTTCGGGGGATTCATTAGAATGAAAAATGATGATTATTATGCGCATATAGCTATGGGCGGCTGAGGAGGAGAGCACGGGGAGACATTGCCAATCAGTAGGAATAATTAAATACATTTGTGTACAAATATTTGGCACCCACTGAATGGGACTGTAACAAAATGGAATGGAACTAAAATATTGATTTTACACATATAAATATTTTGGAGGTATCTTTTAGTTTAGGAAATGGGGAATAGTAATTAGAGTAAATTATTTTTAACATCTTTTAGCTACCGAATTTTCCAGTCTTATGGCTAGACTTTGCCCTCTTCTAATTGTTTCCCACAAAATAGATTCGTTGTTGCACAACTTCCATCCCAAAACTTCTATTAGCCAATTACTCTATTAGTCTCTAATTTCTGTCGTTGTTATTGCCCCTCAATTGATTGATTTGCTGCGGTAGCGCATCGGGTAGGCAATGGGGACTCCCACGTGCTGGGCTGGGGCTCATCCAACGCGTGTCGAGCCATTTCCGCGGATCGAGCGAATTAATCAAAAGCGAAACAAAATGCAATTGACTTGCCATCAACGCCCTCGGGGCGTGTGTGTGTTGTGTTGTGTCGCACCAAAAACGCGCGGCCAGAATTCATTAGAAACTGCAATCGTTTCCTATTAGAAGGCAGCCCAAATGCCACTGGGCGTTGCAACTAGATAGCGGGCTGGATTCCTAGTTTCAGCTGACATTTTCCCAAAGCCATTATGCCATAATGCATAATGGATGCGCACTTGACTATCTGGAAATCTGCATAAACATACTGCTGCTGCTGCTGCTGCTGAGTGTCATTGCGTTCATAATTGCCCCGATGTCACAGCAGGCGGAGATCGAAGATTGAAGTCGCTCTAAATGGCAGCTGGACTGCCTTGCCATAACAGGCAGCAAGCAGCAGGGAAAACAAGACGATCTCTTGTCGGAGGCGGCATGCAACACAAGCAGGCAGACACGAGCCGCAGTAACAAGTGGCAAACACTCACTCGTATTCCATTCATTCATTCAAGAGTCCACTCAAAACGTAACTCAATTTCATTTGAGTGGATTCGTTTCGTTTGCTGACTCTCTCTCCCTCTCCCTCTCTCTGTCTCCTCAGTGAACGAATGAACTGAACTCCGTTGTGTGCCGCTGTTGCTGGTACTGTTTCTGTTTCGGTTTGGGCCTTCGGGTTTCAGTCTCAAAGCGGCTTTCAAAGCGCGTGGAATGTGCCGCGGCTGTTTGTTACAGAATAAAGTGTTTGGGGCAACGTGTTGCATGCAATCGGCAGGCGAACTTTATTGATTGCTGCATAAACTTTGATCATCGCGATAAAGAACTGAACAAAAGTATTTCCGCACTTAATTTTCCATAATTGAGAGACAGAAGCCAGCAGCCGGCAGCCAGCAGCCAAATATCTCTCAATTATAAACATTTTTGTGTTTAAAGAAAATCCACTTGTAAACAGCAAACGAAAATGAAAAGTGTACCACAGAGATCTCTCTCCTTTGGGCAGCCCACGTTGCGTATACATAACGCGCACACATCCTGGGCGTATACGTAATATTGCCAGCCCACACACACTGCACACTACACACAGGTGCAGGTTGCAGCTGCAGGCAGCTCCCGCCTCTGCTCTGACTCGGATTCAAAGACACATAAAATCAAATCAAATTCATAAATAATCCAAGTCCAAGCACAAAGAGAGAAAGAAATTTTATGGCCCAATCCAAAACCGGAAACAGATTTGAAGTCGTTTTGGGATGCATTTAATGTCAAGCGATGGCCAAATCGACGTGTTCCACATTCGTAAGCGAACACCCAGGCCACAGAGCCAAATGGAAATGGAAAACATGTAAAAGAGAGCCCCGCAAGCGCCCCCGCACCCCGCAAAGAGAGACACACAGACATGAATATGCACACGCAAAGGGGAATTTCTTTCGATTATTGCTGCTGTTGCTGTAGCTGTTGGCATTGCAATTGAATATCAATTCGAAATGAAATCGAACTGGAAAAACGCTTGAGAAACTTTCAATTGATTCCGTAATTGTTTCTCTGGCGATTAAAGGGAACGCATTCCATTGCCGCCCCGCAAGGCATCATTCCACTTCCACTTAATTAGCCAACCAATTGTAGCGGCTCCACTACTCTGAGCCGCTGTCCCGGCTTTGGGCTAATTAAAGATCCTATCGGGGATATACATTCGAGTTCGAACCACTCGAACCCCTCGAACAGTCAAAAAAAGCCAAAGCTAAATGTCATTCGTTGTCTTATCAAAACAAAGCCACAGACAAGAGACCCCCGACTGAAATTAAAAACAAGCAAATTCAATTTCTCTTTTCACGGAATCCCAAAAACTAATAAATCCGTAGACCCCCCGACCAGACCAGCATTTGTCTGTCTGCCCTGCGGGTCAAAGTCAAAGCCAAAGCCAAAGATCTCACAGAGAGTGAAAATCAAACAGAAAGAAAACTTTGTCAGCGCTAAATGAAAACCTCTTCCTCTTCGGAACTCGTGTGGCATACACTCGTACAATATTTTCGCTGATCCGAATGGCATTGTCTCTCGATTGCAATTAAAAATGCAGACCATGCACACGGCCTAAGGGACTTCGGTTTTTCGTTTTCTGTTTCTGTTTTTTTTTTTGTGTTGACAAATGCAAATCGCAATCGAAATCCAAATCCACTTTCATTTTTAATGCTTTGACACTCTCTGGGATACGGGGATTGAGCAAATGACATCAATCACAGCACTCACACGCACACAGCTACAGCTATCGACCTGTCAATATATCATTATCTCAATGTCTATCCACTTGACCTCAGCAGCAGTAACTGCGGCAACGTTTGTTGTAGGCGTCCGTCTAGCATCTCGCGTTCCCTGGTCAGTGGGCGACGTCTTTGGGTATTGTGCGCCTGACAACCCATCACAATTAGTTATAATTATGTTGGACATTCGCGGCTATAAATAAGCGATGCCTTATGCCAGCGCACCATTTAACCGCAAAAGCCATACGAACGCTGCTGCTCCAATGGTAATCCAACACGGATGGGAGCGATCTTTTGTGGGACAAGACTGAGAAGTAGTTCACTGATTCATTGATCTTTCATTTGAGAGATTTCCAGTGTAGCTTGTACATAGATTTCTACTACAGCTTCCTCTCTTTCAACTTCGTCTTACATCATTCCACCGATTTGTGAGGTTTCTTTTCAATCTCCCTTTGAATCAGCATTAAAATTGCTTAGCTTTTGGGAATTACTTCCACATTCTTTGAGCCATATACCCTCGCACATACGATATCTCTCCTCCGCATCTGCTCCATATAATTGTGTGGGTTTCTTTTTAAGATATTCTATCCGTTGAATTCCGTGCTTCCTGTGCGCCTCCAGCTTCAGCTGTGAGACAATTTCCTGCTCATGAGATTCAGCAACAATTTCAATCGTTATTTTTTGCTACGAGTATTTCTATTACAAACAAAAAAAGTTAATTATTTAATGATTTATGATCAGCCGGCAGTGGTTTTTGCTGTTGTTTTCATTTCCATTATAGCCAATTTGGGTTCGGATTTTATTTATAAGCATTCGCTAAGTTTAATGAAACTTGTTATTCGGCAAATGATGTCATAGAGGACGGCAGCCAGGCAGCACGGCAACGCCTTGTTGCGAGATGGATGGATGGATGGTAGAGTCAGACCTGGCGTCGCCAAATTTGTATTCCCTCTAAATCTAGAACCAGATCCAGATCCAAAAGGCAGATAAAGCCTACTGCTTGTTGTGTGGCTGCTGCTGCTGCTGGTCGGTCTTCTTTTTGGTCAAATGAATTGTGGAGTGGGGACCCAAAGTCTATTGATCGCAGAAATTGACCCACATCGGAGCGAAACGATCTATTAGCTGGCAGTTTTCGTGACTTATTAAGCAAGTACTTGTACCAACTAGTAGCTTGCGGAGAAGGCTGTAGGAATAGAGAGAATCGAAGCCACATCTGGGGTACACTTTCCATTCGTGTTTGTTGCTGTGTTGCTGTTTTAATCAACTGGGGTTCGATCCCTTGAGTAGCATTCGATCATGACCGACGTGGATGTTCTCAGCTCGAGAATGAAGTCTCGATTGCATCTGCAGTCGAAGACCATTGGCGCGGAGCGCATTAAGAAGGCCAAGGATAACAACGAGGATATTGCCGTGCTGAGCATGTTCCTGCCCAATGCCTCCGCCGTGGAGGAGAATCGCAATTTCTATTGCCAGCTGGGCGACTACTGCCGACAGGGCGATCCGCGTGCCACCAAAGCAGGTAACCACCACCCCCCACCGCCCACAAGAAAAAGAAACCAGTGGAGTAGTCATAAATTACTCGTATGTTAATCAACGCCGGAATGATACATCATAATTTATCATTATTATTGCCCAAAAACTATTCAAATTGGCCGAGAAGAAAGGCGCCGCCCACAGGCCATAGACTGAATAAAGCCAATAGCGTCATCTTTGCGGATGATGTGGATGTGAATGTGAATGATGACTAATCAATGGACCTTTTATGGAATCTCTCAAAACAAGCTAGACACGAATTCTGTCTTGATATTTGATATGACAAAATGTAGGGGCCATAAATTAAGGTATACGTACAAATGGGGGCCATGACTTCCAGCGATTGAAGGAGGAAGAACTGCTTAAAGTTTCGCCAAGTAACACAGAAGAATTAAAGAACAATTTTCAGCCAGCATAAGCCCAAATTTCCACACAATTACCCGCTTTAGCCTACATTTCCGTTCCCGCAAATGGGAAAAACTATCTTGAACTCTTTTTTCTTCTGTTTCTTTTTTGCCATTGTGTCTGCTTATTTTTGGCAACAGAACAGACATTTCGAACACGCAATAAATAAAGTCAGCAGAGCATTAAACAGAGCCCCCCAGTCGCTTAAATGTCTCCTCTGGAGTGGAGTACTCCTATGGGAATGGCTTTTGTCTAGAGACTAGCCAAATATTTGCGTAATTTCTGCATTAATTGTTTATGAAAATGTCAAAAGATATACCTACATATATAGAGAGTGGGAGAGAAAGAGAGTGGGGGCGTGTCAGGCACCCCCTCCGCTTTGGGAGAATGTTGCATGTCTGGCAAACATAATGGGGGAAAAGTTTCCATCTTTTTTTTTGTGTTGTGTTTCATATTGAAAATCCGATTGTCTTCCATCCACTGATTGAGTGTGCCCCACTCGGGGCGGTGGCGGCCTGAATATGTCCGGGCTGTGTCGATGCCTGGAAATTGAGGTTCTTCTCTAGATTAAATCGCAACCATAGCTGGGTTAGTGGGTTGCAAAGTTCAAGGTCTCCCCAGCAAAACGAAAATGCGGAAATTGATTGAAAATATTTCATTGATTGATTTCACCCTCTATGAAACTCTTCGCTCTGCCGCAGGTACGAAGAAAATGGAGTACAAAACCCGTCAGTGGCACGAGAATTGCTTCTGCTGCTGCGTCTGCAAGACGGCCATCGGCACCAAGTCCTTCATACCCAGGGAGCAGGAGATCTACTGTGCCGGCTGCTACGAGGAGAAGTTTGCAACGCGCTGCATCAAGTGCAACAAGGTAAGAAAAGAAAATTAATATATATAATAAATGAGTGGTAACATGGTAATATCTTTCCCGATAATCGCTTAGGTGATCACCTCTGGTGGGGTTACCTACAAGAACGAGCCCTGGCATCGGGAGTGCTTCACCTGCACCCACTGCAACATCACGCTGGCCGGCCAGCGATTCACCAGTCGCGACGAGAAGCCCTACTGCGCCGAGTGCTTTGGCGAGCTGTTCGCCAAACGCTGCACGGCCTGCGTGAAGCCCATAACAGGTGAGGATGGCCCTTTAGCCTTGCGTGTCTTTGGTCACTTATTCATGGCTTATTCCACAGGCATTGGCGGCACGCGCTTCATCTCGTTCGAGGATCGGCACTGGCATCACGACTGCTTCGTGTGTGCCAGCTGCAAGGCCAGTCTGGTGGGACGCGGCTTCATCACCGACGCATCCGACATCCTCTGCCCCGACTGTGCCAAGCAGAAGTTGATGTAAGCCTCGGAACAGATCGGTGGCGCCAACAAGCGGATATTAGCCATAAACCCATTCAACGAAATTATGGATCAAACAATGAGGAAGCACACAGAGAGAGGGGAGGAATATATATACACATATATATCTACATGTATTAAAACGATATACAAGAGAAGATAATGCCTTAAAACTTACATTAGAAATGGAGAGAAATTAGAGAGCAAAGTGGAAGGAAGAAAGTGAACAATGAGTCCTACAGAATCAAAAGCAAATTGAATTAAATTTTGTAAAATTTGAAACCGATAGATAGTCCCTGCTTTATCTGCACCATCGGAGATTGTATAGATATTCATAATTTGTAATTGCATTTCAAGGCGAAATCTAAATTCACACAGAAAACAACAAAAAAGCAACACAAAAAAAAGAAGAAGGAAGGAAGGAAGAAGAAACCAATATGAAATACTGGTACCATTTGTAACTGCATACAATATTGTTGCCGCATTGAAAAATGTATGTTTATTTATTTATTTTAAGTTTTAACCAAGCGACAGACGAGTGCCAGACACGGCTGGAACGGTAGATTGTGGAGAGTAGGGAGAAGGAGAAGCAGAAGAGGAGAGTGGGAGTGGGAGTGGAGTGTCCTAGCCGCGAGTTGCACATTCTTAAAACAGTTTTATTGTATTAAACAAAACAAAAACCACACGATTTTTATGTTTGATGTGAATTGTTACGCTAATTAAACAGCAACAAAAGCCACACACACGCACGCACATGCGCACACACAGACACACACACACACACACATGTCCCAGCAATTTAATTGTTTAGTTTTATCATTTCCCTTCGATAGTTTTTGCCTTGCTGGGCCGCAGTTGCGAGTTTGGAGGCAGGCGACTCGGCTACACACACAAAAATAATAATGATAATTGCGACACAACATTATATCAAATGTCCTCAACTACTTAATGAAATTCAATCTAAATAAATTAATAAATTATCAGCCATATGGTTTAATGTGTCCTGGTGGGGGGGCACCACACAAATTGCCCAACAGTGTTATAGTTCGAGTGTGTATTTGTTTGCTTCTAGTGCAGTCTATTGTGGCGAACGAGAGTCCAGTCCTCGGTCACCTTGTAGGGCCCCTCGATGCGGCATCCGCTGGCGTCGCAGACGCCCACCGTGTAGTTGGGAATGGCACGAGCGTCGCGGTAGTGCAGCGTCTCCATGCACAGCCGGATCAGAGCCAGGGCCTCCTCCTCCGTGAACTCGCGGTCCTTGGGCTTCTTGTCATGCACCATGGGAAGGACCATCTGCTGGGCTGAGTCCGTCATCGCCACATAGTCCTCGACGAAGAGTCCGCGACCATCAATGTAGGTTAGATAGGGGCCTGCCGCTGGCTCCATGCCACCCACAACAAAAGCCACAGCCGTGGGATCATTGGCACTGCGACGAGTGTAGGAGGTGCGCGTCAGCCAGCCGGCCAGAGTCTTGGGTTTCATTTCCGTGGTGTCCTGGTAGATGCGATCCGTTATGACCTGCGCATCAATCGTCCGCTTGTACATTTGTATGTCGGCAAAGTCGCCGCCCCCGCCCATGAGAATCTGCTCGTTGATCTTGAAAACTCGATCCACATTCTGGAAGCGAGGCATCGACCCATAGTGTACACAGGTGTCGGCTGCCACCAGCACCCCTTTGTCGTAGCGAATCCCGATAACGGAGGCACCCGTGGTAAGGGGTCTCCCGGCCGGGTCCTTGTTGATCCCCATGAACAGCAGGAACTCGGCCACTTGCTGCGGACTGGCCCTTTCGTACTCTTGCTTGATCATTCTTATTTTCCGAGTTTTTGTAATATAATAATAAAATATTCAAGAGCAGAGCCCTTTTGTCGGAGCCCCTAACTTGACTGAGAATGTTTCTGGAATGAATACTTCGAGTATTCAGAATACAGTACAGACAAAAACGAGTATTTGAATGGTTTGTTCACGCCCAAAAGTATGTCATGATTTAATTGTTGGCCCGGTATTGAATCCCGCAGTTAACTTTGTGTGGCAGTTAACTGGGATGTTTGTGTTATGCAGAATTCATGTAAGAATCGCGTACAAATGCAGTCGCTGTGTAGTTGCCATGTAGCTTAAATCAATGCGGATTTACATATATAAAGTATTTGTTAAAAATTGTATTTTAAATTAAACTTTTTAATTAATGTTATTATATTTTTTATTTTCTATTTTCCTCTTCAATCTTTCTCGGCTGTCAAGGCTGACATCCTCTTAGACTTTATGGCTGTCGCCAGCCTTGCTGGATTTCTGGATTGTCCAGACCCTTTCGAAAGCTAAACGCTAATCAGGTGCAAATGCCGCTCCAGGAAATATAACACTTTCACTCGATCAGCGCAGATTGGCGAAACGCCTGGGGCCGTTTTTGGGGCCAGCCGGAGAATAATATAACAGAAAATTGACAAATAAATGCAAATCAGTAACTCAAACAGCGCAAACGACTCAAAGCCGGAGCCAAAGCGCAGCGAGAGCGCGGAGCACGGGGAACAGGGTACGGGGTGCGGGCACGTCTCAGGTGCGTCTGTCTGCTGTTGGCCTGGCCAAGTGCCAAGCGCTTAAACGGGCCGCGCACAGGTAAATACAAACAGCACTCAATTACACTCAGGGCCCAGTACAAGAGGCACAACAAATGTTAAATTGATAAAAAGAAGCGCAGCACTTGGAATAAGTTCGTTGGCCAGTTCGAAGCCGAAATTAGTGCAACGACAGGCGACTGCCCGTGCGGGTCTCTCTCTCTCCCTCTACCACTTCACAAATGATGCAGCTGACTTACATTGCCATGGCTGCCTTGGTGCTCCTCTCCTCGGCCCTGCAGGCGGCCATTCTGCCGCTGACTCTCAACGAAAAGGGCAGTGTGGATGGGAAGCCCTTCGATTTGGATGCGGAAAAGTTCGGCTATCTGGAGCTGAAGCCAAATGGTTCGCTGATCCTGAGACATGGCACCGACCAGAGCGGCAGCAATCTACAGAATCTCCTGCTGCTGCGTGGAATTCTGCAGGCCATCAAGCTGGGCCAACCCAACCCCCATCCGCATGGGCACACCAAGTTCTTCATCCGGATCTACGGCAACGGGGTGGAGCACAGGTTCCCCCCTCTGCTGGAGAACATCATTCAGCGCATCCAGACCTACTTCTCCGTCTACCGCTACACGGACACCAGTCAACCGGTGCGTAGGGACGAGCCGCCCACCCAAGAAGCCACAGACGCGGCTCTGGATCTCACCACCGTGCGCACTGGCGACGAGGATGATCTGATAGCCATTGGGGAGAAGGATGTCTACATCACAGTGGGCGAGGGCGCTGACTAGACCCCCGCCCCGCTCGGATTTGACTATTTATTTCATATATTTATGCGCCTAGCTCTAAGCCAATAAAGTCCCGTTCCGCTCCCCAAAACTACCTGCCGGTCCCAGCCCTGATTTGCCCACGTTTGGGCACGTTCCGTGAGTGTTTTGTATGCGCCGCTGCGGCTGGGGCAAAACTAATATTTTCCCCGTGTAATATGTGCAATATTTCCATGCGGCCGGGGAACTTGTGCGAACTGGCGCAAGAAACCACCGTTTGGGGGTCACTGTCATTGCACAATCCGCAATTGTCTTGAGCTGAATTCAATTTACTCCGTGGCAAAATCTGCATTTGGGCACTGAAGAACGGGTGATCTCAGCTGCAATCTCTTGAATGAGGTTGAACTTTGCATTCTAGTAGAATTCCATCCATCTTATTGCCCCACCCACTTGCGGCTCTCTCCCCTCTCTCGCTCTGTGCGCCCTTTTTTTACATTTTACATTCACTTTTTTATTGTTCTGTTTTACTTTTTCAATGTTATGGTTAATGAATATGTAATGATGATGATGATGATGAATACGAACTCTTCGTGATGATAATTAAGTATGAATGTCTCTTTCCCGTTTCGCTGCTGTTAATTGATGGCTGGAAAATGGAAAACTATGTGCGATGCAATGCGATGCGTGTTCGGTGTGTTAGTAATTAAATGTACGCTTGTGGGTGTGGTGTGTGGTGTGTGGTGTGGTGTCTGTGGTATGTGGATGGTTGGTGTGGTTGATGTGGTTGATGGTGGGAAAAAACCCCCGTGCTCAGGCCTGTCCAAGCCAAGCATGCGATGAGAATCAGTCGGAGAACCAAAGCTGCCCATAGGTGGATTGAGATTCAGAGATGCGTTCTGGGTCGCACGCCTAGGCCTGTGGCACAATGGGAGTGGCAATGGGAGTGGCAATGGCAATGCTCTCGGCGGGCTCTGCCTTCAGGATCTGATCGATCTTCTCGAAGGAAGTGCCCTTGATCAGCAGTTCCTCCAGCACTGCCTTGGCCGCTGTAACGGAGAAATTTGCAGCAATTTTCGTGTGAAAAGAATGAAAGGAAAGGAACATCGCTGTACTCACGCTCTTCCTTGACCTGCTCCTTGGCGATCTCGGGGCTCTTCAGGTCCTGCTTGATGGCGTTGCTCTCCAGCAGGCGGCCAGCGAACTCGGCCTTCGTCCCCTGGGGCTGCTCGGCTATGATGGGCTGTGGCTGCTCCAGCGGCTGCTCCTTCAGCAGCGGTAGCTCCGGCTGCGCCAGCTCCTTCTTGATCTCTGGCTCTCCCTTCAGCTCAGTCCCTGCTTTGGCCAGCTCCAACTCCTTCTTAAGGTCCAGCTCCTTCTTGAGCTCCAACTCCTTCTTGGCATCCAGCTCCTTCTTCAGGTCCAACTCCTTCTTGGGCTCCGCCTCCTTCTTGAGTTCCGGCTCTGCCTTGATTTCCGGCTCTGCCTTGAGTCCGGGCTCTGCAGTCGGTGCAAGCTTCACGGCAGGCTCGGCGGCTGCCTCTGGCTCGGGCTGGATGCTGCGGGCCCGGATGGAGGAAATGGGCCACGAGTAGACGGGAGTGTGGACCACATCCACCACGGGATGGGTGTGGTACACCTGCGGCAGGCTGTAGAAGTGACGCGCCTCGGCGGCAATCAGGGGCTGGGTGTTGGCTGGCGTCTCGATCAGGTCTTCCTTCTTGGAGCCGCCGGGGAAGAGGGCTGGGAAGAAGCCTGCACCGGCGGCGGCGGCGGCTGCTGCAGCCTCTCCGATCTGTCCGGACACGATCTCGACACCCTGCGACACCTGCTGCTGGATCTGGTTGGAAGTCTCCTGGACGCCCTCAAACTGCTTGCCTTCCAGTCCGCCGGCGCGTCCCGATCCCACAGTCTCCAGCACGGAGCCCAACGAGGCAGCTGCCGAGGCCGGCACGTACACATAGGTCTCCTCGTGATGGGGCGTGGCCACACGGGCCAGCGGGGACAGGCCGTGCACGTAGCGCAGGGTCGGCTCCAGGCGCATCTGTGCCTGCACCTGCGGGGTCACGATCACAATGTGCTGTGCCGTCGGCTCGTAGGGCTTGGCCTGGCCGCCCATCGCTGCCAGGGCTAGGCAGAACAGCGCGAGGAGGAACATGCTGCAAATTCTGCAAAGGGGAACAGAATGGAACAGAACGGGGGGTGGTCAGGGTGAGCATCGATCGGATCTCCTCCTCCTCCTGCTCCCACTGCTGCAAACTGGTCTCTGGCCACTGATCTATTTATAGATGCAACCACAGGCCAGAGGCACTCCTCCTTCTCCGTCTCCTTCCCCCACTCCCAGTGCGATCCACCAAAGTCCATTCTAAATTTAAAGCCACTTTCTGTGTGTGTGTGTGTGTAATTGCATGTTGCAGAACAGGATGCACCACGGAGTCCGTAAATGGATAGAGCGACTATTAACCGGTTTGCAATTGATTGGCCCGCTCGGCATCGGAATGGGGAAGGGAAGGGATCTGCCCGTCGATGCTACACTTCTAGTGTAGATACAAACTAATGACCAGAAGCAGCTTTATGGCTTAAATCTGTACTTGCTAGTCGAGCTTCTAGGCCCCCCACCACCCCACAGTCCGCGAAGAGTGCTGCCAAAGAGAGTTCTTCGTGTGAGGCAAGTTCGTTGCCCAAGTCTTTTGTTTCGCGGTGAGTTTATTGGATGGAAATAATGCCTGACTTTAATGACTGAATCTGCAGCCATATTATGCAAGATTCCTTCAAGTTTCCACTATATTAAAATGCAGTTCCATGGAAGTATTCTACTGTGCAGAAATTAATATATTTTCTGACTTTAATAGCTGCTGAACTTACTCATAAAAGTACAAAAATCGTATATTAATTCGTACCCTGAATATGTCTGTTGTACCCCATTTTCTTCTATCAATTTCTCATATATTTTTCACTTTAATTCTTTCGATTTTCTGTACTTTTTTTCAGTCCATGTACTCAGGTTGCCATTAATCTTTTCTCTAAGACTCTTTCAAAGTTTCAAAGTTCAAAGTTTCAATCTCGCCATAAGAATAAAGAGCCAAAGATAGAGAAATGAAAATTCTTGCTAGATTTTAGATAAAGTAAGCATTGAAGTCTTTTAACACTCTTCGGAAGACTGAATAAAACCTAAATAATAATTTGCTCTCCATCAAATCTCGTAGCCTTCCTTAGTGCTGATGGAATTCAGACACTTTCCACAAGATTCTAGGCACACTTTTATTTCTCGTGTCATATTAATCGCAATAAACCCACTAAGTTTTCTTCTAATTATAAAATAACATCACGAATTAATAGCTGAATCCCCCCAAGTGCCTTCTGTTGCAGCTCAATTAGGCCCTTCGCTGCAACGACCCCATAAAACATGCCTAGACATAACTTTCTCGGAGCATGTGAATGTGAATAGCAGAATAGGATAACCATAAGCATAACCCAGATCGGATTGGATGGCAGAACTTACCTTTCAGTCGGCGTTTGATGGCCTTTCACTACTTTCCCAAACCTAGGCAGGTAATTCGAGACACAGAGCACTTTAATGGACACACAAAACGCGATCCGCGGGCGGAGAGACTTCTGTAGATACTTCTGCTGCGAGCTGGCACAATGATGGCAATGATCGCTGGTTGCTGGTGGCTGGTGGCTGGCTGCTGGTTGCGGTAGGGCTGGGCAGTCTTCGGGTTCAGTCTTCAGTCTTAACACGGCGACCACTTCAAGGAAACTGGTGGCCAATGCTGCCTGGCCATGGCCTTTTATAATGTGCGCCTCGGACTGACCTAGCCCAAGAACAAAGAACCTGAGCCTAACCAGAAGAGCTGGAAATCTGCAGCTTCCCGCAGGAAAACAGACGGCCAGCAGGGGAGAGGCAGTTGGCGGTGCTGGCAGTTGATGGCCAAAAGGAGCCAAAGCTGGCTAAGCAACAATAATACTCGTAATAGCAGCCGCAACTTGCAGAAGGGGGGAACGAAGACTCTGCCTCCATATCTGCTCGTACTCGTACTTGTACTTCCACTTCTTTTTCTGGTTTCAGGTTCTGAGCTGCTGCTGCTGCTGCTCAGATGGCAGATGGTCAACGTAGATGTGGTTCGTCTCGGTCGCGGTATCGGTCTCCGTTTTGATCGTGGTATTGGTCTGTGTCTCCTTCTCCTGCTCAGTGTCTCGGCCAAGTGCTCTGCAGCTCTGCGGCTCTGAAGTTTGTTAAACCTGCCGCGTAATAGAAGTCAAGCATGGCCAGGCGATTGCATTGAAGTTGCATTGACAGCCCAGCCCAGCCCAGCCCCAAGACGGGAGACTGGAGACTGGCATCTGGGGACTGGCAACTGGTTCAGGTGCAAATTGAATGCGATCCGATGCGATGCGTGCCTCTCGGGCTGCATCTCTTCTGGATCTGCCCCTACCATTTGGATAATTTATTTTCATGTTGCCTGCTCTGGCGGAAAAGATTAATCAAGATTTGCACATGCTTGCATTCGGCATTCAGCATTTTCTTCTTTTCGCTGGCTGGAAGTCAATTTATTCTCGCCATAAACTATAATCACTTCCCGCAGCAATTAGATGCGTTTTCCCTGTCCCTGTCCCTGTCGCTGTACCTCAGATCGGGTTTTGATCGCCTATTAGGATTGCTCTTCCCCATGCCCAATGCATTTCCGTCCATCTGTTTTTATATTTTTAGACTCGCAGATCTGCCCCTTAATCGCTCTCCTGGCAATTCGCTTGCCTAAATCGCAATAAAAACGCTGGAAATTAAGTTAATTAAATAGAGAAATTTTATTGGCAATTCGGAAGCTGGCACACACACAAAGTGTTTGTTTTTGTTGGACAACTTATACTAGAAATTCCATGCGAGGAGCAACCTCTTCTCTCTCTCTGTCTCTCCCTCTCTCTGGTCTGTTATTCGTAGTGCAGACGTCGCTTGGGCGCCATGCGAATGATGGGCTTGGAGGAGGCCATGGCTGCCAGGAACTGAGACTGCGACTGAGCCTGAGCCTGACGCGCGGCGTAATCCTCGGCAATGGCTGTGCGCCATTTGTCCACCAGCGAGTCGCCGCTCGAGAGGCGAACCGGCACGAGCGGCGTCTCTCGGGTCAGGGGGAAACGGGCGAGGGTCAGGGGCCCATCGCTGTAGTCGTAGTCATCGATGGCGGCCTTCTCGGCGGCAGAGTTGGGAGTTTTGATCACCAGCTGGTTGCGGGTCGGCAGGGAGATGCTGAAGGCGGCCGCCTCCTCGGGTGAGACGCCAGCAATGGCTGTGGCCTTGGGCGAAGCCACAGCCAGGCCATTCCGGCCGGAGAGCGCCACGGCATTGGGCTTGGAGGAGGCCACACCACCCTCGCCGGCAATGGACAGACCTGAAAGGAGTGACAGTCAGGATTCCGTTCCTTCTTTTGGGGTTACTCTTTGAGGATCACTCACCCACTGGCTTGGCCTCGGCCACGGCCGCATCCTTCTTGGGGGCCATGACGGACACACTGTCGTTGACATCCTCGTAGGGATCCTCGCTGTTGGGCGGCAGGAAGTCGTCGGGCGAGATCTGCTGCTCGGTGACTTCGTCCAGCTTCTGTTCGTCGATCTTCTGGTCCGCCGGATTGTTGCCAGCCTCCAGGCCAAAGTTCGACGGCTGCTTCGGCGGCGTGGCAAACAGCTCCGGCTGCAGCAGCACACTGAAGTCCTTGATCTGGCCCGTCTGCTGCAGCAGAGCCAGGCTCTGGGCGGCCTGTCCCAGCTCCAGCAGACTGCTGGCATAGATCTGATTGTCCTCCGCGCTGAACGAACCCTTGCGCTTGGCCATCTCCTGGATAGCCACCAGCCGCGCGGCTGCCAGCTGGATCCTGTTAAAGTCACTGGCGCTGGCCGAGATCGAGCTGCTGCTGCTGCTGCTGGCGCTGGAACCGCTGCCATCGGCGGTGGCCGTGATGCTGGCCGCCGAGATGGTGACGGTGTCGTCCGCATCGCGGGCTACGGCCCTCAGTTGCGGCTGCTGCTGCTGGCGCTGCAGGATGTAGCTGCCGAGGCTGCCATCCCGCTGGGGCCGCAGCTGCAGCAGTTGGCCCCGCAGGCCGCCGTAGTAGGGATGCTCCTCGTAGATCCGTGGAGTGCCTCGCGATCTGTGTCTGCTTTTGGGGTGGGTTACATAGTCGGTTATAGAGGTGTGTGTGTGTGTGTGTGCGGAGAGAGGGGAGTGCAGAATGGTTGGATGCCTGTGCGTTGGGGGAAGAAAGCGTGGGATAGACGGAAGCGTTGCCTCTACTTATCTACAGAAATCTACAGAAACAGACGATTAGCGGAGTACTCAGTGGCCAGTGGCCGAGGCGGAAGCTGTACAGGGTTTTGTTTACTTTGGGGTTTACTTTATTTACAGACTAGCGGGGGGGAAATGACACAACTATTCGGGCCTCTGCTCTTAACGTAGGAACATCAGTATGGGTGTGGGTAGCATCATCGTGGGGATCTTCGTTCGCAGCGGGCTCTCAGTTGAACAGATCCAGCTCCAGGTCTGCCGTCGCGTGCGCCTTGCCACCCACGCCGGCTATGGCCACCGAATCCGGGTTGAAGTACACATTGGTGGGCACGCCCTTCTTCAGGTACGCCCTCGAGACGGGCGTGGAAATGGCCGTGCCGCCGTTGCCCACCACGGCCCTGGAGTGTGGCTCGAGGATCAGCGCCGCCTGCTTGAGTCCCTGAATGGCCTGAGCCTGCAGCGGCCGGTAGGGCAGGAAGTAGTTGCCGAATTGTATCTGCGGAATGTTGCCCGAGCTGCTGCTGGTGCTGGTCTTGCCCGTGGCCTCCACCTTGACGGGCACTCGCTTCAGCTTCGCTGCTCCCGAGGCGATCTTCCGCAGCTGCTGCCGCTGCTGCTGCTGCTGCCTGGCAGCGGAGGAGCTGGCAGTGGAGATGACATGCTTGCCGGGAATGGCCAGAATCTCCTCGATCACGTAGTTGGGATTGATTTGGCTCACCGCTGAGCGGAGACCCGAATCACTCTTCAGATCGCCATTGGATTGTGTCTCCACTTTCGGCTCTGGCTGTGCTTGCAGCTTTTCTGGCTTTTCGATCTCCTCGGCTGAGCTTTCGGGTCTGATCGTGGTGCTGGTTGTTGCATCGGCTGTGGCAGGTGCTGCAGGTGTGGTGGGTTGCAGCACGTATGCCAGTGGCAGGCTGTAGGCCGCGTAGTAGGGCGCGTTGTATAGCAGAGAAGGCTGCAAGGCCCCATAGGGCGTTGGCTGGCTATTCCTCGCGAGCAGCTGCGCGGGCGGCCAGGCCTCGAAGGACGCGGTGCGCCAGTACCCGTACGCACTTGGGGGATTAGCATAGTGTGGGGACAGGATAGAGGATAGAGGCAGCAGCCAGTTAGTAATTTAATATTTACAGCAACAATTTCGCGGGGTTAGTAGTGGGCTGAGGGAGCAACATGCAGCGGGGGGACGGGTATGAGGATTAGCAGTGGGTGAAAATGTGTGCAGAGATCTACTATATGGTACGTGGTGCGGGGGGGATGTGGGGTCTGTGTGGTGGGGCACACGATGAAAGCAAAGCACGGCGCAACAGTTACGAGAAATACAAACATTTATTTTAATTACTAGCGAGCTACCAGCTAAGATGAATCCTAACTAAAATCAAAACTAAAGCGAGAGCTAAGCCTCAGACTCAAACAGCATCTCCTGCGCCTCCTCCGCCGCCTCCTCCTCCGTCGTACCCGTGGGCGGAGCATAGTAAACCGTGGGGCCGGTGGCCACCACCTTGCCCTCGCGCGGGAAACTCCTCGCCGCCAGATCGGTGCGTGCCAGGGCGTCCTGCAGGTCCACGTTCGCGGGTATGGAAATCACCTTGGCCCCGGGACCGGCGATGGTCAGGCTGCGCGGGTGCGTCAGGGCGTAGCCGCCGGGACCCACAATGGCCGTGCCGCCGCTTCCGGCCGTGGCCACGCCCCCTGGCCCGGCAATCGCAATGCCGCCCTTGCGCACCTTCAGCCGCTGGATGATGATGCCGCCCTCGCGCAGCGCCTGCTTCTGGGTGGACTGCTGTGCGGTGGCCACCTGGCCGATGGTGTGCACCAGCCCACCGCCCCCCAGGCGGTTCTTGTGCGCAAACAGATGCTTCTCCTCGGACATGCTGCTGTCCTGCTCCGCGGCCGTGTTCTCCGGATCCTCGATGTTGCCGTTCAAGTCGCCATCCCCATCCCCGTCGCCGCCGCCCTCCTTCTCGTCGTCCCACTTGTAGTCGAACTGGGAGTCGCTGGACGGCTGCAGCTTCTGCGGAACGCTGCCCACGAGGATGGGCTGGGAGCCGGACGTCAGGGCTCCGGCCGGTCGGAAGGGCATCTTGAATATGTTCTGGAAGGCGTTCTTGATGGCCGACGACGTCTGGTTCTGCATATCGGCGATGTTTATGCTGGGCACGCGGAAGGGATTCAGCCGATTGCGATTCGGCAGCAGTCCGCCCGCAGGCGGCAGCGTCGAGAAGTGCACAGGTGCGGCGCTGGTGGAAACGGCAGGCAGCCGCTGCTCCGCCTCCTTTCCGGCGCCACGCACGGGCTTCACCGTGGAACTCACTCGCTTGCGACTCCCGGAGATCAGGCTGTTCGCGACGGGTGCCCCAGTGGGCTGCGTCCGGTGCAGCTTGTGGGAAGGCTTCTCGCGCGAGTCCAGACGGACGCCCTGTGGCGCAGCTGGGGCTTTGGTGGTGGTGGTGCTGGTGCTGGTTGCGTTGCCCCGCTTGGGCGTGCCGTCATCGTTGAGGGCCAGCTCTCTGGGCAGAAAGAAGAGGTGGTACTTGGGCGTGGTCTTGCCCTGCTGCTTCCTGCCCGACTTGGCCTTGCCGTAGAAGCTGTCCACGTCGCCGATGATCTTGTAGCCCTTGACGCGGTACTCCTGGGCGGCATGCTCCCGCAGGTACTGCTCCTTGTTCAGCTTGTACAGGTGCACGGGTATGACAAAGTGGGCGGGCAGCTGCTGGGCCTCCTGCTCCGTCGTGGGCTTCGGCAGCTCCACCTGGTTGGGTCGGAAGTACAGCTGCGACTTCTTCTCCCCGCTGGCCGGCGCAGCAGTTCCCTGGCGCAGCCGCGGCGGCAGATTGTAGCTGGATCCGGCCACGTTGCGGGTCAGCTTGACGGCCCGGATCGATGGCTCGAGCAGCGTCTGGCCGTGGCTGCCGGCGAAGTGGTGCTGCTGGGCGTGGAAGGGCTGGTAGGCGGGCTTGGGGAACAGATACTGGCTGGAGTCGAGTATGGGCGGCAGCTTGGGCTGCTCCGGCTGCTTCTTCACGTAGCCAAAGGCCTCGTTCACGCGCGCAATCTGCTCGAGGATGCGCTTCGCCTCGTCCGCCTTCTCGACGGTCGGCGGCGCCACATTCGGATCAAACTCCTCGGGAAATTTGATCAGCCGCTGCTTCTGGATTCTGCAAACGAAAGTTAGGTATTTTGTTGTTGGTTGTCTCTCATTTGGCAGTTGGTTGGTTGGTTGGTTGGCTCTCGTTTCTAATCTCTAATCTAATGCATGTTGGTGGTGGTGGTGGTTGTGGAGGTGGGTGGTGGGATGTTGGCAAGGCAATGATTTTGGGTTAGCTTTGATGGATTCAGTTTAGTCACAATTCTGCAGGCTTCTGCTGGGTTTAGTCACAAATTCTACAGTCTGGGCGAGCGACAGGGGGAGAGAGAGCGAGCATCAACTTCTACTTTGGATTAGCGCACAGTTGGCCCGGTCACAGGCAGAGCCACAGGGTACAGCCACAGGCACAGGCATATATTTTGTTGGTGTGTTAATAGGGTCTTAGTCTTAGGCTTAGTCTCAGGGATTAGGGGGAGAGGTGGGCTGGTTCTACTTACTCGACGGCTGCGCCACTGTGGGCATCCAGTGGGCTCTGGCTGGCGGCCAAGGAGGCCAGCACCAGCAGTAGCGTTGACAGCTGCAAAAGAGAGGCGATTATACACATGTGTTAGCCAAGTGCTGATAATGATAATGATAATCGCTTTGCCAAGTTCTGGTGGAGGACTCAATCTTGGTCTTTGGGTATTCCGATGTCGTAATGGCCCCAAGAATGCGGCCAAGTGTCTCGCGAAAGTCTTTCATTCTCCGCTCTCCCCGCTCTCTACGTTCTCTCAGCTGTCTGAAGGCATTTGCATAATTTCTTTTAAGCTGCGGCCCGGCCCGGCTCGGGCTGAAAAGTGAGAGCCGCAGCAGCACCTGGGGATTGGAGTACTCCTCGTACTTTCAGCTTTTCCCCTTCCGCTCAACACGAACCGCACGCTCAGCAAATATTTGCCTGCCGCTTCGCACACACTCTCTGCCAGCATAGAACTCTCTTTATCTCATCATCTTTCTCCCTCCCTGTCTCTCTCCCTCTCTCTCGTGTGAAAGATTTGGCAAAGTCAATATTGACGCAATCTTCTTGGGCGAGCGACCGTTAGCATCGCACGCCCATCTATCAAAGCAGAAATGTCACTAAGCCCAAGAACGCAAAGCAATGAAAGCCAAAAGCCAGCAACAGCACCAGCTACAGCTCCAGCCTCAGCCTCAGCTCTAGATGGAGCCAAAAAATGAAGCTGAAGCTGAAGTTGGGGCTCGTGTTGTGTCATTGACCTGAACCTCTAGGCGTCTGTTACGATTCGGCGCCGAAACGTAACTTGAAACAGCGCTGGATGTTCGATATTAACTGCTGGATATTGGATGTTGGATATTGGATAGTGGATAGTGGATGCTGATTGCTGGGCCTGTCGAACCTCACCGATCCGAGTTCAGATCGAAACCCAGCATTGATTTGCAAGTTCCCTTGCACTTTGCGGCAACGTAACCCAAGATGTATCTCTGTCCAGTCGGTCTGTCTGTGGGTTGGCTTTCTTTTGTGCTGGCCCCGCCGGCAACGAGGTAAAATTGGGTGTGTTCCCTGCTCCATCCCAAAATAAACTGGGTTAATGTCTTGCATGCAAAGTTTACGCGCAGCATTTTATGTTCTCAAACAAGATATAAAAGTGTTCAAACAAGATCCCTGGTTCTTCGGCGGCGGCTCTGATGGCACTCAAATGTGAAATGATATTCTGGAGAGACGCTGATGGAGTCAATTGATGAGAGATTGATGGACAGATGCAGGCACTGGGCAATGGGCACTGGGCACACAGCAGTGTGGGCTGGAGAGAGTCACCACCAGCAACCAGCCAATCAGCCATCGGTTTATTTATTTATGATATTGGAGACACATTCAATGCAGCTCTAATACGAGCGTATATGTGGCACTTGGGTTCTGTTCTCCCTCACGCACACCAATAAATGCGATTGTTCTTCTCTGGCATATCATAATTCCGTTTATGGGCAGGGGGACTTTTAATTGCCATTTGCTTAGCCCACGCATGATTTTCTTACGCCTCGGGCATACTGATTTTTATTGATATTTGGGCTTTTCATACGAAATTATGGTTACACATTAAATTCATTGTTTCCTACAGGCGACGGACGCGACCAGGCACTGCGGTATTTGTGCCTTAAAGGGCGTGTGGATATATCTGCATATATCTGACGGGAATATGAATAATGCAAGGGATAATGAATCACTTTTCACTTTTCAATTCGAGGTGGAGTCAGAATTCTGTCACGTTCCGAGTGGATTGGGGAGTGCGAAGCTTGAGGGGTGTACAAAGGGGTTTTACTCTTAGCTTGAGGATGAAATACAATACAAAAATTCTACTGAAAAGTTCTTTAAAATTAAATCCAAACTACAAGCAAAAAAATCCCTTCTTTTGGGGTTACGAAAAGTTCTCTGCGCATTCAAATTGATTTCTGATTATTAAAATGCTAAGCCAAGAGCCAAAAATATGGCCCAGCAGCATAGATACATATTATTCGTATAATATGCGAATATGGCATGCATATGGCACAGAGCATAATTAAGGCTAAGAATCGAGGCGAGAACCACTTAAGATTGTTGCCAAAAATGTCGCTTAGTGAAAGTTCATTCCGGGAAGTGAAAGAAAACAGAAACGAAAGACTCAAGCCACGAACTTGGGCCACTTAAAGAGCCAAAGGGTCACTGGGCAGGGAGGGCAGTCGAATGATTAATTGCGGCCAGCTCTAAACTAGTTTCGTTTCACGACCGAATTCCGCTGCGAATTTCAATTATTTTCACGGAATTACTCACCACAAATAAATGCATTCTGATGATGGTGCCAAGTTCTTGAGACGTTCTGTACGATGTTAACTTGGGGCCTTGACTGTGCCGCTGTTTGTGGCTGTATCCTTGAACTGCGAACGAGAAACGAAAGGAATGGCACTCTGGGTTATCACGCGGAAACAACAAAAATCACACACACACACACACCAAACAGTCAATCCTGTGGAGCTCTTAATTTACGATTGTTTCTTTTTTTCAGGCTAAGGGAACACTAAACACGAAGGCCGAATGGCACGGGCACGGGCACAGGCACAGGCACAGATAGCAAGCACACACACACACCTCCTGCTCCTGGGTAGAAAGAACCAAGCGGGCCAGACAACGACTGAAGATGAACTGAATCGTGGCCGGGCCCAACGCCTCTGTTTATAACATTTCCATTAGCCAAGCAGCCGCGGCCGCAGCCACAGCGACAGCGGCAGCAACGTTGACGGGCCAACGAAAGAAATGGCCAACGAAACAGGGCCCCAGCACCAGCCCCAGCACCAGCCCCAGCACCAGCGCCAGCAGGTGTAAGAGAGCCACAATAAGAGAGAGAGAGGGAGAACGATTGGCTAAGAGAAACCATTAATTGGGAGTCGTCACGTAAACGGGCGCCTTGGGCTGAGGCACTTATCAGGCTGAGTAAATCTCTGGGCCGGGAAGGGTTTTTTTGGTTTCAGGCCCGATCCACATTGATATTCATGGATCAAAGTCTAGGCAACGGCTTGTGCAGATCGAGATCTCTCCACTCTTGACTCGTCCACGAGGCTACGACGAGCATTTGCAGGCACTTTTCGTTTCGATTGAAACTTGTTAGGTCGCTGACAGGCGGGGTCTTCTATCTTCAATTCTGTCTTCTGCCTCCGTGGTGCTACTGTTCATCTAGCATCCGAATCATCCGCAAGTTCACAGCTGACGTTGATTAATTGGCCGTTTATTGGTCGTTGACTGGGTGCGTGGAGAGGAGAGGTACAGTGTCTGAGGTGTCTGCTGGACATTTACAAGTAGAGTGCGCATCGAGAACCCATGGAGAAGAGAACTGTGGAGTGCGTGTGTGTGGGAAGTGCTGGACAGGTAAGCAGACTCCGAAACATGACATAAGCTTAAATTGTAGAAGACTTAAGGCCCCCGCCATGAATGGCAGTCTCTCGGGTCGCGCGCCCTGTCGGGTAATTCAATTAAAATGTTTGATTGGAACTCGTTAGAAAGTTGCGGAGACAATATTTGTGGGTGCTCTGCTCACACACTTCTCGGGTATCAGCAGCTGTCGGGATTAGCTCGAAAACTTTGTTCTGCCAACATAAGTTCTGGAACTTCGATTCCATTGATAATTGAAATTCTTTTGGTATATTGTCGCTTCGTGTTGCGTGTTCTGAGTTTGCCTTTGGCTGCCATAAGTCTTTATTAGCCGAACAGAACCATCCATTTTCTCAGTACCTGCCCAGAGACACAGCCACGCCCCCGACTGACACATATCCCCCGACCGACAACAGAATCCCCGACAGAATGCAATTTATAATTTTATGGGACTCTGTTCTTCTGCTGTTCACAGAATGGCCCGCAGCGCAGCTAAAGTGCTGGCTTCCGATGCCCAATTGGTGGCAAATCAATGCAGGCAATAATCATACATATTTCTTGATTAACCAGGATCAGGTTGGAGTGGAGTGGCGTGGAGTGGAGTGCAGCCCATGGCTGGTGTGCTGTGGCACACGCAGACATCAATAAAATTGCCACAAGATTTATGGTTTCGAACCAGCCCAGCGCCAGTGGGGAGCATACGAAATTAGCAGCAATCGCTGTGTAAACTCAAATGCCCCACACGCACACTCGCCACTCCGCACTCCGCACTACGCCCCCGCCCCTTCGCACACTTCCCCGCTATGCGATTCAATCCCCCATTTGGAATGCAGCAATCAAAAGGCGATAAATCGATGCAGCAACAGCAACGGAACGGAGAAGCTCCACACTGGGGCTGCAGAGTCGCATCGCTGGGGAAGAGACCTTGAGACCTATTTATAAATGCATGCAAAACGGGACTGAGAGTGGGATGGATGTCGTTGCCTAGCCATGGCATGGCGTGGCCCTGTGCCCAGAGGCCAATTAAGTCTGACCTTCGGTGAGAGGGAGCAGCCAGCAGGCAGCAGCAGGAGGAGGAGGCTCAAACCGTTGTTTATAACCGCTAACTGAGAAACAGCGCCTGGGAGATCTCCGATCCAGGGCCAGAATAAATTGCCAGCTGCAGCAGCGGTCCCCGCACTGGTTTTGTTCTGTTCTTTTCTGTTTGGTTCTGTTTGTTTCTGTTCCTCTGTAATGCTAACCCAATTATGCAGCAGCAGGGGGAGGGGCCCTCTAGGCTGGTTCTCAGGTCAGAGGCAGACATTGATAGCAGCTCTGAGAACGTGTGGTAGAGGGACAGCGCGACAGACAGCCCTAAATCCAGATCTATGTCAGCGGCAAGTACTGCTGCTGTCGGCTCTTCTTTTTAGTGCATTCCGCGAAGAAAGTTGTGGAGTGCGTAGGAACTTGTTTGAGGGAAATTTAAGCGGACAGATCTCTGACATCAAATTTAATTGTGGCAGGCAGTGAAACCTTCTGTGCAACAAACCCAAAAAGCAGAGCCATAATAACTTCGAGTACGCGTATCTTTTTACATGATTTGTTTTTGTTTTCGGTTTTTGCAAATATGCATATTATTAATGAAACTTTGCCTCGTATATTGTTTTGGGCTTTTCTTTTGTCTGCGGCTCAAAGCATATTTTATTTAGGCCACGACGTGGATGTGGTCTGCCCGCCAAGGCTTTCCGTTCAATTCAAATTATTTGGCAAGTGCGCGCGCGCACGCGTCAAACATTTTAAGTTCGTTTAGCTGCAGCACCCAGAAATAGCCCACAAAAACAAGCGAATCAAAGCCAAAGTTGACTTCATTTGCCTTCGTTTTGGGGGGCCTGGGATGCACTGGCCATTCGTAAAATGACTTTATGAGCGGCAAATCAATTAGGCATTATAAAATGCATAAATCGTACAGGCTGTGGGCCCGCAAGCACGCGCCAGAAACAGTTAAGACACTCGACTCGAGTGGTGGGTGGCTGGTTGGCAGCTTGGGGTTTGGAGTTGGATTTGTTTAGGAATGTTTAGAGGGTGATTCGTACACGAAAAGGTGACACCGATCGGATGTACCTTGGCGCCGTAATCGATTGGGCAAAGCAATGTCGAATGCCACTAACAACTGAATCGATTCTAATTGATTCGGCTTGTTTTAGTTTTCTCCGGAAATGAGATTTGGGTAGCTCAAAAATAGCTAAACTAAGCAGCAGATCAGCTAAGGCTTCCGTTTTCTCTTGCGGGTTTCTGTCAATGAAGTTTCGAAACATTTCTTGAGAATAATTTGAAAGAGAAAATCTTCTCTTTAATGAACTTACGATTAGCTTATGGCATTAACTGGTTCGCCACCATACCTTAACTTACTTACCTTTGCATGGATTACATTCAACCAATTCTTTGGCCATTCTTTGATCTGTAAAAGCGAATATCTGTCCTCCTATTGCTCTAAATCTACCCATGAATCAGCTTTTACTTTCGCACACTTCTTAGTTGCGCGTTCGATTTGTTGTCACCCGTTCGATCTGCAATGGATTCAATGCCCCCAAACAGAAAACCCAGCAGAAGAAGGAACAGCCGCGAGTTCTAGTGCTGTACTCCAATTTGTTTATTTATGCGTAGGTGCCATATTTATGCAACGGTTGAAAGTTTGCGGACGGATTCAAGGCATTCGTTTGTATCCCAATTTCCGATTGCGGCTCGGCGGTGGCGGGGGCGGTGGCCTCGGCCAAATTGCCGCCCATGACAACGAAGCCAATGCCGGCGCCAGCCTTGTAGCTCAGCTCGTGGTATCCGGCCTCGTCGTAGTAGGAGTACTTCCCCAGCACATTGCCGGCCTCATCGGTGCGCTGGGCATGGGACATCTGGTGGGTGCTGAAGTCGAAGCTGGCAGCAGGCTGTGGGAAGCTCCTCGAATCGGGATCTGGCACCGGTAAATGTTTGATAGCCCCTGCTGAGGGATGCTGTGGCCACACTGTCTGCTGTTGGGTGGCTCCCAGTGGGTGGGCCTTGCCTGGCCCTGAGCGACTGCTGCACGAACTGCAGCGGACCAAAGACCTCTAGGGAATTGGCTGGGCCTGCCGCCTGTCCATAGCTGGGGGCCAGCGCACTCCTGCCCGTCCTGTCGCCATCCGTGCTGTACGAGTAGCCATGGCCATTGAACTGCATGTAGACCTGCGCTCCATGCACGCCGGCTAATACCAATAGTCCCAGTAGCAGCGGCAAGTGAGACTTCATCTTTCAGCCAACTGCGAGGCAAAACTAAGCACAGAGCAGCCAGGGACTGGGGCTATATGTGGGCCCAGGCAACCGCAGAGTTTCGGCTCAACCTGCTTACGCATCGGCATATCCACGGGTATCGCATAACCCCCCTCCCAGCAGCAGTTACAGAGTACAGACTACAGACTACAGATATATTATGTGTTCCGCTTTAAATACTGTTACAGTTTCTGCCGTGCTGGCGCTTACTTAACGCTGATTGGGGACTTATGGCTACCGCTACGAACTACGAAGTATCCAGGGAGTGGGAGTGGGAGCAGGAGCAGGAGTAGGAGCTGCAGCTAGTGCTCCCTGGAGGCGGCCAGATCGGCGATCTCGTCCTGCCGCAGCGCCTCCGAGGGCGACAGCCCGACACGTCCGCCCAGCGGCACAATGTCAATGTTCTGCACATGGGCCCGCACACTCTGCCCCGGCGGCAGACCCACATACCACTTGCCCACGTTCTTGATCACCGTGGAGTCGCGGTGCCGCTGCACCCACTCCCGGTCGCGATCGATCTCCAGTATGCGATGGTTGGCCGTGACCAAGGGCGGCAGGGAGCTGCCCACATCGTCGTCGTTGAGGTTGTAGTTGTCGCCAGGGCCGCTGATGGCACTGCCAGTGCCGCCTCCGCCTCCGGATCCGGACCCGCCAGGGGGTGGCAGATAGCCCAGGCCGGAGTCGCCTTCGCCGGACGATGATCCTCCCCTGCGTGTGCTTCCCCCACCCCTCTCTGAGCTTCCTCCCCTGCCGCTGAATCTGTTCTGGTTTCGCGTTCCGCTGGCGTTGATTCGCGTGGATCCGCCGCCTCTCTGTCGTGTAGCAGCACCTCCTCCCCCCCCTGAGCTGCCACCGCCTGTTCGTGTGCCACCCCTGCCGCCCCCGCCCCCCACGGCTCCGCCTCTCTCGCGTTCAGCTGCATCGTATGTGGTGCTGCCTCTTTGGGGGCTGCCGCCGCCTGCTGCATACCCCCGGCGATCTTCCTTGCCCCGGAAGGAGCTGGAGCCACCGGAGCTGCTGCTGAGACCGATATCCTCCTCTTCCGGATTGCCACCGCCATTGTCATCGGGTCCCAGATCGTTCTCCGCTGCTCCATTGCCATTGCCATTACCATCCACACCCTCCCCATCATCTCTGCCGCCACTGGGCTGCAGATAATCTGTGGCAGCTGTTCGGCTGCCAGCTTGTCCCCTGCCAGCGCCCCCTCCTGCACTTCCTGCACCACTCGGCCCAGAGCCACTCCCACGCGCTGCACTGCCACTAGCCACGCCCAAGGCCCCACCCGCACCCCTGCCAAAGTCGTTGGCCAGCCGGAAGTCCGTGTCCGCCAGCCGAAAGTCGGCCACGGAGGGATTGATGTGCGTGCCCGGGCCAATGCGGTTGTGCACCACGCGGTAGCCAATGCCCGCGCCCGCGATGTACTCCACCGTCCGCTGCACGCCCTTGTCGTCGAGGAAGGAGTAGGTGCCGCGCACCAGGCCGTCCGGGGCACGACTCTCCGCGCGCCGGTGATCCGGTCCGGCGGCAATCAGCTTGTAGCTGCCCGCCGGACCACGCTGCACGGACATCTTGCCGCGCGTCCTGGGCGGCGCCTTGTACAGGGGACTGGAGTAGGCCACGCTGGAGGGGTTGTCGGGCACCGCATTGGAGATCTCGAAGCCCGTGCCGGCGCCAGCGGCGTAGCGCACACTGTGCCGCTCCCCCACATCATCCAGGTAGGAATAGAGACCTAAAGGAAGAGCGGCAGAGGGCGATGGCGAGGGGTTCAAGAGGGTTCCATTTTCCTCGAATGTGAGCACTCACCCCTGATCCTATTGCCGGCATCGTTCTCCTCGCTCCGCGACTGGTCCGGCGTGCGGAAGCTGAAGCTGTACGAGGGATCATCAAAGGGATCGGCGAGGGGATCGTCTGGGCTGCCACGCGGTCGAACCGGATACTGGGCCAAGTCCATTTTGCGATGAATCTTCGGTCCATTCACGCGAAAACTGTGGGAGAATCGGGAGATTAATTAGCAGCCGAACAACAATGAGGGATCCCTCCCATCTCCCAGCTCCCATCTGCCCTGCCACTGGTGGAGATTGGGTAAGCCCGGAGAGCGGAAACCAATGGAAATCCGCTGCTCCCATAAGCACTGCAATTTCAATCAGATCCGATCTGGACATGGCGTGGCACGTCATTACTTTGATTACCCCATCTGGGAGGGGGGTGCCGGAGTCTGGGGCTGTGCAGGGAGTCGCTCCATTCAGAATCATCATTGCTATCGCTGAGCATCTGTGATCTGTTACCCTGCTTGATGGGGGTATATTGGTTGAGCTGCACAACACGCTGAACGTTCTTCTAATTGTCTTTTGGTGGGTGAACTTCTAAGCCAACAGAATCATGGCTTTATTTGCCATCCTCTCCCTCATTGCTCTTTGAATAATTCCCCTGCAATTAAAACAGACTTTTCCCCACATCGTTAACAAACCTGAGTAGCAGTTGGTCGGAACACTCGACTCGGTTGGTTCCTACTGTTTTTTGTTGTTTTTTTGCTGGCTGAAACATTCAGCCAGTCAATTTGTTAACAGCTTTTTGCTTCCCCCGTTTACCGGAGATTGCAAAAAACAATCACATCTCACATCAACAGAAACAAAAACCCCAAACACAGCGGCAGCCTAATGTAAAAACGTTTAGGCAACAGCAAACAAAACAAAAACAAAACCAAAAAACAGTAGTCCAATGTGTTAGAACCGTTTCAGCTACGTCTTCGCCTCCCGCAGCTCGCTCTGACTGGAAGGGAGTTTGGTTTCGGTTTCGCTTCAGTGGTCGCCCGCCTGCCGCCTGCCGGGTGGGGCCCAGACCAGACCAGGCCAGCCCAGACACACAGATAACTCACTTTGTGCTGCCACTGGCTCGCTCTACCTCCACCTCTACCTCTGCGATCTGTGGCACATGTCTTCGTTTACTCACCCACGTGGTCCGGCCGTATAGACGGTCTCTTCGATCTGCCCGCTCGCTGGACTACGCGAACCGTAACGACCTCGCACCGTGTTGTCTGGAGTGCCCGAGGCGCTGTGATAGTAGCCCCCAATGTCATCATTTGCATGTCTGCGCCCCGATCCCATCCGATCGATGGTGTATCACAGTGTATCCACAGTAGCAGCAGAAGCAGCAGCAGTATCCAAAAGTGGCAAGTAATTGCGTTGCGTTGCGTGGCGTTGCCCCCATGCGTGGCAGGAGTCGGCGTGGCAGATGTGCGAAATGGCAGGGTAGGGGAACGACGGAAATGTGTTATTGTGGCGATTGCAAAACGTTTGAGGCGTTCAAAAAGGTGCTAACAAAAATCTTAAAATTTGCTCGAGTGTGCGAGGGGTAAAGGGGTAAAACATTCAGCGATTATATTGGATTGGATTGGGTGATTTGTTAGGTTTATGATCCATGACCCAGCGAAGAAATTAAATGAGTTGCAGCTTTCTCTGGGCTTAATATAGAGGATAAATTACTGAAAATTTGTGGTAACAAGTAACAGGGGAAAGACATCCATTCTAGGGTTGGGTTAATTGTGGAATAAGTTTTGGATAAATTAACAAAACAAAACGAAAGATTCTACTGTTTCCTTTATCACATATCACATAGTTGAAAGCGGAAAGTGAGCTCAGACTATCATTCAATAAGGATCAGTGGCATTCATTTTTGTGGAATTACTATGGAATATTTTGTGAGTGGGTATATTTAAGAGACACATCAATTAAAAACTGCAATAGTTTAAATATAATATTGAGTCCCTTTTGGTTTTGTTTCGATTTAGTTTCATTTTTGAACCACTTTTTTCTTGAATTTGTGAGAAGCGAACAACTTCGTCCTTTACTCAGTTTAATGTAAAATTGATTCATGCTATCGTTTGTCACAATATCCTGTATACCGAAACTGAAATGATCCATCCTCGTTGATGGTGTTGTACTCGATCTCGGCACTCGCCGGAACTGCAATGTATCCCAGGAGAGCGCACAGAAACCAAAGCAGATGCAGATGCAGTTGGAGTTGCCGTTGCCGTTGCAGCATCTTCACTGCCGTCAATCAAGATTGGATTGTGGGAGATTCAAACGAGCATCCTGTGTCGCAGCGAACAGGAAGAGTCACAAGCACAAATCAGCAGGCTACGAGTATTTGCCCGATACGAATCCGATGCCGAGAGGAGACTGTGGAGACGATGATACAATGAGCAGAGGCGGCAAGAACGACGCGACGACGACGACTGATGCGCCCCAGCGTTAGACCTTCGTATTTAAATACGATTCTCAGGCGAGGCAGCCAACCGGTGGCAGCAGCAGCAGCAGCAGCGGCAGCGACAGCGGTAGCAGCAGCGGCACAGCGCGGTTCGTGTTGCCTCCGCTGCTGGCACTTGTCTCACCTGACCACCCACCCACCGAACGAAACCCCGAAACATCAGCAAACACCAAAACACCAGAGTGGAAGCCACGAAGATGAAACAGCAGCATTTGTGTGCAAATTGCGTTGCAAGAAATGTGGCTTGCCCCCACCACACACACACACTGTGGCAGAATGGCAATGGCAGTGTGGCAGGGGCAGGTACAGGTGAGAGAATTTGTTCTAATGACGGACACGGACACGCAAGTGTTGTTGTGGCAGCTGTACGAACGAGCGGCCTGTTGTTTATTTTGCTTGTGGCAGGCAGGCAGCAGGCAGGCTCCTTGTTCAGTAAATTGCAACAAGAACGGGAGAATGTGGGCTGCAATGGGAATGGAATGGGCAATGGGCGATGGAAAATGGGAGAATGGCGAATGGCGAATGGCAAATGGAAAATCGTGCGCGCAACTGCCTGTCAATTAGCTCACGTTGTACCCTGAGACAGAGAGCTCTCTTCCTGCCCATTGACATCGACATCCCCACCCCACCCAGAGATGGATCTGTGGCCCAAGTCGTTCTGGCAGCTGCCATTGCATTGAACTTCAGTCGGAGTCAAGAGGATCAGAGAGAGCGGCGAAATATTCAATTTTCAGCAGCACAGCACCGTTACGTGGCCGGGACTAGGAGGACGGACGACGGACGATGTGGCTGGCGATTACGAATCCGATCCGATCCGCTCCGAGTCTAGGTCAGTGTCTTAGCTGCAATTTTCAGCGGGCAGCGGCAGCAGGCAGCAGTCAGCGGTCAGCGGCATTGCATCATGCAATTAAAGGCAATTACCCACCAGGCCAAAGACTACATACAGCCCACCACAGCAGTGCGCGGTGAGCGATGAGCTATGTACACCCGCCACGAAAGCGACACAATTTCCGCCTAGGATGTGGATGTGGATGTGGCTGTGGATGTGCCGTGCCAAAGCCTCCAAAATCTCTGCGATGCTTTTTAATGAACCATAATTAGTATGTAGCCGCTTCCAAGTACAGTTATTGGCCATTGTTCTGGATGCATGCTCCTCTCCCTCCCCCTCTCGTCTCCGCTTGTGCGAGTCGGAGTCCGAGTGCGAGCCCTCCGCCTCCACCGCCGATTAGAACGAAAGACTCAAGGCACAAACTTCGGACCGCTTCGCTGATTATGATGACAAAGCCTCGGCCGCGACTGCTGCCATAATCTTTATGATCTTTATGTTACGGTTTCCAGCCATATGCAAATTTTTGACCAAATGCGGAAGACTTTTCGCGCTTGGGTTTTCAGTTCTGGGCCATTTATTGGTTAATTGTTCAGTCAATTGGAGCGAGTGCGCGCTTTATATTTGAATTGAATGCTCGTATGCGAATAATGAAATGGATACCCCACATGCCGCATCGGAGGGGAGCCGCAACCAGCGAGATGCTGCCAATGACCATGTGTTCGTAGATCATAGGCATGTGGTCGTGGTCGTGGCCGGGGTCGCTTTAAGGACAAGTTTCCAACGCTTTGGAGGCAACTGCACGCATGGGAAATGTGCAACCAGTTGTGGCCTGTCTGCCTGCCTGCCAGTCGGACGACTTGCCATTGAACCACATACCCATAGAGCAAAACTGGAATCTCATATACGTTTCACTCACCCAGACATATCGTAGAGGTGACCAGCCAGCAGCCATCCTGTGAAAAGTGAAAATGCTTTCGTTTTCATTTGGGCTCTGGTGGTGGCGCCATTCATTGGACAGCTGCCCAGAGGCTCAGGTCTATTCAGCTCCGCCATCAATCTTGTGCGATGAATATTACACAACTTTTATATATCTCGTGTGTGGTTATCACATCGGTCGGCGTGATCGATGCCGTGGACTATATAATACGCTTCGAGACGAAGAAGTCGCGCTGCCTGAATCCCCCCAGGACCGCCCGCAAGGTGGAGTCCGTCATCAGAGACTGCCAGGATGAGGTCAAGACTAAGCTAGTGAATGGTGCGTTCAGCAATCAAGCAATCCACTCACAACTCACTCACTCTCACTCCAATGGTTCCTCCACAGAGGCCTATGAAATACTGAAAGAGCAGGTGTCCCACGATCAGCCACCCATCGATGCCAACGATGACGCCATCGACTTTATCGGGCCCTCTGGTCCCAGTGGGTCCTCAGACATAGAACTGGAACATCCACATCCACATCCACCACACCATGAGCCCACCCTGAATGCCAGCCACTACGAATACATATTATTCGATGAGCCCGAACCAGAGCGCCGCATGTCGCGGCTCATGAAGAACATTCGACGCCTGGATGTGGCACGTTCGGGCATTTATCATCCCACTCTGGTGCCGCTGGAGGATAAGCGTATAGCGGGGGTAAGTGATCCCCAAGGGCAGCCGGTGGGGAGCCATCTTCAGGTGTTAATGAAATGCAAAGCCAACGCTCAATTAAGTTCAATGGCAGTCCAAAGAAAAACATTATGCCCAGAGAATAATCACAGCTCCCCACCCCCACCCACACACACACACACACTGACTGCCACTCCCCCATTTGCCCACTCAGCTCGCCCATGTTAAAGTCAGGGTCAATAGACAATTGAAAGAAAAGCGCTAGGCCACTGTGCAGTTGCCACTGCATTTTCATTGCATTTTCAGTTCCATTCATAATCACACGCCTCCCAGCGTCTCAGGGTGGGGGGCGGTGTCTGGGGGGGGGTCTCAGATCTCGGGTTTTTCACACTGCAAAAAGCGCACTTAATACACATTAGCTGGATTTTATGCATCAGCAAATTGAATGGCCGCCATTCGTTTTTTGATCGTTCCCCCGCACTCCCATCGTTTCGCCCCTTTAGTGTCTGCTGCACTGCGTCTATGCCAAGAACCATGCCATCGATCATATGGGCTGGCCCACACTGGACGGACTGGTGCAATTCTACTCGGAGGGCGTCCATGAGCACGGATTCTTTATGGCCACCCTGCGGTCGGTGAATCTCTGCCTGCGGGCCATGACCACCAAGTACCGTGTCAATCGCAAGGCGCTGCCGCAGAAAGGTGAAAGCTGCGACTTGGCTTTCGACGTCTTCGACTGCATATCGGACCAAATTACAGGCTATTGCCTGGATCAGTACAGCCGGTATTAGCCGGTATTAGCGAGTGTGTGTTGTGTGTGTGTTTCTCTATATGTACCTGTAACTGTACCTGTCTGTGTCTGTCAATAAAATGTTTAGTGCGAATCCAATTGAAAGTTACGACCAATACCATGGTGGAAAAGGATGGTAACAAAACCTAATTAGGAAGGGTACACCCTACACATAGAGGATGTAACGCTTCCAAAGGGGATAAAACGGAACACGAATTGAGAAATCTGGCTCAAAAGAAGTTTTATGATTGAAGCTCCAGTTCAACTTTCATTCTCGTTTTATTGGAGTATAATCTCGATATTTACAGAGATTAAAATGTAGGGAACTTATATGCTTAAATTAAACAACAACAGGTGGAAATTCGTTACACCGTTATTTACATGTAATGTACACGCTAGTTTGGCTCCACCTGGTGGCCGTTTATGGTAGCTATTTTAAATTTTTTTTGGTATATTTTGACATCGAACTTGAGTTATTTGGTATTTTACAATATATTTATTTGGTATATTTTCTCCATAGCTCCGCGGTCCCACTGGTTTCGGCTGTAAAAACGTAAATATTAGAGCTGTTAATTCATGGATAGTATTGTGCTCAAATAATAAACCATTGAAACCTTTTAGGAACTTGTCCATTGCAAAAATTAGATGCCACCTGTCGATTTGTTTACAAATTTGTCTTCGTATTTTATAGCAGCCAATCCAAACATATCAAAAGCGCAACGGCTGTAGCTCGATACTATCATGATAGTCTCATCACCATCGATAGTAGAAGCTAGCAGCAAAATATCGATACTATCGATAGTGCCCTCTTTGGTTTGACACATCTAGTAAATATGTTTTAAATTTAACCAAAATTTAATTACTTAAGTGCAAAGCTAACAACAAGTGCAGCGTGCAAAATTCTATAGTGTATGTGTCGGTGGCAGTTGTATAAAGAATAGTGAATTTAAGGGAGTTTACACTTTTTGGCTCGCGCCCGCTTTTCGTGTGAGATTCTTGGAATTGAACTCCATTTAGTGTCAACCGCATGGTCAGCACTCCTTGGGAGTCGCTAAAGATCCCTGAATTCGATAATACAAATTTATTCCATGAAACAAAGCCTTTTTCTTGGCCCTGGCAAAGGACTGTTCTTATATAACATAACTCGAGTGCAGGTGGGCGGTGGACCCTCAGTATGCGCTTGCGCCTGCTAATCGCATGAAAAGTGAAATTTCTCTATGATTTTACCGCTGTCTGCAGTTGCTGCTGCTGGCGCCGACAAATGGCTACGTCACATGTGAATTTGTAAAAATAATTTCGTGTCTGCTGCATCGATGACGCAATAACTGTGCGTTCCGTTCCCCTTCCAATTGCCGCGTGTGCTTTTTCTGCGTTCGCGCTTGTGAATCATCAATCAACTCGTGGAAGAAAGCGCGCGGCACAGTTAGCTTTGGTTTTGTTGTGGGAGCGGAGAGGGAGTGGAAGCATAACAAGTTGTTTCATATGTTTTTGTTGTTGCCAGTTACGTGTGTGCATAAAAATGGACTGTATGACTCTCAAACCTGCGATAAGAAGGGTTTGATAGTCCCAGATCAGGGCATTATTGCAGTTCTCTCTCCCTCTCTCTTGTCTTGAGCTTTGCTGCTGTTTCCCCAACTCTCCTTGGCCTCCATCTTCTTCTTCCACCATGGCCAGCTGTGTGTCGGAGGGGGCTCGTCTAGCTTGGCGCCTCAATGAAATGCAGTTGCAGGGTGGTTTCTGTCCCCGCTAAGTGGAGACTCGCCTTATCGATTGAGTGTCTGGAATTCCGCACCTTTGAGGCCCATTTAAATTGATAAAACAAATGCCAAGCGCGTGTATGAACTTGAAAGTGTTATTGATTAGCCGGGAGAGGGGGTAATCGATACGCTCTTTATTATTAACCAGGAGAATGTACATATTTCTCTCCCTCTTCCATTCTCTGTGTGGGCGGCTCTTTTGAAAAGGCAGCCGGCTGTCGGGCGGGCGGACTTTGGTTTGTTGTAAACAAAATTCTAACTATAAATAGGGGAAGAGAGCAGGAGAGAAATTCACCCTATTGGCCCTATGTACCAGAAGAAAGACGCAGATAAAGAGCGAGCACGAGAACCCACAAGATAAGTAAAGGAAGTTGTATGGGCGATACCTGGATTGTTATCAGCACTGAGTGGCCATACCCCCTTTTCCTTGAGCTACAGAACTGTACAGTGTACACCCACCCACTCCCACACACACACAGATGCGCTTTTGCAGTGTCATGTGCCCGTTTTCTGTATTTCCATTTGTGTGTGTGTTTTTTTTATCACCCGACGCTCTCTGTTTTCCTTTCCTTCCGTTCGCTTTGAACGAAAGAAAACGCAAAATGAGAGGAGGTAGCCACCAGCCGACCAATTCGATTTCTAAAATGTATCTCCCGCTCGGTGGGCCGACTGTTCGCAGTCGACGCGCAGCACTCAACACGAACAAACGTATCTGTCAGATACGACGTGACGAGTAATATATATTCGGTTGGTTTTTGGAGCAATCCGCATACAGTATATAATGCGTATATATAATCCCATAGCGGTGTATTCCCCAGTGCAGTGTATATAATTAGTCGGACGGTGTTTTTCGGGCAATCGAAAGTATTATTTGAATGAATTTTCCACGAGTCACGCTCCAAAAGGGGGCGGTGGGGTAAAAGTGCAACCTCATGTTATTTCACACCAATTAGCATCCGATCGGGAGGAATCATCCATCGTCAGGGCACCACATACCGTATAATATTCATCTATATTTCTGCTCTCACGCGGGTTTCTTTTCTGCTTTTTTGCACTTATGTAATAATGTTTTCGTAACCAAAGCGGCAGCGTTAGCGTCAGCTGCGACGGCAGCAGCAGCGAGCGGCGACGTCAACGTTCATTTCTGAGCAGAATATAATTGCAAGAAAAAACAGTTTGTGAAAAATGCCAGCACAAAACAAGCAAATAGATAAATAACGGCACTTAGCGGTGAAAATTGAATTATCTTTAACTGTATCTGTGCACAAACACAGATGTTGTCTATGTGCACATACATGCATACATATGTTCGTGTTTGTTAAATGTGTTTGGTAATCGAATCGAATCGAATCGAAGTGCCTGCACTTTCAAAATATTTCACATTGACCAGACCACCACTTCAAACCGGTTTACCCTGTCGCTTCCAATCGTTTTGTAATCTCTCCTCCAGGCGGCAAATTTGTCTGGCGAGGCAGGGAGACGAGACCCGCCTACTATGATAAGAGCATGTGACCCGGGCCACGCCTTCGGAAACCGAATTCTGCTCTTTGATTCCCGATTTCTGATTTCCCCCATTTGTGTGGATTTATTTTTGCATAGAGCAGCTGATTAGGCCCCTCAAATATTCAATTACGACATCCGCACGCGCTGCCTTATCAAATTTTCATTAATAATATGACAATATTTTGGGGTCTGTGGCAACTGCCACCGCTCGCTGATAGTACCGTCTGCGTGGCCTGATCTGGATCCAGAACGTACCTACTATATGTTTGGTATTACGTTTCTCGTCTACTTGGGCCCATATGTTTAGTCATGATTCGCCTGTATATATTTATTATGTCTCGCGACCGACCCCGGTACATTCACATTTGACGTTATCTTTCTCTACCTTTGCCCGTTACCTCTCCCTTTGCCGTGTCCGTTCCGTAAACTCGTTTTCCAAAAAGCAGGTGAATGCTCACGATGAGCAAAGAAACGGTCGTTCGTTTTATTTAACAGGCAAATATTAAGAAAGACTGATTAAGCTGCAAACGAAATAAAACTGCGCAAAAAGCGGCAACATTCTCTCTCTCCACTGAAAAGTATATAAAAGCCATTTCACCATTCCCCATTTCGCATTCCCGTTCCCGAAACAGAAAAGGGGCAAAGTGTCTTTGTTGCTTGTTATTTCTTGGCTGATTATCAAAAAGACGAAGGCCGCCCCCCACACCAAAAAAAAAACAGCCCACGCCAGAGTTTGACGTCATTATCGGAGAAGCAGCAAAGTCAGCCGCTAGCCAGCCAGCCAGCGATCGTTGTCAGCGTCACGTGTGTGCTGCCCGAGTTTCCATTACTATTCCATAGCTACAGGGAGCTTTGGGAGGGAGGTCTACGAGTAGTCTAGCCCCAAGACCCAGACTCACATATGTAAATTGCCCCCGTGCTCTCGTGTGCTCCGCCACAACTTGTTTTGTGCGTAAATTTCATAAGAAACCGACAAGCACCGACACATTGCTGGGCTAGCAACAAGTATTCATTGGGGTTTTTTTGTATCGTTTGATCGGGTGTGACACACTTAGAACATGACCATGACGTACAAAAACTACTCTTCGGGGCAACCTTATCTTATCAGACTTACAGCAGCCAGCCAGAGGCTGATTGCTGACGGGGGTGCTGTTTGCTGCTGCGTGCCTTGTTTGTCAACAATGAAGGCAACAAGGCATTCGATTATGTATCTGTATATATGTATATTAACGATTGCATTCTGCCCTCCATTTGCAGTTATATTTTGTAAAGCTACAAAATGCATAGAGCACACACAGCCTTCAGTCTGGCATTGTCGCCAATGGCGCACAGGAACTTTGCCACATGGCTGCTCAAGAGCGGCACCAGCCAAAAGGTAAGCTCTAGCGGATAATACAGAATCCAAATACTAATATTCCATTGCTTGCAGCTGGCCAAGGCGACAGCAGCCGCCGCTGTGCGTACCTACAACTCGGCTGCTGCCGAGCCCTTTGCCAATGGCAGCACGGCCACCTATGTGGAGGAGATGTACAACGCCTGGCTGCGTGACCCAGCCTCTGTGCATACAGTAAGTGTTTGTTGATAGAACCCACGGGCAGCACCTTCTTATGGATATTTGTTTACTTGACAGTCCTGGGATGCCTACTTCCGCAGCAACACGTACACCAGCCCACCCAATCTGGCGCCCGTGCAGGCCAACACCTTGCCTTTGACGGCCTTCAATCTGGGTGGCGGTGGCGTAGCTGGAGCTGCGCCCGACTCCAAGACCATCGATGACCATCTGGCCGTACAGGCCATCATCAGGAGTTATCAGGTACGTCGGATCGTGCTGGCCCTCGTCGATCCATCCTCGCAGTTGAGATTGCAGCAGCCACAGCGCAGGCAACGCTAGAGGCACAGTGAAACGTATTCGCTGGCGTCGCTTTTTGTTTCGTTTTAGGTTCAGTTGAATGTTTATGTTTATGGATTATTAGAGAGTTGCCTCCACTCCACTCCACCACACCCTACCAACCCCACAACCCCCACCCACTGTTATGTGTGTTCATTTTTGTTCATATATACCCCCACCCCACCCCCCAGACTCCACTCCAGCATCCAGACTCCAGATCATTCCGAATATTCAGTACACAAAAGTAGAAGCATTTGGCATCCACCAAACCAAACCAAACCATCCATGATTGATATTGATTATTGATTTAGTTGGTAGCTTTGTAAGATATGTTCTATGTGGGGATTCGCACCATTCCATCACAGTATTCCACATTCCATTGGGGTACTGCATTCACGAGTAGTTTTGGTCTTTCTGTTCCCATCATTGATTTATTGTATCTGCGGGCTGTCATTTCCCATGTCAGTAGTTTTTATACACATTGAACACAACTAAGATTAGTTTTAGTAAATGATCTCTGGGTGGGGATACGATCTTTAGCTAAGAGTAAATGCCAGTGATAAACGTTATGATCCTTTTAGTTTGATTCCTGTTGATTTGTAGCTGATTTTGTATAGTATCTCGCGACACACGAAACCCTACTGCTCTCCTCCCCACTGCTCCTCCGTTATACACCATCATATAATCAATCAATCAATCTATATCTATGATATGTACGCACCATATATAGTCACGTGGTCATTTGGCATCTGAAGTGGATCCGCTTGGAATCTTAACGCGCGAAAAAACCGTTTGCAAGGATGGTCTAGCACGTCGTGCTAACGAAGATGTGCTCCGGCAGCACTCTGGGTTTTTGTTTGGTAAATTCTCTTTTACAAAACTCTCCCACCCTATCTCTTTCTGTCATCTAACCCCCACCAACCCAATGTTGCACTATCCAAAACCTCATCCACACTTAAACCACAAAACACCCACCCTTCAAAAAACATAAACTACATATTTTAAAAGTGCTTTTCAATTAACATTTAACTGAAGAGAATGTTAAGTGAAATTCGGAGTTGATGAAAGCAGGGCCTTCCAATCAGGGAATAGAATACTATACCATACTAAATATGTAGATCCATTCCGCCTTATCTTACGTTATAAGTTAGCAGCAACAAGTTTTGCGTTTAGTTCTGGTTTAAGTCTAGTATGAGTATCATACTGTATGTAAGTGTAAGTAATATCCGTTGGTGTATGGCTTTCACTCACAGTTCAAAAGTTACTCTTTCTTTTGCGCTCTCTCACCCCTCTCACGTCTCTCTCTCTCTCTCTCTCTATATATATATCTCTGTGTTTTGTGCACCCTGTTGTTCGCTGCAATCCGTTCCGTTCCTGTTGAATTGATTAACAATCCTCCATCCTCCGATCCACACCCACACCCACACCCATACCCATAGCCACACCCACAGCCTTATTGTGCCGTCCAAACTACTGACTGGAAGATCTCTTGTGGCAGCTTTTAGTGTCTCGCTTTAATTTGTGTTTGTTTGTTTTTCGTTTAGTTTATACCACTCTTTGCCAGTCTACAAATTATAATTGATTTACTTATCTCTTCTTTTTCCATTTATTTTTATATATTTATAACCTAAACGCTTCCTAACCGCTAAATGTAACAAAAATCGAAACAAACTGCAATCAAAACTCGAAAACCAAAACAACAACAACAAACCAAACCAAACCGTTAAAACCAAAAATTCCAAATTCTCTCTCTTTTTGTATAATTATATGTGTGTGTATTGTGTCTGAAAATCTAAAACCAAATCGAAAACAAACACCGAACAAACATTGTTAATACTACCAAAAAAAAAAAACAACCAACAACCACACACCACACCACTACACACACACACACCACTCCAAAAACCCAACCAACAATACTCACACACGTTAGATACGAGGACATAATATTGCTCACCTCGATCCACTCGAAATTAATTCACCAGAATTGCCTGGCAACTCCTCGACGAAAACCATTTACGCTAATTTCAGTTTCGGTAAGTAAACGTGTCCTTCCTCCCCTTTCCTATCGAGCTTGTGGCCAGAAACCCAAACCCAAACCCAGCCCAAATCCCCGAAAATCCCATTTTCAGTTACATTTTTAACTCTCGTTTTTGTGTTGTAAATACCTGTGTCCTGTACGTTTAGTCCTTAAGTCCCATATATGCAAATGTGCAAATGAAAATGCGACTACTACTGTTGTACGTTGTGGTAGTGACGTTTTTCTATCTTTCTCACGCATACACGATAAACTTCTCCTTGACATCAAAATCGACCTCACCAACTAAACAAAATGTACCAAAAATGATATATAGAACCAAGTAAATATGCGCCTATATATTACATCTATTCTATATATTTATATATATACATATATTGCCAGAACAATTTGTGTTACATTTGTATTTTGCTATTTTTATTAAACGTAATTTGTTGTTAACTTGAGTGTCGTGACAGACATGTTTATCCATACCTAAAGTACTCCTCTACCTACTATAACTTTTAAGAATGTCACGTATATGTAGATTGCATGCTAATTCTGTTGATTGAAAGTTGATTGAAGTGAAGTGAAGCGAAACGAAACGAAGGGGAAGAAAGGAATCGATTGCTAATAGTCTGATTGTCGGAGGGTCGGGGATTATTAACCAATTAAATCGAAGTGTTCTCCAATGCATGACATCTCTCCCAGCTATAATCGAATAAATGAGAACCAGTTGAGAGAACCGCGATGAGCATGTTGAGCATCTCTATCTATCTGTCTGTACCCCCTATATACACCACCCCACCTACCCCCTACAATATACTTTATCTAGAAGCAACAAATCATTACACTCCGAATTTCAAACCAAAACATTTGCCGCCTACAAACTACTAACCCCCCAACACACACTTCACACTCCTCCCAACCACAAAGAGCACTTCACTAATATATGATACCCAATCCCCCCGAAAAAAAAAACAGGCGAACAGGACATGGAGCGGCAGTTCAAGCTACCCAGCACCACCTTCATTGGTGGCGATGAGGCCTCGCTGCCACTCAAGTGAGTAACAGATCTGCCCCCAAAGGAAAGGAGTCCCTCACTAAAACTGCAACTCGTTTCTGCTTTAGGGAAATCCTGAACCGCCTGGAGAATGTCTACTGCAACAAGATCGGTGTGGAGTTCATGTTCATCAACTCTTTGGAGCAGTGCAACTGGATCCGCAAGCACTTTGAGACGCCCGGCGTGCTCAACTTCTCGCCCGAGGAGAAGCGTCTGATCCTGGCCCGTTTGACACGCGCCACTGGCTTCGAGGCCTTCCTGGCCAAGAAGTACTCGTCGGAGAAGCGTTTCGGCCTGGAGGGTTGCGAGATCATGATCCCAGCCCTCAAGGAGATCATCGATGTGTCCACTGAGCTCGGCGTGGAGTCCGTAATCATGGGCATGCCCCATCGTGGACGCCTCAACACCTTGGCCAACGTCTGCCGCAAGCCCCTGAACCAGATCTTCACCCAGTTTGCTGGCCTGGAGGCTGCCGATGATGTGAGTAAATGGAGTAAATGGCATCTGCTGCCGAATAGAATCTAAAGAGTTCTTTCCTCGTTAGGGCTCCGGCGATGTCAAGTACCATTTGGGCACCTACATTGAGCGTCTGAATCGCGTGACGAACAAGAACATCCGCCTGGCCGTGGTGGCCAATCCCTCCCATCTGGAGGCTGTCGATCCCGTGGTGCAGGGCAAGACCCGCGCCGAGCAGTTCTACCGCGGCGATCAGGAGGGCAAGAAGGTCATGTCCATTCTGATTCACGGCGACGCCGCCTTCTGCGGCCAGGGTGTGGTCTACGAGACGATGCACTTGTCGGATCTGCCCGACTACACCACCCACGGCACCATCCACGTGGTGGCCAACAACCAGATTGGCTTCACCACCGATCCCCGCTTCTCGCGCTCCTCCCCCTACTGCACGGACGTGGCACGCGTGGTCAATGCCCCCATTTTCCACGTCAACGCCGACGATCCCGAGGCGGTGATGCATGTGTGCAAGGTCGCCGCCGAGTGGCGTGCTACCTTCCACAAGGACTGTGTCATCGATCTGGTCGGCTACCGTCGCAACGGACACAACGAGATCGACGAGCCGATGTTCACGCAGCCCCTCATGTACCAGAAGATCAGGAAGCACAAGAACTGCCTGGATCTGTACGCTGACAAGCTGATCGCCGAGGGCACCGTCACCGCTGAGGAGGTCAAATCGGTGGCCGCCAAGTACGAGAACATTTGCGAGGAGGCCTTTGCCCTGGCCAAGACCGAGACCCATGTCAAGTACAAGGATTGGTTGGACTCGCCCTGGTCTGGCTTCTTCGAGGGCAAGGACCCCCTGAAGGTGGCGCCCACTGGCGTCAAGGAGGAGACTCTGATCCACATTGGCAACCGCTTCTCCATGCCACCACCCAATGCCGCCGAATTCGTGATCCACAAGTGAGTTTTACCGCAGCCACTTTAAAGTATTCCAGCCCTAATTGTGTCCTTTATTCCCGTCTAGGGGTCTTATGCGTGTGTTGGCCGCTCGCAAGAACATGGTCGATGAGAAGATTGCCGATTGGGCGCTGGGTGAGGCCATGGCCTTCGGCTCGCTGCTGAAGGAGGGCATCCATGTGCGTCTGTCCGGACAGGATGTGGAGCGCGGCACCTTCTCGCACCGTCACCACGTGCTGCACCACCAGCTGGTGGACAAGGCCACCTACAACTCGCTGCAGCACATGTACCCCGACCAGGCGCCCTACTCCGTCTCGAACAGCTCGCTGTCGGAGTACGCGGTGCTGGGCTTCGAGCACGGCTACTCGATGACCAATCCCAATGCCCTGGTGCTGTGGGAGGCACAGTTCGGAGATTTCAGCAACACGGCCCAGTCGATCATCGATCAGTTCATCTCCAGCGGACAGTCGAAGTGGGTGCGCCAGTCGGGCCTGGTGATGCTGCTGCCCCACGGCATGGAGGGCATGGGACCCGAGCACTCCTCGTGCCGCGTGGAGCGTTTCCTGCAGATGAGCTCCGACGATCCCGACTACTTCCCCCCCGAGTCGGATGAGTTCGCTGTCCGTCAGCTGCACGACATCAACTGGATTGTGGCCAACTGCACGACGCCCGCGAACCTCTACCACATCTTGCGTCGCCAGATCGCTCTGCCCTTCCGCAAGCCCCTGATCCTGTGCACGCCCAAGTCGCTGCTGCGCCACCCGGAGGCCAAGAGCCCCTTCAGCGAAATGAGCGAGGGCAGCGAGTTCCAGCGCATCATCCCCGACAACGGACCGGCTGGCCAGAATCCCGCCAGCGTGAAGAAGGTCGTCTTCTGCTCGGGTCGCGTCTACTACGATCTGACCAAAACGCGTGCCGAGAAGCAGCTGGAGAGCGACGTCGCCATTCTGCGTGTGGAGCAGGTGAGTCCTTGTCCCAGATATCCCCATGAGCATTGCTAAAAGTCCTTCTCCTTTCCACGCCGTGTAGATCTCGCCCTTCCCCTTCGATTTGGTCAAGGAGCAGGCCAATCTGTATAAGAACGCCGAGCTGGTCTGGGCCCAGGAGGAGCACAAGAACCAGGGCAGCTGGACCTATGTCCAGCCCCGTTTCCTCACCGCACTCAACCACAGTCGCGACGTCAGGTAGGTGCCAGGGCCAGTGCCAGGGCTAAACTTTAAGCAAAGAAACACACGACCCGACCACCACCTGAAAACCCCGAACCAGCCCCATCGCTCTCTTGGGTAGACTCGCTCGCTCTGTCTCTGTTTCTCTCTTACTTTTTTCTCTGTCCTTAGAGTGCACCTCTGACTCTCTCATCGTGCACTCTTGACTCGTTACGTCTTTGATTCTCTTCTCTTACTATCCTTTTGCTATTGTTTCACTATTTTTGCATTAACCGATCATTTGATTTGACTCTCTTCTCCTCATTTTCACACAACCAAACGCTCATTGGTATCACCTCGCACCTGTCACTCCTCGCAATGCCTTTAGCTATTTATTATTCACATTGATTTATTTATCTGCCCAAGCAAAGGCTTCTCTTCTCTCTCTCTATGTATCTCTCATTCTCTGTAGCTAGTCTTAGCCCTAGAAGTTAAACCAGAAACATTCCACACACCACACCCCACAACACACAACACATTGAACACATAGAAAACCGCTTCGAGCCGTTCTTTTCCGTTGTTTCTTTTCGTTTCGGATGAGCATGTCCACCCGCTGAAAGCACTTCAAGAAATGAACATTTGTCACCGTCGTGATTGCTTAATTGTATTCAGAACAAAATTGCTCACCCACCAGCGATTCCTCATCAATTGATTGGTTTCACTTCACCTCATACTATATCGTATTTCGTATATCGTGACAAAGACTAAACAAATATCAATCAACGAGTATTGGTATTTCCATAGTCTGCGTTGTGTCATCCTATTTTCCATCCTTACTTTGCATGGCTTCTTATTTATGATTTTATCGTTTAATTCTGATTCTGAATCTATTGTTAAGTTCTCCTTCTTTACTAATCGAAATTGTTGCAAAAGAAGAGCAGACCGAAGAAACCAAAGAAAATTGTTGTTATTTTTTATACTCCTTGTTTATCCAATATTCCTATACCCATATCCGTTGTGTATATACTTCGTATGTATTGTAAATCGTTTGATATCAATTGGCAAAACAAAAACAAACAAAAAACACCCCGAAACCCCAACGAGAAACCCAAGAAAAACCTACCGAAAAATATCCAAAACGAATCGAATCGAAAACCAAACCAAAAACATATCCTCTCTCTCTTTGTCTCTCTCTCTCTCTCTTTCTCTCTCTGTGTATGTGTTATTGTTGCAGCCAAAGCGATGATCCAATGTCCTTCTCCAATACAACAACCAATACTACCACTACTACTACTGATCATACTAATCTTGAATCCGCATCCGAACCCGAATCGAAACCCTGGCTAAGCCGCATGTTCGCCTCGAATAAGAGTGACGGTTCGACGGAGGGTGGTCCGGCCACTGGCGACTTCAATGCCGCCAAGCATTTTGACCTAAAGAATGTACGACACGATTTCAATAGGCCCGCGGGCAATGCGGCCGCCCCGGGTGCGCGCATCTCGAAAACCGGACGCAAAATTAGGTGAGAGGGCGCAACCAGCCTTGTGTGTGTGGCTGTGCAAGTGCCAGTAGCTACCGTTTAAAGGTTAAACAAAAATAAATAGCAAGCAAGCAAAGTACTCGATGCGCGTGAAACAATTAAACTAAAACTATAAACTAAACTATCCATCTATCAATTAACTATCTAATCAAAACTATCTACTATCTGCAAATAATAACTCTACTCCTGCTCCCCTACCCACCAGAGCTGTTCCTCGAAATACTCAAACCAAAATTAATACTCTCTCTCTCTCTCTGTTTGTCTCTCAGTTTTGTTTAACTCCTCATTTGTCTTTTGTTTCTGTTTCCACCCAGCGATTGTTTCTCCCGTTTATCCTTTTTGATTTCCGTTTTCCCAAAGCGCTGTTCGGCATGAATGTTTTTGTTCCCTGGGCCAAGTACTACTTCCCCCACACAAGAACCAACAACACACAATAATACCTAATACTTTACTCAACTCTACTGACCCGCTAATACTTCTAATTCGAATTCTAATTTCAATTATATTTCTGTTTGGAGCACGCGCGTTTTGTCGGAAGTTTTGCATTTGTTTTTTGATATGTTTCTGTTTGTTGTTTTATTTGGCCCCCGCTAAAGAGGGATAACCCCAACGCTAATCCTTGGCATAGTCTAACCCAGATCGTTCCATCAACTGTAATCAAGTGTATGTGTGTTTGTCCAACATGATGTACATACATAAACGAATACCCTACACAGACACACACTTCCCACACACTAGAGATATAGTGAAGAAGCTAGTGTTGATCGATCATCTTGATCGGATACCCGAAACTAGAATGTTTCCGCAATGGTTAGGTGATCCAACGAATGGGGGGTCTATGTTTTCCTTCCCCTGGGAGTCCATTTCTATGTTTTGGGTTCCAACTGCACCCTCGAACGTGTTCTACTCTTATCATTTCTAATATATTTTATATCTAATACTTTGCGCCTGCTTTAACCCCTTCATTTCATCGAGCATACATACTATATACCCATAACTGTGTGCTAAAACCAAATCTAAGTACTACATAGAACTACTGTTTAGTGCATGTGTTTCTAACCGAATCAAGAGCCGAATGTTTTGTGAAACTCACCCTCAAAATCGACCAGAACTATGTCCAACTCTAATCCGTATAATCCTTCAATCTCCACAGCTATACCGGACGCGCTGCAAGCGCCTCGACCGCCACTGGATCCAAGGCCCAGCACATTCGCGAGTTGAATGCGCTGCTCAACGATGCGATTTCAACCTAAGGAGGTGGATCGATGGATGGATGGAGGATGAATACTAATTACGATTATATTTTGTATGGAAACGTATGCAGACTCTTTGATACGATGATTTTTTGCTGACGAATTGTTAAGTGCACTGTGTGAAAGTAATGAAATGTTAAAATTAGTTTAGTAAAATTACAAGCGAAAAAAAAGAAGCAAAACGGCAAACAAGCAACAACCGACTCACAGTAGTAGTTCTACGTACATCTTTAATGCAAAACTAAAGAGCCGAGTAAATCTAGTGAATATATAGCACCCACCCGCATACGCTACGCATCCCCCGATGTGCTGGTGGGTGGGGTGGGTTTTGTCTATAGACCGACCGCAGAGATCACAATATTTTTCAGAATGAATAAAACCCTTGCTAATCCTTATTTCTTACTCCTATGTTTAATATTTATTTTATTGTATTATATATAATTAAACTATCTCAGAAACCGAGCAACATCGATCGAGCGGTGCAAGAAATCATTTCACATTTTTTTTCGTTATTTTGTTTGCCTAAGTTACACCACTAATTTTGTTTAAATAAATAAACCATTATAATACCTTACCAATGCATACAATGATAAGCCAACAGAGCTGTGCTTTAAGGGTAAGGTATGGCTGGCATGAATCGCTGGCACCATCAGGGATACAATACACCGAGTCGAGATTGTCGAACTGGAAAGTTCTTAACCATTTGTACCATCTAGAATTAAACAAACAAAACCAAGCAACCCTTTTTGAAGCGCATCTCAATGCAGCTGTTATACATTATTTTTGCCTTGATCGTGAATATGTTTTGAATTTGAATAATAATAAAATATATAATATACGATATACGATATGCATGTAGATCGTGTCCGATCAGGACCTGTTATACAACAACAATCTCTCTTTATATATTAACGACTATGCACTTTTTCTCGCACCAATATAAAATATTGAACCGTAGAGTGATACAAAAGCTAACGGAAAACACTTTTCCAAGAAAAACCAAAATAAGAAAAACAATTTTACAAGACAAAGAGAGCGAAAGGAGGGGAGAGAGTATGTGTGTGTCGAGAACTATATCTTACACCCAAAAAAAAACTACGATATTTTAATGTTTCTAACAAACGATATTTAGATCACAACTTTGCACCAAGTACGAGTATGTAAGTTAGTAAGCTTGTTTAAATCAAATGCAAACAAAAATAGCAACAGATCTGCTAAGGAGAGACTTTCGAGGAAATGTACTATAAACGGAGGGAGACTAACAATACAAATATGTATGATTGAAATATACAATTTACTATTAAAAGCATGATACATCCACACATCTGTTTCTTACTCTATCGGACAAACTGTTGAGGATAATGGCCAAAGAATCATTCAGCAGCAGAGAGCAGCAAGTCCGAAACCCGTTCTGCAGATTGTCTTCGTCTGTTTTGGAAACCACTCGACGCGGCTCACTGCCTAGATTTTCAATAGGAAGTTGGCCGACCAGACTCTGTCCAGCCGCTGAGCATTTTCCATTTTCACTGCCAATTCTAGGCGCACTTTCACATAACTCTGCCGCCGGCGGCGAGCTCTTCTGGTCTTCCTGTCTGACAACTCGGACAGCCCCAATTGGGCAAGAAAAGTGCTCACTTTTGGTTAATTTCCACCCAGCTGGTTCCCCGCTGCAAAAAGCCATTTCATTGAACATCTTCGACTCGTCATTCTGCTTCACTTTTTCGCTTACTTTCTAATGTGGACAGTTTCGGTTGTGTGTCTCCCCGCAGGCCATCAAAAGCGGGGCTCTGGCTCTGGCTCATGTTCCAGGTAATGGAGTATATCACAAGCAGCCAACGACGTGCCTGGAATTATCGATTTTTATTTACGTCTTTGTCGCATGCTCTCGCAAGAAATAACACCAACAAAACAGAGATCTGGCGTAGCTATTAAATGTGAAAGATGCGCGGATTCACAATCAGAGTTCCTTATCCTATCCCAGCAGGTATTTCATACCAAATGTAGAACAAAAGCTCTTCTTACTGTTGCCCACCTTCACTCGCACACCGTATACCCTTCAAGTCCGTTAAGTACCAGGTATACTCGTAAAAACAATAAACCGCAGCCAGCAAAAAAAAAAAACAAAACAAAAACGTTTCACGCGAAAAGTAAACGAAAAGTGGAATTGGGACAGCTGTCGTTTACCGCTTTGGGGAAAAAGAGCGGAGAGTTCTCCCTACGTAGATTTGTTTTGTTGAGTGCCTGAAAGCTTGACCCTCGGCACTCGGTCGAAGCTCCCGAACTTCACATCGATAGCAAAGTGTTATTGTTGGGGCCGCCTCCGAGCTTTGAGCTTTGCTTCGTCTCGGCCGGGTATCGGTAACAGTCTTCCAGTGCCCGGCGAACTCGACCGAACGTGATCGTCCCGTCCCGTCCATTAACGCGTATCGCATAGTTCGCGCTTAATTGTGCTCAAAATCGATTGGCGTTGTGCAACGCGTTTCGTCTGTGATTGTTTGATTGATCGGTTCGCTGCAACTGCAGCTGGCAATCATCATGTGTGTGTGTGTGGTTTGTGGAAAGTAAAAGTAGAAGATGTGGCAAGTGTCGGGGCTGCTTCTGCCGCTCTGACGGCACCCCGGGAAAGTGAACAAAAGATTGGCCATTGACAGTGGCCCATCAGCGGCAAAAGCATGGCTAAAATGATAATTCTGCTTGGCTGATTTGTATATGAAAGCGTTGAAAAGATAATGCTTGGTCATTAGATTATATAAGAAGTGAATCGCGCTTGATTAGCATAGATATAAAGAGAGTGAAACATTCGTGGCGACTGATTGATTTAAAGCTGCTAAATATACACATTTCGGACTTGGAACTACAATCACACTGGGGATTATTCATACTTAGATAAACGACAGGAACGGCCGCCAAAATGTGAGTACAAACGCCAGGCAAAGGAATCGGAAAATTAAGTCTGATAAGAGCAGTGCAAAATGCAATTCGATAGTGGAGACCAATGAACAAGAAACAATGCTGGGTCACTCATAAACGCGGGCACTTGTACGTCCAATCTGGGGGGAAATTAAAAGCACAAAACATTTACGATTGATATTCTCGCTAAGTGGAAGGTCTACAAATGGGATCTTATATCAACTAACCCTTGTTCATTTCCGCTCCAACGAGCTTCCACTGTATCCACATATCTGTTGAAATTCAGCTTGGGTTTGCTCTCCTTTTTTAAAGCACTTCTCGATATGTTTCTGTTGTTGTTTCTGGTGTTTTTCAACGCCCTTCTTTGCCAATTTACAGCTCTTCGCCTGCTGCCCGAGCTGCCAGTTAGAAAGCGGCCAAAAGCAAATAAAGGTCGGGCTCTGGCTCTGGCTGCGGCTGTGATCTTTCTAACAAATTGGGTATTATGGCTATGGGCATTACGAAAGTGAAAGACCCTCGTGATGGATGATTCCCCTCCGTTCTATGGCTGGGGATTTCTTAATGGCATGTTTGTACGGCTTATTGCCAAGCCTTTGCTTGCTTTCGGATTGCCGATACTGCTGCCCGTTTCAGTTTCAGTTGCAGTCCACAGGCAACAATTCCAACAATTCCAACAATTTCTTCCGGCCTCATTAAAGGCAAATACAAGTTTACAAAAAGCAAACACTTACGAATAAATATGACATATGTATGTACGTCCCACGATTACGATTACGATTACAATTATGTCGCTGTCTGTCTGTCACTGTGCAATTCTGTAATACGACTAAACGACGCGTGTGTATATGGAGAGGCTTCCGGTTAAGCAAAGAAGATATCACCATAATAACTCTGTTAGTTATGCGCACCGCAAATTATGGCCCGGAGAGGGAGAGCAGCCGTAAACAGTAAACACTGCAGCGCAGCGCAGAGTTGACCACTTTCCATTTTCGTTCACATGATCCCACAGAGATCTCCACGGATAGAGAGTGAGATCTCCCCCAGCAACGACTCAGCAGCCTCTTTGCATAACAATTGTCTGGTGCTGGTGCCCCCCAAAGTACTGGCCATATAATTTGTGGACCCACGCCCACAGCGCCACAAAATTGGTCTGCGTGGGTGCTGTAATTGTAAATTTGTATCTACTAGATACACATAATTATAATTTGTGGGTGCAGCAGTCACAGTTGTTGACAGAACAGAGCGACAGATAGGCAGCAAGACAGCATCGACTGGAATTGGCTATCTCCACTCCACAAAGGGGAACTTTTTCCATAAACATTCCTCTGGCTCCATGACTCATGCCACATGCCACAGAGCGGGAGAGACACTGTGATGCTGGTCAAAACCAGTAAGCCAGTGCTGCAGAAAAAGTGGCCGTCCGCTGCTTACTCACGTGGCCAGATCCAGATTACCCCCTTGGCCAAATTGCCAGGCGAATGCATTCGTTTCGTTTGTTGCCAGCCATTGAACTTTGAGTCTCTCTTTCTCTGACTGTCTGTCTGTCTGTCACTCTCCTCATCAGCATTTTTGCTAAACAATTTAAACAGAGAAGTAAAACACGTCATCGTCTCATGGCTCAAATAGCTGGTGACATTTCCAATGTGAAAACTGCACCGTAAATTATGTTTGATCGCAGCGCTGATTGATCCAGAGAATGCCAATGAAGCCGTTTAGCAGCAGGTTCCCTTTTTTTTTTGGGGAGTTTCTTTGGCACGTTTGAGACTTTGGCGAATTCCCCCTACTCATTGGAATGCAGTCGGCTTGCCACCCGGGTCGTGCCACAATCGTTTCACACTAAATATATTTTTGGTGTCATCTGAAGCATTCTGCGAGTTAATGGTTCAATGCTGGACAATTCGGCAGCCCACAAAACTGTGTCACCCTCGAAAGACAAAAATCAAAGTGTGTGTGGGCGATGTTTTTAAAATAAACAAATACAGTGAATACTAATAGTGTTTTCTTTAAGCTGCGAGAATGCCTTTTCTGTAGACTCAAAATATCTTCCAAGTTCCACTGTAACAAAGTTCCATAGCCTAATCTGGCCTAGAGAGTTCGTTGCTCTAATCACAATAACCGCGATGAGACATCGCCTAGTCCATGAATAATTAATTATAGCAAACTGTTTGTCAAATGATGGTAAAGAAATTCCCAATTTATCTCCAACAAACTGATTCATTTACCACAATGCTTTGAAAATATCCAGCCATAACCCATTTACTCACTTTCTTCTCTTTAGTTCAGTGTACATATGTATATATGTAAAAGTCTTGTCGTTATGCCGGGGGGAGGAGGGGACTTTCCAGTTTTACTGATTAAACACGATTCTTGCAAGCGACCGACAACAACTGCATGAACATGGAGTACGTGACCGGAGATCTTTTCTAAGCGAATCACGTTTACATACGGAGATTGGGACACAGAACCCGAAGACCCCTGACAAGGCCATCTAACTTGGGTTTCAAGAGCCGAAGGTTATGCCTCGTGCACCTCATGTACGCGTGTGCCTTGCAGCTCGGGGACCCTTTCAAGAGTAATTCTCCATTTACCAGTCGAGCCCAACAATAATCAGTAGAAGATATTATTGATCGCTCTCTTTACTATTTATATCCCTTTATTCTATGGTTTTTGGATCCAAAGTTTTTACTATTTTTGTATGGGTTTTGCAAGCAGCTGCATCAGCAGATGACAGTTGGAAAGTGGCAAGGCAAGGCCTCGTTTCAGCATCTCCCAAGCATCTCTGCTGCGTGAAACGCGTTGTACAATAAATTAAATAGACCAAAAAAATCACCCAACACACAAAGAAGAAGAAGAAGTTTCGTCAGCTGAAATGCGGGCGATAATTAGAGTTTTACATTACGGCAGCTGCCAGTGATTAATGGGCATTGTTTCGCATACGCCCCGTTGCCCCACCAAACAAAAAGTCGCAGCAGCCCACCCGAAAACAGAAAAAAAGGGCAGCAAGAAAATGAAAAGAAAATCCGCCACTTAATGCAAATTACAGAGACAGATGGGAGATACGGATACACAGAGAGCAACAAGTGTCTGTCTGTCTGCCTGCCTGCCACATGTGGCAAGTCGACTACTGGCCTGGCTCATAAATACGAGTACGAGTGCGCGTACGTACTACAAACAAATCCGATGATGTGCCTGCTGCCTGCCCCACTCTGGGCTCCCAAGGCGGGGTTGCGCGAGCTCTGACAAGCCCATGTATGGGCCGCCAACGTGTTGTTGTTGCTGCTGCTGCTGGGATGTGTTTTTTTCAAGCTGTTTTTATTTCGCATTGAATTGAATGAAAATGAAAATGGAAACCAGGTTTGCAGGTCGTTGAGATTTTTGAGGTTTTTTTTGTGTTGCGTTTGCGCCAAACTTTGCGAAATGAAATTCAAAAATTCCTTGGGACTTGTTCCACTTTCAATCTGTTAATCCCACTCTGTTAATCCCACACTGTTAAGCTTACCACTAAACGCCACTGTTAAGCCACACTGTAAAGCTGCTCTGCTAAGCTGTTAACCAAAGCATATTAACATGAGGTGCACTCTCTCCAGAGCGCGCTCTCACTCTGGTAGCATATCTGTGTGTGAAGCGAGAGAGAGAGAGAGCGACAGTGGCCTCACCCAAAATCAATGCACCTTTGATGTAACGATCGTTTTTGTGGATTCTCTTTTGAACTTGGACAAGAACTGGTATTTGTTGGAATCTGTTCGCTTATCTGAAGCTCCAATGTTAAAGCCAACAGTGATGGACTCCAACCGGTTTGCTCAACAGACTGTTAACCGTTTCATGTTAATGGAGCTGTGCTCCACATTGACTTCTGCAGGAAAATCAAGATATTAGAGTATTTTGGGTTCGTTTTGGGTCGCTTTTCGTGGGCTCAGAACCAGTTTCCGCTTCTCAGGCGCTTCTAATGTGATTTACTTGGAGTTGGGGCCTCCGCAGACATACCAATGACTCTGTCGATTGAGTCTCAAAGACAGCTTTGCTGATGGACTGCCGAATCAATTAGGGGCGCTGCGACTTAATTAAAATGTGTGTTTGGTTAATTAAAAGCCAGAAGAAGCCAATGAACGATCCCGCACAAAGAACAGCACTTGTGCCTAAACAATCCAAGCCCGAAGCATCCGCAACACACAATTTGTGGGTCGCATGCCTCGGGAGAAATGCATTTCGCAGCCGAGCCACAGAGAGTCAGCGACAGAGAGAGAGACAGCGAAAGATGCAGAGGAGAAGCAGAATCCAAAAGAGAATCAGAACAAAACGTAGCTCCAAAAGCCAATGCACAAGAATGCGAGACGAGTGCGGGGCCAGTGAGAGATCCCCGATCGATCCCCAAGTGAAGTTGCAGTCAAAGTCAGCGCCAGCGTCAGCGTCGGCGTCAGCGTCGGATATTCTCCCCAAACAGGAGAGAAAACAGCAGAAGAAACAAGCTTGATTTAGCCGAGGATGGGGTATGCCTCTCTCTGCCGAGCTAATCATTTTGGTCTGCTGCTTGTCTGCGGCGAGCACGGCCTGGCAATGTCTCACCTTGCATCAATACACCTTGTGACAGCGTCTTGGGCTCCCCACACACAGCAATCGACAGCAGTGGTGGCGACACTCTTCACTTGTTTTTCGTTCGTCGTTCGTTGGAGACCGTCGTTTTTGGAGCTTCACTCATCGCCCCAATCCGGAGTTCGCGCGTGTTTCTTCCCAGCGTATCCGAGTGCTTGTGTTGTGGTGCCCCCAAAATTGGGGAGTAAATAATATTAAAAATAATGTGCAATATGCAGTGTCAGAATGCAGTGCAACAGCTTCTACCGATAGAGCCAGATTTGGGGCCAGAGTGAAACGAAAGCTGGCAAAAGTGAAACGCCCACCAGAAAATTTGCGTGGTGGTATGCTCTTGAAAGAATCTAGCCAAACCACTTGGCAAATTCCACATACACACACACGAACACACACACCCGAGCATACACACCCCGACAGATAGATAGAGAAAGAGAGAGAGAGAGAGATCTATCCATAGAAGCGAAATTTCACCAAGAACAGGCTCGTGGCTGTGGCTGTAGCTGTGGCTGGAGCCCTACCTAGCTGCATCCTTCGTTTACAGCGTTCCCCTGGGGGCGACATTCCTAAGCTAAACGTCGATCTTGGAAGAGAGCTGCACATCGAACGCCTTGTGGATTATATTGGCTATGAATTTTGATGGTAATTTAACGCTTTGCTTTATGACTTTGGATGGGTACTCGTACGATTACGGCTACGAGTATATCTGTGGATTGGCCTCCGCACTGACCTCTTGCTCTGCGTCTTTTGCTTTGGATTCTCTCGCTGCTTACGGCTTACGGTTTACGGTTTAAGAACTGCTACGCTACCTACCGTTGTGTTGTTGCCCTTGCCCGTGCCCATGCCCCCCTACCGTGTTTCTGTTCTGGGGCCATGTTTTTATATGCTGTTCGGGTGCCATTAGCTTCACTTTGCCAATGCTGCACGCTAATTATACGCCTCTATGCCTTACGCGGTCTATAAGTCTGTCTATGGGTCTGTCCGTAAGCCTCAGAGTCTCGTCTCGGAGTCTGGCTCTCTGGCGTTGGCGCTGCCGCTGCCGCTGGTTGCGGTTCTTGAGCAACGGAGCTTGGAATGCAGTTACTGCTCGTTTTGCATACATATTGTACATACGAGTATCTAGATAAACATTAAGCAGTTGCCCCTCTGACTAGGCAGCAATTGTTGCCACCTAAATTGCACTTGCAGCGTAACCGTGGGGCCAAATATTCGCCTGTCCAATGGGGTGTGTGACTCAAACGCCTGCAACCCAATCCACTGGGAAATTTATCTCAATATGGGTGTCACATTGCACAGTGTAGGGTTTCTTGGGAGGCGACGCAGAGACGACACTCATCGTATCAGGGAGATGTTCGCCTAAGAGAGATAATCCAGGAAATGAAAACACTTATTGGGCACTAGAAAAAGGTCTTACAAAAGGGGAAAGACTGCTTTCGTTGTGCTGCATCTACGACGAGTATCTTCTGTGAACAAATTGAATTTGCCTTGCAACTCGGGCGGGGAGGCGGAGGCGAAGGCGGCGGCGGCGGCTCAACCAGAAAGGCAACAAAGCATAGCTAATGCACACAAAGGGAACGCACTCGTAGACATCTGCCATGTACTAGAATAAATAGAAGGAACTACCCCTCGAAGATTCCACCCTGCCCGACCAATGGCAAGGGAAACTATCGACCCATGGGGATTGTTTTGCATATAAACCATACGCAGCGTGGCCTCCCAGTGAGGGTGTGAGTGAGTGGACCTTACCATTTAGGGGTTGCACAGTGTCAGACCTTTCCGTTAGCCAACAGTCGGGCCACGAGCCACGAGCTGTTTTAGTGGCTGTTTGCTGTTTGCGAGCCCTGGCTCCTGAGCCGTTGCCACCAGCAACACGAGCCAAAACAAAAACAAATACAACAATACTATCCCTAAACCTAATCGAAAAGGTGGCACAACAGTATTTTTTCAGTCGCAGGTCCTAGTGTTGTGGGTGCAGTGAGGCGATGATGTAAACCCTTCCCTGAAGGAAAGGCGGCATAAACCCACGAATCGTGCTACAAAAAGTGTAAGAGCAGTGCTATCCCACATTATTTATGGGGTTTTATTGAGGCAACTCGATGCGGACATCAGAAATGCTTTCAAGACCATCTAAATCTCTAAATCTCATGGCCAAGAAAGACACTGAGACAGTTCATTAGCTGGAGAATCGTTGAGACAAACAAAATACAAAACACAGAAGAAATAACAAAAAAAAGAGAAAAAAAAGGAAAAGTAAACTTTCACATTTCTAATGGCGGCCGTTTGTTGTTTTTGTTGTTGTTCGGTATGCAAAATGGCAATAAATTTTCTTTGATTTAATTTTCGAGAAATTAAAATATATTTCTACAGCTAGATTATTTCATTTCCATTCCCATTCCGAACCCATTGGCTGTAACTGTCTGTCATTTTACGAGTCTTCCGCATTCGCAGTCGCACTCAGAAGATTGTTCCACAGAAGCGTGTCTAATCTTTGGGATTCTCTGGCTCTTGGCTCTGTGGGTTGGGCGGGCATTATCACTTTCACTCTGTGGGCCACACAGCCGTCGACAGCAGCGGGAAAATCTTCATATCTTCATCATTATGCTCAACCGACTAAAAACTCAGATGCAGAGCCACAAAAGCGGCTGCTGCTGCTGCTGCATCCGTTTTGAAAGCCATTTGCATTCCTATGGGTAGACACTCCACTCCCTTCATCATCCTCGATGATCATCAATGCAATGAATTTGTAGCAGGTGCAGGCCCCAATAAACACAAACTGCAGCTCGTCAAAAGTTTCTTTTCTTTGCAGCGCCTTTCAAGATGAGCTTCATTTTTCGTTGACTTTTGTATTGTGTCTCCAGTTTCGACGAGCATCGAAGTTTTGTCAATTGTTTACATTTTCCTTTTCGGCCTCAGCCAGACTGTTTAATATGCAAAGCATTTTGTGTTGACCAGGCCAAAAAGCTGTTGACCGCCTCAACGTCTCACTGCCTTGAATGGCCTTACCTTACCTTAGACATATAAGGCATTGGAATTATTGTTTTCGTTTTTGTGCCGTAGCTGCTGCCAATATGCGTAGATTTACGGCCTCAAGGGGAACCAGAGGTTCTTGTGGCTTATCTGTCGTCTGCGACACTCTTTCGCTTGAGTGCAAAGTACTTTCAGCAAGTGTAAAGTCGTGTCTCTGGGATTCCCCCCTATGGAATGTTAAGCCTGTTTGTTTTCCGCCTTGCAATGGCCAAATAATCGCCCATCAAATTTCATGTTTACACACTTTTTATCCAACAATTTCCTTGGTTAAATGTCATAAAAAAGTATGTGCGATTATGGCCCAAAAAGACGTTTGCGTAATCAACAATTTTTAGCTTTTTATTTGCATTGCCACCAATACTTGTGCTTGTATCTTGTATGTGTCGTATCTATGGCTCCGTCTGTCTGTCCGTCAGTTTGTTTGGTTTCGTATATAATATAATAATATTTTGTTTAAAAAACCTTTTTGCAATGGCAAATAAAAATAACTTTTGTTATTCTAACCGCGTGCGAGAGCGACAAATGCGACAGTAGAAAAGTTATATACGAGTGCCTCCAATCCCATTCCATCTCCCCCTTTATGCCACACAGCAAGTATGAAAATAGAGGCAGATGGCAGCTAACGAAGCTACCAACAAAGCTACCAACAAAGCGGCTTAAAAACCATTTGGTGATAAAAAAAAAAATTAAATAAAGAAATACCCCAATAGTATATAGACCCCACAACGTCGTATGTGAGGCAAAAGAAATTGTTTGTGTCGCGCTGTCGTCGCACTTTATGTAATCGCTCATTATAGTTGGCATTTATTTCTGTGTGTGTATGGCAAAAACGTGCCCCGTCTGCCCCAGCACCAGCAGCAGCGGTGGCTGTGGCTGTGGGAGGGTTAGCAAGCGTCAGGTGTGCAGAGTTGGGAATTGCGGGTAAGACAAGACAATATTGTGGCTTTGTGCAATACACTCCAGCACCAGCCATCGATCGTCGTTGAGCGATAAGCCCAAGTCGCATTCAAAGCGTATCACGCATACGCAATGCTGTACGTCGGCGCCCCACCATGCGAGTGATTTTTTCTCGCGTTGCGCAAAATATTAATTCGGGTTTCCCCGTGCTGTTTTTTTTATTATAAATTAAATGAAGTGCTTAGACAAAGACAATGCATCAGTTATACCCAAAAAAACACACACGAGGAATGATGGAAAAGCGTCAGAAATTGAAGCCTTAATTACCTTTCGGAGATAAGATATATAAATCGTAAATAATATATTTATGTACGAATATTTCCTTGGTGATTCAATGTTAGTGCAAAAATGGAAAATTAGGGGAAATTCTCTCTTGAAAATCAACTGAAATCTGCGGACAGACTCGCACTGTTCTTTGAGAAATCTGTTCTAGAAATTCGTGCTCCACCGCTCCCAGACGCCACTCCGCTGACAGGCCACCAGATGCATTAATCGTTGCACGGAAACAGAACCACTTTGCATGCACTTTGCGACCATCTTCCAATTAGATTAACCAGAATTTTCACCAGCTTTCTCTCTCTCTCTCTCTTTGTCGTTCCAGGCACGGGGCCAGCACCACCAGCTGCATCATCGGCGCTGTGCCGTTTGGTGGCAACACCCAAGTAGCAGGTAGACAGGAGAACGTCGGAAACCGCAGCACCACAGATGTGGTCCCCAGCCATGGCCGTGGCCATGTCACCTGTGCGGGATGCGGCGTCCCACACGCGCTGCGATCTAAATGGGAATGCAACGAGTGCGAGTGCGAGTTCGAGTACGGGTGCCACAAGTGCCGCAAGTTCGCCGCGTAAGACAAAAAAGACAATAATCAATTGGCTGGTGAACGGATCGCGAGCCGCCAGCTCCACCGAAAGCGACAACAACAATCGGCAATCAGTGCGCGATAGCCCCGCGCTAGACGATAATCAGAATCAGAATCAAAATCAGAACCAAAGCTGCAATTGCGAGTCGCGGGCGTTTCGCGATTTCCGGGGTGTCCAAACGCTTCGATTGCTGTGGAGCAAGCGCATCAAGAGTGCCAGCGAGGATCAGACGGGGGCGTCATCGTCGCGCGCCTCCTCGCTGGGCACCCTCCGGAAGCTGAACAAGTCCGTCAGTTGTCTGGTGAACGCGTTCAACAATCCGTCGCCGGAAAAGTCGCTGGCAAAACGCGCCGCCAGTCTGCACAATCTGCAGGACGCCGCGGGGCAGCTGCAGCAGCAGCAGTTGCAGCGCGAAAAGGACAACTTCTACAAGTACAAGAACGCGGAGCAGGCGAGGATGCGTGGCAAGCTGCGACGCAGCAGCGACGAGGCGGTTATTAACGCCCACAAAAACGCGAGTGCTAACGCGACTAAAAACGCCAGTGCGACTTTAGTCGCCAGCAAATGTGACGACAGCATGCCGCCGCTTCCACCTGCCACTGCTGAGTGCAGTACGGAACCGCCAAGTTCCCGGCGATTGTCAGATAACGTTATCTCCGCCATGGAGGTGGAGCCCGCTGCTGCGGTGGTGGGTGGTAAGCAGGCAGAGCAGGAGGAGGAGGAGGAGGTAGAGCTCCGGATTACGCCTGCCCGATCGCGAGCCCGTGCACGAGTCCGCGCCAGTCTCAGCGCAGCGAGCGCCCAGAGTGGCGGCAGCAGCGAATCGGAGCATACCACTTCCGCGCAATCAGCTTCCACTGTGACGTCATCGGTGACGCGCACGGTGACGAAACGGAAATACAGCTTCAAAACACACGCAGGCAAATCCTACGTACAGCACCACACGCCGCGGCGGATAAGCAGCATCAGCAGCAGCGGCGGCGGCGCAGGGATGGGGCAGGCCACAGATGTCCCGCCTGGCTTGAGCAACAGCAGCAGCAGCACCAACAGTCTGGTGGCCAAGCTGACGCAACAGTTCAACGAGATCATCCAGAAGGATGTTCGCGTCCTCGAGCAGGTGAAGCGGAAGAAGGGCGTCTGGCTGGCACGCGGCAGCCATGTCTACAAGATCGTGGAGAAGCAGCCAGCCGCGATGCAGCAGCAACAGCAGCCGCAGCACCCGGAGAGTGGCATCTCCACGGTGCAGCGGAATATCAAGAAGTTCGAGACGCTGGAGAAGCCAACGGTGCCACAGAAGAGCGAGCAGCTGCTGCGGCGGAATCTCGAACTGGCGGCAGGCTCAGGCCCGGCCAGGGCCCTCCCTCTAAGGGCCAAGCGAAGTCTGAAGGTGAGCCCGGCCGAGCTGGAGGTGGTCTGCGAGGAGGCCAAGACGCCCTTGGAGGTGGAGGTGGAGGAAGCTACCAAAGAAGAGCCGCCAACAGCCACAGTGCAGCTGCAGCAGCAGCACGTGGAGACGGACGATGATCTGCAGCCCGAACTGGAGCTGGACGAGGAGCGGCAGAAGCAGCGCAAGCACAAGTATGCCTCCATCTACGAGAAGCTGCGGTTCACCTTCGCCGGCAGGAGCCGCAAGTCACCCAGTCCCTCGCCCACAAAAGCAGCACCCGACACGGCTCTACAGATGGTTGCAGAGATTGCTCCCGAGATGGAGACCAAGCAGGAAGAGGAGCCAAAGCCAGAGCAGGAGCAGGAGCAGGAGAAATGCGGCACCTCTGCCCTGATGATGGTTCCATGCATTGAGGCCGACGCCGATTCCAAGATCCTCGACGCTTTGGAAGTGGTCGATCAGAAGCTCAAAGGACATCAGCGCCCACTCGGAGGCGGGGGAGCTGCTGCTGGGCACCAACGACGACTTCGAGCAGCGCCTGCTGCCCAACACCTCGTTCGTGTACCAGGCGGCCAACAAGCAGATCTCCAACAACCAGCTGCTGGTCAATCAGGCGGTGAACGTGACGCTAGTGAACGCCATCGAGGGCGAGCAGATGATCATGGAGCAGAAGCAGCTGTTGAAGGCGGAAAGTGAGAAGAGGAACGAGCAGCAGCAGGAGATCAAAAGGGAGGAGCAAGTGCAAGCCAAGGAAGAGCAGAAAACCGAACAAAAAGCGATCCCAGAAGAGGAGGAGGAGGAGCCGGAATCGATCTACGAACCCATCACACCCCCTGCCGCCATGTCAGCCATCGAACCCAAGACTGAAGTGCAGGCCTCGAGCCTGTTCAAGATGGTGGATATCCAGAAGTCGGAGATCGTCGAGGACATCTACCAGACCGTGGAGGAGGCATCCGCAACCGCCTGCCCCAAGCCCAACATCTGGCTGGAGGGCTACGAGTCCATAGCGGGCTCCTGCGAGGCGACGCCACCTGATTTCGATGGTTACGAGTCCTTTGCCCCGCCCACGCCCACGGCCAACGCTGAGGATGGCCCACCCATGGCCACACCCTCTCCTGGAGGACATGGCGGCACACTGGGCAGGAATACCCGAGACGAGCTGCCAGAGCTGCCGAAACCAAAGCGCGTTCTGCCCAAATCTCCAACGCTCCTGCGTCCGGCGCCACCGAAACCGAACCATGCGAGCACCCTGCAGCTGGGCAAGGATGAGGACGAGGATGAGAACATCTACGACACCATCAAGGGCTGCTACGAGTCGATGCACACCAAAGTACCCGCCGCCAGCAGCAGCAGCAGCGGCACCGACGACCACCGATGCCATCTCCCTGGGGTCCAACTGCTACGAGAGCATCGCCCACTACCGCAAGACGAAGGCAAGGGCGACGGGACATGGCCCCGGGCATGGTACCTGCATCCAGCTCTCCAGCAGTGGCTCCACCCTGACCATCTCCTCGGACCACAAGACCAACAGTCTGTACGAATCCTCCCTGGCCGCCACCGGCTGTGTGATCTACGGCAGTGCCAGTGTCGGCTGCCGCTCCTCCCTGGGCAGCGGAGGCAGTGCATCGAGCGGCGGTGGGGGCAAGCGTTCGGGCGACAAGCGATCCTCGATAGCCGGCTCCAGCGACAACAGCGATGCCTGGGTGGACATTTCCGACGGCGAGGGAGCATCAGCATCGCCAGCAGACCGCCCGGACGCGGGGCCGCCGGCCACCGAGGCCCAGTTTGTTGTGTGAGTAGCAAACAAAAATATATATAATATATTCCACAATTATTTCAAGCGGGGGAGAGGGTGGGGTAGAGTGCGGGCCCCCCTCGTTCTGTGGTGGGGATGATATAAATTCTGCGTAGATTGCTTATCAGTTTGGTTTGGGCCTTATCTTATCGGAGGAGCAGACTTACTGCCGCAGGGGCCGCACTCACTTTTTGTTGTCCGGATGTCACTTCGGGGTGTTGGCAATGTGCTGGTGCAACGAGTGGCAACGAAAGGGTTGCAACATCCGCCGTGTAGTCCGCTGTAGCCTGGCCCCAAAAATAATCACATGGGCAATCGGGGTCAAGGCGGGCGATGGATGGATGGCTCTTATCTGTGGGCTGTCGATAGTGCCATTAGAGTCGGGAAGAGTGGGGAAAAAGGGCAAACAAGCTTAAGGGTATGGGGTATGGGTGCTAGTCCATGCAGGATCAAAGGATTTGTCGTAATCGAAAAGGGATTTCGATTTGTTTATGTTTTTGTTGTAGTTCGAAAAGGGTACTATGGTTATGTTCCAATGAGCATTTCTCATACTTTGGTCCTCGTGTTGTTATTATTTTTACCGTTTTCAACAATCTCCATTCAACATAAACAAAGAAATGGGAGATTATTCTCTGGGGTGACGAGTCAACAAATGACGATATTCCATATATAAACAATGCGTAGAATAAATACAGTGAACTCTTATTGGAGCGGCTGCTACGATATAATCCGAAAGAAAGGCGATTAAGACAGACATCGAGGAAATTGGAAGATAATGTTTGGATGTACACATACACTTGAGAATAGTACATGTAGTTCAATTATATACATACATATATAATATATATGTCGATATAATTATATATCAATTTCCAATGGAGATCTTATCGAACCCCGTATGAGAGTCCCATTAGAGAACCATTTCTTTGCCCAATGTCACATTTTAAACACACCCGTAAGTTGCAACACTCGTCGCTTGATTGGAGCTCCTCCCCCATTGCCATTAATTAGCTCGCAGACCCACAATTTGGTCCGTTATCAGTCGATAAGATTGCCGTGCCCCTTGAGGAAACCCTTGTAGTGCATGCACTCTCTGGCGTTTCTATTACTATCGGCGAAAGCTTAACGGAATCATGTCAGTCAGTTGATGCAAGTGACGTGTTGCACATGGTCGTGCCTCCAGAGAGTTACATATACCCATGACTCTGTGGTATGATCGATTGCCATGTCCCGGGCGCCCCTTAAAGTACAAACCGAAAACTATTTCAAATCTATTAAAATGGAAATTAATATGTTATTCTCTTCTACCGACTATTTTCAGTGTACGGGAACGCTTCAAGCCGCATCGCATCCGCAGCCCGGACTGGTCGAAGCGCATTAGAGACAAAAGACTGCAACAGAAGAAGGCGATAAGCTGCATAGAGGGTAAGTTTCTACAGTAAGAATTTCTATTTGGGGAAATAATCTACAAAAGTGCTCAGCGAATGGAATTCTTTCCATTATCCGAATGGGAAAGTATCTCTATTATGTACCTACATATATCCACGTACAACGTATCTGCAGCGCGTGAGAAAGTTCAGCGTCTATGAAAAATTAAAGCGAAATCTTTTTGAAAAAAGATTATAAAAAGAAAAAACAAACTTAACAAATATTATTTTTCTAATACTTATAATCTTTTATCACAAAGCTTTCGCTTCAAAATATTAAAGTAAAAATAAAGCTCTTACAACATGATCATGTTGGTTCGTGTCCCAGCTAAGCTTTATCATCCACACATGGATTCCACAGCGTAACTATGGCTGTGAACGTCCGACGATTAGCCGCATTTAATTGTTGTGTGTTGTGTGTGGATGGATCATCAGGGCCACTTAAAAGGTTTTTTTTTTGTATTTCGCCCCCAGGCGCTGCCTGACAAACGAAAATGCCAAAAGTAAGGCTAACAAGTCGAGCAACTAACAGAGCAGATAATTACTCGTACACCCATTACAAATGAGAGTGAGAGTAGCCCCCGCCAACAGCTCACACCAACAACAACAACCCGTTACATGAATCAAGTGTGTGAGCAAGCGCGCACATTAGACAAGAGAGTGGGAGAGTAAGTGGATTGTATGCGATCTGGACAGGTTCCACAGAAGCCAAATGGCAGACAGGGTACATTAAATAGAAAGTAAGGCAGTGCAAACTCCAATCCCAGCCTGTACTCAAGTACCATGAGTATGGGAGCGCGACGGCTTTACCTTCTCTTCAATATACCTCGCTCGCAAGCCAAAGGTAAGAGAGAGTGCAAGAGAGCGAGCGCGAGCGTAAACAATGCCCATAAAGTGGACCGTGCAATTTATGCTTTTTTGTTACTGTTGGGGGTCTCTGCTGCTCCATCTCCCGCCTCACAAGTCAATCCAACGCGTTCAGCTCCATCGTGCGGTTGTGGGGCTGCTGCTTTGCCGACAGACAACGAAAAACCGCGCTCGCTTTGAAGAGAGGAATTTGTTAGTGTGATAAATGTGAATATCATATAATTACGAATTGTAGTGTTGTTGCTGGATGCTCTGTGAATAAAAAAGAAAGAAAACCCCGAATGAAAGCATGAATTGCATCCGAAAAGATGATCAAAGACAAAGAAAGACAGAGAGAGAGAGAGAGAGCGAGCGGACAGAGTGCAGAGTGCAGTTGGCATTACAAGTTTTTTTGCTGTTCGTTTTGTGGAACTGAAAGCCGCTGCGCTGATGCCCTTACACCCGTTACGATCTCCACCTCGTAGTTGTTGTTGCTGCGACGGCGACTGATGACGAAATTGTTTAGCGAAAACGAAAACCAGTCTAGAAACATAAAACCGCTGGCGAGCCAACCTTGAAGAAGTCTTAAAGAGACACGAAACAAAGGCAGATAGAGGGAGAGAAAAAAAGATAGAGTCAGGCAGCCAAAAGGAATCCCAATTCCGAATTTGGACGATGGATGACTTTGGCAAATAGACAACACAACTCCATAATGGCAGACGGTCGGGCCGGGCCGTTCGCTTGCACAAGCACCAGGCCCCAAAACCCCAAGTATGATGTGCAATATGCAACGAACGGCGCTTCATTCGAATTCGAGTGCGAACGTTCGTACATTGCGAGCATTGCGCATGCGCGTAATCCTATGTAAGGGGCTGCCTATCCAGCCCCCTCTGCGCACCTCTGCGCACCATCCTCATGCCTTCGGCGAAGAGAGTTCAGCGAACGCGTCGCAAAGTTGGAAATTGGAAAATATCTGGTAATTGTTTCACGGCCTGCCTGACGTCTTGGGCTGCTTTGGGTGAAGTGAAACCCCACCGACCGTCCCGGCCCAATGGAAATTCTCAGCTCTCAGCTCAACTTTTACCCGCGGCACGTTCGCCCGTTTTCCATTAGTCTTCGCTGACACGACACGCAATACCTGCAGCGAAAGTGTCGTGAAAATATACGAGATGTGGCATATAGGAAGCGCATAAAGCGAGCTTCGCCTTGAGGGTCCAATTGGTTAACCATATTGGATGCCTGACCTATGACTGTGGGCGGCATTGGCGCTTCTACGAGCGCTGATACTCGTATCAGGCCGAGTGGAAGGCAATGACATCGTTTGGCACTTAATAAAGCAACCTTAATGCCTCTGGCATCAAACAATCAATCATCGACCGATTATTGGACCGAATCGCCTTTACAGCTGCAGATCTCGTCCAGAGATCGGCAAACTGTGTTGGCCTTGCACTTGCGAATGACCGTGCCTTGCAGCCAGACTGCATTCCAATGAAACAAAAGACTCCACAGCAGAAGATCATCTTCGCCCGGCTGTAGATATTCGTATGTTGTACGTGGTACAGTGTTGGCTCATTTAAGTGAACCAATAGCAAAAGAGAGAACTATTCTGGCTTACAGAGACAAGATTGATTCCAAGTGAGACCGAATGGGAGAAGCGTTGGTTTTAGATAGTTTCGATTGTGAAGACAGCAACGAATAGTTCTGGATTTTGATTTCCATCCCAGTCATAATTAGATCACCCAAACGAGTATGCACTGTAACATATTAGTGTTTCTTTTGTTTGGAAATCGTTCAGTTTCTTTGCTTATTTGTCTGTAATATTTCATTTCCGCATTGAGTCGCATGTGTACCACACGTATTGTAACCGCCAGTATTGGCACGCACAAAAATGAGACACCAACAATTCGCAGAATTTTCCCCACATCCAAAACCGGTAATTCTGTGCTCGAATATTGGATACCCGGCTTTAGATAAACGGCTGTTCCAGAGGGTCCAGAGCCAGAACAGAGCTCCCACGCACGACAAGTGTCGCCGCCAAAAAAGTATCTTGTTTCTGGAAATATTTCTGCATATATAGCCATAACATATACACATGTATGTGCATGTGTATTAATGTACATCTGTATCTATGTGGTGTGGTATCCATGTCTGTATAATCTTTTATTATATCCGTCAGACCGGTTCGCGTTCGCTGCGCTTGCCTGCCTCTACCACTGCCACTGCCTCTTCATCAACGATCTGGTGTGTACGTGTACGTATACGTAATATGAGAGCTGATTTCATGTCTAGTCTCATGCCCCGAGGGTGCTAACAATCAGAGCCAAATCTGTATTCAAATTTCATAAAGCTGGGAATATACGAGCAGATTGCCGGAAGAGTTTGGTCATATTTCAATTCAGAAATAAAAGCACAGATATCACAGATATTAATCCAGTTTAAGAATATGGAATATTCGATGGAATATTCGATTCGATTCTTATGCCTAGATTCTGGCCAGGGCATTCTTAGTGCGGTGTATGCCTCCATTATACACTCTAGCACTGTCTGTGCCGCTTTTCAATTTGATTTTCTAGCCAGCCAGCAGTTAATCGCGCCATGGTACAGGCACCTGCTGAGCCTGTACCACAAAATCCACCGTGTACGAGTATCTCAATCTGCATTCAACCATGATTCCATACCATTCCATTTTCCATTATAATTTGCGCTATTTTGCATGCCACTGCTTTTGGTTTGGTATGCTTATAACCATCACACTAGCCACACCACATACTCGGACGAGTCTCTATCTATCTATGTACTCACGAGTAAATATGTAAAGGCCTTGTATGGCCAAACTGTTTTATTGTTGTGACACTCGAGGGGTCTGTTTAATTAGCATATGTATGAATGTAGGACGCATCCCCAGAGTTCTGTTTTTAGGGTTGGGGGTTTGGTCAATCAGAGAGAAGTCAGCCCTCAATTGCTTCCAATTAAATGAAGCAGTCGAATTCCCATTGCATTTCCATAAGAAAAGAAGTTAATCAACACAGAGGGAAAAAGAAACAGAGAGAGTTCAGCAACAACAGCTACACTTGGGGAAAAAATAAACCAAATACTTAACTGAAGGTTCACTTTCCCCCCAAGTAATGCCCGATAAAATGTGAGAAAAGATGTCCGCGAATTATCCAAAGAACGGCCAGCGCCTCAGCTGCTCGAGCAGCCTGAGCAGCAATGGCAACCACTCGGATCTGGTGACACTCCCCCGCAAGCGTCGTCCGCGAGCCGCCGGCGAAGTTGCCGTCACCTGTCAGCACTCCACTAGCGTCTATCTCAATGGGCCGCCAACCGCAGAGTCAGTGCCTTGTGCGCCTGAGCCACTGTACCAGAACGAGGCAGCTGTCGAGCAGCAGCAACAACAGCAGCAGCAGGAGATGGAGAAAAAGGAGAAACGTCGATGGGTGCGGGCCGAGGTGACGACAATGCGGGTGTGCCATAAGGAGCTGGGCAATCCCGGCCAGCAGTCCATGGTAGTGAGCACTTTTGTAGGTTCGTTCTGTGGGAAAGGGCAGCGGTGCACACAACCAATCACCGAAGATGATACGACTAATGTTCTGTTCTTCATGCCCCTCCACAGATGACTCCGATCACTATTACGAGACGCTGCACTCGAGCCAGCTGCAGCGGCAGCAGGATGGGGCACGCAGCGGACTGCGAGCCTCGCACCGACGCGCCAAAAATCACTCGGGATCGGCCCATACCCTGGGCGAGCATGTGGGCATCTCCGACGACTACGACTCCTTTGAGACGGACAGCGATGAGCAGGGCGAGGAATCGTCGGGTCAGCGTCTGCGAAACGTGAGTGAAAATTAAATGGAGTCTGGATAATTTAACGCATCTAGTCCCCCTTTTGCAGCATAATGACAGCGGCGTGGACATGAGGAATCATCGCCTGCCCAAGCCACCGGCACCGCAGAATCAAGTGTACGAATTTGTGCGCAAGTTCAAGGACTTTATATCCAACAAAAAGTCGCCAAAGGGCAGCCAACAGAAGCTGTACGAGAACACGACAACGGGCACGGCCTTCTATGTGGAGAGCGGCAAGAGGCCGGAGGATGCCTACGAGAATACAGAGTACTCCTCGGCCAAGACGCTCAGCAGCTCGGAGAAGACTCTAAATGGTAGTGGCGGTGGTGGTGGCTTCCATAGTCCGGCTGAACAGCCGGCAGTGCTGCGGGCCAAGCAGAAGAACGGCAAGAGTCTGCGCTCCAGGCTGCGCAAGAGTCTCGTGGGTTCCACCTTCGACAGCAAGCAGCTCTCCGCACTGACAGCCACACGGAGCACGTTCTACCTCGAGGATCCCGAGGTGGGACCGGAACCGAACAGCGCCGGGGAGCTGGACTCGGGCTTCTCCGAGAAGGCCTCCTCCGGTGATATTCCAGTGCAGGTGCCCAGCGCCGATGCACAGAAGTTCTCCACCGTTGCCCGCAAGGCCAAGAAGGAGGCCAAGGCCACGAGGCGTCGCACCACAATCGGACTGCGGCCCAACGATCCGCCGCCACCGCCTCCGCCAGCACCACTGTTCCCTGGCCTCAAAGTGGATAATGTCCAGGTGGAGCAAGGGCAGCAGGGACAGGCCACCTCGTGGTATGCCGAGTGCGGCGTCTTCAAGCAATCGAATCATCTCAATGGAAGCCCATCACAGGCTACCGACGACCTGGCCACGCCCACACCCAGTGCCCATGGGGGAGGAGGCAGCTCTTGGTACGCCGAGTCGGGTCTCTACCAGACGAGCGGCATCTCTGTGGCCAGCTCCAGCGGCAGTTCGGGCGTCTCCACCGGCAACGAGGCAGGTCTGGGCGACGACCTCCAGACGGAACCCCACAGCATGTTCTCCAACGAGCCGCTCTACCAGATGTACAGCGCCGCCAAGCTGGAGGTGAGTTCGCCGATCCTTGCAATAGAAGATCGTCAGCTGATCGATCCGTGCTCTTTCCTTTCAGTCAATCACTCGCGATCTGGAGGCGCACGAGAGCTCTGCGGATGGCTATGAGGAGATCGGTATGCATGCTCTGCGCAGCCCAAAGCCCCAACCCGAGCCCATCCACGTGGAACAGCTGCCCCCCAAGCAGCGGCCGTCCGCTTTGCAGCTGGTGGGGCCAAAGAACGGACCATCCCGCACCCTATGGAGCGAGATCCCTGAGGTTATACACTCCGGAATACTGCGTAAGTGGACCGCATCCTTGACATGATCTCAACGAAATGATTCCATTTCGTATATTGCAGCCACACTGAAGAGCCGGGAACGCAGCCTGCAGGAGGCCAAGTTCGAGATCGTTACGTCGGAGGCCAGTTATCTGAAGTCGCTGAGTCTCCTGCGGCGCCACTTCATGAACAACAGCGCCTTTGTGGACAGCTCGGTGCTGAGTCCGCGGGACCGCAAGGCGCTCTTCTCCTACATTGTGCCCGTCCACGAGTGCTCCGAGCGGCTGCTGACGGAGCTGGAGTGCTGCTGGCAGGACAACATCATGCTGCACGGCCTCAGTCGCTGCATCTACGAGATTGCCGAGCGGCACTTCCACGTGTACATTGCCTTCTGCGAGCATCAGGGCAGGATGGACAGGACGCTGCGGCGGCTGAAGGAGGCCAAGAACGGCGTCTTCCAGCAGCACCTGGAGAAGCTGGAGGCGAGTCCCAGCTGCTGTGGCCTGAATCTGCACTCGTTCCTCATGCTGCCGATGCAGCGGATCACACGCCTGCCGCTGCTCATCGATGCGGTGTTCAGCAAGGAATCGCCCCACAATCAGGACGAGTACGAGAGCTGGAAGCGCACGCTGGCCCTCGTCCAGAAGGTGGTGGCGCAGTGCAACGAAGCGGCCAATCGTTGGGAGCAAGCATACGAGCTGGATCGCATCTCGAAGCAGCTGGAGTTCCCCTCGCACATCCGAGCCCTGGCCATTGCGCCCGTGGGCGTGCCCAAGCAGGGGGCCAAGCCTCGCTTTCTGGTCAAGCGGGGGGAGCTCACCCATCTGGCGTGGCGGGGCGACGATGCCAAGCTGACGTTCGGCAAGCGGTTCACCAAGTCCAGCATCTATGCCTTCCTCTTCTCCGATCTCCTGGTGCTCTGCAAGCGCCGCGGCGAGTCCAGCTTCAGTGTGTTCGACTACTGTCCCAGGAGCATGTTGACCATTGCCTCGGGCGACACGCTGCCGCAGCTGCCAACCAAAGATATCAAGGACCAGGCCGGCAAGAACCTCATCCTGATGACACTCCTCGAGAACTGCGACCGCAAGACAGTGGAGCTGGTAAGTCGCCATGAGGCGTCTATTATTTGAATTTCCGATCCTTATACTTGGTTTATCCGCTGCAGGTGCTCTCCTGCCCCTCGGTGTCGGACCAGCAACGCTGGCTGCAGGCCATGCGACCACCAGAGGCGGAAACGCCCGGCGAGAAGCTCTACGAGTCGTGGGACTGTCCGCAGGTCGTGGCCAAGCATAGCTACGAGTCCGACGAGCCGGATGTCCTCAATCTAGAGCTGGGCGACGTTGTCAACGTATCCCGCAAGCTGCCAGATGGTGAGGCTCCACATTTCTGTACCTAATGAACCCTTCTAATGATCTGCTTCCCCACCAGGCTGGTACCAGGGCGAGCGCATCCGCGACGGTGCAGTCGGCTGGTTCCCAGGCAGCTACACGGACGAGCTGAATTCGGCCCATGTTCGCTCCCGCAATCTGAAGCAGCGCCACCGCCTCCTCACCTTCACGGCCACCTATCTGGAGGCGCAGAAGGGCAAGTGAAGGACTGTCACTGTCACTGTCAATGTCTCCTCCTCGTTCGCTATCGTGGCCATCTCCAACCGCTTGCCACCCCAGTGGCAAGTGGTCGAGTATTATTGTATGTAGTGCTTGCAGCAAGCAATCCACATCCACTGCACGCATTGTAGTCCGCAACAATCTAAACGTGAATTACCATATACATGAATAACCGATAGGAAATGTGATAAATTAATTTAGATCGAGAAAAGTTACAGCAGAATAGTAGAGCTACAGATATATGTAGATATTTTCCCCTCCCCCCACATATTCGATAAGCAATAGCAACTAATTATATTTATGGATACCACTGCAAGGGGATATTTATGCGTATTCTCTGTAAATAAATCAAATACGAAGCAAATTGTTGCATCATGTTCTTTAAATCCCCGAAAAATGTAAATATCGAAGATATAGAGTAATGCAAAAAGAAACCCAGTATTTTATTGATGTGCAAATGGAAAAAGTCATGGAGCTATATTTCGGACCAATTGGGCCAGAACGGCGAAGAACCCACTTTCCTGGGATCGCGAGGATCCAGACTGTCGATCGACATTCAAATATTGCTGACGTAAATCGAAAATGGCAAGGATCCAGACTGTCGAAAAATCTGCCCAAAAATGTCCACTACGAAAATCAAGTCGATTTTTGGTAAGTTTAATGATGATTTAAACATGATTTTTGCAAATATCGTACAAAAATGAGTAACCTTTTTTCTGATGGCCAATCGGTTGGCAGGACTCTCTCGGTCACGGCAGACCATCGCTGCATAGGCGAGATATAGCGTACACCCCACCCCCCATCGCAGCAAAAGAGCCATTCAAACAAGAGATTTCTTTCCATTATAAATGTCTGTATTTGTAGTTTTCAAAAATGTATGTACACATACATACACACATCGATTTTCATTGCTTGATTTCGTTTTGGTTAATTTCTGCGAATTGCATATTAAAATTAAAACTTATGTAATTCAGTAGCTGCACTTCGTTCTGTTCCGTGGCATATTGTAGCAGTTTACAAATAAATCTTACGATTATGTTATTGCTGTCATAAATTATTAAATCTAAATCAAACACTAAAGTGATGGGGGCGGGGGGGCACGCGATATGTTTGATGTATTGGCAATCCAATCGATCCGATAGCAGCGTGCTCTGGAGTGCTGCTAAGCCGAACGGCACACAATCAGGCCCGCGACTAAATCTAAATCAAATAATTTACAATACTTCTTCTGTTCATGTGACCGGCGATGAGTGGATGTGATAAATTTAAATGAATGTCCGAGAGAGAGGACTGAATCGTGTGAGGGCTACGGCTAAGAGGCTATCGGCTATGGCTAAGCTCTAGATTCATACACGTCTACACGTCTACGCGTCTACATAAATATATCACAAAATCAGTGAAATGAAAATTCGCTGGAGTATTTGCTTTTTTCGCTTTGGATGATGCATGAGATGGATGCGACTCGTTGACTGCTCGTTGAGTCAATGAATGCAATGATTGGCAATGACTGGGCACATCTCCTGTCCTCTTCCTCTTCCCCTTCTTATTGCTATTGCTATTCCTATCCTGTTCCTATCCTATCCTGTACTGTCCTCTCCTCTCCTCTTCTTTCCTTTCCTCAGCAGCGAACCTGTGTCTGTCATCTGAAGCTAATGCCGCACTTGCGACTAATCTTGGGCGTGTGTATGTAGGCAATCGACAGCAGCAGCGGCACATCGTTCTCGGAGAGCTGCAGCGGCGTGGTAATGTCACTCAGCCGACACGGATCCGTCTCCAGCAGAAAGGCGGCCAGTGTTTCCGACTGCAGATAGATTTCCTGAAGCTTCGACTCCAAAAACGACAGGCACTATGAAACAAAAACACATTTAATACAAAGGTTACAACAGAATTAGGCTGGGAATGGGGATGGGAATGTATATCTACCTCATAGGCGGGTATGCCGCCAGCGTGCATGGCCTGAACAGTTTCCAGCATGCTCGAAACCAGCTGCGACATGCCCACGGGCGAGCTCTGGCCCCCCGCATAGGGAAACTGCTGGGCCTGCGACGAGATCAGGCGCACATCCCACTTGTCCATGTCCGCCACAATGGCAATGTTCTCCGCCGGCTGTGAGATGAGTGAGGCCGAGCGTGCGGCCAGTGCCAGGTCCTCGCGCAGATGCATTTCCCACTTGTTGGGCGGTGCACAGGTGCCCTGCGGAGTTGAAAACAAAAACTGTGATTAGAATTGCTACAATTGGTTACGTTTGCGGGGGGAGCTCTTACCTGAAGTACCATGTCGGAAACATAGTGATCGCTGACGCTCAGCATCAGCGAGGGAATGAAACCGGCGCGCAGCTGATCGCCCGCCGGCTCATCGTCCTGCGGCAGCTCCTTGATGCCAGGTACGGGTAGCTTCAGCAGCTGCTGGGACACGTTCACTGCCGCACACTTGGCGGCCACCGAGGAGACGGAGCTGCGGCCCGAGGGCACACGCTTGGGCGGCTGTTTCCGCGTGAATCCCGTCTGCGTTGCAGCCGCCGGCTGTGGGGGTTCTGGTGCGGATTTGAGGGTGTCTATGGAGGCAGCAGAGTTCACCGACTGCAGGGTTCTGTTGCTCTGATTCTGATCGTAGCAGTGCACCTCGTCCGTCTCAAACTCCAGCTCGGTGGCATTCGAGGGCGTCTGATAGGTGGCCGAGGAGCTCATCATACCCCCGCTGCTGCAGACAATGCACCGCTCGCTGCCCACCGCCTGCGTGGTGCTTGTACCAAAGCTGGCATTGGGTCCGATCGAGCTGCTGCTGGTGGCCAGCTCGGGATGCTGCTGGAGCGTCACGCTGCTGTCGCTCGACTTGAGGGCCGCCTCACTCGCCTCCAGCTTGGTGGCCTTGTCCATCAGCAGATCGTAGTTGTTGGACAGCACCAGGTTCTTGCTCTTCATGTAGTTGGTGGCTATCTGGGGGTACTGCTCAAAGTTGAACTTCATTCCCGAGTGCTTCTTGGCCATGCTGGCCACGTCGTGGGTGCGCTGATGCTGGGCACACAGCATGAGGCTGGCGGCTGGCTTTGGGTCGTCTGTGAGATCTTCGCTGCTCTTCTTCAGATTGATCAGCGGCTCGTTGTCGCCCAGCACAAAGACCACACCGTTGCCGTTGTCCGCGGCAGTCTGCCTGCAGATGCCGTGCTCCCGCTCGATCAGCTTGTGGCAGTGATCAAAGTGGATCTGCTCCTCGAGGCTGACGTTCTCCTTGATGGGCTCAATGCCCCAGGTCATGCGATCGCTCTTCCCCATGCTGTTCTGCGTGATGAGGTCCGACAGCGACAGATGCGAGGCGCGCCTCTCGTGGGTGAGTGGCTCAAAGTCGCCCGCGTCCAGGGGTCCCCTTTTCTCAACGGCATCTGGACTTCCCTCGACGGAGTAGCTGCTGCAGCGCCGCTCCAGCTTGCGATTGATGATCTTAATGCCCTGCTGGAGCTTGGCCAGGTCACTGAGGCTCAGACCCTCCTTCACACCCGCCGCCATGGGCACCATGTTCCAGAAAAAGTTCTTCTTGCGCCCAGCGGTGGTGGTGGCAGCTGTGGCTGGTGGGGTTTCTGTGGCATCATCAAACTCAATGGCCTCGATGGCCCCATCGTCGATGCTGCCGCCGCCTGTACCCACAGAGCCCGATCCCGATCCATTCGACTCGTCCTCCATGCACAGCTCCACATTGTCCGGCGTGGTGACTGTCAGACGTATCCTGCCATCCTTGCCGGTGCGAAAGTACTGCTGTGCCTGCCGTGCCAGCAGCGTCTTCTTGTCGATGCCCGTGTCCATCAGGTAGTTGCCGATACGCAGCTCCTGCTGCACAAAATGGGAGTCGCGGAAGGCCAGGACAGTGGGGATCTCGTTCTTCTTCAGCGTCTGCATGCCGTCCTGATCCGCCTGATCCTCCAGACCCTCCAGATCCCCATCATCCTCGTTCTCGCAGCAGTTCAGCAGCTGCTCCCCTCCATCGTCCACATCGTCCGCAATGGCGTTCAGATTCTGTTTGCAGGTGGCCACCCTGCTCAGGCCGCCTGTGCGTCGCAGCTGCGAGGGCGGACTCTTGTGCCGCTCCTGACTCTGGTGGCTCTGGCTCTGGCTGACCAGATCGTTGATCAGCTGCTTGTTAAAGTCCTCCCGCTTGGCCGTGCGCCGCACCTCGCTGCAGCGTATGAAGTACGTGAGGACATTGAGGAGCTTCTCCACCCACAGCTTCTCGGCTCCATAGATGATGGTGCGCACCAGCTTGGGCGGCACTCCAATGGCTCCATACAGATCCCCCAGCTGCGCCCACAGTGCGTTGTACGGATGCTTCTGGGCCACCTGCAGCAGCTTGGCCCTCTGCTCAATGGCTGCCGAGGATGCAGAGGCGTCCGATCGTCGGGAGCCCTGAACTATTGAAGGCTGAAACGGTGGCCACCCAGCCCAGATGGTACGTCAGAATCCCCGTCAGCATGGTGCTAATGAAACTGCACAAACGGAAGGGATTCGATTAGTACTGTCTCCGAAAAGGCAAGGCAATGGCGGGTTCTTACAAATTGGAATCCTTTGTGTCGGCAAAGGACAGCAAATCACAGAGTTCCTTGATGAAACGCTCGGCCACAGTCTTGGAGTACTTGCTGCCGCTGGTGGTGATGCTCAGCCAGACGGGCGTCTTGATGCGTGGCGCCGTAAAGAGATCGTTGAACCACTGCTGAGTGTCCTGCCAGGCCTGGAACATGATCTGGGGGAAGGAAAGGTTAGCTAAACGCATTTCAATGGACTCCAATGTTGGTCTTTACCTGCAAAAAGTTCTTGTGATTGATGTACGCATGCTCGGTGCTGGCCCGCAGGCGACTCAGCATGGACTCGAGCAGGGCAATGTGCTCGCTGCAGAAGAGCTCCATCTCCTCCTCGAAGGACTCGCTCATGGTGATGCACACGGCCAGTCCCAGCTTGGCCCGACGCCGCAGATTGGCCTGGCGGCGTCCCATCTCTGGATTGCTACGCGACTCGTTGGCACAGTAACTGGCGCGCCTGTACTGCGGCGGACCCATGCCGCCGCCCTCGCTGCCACCGCCACCGCCATTGCCGCCCGACCCCTGGCTGGAGGTGCCGCCATTAGGCAGCGTGTAGTTGTCGCTGAGGAAGCCGATAAAGTCGTTCCTGGAATGCTCGTTCTCGAAGGAGGTGCGCAGATTGCGCGAGATTCGTCGCTGCAGGCAGCCGTCGCTGGCAAACTCCTCCAGGTGCGGGGAGCTGGCCGAGAAGGCCGAGTCCATGCTGAGCTTTCGCATGGCGTCCGACTGGTCGGACAGCACGCTGCCCAGGCTGCTGCGTGTGGAATACTGATACGACCACTGGTCCCCGCTCGAATAGGGGCCGCCCGCCCCACTTCCACTGCCACTGCCGCTCCCGCTGGCCGAGTATCCCGAATCCGTGGCATTGCTGTACGTGTAGGAGTAGCGTGGTCCGCTCGAATCGCTCGAATGGACTGTCGACAGCGACTGCTGGTCGGGGGCGGGCACATCGAGGGGCGGCGTGAGGCTCATCTGGCGGCCCACGCTCACGCTGAAGGGCATGGAGAAGGAGTTCATGGAGAGGCCGTCCATGGAGCCGTGCTCGCTGCAGATGGAGCTGCGCGGCGTGGCCAGGCTGTTCATCGAGAGCGTCGAATAGGGCGAGTGGCCCGCACCGCCGATGCTGCTGCTGCTGGTGGGCGTCAGATACACCTGTGAGCACAGGATCCTCGCCGGCTCCGGCAGCCAGTGCACCTTGAGGGCGGTGCCACAAAAGGACATCGGCAGCGAGCCAAAGACCATCTCCCCCAGTGGCGTGATATCCGCTCCAGAAGGGACGATTGTGCTGGAATGGGATCCGCATTATGGTTGGGATTCTCTTGGCTGGAGTTGTGTGTGTGTGTGTGTGTGTGTGTGGGTAGGGACTCACCTTGTAGCCGTACTCGGGGCACACGTCGATGAAGTTGCTGCCATTGCTGCTGGAATGTGCCTTGGCCTGGATCTTGCCGTTCTGCAGCGATGTGTACTTCTCATTCTTCACGAATTTCCCGCTGGCTGAGGAGGCGGAGGACTCCTTGTGTGTCACCTTCTGCAGGGCATTGGAATCGAAGAGCAGGCGACGTGTGTCATCCTCTTTATAGAGCAGCACCCGCACCTGGCTGCCCTCGAAGGGGAATCGACTGCAAAGCAAAGAAAAATACAGATTTCGATTTAATTGAGGTGCAAAATATTTCCGAAAAGTTACCCCCAAATTATGCCACTCATGCGACAGTCGCATAAATCGGTTTACAATAGCTATATCGATGACTCTGGGGTGGGGCGCTAAGAGATCGTCGCTTTATCTTTATAGTTGTGAGTCACACAGACGGCTCTGATTGATTAGTTTTGGAAGCAGCCCCTAACGGACACTCTGCTGCCATCTGTCGAACATCCCCACCCATAGACGCTTGGGTGTCGCAACGATGAGGTTTATTATAATGCGCACATCTTTGGTTGCATCTCTCTCACCCTCTCTCTCTTGCTCTCTCTCTTTTGCTGTTGAGTTTACATTTTGATTAAATGGCAAATGCGACGATGCTCTATATATAGCGAGGCAACTTTTTTGGCACGTGACACGTGGATTACTCATGCCCCAAGCCCAAAACGACACCCAAAGCGACTTCATTTTTAAGTGCATGGCCATCGGGATATTTCCGACAAATATATAGAGCAAATCCTGCCTAGGATTGGGGTGATTGTGGGCAGCAGTACTATGCCCCCTATCGATCACTTCCATACTTCACTGTGGTTACGCCCCGCCCGCACCTGTGCCAGCAGCTGCTCCTCCGTCAACTGAATTTGAGCTGATTTATTTTTAGTGGGTTTATAAATGGCTTTGGCAAGTAGCGCCAACATTTGGAGGAGGCGCCTCTGCCTCTGCCTCTCCAGAAATTAGCGCTATAATTAACAATTAGCTCAAAATGTCGATGATAGTTTCTCCGACAGTGGCTGGTTGGGGGTGGGTAGGGGAGGTTATGGTGCGCTGGGTGCTGGGAATTTGGGGCCCGAACTTAGTTTAGAGCTTCATAAATGTTTTATAGCCCCACAGGCGATAAGATGAGACGATGGGGGCCAACGTTGGGCGTTGCTTTGGCTGGAAGCCGGCACGGCCCACCACCGTCCGCACCGAGAGAGATTACCCATCGAAGGGACGCAACGCAACGCAACGGATCGGTATGGGTGGGACGGCAGTGTCCAACGGTGTCCGGCTGTGTCCGCGGCTGATTTTTGTGTTGGTTTGAAGTCACGAGTGCGCGCCGGACTGGATATAAATTCAGAACTAAAACCCCTGTGGCCGGGTGTCGGCCTGTTTCTTTGAGGATTGGTGCCAATTAGGCTGCAGGCTACAGGCTGCTGCTCGCTGGCCGTCTGGCCGTCTGGCTGTCTGGGGTGGGCTTACTTGTACTTGAAGGGCGGCGTAGGCATGCGGCAAGGAGTAATTACTGTTTCCCGTTACAGCTTCCAACTTGTAGCTTCAGTTGCGGATTGCCGACTACCGACGACCGACTGTGATATCATCTACAGTTCAGTTCGGTGTTCACGGGTTAAGTTCTGTTCGGTTCTGTTCTGTTCTGTTCTGAACGGACGGACGGACGACACGTCGTTGATATCTTTATGGCTGCGATGCTAGTCAACAAATGAAGTTCAAGGCGCTTCGCCACAGCAGTGACAGTGACGGCAACGGCGACGGGCTGGAACAGCGATGGCGACAACGTCTCGGACTCGGTAGTCGGATCGGGAATCGCGAATTCGTCAGAGGTCCCGTGCCGTAGCTCGTACGGCCAGCGGGCAGAGAGAGAGACAGAGAGAGGGAGTGATTACGGGGGCACTCGCATATGCATTATAATAAAACCTGCCCTACTCTGTCCCCGTGTACCCTGCCCAATCGATATACACCGACGTACATATCATATACACATACAGCAGTAGACATAGACATAGACATAGAGATAGAGATAGAGATAGATACTACAAGCAACGATCCTAAACGAGGCGGGCTGCCTTCGTTGTTTAACCGACCGACCGTTGGATGGGGCATGGGGCATCCAATTTGGAGCGGCGCTGCTGCTGCTGCCGCTGCTCACATGACTCGCTCGTCCAGCTGGGGTGCACACACGAATCGTATCGAATAAAATCCAATCCGAGAGCCGAACCGAACCGAAAACAGAGTCAAAGTCGAACGAGCATCATGTGCTCCATCGTCGACTGGCCATTTGTTGCTTGTCAAAGACGGATGTGTTAATATTTTGTTTAACAAAAATAAAAAATACCAACACTTGGGGGAGGGAAAACAAAGAGAAAGGAGCGCAAAAGACAGCGATGAATGACTTTTTGATGGATTCGTTGAGAGACAGAGCAGACGACACGTTGTGCCAGAATTTAATAACCACATTAGGTCGATTTTTGTGGCACCTGGGCTGAGTCGAAAGCTAAGTACCCTTTTGCACTTCTGCCATTATTCATTATTCTGACCTGGCCAAGAGAAAATGCCAAACAACAGACAAGAGAGATCTGCGCGAAAGCAATTATCGGACGTCCGCTAAGCAGAGACAGAAACAGAAACAGAGACCGAAACAGAAACAGAAACTGAGGCCAGGCGGGCACTGTTTATTCTATTCTTTCATTGCTTTTATTTTCATTATTTTCTTTTGCTGGGGGCCGCCGTCGCCGACGCCACAGATGGGATGGGCCCCAGGAGGGATCAGGGAGAGCAGCAGCAGCGGCAGAGGCAACGCGGCATTCACTTGGATCACATGCTTTTTTTCAGCTACGCAAGCAAAAACAAAGCAAAAGCAAAAACAAAAGCGAACCACCAGCCAAACGAAATTAAGCAAATACATGCAGACATCAAGTGTACACACATACGAGTATGTGCACAAACATGTACATATTTACATGCATACATAATGAGCCAGTGAGTGCGAGTGTGGGCACTTGAAGCAAGGTGTTCTTGTACAAGGTGAACCATTCCCCCACTCCCCTCCCCTGTTTCTTGCATTGTACTACGCGGCACGGGACCATCGCTCTCTTCAGAGCGCGCTCTTTGGCCATGCCTCACCTTTCATAACGACACCTTGCACTTGAAGATACCCAGTTCTCTCACCTGCACTCTCTCTTACGCCCTCACTCGCTCTCTCCCTCCTTTGGGACTGTATTTTGATTGATTTGATCGCGTATATTTATAGAGCGCCGAGGAAGTGGAGTGGGGTGGGTAGTCGTGCGGGGCGAAGTGGCATTCGAGTGGGCGAGAATTGTTATCGGGCTTTACTTGGGATTATGCTTTGATTAGCCCTTAGATTTGCCCTGCCTCAAGAGAGACGCGACGCCAATGATTGATATGGGAAAACTATACCAAACCGGAACGGCAACGAAACGCTGAACGCAAACTGATATGAGAAATGTGCTTCAAGCTTTTGCCCTGGCACATCAATAGGCAGAGCACGGGGTACAGTCGAGCCTCCCTAAAGCGAATCATTTTGGGGAGTGCATATTTTCGAGTCTGCAAATTCGGCTTGCAGAAGCTCCTCTGTCTGTCTACACGTGTCGGCTACTGCTCGTTTGAAGAGCGGGGAGAACTAACAATTAGTATAATCAAATCAACAACTGCTAATGACTTTACAGAGCGTGTCTGTGTCTGCTCTTCCTCTCCATCCTCCTGGTCCGTCTTCCTCTGTCCTTTGCTCTATCTATCTGTCTGTCTGGCTGTCTGTCTGTCTGGTATGGTATGAGTGAGTGAAAGAGAGCGTGGCAAATAAAAGCACAGATTTCCAAAGCGACGACAACAAAGCACAGGCACAGTAAAGCAAAGCAAAGCAAAACCACAGCAGCAGCCACAGCAACAAAAGCAACAACCAGTTGCTCCATACAACAAGTCACATGACCCAACCCAACCCAACAACCACGATGGCGACGATGGCGACGTTTGGAGACTTTGGTGACGATGGGAGACGTTGGCGGTGGCAGCGGCGACGGAGACGGCGACGGCGACGACAGCGACAACTACAACGACAAAGGAAATGAGGGGAATGACAAGGGGCGCAGCAGCTGCCCAACAAATTGACTATCATTATCAACGGCCTATTATAAACAGTTATATATAGTAAGCACACATATACTACATAAATAGAGTCTTATATTATATTATATTCGCGCAATTGTTGTCCAGTGTGCGAGCAAACGGCCTTCACCTTCACCCCGTGCCACCTGAGCAGGGAAGTGTGTGCAAATAATGAATGTCAAGTTCAAGGCAATTTGACAAAATCCGCTTCCTCCAGCTGTGTGTTTTGTGTGTAGGTGTGGCGGGTGAGTGGTGAGGGGAGGAGGCTATGGCGACAGGTAATGGCCAGAGCAACATAAGATATTTATCAGCCATGCAAACAGACGGAAAAAATAAGAGTACGAGTGCGGAGCACACCCCGTCCGTGTGTCGCTCGCTCACAATACTAATGAGCAAATGACGACAAAAATATCGAGTGATTTTCACTGTCACTTGAGACCAATGCAAACAGACCCCGGACCACAGACCTCACCTTACCAGACGACAACGACAACGATGACAAGCGATCGAGGTCTGGAGGAGGGCGGCCCAATCAATCAATGAATGGCCCCACCAGAGGCGTAGGCAGGGGCAGGGGCAATGCTAAGTGTGGGCGTTCCGCAGAGCACTTGTGACACCTGGCAAACAAACACAAACACACACACAGCAGCAGATAGTGACTCAAGTGCTGGGAGCCCCTGAAAGCAGGTGAGATCACAGACCACCACCCATCCATTTACTACGGGAATCATCTTTGGTACACAGATGACGACATCTCAGTGGATCTTTTTGTGTTTCACCTTAATCCAACAATGTATCATCATCATCAGCAGCAGCAGCAAATCAGTAGAAAATACCGAGAAACTTCCGTCATTTACAATTTAATATAGAAATGTTAATGAAAAGATTACGCTACACGCTTGAGGGATCAATTAAAATGGTTTTCATTGAGCAAAGAGCAACGCAAAGAGCAAAGCAAAGAGCATTAAATGATTAATGACACGAAGAGAACGAGCGAGAGCCCTTGAAGATAAAGCAGAATCCGAGTTCTTTGTTAGCTTTGCATTATAATATAAATGTATGTAGACCTCGTGATTTCTCGAGGTCTGCGAGTGAACTGCGATTACGGATCAGAATTTGTTGACCCCTCAGAGTAGTGTGTGCTAGTAATATCTGAACGATCTGTTAAAAGCGGCATTCGGAATTCGGAAACTTGTAGCCGGACATTGCTCAACTGAATAATAATAATAATACTGGTACTGGTACTGGCACTTCCAGCGCCATTTATTGTTTACAATTGTTTACTCAAATCTCATAATTTTTCCATGAATGCCGAGTGCTGTTGTCGTTTTGGTATTGTGTTACCTTTTCCAGCGCAGCTCCGGATTCGCTTGAGCATTTGGAGCTAAGACTAAGGCAAATAAAATATTCACCCGATTCGTGAAGTTAATTTAAATAGAGCTTATGAATGGAACAGGGAGCCAAGCCATATGGCCAGAAATTCGAAATTGGCTTAGCTCTCGGAGTTGGGGGAGGGGGCTTCTGTTAATAGATCTTTCGGCTTAATTTAGGGCTCCGGCCGAGCCTTGTGTACTTGCGGGTACTATCGGGCGCTTACTTTGTTTGTTTGCTCATTATCAGGCGGCGGCAGTAAAAACAAAGGTACGCCTATTTTTTTTTATTTTTGTCAACCTGATAACCCGAGTGACAATAACGATGCGGCAGCAGAAGCAGACAAACCAGCGCTAGCTGGCGTCTTTCGCATGCGGAAGTACCCTATAGACCATAGAGATAAAGATACCCATTAATTAAATTCTCGTTCTCACAAGTGGATTAATAGCGAAGGTAAATGATTCGTTTGAGGCAGGCTTTCAGATTTAAGAATTATATTATTATAACGTACAAATTGCTCATTTTTGTGCTAAACCTATATACTTTTCATTTACAGGGTACAAAACTGGATACGCGCCGACTGCGACGACTCACTCATATGACTTGGCAGACCACGCGACTTCACACATGAACCCAAACCCCCCATACGCTCCGTCGTACACTCGTACCTCCCCCTCAATTTGTTGCCATTTAAATGTGCTGATTTCTGTTTACCCTCCCACTCCCAACAGCAGATGGGCTGACTTCGCATGCACATACATACATACATACATATGTGTGTGTTTTTTATGAGGTGTACGACTAGTGTGACTTCTATTTATTCATGGGATATAGTAATCACATTCAAATTCATAGCTCAATGATTATGGCACGAGGCAGGGGATGAGACTATTTTTGGATACATTTATTTGGCCAGACATGATGGCACCACATCCATACGTACATCCATACATACATACATACATCGGACGATCGTTACGAGCCATGTAAGTTCGATGGTTCACACCTGTGCCGAGGCACCAAAGCCACAACAATAACGATCATTCCCCGTATATCAGCCGCGACAATCCACACTCCACGCCACTTTACAGTGGAGAGCGCCGTTTTGATTGATGTCTGATGTCTGGGGCAGTGTTTGGCCAAACAATTTGCAGGCACTTATCGAGCACTATTAATGAATTTCTAATTTACGACTCATTTGGCATGACACTAAGCCGGCGAAAAGGCTCTAAGTGGAATCATCCATAATGGTTCATTCAGACATTTGGTCTGTCGTTCGGTCGGTCGGTCAGTCAGTGCCAGTCAGTGGACAATTAGTAAAAGAGATTGATATGTGATTTGTGGAGCTATCAGCGCATTGTTCACTTTATTTGATCGCCAATCAGGGGGATGGGGTTTATCTTTTATAGGGCTTCACACGTGCCTGAAGCTGCCGTCGGATTTTTGGTTGGCAATCTGTTGGCACAAAGTTTTCCACCCTTGGTGCTAATTCCCCTTCGAAGATCGAATTCATGCGAAAGCCAGCCCGCGCTCGCTAACCTGCCACATATCGCAAGCAGTTGGCGGGCGATTCGCGATTTCGATCTGCGATTTGTGGGGTGTATGAAATCACAGGTTGTATATGGACGTAGAGGTGCTGTTCGGCTGCTCGGTCGATATGGTCTTTTTGCGTGAAATCCCCGAACTTATCGGGAATTAATACCAGCCCGCTAATAACTGCTATATATTTATGCATGTTCAAGTATGTACATATATATATAAATACATATATTTGGACGGACCATACGTTACCTGTGTGTGGATGGATATCAGTGGAATGACTTGCGAATTGGGTTAAGGAATTTTCGAATGCGCCATGCCTTCTGCTGAAGCACATGATGCCCCCCTGCCACCATCTGGTTTTTTTTTGGTTTTTTACTACCCATATATCGAAAATTTAATAAAATTTTTGTATGGCTTTCTTGTCATGTGACCAACTGGCTAGCAAATGTCTAAACATGGTCACAGCCTGGTGGTGCTGTTGTTCAAATGATTCACGGCGACATTTGGTTGATTCACTTCAGGTGTCCAGACCTTGGGAACGTATGCAACGTATAAGGTATGAGTACATCCACACAGTATATCTTATAGAAATTTCCAGAATTTCACATTGTTGGCTTTTCTTTGAGTGTGTGTGTGTGTGGGATCTCTCTCTCTCTCTCTGTCTCTCTCTTTTATTCTTAGACGGAAAGTATTTATAAACTACTTCTTTTGGCCAACACTCACAAAACACACAGACCAAGCAAAAATATGAACGATAAGTGGGGGTTCAGGCGGTTTTTAGTCATCTGTCATGGAAAATTACCCCAGAAGGGGGGGTTGCGGTGGAAGCGGCTGCTAAACAGTAACAGTAAATAATGCCAAGTGGAGTTAATTTTTTATTAATAATCGTTTTATGTGTGTGTAAGCGTTTATTTAGTTTACAGCGGGCCCAAAAACCTGACCTACTACAAAGATAGCGGCCCACAGGGAGGTGGGGAGAGAATGAGAGAGTGGGAGGGTGTGAGGCGTGGGAGTTGGTCGGGCCACCTGTCAACACTTTACGGTTTACGGGGTATTTTTTTCTCCCGTATTTTTTTAAGTGTTCAAAGTGCAAAAACCCCGCGCTTAATTAGCAGAGCGAAAAAGTTTCTATCACGTGATGGCGCGCTCGAATGCTGCCTGGCACATAAAAGCATGGACAGACGCGGCCATAAAAGTACATACACCCAGCGGGTATTGGTCAATAGCCACTCGAATCTGACAATTTCACCATTACCCTATATATATATACTATATACATATATTTTTCGGAGCTGTTGTTGCCCACTGCCAGCCGTTTGCCGTCGTGTTATCGGTCAGACCCATTAAACGGGGCCCTAATCAAGTCCATCGAAAGATTACGGCCGAACAAAAAATGTGGGGGACAGCATTTCGTATGCAAATGCAGTGCACCCACTCTAGTGCCCACCACTGTTCGATACAGTTAGAGTTCCGTTCCCAATCAGAGCAGCCCACCCACACACCACCCCCCCCGTACACATCTCGAGCGCACGAGTGTCAAAAATCAACATGGTAAAGTCAGCATAAATAATAATGAAATGAATTAACGGCAGCCGCAAGAGACAATAAAGAGAGAGCGAAAGGGACAGAGCAGCAGAAACAGCGAGAGCGACAGAGAAAGAGAAGCAAAAACAATGTGTATGACATAATAATCACGAGAGCAGGCCGCGAGCGCCGATTAGCAAGTCATGTGATTCGCTTTTATTTACATTTGCGCCTGACGTTGCCGCCGCCGCCACCCGCTACTGCTCCCCGCGCACCTATCAGCGTACGCCCACAGACCACAGACCAAGCAGAGTGAGCAAGAGAGAATCAGATAGTGAGGTAGAGAAAGACGGCGCGCACGAGGAGATAACGAAAAGTGTGAGACAGAGAGAGAGAGAGCAAAATAAAACGAAGGGGGCACAGTTGTTTGCGCACGCAGCTCATTCGGTGGAGCGGGGGAATAGAACATTGCTATCAGTGTGGTTGTTGTTGTTGCTGCCATAGCTACCCAATGCACTGCTGGGGGTGGCTTATAAGCCTAGGCTTGCAGTGCGGAGCTTTCCTGATGGATATACAGTAGTGTCGCTGGATATTGAACCAATTACCAGGAATACTTTTTTTTGTGGGTAAAGACCAACCTTATCACACTTAGAACTCGTACACTGTATCAATATCAATGCTGTGGATGCGGCTGCCTACGTGACGATCTCCAATGCACAACGAACATGTTTGTTGGGTTATCGGCCCCGTTTACGCTTTGCCAATTTGCGTACAAAGGGAAGAGGAAGCAACTGAATGCAGGTACGGGGAACGGAGCAAGAGAGGAAAGCGTGAAACGCATCATGAGAACGCCCATGTATGTGTGTGTGTGTGTGTGTATATATTTGCAGCTGTCGTGTAATGACTGCGGCTGCACCTTTACCTTTTGTTGTTCGCATTTTATCGACAACAAACTCTATGTAATACCGGGTGTTAGGTATGACACACAAACACACACACGGTTCTAAAACCATTTTGGCGTGTGGGTTGTTTGTGTGCATGCAAAGGTGGGGAGGTACATAGGACAGGCAGATAAACACTTACCTTAGATAATTTCGCGAAGTTTGTTTTGTAGCTTTTGCGGACGACGAACTATTGCCGCTGCCAGCAGAGGCAGAGGCATGTGTGGAGGCGGGGGAGGCGTGAGTTGTACGTGACGCCGACGCTGCCGGTAATGATGTTGTTGTTTGGCTATTAATTAGCGCTGCTGCGGTTTGTTGGGACGCGGACGCCGCGTGCGTGGGTGCCGCTGGTGCCGCTACCGTTGATGGGGTTGCTGCTGCTGCTGGTGCCGACGGAAAGAACAGTTTATTCAATAAGGCCATAATAACATACAGTGTGCGCAATCATTTAATAAACACATCTGGCCAATATCCTAACAACAATTGATTGGAAATCACTGTAAATCTTTCCACACACACACGCACAGACAGGCACTTTTTCACTCTTTCCTTGGAATGTGTCGGGTGCCGTTAGTTTTTCCAACACGCGCGCGATAGAGACGTAGAGAGAGCGCTAGAGAAAATGATGCCTTGGCTGCCACAATTAAACTTTCGCTTTGCACTTTTCTTTGCATCTCTTTTACACTGCATACACATGTGTATGTATGTCTTGCTGTTGATGCTGCTTCTTCTCTTTCTTTTGCCAAATGATCTCTTCCTGTAGTTGCCGAGTATTCACAGAAACACACACACACTTGGTTATTTATTTGATTGAATGAATATTGCTATTTTTGCTTTGCGTTGCTTTTGCACTCTTCCTGAGCGGCGGAAATCGCTGCTCCACAGGTCTTTACCGTTCCACGCCGAAAAGATCAGTGAGACCCCAAACAACGATCAGTGAGGCCCCAACGTTGGCGTCCGCTTTAAAAAGTTTGCAAGAGGCGCGTCGGTGTCGTTGTCAGAGCGCGTATGCATATGTGTGTGAGAGCGCAGACAGAGAGCCATTGCGATGTGTGTGTGAGAATAACAGTTGCTGCAGCCGCTGGCGGGGGCTACTAAAACTAGCAAGTTTTCCCTCTCCCTCCTGCTGACCATCGTCTTGGCTTCTTTCCATGTTGCTGGCGCTGAAGCAGCTTTGGCCAATACACAATTTTGTGTAGTTTTGTTTGTTCCTAATCATTTCGCACCCCCTCCAAGCGTCATTTCACACTTTTTGATATTTGGTTGCTTAACACGAAACAAGGCATTGCTTTTTATCACCAATTGCAGCTAAACACATTGTGGTGGACGTTGTCTATCAATTTAAGACTGTCACAGTTTGTTTATGCGCTAAAAATTTCGCTAATTTTATGTTTATTTACAGTCAGCGCAGTGTGACCGCGGATTTGTTGATAAAATATACCGTCTTTGGACCCTTTAGAAATATACCGGAAAGTATATATATGTATGTTCTAAGCGGTCACACTTTTTACAGTCCCAAAACAAAGCATTTTGCACCGTGAAGTTGGCTGCTGTGTATTATCGATTTTCGATACACAACTGTTACTGTTCCTTTGAATATAATTCATCAAATTTGAACTCAATTTTTAAATGTACGCACATATAGAGTGAGAATTAACTTTTAATTGTTGAACTTTATTTTTTGTTGGCTTACAATATACATAATTCAAAATGTTTTAGGCCCACATGCGAATTAAATGTGGGAAATTGGTTTTACATGAATAGAATTCACCATTTTATAAATTCTTACAATTTTCTCTTCACTTAACCTTAACTGGAACCGAGAGCGAAAGTAGAAAAACATTCAATTTCTTAAACAGTAGCGTGTATTGTTGTTGTTTTAGTTAAATATTCGTATGCGCGTGTGTGTGTGTATGTTCTGCCTAGGAATTTCAATATTATTAACTTTTTGAGAGATTTTGATCAAATAGTAGAACATACAGATATACATATTAACCATATACACACATATATATATATAACATATATGTATGCGCATATATATATATAGTAGTTGGGGCGACTTGGAGTCGCTCCACGGGGGTGGAAGGAGGAGCAGGAGGAGGAGGAGGTGGCTTACAATGTAGGGATTTTCTTTCGTTTCAATTTCATTTCATAATTGGGGGCGTTTTTCTTTAGTTTTCTTTTCACTTTCGTTAAACTGGTTGCGTGCATGTGTGTGTGTGTTTGTGTGTGTGTGTGAGCGAATATATATATTTGAGTGTGTGTGTTTTTGTGTGAGAGAGAGAGAGAAGGGGGAAAAATAAGTCATGACAATAATTGGAGCAAAACGGGTGCAGAGGAGAGCATTCCAAACCCGACCGAATCCCGTCTCCTACTCCTACTCCTTGTATGTGGAAGTGTCCATGGGGCTGGCCGGCTGGATGAAGGCCGTGGCCGAAGCACTGGGCTGGTTGGTGGGCGTAAAGGCCGACAGCGAGGAGTTGCTGCTGCTGTTGACCAGATTGCCGCCGGACGAGTTGTTCAAGCTGATGTTCATCAAATTGGACGACGAGGACGAGGCACTGGACGCACCGCCCACCAGCTGGTTGTTCAACGAGAGCAGTCCCCCGCCACCAGCCAGGAAGGTAGAGCTGCCACCGCCGCCCCCCGATTGTTGGGCGCCCAAGCTTAATCGTTCGCTGTTCGAGAGAAAGCCGCCAGCAGCATTCCCCCCGGCCGATGCATTGGGCCCCAGCATGCCAATCAGGGGATTTGTGGTGGTCAGCACATTGGGTGCGGAAGTGTTCAGGCCCAGCATGGGCGTTGGCAGTGCTGGCTTGATGAAGCGCTCGCTGGCCCTTCGATTCTGCCAATGGGAAAAAGAGTCAGAGAATGTCCCCAAAGGAACGCCGCTTTAAGCTGTGATCGAGATCCGCTTACCACTAGTTGGCCGCAGGCATAGCAACGGTTCTGGCCCGCTGTGCCCGGACTGAGGGGACGACTGCTCGACGGGCTGTGGGAGACGGGACTGCTGATGGTGCGCTGTCGCTGGGCGTTCACCGCCGAGGCCGCAGAGTTGCCGGCCATCAGGCTCTCGTTGTAGAAGCGCTCCTCATCCATTTCGAGCGACGACTCGGACTCGGAGAGATGCCGGCAGAGGGCCTCACGGCGCTCCACTTCCTGCTTGAGCTTGCGCTGGAGACGGGCGTTCTCCTCGCGTATGGACTTCTCCTCCTGTGCGAATTGTTGCATTTTGATTGTGGTCTCCTTCTGGGCGGCAGCGAAATTGGCGCGCAGACGCAACACCTCCGAACGCAGCGCCTGTATGTGGGAGCTCAGATGGGTGGCGGTGTCCCCGCCATTGGCATTGATGGTGATATCACGTGGTGTGGTCGGATCGGACACGGGCTGATCGAGCTTGATCTGCAGCGAACGCTTCTCCGTCTCCAGCTTGTCCATGCGCTTCCACAGCTTATTGACCAGCGCCTCCTGCTCCTGCTCGAGTGTGTTCTCCAGCTCGACCATTTCGCGGCGCAGCTGCTCGAGATTGGTCTGCTTGTTGTCCGTCTCCGCTTGCAGCTTCTCGATCTTGCGCATCAGCTTATTCACGAGGCACTCCTGCTCCTGCTCCAGGGTCTGCTCCAGCTTGCACTTCTCCTGGCGCAGCTGGTCCAGTTTGCGCGACAGATCGTTGGTGAGGCACTCCTCCTCGCGCTCATAGTGATGGGCGAGCGTCTCCTTTTCCTTCTTCAGAGCTTGGATCTTCTTCAGCAGAGTGTTTGAGATGTACTCCTCCTCCTGCTCGGCTTTGGCTTGCTGCACGACACAAAAAGAGTGGAGAAATATTAGCAAAAATGAGCGAAAAATGTGGAGTATTGGCAGTGGAGTGTGGTAAACTCACAATTATGACCGAGGCTTGCTTCAGGCATCGATTCTCCTCCTGCACCACTTTGCACTTGGTCTTGAACGTGTCCAGTTCCGCTTTCAGCACTCTAAAGAAAAGGTGGAATATCAGTAATCTAAACGGACTGCGTGCGGGCAGGTCTACTCACTTGTTCTGTTGGGTGAGCGATTCGATGCGCTTCTGTAGCTGCTCCCGCGACACTGGGCTGGGCGGCAGCATGGTGCCGCCATCCAGCGAGCTCTCCGATTCACAAGGACTCTCCATTGCTGCAATAAATAGAGAACTGGCCAGCCAGAGGCCAGCGCTGACGTCAGAAGAGGTGGCGCTCGCTGGTGGTGGTGTTGGCTAGCGTTCGAAACTCATTAAAAAATTAAGCATATGCAATTACAAGAAATAATATATGCGTTTATTCTGTTCTGCTTCTTTTTGCCTATATATTTCGCTTTTGTTCTTTATTCTCCTTCGTCGTCGGTCGTTGTGGTCGTTGTGGGGGCAAAACAAAGAACTCGGGGACGACGCTGCCACTGCCACTGCTGCTGCTGCTGCATCTGGCTGTGTTGGCCCTGATCGAAATTGTTTAACCTTCACTTGTGATTTGTGCATCTGCTGTGCGGATTTGCTGCCTCTCCTGATGCAAAATTTCGGAAATCGATAGAAGGGCAAGGTCAGGCCATAGTTCAGGGCAGCGGTTGCCAGACGAGACGAGACTCTGTGGCAGCATGTGGGGCACAGCACCCCACCCCCCAACTACTACTCCCCATAATCTATGCGACGCCGGCAGCAAAAAGGTAGAAAAACGCAAAAAGATCCTACCCCCTGTCTACAAATACGCTTTTGGTTTCATTTTGGATCGCTCGGGTCGGGGTCTATATTTGTTCGTGCGTTGTGTTTTTTTATTACCTGGCTTTTGTTGGGCGCTGCTGGTGACGCCGCTGCTTCGCTTTGCCTTAAAAGACTTTGCCGTCTCTGCCCCCCTCCTGTTCCACTTATACTACTGCTGCTGCCTCACGGTGTTGCCTGCGATTCGCGGTGCCAGGCGTTCTTGCGGCTTTCACTGGGTGCACAAACTAATTTGCACCTTTCCTTTGCACGGAATTGGAGCCGCGCTTATCTTGCACTAATCGACAGGTGGCATTTAATTTTTACAATGAACAAGATCCTAAAAAAGGTTTCAATGGTTTTTTTTAATAATTATTTGTGCCCGATACTATTACGATTACGATACTATTGCGATAGTATCGATAGCGCTGCCAGACTCGTACAATTCGTAGTTGTGGGCTGCCACTTGATACCGATAACATCGATTTCTGTGATTCAAGTGATTTTTTGTCAATTGTGACGTCACAGAAAAGATTTATGCTTTGGCCGTTTTTGTTTGAACCTTATTATGTGAAGAATCCAATACAAAAGAGTTCTGAAAACTAGCCAGTCCTGAACAAAATTTATTGAGGAATTGGATTAAATTATTTGTTTAGGGCTAAGAGGGCTAACTAACTAGTAATATTAAACCGAATATCAAAATCGGGGAATATCAACGCATCTTATCCTGTCTGTCGGTATATTTACGGTATATTTGGAAAATGATAAGGTATATGTCGGTATATTTTTGAGGGTATATTTTATTGATAGGTCTGGTCTGTCTGTCCTCTGGCAACACGTGCAAAAACCAAAACAGCGTAGATTTATTGCAATTTTGTGAAATTTCCTTGCAACCATGGCGGATCACGCGTTCCATCGTCCGGGGCCGCTAAAGCAGACAAACAAGGTGCACAAAACGGGCCGCCATCGCTCCAAGGGAGCCATCGAGAATGCAACGAAAGGTAAGCGGGCGCCACAGGTGTGAATGCGGAATACAGAAACTAACAAAGAATATCCTAAACGCAGGCAAAGTCGGTCTTAAGGCCATCTCGCACCGGCACAAGCAGCAGCAGCGCCGGGAGCAACGACGCAATCAGCAGAATCAGCTGCGAAAGAACAAACGCGATGAGGTGCTGGAGCAGAAGCGAAAGCTTGGGGGCCAGAACACAGCACCGTTTCTGGTGTGCCTGCTGCCCATGCACGAGCAGATCGATCCCAAGTCGGCGCTGGCCATTCTCGAGGGCTGCGACAGCGAGCTGGTGGTGGAGAGCTCGCCGAGCGGGATTACCTACATGAATCTGCCGCGCTTCAAGCAGCGTTTCGCCTTCGTCACCCCGCCCGTGGGACGCGGCAACGAGCTGGTTGTCCTGGACTACCTCAAGGTGTGCGACACAACGCTGCTGCTGACGTCGGCCGCCTTTGGCGACGACGAGATCTTTGACCGCTGGGGCCAGCGCATGTTCAATATGATCTCCGCCCAGGGCATACCCACGCCCCTGGTGGCTCTCATGGATCTGGAGTCCCTGAATCCCAAGCGTCGTCCTGCCAGCAAGCAGGCAGCACAGAAAATCATCTCCAAGTTGCTGCCCGAGGAGAAGCTGATGCAGTTGGACACCGCCGCCGAGGGACTGAACGTGATGCGTCGCATCGGGGGACAGAAGAAGCGCATCCTGCACAACGTGGAGAATCGGCCGCATCTCTTCGGTGACATTGTGGAGTTCAAGCCCAGTGGCGAGGCGGGCGACGATTTGGGCACACTGGAGGTGACTGGATACCTGCGTGGACAGTCGCTGAATGTCAATGGACTGGTGCATATTCCCGGACTGGGTGACTTTCAGGTGGGTCAGGTGGTTGCGCCGCCAGATCCGTACAAGCTGGACAAGTCACGGGATGGTGAGAATGTGGCAGTGCGACTCCTCGACCGCAGTGATCCGCTGAAGCGGACCTCGCTGCAGAGCGAGAACATACCCGATCCGATGGACGCAGAGCAGACGTGGCCCACCGAGGAGGAGATCGAGGCCTCCCAGAAGGAAACCAAAAAGATGAAGCTGGTCAAACGTGTGCCCAAGGGCTTCAGCGAGTACCAAGCGGCCTGGATACCCGACATCGAAGAGGTGGAGGACCCAGACAAGGACGAGGGCGACGATGACGACATGAGCGACGATGATGATGAAGACGACGAAGACGAGGACTTCATGTCGTGTGACAACAAATCGTTCGAGGATGAATGCGAGAAACGCGACTCCGACACGGAAGAGTTCCAGGACAGCGTCTCAGTGTCCTCGGAGGCTGCAGTCAATGACGAAAAATACGACCAGCAGATGGACTTCCAGGAGGAGCGTGAAACCCTGCAGAAACTGCAGCAGGCACGCACCGATCAGCTCTGGCCCGATGAGATAGACACGCCGCTGGATGTGCCCGCCCACGAGCGATTCCAGAAGTATCGCGGACTCGAGTCCTTCAGGACATCGCCATGGGATGCCAAGGAGAATCTGCCCAGCGACTATTCTCGCATTTATCAGTTTAAGAATTTTGATCGCACCAAGAGGAGGGTTTTGGCCGAAGCCAAGGATTTCGAGGGTGTTCTGGTAAGCTTCTTATTCTGATACCCCCCATGGAGTCCCTTTTAATCGCGGGGCTCTCGTCTATGCAGCCTGGTTTCTACATCACGCTCCATGTGATCAATGTCCCCGCCACTCGTTGGATCGCCTTTAAATCCGCCCAGCTCACGGACAACATCATTGTGTACGGCATGCTGCCGCACGAGCATCAGATGTGCGTTATGAATGTCGTGCTGCAGCGCATGCCCGACTCTGAGGTGCCGCTCAAGTCCAAAGAGGAGCTGATTGTGCAGTGCGGCTATCGCCGCTTTGTGGTCAATCCCATCTACAGCCAACACACCAACGGGGATAAGCACAAGGTGAGGACTGATTTCCCTATGGAATCCCTGCTAATGCTTGATGATATTTCCAGTTCGAGCGCTACTTCCGTCCGTATGAGACAGTATGCGCCACCTTTTATGCCCCCATACAGTTCCCTCCTTCCGCTGTGCTGGCCTTCAAAGTGAATCCCGACTCGACGCTGGCTTTGGTGGCACGCGGACGCCTCATCTCGTGCAATCCAGATCGCATTGTGCTGAAGCGCGTCGTTCTCAGCGGCCATCCCATGCGCATCAATCGCAAATCGGCCACGATACGCTACATGTTCTTCTACAAGGAGGATGTCGAGTACTTCAAGCCCGTCAAACTAAGGACCAAATGCGGACGACTGGGTCACATCAAGGAGTCGCTGGGCACGCATGGCCACATGAAGTGCTACTTCGATGGTCAGCTACGCTCCTACGACACGGCCTTTATGTACCTGTATAAGAGGGTCTTCCCCAAGTGGACCTACGAGGAGTGCCTGGTGCGCACGGCGGAGAACGAGCGCGAACAGGCGGCGGTAAACAGGAGAATCGAGCAGCAGCAGGTAGCCATGGATATGTAGAGTGTACGCCTCGTTGTTTTATAATAGGAATAATAGAATTATATTCACAAACAATTGTCTTAACTTAAGGTAGAGAAGGCAATACACAATATACATACATAAAACATGGATACGATTAAAAGCTTACCGCATTGCACGCAGATCGATCGACCAGAGAGAGAGGAAGAAGGGCTAATACAGATTTCTGGCTAGGATTTTGCAGTGGGACATTATTATTGTACTGGGTTGGGGCGGGGGGCTGATGGCAGGGGGTGTGGTGTGTATTCAGTAATTAGTGGACAAACATTTGCGTCGCTTCTTTTGCAGCTGCTCGATCTGATCGGTTATTTGGATGGGCGTCTGGAAACCTGTGACAATGCTATTCACCGTGAGGACCGTGGCTATAAATTGACTGATGGATATGTGCCAGGCCTCGGTGGTGTTTGTGCTGCTGCTGCTGCTATTCCTGCTGCTGTTGGTGGCCTTCCCGCTGGCCTGACGCAGCTCCTCCTCGAGTGCCACAAACAGACGGGTGGTGCTGCTCTGCTCTGCTGCTGGAGTTGTCGGATTGCCATTGCTATCCGGTTGCTGTGGAACACATTTAAACAGGATTATTCCGCCATCGTACGGCTAAGATTAAGGATTGGCTCACCTCATCGCCGCTGCCGCCCAAATTGAGCTGGGTAAAGCTCTCCAGGCTGGGTTCCTTTTTGATGTTGCTGCTTCCCAGCTCCAGCAGATTCGCATCTATAAAGAAAAAGAGGTTGAACATGCAACCGAAGATTACTGGTGCTATCTGGCCATCACTTACATGCCATTCGCATCTCTTCGTCCTGCACACAGCCCATGATCTCGATAATGCTGCGCCACAGCAGCTGGAAGTTCTCCTTGCGCAAGTGCGGAATGGTCTGATGCGGGCCCGCTGCCCCCTCATCGGGCTGGTCCAGCAGATAGCCGAGGCTGCCCAGGCTTCGGGAGTCAGTGGCATTCGAGTCGGCTCGATCCAGGCGCGTGGCAGCAACCAGGTCACTGATCTGTGAGAAATTCGATATAGTCTCGACATTCAGAAGCATTTTATCGGCTGCAGCAGCAGCAGCGGAAGCTGAGGCTGCTCCAGCTGTCGCTCCCAGCGGCGGTGTCATTCGTGCCGCTCCCAAATCTGAAATATCCGAAAATGTGTCAATCGATTCGTAACGTCCCTGCTGGCGTAGGCCGATCTCTTGGCCGTCGTCATCCCGCCCAGCATCGGAGCGTGTTGCAGTAGTAGTACCCGGGAGTGCTGCTGCCGGCATATCCACATAGAATGTCGAATTGCGCTGCGCCAGCGAGGAGGTGTTGGAATTCAGCGACAGATTGGGCGTGTTGCGTGATAGATCCATGAACGTATTGCCCGATATTCCAGCCAGATTATACATATGCTGTGTGGCGCTGATCAGAGCAAAGTCATCCGCATCGAATTGGTGATCCGAGGGCGAGGGCAACGCCTCCATGGACTCTGAAGCATCGTCGCTACAAAAGGATTTATTAATGATTTATCCCCCATTTAGGCACAATTTGCACTCACTCAAAGAAATCTTCCGCCTCGAAGGCCTCCTCGGCATCATCCTTGGTGCGTGGACGCGGACGACGTGATCGTTCGATTTCCGCCTTGGATAACAGCGGCGGCAAATGCAAAACAAAAAGCAATTTCAGTTTCTCCACGCTCTGGGCGGAGCAAACCAAGCCCAAGGCATTGATAACCTGTCCAAAATCCAGACATCCCGTGCCCTTCTTGTCAGTGAGCTGCAAACACACACACACGGAAAAGAAAGAATAAATCTGGCTTCAGTTTCCACGTTGCTCCCCTTACCCTGAACAGCTTTTCACCAATGTCCACGCTGACACACTTCCGCCAGGGAGTCAGCTCTGTGAAGAGTGTGTGGAATATCTCATAGCTAACACAGTAGGCCTCATGCCTGCCATTGCCGCCGGCACCGCCAGGAACAGGGTCAGTCGCGACCTTAGTCGGCGACTGATGCACCAGCAGCTGTGGCGTCTCCGAGAGCGAGCACTGTGCCTTCTGCTGCTGCTGCACGGACTTGAGGGCGTGCTTCTCCTCCCGTATGATGGTGAGCAGCATGTGCAGCTCATTTCGATCGAAGTAGGGATTCTGTAGATAGGCCTTCACGATGGTCTTCTCGTTGTCAATGTCAAACTGACGCATTGTCAGGCGGCGATGCTTATTGCGCAGCTCCTCGATGCGCTGCTGGGTCAGTTCCTCGCCAAACTTTGTGTACGCCTCGTGGATAAGCGTTTGCACGGCTTGCGTCTGTGAGCGCTCCATCTTACGCTTGTCCGTGGAGGGTGGCACTTGATAGTCGGGATTGTAGATGCCCTCCAGATAGCTTTGCAGCACCAGCATGGCCTCGCCATCGTCCTGGCACTTGAGCAGCTGGTCGCGATTCCATTCGATGATCTGCAGAGCGACCATGAAGATGATCTTGGCGCCCTCGTAGAAGAAACAGTCGAGTATGTGCAGCGAGCTCTCGTAGCTGATGACACTCATGAAGATGGTTAGGAACCACGATATGGAGATCATTTTGATGACGCCCAGCTGCTCCAAATGCTCGTGCAGATCGGCCAGATGCGTTTCGACCAGTTCGTTGAGCACGCCCTGGTCAATCTGGGCGCCCACCACCTTGTCCTTGTAGTAGTCCGGCAAGAGATTCTCGCACAGGCTGGCCAGCATCCAGAAGGCGTTCTCCTCGTCACAGAACAGCAGAAATACCGACGAGACAATGTTCATGGCCTGGCAGTAGCCCACCTGCGGATTACGCAGGGCATAGGCCTGAAGGACGCGTCGCAGTGCGCCAATGCCGTCTGTGCTTTGGAATGCCGGATGCTCGGGCAGCGAGCGGGGCAGATCTCTGTCGATTTCGTCGTGCGTAAAGCAATCCTTAATGCAGGCGGCCTTCTCCACCAGATCCTCGTACAAGCCGGGATTCATTTCCTTGTCATGAATGGCACCGGAGAAGATCAGCCAAATCTCCTGACGCAACTGGTCCGGTATGCCCTCCACAATGAGATTTATGACATCGGTGGTCCGAAACATGCCAATGCCGCGTCCAAAGTCACGGAAATGCGCCTCCCAACGCACCATCTTCTCCTGCTGATTCTTGATGATGTCTGCGCTGAACTGTGTCTTGAATGTGTTCATCAGGGCCGTCTGCTTGCTCCACGAGATGTCATACTTGGCACGCTCGCGACTCACGGGCCTGCAACAGATGCAGATAAAGATAAAACCATGAAACCATAGTGCGCCATACTATTCGCATCCAAATGGGCTGAGAGACTTACACATGAATGCGGGAGAGAAGATCTGTGATTTTGGAGATCAGCACCTCTCTGTCCAGGATCTGGGCAAACATGAAAGGCACATTCTCCGACGTGATGATGACAATTTGATTGTCAAAACGCTGCTGCCCATCGTCCTTCTTCTCCACACTCTGCAATATAAAACAATCAATGAAACGATCTTGCTGTAAAGCACCAATCGGAGCTCCTTCCCTCACCTTAATCGTTTTCATGGGTATGACCACACTGACCAAGTCCTTGACATCGCTGCGGAAGCAAAAGAAATTGGGCGACAGATAGATGTAGCCAGCATTGAAGCGCTTCGAGTAGGGTGTCCAAATGTTTGCCTTGATCTTCCCATCGATTATTTCCGTTTGTGGCAAGCGGAAATAAATGCGAAACTCCTCGGACTTCTGGCGGGCTGTCAGATCTCTGAGCAGCACTGGTTTCTTGGATGCCTTGGTGCCCAGTCGGGCAAAGTTCGTGGGATCATGGTCGACCACTGGACTCTCTGGATCCTGGATCAACTGTTGTATGGCCATTTTGTTGAGCTGTTCAATCAGCAGATGCGCCTCGCCGGCATTGAAGATCAGCGTGAAATTGTACGTCATATTATTGGTGGTCTTCAAGTAAATCGTATTAGCATTCCGACTGATGTCCTCCAGCTCGGCAAAGCGTATTATCCGCTTAATCTCATGTCCCAGCATATACGAGAAGAAGCACACGTGATTCAAGGAGATGTACAGCTGACCCTGACGCGGTATCTTGTTCTTCACATATCTGGAGATGGGAAAAATAATTCATTTTGATTCGGTTTAATGCACCCACAGTTTGCCCGTAACCCTTACGTGGCCGAGTAGGAGTTGACCAGACGCTCTTCCTCCGGCATTTTGAAGGTTTGTCTAAACTGTGAGGTCATCACCTTGAAGTCGGCCGTCTCTCCAGTTTCATCCTGATTATTTTGCGTATAGAGCGATTTGATTTTGCATATGGTAAAGTTAGTAACTTCGTCCTCGTTCTCCATTTCGTTGAGCACACTGAAGAGATTCGCCTGCAGCCATTCCCAGTCTTTTGCAATCTCATCCTGTGTGATTCCAATGGCGATTTCTGTGGGGTATTCCATTAAAAAGAAGCTGTGTAATCGCAATTGTTTCACATTGCATAAGAGAATCTTAGAGCCGTAGGCGAAAAACAATTATTTGTATGGGGGGCCCCTGGCTATTATTGTGTATACACCCATAAAAAGCAGAGAAATCAACGCCAGGCCATGACTCATGTGCCAGCCTCTGGCGCACATGGCAAGGCCACTGATAAGCTGGGCCACAGATTCCATTCCGACTTGAACCTACCGTAAGAAACTTCCGAGGACGGTGTCCGGTGTACAATTCGATACGGAGGCGGCTTGGTGTTCCATACACTGTCGTAGGTGCCCACCAGCATGGACCCAAAGCCTCGCGACTCGCCGTGGCCGCGACGTTTTTGCATCACAAAGTACCTGGAGTACATTTCGGCAATCCTGTGGGCGGTAGAAAAATGGGAGTAAAAAACCAGATGCAATTCAAAGGAGGGGGTCATTGGTGGCATACAGCATTCATGGTGCATGTGTGTGTCTGTGTGCGTGAGTTCTTCGGGTGGGCTGGGTGGTTTTTCTACGCAGCACGAAACACAGTTGGCAATCAATTTTCAAGCTACCGATTTTGCACTCGGCCCGCCGTGTGTGTGGGCACAGCTGTTTTTCCGCAGGAAATTGCGTTGTGAAATCAGATCAGAATCGAAGAGGCCGCTGCAGAGCCGCCCTGGCGACTTGAACCCACTCAATTAGTTATCAACAAAGAGCGCCAATACCATTAAATACAAATAGTTGACTCGTTTATGCGTAGCCGCTGTACGTGAGTTAATGCACTATTCCTCATGATGTGCATCGCGATCAACCGTTTCCACGATACATCTTCCATAAACATTGCACTGCATACACACGCACACATACCAGCACAGCACTCTAGTTGGTGTTTAATTTAAGCATCGGCATCTCGGCACACCACCCCCCACAGGACCAAGACACCCGAAAGGTGATTGAAAAACTTACCAAAACGTCGACGGCAACAGCAACTCCTTCGGCTCAATCCACATCTTGCTCTTGTTTAGCCTATTTGAGGGCTAGCACAGTCGGAGAAACAAAATTTCGTCTTTGTTTTGTGTGAAGTAGTTTTGTGGCGTTGCCAGCCTAGTGCAATTCGTAGTTGCAGCGGGCTGCCATACCATGGAATTTTGTGATATGACTTCGTCAATTTTGAAATTCAGTTTAATAATACTAGATAGTAGGCCCTCTCAGCCGTAAGATACATACATTTTGCTCAGGATTGGCTAGTTCTTAGAACTCTGTTTCATTGGATTGTTTACAACCAGACATAGGCCGAAAAATCGTTGAGCACAAGAGTACCCCTACTGTACCTATCGAAGTTTCCGAAGTTGGCGCGTGTTTGTATGTTATTTTGTGTGCCATAACGGTTAATGTCAATCTTAACGTTTTTCGTCATTCGTGTGTGTTTATCTGAAACAAAACGAAACGAAACGAAATAAAAACGTGCCGTGTACAAAATTTTAAGTGAATAATTCTTTTTATTACCAAATTGTCTGTGTTTTTACAAAAATGCTTAAGAAGTTCGTGGAAGTCAATGCGGAGGAGAGCCCCTCGGCCAATCCGTACGAAGTGCGGACGTACATGGGCAACGAGATTCCAGAGATCGAATGGAACACCGAGACCTGTCCCCCTCGCGAACGCGTGTGCCCAAGAAAGCCACCAAACTCCACAATATCCCAGGTCCTCACCATCGAAGATGAGATTCGACGCATCCACCAGAAGGCGGAGGAGTCGCGTTTCGCGCATCCCGCCAAGAAGACCTGCGCCCCTTACGACGAGTTTCCCATGTGCGTGGTGCCGCAGCGAACGCCGGCAGAGCTGAGAACCCATGCCGAGATGCGTGAGCGTCTGTTGTTGGCCCGCAAGGACTATGGCCTGGTCGAGCACGATGCGCGGACTCGCAGAACCTGCCCCAATGATCTGGTCGTCCTCAACAGCCCCATGAACCTGGGCGAGGAGGAAGAGCAGCCTGAAGAGGGTGGCGAGGAGGAAGAGGGGGAGGTGAAGCCACAACTGGCATCTCCCGAGTGCAGCTCGAACATGATTATTATACCGGATGGTCGCATGGTGAGCTAGATCTATATAAGAAATTGTATTTGTTTCATGGCTGGACTCTTAGGCTAACAGAAGCGTGGCTTTAATGTAGATTTAAGATTAGTTTTGGTATTCCTATTCCTATTCGATCAACTCTATGTCGTCAATGTCCGCGTAGATACTGCCCGGCGGCAGCTCCGGCATGGAGTTGAACCCCTCCTCAGAGCCTCCTTCAGCGCCGCCTGGGGCCAGCGAAAATGTGCGATAGGCACCGTTTGTCGCCTGCTGCTGCATGTGCACGCCCAGCTGTGAGATCAGCTCCAAGGCCTGTATGTCAGAGTTCATCAAAGCAAACTGGTGTATGATGGCCAGGTGGGGGAAAACACCGTTGAGTAGAGTGCAGGTGCCGGCATTAATTTGCATGCTGTCCGAAGGATCCTCCTCAGGTGTGTCCTGATCCGTGACATCAGGCGAGGCAGCGGGAGAGAGCAGTACACTGGGCTCACAGGTGACCTCCTCCACATCGTCCTCATCGAAGCGCTCCGGCCCAGTGTCGGACATCAGGCTGTTCTCACTCGATAGGTTGACCAAGTCCTTGCCGGTGTCCCCATCGGTTTCCTGCAGCTCCCTTTGCATGAAATTGGGCAGCGCATGCTTAAATTCCACAATAATCTCCTCGACAGGCAGCTCCTGTGTCACATTGTCGCTTCCCTGATATCCCAGGTCGTCCGCCTCGTACTTGTACTTGCCGCGGAACCGGTTCAGCCAACGATAGGAGGGCCGAAAGCTGGGCAAATTCAGCACGGCTGCCATCTTCATGGACGTTTCCTTTAGCTTCTGGTTGCGTATACTGATGCTTAGGCGCAGCTGGCGGCAGCGCTTGACCCACTCGTGGAGCAGAAAGCTGATGGCGCTCATCTCGAACTTGCGACGCTTTCGCGTCATCTCCTCGATGATGGTGGAGGCATCCGCCTCGCTTAGCGTGGCCAATTGCTGCAGCAGCTCCTGCTTCTTGTCCAGGATGCGACGTATCTGCGTGGCACAGCAGTGGAACATCTTGGCCAGACTGTTCCTGGAAATGTTTGTCTCATCGTAGTAGCGTATGACGGCGATCTTCTCGTAGAAGGTCAAAATGTTGCGCTCATTACGTCGGGATTTCGGCTGTGAAAAGATAATTCAGTGTTCATTTTAAACATCCCACTGTGCCACGCTAAAAATATGCATGTGTGCAAATACACACATATGTATGTATGTATGTGCAAACAAATGCATGTGCCACTCGGTCGCGTATTTGTCTGGCGACCGCGTGTGTCATAAGCAAATGCCCCGGAAACCAACCCTCGGAGCGGCTTAAAGGCCAAGTTAAATCAGACGCCTCAGACTTACCCCTTTTTGGTTATTGACTGTCGCTGCTGCCATGGCTGCCATTTCAATTTATTTATTTTCCTTCCTTTTCTGTGCACTCTGGTTTTGGTTTGCCGCTTATTCCTTAACTGCGCAGCAGCAAAAGCAAAAAGCCAATTGCGCTGCTATTGCCGTCTCTCTCGAACGCAAGGGAGCGGCAGAGAGCGTGCAAAAGAGATGACCGGAGAGTGGGCACTGGGACTGGACTCCTTCTACGGCTGAAGGGAGAAATAAAACAATTATTTATTTGTTCAATCCAAATACCAGAGCATTGTTAGTCACTTTTATTTGTGGTGTTTGTTTCTCTGCGAATGCGGCGCGACACGTAGCGCTCTGGGCTGCTTCTATTAGCCTATTGTTGTTTGTGCGCTGACATTTTACAATTACTGAGTAATAACACTTGTGCCCCTGTTTTTTTTTACGGTTTCAGCTTTCAGTCTGTCTGTCTGCCTGCCCTGCCTGTGTGTGTGCGTTTGTTTGTACGTTGTACGTTCTGCTGGCTCTCCACTCACCATATGAAATAAAAACGGTTCGCTATGCCCACAGAGCCACGACACGAGAGTCTTGTCCCTGTCGCTTTGTTGCTTCGCTGCTGCTGCTGGCTGGCTGGCTGGCTGTTCTGTTGTTGTAGCAACGGGCGTCAGAAATGCGGCAAAGAGGAACGATAGGCAGGCAGCGTCGTGGTCGTCTCACTCACACACACACACACACCTTTATGTGATTGTTTGTATGTATGTGATACATTTGCAGCTGTTACTGTTGTTGTTTTTGTTCGTACTGGGCATATGAATATGCATGTATGCATATGTGTGCATATATGTGCACGAGTATTGCATTTGCAGTGTGCGGCCGCTGTCAACGCTGGCGTCGCGACGCTCTTGCTGAATTTTTCGTTTCATTTGCGTTTTTTCCGATTGTTTTCTAGGGGCGGGTGATGCAAACGGGGGTCATACTTATCGGGCGGGGTGGTGGGAGAAGGATATGCATACGTGCGTAATTTAACACTAATTATATAGCAATGAAACCAAGAAAGGCAGGATAAAAGCTTTTGTAACTACATACTCATGGCATCAGGCCATTGTTTGATGATGATTTGAAATTCACATTGGAATTGTATCTTATAACAAACAAACAAACAAACAAACACATTTTTATTCTGACCAATCATTACTATGGAAACTATTTGATATAGTGATCCCACACGTGTTCCCCAGTTCCTCTGCTTGGGCACTCTATAAAAAGAGGATGTTTAATTGCGGATAGAAATTGAGGGTTCAGACAGACAGACGAATGCTGATCATCATCATTAGTAATATAAATCCTTTACAGGGTGGAAAATGCATCCTTCTCGCGAGTTTAGAAATCAGTGTACCCTCAGTGAACATTTTGTGTATATCTGCAGAGCTCTTCAGTCGCGTACACCTTTAGTCCGTAGAGCACTTACTAAGCTAATTAACTTTCCGCCGTAGATAAGGCCCCTGGCAAACAATATGGGTGTGTCTGTGTGGGCTTGTGGGGGGTGTGTGGTGTGTGCTCTCTCCAGACACGAATGTGAAACAATTCAATTGATATTGATAGAAAATAAACGATTTAATGTTTTATGGGCGTTCCATTGAATGAGCCTTATCAAACAGAAAACCGGGACTAACCCAGTGTGAATCATCTGCAGGTGGAGTCCAAACCCCTTTCGGAAAACATGTTTCTACGCCGCTGTGCACTGCCATTGCTTTTCCCTTCAATGCGCTTTGCATCGGCCAAGTACTTCGGCGACACAGTGGCGCCGTCAGCATTGCTGTTTGTATGACTGTTTTTTTTTTTTTTTTTTTTTCCATTATCTCGATTATTTTAATTATTTCTCATAAGTACATATATAACTTAACTACAGTTTATAAAAATACTAGTCTATAATAAAATTAATTGATGGCCAAGATCTTGTAGAGCCGTTTAAAGATACCTAGTCCCTGCGGGACGGCCGCGAAGCATTGCTTCGCAGTTGTATGACTGTGTGTGTGTTTGTGTGTGTGTGCTGCTTATGGCCGCCTTGTTTGCAGCTTCGTCAGATGCGACTGCTGTTGCTGTTGCACCTGCATCTGGCCGCCAACAATTCCAAGCCATCTTTTGCGTTGCCTTTTCTTTTGCAGCGTCAGCATCTGTAAGCGAACTGCTGCATCCATTCGCCCCGATTCCTGCACGAATTCTATTCCATCAAGTGCCGCCGAACCGGAGCCCGGGTGCACGTGCGCTTGCCCTGCATTGCCTGGCCGCTTTATTGATTTTAAAACTTTCATTGACTCTTCGATTATGGCGGGCAGGGTCCCCTCCCCACACACAAAAGCTGTGCTGGACGGGATACCAAACACCTGCGCTGTTGCGTGCCCGATCTTCCCTTTCCTTACCCATTTCTACCCTCCAACAGCCTTACCCCAGTCCTTACCCCTTAAGGTTATGTACGTACCCGGTTTGACATTTGGCCAAAACAGAGAGCGGCCAACACAGAGCTTGAGCGTTGGTCTGGTTCTGGCCTGGCCTGGCGTGGTCTGGTCTGGTCTGGAGAGGGTTGCGCGTTCGTTGCGTTCGTTGGATTTAGTCTCTGGCGGCTCTTGGCTCTTGCTCTGTCTCTGGGGTTTGCTTTTGGGCCAACTTGTTGTTGGGAATAGAGCAGCAGCAGCAGCAGCAGCTACTACTAAGTGGCTTGTGGTCGTATGAGTGTGTGTGAGTGTGTGCCGATGGTGTTGGCATTTGTGCGCTCGTATTGACGTGGTCGTATGCTATAACTGTGCGGCGATACTGCGTCGGTGATGTGGCTATGGGCTATGGCCTCACTTTGCTGCCTATGCTGTTTGCCGTTGCCGTTGCTGTTGCTGTTGCTACGAGTGCGAGTGCGAGTACGAGTACCAGCCGTAGTACGGTGGGGGCTATGTGACTTGTTCTTCGGGCTCCCACGACTTGCCACGATGAGCTTCGGTATGTGGGATTCGTGTTGCGGTTTCGGTTTTCTGTCTGGGGGTTTGGTTTTCAGTTTTAGTTTTGGTTTGGCCGAACTGAACTGAACCAAACCGAACCGAATGAGAGCGATAAGATTCCGTGATGTGGCACTAAGCGCTGTTCGTTGTTTACTGCTGCTCTGTGCATTTGTACGCGGGCCGGCTGGCTGCTTGTGGCCGTCATCAGTCAGTCAGCCAGTCAGGCAGCAGTGGCCAGCGAGCCATAGAGGTGCCTCACACACACACACACACACACACAGGCTGCGACAGGCACTGACACACACACTCACACACACGACCGGGTGGATGGAGACGGTTAAACGTTTGACGAGAGCCAAGCCACATCGTGCAGGTCGTTGTAGCCCAGTCTAGTTGGCATTTCGTGCCTTACCTTATGCCGCTTGCTAACCAAGACGGAAAGACACACAAAAGCAGGCCTCTCCTCGTGCCAGAGCCCACTCGCTATATCTCTATATACTCATATATAGAAGAGTATATACATATATATAGGGACTGGCATCGGTGGCGTATGCGTGCTATTTTCAGCCACTAGCCACTCGAATGCCGCATTAAAAGCTTATGACCATGGCCAGGAGAAACAGAAAGAGAGAGATAGAGAGAGAGAGAGAGCGGGAGGGAATAGAGCTTATGGAGTGGCGATGGCCAGCCAGATGCTACCATTATTATCCTATAATTACTACTAACTCCTTTACCCTGCCCACCACTTAGCTGGAGCTGAAGCGTCCCAAGAGTCGCATTTACCTGAACGAAACACAAGTGGGTCCCCTGGAGGAGCTGCCATTCCCCTCGTACAATCCACGCATCATTCAGGAGGCTCTCGATGGCGAGAACCTAAAGACCTTTGATCTCATTGAGGGCTGCAGTCCGCAAGATCTATGGACCTGGAATACCGGCTATCAGAAGCGTGAAGAGGAGCTGGACCAGGAGTTCATCAACGCCTCGCTGCCCCAGTATGGTGTGTACACACGCACACACTCACTCCATTAGATTGCACTTTTCATTCGCCTAGTTTCCCGCAGAAAACGACGGAGAGCTCACCGTCTATAATATACCCGAGGAACTGGACACCACCTTCAAGGCGGAGATTGTGTTTGGCAATCGAAATGTCTTTCCGGAGAAGGAGAAAGAAGAGGGTCGCCTGAGGTGAGCGACACAGCGGAGAAGCAGAGCTTGGTGCGACGTTTTAGCCCCCTGCCCCCCTCCCTTTAGATACTATTATCGGCCCAGTGAAATTGCCTGCATTATCGTGGCCTATGTGGAGAGTTTTCGCCTGAATCCCGACTTCTGGACGGGCAGCACCATGGACGGTATACTGAAGCGTGGCGTTGGTCTGACCAAGAAGAGCATCGCCATGAACTACAAGGCGCCCGAGCAGTGCGACTTTGACATTATACCGCAGGTGAGGGAGCGCCAGGCGGAGGTGAACATCAAGATCCATTTCTCGGGTCTGCTCAGGAACGAGCCGAACATGTTCAAGGCCCTGTCGCTCTTCTTTACCAAGTACAACGCGTGCATCTTCGTGTCGCGCGAGCTGTTTCTGCTGATCTGGAAGCGGTGCCTCAACTCGTACTACGTCTTCGATCCGAATGGCCGGAATGACATGTGCCTGCGTGACTTCACGGAGGGCAAGTGCTCGCTGATGGCCACCCGCTACACGGAGCATCTGGTGCATCTGATCACCAAATTCAGTGAGCTCCAGCCGCAGGACGAGTTCAGCATCTACGAGATATCGCTGGCGCAGTACGGCAAGCTGAAGGGTGAGCCCCTGAAAAAGGACAAGAACAACATGGAGGTGCACAAACTGTGGGCGGTGGTCAACGAGCATTTTGCGGTGAAGACAGCCGGCGATGGGCGGCATCCATCAGCCGATATCGGGCAACGAGAAGAACGGCTCGCTGGTCGTCTCACTGATAGCCATGATCTATGCGGAGTTCGAGCTGGCGAAGCTCTGGCGACCGATGACCATCGACGACATTATCCGCTACGGCACGGCCTACTACAAGACGCTGCGCAAGAAGTTCCGGCTGGACGGCAAGCGCTGGAAGAACAAGAAGCCGCATCTGAATGTCGTCGATCTGCCGGAGATGTTCCTCATGGGCGCCTTCAAGGCGACTGTGCGCAAGCAGCCGTTCCTGATCAACGGCCATGTGGCGGACTGCAAGAGCTACCTGGACTCGCAGCTAACGATGGCGCTGCACCAGCTCTTCAATATGCCCCAGTGGCCGTCGGCGCTGCTGCAGATCGACAACTCGGTGCTGGGCATCTGGCGGGACAGGGAGTTCTTCTACGTGTTCGATCCATTCCGGCGCAATCGCACCGGCATGGTGGTGGATCCGGACGACTATCGGATCAAGGGCCTGGCCGTGCTGCAGATGCACGCCACCTTCGACTCCTTCTGCCGCGTGCTGTACATGAATGCCCTGAAGATGCGGCGCGGCGGCAAGTTCTTCATCCACGGCATACGCACCGGCTGCATCCGGCCGCTGCAGGTGATGACACAGAAGACGAACAAGTTCCAGGCCCTGCAGATGGGGCTGCCCACGTTCACGGACGAGCCCCCCGAGCCGGAGCTGAAGCAGAAGAAGAGCATCGAGAGCATACCCGACGAGGAGCGCATACCAGTCAAGGAGGAGAAGGAGTGGATCGAGGATCTAATCAATGGCATCATCAACGAGATTATCCAAGGCCTGCCCGACCCCGCGCTGCAGCGGCCGCACCTCTATCCGCAGGCGCAGAAGGTGCTGCTGCGCACCGACAAGGAGACGCTGCGCGCCCTGCGGCTGAAGATCAAGCGCGGCTATGAGCTGGACGCCGAGGACGAGGAGGAGGAGAAGCGTGTGCCCACACTCGAGGAGGAGGTGGCGCTGAGGAGCAACTTCCAGGCACTGCCGGACGGCGCCTGGATAATCATGGGCTCCACACAGCTGCCGCATCTGGACGAGGAAATGGCCAAGCTGGGCGGCCTCCTGTCCGCCGTGGTGGCCGTCGCGGTGTCCGCCAAATACAAGCTCTCCACGTGGAACGCGGATCTCATCGAGTTCGCGCTGGAGTCGGCCAACAGTTTTGGCGAGGACTACCAGAACTACGAGTACATTCTGGCCTGTCTGCTGGCCAAGAAGCTGCCGGACATCGCCATCGGGTCGAGCAGCTTCAGCCTGGATGTGCCCAAGGTGGTCAAGTCCTCGATTACGGTGCCGCTGCGGCAGGTGCTCGTGGATCTGCTGGCCAGCCAGAACCGCCTGCTGCTCGTGTGCCAGCGCTTCTCCTGCGTCATCTTCAAGCGCTACAATTTCCTGTACATGTTCATTGGGTTCCCCTGCAGTGCCGTGGGCTACCGCAAGGGTGGCTCCGGTCCGGCCTGTCTGCTACGCTTCCTGGAGCTGGATGCGCTGATCAAACGCATCGAGTTTGGCTGCAATCCCCTCGGCTGCTCGGTGATGAACTTCATTGTGGCCGGCATCAAGGTGGTGGACAACCATCTGGAAGGACGCTTCCGGCGCTGGCCCAAGGCCGACGAGGATGCCGAGTACAAGCAGCTGTCGGCGCGTCAGAAGAGGCTGCGCGAGACGCGGCTGGAGAAGATGCGCTTCATCGACGAGGAGCTGAAGAAGGAGAACGATCGCATCCAGAAGTTTCTCAGGGCCAAGCAGCAGCATCGGGACCGCAAGCGGCGGAAGCGTAAGTACCCGACGATTCGGCTGTCACTTGTATCGAAATTGTATCGATTCTAATCACAGGCAGCCCCGATTATCGGGACACGGGCATTGACGAGGGCGGAGCCGAGGGCGAGGAGTGGGAGGACGAGGATCTGGGCATGGAGGAGGAAGAGGGCGAGGAGGAGATTGAGCTGAAGCACCAGCCGGGCAAGCAGCTGCCCAAGGAGCTGATTCGCGCCTACCAGCCGCGGCCCATCCTCTACGGCTACCGCATGCGGGAGAAGGACTGCCACTTCAAGATCCAGGGCAGCACCGCCCTCGAGGGCCGCGACGAGGGCACCTTCAAGGAGATCAAGCCCTGCTACTTCGCCTCCGCCCTGGCCATTCTCAGCTGCTCCATGCGTCCGCTGAATCGCTGGAACTCGTACCGGGTCGATCGGGTGATCTCAAATGCCAAGGCGATAGCCGGCACCGTGTGCGAGCTGGAGTCGGTCTTTGAGCGCGTCGTCCGCCACGTGACGGTGGATGACTACGAGTTTGACATCTGGATCCGCGGCTTCGAGCCGGCGGGCATGGCTGGGCCGACGCAAAAGCAGCAATCGCCAGCCATGGCCCTGACCACACTGAAGAAGAAACTGGACAAGTCGCTGAACACGCGCAAATATCTGCTGATATTCACTGCCAACGGCAGCTATGCGCTGTACCATGACGAGTTCTTCCACCTGTTCGATCCGTATGGCAGCATGGAGAAGGCTGGCGGCGGGGAGGAGGAGGAGCAGGACACCGGCAACGAGGAGGAGGGTGGCGGCGGCGGTGGCAAGAAGAAAAAGTGCCCCAAGGGACCCAAGCGCTACCCAGAGCGCAACACCGCCTCCTGGGTGCTCTTCGGCGACTCGGATGCCCTCATCAAGTACATTGACGAGCGGTGCGGCGCCAAGGACTGGAAGGAGAAGTGCATGTACAAGTTCTATGTGGTGGACATTCTGTCGCACAAGAAGGCCGCGCCGAATGCCCGCATCCTGCAGCTGCTGACGGATCTCTCCATACCGATGACCTGCTCGAACAAGCACTACGGCAGTCCCGAGTACGAGATCTGTGCGACCAACGAGTCCCTCGGCTGGCTGGAGCTGGAGAACTGCCTGCCGGTGTGGAGCCGTCTGAATCGCCGCAACACGGCCGGCAAGTATCGCAATCTGCCGGTCAGCAAACTCAAGAAGTTCGACGTGGAGATCGAGGGCCGTCTGTGGTCGCTGTGGGGCAACCTGCATCCGGAGGCGCCTGTGTTCGAGGATGAGTTGCGCGGACGCCAGTACCTGGCCTGCTATGTGATGGCCTGCTGTGCGGCGAGCGTCTACCGGCTGATGGACTGGAGCCCCCACATGCTGGACAACATCGTCGTGAGCGGCACCACCTACTTCAAGGAGAGCGTCGAGCAGATCAGCAAGGAGGACTACGAGTTCTCGCTGGAGAACCTCAACATTGACTGCTCCATGGATGCCATCAACTTTGTGGTGCACATCGAGCACGTCTGCTACGGCAAGCTGTACCGCGTGCCCACCTTCAATCGCATGAATCTCGCCGAGGCGCTGATCTACTTCTTCAGCCACTACCAGTACGGCATCGTGATGGTGCGCAAGCGTGCCCTGGCCATCGGCTTCTGTCCGGGCCACGATGGCGGCTACTTCATGTACGACTGCCAGGAGAAGGACCATCCGCTGTTCCCCAAGCAGCAGGGCGCTGCCTACATGCTGCGCACTCGGCACCTCCAGGTGCTCCTCTACTGCATTGTGGTGACGCTCAATGTGCCCTTCTACAACATCGACTTTAGCATCCACAAGGTGGAGATGCTGCGCGAGGGTGCCACGCTAGAGAACGACGAGGAAGAGGGAGGCTAAAGGCAGATTCTACTTTGGCTCGAGGATTGTTTAAAAGTTCAACCATTAAAATTGTAGCAGAAATAACCACACGAGAGATTGCCCCCCACACCTTCCATTCTGCTGTAAAAATAATGAAATGCTTATGGGGAATAGGATTCCAATCTTCCAATCGACTTGCGAGTCGAATTTTATTCAAATATTTAAGAACTAAAGCTAAACATTTAACAACAAGCGGATGACGCAAGCCAGTCGATGGCGTCATCCCGTGATTGCGTCACGGGCTGCTGGCCATGAGCTAATGCCGCAGACGCAGCTGCTCCTCGGCCTGTTTGTAATGATAGCCATCGGAGCGGAGCTCGTGGGCTGGCTCTGGCTCTGCTGGCTCGGCGTCCGTGGGTGCCATGGGCTGCTGCACATCCATGTAGTAGGGCATCTGTTCCTCCTGAATCTGTGGCTGCTGCTGCAGCTCCTGGATTTGCATCTGCTCCTGGTACTGCTGATAGGTGAGCTGCTGCTGGGACTGTTCCGATGCTGGTGCAGGAGGTGGCAGGTAGCGCATGGCAATCTGTGGCTGCTCTGGCTGTTGCTCGGGAGCCATCATCTCCATTTGGGGCTGCTCTGAGAGCTGCTGCTGTTCCATCTGCGCCTCAGGCTGTGGTGCTGCTGCTGGCGGCAGATAGCGCGAGGAGAGCATGGCCTCCATTTGCTCGGACTCCAAGGGAGCGGGAGGTGTCAACAGGCTGCTGGGCATGGCCTCCATCTCCCCCTGCTCGTTCTCCCGCATGTACTCCACCTGCTCGGGCAGCTCCCGCAGCTCGTGCTGCTCAATGCTCATCGAGACGGCGTGCTCCGGCTTTGGTGGCGGCAGGTAGCTGCTCGGCAAATGGGAGACATCCGCGGCGGCCAGGCAGGCCAGGCTCAGGGCAATGGTCAGGCAGAGGGATCTCTGCGGAACGGTTAAACATTGTAATTATATGCCCAATCGGACTCCAATCCGTTCACTTACCATCTTGTTGGTGGTCGTCTGTTGGTGTTCAGCGTCTGATGTTGGAGCAGCTGGAAGTGAAGCTATATATACAACGCCGTCAGACGCCAGAGACCTTCGCTTGGTGTTCAAATATTTGGCTAAAAGCCTGGTTCCGTTATTTGCCTATTCGATCGTTGATTTGTCGCTGAATTTCGCGCATCTTATCAAACAACAAGCCAGCAAACAGCAAACAAACATTCGCTGTAGTATTGAGCTGAATCATTGTCGCTGACCGCCAAAACCAAAACCAAAACCAATCCCATCCGATCCGATCCAAGCCAAAGTGATGCTTCAATTGGACTCGGTCTAAGCCGCTTTTGGCATCTTTTTCGGCGTACCTCCCTCCGTTAGACGCAGACAGGTGCCACTTGACGGGGCGTTTGACAATCTGAATTGCGCTTCAGTTGTTCGGCTCTCGAGGCGTATAAACTGGAGCATGGCTCCAGCAATCGGGGTGTGGAGTAGTTGTCCAAGGTTCCCCTCCATTGAAGTATCTCTCTCTGGGGGCTTGGCCTTCTCTGGAAGATTTCACGGTCAATGACAGCAGCAGAAGCAGCAGCAGCAGCTGAAGAAGATGTCAAGCCTGAAGCCTGAGGGACTCTCAAACTGTAATGGGAAATCCTACATAGGTGAAATAATCTAGTGTTCGAGGTGGAAAAACTCATTCGATATATGATTTGCCGTGCTGGGAGTTTCATTACAGTATACATTTTCACACCGGTCGGGTCGTAACTTGCGCTTAATCAATCGTGCTGCCTTAAAGCTTATATATTTTATATTTACACACATTTTTGGGATACACTTCTGTCTGATTTCAGAGATCCAGCATGTACGGCTGCACAATATGCGAGCACAGGAAGAGTGTACTGAACACTGAGCCGGAATTCGATTTCCGGCGACGGAAGCCAAACACCGAAGAGATGCAAACTTATGGGCTGTCCAACTACTGCAGTTTCTGCCAGCGCGTCACCTTCTTTGTCAATCTGCTGGACTACGAGGGCCCTTTGCGAGGTACACTGGCATGGAATATCATACATGCTGCTGCGGAAAAGCAGGGCAAGATACCAGTGCTGGTGAGTAGATTGTCGGGCGCATCAACTGGGGCCTAAAGTTCACTTTATTTTCTTTACCAGAAATCAAGGGACGCGGAGGTGCAGACTAGAACTTCGAAAATTTTCCAGGAGCCCTTGGCGCCGCCTGCGTCCCGGGAGAGGGCTGGCCAGATGCACAAGGAGTCGGAGGAATCCTCTTCGGATCCCGGGATACGGCAGCCGACCGTCCAGCTAAATGTTGAGTCAGAAGAGTCCTCCTCGTCCAGTCTCAGTGAGAATCTGAGTGATAGCCGAACCACTGGGCTCATACACTCCATTCTGTACTCTGAGACCGATTCAGGCACAAGCAGTTCTCGGCAGGCCGCGGACTTGAAGGTGCTCTATCGTCGCCCATCGAATCCACACAATAAGGAACGCCACAGTTCCTCGCGCAGGTTCAGCGCCCGTCATGTGTCCTCGGGGGGCCTTTTGCTGCAGCGCAAAATGATGGAGAAGCGGAAGCAGCGCAAAATAGAGGAGAAGAGGAAGCGGCTGGAGCAATTGAACAGCATTATGCGTCGCATCCAAGCCAAGACCATAAAGCTCCGCACCGAGATGGTAGCCCTGGAGCACAAGACGCAGCAGCAGGAGACGGTGGAGCGAAAGTCGCGACGGCAGCGAGAGGCAGCGGGCGCTTTGGCTCCCTGCAACAGTTGGTGGGGCCGCGAGAACCTGGAGAAGGTGTTCGGTAAATGGTCTCCGGAGCGAAGGGACAGCAAAATGGAAGAAGGGGCAGACATTCTAATGCGGGCCATCCAGGAGAATAGTGGCAACCCGCATCAGGAAAGACACACAGATCAAAGGGATCAGCGCACATGCAAGGAGCCGAGTGGTGCCCAGGATCCGAGGGCAGCCAAGGAGCATCGCTTGCACAAGGATCATCGCTCAAGGAAAGAACTGAAAGGAGTAACGGATCGTAGCTCAAAAAAAGTTCACAAATATGAGCGTGCAGTGGGGGATCGTGGGCAAACGGAGCTTAAAGGACAATGGTCTATGCAGAATCTATACGTACGTTCGTACGCTCCATCGGAGAAGGCCGAGAAAGGCCCCCCGCTGCCCGAGAGCGTTACGTTCAGGGACAATGAGCGTCTTCGGTGTATGTTGGAGAGTCCCAAAGAGATGCCGCAGACGCTGCGGATCTGCAGGGAGCCCTTATTGTGTCCTGTGTGCCCGGAGTGCCAGCACCGATGCTTTGTATCGGACTTCAGCACTCACGTGCAGCGAGACCATGCGAATGTGATGCTGGAGCGGATCAGAGTGGGCCAGACGAAGACCTTCCATCTGGATCTGAGGCTCACAAAGAAGAATCAGCCCGTGTGCCACACGATATACTTTGTCAAGGACATGATCATCGACCCCCAGGGCGGGCATACGCACGACCTGCTGCCCGTGCTCGTCATGACTGCCCGCATGAACACCGCCGATGTGCAAAACACTAAGGAGTCGCACCTGGAGGACGACGAAGCGCTGCAGTTTTTGCTCGTTTGGCTGTGCAGCTATAAGCCCAGCAACTATCGTGTGATTGGCACGATCTGCGTTGAGGCGACGTGCGCCGAAATGGCCGACAGCCTGACGGTGCGCACCGCCCGGGCCTACGATATGCGGGCCATCCAGGACATGAACACCCTTTTCCACAGTCCCTCCACACTGGTCATGCCCTACAACTTTGTCCGTCGCATCAGCAAGCGGTGCAACCACTCCCTCACCGTTAGCGTGAAAATTGAGTAGGAAATCGAGTTATTTAATAATCCTATTCAATGCCAAATTGTAATGTGTTTAGGGATCTATTCAGTTTGTGCCTTTAAAATTAAACACTTTGGAATATATCTACAAGCGAAATGGCACCAGCAGCATGCGGCGCCTCACAATGCATTGGATTCGAATGCCGAGCCATGCTGATTCTTTGTTAATCCCCTTGTTAGTAAAAATATACCCCTAGTTTTCTTGTTACAAACAGAATATGAATTGTTAGATGGCTGTTCTACATGAATTATACATAAATGCTACACCAAGAGAGCCCCAAAAGTGTGCCACAAATTACAAAAGAAAAAACCCCCCACATTCGATTGATGTGAAATGTAAATGAATTTGTAGATTTGATGCTGCCCCATGTGATGGTAGATTCAGTGTGCAAACCATTTGAAAGAGGCCTAAGGACCACGTATTATATGATTGATCCAAAGATCCCCGCTAGCAGACACTGAAAAATCGCAGAAGGAACTAGACTCCAGGTTGGGCAGGGACAAGGATGTTTTTGGGTAGCAAAAGATGCTTCCTGGAAATAAAATCTCTGTGTGTAAGTGGTTGCCAATCCAAGCGATTGTCCACACTCGTCTGGCACACTGATTGACTTTTTTGCCACCACATCACTCAGTCAGTCGCTCCTCAGACAATAAAAATGTTACATAAAATTGAAAGTCTTGCTCGTATATCATTTCTAGGCTCGTCTGTTCTGTCGAGTGCCTCTGTGTGGGTGGAATGCAATTTATGATGATACGAGAGCGTCTCCAGGTCTCCCTCGACGTCTCTCCCTCTCTTACTCTCTGTTTCGAGTGTCGTAGAACGATTGTGATTAATGGAGACAGCGTCATTGAACGCGATCCGGCGCTACATATGCACAATGATCCCCCGCCGCCTCATGATGTCATTCACAACCGATTGAATGTTGAATGGCACTTGCCAAACGATGCCTGCTCGACTCGCGTGGCCCCCTCTGGCACCCATTCACTGGAGCACAGTGTCAAGTGAGAGTTTGTGTGGTGTTGCTGCTGCGGCAAGCGGAAATAATGGTTTAATGAGACAAATGACGCGACTCTGACACATCTGACAGCTTCTAAATACGTGTGAAATTGTCGTGAAATTGATGCTCAATTTTGGACAGCAAACACATGTACGAGTGCGAGTGCGAGTATCTATCATCTTGCAGCCAATGTCACATCTATGACAATTAATATTCGCAGAAATTCACGGACAGCATGTTAATCTCACAGTAGAGTATCTATAACTTCCGCAGCTCTCGCCTCTGCCTAAACTCTACGGAGCTGTCACTTCTGGGGCTTCCATTTTGAAGTGAACTTTTGTGGTACCCCCCCGCACTCAGTCTTTCTGGTTTCTGGTCTGTCTGCGTTCATAAATAGCTCGTTTTCCTTCAAGCATGCCGAAATCTGTTTGTCTGCTCGTTAACGAGAGTTTAGACTGCGAGGCATGAGATTATTTTGGCACGGAATAAAAACGGGATGCAGCAAAAGTTCCCAAATTTGCAGTCTTGAGATTTTTCTGGGATGCACTTGGGTACAGAGATATTGTTCGATATTGGCTTTAAGCTTGGATAACTACATTATATTTATACACTGATCACATGTTGTTTGCCTCTATTGTTGCTTAAAGCAATGCTGCAATTTCCATAAATAAATTGTGATACCTAATTCTGCACAAAATTAAATTGCATTGATCAATCAAATAGCTGGTTGATTTTTCTCTGGCATTCCCCTGTGCTCTGTTGCACTTGACTCATTCTTGTGGTTTATGCATTTTTCGCCAATTGCAGCTGCACTTTATTAATACACTTTTATGACCATTTGAACGAAAGTGGCCCAGTGACATCAGTTGTTGTGGATCTATCATGCACGTATATAGCAATCTAATTTGAGGGAAAGGCGTGTATTTGTTCGAGTATGTTTTTTCATGAGATCAGCGTTTGTTAATCACGAGGGAAATGGCTTAAATTTCTCATGAGAAATGTTTGCTTTGAAGCCAATACTCGTTCGACCTCATGCATGCACATATGTGTGTACATGTGGGTATGTGCAACGTTTGCCACATTTTGTGGCTTGTTTGTAGATGTGTTCTAATTGAAATGGACCACAAAATTTCGCTTGCCGCATGCCGCATGCCGCCAACTTCAAAGTTGGTCGCTTCTGATTGATGCTTATGATTGATGGAAGCCTTAACCAATCTCCGTCTGCAATTCTTATTTTATTTATGTATTTATTTTTTGCCCGCTGTCGAGTTTTTTGTTTAAAGTTCTTTCCTCGTTTTAATTTTTGTTTTTGCGCTCCAATTTGGAACAATTGAACTTTGTCCCCAGCAGAAGAATTCTCTGGCTTGGTCTCTTCTCGACTCTCTCACATTGCTCTCTGCCCGTTTGTGTACTCCGCATAATTTGCATAAAATATATACGAGTATTGGCCTATTCGAAGTCCGAAAAAAAGAGATGCTGGACCCAAAATGCGCGTGTGTGTTGTTTTCATTTCCCATTTTCCAGTTTGGTGCAAAATCTCACATTTCCATAAAGCAAACATGGCAAGCAAAAACATACTCGTAAAATTAAATATGCATAGGAATTGGCGATGTGCCTGTGCCTGTGCCGCTTGCAACAGTCTGGTCTGAGATGAGAAGAGCTTGAGGTTGCTCTGGCCGAATTCCGCTTCACTTCTTGTGGTTGTAATTGTTGCCACAAAGGCACTAGTGCCGTGTCAATCGAAGGGGCTAAGGCAGTGGCAGGGGCAGTGGCAGTGCGGGTGCACACAATGTATCTGTGTGTGTGTGTGTGTGTGTTGTCATTGACATGGATGGTCTCGTCGTGGTTCGTGTCTGCAGCTCAAATGCGTTTTGCATAACATTAAAGCCAAATGCAATTGGAATTTATGCAAGTGCAAGTATTTTTCACAAATTAAATTTCACTATTTACATTGGAAGGGGAGGGACAGAGATAGAGAGCATAGAGAGTGCCCCAGTGGCAGTGGCAACCTAAAAATGTAAAATTTTACATTTAAATATCAGTTAGGCATTTCCATTTCAGTCAGATTCAATTCCATTTCAGTATCTGTGTCCGTACTAGAAAATTTTACAGTAGAAATTTTCGTTTATAAAAACCTATAAAAAGTGAATAAATTATTGGTACATATTTTTGGCTAAAAGCAAGTAACTAAAATGTCTTCAAACTGTGACCAAAATGTGACCAACGACACTTGTTGCCACGACTTTGATTTGTACCCCACTGAGAGCGACTTTGCCCTGGAACTGAAGGCCGTGCCAAAGGAGACTTGTATACCAATCAATCATCCCCACATTGCCAAGTCGGAGAGCAGGTGAGGATCGTTGTGTGGAATATCAGCAGAACATATGTACATAGATCTAAAGCGTACCTCCCCAATAGCGTGCCCAAACGACGCCACGAAATGGACACTCAGATACGTAAGGCCGTCATGTCCCAGTTCTCTTTGAATATCAAGAGACCCCAAGAATAGGATACTTGACTGGATGTACTGGTAAAGACCAGGGGCCTTGGCAAGGGGGGCACACACACAGTGTGGTGGTAAATGGTTCGCTGTGGCTCGTTTCTGCAGTTTAAATGCGCTTTCCATCAAATCAAAGCCTCGTTTAAAGCCAAATAAAATTGAATAGTGAAATGACAAATTGAATTTCACTCTTTGCTGAACATAGTTAGGTGGTTGGGGGAGTAGCCATGCCACATACGGCGCGTATACGTGTTATTTGCAATTCGCAAAGCGAAACATTTTTGATCGCTTTTCTATGCAATTAGTTACCATTGAAGCAATGCCACGTTTCTGCGAATTAGACAAAAATATTTGATTAATTAGCCAAAGCAAGCGGAATATTCATTTATCATTTGAATGGATGTCCAAATGGATGGATGGAAGGACTAGATGCCTGCGGATAGGTTTATGGCCCACATTTGTCGATGGCTCTGCAAATTATACATAAATTATGAGCCTCACAAAATCTATGTAGAGTGATAGTTTCCAGCAATAGAGATGAAGCGATGAAAACACATTCTAAACATACGAGAGTACTGTTCGGATTAGTCATGGCTGATAGATGCGATTCGGCCATATGCCGTTGAATATTTACAGGTGAATCAGCAGTGAGAGAATAGATTATGAGCACGGTACATGCATATCGATAAGGGAAAGACTTACAGGTTCCCTGATGATTCAGATGGCTGGGATTTCTCACCACATATTGAGTCAGAGAAGTTGTAACTTTTGGAGGGGAACTTCTCTGCGTACAGAGCCCCAAAAAGGCAAATGCTGCTCCCTAATTGAACTTGACTTGAACTTGATGTTAAGTGACAGCAATTGGAATATCTCAATTTCGTGCATGAGTATTTAGGTCAATTTATACAATTTGTTAGCTGAAAATTTTTAGCGGAATGCAAACAACAAGTGAATAATACGAGTAAAACTAATTAATCGTACGTAATCGTACGACCATGTACGACCGCAGTTTTGGGGCTATATACATATGTATGTAGGTACATTTAAAAGACCATTTATCAATGGCAGTTTTGTAATAGTATTTACAAATTTTGAATATTCATGAGACCACCGAGAGAGGGGCAAGAGCAACAAAAGCACGGCCAGTAACCAGTGGCTAGTAGCCAGAAACAATTTGTTTGCCGTTTGAGCATAAAGATATTGGAAATCGATTAGTGTAGAGTGAACAGGAAAATCCACAAAATAGAAGTGACACTGCCAGACACTCGAATGGACACCCCTTCTAGACCCGCATCATCGCTGCCACAGTGAACTGCTGGTCAAGAGGGAACGCATAATTCTTGATTGGGTGGCCTTAAGCGGCTGCCACGCACACCCCACCGCACGGACTAATCATCAATGACAAAGTTTCTGCACCGCCAGTGGCAGGTTGCAGGTTGCCGTCTGCTGACCACCATCACTTCTGGCCAAAACACTCAACAAGTTGTCTTCAATTAGCGCCAATCGCGGCACAACAACGAAAAGCAATTAAGTGACGTTCGATGCTCGAGGAGGCGGCCAGACCAGGCCAAGCCAGACCAGGCAGCGGCATGCTGGGTGGTTTGCTCGTTCTGCCAAGGCTTATCAAATATTTTTTAATTTAAATTTATTATTGAAAGTATTCCAAAGTTGGTTATCATCGTTGGATATTTTCCTGCAAGCACATTGAGGCATGTGGTGTGCCACTCGGTCTGTTGTTAGGATATTTGCATAATTGCAAACACGTTGGGTGACTGGTTGTGGGTATTCATCATCACTCCCTCTCCCCTACTGTCCAAATTCAGTCTCCCAGATTTGCATAGTGAGCAATGCAACTGCAAATCGAGTGACTCAGCCGAAGTGCTGCCGGTGGTGGTGGCCTTTCATTCCTGGTAAACGAGCCCCCTATCCCCGAACCATAACTAGATCGGCCAATAAAGCCAATCAACACGCACTCGATACGATCGATGGCATCACACAATATTCTCTGGGCACAAGTGCAAGTTTGCAAGTATTCCATTTCGTTCATTATTTGTATATACATTTTATGATTGTTTTCGGGACTGTTGTTTGCTTATGTACAAAAATATACATAGCATTCATTTTGATCCAAATTTGTGCGCTTATTAGTGGAGCATAGCCAGTCGGCAGTCGGTGGTAGCACTGACACATGTTGTGCGAAAAATGGATAACATTTGGCCACATGTGGCAAGTGTAACAGAGGGTGAGGCTGAAAATATTTTGTACAAAAACTTGTCGAAAGTTTAAGTCGAATTATAATAGTTTTTCCCATGTGAAAGATGCCAGCAATTGATCTTTCAACAGCTTTGTTTTGATCTTACAGGGATACTCGTATTTATCCATATTGGAAGAGTATTTTGTATCTGCTGATATCACCCGAAAATTCAATTTATTTTTAATCATTTACATGAAGCCATATCCACGTGCCGGCGCTTTGCCCTCTTGCTGGGTCAATGTCATGCTATAAATGGGGATTCCCCGCCTTTTCGGACAGCTGAACAAATCTTTAAATTGCCATAAATTACAAGAATACGAGACATTATATTATGTTTGATGCGGCAGCCACAATGTTGCGCAAACTCGCACCAGAGTCAAGTGCTGAGTGCGATCGAAGCATTTGTAGAATTAATGGGTCTGCCCTTTTGATGGCCGAAAACATTTTGAGCTATAGCATAAATCATTGCCAGAACGAAACGATTGACCTTCTGCCATTTAAGAATATCATTTTGATTCGTATGTTTAGGGTGTTAACTGTCTGCCTGGTATCGGTCGATTGTATTGGAGGAACTATAGTATGGATACGTAAGTCATGTAATTCTGATGTTTATGCAAAAAAAATTGCTGCGTGCCAGACTCTGCCCCAGATGTTGGCAGTGAGGCGCCACCCACTCAATGCCAATGTCCAGAGCAGATGGTGGGCCACTGGCCACTAAATGTGGGGCTGTGGGATTCTATTTCCATTTGGATGTCATCTTTATTTTTAGCCAACTGGGATGGTTCGGTTCCTCCACCCTGTACGAGTATTAACTGTTTCATAAATTCCATACATTTTCATTGGATTCGATTTAGTTTTGCAGCATATCTGCAAGTGCAAAATGATTGCCCATTTGTATTGTACATAGTTTGTATAATCTTCGGCTTTTGTTTATACTTTGTTTACGGAATGCCAGCATATTGCCTCATTTATTCCCGAATTTCATTCTCCACATTGTGTGCTCTCCAGTGTAAACAATATTCTCAATTGTTTATACCAAGAAAAAGTGCAACATATTAAATAATAAACTGCTAAAAACACTCGACGCACTCTGGTGGTTGCCCCTTGGCAGCGGCCACTTCAATGTCTCTGTGTCAATAAATCGGAATGAAGATAAGGGCGGGGGAGAGAAATGGGTCAGGCGCGCACAAGCACAACCAAATGAAAATTCGGTGTTGTTTCTGCCACACTTTGTTGCAGCTTTGCTTTTTTGTTTTCCTGCACGTATTCATGTTACATTTTATCGCCCTTCGAGCAACAAGTTTCTCAAAACTTGAAAGCTCTTTGGCAGAAAACGGTTTAATTCAAATCTGGGATACCAGGCAAACATAAATCAGCAGAAGGTCGCTGTTTTTTTTAATTTCTGTTTTTTTTCTTGTTTCTCTTTGTCTTTCGTTTCTCCCCTTATTCGCTATTATTTTCCTGATTTTCTGCCACCACTTTCCGCCGCTCAAATGGCAGAAAACCGTTAAATTCAAAACTGTTCGCAGAAAATCAGGAAAATAATAGCGAAAGTAAGATAAACAAGAAAAAAAGAGAAATTGAAAACGCGACCTTTTCTGCTTTGGGCGGAAAGAGAAAATCAGGAAAATAAATAGGGAAGGAACGAAAGACAAGAAAAACAGAAAAAAGGAATTTAAAAATGCAGCGACCTTCTTGATTTCTGTTTGCCTGGTATCTCGATTTGATTCAACGGTTTTCTGCCGTTTGGCTCAATTGGGGGCGAATGGAAATTAGATCGAAAGGGCATCGAAATACAAAGAGAAACAAACTGCTGCAAACTTTCGAGTATTTTGGTCACACTTGAACTTGCTTTTTATTTCGATTATATTCGAAAAGTTTTTAGGGGAAAAAGTACTGATACATTGAGCTAAATTTATAAGCAACCACTACGTCTGGGGTGATTAATCTGTGTGGGCTATGTGTGCTCCACGTAATTGTTTATAAATATGGCCAGCAGACGTTGCAGATTGCGTCATTTGTTTGCATTGAATGTGGTCAAGATATTCTGATGCCCCGCTGCTGCTTTTCTGTTGCCTTTCTGCTGCTTTCTTTGGGCCATTTTCTCGTTGACTTAGCCGTAAAAAGTAAACAATTCGACTGGCAACATTTTCTGTGTTGAGCAACACACACCCACACAAGGACGGGTACGCCAACACATGGAAAGGTTATCTCTGGCCTGAAAATTTGTTATTTGAAACATAAATTTTATAGTTGAAGACGCGTCGAGGAGACAGGGCACACCGCACCCGCCAGCGGGCCATAAATTAAGTAGGCCATAGACTCAGCCCGATCTCTGATCTCATGCAAAAAAATCAGTGGCCATAAATTTAAATGTGTTTATAAATAAGCAGTGCAGAGCAGAGCAGAGCAAATAAACTAACGACAAAACAAAGTCAATAAATTAGCCAATTAAAAAAGAAATTCGCTTGCAAAAACTCCAAATTGAAGAACTGTTTAAAACTAGCGCCAATCGAGGGAACATGTTGCGGCAACAAACACGTTGAAAACATGTGACTGACTCTCGAGCCGGCAATTTGCACAGAGAGTCAGAGAGAGAGCCCCAACAGAGTTCCACGTTTATGCTCTCTTTCCGGCAGCATCATCATCATCACACACAGAGAGAGAAAGAGAGAGAGACTCCACGTTATGCCGGCCGCTTGGCGCTTTGGCGCTTGCAAGTTTTGCCATCACATCGGTTAGGTTAGTTGCGATTTTACCCTCGTGGCGAACGCGCGCGTTTCCAAACGAATAGAGCTTCCATAATAAGAAACTCCTCGCCGAATTTCCGTTAGAAATACAATTGGCCAAAAACGAAACTTCTACTAACAACAAACAAACCAAACAACAAGTGCACTCTCCCTCCCATCCTCCATTGTGCCCTGCTGGGAGTGAGTGTCGCTGTGTCTTGGCAAAAGTGCAGGTGAAAATTTCACTCGTGCCGGCTACCTTCCCGCCTTCAAGGAAGCCAATTTCCCCACTCCCGCTCGCAGCCAATCCGTGCTAATTGGCTTGATTTTGGCCAAAATAAATATCAAGTTTCAATATTTGCCGTGGGCCCGCGAATTGTCTCGCCTAGAAGTCAGTCAGTCAGTCGGCCAGTGAGTCGTCGGCGCCGCAATAGCTTATATATTTTTGGCCAACGGTCTATTGAGGTCTTTGGATTTGAATGTGGATGTGAAATAGTGAGCAGCAGGCCCAAAGAAAAAGACGAGCATATTTGCATTTGAAATTGTTTGCACACTTGAGAACTTGGGAACCGAACCATCGAAGGTGAGTTTAGCAGTTGGCATGCGACATCTTTGGAAACTGAGAGTGCTGAGAGTGTGCTGTGTACTGGGTACTGGGCTCCTCCACTCGTATAATAAATGTGCTTGGATGTGTTTTGGAGTGTGTGCCCAAGTGAAAGCCAAACACACATTAGTTGGTGATCAAATACGACGGAACAATTATTTTACACTCCCTCATTGCTCAAAGAAGTTTAAATATTTAACTAATTTTAATTGGAGTCTGTTTTGTGACGACACTTGAATGAATAATTTAACCTAATAATATCATCTGTGATCAGTGCATATGCACCCTGAAAATTGAACAATGCACTTTTAATTACGTTACAAATCCAAAAGAATTCTTTGATTTCATTGATAGATTTCCTGCAATTTTTCATTATTGAATTCTTCAGCGATCTTTGCATATTCTTTGAGCTATTCTTAGGGCTAGATCGCTAAAGTGTTGGCACATTTTTCCACTCTTTAAATCTGCAATGGTTAATGCCTAGACATATTTTTTGTTTGTTCATTTTCTTTTGATGCATAAATTATTCCATTTTCGGGTCCGAGTGGGTGTTCGCGTTGTATTCCATTCCATTCGGCAGGCAAAATACTAATTAAGTGCTGAGACCTGCCCCAATGATGTTGCCACACCCCCATGCCGCCAACCCCCTAAAACCCTATGCCCTATCAATGGTGACCCCTTGATTGCCACTTGGCTGCTGTCTCTGCTCTGCTCTGCTCCGATGTTTTTTATTGCCTTTGTTGCTGATGCCGCTACTGCTCTGCCTTTGTTGGGATTGTTAACCAAACTGTAGATTTATGTAGTAGATTAGCTCGTCAACACAAAGGGCAGTGTCAAAGGACATGGGGACTTGCTCTTCATAGGGCCAAATCCGATTATTAATGAGCTGTCAGAGGCGGAGAGCTTCCGCCAGATGACACAACAACCGTCGGAGGATGAGTCGGAGGAGGAGGAGAAGGGTCAAGCTCTGTGCAGCTCTGGCTTACGTTTTCGGCCATCAATTAACGTTAATGTGGCAGCGTCGCCGGTGTGCATGCTGGGGTGCTCGCTAAATGTCCTTGCCACACTTTTGTCAATCACAAGTCGCGCTTTTTTTTTTGTTTTGCCGGCCGTGCGAATGCATTTCATATTCATAAGCCGCCACTCTGAATGAGTGAATGAATGAGTGACTGAATGAGTGACTGACTGAGTGTGACTAAACCGACAACATCCACGACAGAAAAGTATAATCGCTAAAATCGATTTGTTGTTGGGCGGGGTGGGGAGTGAAGGAAGCACGGGGCAGCGGGTGGTGGGGCCAGTTCCAAGTCTCGAAGTGACCTTCAACGGAGGCAGGCTCCTCCGCCGCGGAGCGAGAGATTTTAGCCAAATGCACGAAGCGCTTTTTCGAGGGTCATAAATAAAACACGATAGGAATGCTGGCTGTTAAGTGCCGCAGCCTTTGATACCCTTAAACTAAAGTGGGAGCATTCTAATGACGGGCAAAGAATATTGTTTTTTAGACTTTGTTTAATATTTAGTGAGCTATGAAGAAAGATCTCCATGAAGATACAAGATTACGAGTTCCTCTCAATGATCTGTCCTTCCTTCTATTCAAAGTCATTGTACCCGCATCAAGGGTATCCAAAAAGCAAACCAAATGGACCCTGAATCTGTCCACTCGCCTCCTGCTCGCCTCTGACCCTACTCCTTCCAATTCGTATCCACTCCATTCAGGTGCTCGACATGGCGCATATTTTTAGACATTTAGCAGAGACCACTAAAAATACATTTCTTTATTCAGCAAAAAGGAAATAATAAAAAAGAGGAAAACAAAGGCGGAAAGGGAAGGGCAGGGAAAGGGCCCTGCATTCAGGAGAAATATCATAAAAATGCCGAAATGCAGAAAACGAAACCGAAATACAAGAAAATAGACATTAGCCAGAGCACAAAAGCAGATTCTGTGGCGGAACGAGAAGGGGCGTGGAGTTGATTGAGAAGATTAGTCGCACCGCGGACTACCCTGGGATATAAGAATGAAACTGGTTTTGATGTAGTTTAATGTTAGATCTAATCAAATAAATCCAAGAGCAATGAAAGCCCATGTCGAGAGATTTTTTATCTTATCTGAACTTTCGAAAAAATATCTGCAAAATTAATTAAACATGTCGTATGGAAATATTTTTTTTGTGGGACTGCCACACTATTTACCTTTGCGGCAAAGATCTCCCAAGCCGCCTTGGAAGAGCATTATGCTCGTTTCGTGAGCATAAAACCAAATGAAAAAGGAGGCAGAAAGACAAAATGATAAACTTCTATATATACATATGTGTGAGGGAACGTAAGATGCGAGACAGAAAGCAAAAAATAATAACAGCAGCAGAAAATGACACACACACAAAAATAGGGAAGGAAAAAAGCATTTTGGCAAGAGCATAAAAAAAATGAAATAAAATGGCATAAAAAATGCAACAGTTCTGTGAGATAAGCGATGGAGAGAGATGTGGCGAGAAGACGAAGAAGGGCAGGAAAAGGAGAGGCAGGAAACATATAAAGAATAAGTGAAGGTGGAAGCAGGAGTAGAGAACATAGGAAGAATGGATGCGGTAGCCGAAGTAGATAAACCCCGAATTAGAAGGAGATTAAGATACATACATATGGTAGAATAATAGCAAAAACCAGCAGAAGAAATTATAAGAGAGAGAGATGGAGAAAGCAACAGAATATGCTGCGGTAGAGGTGGATAGGAAAGAAGGACAAGCCTGTGTAAAGGTGAAGGTGCCAGCAGCAAGAGCAAGCGACTAAAGCAGAGCACTAAGCTTGAATTTCAGCAAGGTGTACTTCAACAAGGTGTGCCATTCACCACGATCTGCTGAAATCCCTTTGTGAAGCATTCTTCTCACTCACTTCCATTGCAGTGTTGCTGAGGCATCTGTAGCAAAGGCACCTTTGCACTCAGTTACTTCCTTACCTTATTCTTACAACGCCTTGCACTTTGAGTAGATTTGCAGTAACACACACACACGCAGACAAGCTCTCTCACACTTGGATACATTGCCGAATTTTAAATGAGTCAGATGGAAGCAGATCTTGTGTGGGAGGTGGCAGACCGAGAGCAAAAGCAGACCCCAATAAATGTCCAGTTGTCCAGCCTTGGCTTTGTCCTCCTCTTCTGCTGTGGGGGCTTTGCCGGGAGGAGTCGGCTTTCCTCGACACTTGGCACGGTTTTAATGCTTTTGGCCAAGGTTAACAGGAACACGAACACGAACACAAACACACGTGCAGAATCACTCACACACATACATAATGGAGAAGCGGAGCAGAAGCAGAAGCCAGCATAAAATGAATAAATACAAATTGTATAAAAAGAAGCAGAATTTAAGGGGATGGGACGGGTGGGGTGGTTAAATGTGCCACAAAGATAAAACCGTAAATAGAAGCGAGGCACGAAAATTCTTTTCGAAATTACCAACTGAAGAGGTTCAAATGCGGGGGTTGGGGAGGAGCGGCAGGGTCGTATCTCGCTTTATCTGAGAAGGAGATTCTATTGAAAGTGCGAATGGGCACGCCAACGCACACACGCATACGTGTACTGCTGCATATGTGTGTGTGTGCGTGGGTGAGGCAGGTACTCTGCCTTTAAGCCCTGCCCCAATGTCCAGAGTTCGTGTTTGCCGTGAGGAAAAGTTGTCACCATGCCATCACCACAAACTTTACCGCTCTCTCTCTCTCTATTTAATTTTCTCCTCCATCTAACTCGCCCTTTTACATGGTATCTCCCTCTCGCCCTGTGTGGCCATGTCCCTTCCTCCACTGCTGACTGCTTGCGTGTGTGTAATGAATTTAAAGTTTGCCCCCACATACATTTTTCATACGCTGGCAAATTGTTATGGTTTTTGTACCGCAGCCCGCCCAAGGCTACTCCCTTCGCACCTGTGCCATCCCTATCCCCTACACCCTACACCCTCACCCTTTCCCCCCTCTGGCGCCTTCCATTAAGTGGGTGTCGTGTGTGTTAGCTTTTGTCCTTGTAAGCCACACGAGACATGATTATTAATTTGCAATTTCCGCTAATTGCATGACAGTCGCCTCCCCCACTCACCGCTGCCCCTGCACCGCTTTCACCCACTCGGAGATCGTTTTAAAACTATTTTCCAACCATGTTGAGCCACATTCCCGCACGCTGTATATTCTACATTCTACAGACTGGCGCAAACAGATAAGACCCGATTAGATTAGCGGTCAGCGGTAAGGCATAAAAAAAACATAGTCTTCCCAGCTCACTCCCACCCCTCGCCTTTCTTTTACTCCCAGTGCTGCCCTCCACTTATGCGATTGTTATAGCTAAAAGGAATATCTTGGAATTGCCTGGAATTTGCCCAATTTTACGCATTCCACTTGACTTTTTATTTCATTCCGCGAAAAATAAAAGTTTTTAGGAAATCAAATCAAATAATTCGGTATAACATGCTCTGAGTCTTATACATATTTCTATAATTAGTTTTTTGTGGAACTAGCCCAGAAAGCTTAAGGTTCTAATACCATCCAGGATGATTGATCAAAACTGAAACGATTTTGCTAGCGCATGGCACTCTAGATTCTAGCATTGGAATCTGGTATTTCTGGTATATTCAATTTTGTTATAATTAAATTTTAAAAGCTCTTTAATTGTGTGTGAATTTGCGATCTAACATTTCGGAGATAAAACTAGTTTTATGGAGACTGTGAGCCATCAAAGTTATATCGATACTCGCCACAGCTCCGTATGTCGTGTGGGCAAATCTTTACCTTCATTTATCTCACTTGATGATGATCATTCATTCATTATGAATTTTTAATGCCGCCATTACATGAGAGGCTCTCAAATTTGAATATTTATTTTGTGGCAAATTATAGGCCATATATTTGTAATAAAAATCAATTTGAAAAACAAACGGCCTGCCATTACGATTGCAATGAGCTCAAACAAGCTCAGCCTCAGCCCAGCTCTGAGAGACACGACTTGCGTTTGGGTTTGTTGGGGACTGGACTGGCTTGCCCAGATGATGAGGCGATGAGTAGAGACACTGGCGCTTGCCGGGGCCGATGTCGACGCCTGTCATGTCGATGCATTATAAATTGTTGAAATTAGCCGAGGAAATGACGACCAGACGGCGTCGTCGATAGCTTTACTTTCGTTGATTGAACAGCATCGAAGCACAGCAGCGATTGCTCAGAATGTTGTACACATATTCAACGTACACTCTATATGTTTGGTGTATTTTTATAAATCGCTGGCAATCTAATCGATTCGCTTTTGGCATTTGGCCTGCCCCAAAGTGCTGCTGCTTTATTTCCTGTATTTTTAATACGGTGGAAGGGGCACCGGTTAGATGACAGGACAGCGGCCTTGACCCAAGGCCTATTCTAAGGCGCACCAGCCATAAAAGTTTCACTCTTTCAGCTTTTTGTATGGGCTGTAGGCGGCGGCGGCACTGCGCATACGCCCCGTTGCCCAGACTTTGTGCAAACACAGCCAGAACACAGCAGCAGCATCAGCAGCAGCAGGAGTTTTCCTTTTATTATTCTATTAAATATTTTTCTTTTGAAGCTGCAGCAGAGGTATAACCCTAATTAAGTCGTTGTTTGGCTTTCCAGCTGCGCTTTTGATGGGCCCCTCCCGATTTTGGGGCTTGGCTGGCTCTGTGGGGCCCGATTCAAAGCGGATTCTTTTTATTAAAGATTTGCAGTGCAGCTCGTGGCCCACGCACATGCTGGCAGTTGAGCTGGCAAAACTCTTCTAACCGTAAAACCGCAGCAGCAACACCAGCACCAGCACCAAACTGACCTCAGAACACTCTCTCTCACTCTCTGCACTCCACCATACACTTTGCCCACCGCTTGACAAATTTCCATCGAGCGGCAAATTGTTTTCTTTTCTGTGGTTTTCACTCTTAATTATGCGGCAGTTAGGTGGAGTCGCCCAGTCCCGGCCATGCCCCGGGAATTACCACGGCTTTTAGCACTGTATGTACATACAATATATCTTCTTCATTTTGCTGGTTTGTTCGGTTGTTCGGCTGTTTGGTTGTTTAATTTCGCTGACTTTGACATTTGAGTTTTGCTTGGATTTCTCGGCGAGTCTGCTCTCCGTTCAGTGCGCTTCAGTTCGGTTATGTTCAGACTGTCGCGAATTGGCGGTTCATTAAACTGAAGTGTCATTCTGGGAAGAGTCTTTCTGTCTTTCTCTTTTTTTATGTTTTTTATGTTTGGGGTTTTTTTTTTTTGTCACTTTTACAGCAAGGGAGCAAAGTCCAAAGTTCTCGAAATATGTTGTAACAGCAAATGGGTTTGCATGATTTGCGTAATTTTTCAAGAACTGTTCCTTGGAAGAGTTCATAAGGAAAATTAAAGGGTATAGTTACACAGAGAGAAACGATTTAGGGCTGGGTTTGGGTAATGTTTAGCTGAATCTGAATCGTCAGCAGGAACTACACTGCAAGAAACAACTAGTAGACTAATCCCAATCATTGTTAAATCGATGAGCATATCACCAAGAATTTATTCCTACCCACATTTAAAAAAATTAACATAACTTGGAATTACCAGAAGCTCAGGCTCAGGGGCCTCGACTTGGTGTGAATTACATCATAATCGGCTCGTTCGCACACCTTTGAAGAGCATTAAAATACTGGCAGTCAGGCGGTGCCCAAAACAAATCACAAAACTTTCAAATTGCGAACATAAAATCTGTTTTTATGGCTTCCCCCCGCAGTCGAATCGGTGAGATATGGCATCATTATAATTGCGCAGTCACAAGCTCTGAAAAGAAAGCGTCGCCTCGCGTCGGGGTTCGACATGCAAAAATTTTTGTCAAGAACAATATGGTGAAGCCATATAAAATATGTTTTGGGTGCGTTGACGCCAGGAGAGGGGGCGAGGGTAGCGGGAGGAAAGGGCAGCAGAGAAAGAGAGCGAGAGACACGCTCAAAATGCCAATTAGGTTGGACGACAAGCTCTCTCAAGTGCCACAGAAAAACAACAAAAAACTGTCGAAAAAACCATAAAAAAACAAAACTTTCAAGTTTATTATGCGTTGGGAATGCGAAATATACAAGATCATGTTGCCAGAACAAACAGAACTATAACGCGAATTGTCTGGACCCGAGGGACCCATTCACCCATACCCCTGGAAACGAAGCCCCCCTTATCATAAGCGATCGTGCTCAAGAAATCAAATAAATTATGTGGTCAGCCCAAACGAACGATAAAAAGCGATAAAACTTAAAGAAAACAGAGCCGAAAAAAGAGCAAAAACACATTGTTGCCTTATGGGCTTTCATGTTGGATTAATGTCTGGGGCCACAGAACCGAAGCCCCAGAGCAGAGCCTCAAAAAGTTAACCAAAAAGTTGTCGCCAGTGCGGGCTTCTCTTCTGCTCAATCAGTGACTCTCTCTCTGTCTCTCTCTCACTCTGTCATTCTTTGCAGAGGTAGTATATCATTTTTGGTAGGCTTCGCATTGATTTAATCACAAAATCACACACAAAACACGTTTGCCCTACGAGGTGTCAAACTATTTTTCTAATTAACCGAATCTGGTGGCAGGGAAGTGGCCATAAAGTCGGTCTTAAACCTGAACAAAATTAATCAACTTTGCTTATTTAATGTTGGCCACTTGATGAATTCGGTTTCCCCCGCCCCCACCCACAGAATTAATGATGTAATACATTAGGATGGGCTTCGTCTAGGGTGGGCTCCTCATTATAAATTCTATTGCGTCAGCAAATGAACACGGCCGTAAATATGCTAAAATTATGGCAAAGATGGCGCTGACACGGTCTCGATGATGAAGAGATGACGACGATGCTGATGCAGATAGGACCCAAACGAACTCAATGGACCTACCTCAGTTAAACTGATAAACTTCCCGAGATACAGCTACAGATAGTGTCCACGTAGCGTGCTCATTTCCGACTACCGATAAGATAACCTCAAGTCTCAAGTAGTATCTAGATATAGATGTTATCTTTAGCGGGTGAAGTGGGTGAAGCGTTCTTATCGGAGAGGAAACTTTAAGGTCAAAACGCTTCTCAATTTAATTACCTGGAAATGGTGGGATAAGCAATGATGAAATTGCTTACGTGGAATACCCAAGTATGGCTGACATTTCCATATGATGTCTTAGAATTTATGAAATTTATTGCTCCTATTTTGAGCACAAGAGAAATGTGTACACATTCAATACTGAATACATATCCGCCAGCACTCGAACTCCCACAGTTTTATTTCTCCCTCTCTAAGCCCTCGTTCTCCTTTTGACATGCCAAATTAATGTGCATTTAATATGTTTTGAATTTCAATGAAAATACCAAAAATGTGGCGAAAAATTTCCGGCATAAATCGGCGCCGGTTTTTCACTCGCATAGGCACATAAATCTTTTCCAGTTCCTGCACGACCCTGCCCCCGCCGCCGCCACCGACGCCTGTGGCGGTGACAGCCACAAAAAGCTGTCCGCTGTTTATGCAAATTGCAAACAATTCAAGGATCCTCATTTCCCCTCGAGTATGGAAAATGGAATTCATATTTGTGGCCTGTTTGTTACTGTTTTTTTTGTTGCTTCCAATTAGAATGTTGGTCAATGATTTGTTGAACAATTTAATGTGAAATTGATTTTCATCTAATTCGTACATTAAGTAATGCAAAATTATTTATAATATATTTAATTTAGAATGGGAAATTACGCACACGCTGCGTGGAAAGCTAATTGAATCAGTATACGCTTCAGGCAGGAAGGCAGGTGTACGGGGGGCAGGCAGGCAGGCAGGTGGTTGGGCAACAGAAGGTTGCATCAAATGCCAGCGGCTGCATTGGCATTTTTAATGCAATTTCACTTGCAACAGCGCGAGTGGCACTGCCACAGCACACTTCTAACCCCGTACCCGTATCCCTCCATGTACGAGTACGAGTATGTGTGTGTGTGTGGAAAAAGTTCACGAAACATTCTCAAGTAGAGGCGTGGCAAAAAGGAAATGCTAAAATGTTGCTTGCAAGTGCAGAGGAAAAAAAAGATTGAAATATGTGCACGGAGCAAGAAAAAATGTTGTAGTACCCCATCCTGCTACTCAAACACACACTCCGCTCCCTCCCTGCCCGCTCTCCCCTATTTGTCGCTTTTGTTGTGCATTTATTTTTGTTAGTTTTCATTTTCTTTGAGCAGCTGCCGTGCCATTTTCCCCCACCAGCCCGTCCGTTCGTTCGTTCGCTTGTTTGTTTAGCTGCTCGGCATTGCTAATCCAGTGCAAGAAAATGTTCCCGCTGCCATAGATTTTCCCGGGTATTGTCTGGCTGACAACAAGCCATTTGTTGCAGTTGCAAAGTGAGAACAAGAATGGGGAACACGCAAAAATCTTCAACATGGAGCAGGCTTCTTCTGATGCTGCTTATGCGCTTAATTTGAATTTGTTTAGCGGAAATGTGACAGCGAAAAAATTGCCAAGCAAACATGATGCTGATGGAGTGACGTCTTTAGCGAAGATTGAGAGCCAGCCCCACACATGGAGTGTGAAGTCTTAAGAGAGTGAGAGCTGATGGACTTCCAGCCTTGGGGAAAACAATGTGCTCTAATGACACTGGCTTAAGTTGTGCTATGAAATGAGCAGTAATTCGGATGCCAGATGGGTTCTGTCTTTAGTTTTCAATAAATAAGAAAAATTTCTGATATTTTATACATTTTATACTCACACAGTTTGCTCTTTCTGTTGCAGGTAAAACTCTCATCCTCTGAATGCCAGCATTGGTAAATATTTGAACTCCAATGTTCCCCATACTACAACATTTTTTTCCTTAAACTAAAAATAAAATAAAGAAAAAATGCAATTCCACATTCGATATACAAATAGCGGCACACAATTTTGTGTTCGTTTGGCAGACATATTTTCCAAATACATTTTTTTTTTTACTTATTTGTTGATTTTGCACCCCGTCCGCCAGTGCGTATGTGCAATGCCATACATAACGCATACGCCGCGTGCACGCCACGCCACGCGCAATTAAGCAAAACAAAATGCGATCGCAGAGCGTACATAAAAATAAATAAATACCGAAATGCCGAAACACTGAACCACTGAAATACCCAAAAGCCAAAATGCGAATAAAAAAAAAGAAATAATAAAAATTAACTCTGAGCATAAAATATTCTCAATTTAACGACGGCGTGTGCATAATAAATAAATTTCAAATTTGCACGATAATTAATAAACAATCCGTAGTAGGGGCAGTTGCAGTGGCTGTGGTGTGGGGGGTGTGGGGTGGGCGTGTTGCAGTCAAACACTTGACCATAATCAGTCAATCAGCCGGAAAAATGGGGACGTTGTTGTTTCACTTTTGCCTGTCGGCCCGCTAATGAAGTTGTTGTGTTTTCGCGCTGTTTGTTTGCCTTAAAGTTGGCAACCCACGCATATATCTATATGCATATAGATATAGAGATATATGGACATATATATGTATGTTGGTTGGTTGGCTTGGTTGGGTATGGCTGTTGGCAGCTTTGTGGACGCACAGCCGACTGCAGTTTTGGTCGAAGCCAATTAAGCGCATCAATTTGGTCTGCTTTGGCTGTTTAGTGCGTGCGGGGGAATACACGGGACGCGGGCCACATGTCGAATAGCTAATCAGACACTTTGGGGTCATTTACAATGCAGATTTCAATGCATACTCGGCTGCAAGGGTAATGCCCGAGGGGGCTCCGACATACTCTCTGTAATTGCTTAATTTTCCATTCAAATTATTTCACTATTAGTGGAGTTGCAGCTAGTTCTGCCACCAAAGCTTTCAGCTTTTGTTTATCTATTGAAATGATCTCTGGCTTAGCTCTACACAACTTTTTTTCCACGGTTTCTCACTCAATTACGATGATCTCTGGATCTTCAGAGATTGCTTTGCCTTTGGCCTCCACGGCTTCACCTTTGCCTTTGCCATTTGCACTCCCATTCTCATTCCCATATCCATCCATGTGTGAGCTGACCCAGTTAAGTGCTGGAAGTGCGTACGAGTCGGTCCGTAGGTAGGTGCTGCTGTTGCTGTTGCTGCTGGCTAGCTGGTCGGCTGGTCGGCTGGCAGGCTTCTGTCGTTGAAGGAGGTCAACAATGGAGTGCCACTTAATCCACAAAAACACTGTGCGAGAGCCGTCGATGAGCACAAACAACCAGCAGAAGCTACAACAATCAGTAGAGAAAAGAGTGTCGAAACGAAACGAGTGTGGAGAGGGGAGGAAGGGCAAAAAAATATGTCTGCAAAAAAAAGAAAACGCAAATTTCTGAAATCCCTTTTGAACCCCGAACCCCAACGGCGTAGACTGCGAGTCGCAACATCAGCATTCAGACTTTGAGGCGCCAAAGGGCTGGGGACTGGCGCTGGTGCTGGCTGAAAGCTGGCCGGAAAGGATACGCTTGTTAGCAGCGGAAGTGGCACCCAGATAAGACAAAGATAGAGAGAGAGAGAGAGAGCAGCGGCGGCCATTGTTGCCCATTGTTCCAGGGACATTGTAATTAAACGTTTAATGCGATTGTTGCCGCTGCTCTCTGGGAGTAGTCAACTCACCCTCTAGGAGCTGTTGCCGCTCTGTTAATTGGGTCACTTGGAATGCATTTTTAGCGTTTATTCAAATCGTTGGCCCTGCAGCTCCATAATGAAGATGTTTCTCTCAGGTTAAGCCACTTAATTGACTTTCATTGCTGTTGCCAGTGCAGTTTGTCTGGGATGTTGCCAGTGTCTGTGTCCAGTTCCAGTTCCAGTGCCTGTGCCTGTTCTGTTCCACCTGCAGCAACTCAATTAGCTTTCAGTAGAGAAACTTCTCTGCAAGAGTTTAGCATTCTGCATAATTTGTGGGTCAGTACAAAAGCCTCTACAACAATAAATTGCACTCAAATGGAAATGCTCGAGAATTTTCCACACTGAAATGCATTGGGTTAAGGGTTTTTCCTTGGGCACAAAACATTCACCATGGCAATGCCAGTGCTTCAGTGTTTATCTTGGCCTCTTCAGACCCTCTGATTGACCATCCATTGGCTTGGCTAATCGTTCGGCGCTGTTAATTAAGTCGTGCCCTGGGCATGCTAGGAAAAAAGACTTCAACAACCAAGAAAAAGAAAAATTGTTGTTAACTAGAGAAGCAAAAAGACATTTCAATTTTCCATGGATGCCGGGGAAGGGGCAGCTGCGAGACTTTTCGCCAAAAGTTGAAGCGCAAAAACAAAAGCGAAGCGTGGAAAATACTTATTCTTTATTCTTCCTTTCGGTTGTCAACATTTTGGCAATTTGATTAAGTCCAATTTGTGCGACGTTTTACTGCCACGCCCACCCGGGGAGATCGGTTTATTTGCGCTCAACTTTGCAGTTAAATAAGACAACAAGAATTTATTCGCACAACTTTTGCTGGGTCTCCATGGGTCTCCATGGGTCTCTCTGGGTTCGGTTTGGTTCTGTTCGGTTCCGTGGCTTGTGACGGCAGTCCATAGTACGTGTGTGTGTGTGTGTGTCTCTGTGTGTGTTGGTGACTGTATGTAGTATATGTGGGCGGGAAATTGTGATTCCATTAGGAAAAGTCTGCAACTCAAATGTCATTTAAGTTTTGTTGGCTGGGAAAAGTGTTCTAGAGGGGGTACCCAGATGCCAGCAGCAGGACCTAACTCCAGGATCATGTTTGGGAGCATGTTAGCTCGGTATAACGCGACACTGGAAACGAGACAACAAAAAAGAATTTACATGATAAATATAATTACACAAGGAAATAGAAAATGCAATTTTCCATCACGTAACCAGTGCCAGTCCGAGTCATCTGTGTGGGCGATTGAATTTTTCATGGATCGATTTTGATGAATATTGCAATTCAATTTCCATTTTGGGGCCGAATATTTTTCGATCTAATTATGGGCAAATTGAGCCATTGTCGTAATGGATCCACCGCAGGCTGTAGCACACACAAGGGAGCAGCAGCACACATGGAGCGGAGTACAGTTGTGCACGAATGCTGGCAGAGAGACATGCAGGACATGCAGCAGCAGTTGTGTTCACTCAAACTAATCAGTTGTTTCAATATTTGCCCCCAAAGGCGAAGGCGAACAAGGACAAAAGTCATCAGTAATGAATGAAGGGGTTCGAGGAGGTAACGGAGCAATGGCGGGAGCAGTGCAGACAGGAAACGGAAACAAGCGACGAAGAGCGGAAGAACGGAAGCGCAGTGCAGTGCTGATGCAGATACAGATACGATAAGCGGGATGTCCCCACACATATCGTCGATTTGGGGGAAGAATATGTACACGAGCACAGGGCTAATTGATTTTCTCGCACCCCCAAAGCGGTTGCTATCCGAAAATACGAGTAGCCTTCATTCAGTCTTAACGATAGGTTCCACTGCCTCCTACCCCTGCCACTTCCATTACTTTTGTTGATTTAAATGCGTTTGCATAAAATGCGGCTAATTAAAACTTGTGGAGAGCCCACTCCACACCACACCACGAAAAAAATGAAAACGGTTAGCACAAAGTAAAGAAACTCTGCTGGAGAGGGCGCAAAAGGGGAAAGGAAAGGCAAATATGAGAAAAATAAAATAAAATGAAATGAAAGCAAAGAAAAACCAACTTCAGTTGAAGAGAAAAAACTTATTGAATTTTCATGAACTTTTGCGCCCATAAGAGCGGAAGGGCTTCTCCATTTGCGAGACTCAAAGGCGGTACAAAGAGGGTCACAAATGAATGCGGATAATCGACATGAAATGTACCCTGAAAAGAAGGAGAAATTAAGAGATTTATTATATGGTTGCTCCACGCAGCAGGCACAGATCCTGGATCCGTCAGGGCATTCCATTGAGGAAGTTCCTGAAGGTTTTGCTTAAGAAGTTACCACATTCATTGTCAGGCTGTTCCAGGGATTTCCGCTTGGCCCGAAGTGCCGTCGCTCATTGTAAGTCAAATAAATAAAATGTTGTTCCCTCTGCACTGGCACTCCCGCAGCAGCAGGACACTCGGCGCCCACTTGAGCAGCAGCAGGACATGGGGACAGCGGACAGCGGACGATTGTGCAAATGAGCAATAAGAAAAGCCAAACCAAACGCTTGGGCTGTTAATGCTCGCGCATTAAAATACATAAAAAGCAGCCCCGAAAGGCAAAGGAAAAAAAAGGAATTCAGAAAAAAGAGAAAATAATTCGTATAGAAAAAAAAATGTAAGGCTGTTTGTGGAGAGGCGGCCCCTCCGGCCATGGTCCAGTTGCCAATTTCTTGGCCTCTTTCTTGTGTTGCCATCATCAGGGCCGGGCCGCCATCAAGCATAATCAAGCCGCTGCTGCTTAAGTTTTAATTTTTTCTTGCTGCTGCTTCTGTCGCTGCTGTCTGCAGATGTTAATGTTCCATTAAAGATGCCGCAAACTTCTCATGGAGACGACGCGGAGTGTACTGCCATGAGTATATGTTTGTTCCACTGCCAGGCGCTAGTTGGCAATGGCATTTGCCATAAACAAATCTCGAGTGCTCTTCCTGCTTCCAGCTCCGTTCTCCGTTCGGTACACGGCATTCGAGTGTGTTTGTGTGGATTATAATGCTTGGTAGGCCCGTGGGCTGTGGCTGCATAAATATCCAAAACTTACGGCCCATAAAAATCAATTCCCCTACACATATACAGGGAGGAAGTACCACTAGGGGGAGCGATTCTGACGTTGGTCTTTTGTTTATTTGCATTTCCTGCCAACCCCCCACCGCCCGAAACAGACTTCCAAACGGAAGTTCGCATGTCAGTCGCTCACTCCTTGACTTTGGAATGACGGCAGAGCATGATGATGGGGCATGCAGTATGGGGCTGTGGATGATCATAAAATCAGCCAAAGGCTGGCCACAAACTTTTTTTATTTACGTGCCCCCAGGCTTCACTTAGAAAAATTACTAAGGCCCCTGCCCCTTTCACTGCCATTGAATACCCGTAACTTCTAGCATTTATGATTAAAGCTCATGGAGAAGACATTAAAACCTTTTGAATGGATTCAGACGGCAAGTTCTGTGATTCAGCTATTGTTGTTTATAAAAACACTATCATAAAAATGATGAAAATATCTTACGATATTCGCCATTCGCTGAGGTCTGTGCTGACAGTAGGAACTAGACAGCATACATTTGCAGCATGTCTCTAATTTATATCCAACGAGTGACGTTGGATGAAGTGAAAATTTACACATATTTTATTTTAAATATTGTATCAAGTATTTCGTCAGTTTCTATTTTGAGTTCCGTTTTAATGGGTTTTCGCTCTCGTTTGCACACACATTGAAGAGCTAACACGCATAGTTGGTGCAATATCTATTTTTTTTGGCACTCGCCACACTACAAACCCACAAAGAGATTACCACAAGTACATACATACATATGCACACATATCCTATGTAAATCTTGGGGGTTATTGCAGATAATCTCAAGCCTTTTTCACCATAATTTAGCCAGCTAATTGGTTCACACTTTTCTTTTCCTCGATTGTTGGTTTCCCCTCCACACATTTTTCCCCATGGTTTTGTGGGGTGTGTGAAACTAGAAGCGTGCCAATTTTCTTGGCAATTTTCCTAGACTCTATTTTTGAACACGAAATTAGTCATCCACAAAAGCAAAAGCGAACGGAACGGAACACAAGACTCGCACAATTTTCCATTTTAAAGAAAATATACCTACACATATATAGAAGGGCATTGCGTAGCAAACACTTGTTGCGACAGTCTCCCTCCGCGATTCTAATTGACAATTAATTGTTTTTTTTTTCCGTGGGGAATTTATTTCGAGGAAACTTTGGTAGGCCTTAAATTCCGTAAAATTTATGGCACCCGGCAATCATTTAGGCCTTCATTTATGTCAGGGCTTTGTTGTCTTTAAATACGAGTGTATAAATATTGTACGAGGAAAAATATATACATCACATTTTTCATGATTTATTTGCAACATTGGAATGAACAGTGATTATTGTGTTTTTTGTTTGTTTTTTTTTTTTGTATTTCCTTTGCCATTCGAAATTTGGGTTAAACTTGATATATTTTCCATTGAAATTTCGATGTTTTTATCCTACATTGACACATGGATTGATGCACTGAATGACTGATGTGATTGAGCGACTGTTGAAATGGCACGAAACACGAGTCCCCCACTGCAGTGGCCCGAACAGGCCATAACAATTGACAATGGCATTTGGCGTACATGATGCGTAAATCAATTCCCTTTTTTTATTCTTCAGTTGTACTATAGATATATATTTCGAAATTGTATGACACCTGAACGAGAGTCCGAGTGGCAGAATAAAATGGAAAATGTATAAATTGTCACAAACACATTCAGGCAGGGCAGCTGTCAAATCAGTTGGAAAACATGTCAGCCGCATGTGCGGGCTAAGGTCTAGAGGCAAGTACTATAAATTGGCCATTTGGTTTTTGGGCCAGGACTTCGTCTGCTACTCCGTCTCCGTGCTCCGTGATTGATGTCGCTCACAGCTTGACATGGAAATGACACGGCCGAGCATTCAGCATTTTCCACTGAATGAATGAATGAGGGCAGTGCATAGAGTTTTCCACAGTGTGATTGCAGGCTGCGAATATTCCCACTGATGTGTGGAATGGTTAATTTGGATGCATAATTTCAATCATTTAACCACATCGTTACCACATAAAATTCGATTTGGCCGCATTAAATGGCTGCAATATTGATGACATTTTCTTTCTGCCATCGATGGCCTGATCGATGCAATTTTAATGGACTCTCTCACCCATTAGCCATTAACCGAATAAAATAAATACATGTAGCCATGCGAAAATGATTTAATTAAGCTGCATAAAACATTCAGCTCTGACTCGTGCCACTCGAGGCCACATGGAAATGGGAACGGCTCATGAAAAATTCACTAGAACCTACCACAACAAAAGGTCGAGCGCAATTAGCAGGGCTATAAATACACTGTCCATTCAGGGACGGGACAGACGTCAAGATGCATATATATGTGTACATATATCGAATAGTGGGGCAGAAGCAAGAGGGCATATAAATAAAGGATGTCCAAAAATACAAATGAAATGCACAGCCCAGACATGGGGTGGGGCGGGAGCGAATACATTTTCAAGTTCATGCCAACGAGATTGTCTCGAGAATAGAAGTAGCCAAAGGTCAAGGGGCAGCTCCGAGTCGTGTCCCCTTTGGAGTGCACCGCAAATTGAATTCAAATTCGCAAACGTGCCTTCCACATGTGTGGGCAAGCTTAGAGCTGAGGGACCTTAGGGAGTATTCAGTGCATCATTGTGGACAAAAATGGTCCCAGCTCAAGAGTCCATTCCAGGCCACACGACCCATATTGAAGAAGAGACGAGAAGATATTCGAATGAGAATAAACAGAACCTAAAGCACAGACACAGATTCCGATCGCTGCAACATCTCACAGCTGTCCCCCCACACGCACAGATGCAGACACATTATAGAAATGAAAATATTTTTGCTTAAGTCAAATGCATTTTCCACTTGTAAAGCGAACACACTATTCCACCCCTCTTTTTCGCTTTTTCGTACATATTTTTCAATATTTCATATTTATGGGCTGTCTCATGACCTGCAGCAATAAAAGTTTTATGGATGCGCTCTTGACAACCGCCACAGATACAGCCACAGCCACAGCAACATGTTGCTGGGACGCTGGGATGTTGTGATGTTGGAGGTTGGCTGCTGGCGATGACAGGCCTCGTTGTGGCCGTTTGTGGAGAGGAGGAGCGCCTCTCTAATCTCCACAAGATGAAGCGGCCAGCCATATGGAAAAGTATTTCAAAAAGATTGCCAAACGCTGATAAGCCGGTGAATGCGGCAGGCACGAACTCCCCGAAAACCATTTGAAATTGATTAGAGAGGGAGAGTGGCAGTGGCAGGGGCACGAACGAGAGTAGAGCATCGTCTGAGATAAGCGTTTAAGATACCATCGGGGATCGGGCGCATTAGAGACGGAGCCAAACGGTCGCCGCTGCCGCTGCTCTTTTTGGCAGTAGATCTTTTTAGATACTCTACCATTTCGAAGTGGTTTGAAATGGTGAACTAGAGGGAACATTGGTATATATACTCTGAAAGAGAGTTAACACCTTTTGTGACTGGAAAACAATCAAATTCGAATCAAATTTGGTAATATTATATCTGTTAGGGTATCTCAAGCATCCGCATCCCCATAAATAGCGCATTTTGTTTCTGGTTTATAATGATTTGTGGCTGGCTAGCTTCCTCTGGCTTCCCCCCTCGCTCTCCGCGCACAGCACAATAAAAAGATTGCGGAAACTTTCTTCTGGGCCAAAATGGAGCAATTGTGTTATACCTTTGAGTGAGTGGAACCTGAGATGCTGTCGCTGTCGCTGCTACTGCTGCTGCGCCTGCGCTGCCTGCCCTTGCCCCATTCATGACTCTTTTTGTGCAACAGAGCGCCATTGTTCGGCGGCACCAGACTGCTGCCTGCCGCGAGCTTTTCTCGCTGGCTTGCATTATGAAATGGAAAGCCCACAGAACGGGGATTTGGCTGTAGCCTGGCAAATGAGCTGCCTTCTCCATTCCATTGTCATGAATGGTGGGGGGGGAGGGCTCTTAGAACTTAGAACACACTTAGAATGCATAAATTGGCAATGAGACGAGCTAATGAGACGGGCTGGTTGGCTGCGCTCCTGACGGAAGCAAAGCCAAGACAAGGTTGCCTTTGCAGTTGCAGTTGCTGTTGTTACTTTGACATGCTGCTGCCTCGTGGAATATCTTCACGAGCTTCCACGTTTCTGGCATTATAAACACATTAAGTATTCAGCAAAACATTTTCATTTGGATGCAGCATCAGTGGCTGCCTGAGGAATGGGGCAAGGGAGAGAGCCTTCTTTCACCTCGGCAGGCGGTTTATTAATTCAATTGGAAATGTATTTTCGACGAAATTGCAGCCTTTTGTGAGTGTGTCCCGGAGTGCAGCTAAAAATTTGCATAATTGAGTGTTGCCAGAGAGATGTGTGCATGCACATAGACAGAGGGGCAAAAGAGGAAAAGCCTGCACTGACAGGTGAGCCAAGGGAAATTGTAATTGCTTTCTCTCTCCAGGTCTTCCTGTCTGGCAATGTTGCATGCGGCAAAAGTGCGCCAAATTGCTGGGAGTTGTACTCGTAAACTGCCGTTCTATGCCACACTGATGGCAATCAAATTCAATCAATTTAATTAAGCCGCCATAGGGGCGTGGCATTATCGTTGGGGCAGGGTCCTCGCTCCCCTGGCGGATACGCAATATATATGCCAGAGACTTGTCTGTGCCTGTGTCTGTGTCTGTGTGTGTGTTGTGTTTTATTTTTAACGCACGTTACGCACGTAGTGGAATGCTAAAAATATAATGTTGTACGAGCATACACTTGTCTTTATATAGCCGCCATAACATCGAGTAACAAACTGTCACGGAGAAAGCATAGGAGAAAGCTCTACTCTGGTTCTGGTTCCGGGCTTAGGCGGTTTAGGGTTTGGTGTTCTTCGGGCAATCTCTGGGCCTTGGCTATATAATCAAGCGGCCATAAAGCAGACGACGAACGTGCGAGCAACACGTACAAATGGCCCAAAAGGGATGTCAGTTACCCAAACTATTGCTCTGGCCAAACAAATTCATACAAAATGTAGGAGAAATGACTTCATTTTTCCCACCAATCATATCCACACACACACACACACCGCACAACATACACATCTCTGTTGTTACAGTTCGCCGGAATATCCCTCGTAGAGTGGAGTTGCCTTCTTTTTATTTTTTGTGTTCTGTAGAAATTTGTAATTCCCCAATGAGTCTGAAGCTCGGGGAAATTCTCATGCTAAACACGAAAAGAGAGCGATTTACTGGCACTTTTTCTTTATTTTCTCCTCTCAGGAATATGTGTGTGTGTGCGCGTCTCTGCCACTGCCACTGTGTGGCAGACAACATAAATAACATGAGCCGCAGCGAGGAACAAGATGCCAAACATGCGCTCGGTTTTTCCCTCCATTTCCTCTGTGCTTTTCTTTTGTAGCCAAGCCGCTGGATAATAAAAACCAAATAAAGCAAGGGCGAACCCAACACACCGACCGCCCTGCCTCCCTACCACGCTCCCTCCTTCGGCAGGGGGAAGCCGCAAACAGAGAAGAAAAGAAAGTGAAATTTCACACACGCGCCGCAAACAGAAAAGGAAATATCTCCTCTTCATGCATAAATAAATAAGAAGCGTGAACTTGAATTGATTTGCTTAAGAGCACCCCGCCTTTTTTTCTTAACCGTAAAAACATCATAATTATAGCGAGGTAGCAATTTGTATGGCAACGGGTCGTATGAGCATCGCTGGGGCATAAGGAAGTTTGTTATGGCACAAACAGGCATACAATTTAAACCGAATGTCAAGAGAAAAAGGTTAAATGCAGCTGTAAAAATTGTGGGCCCCAAAGGGCTGGCTGCAGCCTGCCGGTGGGGGGGCAGTGGGAGCCTGGAAAAGATTTATGAAAAATTGCCTGCTGCTGCTGCGTCGAGGGGCTTCACAAGTAAACAAGATAACATGGCCGAAACACACACTTACAGACACACTTACAGGCATGCCAAACACACATGCATCTGTATGTTTGTATGTTCCTGTGAACGGAAATGAAAATGTAAACTTTATGACAGAACTTTCGACTTCTCTCTCTCATATTTTTTTTTTTACCAGCCCATCCCGCTGCCGGCTCCTGCTGTTCGTTTGGATTTCCGTTCGTTCTTTCCCCATTTTTCCTTTTTTTTTTTTTTTTTTTGGGTGGCCCACCAACGATGCGGCTGTATGTTTATCAAATAAAATATATAAATCAAAAACTATATGGCCTCAGGTCATGCCACGCCCACTCATACTTTGACCCCTTTTCAGGCCGAAAAAAAGAAACGTGTGCGTAAAAAACTAAGAAGAAAAATATTTTCAAAGGTCGCGGCGTGTTATACCCTATCTATTTCATCTATTTCACTCGCTAACGCATTCTTCTGCACGACAAACTGCTGCACAAAATCCAAATGCCCTTTTTGTAGGGTATACAAACTGAATAGAAAACGCAGAGGAGTGGTGGAGTAACAGTAGCGAAATAAATAATCAAAGCTGCCATAATTTACAGTCTCGTTTTTATTTTGAATTGAATTTTATCTGAATAAACCAAAAAAATGCCAAAGCCATTTTGTGGCCAATGGAAACAAGAACAAATAAAAAACATAAATACACAGAGAAACAGAGAGAGAGAGAGCGATAGGGGCCTGCATGGGTTAAAACTGGGTTAAAATGACAAAACGGAATTGGCATCGGGAGATGACTGTAAACAACAATTTTTCAGTTAAACATTTGTTGGCCTTTCTTCGCCCTCTTCTTCGCTCACTTCACTGCTCATCACCTTTTTCCCTCTCCCCCACCCCCTCTCTCTATCTCTCTCTCTTTCTGTGTCTGTCTGTTATTGCACATTTCCCCACAAAAATTGTAATTTCATTTTTATTGGTTTTTTTACAAATTCGTTTGCCGTTACTCGTTTCTGTTTATGCATTTTAATGGCTCGACGAAGAAAATTTGGCAACAGAATTTGGCCTGCAAGCAGCCGGCGCTTTGGCAGCACTCATTCTCCTCCATCTCCGCCCCAGACGTTTGATCTGTGCCCCCTGCCCTGCCCTGCCCTGCCCTGTCGTGCACCGCCTCAACCATATGCTGCCCCACCCCGACCCTGGCACAATATCAAAGTCAAATTGTGTGTAAAATTCTGTTGTTGCTGCTGCTCGTCTTCCTCTTTCTCTCTTAGCCCAAATATAATCATCAACGGCGGGAAATGTTGTAACCAATTCAAAGCTGATGACTAAATGATGAGGGAAAATGATGAGGAAAAGCGCTGGGTGAGAAACGGAGGGAAAGCAAAGCAGGCAGGGCATGCGTCATGTTTCCATATCATTAGAGTTATTTATTGAATCAATTTGATGGCCAAAATTGAACAGGCAATCTTCTGCTTATGGATCATCAGGCATAACCCATCCAAACCGAATATATTGGCTTGTCATCCAAGAGGATTACCCAGCCCCAGCCCCAGCACCATTCCCAGTGGCTGCCACAGCCCCAAACCCTACATAGAACCCAATCCTAATTGCATTAATTTACCCCCTGTCTGGCAGCTCGATATTCGAGCGGGAAAATGGGAGCACTGCACTGACTGAAAATCCCTTGTAATCTGAGCTTGCCAAAGAAATCATGGTCACAATCCTTTGGCTTTTGTCTCGCTGGCACTCTTCCACATTCTGACATTCTGCCACTCCGACACGCTGAGAGTGTCGCTGCCTCGATGTGCGGCAGAAGTTCTGCAGAAACTTGTTGAAAAATTGCAAAACGTTAATCAAAGTTAAGCGGCGTAACGCAGACGGCGATGCCGACGTCAAAGTTAATTAAATTACAAAGTTATTTAATACTTTGGGAATCGTTGCCGTTTGCCGTTGGCTGCCAGGATGGAGAAGGATAGACACTGAGGCAGCCTGTGCCGTGCCGTGCCGTGGCTGCCAGCAGGAATCAGTGAAGCATCCATCCAGCCAACCAGCCAGGTAGCCAGGTAGCCATTCAGCCAGCATCTGCTCTTGGTCGCTTTGAACTCTGGCCTCTGTCCCGGTGCCCTTTGCCTCATTTGTTCTGCAGCAGGTGGAAGCAGAACCCCCTGTCCTCCCCAAGCAAAAGGCACCTGGCTCCAGACAGCAACTCTATCAGAATGAAGGCAACGGCAACGTGTTGGCAGCTCTTAATGAAATGTAATTGAAATAAATTAATTTTTCTCGCACTTTTCCGTCGAGTGCAGGGCTGGGCCTGCAGCCCTTCCCCAGATTGTAGTTTTATTCAGTGTTAAGCCCCCATATTTATGCATTCTTTTTGGGCTTCTTCTGGTCCTTGTTCCCCTTGTTCACCGCAGAACTCGAACGCTTGTTTGATTCCTTACTGGCATTATCTTTTGCGGCGCCTGAAGTTGCAGCTGCTGACGTGGAAGGACTTTCCTCGCGCTTCTTCCTGTCGGTATTCTTCGGCACTTTGACTAGACTTTTCTGGTTTCCTCTTGTTTTTGCCACATCAGCAGTGCCAATTATTTTTGGAAACATTGCAAAATTCAATTCAGCTTTCTTCTCAGATCTTGTTTGAACTTTGTTGGTATTTCTACCGGCATTATCGCTTCCGGAGCCTGAAGTGGAAGGCTGCTCAACCTCGGACCCACGCACCTTGAATACATTTTTCTTTTTTTCTTCTACCTTTGGCACCTTCTTCTGGGCTTTCGATGTGTCCATCATTTGTGGAGCCTTCGCCAGATTCAAGTCAGTTTCCACATTCTTGTTCTGTCTTGTCTCCGACCGTGTTTGATATTTGTTGGCTTTCTTGCTGGCATTTTCTTTTCCTGAGCCCGAGGAGGAAGCCTGCTCAACCTTTTCTTTGCGCTTTTGGTCAGCGATAACTCTTTTTTGGGATATGGCCACAGTAACTAGATTTCCTTTGGTTTTCTCTACTTGTGACACATCATCAGTGGCTTTTCCAGTAGGAGATATGTTCTGCTGGATTTTCGATGAGTCTATACAGGAAAGCAGTGGATAATCAAGTGAAAACAATAAATTAAATAGCATCTAATACCAAGAATACCTTCGGTGGTCCCTGCGGTCCTGGGGGAATCCTCAATGTCGACTATTTGTGGGACCTTCCCAAGATTGGAGTCAGTTTTCGAACTTTTTTTATATTTCTCCTGCTTCTTGAGCTTCTTTTCAGAACGGGCTTCCTGGGATTTCCTACTAAAACTATCGGTTCCGGAGCCTGAAGTGGAAGCCTGCTCAGCTATTTTTACATCGATCACTTTATTCACGGATATCGGAATGTTTTCCTTATTATCCTCTTCTTGTGACACATCAGTGGCTTTTCCAGCTGGAAATAAATTACACTGTAACTTCGATGTGTCTATATGGGAGAGCGGGAAGTTAAGCGTCAAGTGGAAACGATAAAATGAAATTTAAATCAAAAGTCACAAGTACCTTGACTGGTAGCTGCCTTTTTTGGTGGAGCAGCTGTGCCAATTATTTTTGGAATCTTTGCTAGATTCAAGTCAGGTTTCACATCTTTCTTGTTGTCATTTTTGTTTGCTGAGGCCGAAGAGGATGCCTGCTCAGCCTTTTCTTCGCGCTTCTGCTCAGCGATAATCTTATTCTCTGACTTGTCATCCGCATATCCAGTACGAAATATGTTTTTCTGGATGTTCGATGAGTCTACAAGGGAGAGCAGGCAGTTTATTATGTGAAAATGATACCATGAAGTAGAACAGAATCCCAAGAATACCTTCGATGGTCTTTGGCCCTTTGGATGGATTAGCAGTGTCAAAACTCTGTGAAACCTTCGCCAGATTCAACTCAGTTTTAGAAACTGTGCTTGATTTCTCCTGCTTCTTGTGTTTCTTCTCTGAACGGCTTCGTTTCCTGTGAGATTTCTCCCTGACACTCTTTCCGGAGCCTGAAGTGGAAGCCTGCTCGACATTTTCTTCGCGCTTCCTTGTAGCGATATTCTCGTGCTCGGTTATTGGCGCCTTGAATACATTTTGCTCCTCCTCTAATTTCGTCACCACGTTCTGCTGTATGTTCGCTGGATCTACAATGGAAAACAGAAAGTTAATCAATTGAAAACAATCAAAGCACACCTTCGCACCTTCAGCTGTCTCTGGCATCGTGGGGGAATCCACAATCTCAATAATCTCGTCTGTGTTTAGTATTTCTGGCGGATCCTTTGCAAGATTTAAGTCAGTCTTTTTTTGGTTTTTTTTAGATGGTTTCTTTGTTACTTTACAAATATCAAATGGTTCATCCAAATCGATGTCTTCTCTGTCGCTGGGCATTCCCAAGTCGACATGAAAGGGCGTCTTTGCGGTACCAGGAGGCTTTGGTTCCATTAAAAATGGGTTGTGGACTTTCTTCCCACCTTCAGTTGTCTCTGACATAGTAGGGGAATCCACAATCTCAATTATCTCGTCTGTGTTTAGTATTTCTGGCGGATCCTTTGCAAGATTTAAGTCAGTCTTTTTTTCTAAAAGATCGCCCAGCGCAAGTTCTTTTAGGGTCTTGTTAGATGGTTTCTTTGTTACTTTACAAATATCAAATGGTTCATCCAAATCGATGTCTTCTCTGTCGCTGGGCATTCCCAAGTCGACATGAAAGGGCGTCTTTGGGGTACCAGGCGGCTTTGGTTCCATTAAAAATGGGTTCTGGACTTTCTTCGGACCCATATTAAATAGATCATCCATATCGCTGTAGTTTGGATCGTTGTCTCTCTCGCGGCTCATTCCCAAATCGCCATGAAAGGGCGTCTTTGCGGTACCAGGACGCTTTGGTTCCATAAAGAATGGGTTCTTGACTATCATCGGTTGCATATTAAACAGCTCATCCATATCGATGTCCTTTGGTGCGTTACCAGCAGGCTTTGGTTCCACAAATAATGGATTCCTGACTATCATAGGATCCATATTAAATGGGTCATCCATATCGATGTCTTTGGGATCGTTATCTTTCTTGAACGGCATTCCCAAGTCGACATGAAAGGGCGTCTTTCGTGCACCAGGGGATTTAGGCTCCATAAAGAATGGGTTCTTGAGTGCTGTCAAAGGGAAGAGGAGTAGGAGTAGGAGTAGGGTAGGAAGTTGGAGCTAATTGATGCAGTGGCGTTACCTTGATGGGTGATCGAATCTTTGGTGTCGTATATATCTGTTTTATATGTCTGGTCGCGCGGCATTAGGGCGTCCAAATATGAAGGTCTCTTGGGCGGCTCCACGTCTATTAAATCGAATCGAGGACATGGCTCGTGGAACAACGACACAGTTGGCTTGTTGCGCATGTGTAGCCTGTTGACGGCATTCTGCTCGTTCAATCGTTTCAGGGCCATCTGCTCACGCGCCTCCACGTAGTCCTTGTCGATGACCGCCACCATCGGTGTCTCCCTGTAGCTGTGTGGCCCGGGAAACGGCCCAATGAAGCTGGGAATATTTGGGTGCTTGGCCATTTCCTTCGACGAGGTGGCACCCAGCATTGGCTTTGCCGGCGTGTGATGTTCCCGCGTGTTTGTCTTCGGATCGGGAAGGTCTATCTTGGGCTTGGGCTTGCCCGCATTGGCCTTGACTTCGGCGCGGAGATCTTCGGGCGTGATGTTCATGCGCAGAAAGGTGCGCTCTAGATCGAAATATCCCGCCTTGGAGCGGCCAGCGTGATTTCCCGCATCATTAGTCATTTTGGCAATGTCTGTAATTCCTGAATGGCCAAAATTGTTCTTAGAGAATTCGATTGGGCTCAGGGGAAGCTCCCCTCTGGTACTTACTGTCGCCCATTTTGCGTGCCATCAAGAGTTTCAGCGACTCATCCTCCACCTCAATGTTTTTCTGCGCCATCATATGCTCCACAACTTTAACTAGGGCCTTCTCGAAGATACTCATTTTGTAGAACTCAATAAAGGCAGCACACAAATCGGGAGAACTCTTGTCAAAGCAGTGAAAATTAGGATTGTCAAGTTATGGGCTGAAAAGAGTTGCCATCAAAAATTGTTATGAGTGTTGTTAAGCAACGCTAGGAGTGGCTAGTGTTGTAAAATGTGCCATGTACATTTTATGCGAACTGTACCTGGCATCTCATTTCCTTCCTTTTCACTCTCACCTTGCTTTTCTTTCGCTTATTTTCCCATGGGTGCCTCCGCCATTGTTTAACCCTCGCTCTCTCTCTCTCTCTCTTTCTTTAAATCTTTCGACAATCTTTTCGTTATGCTGAACACAAAAGAGATGCCTCGCTTGGATTGTTTGGGGCAGCAATTAGCTACCGATTTGAAAATGTCTCCGCCACACCCCGAAAGCTAATTAAAATATTTTCGCCTTTTGCGATCGCCACAAACTGCAAACAGCCCAACGTTTTACCCTCTTAGTCATTCCCCCATAATATGTCGTATCTCGTACATCTTTCCTAATGAGTTACGCAAATATTTGCAGTTGAATGAATTTCCAAGAAACCGAAGACAGAACCCAGCCAGACAGACGATGGGCTCCCGAGTGGAGGCTGCCTGTTTTACTCGTAAATGTTTGGCTATTGTCTGTGAAATGACAAATTTTCCCGACTCTGTCATGGATTGGCCGAAACGTGAAGCATAATCAGTCATAAGGCAAACAGTGGGGTGAGTGGGCAGAGTGGGGAGTGCGGAGGCCCCGGCCACGAGGTTACTGTGTCAGACCGCAAGGGAAAACTAGGAGTAGGAGTAGGAACACGAGTCTCTGAGTACTTTAGATGCCAGACAGCTACGAGTAGATCTGCCAGAGATTCGCATTTGTGACGCCCCAGAGGCTGCTGCAATTGAACAAATTGCCTACTCCTCCCCCGCTACCCTTCAACCTCTCCCTCTCTATCCATGGTCTTTACGATCATGATGATAATGATGATGTGTATGTTTTACGAGGAACGGTCGTGCTTTGTGGGCGTTCATGGCTGACATTTGTGCAAAGAACTCGCCCATATCAGCCCGATCTGCTGTCTGCCTTTAAGCGCTACCGTTTAAGGCTCTGTTCAGTCATGTATCCGCCTCCCCTTACCGCCTGCCTGCCTTGCCCCACTGCAATGCAAATTTGTGCGGTCGCATTTGCGGTTACACCCATTGTCGCATAAATTTCATTCATAATTAACAAGAGAGGAGCATCATCTGTGGTGGGAGCATTTCACAAGTTGTTAGCGCCGATGACAAACAAAATAATTGCCGCAATTTCCACAGCGATCTCTCGGTCACTTGGCAGAGGATAGTGCAGCGATGCAACGATGCAACCAGTGCAGATTGAGCTGTCCAGAGCTGTTCCTCCACCGAAACGGGCTAATTCGAACGATTAATTCGATAAGCTTGCAGCTGAAATCGGCAAACAGAGCGACAGACGACAGTTGGACAAACCTGCAGCAAATTGATTGAGCAGCCGATTACTATAGAAGTCGCTGACTCTCCTTACCCGCAAGTGCCGCCACGAGTGGCCCAGTCCACAGCAAATTGCCCCGTCGGCTGGACAGGCACAAAGCACAACAAATTGTTCCAGTTTCCGAGGAGACCAGATAAATCTATTGAGATATCGAGACTCGACTTGACTCGACTCGAGACTCCAGTCGCTCGAGGCAATCGCTGGCCGCCTGTCTCTTTGCACCGTTAAGCCCCCCTATGTCAGCGAATTGCATTTTGCCTTAGAAATGTGCACTCCTCCACGGAGTGTCTGTGGCACGATCCACTGGGGTCGGATCCACTGGGTTCCAGTGTTCTTTGGAAGCCCAGCCGTTGATGGAGGGCGGCATAATGGTTATGACAGGCTGTTTGGTGCCGGAACTAGCGAACAGGTTGAGGAGCCACGTTCTCCGGCTAACGGAGCCCCATGAACTCTGCTCCCAAAAGGTCACTGGAGGGCGGCTAACGATGAAGTGAAAGATTCTCGAAAAAACAAGGCAAATCGCTGATCGGTTTTTGGATAATGATCATGTAGTTAATGCCTCATTACAAATCTCCTGGAGCCAGGGCCAAAGCTAAAGCAAAAGCAATCAAAATCAAAGTCTGCACGACTCTTTTTCTGTGCAGTTAAACGGCGTCAAGTGATCGATCTCCGGTCACTGCAACTGGCTAATGACACAATCAATGCAAACTTGCGTAATTAGAGGCCCCGAGGAGCGGAGCAGAGCAGAGCAAAGCTGTCAAGAGCCGCCGCCAGATGGTCAATGGTTCGCTGGTCATTCGATTGTCGTCCCACGGAAGCCAATTCGGACGTTTGTCAATCTGTCAAATGTGTGTAAAATGCCAACTACAACAATAACAATTATTGTTAGTTATTATTGTTAAGAAAACAAGTTTACTTGGCCTAAAACGTATCCACAGACAAGCCACAAAAGTGCGGCATCTGAATTGAATGAGGTTATGACCGACACATTTGTACATTTACATCTACATGCATAAGTAGCTACGTACATACATACATGCATATGTATGTGCTTTACAGATGACGTCACTCATTTAGGCAATGACGTGGCCACAGAGAAAATTTGATTTATTCGCTCGTACGAGTATGTGGGCATATTTTGTGGGCCGCCCCTCTTATCAGCAATGAATATGCAGTGCAGCAAAATATAAAACTGTCTTCTAGGGACATTTTCGTACAACTTGCAACTTTCTCTGTAGCAGTTTTAGAAAATGGGTTCTTCTTTTGAGTATTTCTCTGTATTAATATGTAATCCACGCTAATATGTTAGTTATTTGTACTTACATGAAAAACAGAATCGTTTTGAGTTAAAACAGGAGTTGATTTTTGTGAATTTATAATTCTGAACAGCAATTGCTTTCCGCAGCAAAAATTTTTTCTCACACAGCGTAACAAAAACTAAATGTCATTCAGTGTCAGAGTTGCATTTATCGATACTTATCAACATGTACTCGGAATAAGTTTTCCTCTTACCTAACACTATTCTTTTGTGTTTATCCTGGCTTTGCTTGCCCAACACTACTTTCGCCCGCCTCTTGTGAAATTTGTAAATGCCGTGGCCCCACTCCCTGGCAATGTAATGCATTTGTTTCTTGTTTATTTTTAGAGCTTTTGAGAGCATTTGCACTTTGAAAGTTTTGCTGTAACTACCGTGCACTTTGACATTTGTACGTTGGAAAGTTTTTCACTCACTTCCACGCAATTGTTGCTTGTTGTTCTCAACAAAACTGGGGGAAATGCTGCTTTTGTATAACGCTGGCCGTTATGCAAATGGAATGGAAGAGATTGCAAAGAGACAAAGTTTCAATTCAGTTTGTCCTTTATGGAGTTGACAAAACACAACGAATTGGGTAACAAAATAGCGCAGCATTTTGGCACCGAACAGGCTAGACTCACTTTCTATTTGCAGTTGGTTGAGTGAACCACCCCACTCGACGTCATGTTCGGCACCGCCTATCTAATCATAGCTCAGGTGACTGACTCCATATCTAAAGGGGAAAGAAATAGCAAAAAGATAGCAATCGCCATCGTCTTGATTAGTCTCAATTGACACAAATTATGAGACTGCGCCTATATTTGATTGTTCCACTGTTTGTATCGCTGGTACAATACCATTTTTGGGGTTGAGCGAATTGAAATTTATTGCCAAAACTCGAGAGGAATTTAATAAATTATCAATTGAACGCGGGAAGTTCGTTTTCTGTCTAGCTTGCTTCGTTTTATTCTCTCTCAAATGCAAAATGGCAATTAAACGACAAAACTCGAAATTAAAAGCAGGAAGAGGTGGACTGGACGCATGGCTTGAGGGGCAAACAGGGTGGAAGGGTGGCAATCGGTGGCACATTTATTAATTCAATTTTTGTTTGCTTCACGACGCAAGCATCATCATCATCGTTCCAGAACAACGGGAGGGAGTCTGCTCCGATTTCGATTTCGATTCAAATTTAAATTCAAATCAACCTTTCAAAGCTGGCGGCAAATTTATGCAATATTTTTGTACATCTACTACTACTCCATCGGGTTCTAGACTTCTTTTGTGCCACTGCCTCTGTTTGCCCGCACCCGACTGTCGCAAAAAATGCTAAATTTGTGCTAAAAAAAAAAGAAAATACTTTCTGAGCAGAGCATAATTACGGACTTTCAGTTTGCATAAGCAGAAACAACAAGGCTGGAACACTACGAGCGGAGACACAGCATCAACAAATATTTAGGTAAAACTCGCGGGGGTTAGTGCAGGAGGAGGAGGAGCAGTCTGCGCCTGCGTTTGCCCCTCAGTTAGCCATCTCCTACTCGTATATCTTCACAAATAAACATTTTCAGCTGACAGACATCGAATCCACCGCAATCCAAACAAAACAAAGAAACAGAAGCGCAGTTTGGGGGAATGGGAGGGTGGAATTATGAAAGAAATGCCAGATCAAACGGAAGGCAATACGGAGCAGAACTGGGGATGGACATTCTCAAGTGCAGTCGATGCAATACTATTATTATTATTTTGCTGACGCCGGCGAGCGCTACTTTGCTGCCATTTTTATTCGCCTTTCAATATGTCAAAATGCTTTATCCGAGCATGGAAATCGAAATGGGCTTTCGTTTGCTCTTTGTGCATCAATTAAATACAATGTTGATGGCCAGACCATAAAAATGCTTTGAAAAATGCAACTCATTGGTTTTTCTCTCTATCTTTTCATTGCAGTTCTTTCAACCGAAAAGTTCTACTTGTTAACGGACACTCGAAGGCATCTTTCAAATAGGTAAGCGAATCAACATGAAAATATGCTAATGCTCTGTCATTGCTGTGAAGCATAACCGATCCATTACCTTGTCAATTATATTAATTTCGAGTTGTCCCAGACTCGGCATAAATTTCCACTTAAAAAACTTATACACAGTAATAAAAGTGTGAATAAATTTACCAACGTTATCCGGCTGCATATCGTTTCTGCAGTTCATTTTGCTAATGCAATTTGAGCGGCAGGGCACAGGCACTGGCAGTGCCACTGCCACCCAGCCAGGAACCACTGCCACTAAGCCACCAACACCCACACGATTGTGGCTGCCCCTGCCACTGGCAGTGCCTCTTCCCCGCCATACCCCACCCACTGCCATTGTGTTTTTCCTTGGCTTTGCGGCTTGTCAATATTTGCCGCACATTTTGCGCAATGCCAAGCGGCGATTTTGGTTTTCATCTTTTGGTTTTGCTGAGTCTCCGTCTCCGACTCCGTCTTTCCCTTGCGTCGTGTACGGTTTTCATTTACACTTCTTTATATTTATTTCCTCACTTTTCACCACCTCCCCATCCCACTGCCAGCCCCCTTGGGAAAGCGCTAGCCCAAAACCCAGTCGGGTATTTATGTTGATTCTTTTGTGGCACTATCGCCCATGTGCATTTTTTATTGCACTGCCAGTGGGGCTGCAGACGCAGCCACAGTCACTGCCATTAGTCAGTGATAAGGTGGCGTTGCCAAAGTGGACATTTTTCCTGCGAATGGTGTGGCATATAAATTAATAACTGAATAAACACTGCGACCAATGGGTGGGTACACGTGGCGAATGCGTAATAAATTTCATGGGACCGGCGATGGCCTTAACGCAACAATTTGCTTAATGCCCGAAACAAATATTGATAGTGGGCCAATATTTGAACAGTTTGTTTCAAAGTCGTCACTTATCCACAGATATACTCGTACATATTCATAGGTATGTTTGCATATGTATGGGTAGATGTCGTCGAGCGGTAGGGAAGGTGTGGATAATTGTCAGTGAGTCTTGGCTGCACTTGGCTGCATGGCTAATTGAATGAGTCAATGGAGTAGACCGCAGCTTGGCAGATGATTCAGTGTTATCTCTGAATGAAGCACACCTTCGTCATGACTTAGTCACGGAAGATTTTCTCGTCATTTATGACTTGCTCTCGCAGATCGTTGCCAATTTGCATGCCATTTGGTCTGTCACAGTTTTTTTAGAATTTGTTTTCCTGCCGGTTTTGACCATTTACGGACTGTGGACTTACGGATTGGCGAGGAACGTAATTTGATGTGAGAGATATCGGGTTTGATTTGTGATTTTCGTTCGTGGCAATTCGGAATGGTTTGCCTTGACATTTGATGGTGGAAAATTTAAATATAGATTAAAAACTGCCAAATGCGGCACTCCGAGAGTGTCGAGAATAGCATCATCATCCATTAGTAGGAAATAATGCCACGCCCACGGCCACGCCACGTACCATACCATGCCAGACTTTGCATAGCCGTAAAGTCAACAAATCGTAGGACAAAAGAGTATGGGAATAAAATGATGCAGCTGGTGTGGTCTGCTCTGAGTGGGTGGGAGAGTAGGAGTAAAAGCTGGAGTGGCAGTCCGAGTCCGTTGGCTATAAATTACATTCGAACGGAAATCATTTTCCATGCATGTCCTGTAGCGCGTAGGTTCAATGCACCAAACCATAGGAAAGGCAAGCGAATGACGGGGGGTGGCGGAAAAAACGGGCCAATTGGAAATGAAAATGTTTTGTTTGTGTCTGCGGAATGTGAAGCGGATATTCAACACTGTATTTGTAGCTGCAGCAGTAACAGGAGTGCCATCCTGTCCTGCCGGCTGCCTGTCGACCATTGTCAACTCTGCGTATACGTGATGTGTTGTATATTTTCCGGACTAAGAATATTTCATTTCATAATACGATTATGCGCCATGCAAAAACCCAACATTTTCTGCAGCACAAGCACAAAAACCAGAGACGAAGCAACAAATTTCCAGCCTGTAAATGATTTCGGAGCCAAGTCATGTGTGGCAGAAGAAAGGCGTTGGTTAGTGGTAGCGGGAGGTGCGGGGAGGGGAGAGTGCGGTCAACAAATACGATAAAACTTTTGATTTATCGTTGACACGAACAACCAGAATAGAAAGAACAAGGAACAAGGGCCAGAAACGGGACCAGCATCCAGTACACAGTCTCCAGAATTTGGTACACAAATGCGTGCGTCGATAATGGAAGCCAGTTCCCAGACCAGAGCAGACCAGACAAAAAGCCGCCTGCATTTCAGGCAAATTACCCAGGAATGGAAGAGCCTTCCCTTGTGCCTGCCGAGCATGGTCAATGGTCCAGTGTCAAGTGTGTGTCACGACACGCGCCGACAAATTTGTGGTCCTGCCCCAAAACTGCAAACAATCATAAAATGTCCAGCTACAGCTTCAACTTCAGCTTCAGAACCAGCTCCAGCAGCGCCCAAAATGGCAGATGAGAGATGCTGGACGAGATGCTTCACCAGCGACAAGCAGAACAGACAAACCATGGCCAGCAAAATGGTCAACTTACTTGGCTCTCAGATGCCAGCGCCAAAACAATTTGTGTCCCTCCCTTCACTCTTGCCGACCCACAAAAAACATGAGCCCAGAATTCGTTCGGAAAACAAAGTTCCACAAAATTGGTTTGCTTTTCCAGCCTTAATTTTCACAAATATTTGCCTTCCCATTGCCGCTACTTATTTTCGTGTTGTTGGTTTTGTTGTGCAAGTTTTGAACTTGAAAAAAAATTAATAGTAAATAATTTTACAGTTCCGTCGCTGGAACGCAACAAAAATCATAAAAAAGCAAAAAATACTTCATGTGACAGTTTTATGTCAATGAAAACGACACACAAAAGTCAGACATGTGTACATACATATATCGCTATATATAACTCGGAAAAAAATAAATATTAAAAAAGAATACAGATCTATTTACATAGACAGAAAGAGAATGCGAAGATCGCTCCGGCAGAATTTACATCATCGCTGGGAAACGCACACTCGAAGAAAATAAATGACTATTTCTCATATATGTAAAATGGAGATAATACTTGCAGTTTTTCGAGTGTACAGAGTACAGAGTGTGAGAACAGGCACCCAGCCTCTTCCGGAAGATGATCATTGTTTGCATGCTCAGATATATTGTATAAATTGTAGGCAGCCATTCACGTGCTTTTTTCAAGTGTAACGACGGCTGATACTGATAGATAGACGGGGGCGCCCCTTGAGCAAATAGTTGGGCATAAATTTAAGAGGCATGACATCACTTTATCCAGTCACAGTCACAGTTCCAGTTTCAGTTCCAGTTGTGGCTGGTGGCTGTTGGCTGGTGGGTCTCAAGTACTTTACGTGTTATAGATGCGATGCTGACGTAGCCGCTGGCGCCTGCGCCCAGTGCAAAATCTGCCACGTATCGGCTACAAAGGCAATACGACAGTTTATTTGGTCGATGACGTTGTCGTTGTCTCACACAGTTTGAAATGCACACACAGACACTCGGTAGATATCTTGGAGCCTTGGTACGTGCTGCGTTTCAAAGTCAGGCCTCAGCCTCAAGTGATGGCTGCAGCAGATACCCCATACACGTACCCGTACCCATATGAGGGTCGGGGGGCTCGGAAAGCTGAGTTATGTCATAACTTTTGGGGTAGGACTGAGACGGAGACTGAGACTGTGCTCCACTGCGGTGCTCCGAAGCAGGTAGAAGTGATTGATAGGTGAATTTTGAGGTATCCAAATTGCAGTTGAGTTGATTTGTGATGCCTGTGGCATGAGTTCTGATGAATTGCCAGTGGCTCTTCCATGAATCACATAATCCCGAACTAAATTTATGACTTTTGGCAGAGCAAAGCGCTTCGCAGAATGCCTTGGGGGTGCTTAATTTTTAGTGCGGTCACTTTATATGGCCATGCCGCACCCAAAAAGAACTAATCAACAATCTACAGTCTGGCTCATTGAGTGAGCCAGAGAGAGAGAGCGAGAGAGAGAGGGAAGAAAAGAAGAGAGAAATCCATTTAAAATTCATCTAAACTCATTAAAAAAGTTTTCGTACGAAACTGTAAATGAATTTAAACTTTCAAACTTTAAATGCACTCGAATTCAATTAAAAAATGCTGCCTCATGGCTTCACCGTGCGTATACTTGATATTTCGCATACGCCAAGCGTCTCATGGGGGACCACAACGACACGGGCACCCGTCACCCCCTGCCCCAGGCTCAATGACTTGTCTGCAACTAAATGACTTTCACTTTTCCAGCTGCCACGGGCAGGAAGGAAGAATGGGTGGCCCAGGGGAGGTGGTTCACGAGGTATCACTGGATGGGACGAGAACCAGCCAAAGGGTAGGAGTTTGTGTGGCAGGTCCAAGAATGAATGAAATGAAATGAAACGATGGAAGGATAGACGGAAGGAAGGATGCAAGGCAGCGCGGCAAGAGTTGGAGCAGGAAAACTCCCGTCAAAAGGCATGATAGATGCTGAGATAGCTGCGTGTTGGCTCTTCTTGGTAAGATTCCGCACAGGTGAACCATGAAAATGCAGCCAATTGGAAGGGGAGCGGAGCGATGGCAGCTGTGAAAACGTTTCTCGGCCACTTTGCAAAATGCTGCGAGTATTGAGGCGGGGAAATGGAAACGAAGATGCAGGATTGTGGCTGGCCTGCTGATTGTCGGGAATCTCTTACAAAGTTGCGTATAAATTATATTGCCACTCTCTGATTTGCCACATGAAAATCGCCACTGCAATTTATAGCTGCCATTTGTGTGTGGCAACTGCTTCTGCTTTTCCCTGTTTCGTTTTTGTTTGTTTGTTTGCTTGTTTTTGCTCTTAAACTATTTCAGTTGGTTCAGGTTGCGGCTGCATATAATGCTCGTAAATCAATGAAATGCGCATAAATTAATTAAGCGAAAACAGGCAAGTATGTTGTCTCTATAAATGTTTCAACTTCCTCGAGCTTCATCCATAAACATACTCGGTCGGGTATGTATGCACGTCATACGTTTACCTTTAATTAAACCGCAGAACTGGTATTTAGTCAACAATTTGTGCCATCGATTTGGCCCGTTTGTTAATTTGTTTGTTAAGTTCGGAGTAAAACAGAAATTATGCAAATTCAGTTTTGCTGGCAACTTAATTATGCCAAGAACGGGTTAATTTTGGCTCAGCAGATTCCTCATAATTGATTATGGCATAGCCTCCTCTATGGGCTGCCCCAGCAGACTTACGACTGGGCAGAACTTTGTCAAGATTAATGCCTTCAATTTGTCCACTTCCCAAATAGAGATTATTATTATTATAAGTTCTAAAAGTATTTTTTTAAAACATTTGTAGGTTTGGCAGCGGTTCGCATTGAACCCGATGTGAAGAGGTTAAGTCCAAAGATGTTGCCATTGGGGGAAGCCATTCAACTTTTGCTTTCAACTCGATTCGAATTCGATTGGGCTATTTGATTGATGGATCCATGACTATACTTGGGCGAGGAATGACCGATTGATGTGTGTGTGTGGTTGTGGGTGTGCGGCTGATGATCTGCTGAAGAGATCTCAATTAGGAGAAGCTTCCTCATGCTCTCTCTCCTCCGTTCCTGCTTTCCATTCTCGTTCTTGTTGATAGTATGATAATTACGCACAAATTACACATCATATATCATCGAATAGGCATAAACACTTCTTGGTATTCCATAATTTATGTTAATTCCCAGGCAGAACACAAATAGCACCTCATAAATGTAAATTGAGTTCCCCCATTTGAGGTTACCCCCCGCCAAAAAGCCGCACAAACATTTTGAAGCGGGTCACACGTGCGTTTTCCATTCCCATGCAGAGTCGTCCATGCCTTGATGTGTCGCTGCTTTGATGGTCTTAGATTTAGCCTCCAACTGTCGGGAAAGGCTATGAAAAAAGGTTCTGGGTGAACCCAGGCGCCTGCCTGCCCGATTGCCTGATTGCCAGATTCAGCTTTAAAAATGTGTTAGCTCTCTTGGCATTAAGCCTCTAGGTTCTTTTTTTTTTGGGGTATGGAGAGGGGTGAGCCGTGCCTGTTTGATTGATTTGCCGCGTGTCAGTGTGTGGCTTTTCAAGTTTCTTTGGAACTTGTTGAGAAATCCAATTAAAAAACACAAATTCTGAACTGCAAACGTTTCGTGGATGCTGTAATAGAGAGCCAGACACCAGATACCAGCACGGCCCAACCCCAGCTTCAGCTCCAGCTCCCAAGTTCAAGATCAAGGCCAGCCAGCTCTGCGTGTGTCCCATTCACAAGTCTCATGGTCCATGGCGCACTGGCGCACTGGTTGTGTGTCTCAAATGCCATTTGAATGTCGTCTGCTAGCTCTCCCACAGAGAACTGCATCCAAAGTGGGTCATAAATCAGTCAAATATCGCCCACTCCCGTGCCCGTGCCATTTTGTGTGTGGGTGTGGGTGATGTGGCGTCTCTTTTTTTTGTTTTTATTAGCCACTCAAACAAATGTCAAGTTGTAATGGACAAACGTCGGCGCCGCCTTGAATGAAGGTCTATCGCTCGCCGAGTTCCCCAGAGCTCGTGGGGGTGAGCTAACAAACCCAGTCAACCAGCGAGCAAGTAAACAAATAAGCGAACAATCAGACAATCACACAGTAAGACAGAGCGGACGACAATTACAACTACTGGACCTTGCCGAAGATCGGTAGCAGCCCATAATGAATGTCAAGACGTCATCGCTGGGGAATTTGTTGTCTGTTGTCGATTGCCGTCGGCCAAGACCAGGCCGGAGGCACCAAGCCCCACCCGAACCGACCCGGCTAAAGCCAGCGTGTCTGGTAAAGCCGTCAAGCGAGTTTCTGGCTGGCTGGCTGGCTGTCGTGGTGGCCCGCAGCAAAAACGCCGGCTTGTGTTTACTTCTTTAACTGCAAAGAGTTGCCCCCTTGCCACTCGCTTTTAATTTGTTATGTCTTCGCGGGCCTGCATTATTTTACAGAAATTATATGTGATTAGTCGTGTGCATACGTGTGTCTATCTGCCTGTCTCTTGGGAGCTGGAAAGGGTGGTAGTGGATGGGACGGGAGCAGCGCTGAATTAGCCACACGCTCTAATGGCTCAATTAAAATGACACAATCAAGCCCACAAATACAAACGAGTACTCGCTCGTACGCTGCTGCTGCTGCTGCTGCTGCTAGAGACCTGTTCGCTAAGTACACGTGCTGAATGCTTTTTGTCTTGAATTTTTCACGTTCTTCAGTTTAATTTTAAGGGGAAACTGTCTGTATAAATAATGGATTATCTTTGTATAAATACATATATCAATTTTACTTTCATTTAACACTGGAAAAGTTCGACACTGCAAACTGCCAAAGAAGATTAAATTTAATGCTCAACACTTTTCCTCCACGTCGAGCTGCGAGGCATATTTATTCTCGACATCGGATTGCAAGGCTCTTAATTGTCTGTTGCAATAAATACACGACTCTGATTTATGTAGGCATATTCTGTACCATTGCTCGAAAGACATAATTCCAAAGTTGTAGAGGTCGCAATGCCATCCCACAGACCGGGCATGTTGTGGTTCCTTTAAACAAATTGTGACTATTTTCCATGGCTACTGTACTCGTAAATGCAATGATAAAGTACGCTCGAAAGGATAACAATTTGTACAATGGGATAAATAGCAACAAAAGAGTATATATTTAGTGTCAATGCAGCTAAGAATAACCCACTTCCCAGCCCCAGCCCCAACCCCTAAACCCCACAACCCTCGGGTAAAACAGTTTGCGGATTAACCCACGCCACTCGCAGTCATTTGTTGGGCCAAAGTGGGTCACTGCAACGCACACACGGAGATACGGGACGGCAGAGACGGCAGAGACGGCAGACAGTAGCACACTCTTGTGGGCAGTGTGTCAACAAATTGAAAATAGAATGCAACAACGAGTGGCATCAGTGGCAGTGGCAGACGACCGGACCGTACCGTACCGTACCGGACCGGACCCATGTTGTCTCTCACCTGACAAGGTGGTTAAAGTTATGAAAGTGCTAATTGAAATTCTACACAAAAGCCACAGCAAATGAGCCACTGACAAGCTAAAGAAGCGACGACGCCCGACCAGTTTGCGGCGTCCAAGAGTTGCTTATGAATGAAATCAAATGAAGACGAAGACCCGACCAATAAATAAAATAAATCTGTTCAAATATATTATATCGCGTGCTCAATTTGTCTTCTTGGCAAAAGTGTGGAGGCGTTCGCAGGTCCCATCCATCAGCGGAAACACTAATGCTAGGAGGCTCTCTGATAAATATTTGCATAATCTAACAACAGCAACCACAACAACAAATTATGATAAGCAGACCAGTTGAGAGATTAACGAATGCTCATTTTGCTCGTTTGGTTTTTTCTTTTTCCATCTTCCAGCCCCTCATCCGATTGAGCGATGTAAAGAGCGAACAGCAAGGAGAAGACATCACCAACCACCTACCAGCAGCCACCATCCAGCGGAGATTCTGCCACGAAACGCAGTGCCATCAACGGGAGAAAAAAGACCATCAACGAGAAGGAATCACAATGAGTGGCAGCCATAGAATGTTGTGCTGTCAAGTATTTATATTAGTTTTATGTGAGTAGTTGCACTTGCGGCGCGGCGCGGGGCGATGATTTATTGAAGCATCTCGTTATCTCGTTGCACAGTTGCACACACAATCCGGACGGAGTTCCATGCGAGCGGAGCCAGCGCGGCGGTCAGCTTCGATGGCCCCTCGCCTGTCCAGGAACTGGGTGCGCTGGCTCCGTTGGCGCGGCCCAACAGACGCCGCATGTACGCCATGTGCCCGCCGCAGTTCCAGCGAGTGGGCACCGACTGCTACTCGTTGGTGAGCCAGCGCAGCAGCTGGCTGGAGGCGCACTTCTTCTGCAAGGACAAGAACGCCAATCTGGCCGAGCCCCTCAAGTACGCCGACCGCAAGCTGCGGGCATTCCTGCAGAAGGAGGATGCCCAGACGGGAGGTGAGTGAGCAAACCATCCAGTTGCAGGTGGAAATTAATTTAAACCTAAATTATTAGATCGCGAGCCAGTGTGGATTGGGGCCACCTTTGATCACCGCAACCATCTCTGGCAGTGGAGCATGAGCGGCCGCAATCTGACCTACGACTCGTTCAGCCAAATGGATGCCACGTAAGTGATGCGCTCCTTTCATTCGATCTGTCCTCTCCTTCTTTATTTCCGTTGATTTAACGCTTAAGCAACAATTCTAGCTATGTGCAACTTATCTCCAACAGCCAGCCCAACGACAACAACTGCGCCGTCTACGATCCGAGCCTCAAGTACCGCTGGTCGGCGCGCTCCTGCCCGGACAAGCTGCGGTTCATCTGCCAGCACAAGATGCCCAAGGTGAGCGAGGCCAACCGCTACAAGATCTACGATCGCTGGAACGCCACCTATCCCAATGAGCGGGCCAACGAGGTCGTCCTGGAGATCATCGACCGCAACGACAAGGATCGCAGGTATGGCCACGGTCCCCCGATAGCCCTAAGCACTGGCACTCTCCCCTTCTGCATTCTGCTTGTCCTGTTTATCCTGCTTATCCGCCTCCTCGGCCGCCAAGTACTCATCCCACTTGGACAGGCGCTGGTGGGCCTCCACCGCCGATTCATCGATTCTGAAATGGAGTCACAATTAGAGTCTGTTTTTCTTGTTTTTGTGATGTGCAACTTCGGCACTCACTTGTATTTGGTCTGGCCATCCCAGTGGTCAGCGCTCAGCTGACGCTGTCCGAAGAAGCGTCCCTGCATCATTTGTATGACCAGATCGGCCTCCTCCGGCGAGGCCATGTTGATCTGAGCAATGCCCTCTGGATGGCGCTGAAAAGAGAGATAGAGAGAGAGAGATGCAGACAGGTAAAGCGATTGTTTCTCTAGAGTTTTCTTGCTCCGAAACTCACGTCATAGATGACAACTTTGCGGACGATTCCGCACTTGCTGCACTCGTCCCGCAAGTTGTTCTGATACTCCAGGATGAGTTCCACCTCCTTTTCAAAGAGCTCCGGCGTAAAGAGATTCTTGAGGATGACCGTCTTCTCATGCTTTGAGCGCTCGCCGCGCATCTTGTCCGGACGCCAATCGAATAATCTGCCGATCAGAACAAGGAATACTTGTTAGCCCCATGCCAGTCGCTCCTTCCAGTGGCTACTCACTTTTCCTTCATTTTCTGCAGCTTCTCCTTGTCCTTCTTCTTGCGCTTGGGCTTCAGGGCGGGATTGTATTCGCCGCGCATCTGGAACTGGGCGCGCTGTACGCGAATCTTGTGGCCCCGCAGGTCGTAGTCGTCCAAGATCTTGAGTGCCAAATGAACAGATTCCACCTGAAACGAGCGATGTGAATGGACATTGATGAGTATTTTTCCGTCTTGCAGATACCATCGTCGCGTGAAGGCTGAGGGCAGCGATGAGGAGATGATCATTCCCGGTCGCCGCAAGAACAATCGGCGCAATCAGCCACGCAACCGCCAGCAGCAGCCGCAGCAGCAGCAGCCCCTGCACCCCAACGATGTCAACTCGCACCAGAGGGAACCGCAGCAGCGTCCTCGCAAGCGTCCACGTGTCTCCACCACCACCGTTGCACCCACAGCCGAACTTGCGCCCGCTGCCCTGTCCAACAGCCAGAACAACGATGTCCTGCCCGCCTCACCGACGCCCCAGCAGATGACCCAGTACGACCGCAAGCTGCAGCGCCAGCGCCAGAAGGAGAGACGCCGCCAGCAGCGCAAGAAGGAGCGCCAGGAGCAGAACCGCCTGCTGCGTCGCGAACGTCAGCGCAAGCAGCGCGAGGAGCAGCAGCGATTGCAGCGGGAGCGGGAGCAGGTGCAGCATGAAGAACCACATCCTGAGGGACAGGAGCTGCGCGTGCGAATGGCCACTTTCGACCAGAAGGAGCAGCAGGAGAAGCAGGTGAAGGAGCAGCAGGAACGGCAGCAGAAGGAGCAACAGGAGCAGCAGGTGAGGGAGCAGCAGGAACGACAGCAGAAGGAACAGCAGGAGAAGCAGTTACGGGAGCTCAAGGACAAACAGCAGCGCGACCAGCAGCAGCTCGAGTATCAGCAGCAGCTGCGCGAACGCGAACTGGAGCAGCTGAAGCAGCGGCAGGCGGAAGACGAGCGTCGTCGCAAGTCCGACGATGAGGCCGAGAAACTGCGCCTGGAACGCATCCAGAAGCAGCGGGAGCGCGAGGCCGAGCAGCGCCGTGCCCGCGAGGAAGAGTTGCGCAAGCAGCGCGAGGAGCAGGAGGAGATCGATCGCCGCAATGCCGCCGAGCGGCTGGCCAAGGAGCAGCGACTGCGGGAGGAGCACGAGAAGCGCATAGCCGAGGCCAACTCTGAGCAGGAGAAGCAGCTGGCCGAGGCCCACGAGAACAAGCGGCGCGAGGAGCAGGCCCTCAAGGAGCAGCTGCAGGAGCAGGAGCGTCAGCGGCAGGAGCAGATCCGTCGCGAGCAGGAGGAGGAGGAGAAGCGCCAGCAGCTAAAGCGCATGGAGGAGACGCGCATCTTCGAGCAGCGCGAACTGGAGCGACTGCACGAGGAGAACAGGCGGCGGGAGGAGCAGCAGCGTGCCCGCGAGGCAGAGATTGCCGAGCGCGAGGCCAATGAGAAGAGGCTGGAGCAGGAGGAGGAGCGTCTGCGCAAGGAGCTGCAGGAAGAGGAGCGCGCACTGAAGCTGCCGCTGGAGAAGGAGATGCGCGAGGCGGAGGAGGCGCGCAAGGCCAAGGAGGATGCCGAACGGCAGGAGAAGGAGGCCAAGGCAGCCGAGCAGAATCGCAAGGTGGAGGCCGCCAAGAAGGCCGCCGATGCTTTGGTCCAGGCCTCGCTCGCGGAGAAGCGTCGCGAGTACACGTCGCGCATCTCGGCCCTGAGTCCCGAGGACCAGAAGAAGTTCATCGAGATGCGCAAGCGGCGCAAGCAGCTCAAGGAGCAGAAGATGCGCGAGCAGAACGAGAAGAAGCTCAAGCGGATACAGCATGCCATGCGATTGAATGACGCCGAGTAGGAGCGAGAACCGCTCACCACTCCATCGCCTCCTACACCTACACATATCTCTTCCAATCTCCTTTACCAGACGTCGCACTAATCCCCCGCTACTAACCGACACATATCGTTCGAGAGTTGGTTCAGCCACTGGGCCGACGATCCCCCTTTTTAATTGCTTTTTATTTTGTTGCTTTTAATGGAAGAAAAACAAACAAAAAACACGCAAAAGTATTATTTACAAGGAGAAGAAAGGAAGGGAAGGCAAGGAAAGGAAACGAAATTAACTAACAGGCCGGATATATCGCTCCGGGAGGAAATCTCCGTTTCATTTGCATTTTATCCGCAGACGAGCGCTGTCCCCAGCAGCAATATACCCACATTTGGATATCGTTTCGAGCGACCACCGGGAAACCACTTAATCTCTATGGGAACTTCGCTGTAGCTCTATGTAGTACTGTACAGTAAACATATATACTATATATATGCTATATATATATAAATATATAGGTCTAGGATAGACACACCCACAATGGCACCCCCACCCACCCACACCCACACCCACACGAAATATAACCATAAACTATATAGAATATCGAGCAATTTTAAAGCCCACATAAATCGCAAAGAATTTTAAAAACTAGAGCACACAGAAATACATATACGGAAATATCTCACATAATTAATAAAGAGATGGGAATGGCTGGAAGAGTCCTTACTGATCGATCCCTAGTTTGCCCCCACCCCCTACAAATGTGTCCTCGAAATCACCGTAGAAGCAATAATTTACTAAGGAAAACCTTTTGATAATACAAGTATCCCATGTACTAACTATTTAGGTTACATATAATGATTAAAGTATGTTTAAATGTAAATTTTTATGTATTTTTTAATACCTCAAAAACTGGACGGAAACGTAAGCGTAAGCGTAAGCGGAAAAGTATCTTTCTAACGTTTTATTTTGTTTAAAATGAAAAGAATGAAGCGATAAACGAAGCAAAAACAAAAGGAAAAGCAAAAGCAAAATCATAAGCAATTTTATAGCCAAGTAAAATGCATTTTAATAGTACACTAACCAATTTTAAATATTATTACATACCTACTATAAAATATATGTACACAACACCCAAGAGAAATGAAAAGAGAAAGCGAATCTAAATGAATAGTCAGCGAAACTTAGGCAGAAGCAGAATCAGAATCAGAATCGGAAATATGAAATCGAATGGATAAACATATTATGATAATAATATTACCATATAATATTTATGCAAGATTAAATCTACAGTTAAGCCACAGCAAATAAAGTGAAATAAAGAATAAAGTTTGAACGAAACTCACCTTGATGTAGTCGCAGAGGCCGTCGCCCTTGATCTGACCATCCGCCTCCGTGTAGAGCTTCAGCTTGGGCTGCTGCGTCTTCGGATCCCGCATGACCATGCCACACTTGCCCATCAGCTCTGCGAACTCCTCCTTGGTAATGTCCGTCGGCAGATTCGACACGTATACCTTGGTGTTCTGCGAGGGATCCATTTCGAACCATTCTGCAGGGGAAATACACATTAGAAATGGGTTCTAGCTTTTTTTCAGAACTTACTTGGTGGCTCTGGGGCCTTTCGCTTGCCCAATGCCGCTGCAGATGCTGTACCGGACTCATCTCTGGCCATGGCTGCCTCTGCCTCGGCCATCATACGCTTGAGTTCCTCCTCTTTGCGCTTCGCCTCAGCTGCCTCTTTGTCGGCCTTCTCCTTCTCGCCGGCACTCGTGTTGTCTATGAAGCCGTAATTCATTTGATACTGTGCCATGAAGTCGTCATCGATCTTGGGAAACCAGGCCGACTTCTCAGCATCCCACAAGTAGACAGTCCCATCCTTGTCCGTGTAGGTGCGTTCGCCCTGCTCATCCAGCTTGTAGACGGCATCTTGGCCCGGCTGCTGCTGCTGCTGCTGCTCCTGCTGGTGCTGCTGCTTGAGCACCCACGTATGCTGCTCCTCATCCCACCTGTAGTGCTCCGTCTCTGTCTGCGTCTTGGGCAGCCACTGGCTCGTCTCATCGCACCACTTGTAGAACTCGTTCTCGTAGGGATTCTCCCCACTGCCAGTCAGCGGCAGCCAGCTGTTTTTAATGTTGCACCATTTGTACTCCTGCTTGGTGCTGGGATCCGTGTAGATGGCATCGCCATTCTCGGCATAGGTCACATGCTCAGCGTAGGCTGCAAAATCCTGATGCGGTTGGGTTGCACCTTCCTTTCTGGCTGCTGCATCTTTCACCTGGGCTTGGCTTTCCTTCTCCCTTTTCGAGTCTGCACTTTCCACCTGGGGTTGGCTTTCATCCTCCTTTTTCTTCTCGGCTGCTTCATCCTTTATCTGGGCTAAGCTTTCAATCTCCTTCTTGGCTGCTGCATTGTTTGCCTGGGGTTGGCTTTCATCATCATTATCTGCTTTGGTTTCACACTCTACTGCGGCCCTCTCCTTCGGCTTCTCCTCCCCATCACCCCCTGCGTCTGGTGCTGCAGTGGGGGTTGGAGTGGTGGTTGTAGGTGCGGGTGTGGCTGCGGGTGGCGTTCTCCCATCCTCTGCTCCGATGTCGCCTTCCTTAGTTATAAGTTCCGTTTCGGGCTTCACCTCCTCCTCCTCCTCAGGCCTTTGCTTCTCCTTGCCTTCTTCGTCGCTCATTTTGGGTGCTGTAATTAAAGCAAGCCGAAAAGTAGACTACATTTAGTTGCTTCCTTTGTGGGATTTCCTGCTGCCCTTTCTGTTTCTTTTCTTTTCTACCGCGTGGGCGTGACAATCGTCTAATTCCCAGCTAATTTCATATATTTTTTTTGGCTTTTGTTGGTTGCTTAAACAAATAATCAGGAGCGGCTCGGGGGCCACGTGAAACAACAGAGGAATAAATTGCAGGAACGTGCTCATATCGCTTGACATTGAAGGAAAATAAAAGTGTGTGTGGGAAAGGCGTGTGTCCAGGTGAACTCAGGTGGGCTGGGGGGCGGGGGGTGCGAAAGAAAGAGCATTCCAAGAAGACCCACACGGAAAATAACAAGTTTTCCTTTCGTCTTTTTTTTGTAGTTTTATTTTGCGCCTTAGCTGGTAAACAATTTACACAATGATTGCCTTTCACCTTCCACTCGGACTCCAGTGGTGCGATGCGGCACTGCTGTGTGTGGGTCAAGCATTGAGTCAGGTAATAAAACGAAATGAAAGGCGCACGCCACATTCAGGAGAGCTCCAAGAAAAGAAAAGGCCAACACAAATCCCAAGCCCATCCCAATGCCAACAAACAAAAAGAAAATGGTAAGAAAAGGCACTGGGGAAACAGGAGCACAGGCCGCCATCTCCCCTCACTGAAGGTCAAGCCGACTAATTTCGTTTATTTGAGAGAGGGAGAGTGGGAAAGTGGGTTGGGGAGGGGTAGGGGAAACCCTGCCCTCACTGCTGCCTGCTCCTCCAATCGATTGGGAGGTTCAATCAACCTTCCGACCGGAGCACTACTTGACTTGAGAGCCCAAATAGATTCGTCAAACTATTCGACACAATCCCGTGCCGCCTGAGACCTCCGACAGCTGACTTGGGTCGCCTTTCTTTTCCCATTTACGTCATGAGATCTCTTTAGTGGCCCAGTCGAAGAGAGTTCAATGTACTCTGGCTAATTGTCACGACTTTACGCCCTGCACTAAAAATAGGCAGAAGAAACACACTCACGACCTGAGCCGAACCAAACAGAACAGAACAGAACAGAGTTCAACGCTCAGCAAAGGGCAACATTTGCATGCACCTCAAAATGAAACGGAACGCATAAGATTTGCTTTTTGCCAAGTCAGCGGATGAACGGAGTAGGAGTGGTCTCCCCCAAAGGGGCCGCACGGATAACTGGCACATTGGCCGGCACACCTACCAGCGTGGCAGGGCCAAATGGCATGCAACAGAGAGAACCAAACTGCAGCTCCAACAGAAGCCAGCAGTAGCCTAGCCAGCAGCTATTGCAGTTTGCGAGGCAAACAACTTTGTTAGGAGGATTCATAAATTACATAGACATTCGAGTAGCCGTTGTGCTCGTGGGGTGTTGTTCATGTTCGCCAAAGTGCTGCAGGAGTTTTAGCTGCATATAATATATGTACATATATACTCTATACCATATATAGAAAGTTTAGTTTCCCAATCGAGGCTAAAGTCGAGTTAGTGAAGCCTTCTAAATGGATAGCCGGACTGGAGCTCTAGTCTGGCCTCGCCATTATCCATCCTTCTGCTGTGGCTGTTTCCCCTTTTCAGGAACACCTTTAACATTTCACATTCATTTAGACATTAAAAATAAACGCACTTATTGCATGAGTGCTATATGGAATTGTAATGGAAGAACCTTCTTGAGGATTCCGTGTTTCACAATAAAATCAATTAATTGACGCAAATTGTCTGCGAAAGTCTGCAAATGTGAGAGAGTCGTACCCCGAAGACTGGCAGAATGGCACACTGGCCAGGGCATCTGCCGTTTGGCCCATTTTAATGGCTAGCGGCTAGGCCATAAAAACGAAAACAGAACTACTTCAGAGGAAGAACGCCCAAAGAACGAATTAATTAGGTTTTCTATTTTTTTTTTTTGGAAAAATGTGTCGCCAATTCGGTGGCCCACTATTCCCTTATGCAAATTTCAACAGGTCAAGGGGATGGGGGGTGCGAGCAGCAGTCCCAATTTGCATTCACCTACACATATAATATATACATATTAACGCTATTTTTAACATTACGTTTTACCCCCCACCCCAACCCCCTTGTTCTTGTATTCTGAGAGATTTGCAAACATTACTCACAAATGCCATAAATATTTGAGAAAGAGAGAGGAAAGGAAATCCAAGCCCCCCAGTGCTCACCCTCCAAACGGAACAGTGGAATAACTTAACTTGGCTCAAATGTTGCCTGGGGTTAGGGTGACTCACTGTGGCAACTGGCAGGACAAGCCTCCGCCACCCTTCGCCTGGGGCATGAAGCGCGAGCCAACGACCAGGCAAGCAGCAAGCCTTTTTTCATAGCATACTTATACGGGCGCAAATGGCCCAATATTGATGGCAGCTCTTGTGGGAGTGTGGGTGAGTGTTAGTGTCTGTGTGTGGCTAGAGGTTAGCGCTAACTCCTGGCTAGTCCTGACTGACCAGACCACAGCAGACCAGACCAGTACGCGCTGAAACGTTCAACTGACCAGAAGTGCTGCCGGGTCAGAAGCCGCAACGGAAGCCTAAACTCCGCTTATAACCTGCTGCCCCTCTCCCAGTGGTCGGTCAGTCGGTCGGTCGGTGTGGCACACGCAACTCCAAATGGCATTATTGTGTTGTATATAAAACGATAGATATTTGTATATGTGGAGCAACTGCAGCCGGCAAAAAAGAATATGCAAAACCCTCTCTGTATGTCTCTCTCTCTCTTGCAAATCAATAAAAGCGGAAACGAAATCTAAAAAGTGTAATATAATAACCCAAAAAAGAGAGAGAGTGGAAAATAAACGACATGGATATACCCAGCACTGGTGCCATATTCACTCTGGGCAAATCCCATCTGGCGGAGAATACCCAGAGTTATTTCTACATTAAAAATGATCCTGTGAAGCGGCTGATATCGGGTCCACATCAAAGTGCAGTCATATGCGGTAACTACAACGAGTAATCGGTCCTAAGAGAGTGACCCCAAATCCCCCCTTTGGTAGACCCATGCTGCGGGGCTCTCCTTGATTCAGACAGTGGTCAAGTGGTCAATTGGTTCAAGTCAAAGTGGATTGACGGTGGTTCTTCGTGTCTGGCTGCCTGCCTCTGCATTGCATGTTTACTGCAATTTTCTTTAAATAATCATAAGGTACCACCACACAACGCAACACACCCCCGCGGGCACTTCTGGTCACTTCACTTTCACTTTCCTGTTGGCCCAGTCTTGAGGGCCAGGACTGGGACTGGCCCACGCTCTAGAGGCAATTGAATGGCTAAATTATATAGCCTCCCCACACTTTGGACAAATTGGTGACCCAGGATTAGATGGTGCTATCATTTGCGATGAGTTTTCCATGTGGGGAAATCCCCAATTTAGTACCTAATTTGTCCCACATTTGACCCACATTACATAAGCTTAACCAGAGCCAGCTAGCAAGCAATCACTTCGAATCACGGCAACACACACTGCGAGTATAATCCTGTACATTATTTTGGTATCCTAATGGGGTCAGGCGTAACGTTAAAAAATACCTGAAATATGGAGCAAACTCACGAACTCAACTGAGAAGTGGCGAACCCGCCACCGAAAGCAGTCCAAGTCCAAGTCGTAATTGAAGCGTAAAGTCGAACAGCAGTCGAGAGGGGATTGGCTGTCCCCGAAACGAAACGAAATGAAATGAAATGAAATACTCACTCGCACTCACAATCAATAAAAGTCAAGAAAAGGGAACCACACCAAAGCACACCCTCCCCTGACTCTGCCCCTGTCTCTGCCTCTAATCGTATAAAAAAATAAAACAATAGAAAAAAGCAACAGCTAAAAGCCATAGCAAATGTCAAAATGTCTCCACCCCACCGGCGGTTGCCACCGGTTCTTATCTCAATTACAGAATCTGGCCGACTATTTGTTTGGGGCGAGAATCACTTTGGACAGCTGGGCATTGGCGGACACAGTGGCACCACTGCCAGCGGTAAAAGAAGCAGCGCTACGAATGGGGACATTGTCACCAAACCCACATGTGTGAAGGCCCTGAAAAGTCTGGGATTGAAGATCTGCGATGCGGCCTTTGGCAACAATTGGTCGGTGATGCTAACACGTGAGTAAACATCAGTAGATATTAGGGGGAGAATGCCGCATTCTTAACACCATTCACTTAACACCACCGAAAAGACTCCAATGAGATCTTCTTCACGGGTCGCAACATCTTTCCCGAGGACACGCATGTGGCACAGCATTTTATCAGCGCCCAGGTGGAGCAGCAGCAGTGTGCCATCATTCGGAAACCGTTTAGGCTCGAGGAATTCGATGACTATCTGTCCAAGAGCGAGGAGACGGACAACTTCTTGGCCGTGCAGGCGGGCAACGACCACTTTGCCGTGCTGACCAGTGAGTAAAATCCAATTAATTACAGGATAATCTCTTGCTGAATACACTCTCTCGACAGCCACTGGTCGGCTCATTGGCTGCGGTTCGAATGGCCAGCAGCAGCTGGGAGAGCTGGAGGCCGACTACGATGGCCATCCCGTGGAGATTAAGTTGGATGCCACCGTGCAGCAGTTTGCCTGTGGTCCAGAGTCCACGCTGGTGCTGACGGCCAGCGGAAGTCTCTTTCTCACTGGACACCTGAATGAGTTTGTGTTTCCCAAGTTCACGGAGCTGCAGAAGAACCTCTCGCCGACGGAGCAGATCATCTTCATGCACATTTCGAAGGCCAGCGAAATTTACATCGTGAGCAACGTGGGCAACATCTATCGCAGCTTCGAGTCGGTGCGGAACAAGAGCCTGGTCTTCCAGCGCTTCTACGACTACGACAGCGAGGAGAACGGCCCCATCTGGAAGCTGCTGAAGGGCTTCTCATTCTACGCGGCCCTCAGCAAGGCCAACAAGTTCTTCACGACCTTCTCGGAGAGCGGCCACCACCTGAAGACCTTTCGCGAGATCTCAAAGTTCAAGAATCTCCGCCTGCTGGACATTGCTGTGGGGGATCAGCACATTCTGGTGCAGGGCATACCCAGAACTTCGATAGCCTCCGCCACTGTGGGTGTGAGCAACAGCTTCGTCCTGCAGCCGAAGGATGACAATGGGAATCTGCTGGAGCAGGGCAGGAACAGCAGCGGGCGCAGCCTCACCAAGCAGCAACAGGTGGCGGAGGAGATGGAGGAGAGAGCCACGTCCACGGCCATGGGAGCGGGCGTTGCTGCGGGAGTGGGCACTGCAGCTGGAACAGCGGCAGCCATGGAGGCTGTGAAGCATTTAACGAATGGAAACGAGGCAGAAGAGGCAGGAAAAGCCACCAAAGATACAGTGCAGGCAGCAGGGGAATCGAAGGAAGTGCAGGCAAATGATGAGGCACATCCAAAGGACCCGGAGGCTAATGGCAACGAACAGGAGCCAATCCCAAGCAGTCAGAAGGAGGAGCAGCAACCAACAAAACCTCAAAGCGGAGACCACAAACAGATGGAACCATCGGCACCCATGGAATCCCCTATAAAACCCATGGAAAGCCCCGAAAAACCAAAGGAATCCACCATTAAACCTATGGATTCAATGGATAAGCTACCAACTCCGCCCACGCATACGCCCACACCACCACCACCCCAATCTCCGACAGATTCGATCAGTTCTCTGCAGTCCGCACGCTTTGTGCAGCCCGGTAAACCACTGGAGAAGCTGGAGGGCAGCGAGGAGAAGCAGATGCTGCGTCCACGCACCCCATATCCGGACAGTAGCAATGGCAGCACTCCACAAACCATCAAAAAGACGCCCATACGGAACTTCTCGTACGAGGCGGCCATGGATCATGACCACCTGGAGAGGACGTCGCCCGAGCTGGTGGATAGCCTGGAGACGGTGGAAGAGGTCCCTGCCACGGCCACCATTCAGGTGTCTACGCCCACGCCGCCCACAGAGGAGGATGAGCAGCTGGCGGTGGAGATAACCACAACGGAGGACTCCAGGGACAGCAGCAAGGTGGTCAACGAGATACGATTCATCAACAACGGCGTGGATGTCACGGCCAAGGTGGAGGAGCAAATGCCGGACACATCCCTAGAGGACTCGACGGAGGAGCTGGAGTCGGACGCCGAGCAGGTGCTGCAACAGGTGGAAGAGCGCGTGGAGAAGTCAGTGGCCGAGCACAAAGATGAGGCTCTGAGGGCCACTGAGGAGGTGAGGAATGGCCTAGACTCCAGGCGAGACTCGATCCAGACGGCGGTGAAGAATGCCGCCCAAGGAGCAAAGAAATCCATGGAGGCGGCAGGCGAGCGCGTGGCCACAGGCGCTCGCGGAGCTGTGGATGCTGTGGGCGATGTAGTCGGGGCCGCGGGCAAGAGTGCCCAGCGCATGGCCAACGATGCAATGCACGCGATGGAGCAGGCGGGAAGCAATGCAGCGAAAGCAGCCTCCGAGACAAAGGACTCCATGGGCAGGGCCATGGACTCGGTGACCCACAAGATATCCAGCGAGGTGCTTGGCGCCAAGGAGAACATCTCATCGCTGTTCCAGATCAAGGCAGCCCGCGAATCAGATCCACACACCACGCCAGTGTCCACGCCACGTGGTGACGATGAGGATATGGATATTTCCTCAAAGGAAGGCGGACCTAAGACAAACACGACCCTGGGCTCTGGGGAGGAGGATGAACGGACGACGGCTTCTGTGAACTCGAATCACAATTCAGCAGGCAATGGGAACCGAGCGCACTTCGAGGACAGCACTCCCTTTGAGCCGAGCAATCCCTATGACGATCCCCTGGACGCCGTTGTGGAGCGCAGCAAGAAGGCCATGCAGGAGGACCTGCGGGCAATGGAAATGCGAGCAAATTCCCATGTCCAGGCGGTGGCGCAGAAAACGGAGGAGGAGACCAAGGGCTTCGTTCAGCAGTTTCTGGATAACATGCGGCTCTCATGTCGCAACGAAAGGGCCGTCGATATTGCGGGTAATATTCTACAGTGATTTCTGACCCAGTCGTTATATATATTTGTTTATTTACCTGTAAACTTTGTACTCCTTTGAATTCAGACGAGACGCGACCGCCTCCGCCGGCAGCAGCGCCGCACCACAACAAAAACAAAGTGAACAGCGAGCTCAGTTTAAGCAACGGACATGGCGAGCAGCAGGCGTCGCGTGTTTGCACGATTTTATAAAACTTGCACTACCACCCACAACACTTTTCTAAGCAATTGCATTTGATTTTAAAGTACAATTTAACGAAAATAAAGCAAATATTAAAAAATTCTATTCTTCACAAACTTCTAAGTGTGCCCGCACTCTGTTTAGGCAGGAATTTCACGTGGGCACGAAAACGATTAACCCATTGTCGACCACCCACATGAATATTATTAAACTTGAAGAATTTCGGCGCAGTTCAGGTGAAAGATATCGTGGTCTACAATAAACGCTTACGTAGTTTAACACAAGTTGTTCACCTGTTTAAATAATGGGTGGTTGAATGGGCTAAGCTTGTTCTCTCATGGTATATCCGTATATAATTTAGTATATTTAGTCAATTCATTGGTATATTACGGTATATTTCTGAGAGGCTGACGTTATATTTTTGCGATAAATCCGCGGTCACACTGTACGCGTAAAAAAAGAAAAGAAATATTTGTACTATTTTTCTAACATTTATAGTCTTTTTTATAAATGAACACACAGCAAGAAATAATGCTCGAAAGCCTAGCTTTAAACAACTGATAGCGGAACGCGTGCACTCTTTCCCCCTGCTGAGACCCAACACAACACACAGGAATGCGAAAATGATGTAAAACGGGGGGAAATCTAAACCTGAAAGGCCCCACACAGCAGCAGAGGCACAAAATGGAAAGGTAGGTCAATGTGTGGGCGCCACAAATATATATACGTGAAAAATCTAGGACTGCCAACTGCACAGCCAGATTGTCTGGCCTTAAGCAGAGTGTTTTAGAGTGTTTTGAAAAACCAATGAACATTAAGCACCGAGCTCCAAAATAAAATAAGTCTGTCTCCTAACCTCAAAAGAGCTTTTACAGTGAGTGACAGTGTGTGCGTGTGTGTGTGCGAGCGACTGAAAGTGGTTGTCGCTTATGGGCCGCAACGAGGGGGCAAGCAACGTGTTAGTGGAAAAACTGCTTTTGAAAAAAGGGAAAATTTTTCACCACAAAAGCCCGCCCAAAATAGGGTCTCGTCTCCCCACAAGGATGTCCCACCCACTTCCACTGCCAGGACACTCGCTGTGCTAACTTTCTCTAATTGGATAACGATATTGCCCATCATATATTTATATTTATTTGGGAAACACATGTAATTGGCGAGAAAGTAACACGCTGTCAATTCAACCAAAAAGATACCTGAGAGATTGTACCTGTGTGTATGCATGCGTGTGTGTGCGTGTTTGTGTTGGGGAAGGTGGTGTGATGGCAGGGGGCGGGATGGGATTGCTTGCCGAGGGAACCGAACCTGTCCGACCGATGGGGACGTAAAAACCAGAGCTCTGAAAGTTACATGCATTTGGGCGCGCGCGCGTATTTATTTTGTTTAAAAATGCATAATCGTCGTGTTTTATAATTTATGCGAAAAGAGAAAAACACATTTTAAAGGCAGTCTGAATAGAACTCTTAGGATGATGGTGGAATGGAATGGGTCGGGAAGGGAAGGGCGCTCGGGAAGTGTGTCAGCCATTGAATAATTTAGATTTATAATTTCGCAGTTAGGTATTTCGTGTCGTGTCGTTTCGTGTCGTGTGTTTGTGTTTTGGGGGAATTCCTCACATATTTTTACATACCAAAGCGGTGGCCAACATCAACTGATGAAGCCGCCGCCGTCGCTACCCAACAGCTCACTAATCCCTCTCTCCTCTCCGCTTCATTTTTCAGGCACTAACCAGCACCAACAAACCACCAACCACCCAGCAGAAGCAGAAGCAACCAAGATGAATCTGTCGTGGCGCTTTTGAGCATCAATCGATCTTAGTTTGTTCGCCAACTTTCTGTTCAAGAAGTCCGAGCCCTGTCCGCGCGTACGATTCCGATTCCGTCTGTCAGACAACAACTCCTCATCCCCCGTTTCCCTCCTCCAGAGCCTGATCCAACTCCCACTCGCACTTCCAAATCCAGTGCACTGGTAGCTGCCCATGATGCATATCAAGAGTTTGCCCCATGCTCATGCCCATGCTGCTGCCACGGCGATGAGCAGCAACTGTGACATTGTTATTGTGGCCTCTCAGCCGCAGACGACGATTGCCAACAACAACAACAATGATACGGTCACACAGGCCACTCATCCCGGTCATGTGGCAGCGGCGGCCCAACAGCAGCAGCAGCAGCAGCAGCAGCAGGCGCAGCAGCATCACCAACAGCAGCAACAGGCGCAACAGCAACAGCAGTCCGCTGGACCCCCCTCAGCGCCACCAGCTCCAGCGGAACTCGCCGCCTTACCCTTCCAAATGCATCTGAATGGGATTTCGGCCGAGGCGCATAGTGCCGCTCAGGCTGCAGCCATGGCGGCTGCTCAGGCCGCAGCAGCTCAAGCAGCGGCGGCGGATCAACATCAGCCACCGCCAGCGCCACCACCGCATCTGGTACATCTGTCCACGCACAGCCCGACCATGTCGAATGATCACTATTTGGCCAATGGCCATGGCGAGCACCAGGGTGAGGGGGCTGGCAGTAATGGAAACTCTGGCGGTGGCGGAGGCGGTGGCGCGAGAGACCAGGAAAAGCCGTTCCACTGCACCGTGTGCGATCGACGCTTCCGGCAGCTGAGCACACTGACCAACCATGTCAAGATCCACACTGGCGAGAAGCCCTACAAATGCAACGTTTGTGATAAGACCTTCCGTCAATCGTCCACGCTGACGAACCATCTGAAGATCCATACGGGGGAAAAGCCCTACAACTGCAACTTCTGTCCCAAGCATTTCCGTCAGCTGAGCACTCTGGCGAATCATGTCAAGATCCACACGGGTGAGCGACCACACCATGCAGCCCTGCTGCCTTGATTTATTCCACGAAATTGCCAAACTAATCCAAAACCTCATTTGCAGGTGAAAAGCCGTTCGAGTGCGTCATATGCAAAAAGCAATTCCGGCAGTCCAGCACGCTCAACAACCACATAAAGATCCACGTCATGGACAAGGTCTACGTTCCTGTCAAGATCAAAACGGAGGAGGAGGAGGGGTGACTAGGACGGATGGCGTTGGCGGGGCATCATCAGCAGCAGCACCATCATCTGCCGCAGCAACAGCATCCGCACCACCAACAGCCTCCGCATCCGCATCATACTCCTCCCCATGCCCATGCCCATGCCCACCACATCGACCATCAGCGAGGAATAACCATTACCACTCTGCCCTCCACCACGTCTGTGGCACAACACCAGCAACAGCAGCAGCAGCAGCTCCTTCACCATGGCAATGGCAGTTCTCCCCACCATTTCAATGTGGCCTCGTTGGGTGATTTGTCCAGCGCCATGCAGCTGGGAGCTGTGACAGCGGATGGCAACTTTGTCACCATGAATGGGGTGGTGGTGGGCCGCATTCAACACACGCGCGAAGAGCTGCAGCAGCTCGGAGTGATTAAGGTCGAGTCACCATCGAATGGTGTGACCACCGTGCCGACGTCTGTGGCATCGTCAACGCAGCGCGAGTGATGAGTCGATCAGCTGCTCCTCGAGTACATATTCAAGGCGGAGGCGAATGTCCAGGAGCAGACAGTAGAGCAGGAGGGGGATGAAGATGAGGAGGAGCAGCGATCGAGCAAGTAGTGAGCCATGTTTGGTGTGTACGCTTACGTTGTTGTTAGTTGTTTAATTGTAGCGAACATTGTTGTTGTTGTTAAGGTTTAAATGTGTGACTAAGAACTTACCAAGATGAATGTATAGCAAAACGCTTCAAAAGTAGCTAGCCGGCAGACCGCCAACACCACAGCAGCAGTACACAGCGCTCCCTGGTAAACCAAACCTGAAAACCCGAAAACCCGTAAACTGATCATCCAACCAGAAGAAAGACCAGACCCTTGAAGAAGTGCTGCTGTGTGGCCAGCATCTCACACCCAACACCCCTCCCCACAATCCAATCACGAGGCAATAGAATAACCAACGTCCTATTCACGTAAATAAACCTAATCGCAACCCGTAACTAGGAGCAGAACTAGAAAGAAACAAAAATTTGCTAAAAGTACTAAACACACAGTTAAGCGAAAAGTCATTGCGTTAAGTCGATAAAATGTGAAATAAGCAAAGCGTAAAGTAACAAAACAAGAGCAAAGTAAGGAAAGGAAAATAGCTACACAAAGTGCAAACACTTTTAAAATTTCAATATTTTTTTAATCAAACCCACTTTTAGATTGTTTTAATTAGCATTTAACTTTGAAGGGAACTTGTACAGGTCTGACTTAGTCAGAGTTTCCGATGGATTATCTATTTTCTTTTATTTTTTTCGTTTGTTTTAACTTTCATTCAGTAACAGCAGAAAAACCGCTCGAGAAACGATTTGCACGGGTGTTCTTCGGTCTGGGTTGACACAAATTCAATTTGTTTTATTCAATTCCTAGCATAATTATTTAATTTTTAATCTTAGAGGAGCAAAACCGATAAGGAGAAAATAGCTAACAAAAAAATATTCTTATAGTTTTAAGAGGTCGAAATGCAGAGAGCCATAGTTTGTAATGAAACGTTTTGTTAATATTAATTGATTAGTTGTAATAGTTATAATTTCTGCATAATTGGCAAAACTTGGAAACGAAAAACCTGTCGCGCTAGCCTTCGTCTAAATATTAGTTACTGAAGTAAACACAAACTAATGCTAATGCTATGATAATGATATGATTATGCGATAGGAAAGCAAAGCAAGTTCTGTACAAAGCCCAACTCCAATTTTTGTATGTATAAAGCGAATGTATACAGCGAGCAGCGCGCAGCACAGCGGTGGTAAGGAGAGAGTTTACCCAAAAATCAAATGTAAATCAATCAACAAACAAACCAACCTTTTTAAAGCGAAAATAATATTTTCTAAAAATATAATTTGCGACTAGTATTTTATTTGATGTTCGCCTTCGTTTCCTTCCTCCCAACAGCCCCCGACTGACACTTGTTATGTACTCGTATCGTATCGTGCGCGGTCGCGTTTTAATAATTTTAAAAACTGCAGCACAGGTTACGCCTTGCGAGCCCTGCGTCTAGTTCCTATAGATTTCAAAGCGCAACAAAACGAAAAACTTAAATGTATACGAAATCAAATGCAAAACTGGGAGAAGGAATTACACTAGACAAACCCTAGAATATATTGAATAAATACTAAATAAATGTTGATAAATGTGTAGTGTTAACCGAATTGAAACGAAATCCGTTACAGAAAAAGAAACCCCTCCCCACACACCGCAACTGGAAACCTAGCAGAGTAATATTCTAAATACCGCTTAAGGTCGTTCTATGTAAATCATTTTTCACACTTGAGAGACACTCTCACCAGCCCGGTGGAAGGATGATAATGATATTATTTGGAGTGTGGTGGGTCCACTGGAGACCCGCCGCCAACGATTGCATCGAATAAATCATGTCAGAGGTCAGAGATCCTATACGAGAGACAACACCGCTTCCCTTCCTCACCACTACACCACTATCTCCATCTCCCACGCGTACGTACGAGTATATTTTATAAATAAATAAGTTACGTAGTGAGATTAGTATTTAAGAGCCCAACTTATGGATAGTTGAGTGTGTAAAATGTAAAACTGCAAAGAATTTAGACATTAAATGAACAAAGACAAACAAAACGAAGAAGATCTGCAAAAGAAACAAAAACAAAAAAAGCAAAGCAAAGCAAAATGCTTAAAAACAAAACGCGATAATATTGTATAACTATACACCTACATATACATACATACGAGTATATGTATATTTATTAATGTATGTACACGCGTAGTAGTTGTATTTATATGTAAATGTGTGCGTAAATGTGTATTTAGTTACAGCATGAATATATATATACATAAATATATATTTGCAATGGAGAAATACAGAAACGAAAACTATGAAATGAATTAAATGAATTTTTATATACTTCACAATGGATCATCGCTCAGCGCTTCCTTTCAGTAAACTTAGAATAACAAATTTCATAATTACACCTTTTGGTTTGATGAAAGCTTAAATAATACTTGGGCTTAGGGACCACCACTCTAGGCTTTATCCGAGTCCGCCCCTGCTGAGGATCGTGGCGATGCCGGCGGTGATTGTGGCTCGTCGTCGCACAAGAATCCATTGAGATATTCTAGCCAATCGGATACATCGATTTCCGGCTGCACTTCTTTGACGAGCACACGCCGCAAGTAGCGTATGTAGCGCACATCGTTGCTGTAGCGAACGCTCAGCTCGGGCAAGTTGATTTTGGCCACTGGTAAATTCACCAGGGGCCTGCCCACAATCACCTTGGTGTTGAGGCGCTTCTTCCAGGTGTGCACTTCCTTTTCCATTTCGCCCAGCTCGAAGACCTTGAACGTTTCGCCAGTAACGATCCCCACCGGAGTGGCCAGTGGGCTGCTGGTCCTCGTCTGCAATGGCTGCACCTGTTCCTTGCCCTTCATAAACTTCCAAAAGCCGTCCAGATTCATCCATTTGTCATAGTCCTTGAGGGCGTTCAAGAGTAAATTCAGATAATCCTCCCGCGACAACTGCTCATCGTCGTCGTCCTCGATCTCACTCCTTGGCTTGTATTTCACCCACTGCCTGTCGTCGAACTCATCGCTCACCTTCTTTGGCCCGAATGCCACATTTCTGGGGAAGTAAAAGAGCTGCAGAAAGTGATCCGTGAACTCGAACCGAAGATACGGCTGCTCCAGCTGCGGAATGCTCTTGATGTAGGTGCTGATGTGCTGGGGATTCTGTGTCTTGAATATCTTAAAGAACTCGGCAATAAGCAGGCGGGTCTGCGGCCCCAGATTCGGGTAGGTCACAGTATTATCCACGTACTTGAGCTCAGCCGTGTTGCTGACTTCCACAACGAGAGAGATGAGGCGCTGGTAACACAAGGAACAAGAGTAAAGAGGAATGGCAAGCTTATATAATATAAACTCACATGCAGTATGCGTAGGCGATCGGGGTACATGGACTTCGCTGCCGCCAAGCCGAACAAACGCATCACCTGGCGCACAATATCCGTGAGCCGCACTGTTGCCGACATTCCAAAGACATGAATGGCAAAGGGCTTTGTCGCCTCATTGAACATCTCTGTCTCGGACTGGCGCAGACGGTTGTGGTCCAGCCAGGAGAGGAACTCCATTTCCAGGACCCAGCAGAGCATGTTCAGCACATCGCAGACACGCGACAGGCGCACCCCAGGCGACAGACTCTTGAAGTCATCCAGACAGATTTTGCCACTTGCCCAGTCGTATTCCTGCACATGCTTCAGGAATACCGTCTCCTGCGACATGTCGAGATCTTCCTCTTCCGAGAAATTGAACACGTGCTCCTCATAGGGCTTTGTGTGCCCGCGGATTTCCTTATCGCTGCATTGCGGCAAGAGCTCCTCCAAAAGATTCAGATAGAATTTTACCTTTTGCGGCGCAATGGCGGAACGTTCGTTACGAATTGCCGGGTTGGGGACGCCAAGTAAATTCAAGTAATATGGGCGCAGGCATGTCCAGCAGGGCGGAAAGGCATCGACCAGGAGAAAGAAGGTGCGTATAATCTTGCCATAAGTTCTCGCCAGCTCCCTGACACTCATCTCTTTGGCAACCAGAATCTGGAAAGGGAAATGGTCTGTATTATTTTATTCGGTTCAGTGGAGCACGGAACTCTTACCATGGCCATCTCAACGAGCCGGTCGAGGACACCATCTCCCGGGTACACACCCTGCAGCGCCATCATCTCCAGCATGTCCAGGAACGTGTCATAGTGGTGGCCATTCAGGGTCATCTTCAGATCCTCCGCCATCATAAAGTTTGGCACATCCGGCAGCATGGCAACGCGGTGTTTGTCCACGCATTCCTTCGTATTTTGCAGGCACTTGGGCACACATGCGCCCGGCAGACGGTTCTCCGACTTCATGTACATATTGGAGATGTGAGTACGCAAATTCCGCCGCCAGTCCATCTTCGGGGCTGGCTCCTTCTTGCTGGCCGATGCCCGCTTCTCCTTCATTTTCTTCCTCCGCTTCTCTTTAGATGCATTCATTCGCTCATTTGTGGTCGAATCAGATGAGGAGCCATCGACTTCCATCATTTCCTGCGATTCCATGCCCGCCTTTTCAGCTGCAGCGTCGGTCTTCTTGGTGGTATTTTCTTCATTTGGATTAAATAGCACAGTGTCTACACTGTCTGTGTTTCCTTCGTTGCGATTAAACGGGACAGTATCAACACTATCGGTGTTCTCGTATTTAACGCTTGTATCCATGGATTCCATACTGTTTAATTTCCGCTGTATGTCCCGCGTGCTTTCAGCTATTTCATCCAATGAACTGTCTTTCATATCAGCCGCGTCTTGATCACCTGTCTCCAAGTCGGGACTCTTTCCACTCACAGGTAGAGTAACATCTTCAGCTTTTGACATTTTAAAGGAGCGCTAATTACACCAATTCATTAATATTGTTCCTTATCTCGCTTTGTTTACAAAAATTGTGACCGCCAGTGTGACAGACTGACTCTCAGAAATATACCGACATATACCATTTCATTCTTAAAATATACCGTAATTATACTGACGGACACGACAAGATGAGTTGATATTCTTCGGTTTTGATATTCCGTTTAATATGACTAGCTAGCTGGGACTCTCAACCCTAAAAAAATAATTTTATCCGATAGATACGTAAATTTTCTACAAGATTGGCAAGTTGTTAGAAGTACTTTTTATTGGATTATTTACATATTAATGTTCAACAAAAACAACATAAAACGAATGTGTCGTCGTTTTGTGGCGTTGCCAGACTCGTGCAATTCGTAGTGTTGCGGGCTGCCATACCGTGATATTTTGGGATATGAAATTCGTCAATTCTGATATTCAGTTTAATATTACTAGACATATGGCCCTCTCAGCCCAAAAAAAAATAATTTTATCCAATTCCTCAATGAATTTTGTTCAGGGTTGGCTAGTTTTCAGAACTCTTTTTTATTGGATTGTTTGCATAAATAAGGTTCGAACAAAAACGGCGAAATGCATGCATCTAATCTGTGTACATAAACGTTTCGTTACGTCGATATTTAGACGTTTAGCAGCACTGATAAATTTGAATTGGAATTTTAAAGTGCCAGTAAATATTATTTCCAATAAAGTTAATAATATATGAATGTAGCTTAAAAAAAAATTTGCATCGAAAGCAATGCCAATCAGCTGGTCGAACACCACCCAGTAGCTGGCTGAAAAAGTAAATGCATGCATAAATAACAACTTGAACCAAAATCAACTATCAACTACCAGACCGTCCACGCACTTGGCTAAGACTCCAAATTTAGAATTTAAATACAGCAATTAAGCTGATTTATATGCTTGCAACAGTGATTGCTGCTAGCACAACTCGAGCCCCCAAAACCACTAGCCCGTCTGCGTCTGGGAACTGCAAGTGAAAAGAACTGTGGCCAAACTTTGGCGCCGTTGTCGTTGTCGCGTATGCAAATTCGAAGCGAAAAAAAAGCAAGAGCAAACCACAAGACAGCATTTATAAGTCGGGCATGTGAAAAACAGATTTTCAGCAATCTGGTGCATGATTATCCATAGGTATTGCTTTTTTTTTGTTGGTCAGTTGGAGTTGCAGCCACTCAGATGTGTTTGCCGCGTTAATGAATTGCCTTAAATGTCACTTACCATTGGCTTTATCGGCGTCTCTTAATAAGCGTCAATTATTGTGGGTTCTCTGCGCTGCACTGCACTGCACTCCTCTCCTATCCGCACCGCTGATTGTGTGTTTAATTAACGATATATCTGTGTTTTATTGCTGCTGTGGCTGCTGCCTGGTGTTGCCTGCGGTAGCAACCACTGATAATTATGATCTTTAGGCCAAGTCATTACAATCAGTCGGTTAACAGATGTTGGGACTTGTACGAGTACGAGTTTGCCCATGGAACTGCACTCTGAATGCGCATTTTTAATTGACTTATTGAGCTTTGAAATTGGAAATTGGTTTTCCAGTGTTTTGCATATCGTTTGAAGGTGGGCGGGTGATCTATTCAAAAACGATTAAGCTGCTCGAAATTGCTTGTATTCGGATGCTGGATGTTGGATGGTGGTGAGGGTGCAGCAGCAGCAGCAGCAACAGCCTAATGAAATTCTTGGATAATCGCTGACATTTCTGGGGCAAAGTTGGAATGAGAGGTGTGGCATCTTCCAGCTGTTCTTTGCATCTTTCTTGATCAGAGAATAACCCAGCATATACATACACATATGTATATCTATCGACCAGCACCTCCCTTCAATTCGCATGCGTAACATGCGTAAGTCATGTCAATATTTATTGCGTGACCATTGCCTGGGATACTTAATCATAAAGCGCTACCGCCATCGCCATTACCATTGCCAAATGCTGTCGGCCGCCGTCGCCTGGCCAAGACGGTGTTTAAATGTGCGAAAACGCGGGTTAAGCAACAAATGCCACCATCGACACTGTGCGTGTGTGTGTGTGTGTTTGTGTGTTGGTGGAAATAAAGCCGAGCAGAACATAAATTTCACACAAACCTCAAACACGGGGGGACACCAACCATCAAGTGCACCTACACAGTGCTCGCAGTGCCAGCAGGCGACGGCGACTCCTGGCCAAGTGTCGAGGTGCCAATTAAGGCTACACACTGCGAGTCTTTTGGATATATCACTGCTACACTGCTCTCTGCATAGATACGTACGAGCACATACATTTGTTTGTTTTGTGTTTTTTTTGGGACCAAGTCGAGTGTCATTTGATTCTTGTGGCAGGCTTGCGGCGTTTCATGCGCCTTTGACATGCAACTGGGGCCCGGGCCATGCTTCAAGCTGCCTCCATGCCTCCATACTGTGTCGGCATAGTTTACACGGATCTACAGCCAAAAAAAAAAACAAAAACAAAATAAAATCAAAAGAAAAAAAAATTACGAAATTTGTCGTCTGACAAAAAGCCTAGAAAACGATATAAATTAAACTTACGATTTTGGTGCTCATTAAATGTTCAGTTCACAACTTTTGGACCCCGCAAAAGAGAGACCAGCGAAGGCATTTATTGTTTTTCTGTTTTGTGTCCACGAAAATTAGAACATCGCTTTGGGAAATCGCCGAAATGCTGTTAATTGTTCAGTTTTCGTCTTGTTTTCGGTTTTCGGTTTTGGTTTTCTCGCGATTGTCACAAATTGAATAATGTCTCAATTGAAAAGCTGAGATCGGAGCTGGCCGGCCCGGCTTGGCCTGGCCTGACAATTGTTTCAAGTTGTTTGGTAGACTTGGCCAAGAATTACATGCCGCTCAGCGGTTGTTCGGCTGTTCGGCCGTTTCGCCTGTTTGGCTGTTCGTCGCTTGGGCCATTGTATAATCGTGCGGCTTTGATATATATCCTGGCAGTGGAGCAGCTGTTGGAGCAGCTCTCCGGCTCTCCAGGAGACGAAAAAGTGAAAGGCAAACATGCAACGCCCACTTCTTGGCTGGACACTCACTCGGTTAAATATAACTAGATTATTATATAATTGTTTGCCATTTGACTAATTTGCCCGTAGCGAAAATAGAGCCAAAGACCCCAAGCAGAAGTGGATGAAAGCCGCGAGTCCATGTCCATGCCAGAAATGGGCCTCAGCCGACTCTGCGAATCAAAGCGAACCGGTAGCCATTTGCCATGTCATGCTGCCAGCAGCAGCAGCAGCAACCCCGCTGCCTGGCAATCGCACCACTGACCAACATACGCGGCGGGCAACCGGCTCTGCAACACCACCGATCGATATGGGTCAGAGCGCACAATGGGAGCCAAGCCAAGCCGAGCCGAGCCGAGCAGCAGTGTGCCGCACGTAGCAGACGTGAGCTAATCCATGCATCAGATGCAATTTTAATTGCCAATCATCAATGGTATCGGCCAGACCAGGCCAGGCCAGGCCAGGTGGCGAGGCGACAATTCATCATCAATCGGCAAGCAAACCTCCAAAAATGGAAGCAAACAACTTTTTCTCTTGCAGTTTGATCTTTAATTCCCGGCGGAAACTTAAGCTCCCATCAGCATTCTATGGCATTGGGGACACTACGACGAATGGTACGAATTTTCGACACCTTAAACAATAAATAAGCATTCTGTTTGCCGTTGGATGGGCATTGGAAAGGGCTCTTTAATGCAGATGGAGCTCAGATGGAGCTGCAAAAAAGTGATTAAGAACAGATTCAGATTCAACTTTCCTGTGCGAGATGCACAAATCATTGAAGGTGGAAAATAACAACAATAATATGTAATAATAATACACCAAACAGTTTATTATATGTGGCAATTAATTCCTCAAATGTTGGGAGCAAAACCTATGGACAGAATGGAAATTCCACTGTCTGCTGATTGAATCAACTTTTACTCATTTCGCTTTTCCATTTTCATTTTCATTACGTGTGAGTGTGTGTGTGTGTGTGTGTGTGCGAGAGTGATTGCTGTTGCAATAAGCAGTGCAAATGAAAATGAAAAGAAAACCAAAGCTAGTTTAACCAGAGCAGAGCGAGCCGGCAGGCCAGATCCAGATCCAGGTCCAGGTCCAGTCCCGTCTAAAAATGGGTCCAGCCCGGGGTAGCAGAAGCTGTGGGCCTTATATAATGCATCATAGAAATGTAACGCAGGGGGTGAGGCACCACGAACACCATGAACACCATGTGCAATTTATCTGGCCAGTGATCACTCGAGTGAGAAGTGGGAGAGAGCGAACGACAACTATTTAGGCAACACATGATTCGGTGGCATGTGGCTGAAATCTGCTCCTAATAGACCTGCGATCTGACAGACAGACAGATTTGCATTGCAACATTGGACTGGAGTGGTGTGTGGTGTGGAGTCATAATGCACCGAGTGACACATTTTGTTGCAGCCCATAAAGGGCAAAACGAAAGACTTGGGCAACGAAAACTGCGTCTTAATTACGTTAATGGCAGCCAAAACTGAAGAGATTCGCAATGAGCAATAGCCAACGATCCATGTGCGATTCTTGTTGCCACAGCCAACAGCCAGCAGCCAGCAGTCAGCAGTCACTAGGCTACCATCCAGGCAGTTGGCAGCCATAGACGTGGCCATAACCAGCAGCAGTAGCAGCAGCAGCAGCATTTGTGTAATGTGGGTAATTAAGCGACGCTTTCCGTACACACATACAGACAGCGGGTTTTCCCACGATAGCCAGTCCTCCAGTAGTGCCTCCTCCTCACCCTCACACCCGATCCCCACCATTGACTACTGTTTAAGGGGCCACAACAAACTGCCGCCAAGTACCAAAGGCCAATGATATATGCATTTTTCATGCCGCAAAGCAGAGTCAAACTCCATGCAGCCAGCAGCCGGCAGCCAGCAGCCGGCCAACGGGGCAGCGCAGCAACAATGGCAGCCAATGCGCGTTCGTTGCTTATAAATTAGAAGTAGCCGAAATAATAGCCATATTTTGGTTGCCTTTTTGCTTAGTTTTCAGTTGGTTGGTTGGTTGTCAAAACCCTCGGAAAAAAAAGGTCAAAGCTTCAACTCGAATGCAGCTGCGTCTGCTGCTGTTGCTGCTGCTGCTGCTGCGGAGGTGGCTTATCTTGGCCATCAGCAGCAGCAGTTCGAGTTCCATGTTCGATTTTTTCGTGGCTGGAAAACTAAAACTGAACGCACTTAAAGCGATTTTCAAGCTGAACAAATTGAGCAGCCAGGGGGAGTTGGGGGATGGAGGCTACGATGTGCGATGGTCAATCACGAACCGAACCCCTCCACAAAATCTCCAGCTTCAGCTCTGTTTTCCCTTTCGGGTTTCCCTGCATAAATGTCAGTGACGTCATGGCGGCAAGGGTTGTGTACATTTTTATGCAATTTGCTGGCCGGGGGGGCACAACGTCACCGGCTGACCGCATCCGTGGCAGCAGTTCCACTTGACTGATGAAGCGCATAATTTCGCGGAAATACTTGGCCAGACGAAATGTTTGTGGCCGCACTCGGAGGGACATTTGCCAGGGCCCGATCGGGCATCGATGGATGGCTATATAAATATTGAACAAGTGCCACATTTCACGCTTAGTAAGCGAGAATCAAACGCGTAGAGGCTGCTGCAGTGGATTGAAGTCCACTCCTCGCGTAGAGACAACCCGACCAAACGAAACCCAAACACAAACCAGCAGAGCCATGAAGAGGCGACGCGTAACTGCAGCAGGAACTCGTTTCGGCGGCTTCCGTGTTGCGTCGGGGAGGAAGATGGCGCTGGCACGCGCCTGCCACACGCTGCTGGGGCTAATTGTGGGACTCGGAATGATTGGCGTGTGCTCGGCCGTCGGCTATTCGTATGCGCGCTTCGAGGGTCCGGTGGCGGGGCCAGAGCACCTGGTGACGGTCCACAACGGACGCACCGATTATGTGGCACGGCCCGAGTACAGCTTCGCCTATGGCGTCGAAGATGGCAAGACGCGTGTGCTGCAGAACCGCAAAGAGACGCGCAACGGGGACGAGGTGCGCGGCGTCTACAGGTAGGTGCACAGCTGTGAATTTCGGGGGAATTTGGGGGACAACTTGTCAAGCGTTTAGCGTTCAGCATTCATTAATGTCACGCAATCCACGCAGCGTAGTCGATCCCGATGGCACCCTGCGTGTGGTTAAGTACACCGCCGACGATGCCAATGGCTTCCAGGCGGAGGTTATCACGAATGGTGTGAAAACACTGCACGGCCATGGCGACACTGGAGGCGCCAGTGGTGGTGCTGCGTCGGTGGACGAACAGGTGCGGCATGACAGCGCTGCCGAAACAGAGGCAGCGGCCGATGATGAAGGAGAAGAGCAGGGCGATGGCAATGCCCACTACAAGGTGCACGAGGACTACGACGAGGGAGACGGCGATGGAGAGGAGAAAGAGCAGGAGGGAGGCGATGAGCAGGAGGAGGAGGGTGGGGGCGATCATCAGGAGTACGAGGGCAGCAGCGAGGAGGGCTACGACGAGGCCGATGCTCACAGTCAGCAGCAGGAGAGCAGCGAAGAGTATTAAATGCTCCGCCGAAGTACTCGCCTCCCTATCTATAAGCTCCAATATGTCCTACTATTATTTTGTGATAAACCAGAAATACACCAAACAAAATACTCACACGAATTCCAGAGACTCCACTCCAGATTCCAGTGGGGATCCATCCTTACACCTTGCATAATCGAACCCCCAAACTCTGACCCGCAACAAGCGCCAGAGCCAGAGTTCGGAATAAAACACTAATTGAAATATCCAGCCATGGATGGAGGAGAGTGAGGGCGAGGGGGCGGGCGGAATGCCTTTGCGTAACCACCACCACATCAACGTCATGGACATGGCTCCAGTGGACATCGAGCAAGTGAAGCGTGTGCTCCCAGCTCCAGCTCCAGCGCCAGCTCCGATTTGGACTACGATTTTGATTCAATTTGGATTTCGATTTCATTTTCGCATGGACTCGATCAAGCAGAGCGCAGAGCAGAGCAGAGACTGTCAGGCTGATCCGATGGACATGCAAGTTTGTTGCAAGCTCAGAAAAATCTATTTGCCCCGCTGCGTGTACGCTCCAGTTGTGTGGTGCGTGTGTGTGTCTTCGAGTGGCTCTGGTTGTGGTGCCATTTCGTCACTCGCTTAATTTCAAACGCGCAAATGCGCAAAATCCCATTAAATGTGCGAAAATCAAAGCAGCAGCAGAGGAGAGGAGAGCAGAGGAGAGCAGCGAGCAGTGAAGCGGTGGGCCATACTCTATGAGTGGGTTAGTGGTGGAAAGTGGATCAAACGACGTCTGGTTTTTGCCAGCGATGCGGTAATAATGCTGCAATGTCTGATGCTGGCCAAATGGAGTCGGTAATCTCACAATTGAGTCGCCGACAAAATTGGGTTGGCAGCCGCCATCCAAAACGCAAACAGCGACGCAGAGGCAGTCGGATCGGGCTAATTGACAGCCAACTTATGGCCCACTAATGGTCCTGCCTCCTGCTGCCCCCTCCGTCCGCGCTTAGCGGCATAGAATGAAAGACTATAACTAAAACTGGTGAAGCGTGTGCGTCAGATATCCGTCACGGACGTGCAAGAATTTCGCACTCGAAATGTTTTAATTAGTCGAAAGACTCTGCCTCTGGTGGCAGTTGCCTAGTAATTGGAGACCGAAGATCTGCACACTGTGCACTCCCCATGGCATTTCGGAAGTACAAGGCTTGCATAATCCGTCCCTACCGGATATGGCACGTTACGCATACGCAGCGTTGTGCAACGCTTCGAATTTCAGTGCTCCATGCAGCATGCGGCATTCGCTACAGTGACTTTCTAATGGATGCCGTACCCCGCCCCAGGCCATTGTCCAGCCGGTGATAAAGCCGAAGCAACCCGCAAGGCCTTCAGGTCTCAATCATGAACAAGAAACAACAACAAAAATTGCTTTGCCCACTGCATAAATCAAGGCACAAATCTATAACTGTCAAGTCATTTAAGCCAATGGTTAAACATTACGGGGGAATGGGGGTGGCAGCAAAAGGGAGTCGACTAGCTAGATGACTAGTAGGAGAATGAATATTTATGCTCCACTCTCAGCACATATACCCCACTGATACTGTGGGTTGTTGGCCATGCAAAGTGCGTTTAAATGTTCAATCGAACGGCTGCCTGCACTCGCTGCCTCCCTCCCACGACAAACCATTGTCCAAACATAGGCAAACAAACTGCCAGATTTGCGGGCACACTCGTAAATCAAGATAAAAACTTTGTTCTACTTATCGACAGTCGCAGCCATAAATATAATAAATCTCGGGCTGAGCTCACCCGAGCGGGGAGCAGCAGAGAGTGCGTGGACAAGTGCAATTAACGCATGCAAAACGACGCTTGCGCGTATTCCCGCCATCGATCAACAAAATGTCGCTTTGCGAGAGGTCCGGGAGAGATACTCGTGGCATTGCGCAATCGTCGATCGATCGGAAAACACAGACCCCAGCACAGATCCCAGACAAAGACAAAAGCCAAAGCTTAGCAGCTTGTTGAAGTCATTTCGGTTTTCCAACTGTCTTGTCCGCTGACCAACTAACCAACTAACCAACTAAGCCCAGCTCCTAGGGGCAGCTCCTCTGCCCGCTCCCACTCCTGGCTGGCTCGCTGTCAAAGTGCGATCGTGACGTGGCCAACTTGTTTCCCAGCCTGCCCTCCTGCTCCACCATCTCCGACAGAGTTGGAGTCGCAGTTTTTTTGTGTTGGCTGTGACTGTGACTGTTTTTTCGGCCACAATTGTTTGCGAGCGATTTTCGGCCAGCCGTGTAAATGTGTCGCCTTTAAAGCCATTTTATGTAAGTCGATTCTGTGTCTTTCTTTGTCTTCGCTCTCCTCCATGCCACATGCTAATGGCCGGGCCCAGACTCCGAGCCCAGGCTCTCTATCCACAGATCTTTTATAGTGCGATTTGTGGCCACTTTTGGCTTGTTTCGTTTCGCTTAGTTTCGTTTTTGCACCTCCACTGCCGCCGCCACAAGACGCCGCAAACATCCAGTTTTTGTTTCCCATAGTTTTCGTGTACTGCTGGCTGGCTTGCTGGCTGTGCTGGGCTGAGTGCCTCACCATTTAATGGCCACTTGTGTGTGTTTTATAAGATACAATCATAATTTTCTGATATGTCATGCTAGAATTGTTTGTTTTGGTTGCTTTTTTGTTGCTTTTCTGTTGCTGCCGCTGCAGTTGCGGCCTTTTTTTAAGAGCTTGTCGTGGGTGTTGCCGCAAACTTAAACTCAGATAAAGAGCCAGCGAATGACTGCTTAAAGTTGTAAAAGTTTTGATTGGGGAGCTCAAATAAAATAAACCAATTGCGGAGGTATGGGATTCTCAGTGGGATTCAAGGATTATCATAGAATGACACGGGGATATCTTGAGGGGTGAAACCAAAGCACAGCACAAGACAAATCATATATTATTTATCGAGGGGAGTATATGCGATCACTCCGTGCCATACCCATTACCTTCCACATTATTCATTTTCTGCCTTTCATTCCCCGATACTAATTTGTCGCATGCCACAGAGCGAGAATATTAATTGAGCAGCATTTGATTCGAGTCAAACTATTTGCCAACACCGTGAAATTCCTCTGGCACACACACACCAACACACCGTACACACAGCGCTCCTCGGGCAAAGTTCTCCAGATTGTGGCAGTAATAAACCGAAGTCGGGCACAAAAATGTCAGGCCACAAATTGCGTGGCATGAAAAATACGCAAGTTGTGGCTCAGGCATTTGTGTGGCTCGCTGTTGTTGTTGTTGGCGTGGTGGTAATTATAACGACGCCCCGTTTGATTGCCACAGATATGGTAATAATATTTTTTCTATTTTTCTTCTTTTTTTTTGGCCAAGTTGTGCAAAACCAGAAAGCAGCCAGAGCCAAAGCCAAAAGCAAAGAGACTAAACCCGATCGTAATTATGTCGGCAAATCAATAAATAAAGAGCTTAGATCATTAGAGGGACCCCCACCCCCTCCTGAGGGGGGGATAGGCCCAAGAGTACTCGCACCCTATGGAAAAACTAAGTCAGCCAAACGCCTTCTCCAAACAAATGCCGCACCTAGCGCTGGAGCTGGGGGATCATTGTTGTGGTGCACATGCGTGGTATGGCCACACGGCTCTGCACTGCAGCACCTCGCTGTGTCGCTGTGTCTGCGGCTGCAACTGCAACTGATGGCTGGCTGGCTGGCTGGCTGTGCCTCCTCCCCCACCCGGCCCGATCCGTGGCAGCTGCAGCACCGATCTCTTGCTGCTGCTGCTGCGGCTGCTGCTGTCGTCGTCGTCGCCATCGTCGTTGGCCAAGTCGTGTTGCACTCGGCCTCCGACGCGTATATAAATACTTTTGGTCATCGTTGCAGACATCAGTTCAGCTTACGAATTCGTGCTATTCACGGTCCTCCACTCTCGAGCACACACAGTCCTCACAGTCGCAGTCTCAGCGTCAGTGCATCCACACAGTCCACAAGGAACCATCGCCAAGTCCTTCGTCCTCTCGACAGCCACGTGTTCGCGTCGTTCGTGTCGTCCGTTTTGTTTGTCGTTTTTGTGCTCTTACCCAATATGAAGGTGTGTGTCCCCCTGCCCTCCCCAGGCCCACCCCCCAGTACCTACTCAAAGTGCAAAAATCAACCCGCCCTGATCCTGATTCTCTCCCACCCATACAGTATTTCATTGCCATCGCTCTGATGTTCGCCGCCGCCCAGGCCGTGCCCATCGAGCTGGGCCACTATGGCCCCGCGCTGGTGCATCATGCGCCCGTGCTGACCCACGCTGTTCATGCCGTTCATGCCGAGCCGGTGGCCTATCCCAAATACTCCTTCAACTATGGCATCAAGGATCCCCACACTGGCGACATCAAGTCGCAGGCCGAGGAGCGCGATGGCGATGTGGTCAAGGGTAAATATTTCCAACAAAAACACATCAGCGCAGAGCAGAACAGATGACTTTGGCGGCAAACTTGAAGAACCAAAGACTGAGGACACGAACTTGCCTGCGAATCCGACGGCATCCGACTAAACTCAAAAATTCTGTTCATTGTTCCATTCTCAGGCCAGTACTCCCTGGTTGAGCCCGATGGCTCTGTGCGCACCGTCGACTACACCGCCGACGATCACAATGGCTTCAATGCCGTCGTCCACAAGACCGCACCCAAGATCCTTCACCATGCGCCCGTTGTGCACGCCCCCATCCTGTCGCACGGCCCTCTGCTGCACCACTACTAAGCGGTAGCTGGATCCCGTCGCACAGGTGCTCTATCTCTCATCCATACGCAAAACACACACAAAAAGCAGCAACCACAGCACAGAATCATAGGAACCACAACAAAACGAAAAGAAAAACCACAAAAAAAACAACAAAAAACAAAAACGAAAACAAACAAACAAATCAACACACAAAAATGTAAAAAGTAAGTGTAGCTAAGAGTTTAGTAGAACACGGGACCGCCTTCGAGGGCGATCCCGGCACCCGGCTGATCCTGGCATGGCATGGACGAAGGATAAAAACGATACCCAGAAGAGGGGAAACACCGAGAAGAAATTTCATAACGACTTGGCATTCGGAATGACTTGATCGCAGATCACAGAAGAGGTACACAAATGATGATGGACGATGGATAACAATCATTTTGACGCGGCGCAGAACGGCAGGGCTCTACCCACAAATGGAGGATCAGCTATCTTATATATGCCACATAATACTTATATATATGATTAACGTTAATCAGCAGCTAATTTCCCCCGCAGCAGACTTTTGCACAGGGCCCAGAACTGAGTGAAGGACGAAGGCCAAGGGCAAAGGCCTCTGGCAGCAAGAACTTATCTCTGCTCTACCATACCGCCCCCTGATCTTGATGTAGAACACTATTTATATACTCGGTTCTATCTATTCTTCAAAGCTCCAACTTTTGTAATATATTTATGAGTGCTGTGCGCTCTCCTCCTCTCCCTTTCTCCTCTTTCTCTCTCTCTGTCTCTCTCCTATTTTCTCTTATTTTCTGTATGCTCTTCAAGCCTTTGCAGTGTTCGTCGAACTGTGGCCCCCACTATATCCCCATTTAACATATGCCTTGGGGCGTGCTCTTCTTCAGAGAACCTTGTGCCATTGCGGGATGGGGCGGCACAGTTTGACAGCAATTGGTCCCTGGCCTCAGTTCATTCGGGATAAATATTTGTGTGAAAACGATAGGTTAGTGGAGAACCCTCTCCCCGTGATGGGCCGGTAATTGTGCATTAGAATTCTAGCTCTTAAATAATTGTTATCCATACGAACTCATTCTGTTTCCTTTTCTTCTTAATCTCACTCTCACTGACTCACTCACTCTCACTGACTCCGCCTTACCATCTCTCTCACTCCTTCCTCACTCTCTCTTACTCTCTGCCTGACTCTCTCACTGACTCTCCCACTGTCTCTCTGTCTCTCTCAAACTCACTCAGTCTGACACTTTTGTATCTAGTTTCATTTTTTGCATTTAGTATTTTGTCACATTTATTGTGTATTTATAAACAATTATGCAGCTTAATTTTAAACAAGAAAAACATAGAAAAAATCCACACAAAAAAACGGAACGATCTTTGTACTCAATTTGTAGGCCTGCGCGTAGGCAGCGGCGAAACGATCGATGAACAAAAAAAAAACCAACCAACTCTCACATGTCTCTCACGTCTCAAAAGGTTCATTTGGGCCTTACACTTATGTACCATATATATTCCCCACATAAGCATTTGTGTGCGCAACAACAGCAAACAACGAACGAAATGCAAAAACGTTTTTATGCAAAAATTTTAAAATGTATAGAAAAAAGCGAAAAAAAAATAAAATAAAAATAATATTTAAAAAAACTTTTCTCTTTGAGATTTTCTTTTTTAACTACGAAGGTCATGGAGATTAGCATGGATGGGCCATAATTATTACATTTATAATACAGAACAAAAGGAGGGAACACTTAGCATTCTGGTGAAGTATTTCTAATGGGGGATTCGCACTCGAGCTCGAAAGAGAATTCCATTCTGCTTTGGGTTCTCGACTCTTCAGTCTGGCGAAGCCATCCAAAGTACGCGGAAGTCCAGAGCTGGCCCATACAGCGAAATAATTGTGATTAATAGGAATTATAGATATGCGCAGATCATTAATATTCAACATGGGCTCTTTGAGCACTTTGTTTTGGTTCATTGTAAGTGCCCTGAAGTAACGAAAAAATTGGAAAAATATTTGAGATTTGTTCATCATAGAAGAAGAATTCACGTGGTGCGGCTGAAAAAATTAAACGGTGAAATTTACAAAAAATTAGAAAGAGATTCCGGGGAAGTGAATAACTGCTTTAAGCCTGAAAAGATTATAATCTAATTGCGAATCCAATTGGTGAGAAAACGTTAAAGTTTTGTAGTTTGAAATTTGAGAGAATGTGTAAGAAACAATTGTGAATCAATTGCTTAGGTTCTACTTTTACTTCTACTTTTCATTCTAAGCCCACTTAAGACTCTGTTAAACTCAACTACTGCCAACTAGCTGGCAAAGTTATTCAGCAGAAGAAATCCCACTCTTTAAGCTCTACAAACTCGAAGCTTTACCTCTCCCAAATATATGCTGCAAAATAATTCATTCGTCTATCCACAGCTATTCGTACTAATCATAAAAGTATACGCCACGTTGGCCAACCCACTGGCTGACAAGAGTGAAGCATATTCGAAGACAGCAGCGAAAAATGCCGGCAAAAAAGCGAAAGTAACTAACTATTTTCTGCACGAGCCATACGGTAGGCTACAAGCTCTAAGTCTTTATCAAATTTGCATTAATTGTGTGAGTTGCAGGCACCAATACATACGCCTTTGGCTATGAGATCGACGATCCGCAGACGCAGAACATACAGTTCCGCGATGAGCGACGCTTTGTGAATGGCAGCGTCGAGGGCAGCTACGGGTATGTGCGGCCCGACGGCCTCGTCGAGGTCACCAAGTACCGGGCCGATGAGAATGGCGGCTTCTTGGCGCAGACGCAGAGCTTTCAGCCGGGAGATGAACAGGCGAAGACGGTGTGGCCCACCCAGCGACCAGACATAATTGTGGATAGAAAGAAGGTACAGTCGCCGGCGAATGTCACGTGGGATCCCAAGAGTCATCTCAATGTGAGCGTCTCCCATGTGGCCGCCGACGTGGCCAAGCAGCTGAAGGAGCAGCACGGTCTCGACCTTAACCACATCGATGTGGCCAAGGATGTCCTACAGCCGGCCGTGCTCGATGTGGTGCAGGGCAAGGCCCCCCTAAAGAACCAGACGAAGGACGGAACGCCCTTCCAACCGGTTCAAAATGTGATACCCAATCGTTTTCCCATCGCTCCCTTTATGCTGCCCACGGACACGGAGCCCATCAAGGCCACAACGGAGGAACAGCCCAAAGCAAATGCCAATCCCAAGTACAATAGAGCGAAGACCAACAATGCGGAGAAGGCGCCGCAGGTGGAGGTGCCCGAGTCGGGACTGCTGCCACCCAGGCCATTGGTCAACGAGGCTCCAAGCGATGCAAATTGGTACCAGCGGATCATTGATGCAAATCGTCGTGAATTCCTCACCAATCTACCAAACTTAGGCAAAGTAAATGCCTGAAAATGTTCCCCCAAAAATAGCATGGAGAAGGGAGATACATCCACCACTCGTATTAGTTAGACCAGCCCTCCGCTAGTTAGCTATTAGGTAAGCTTCTTTCACTTTTCGATGGCCACGTATACCGCAGATAGCTTGGCCACAGAAAAACTAAACCAGACACAAACCAGAAAAGATACAACAAAAGAATGCCACCACACACTGCACAGCACAACACAGCAAGCAAAGCACTGCACAGCACAGCAAAGCATAATTGAGGCTGCAATAAAAGTGAGACAAAAAAAGGCGAAAAGATTGAAATATTTGAAATATCTTCCGGGTGGCAAATTGGAGCTAGAGCCAGAGCCGCCAAAGTCTTGATCCCAATCTAAATCGCTTGCCACCAGGGGTTTGCCTTCGCCGCCTTTGAAGTGCGATCGATGAGGCAACTTGCAAGCTTTTGTAGGTTAAATTGTGGGCGACACAACGGGTCTGTATGGGTGGCAGTATACACATATCTACGTATGTAGATGCAGCTGCAGCTGGATATTTCCCTGCTTCAGGAAGACATCATCCATATCACGTTCCAGTCAAGTGTAAATGCTTGGCCATTTAATTGCTCCAAATTTCCAAATGCGTTTGCCAAACGGAAAAAGAAAACGACAAAACGGAAGGAAATGCGAAATGCATTTTGATTTCTGCCTTTTCAGTGTTTGCTTTACTCTCCTGTCCTCTGCTCCGCTCCGCTCCTCTCCACTGCTCTCTCCGTTGCACATATTTATGCTGATTTATTATTCCATTATTGCGGCGGTTTTTAATTTGTGGCACGCACACACTAGCCCCACATGGGACTGCATTGTGCAAGGTTTGTGCTGCCAAAAAGCACTCCGAAACACTCCCAACAGCAGCCCCCTGAAACTTGATACTTTTCAACATTTTCAGCCATGTATTCTTCGATTTTATATGTGCTTTACTCGCATTTATTGCCCACGTATCTTGTTTGTTGTACATTCACTTTTAATGCCTCAATGGGATGGCCACAAATGCGAGTATTCGGAGCAGCGGGAAAGCCTTAGCCACATCTTGCTCTGTTCTTTATCTGCTGCTTCTTCTACCACTGATTCTGTTCCCTTTGAAAGCTCTAGCAATTCCTTTGCCGTTGCACTTTCTGTAGGGTTTTCCTTGGCCCCATGCTCATAATTATGGGCTGCTTGGCTGCATGCCAAACTTTCATATGCATTCGAGTGTTTTATTGTATGTTAATTAAATTGCTGCCACGTTCATTCCATTCCATTCCATTTCATTACGTTACAGTTCGTCTGGCTTCTTTCTTTCTTTCATTTCTTTGCGCTGGGGCATACATATTTGGTCATTAACTAATTGCTGGCAGGCCGCTGAGGTAATCAGGCTTGCAAAACCCACTCCAATGGGAGGGAGGGCGACTGCTGCTCTGTGAAAGTGTTTTGTGCTTTGTGCTTTTCTTGCAGCTCAGGGCGCGTAGCGTACGCGAAGCTATACATATTACAAATTCCATTACGTATACGCACAGTGGGCCCAACGAGTTGTCTGGGGTGGCAAGTGGCAATTGCACTTCAACTTAACATTGAGCCAGCGAGCGGGCGGGCGTTGTCCCTGCAACAGTCTGCCTTGGACTTTGCCACAAGCGTTATAAATGAAACATAATTTCGTCGACGCTGACAACTTGATTAGAGAAGTTGCAGGCGGGTTTTTGGTCTGCACCAGCAGCAGCAGCAGCAGCACCACCACCACAAGCTCCTGTCCAAAGGCGGTTGCATAAATTTAACAATTTTATAATCCCGATATGGTCGAAACTGGAAAATTTCATAATATCCGGTTAGAGCGCGCTTGAAAAGTTGTTAATTTGTTGCATCTCAGGCGGACAGCAGGAAAAACAAAACTCAACGCCGACGTAGCCGCCAAAAATGACAGCAATTAGCCGGGGCCAGTGACAGCTGCGGAATAAGGTAAAAGTATTTAACCTACTTTGCTATGGCCAGGTCCTCCTGCAGCCTGCTGCCTTCAGGTTTTTCCTTGTAGGAAGTTTTTGAACAGCAGCATAGGAGAGACATTTCCAATTGGCGCCTAATTAATGAGGCTCAGTCCATGGGAAAAACTCGATCAATTTCCTTCTCGATCCAGCCCCTGCCCACCCGCAGATGTGTGAAGAAAAATGTCAAATTAAAATAATTAACAATTTAACAATTAGTGGGGGAACTGGGGACTCTGAATGCAAAGCGAAAATATGTTGATCAGCCAATGAGATACAATTGGAGGCTGCGTAAAAAATCAATTGGAATATTTCTTTGCTGCTGTTGCTGTTGCTGCGGCTGCGACTGAGTGGGTCGCCACTCAGTTGGCTTTTCCGCGTGTGTTGCCGGGCAGGAATGGAGAGTGTCGCTCGACTGTCTCAGCTGCCACATGATATGATTATGTGATTTGGCAATTTGCATTTAATTAATTTTCATCAGCTATTTATTATGTCAACGGCAGCAATGGGAGACGAGACGCAAGTTGCAAAGCTGCTTAGACTTTTCACGGGAGGAGTCTCTGGCGAGGGTAGCAATTGCCGCCTTGGGTGTTACCGCACCAAATCCAACTGAATATTATTTGTTACCGTTGAAAGGCTTTTCAGATTATGCTGCAGCAGACAGCAGGTTATGTCACGGGCTCAGCTCTCCACGAGTGCATAATCCGTGCATGATGATGATGATGATGGGAGTGGATGAGAGGGAGTCGTGGCCGAGTGATTGAATAATGAAGGATTGCAAGCAAATGGCAGCCGCCAGGGATAAGCGAAGACAGTCATAATCTACTCTACGCGCTAATTGAAAGATGAAATGCTGATCATTTGGTGTCTGCAGCTGGTTTTATGGCCACCATTGCGCATACGCAGCGTGTGACGATCTTCATCCGATCAATCAGCGGAAAAGTGCTTCCACACGGCTGCACCACGCACCGCACCGATTTTAGTGGCATTAACTTGTTACTGCTGCTACTGCTGCTGCTGATGTTGCAGTTGCGTTTTTAAGTTCAATGTGCGCTGGCAATTAGCGGAATATTTCTGCCATTTTCCTCTTGGCCACACATACACACACACAGACACAGACACGCATATTTTAGTTTAGTTCATGTCTGCAAAACCGGCCAAGCAGTCGTCTCCAGCCAATTCGTGTTTCATTCGTTTTGCCTTCAAATAAATTAATATAAATTGCAGCCAATCGAATAAATACAAGAAGCTCCCACAAATGTATGTAATTTTCAATTACAGCAGCATACAACAATCGCTGCTGCTGCTTCTGCCGCTACTGCCTCTGCTGCTGTTGCGTAAGTTCAAGCTGCATAAAAGGATAACCATTAAAAGAGCAACATCTGTAGAAGCAACATCTGCAGCAGCAGCAGCAGCGGCAGCAGCAGCGGCACAAACTACATCAGCAGTTCCCACAACTATTTTGGGAAAGATGCACGCGTCGCTGGCTTGTTAAGTTGCAAGGTTTTTCTTTCCCCGACTGCGGCTCTAATAAATATGAAACAATGAGACAAAAGTCAAAGTTTGCTGCTGATTGTCTGCCATTGTTGCTGCTGTTTTGCCAGTACTCTATGTTTGCCAACAATCACTTAAGGCAGGCCTGTGTTTAGCTGCCTGCCACTGCAGGGTATTATAATTTATGTTGCATGTTTGTCATGCTCCAAAGAAGGACACAAGCAGATCTATGCTTATGCGTACTATATCATCAGATAGGTGGAATGGGTGGAATGAGTGGAATAAGTGAGTTGGATCAGTCAGAGATAGGTTCGCATATCAACTATGTATCAAATGGCAGCAGTTCCAACAATACATCCACAAGGGTATCTAATGCTTCGACCTACGCGAAACAGCCTTTCTTTATTTAGTTTTTTTTTTAATTTCGTTTTTGTTTGGGTTTGTTTGGACGATGTCGCAAATGTATGGCAGAAACCTCAGACAGCAGTAGCAGCAGCAGCAGGAGCAGTTCAGTCGGCCAAGTTAATGCATGTACTAAATGTCTAGCGGTAAATATGAGTTACTAGGTAATTGCTTGGCCTGCTTAACAACAGCTGTTACGTTACGAGTGCTCCTATACGACGTTCGACGTACGATGAACAGGCGCGCATGCGCATGCTCATGCGACTGCACATAACAACCGAGCAACCAACCGCCACTCGCATTTTGACTTTTCACTTTTGTGAGTGGGAATGGGACTGGAATTGATTGAGTGGCTCTGGGGTAAAAGTTACCCCCAGCCAGCGCCACAAACGTATCTAAACTATAACTAACCAAAGAAATTAACACCTGCCCGGCCAGAGCAGAGCCCAAGACAAAGCTTCAATGAGCAAACAAAATGAAAATTTAGTGTACGATTACGACGAAAAAAACAACTAAGCTCAAAAAAAAAGTATTAGAAATATTTGAGGCAACAAAATCCACCGAAAAAAGAGAATTAACGAAAGTTGGATACGCTGCAAAATATAATTCCATATCTGAAGATATATTTCTAGAATCATTAAAGCAATGGAAATCCAAATTCTAATATTTTTAGGTATCATAAGCCAAGATTTGTACACCACAAACCCACTCCTTTATTCAATATACTTTGATGCCGAAAATGTATTATCAAAAATCTAGCCTCAAGCTGCAGCAGCCTGAAAATTGTATCAGCATTGCGTTCAATTTGCGGCGCTTCGACGAATTGCCAAATGCCTCCTATGCGCCTTGGTATGCCATGACGACGACAACGACGACTTCAACTCAGCCCCGAGTCGAGTGTGGCATGTTGACTTGCGTTATATTTTCCACTTGCTGCAACGGCAAAGCTCCACACAAAAACCAAAAACCAACAAAAAATACAAAAAACAGGAGACGTAGACCCCAAATCGTGGGCCATAATTAAGCATTTATTTTATTTGCCATATTTCTTGCGCTGCTTTCGGGATTTACACGTACTGTACTGGCCGTACTGGCGGATTGGTAATCATCATGAAAAATGTTTCTTTTTATCCATCTTGTCGCGTCGCGTCTCAGTTCAGTTTTGTTTCTCATGTCTCGCAATGTTGTCAAACGTTGTCGACCATAATATAGCAATTAAAAGTGTGTCTGTCTTTAAGAGTACATCAACCTGATGTCACTCGTTGCGATTCATTTCGCTGTGCATCGATTTGAATCGATGGGGAGCCTGAGAAATGGAGATGGAGGCTCCACAAAGTGCCTAAAGTCCAAGACATGAAATCCAAATATTTCCTTAAGATATTGGCCAACAAGTTGGCGATGAACTAGATTGCTTGCAGAGCGGCAGTGAAGAGTTGATGCACTAGAGGATGATGGGAATAGGTTTGTGTGTTGCTGCACACCCTGCAAAACCCTTGAAATCAGAAACTCCCTCCCTGAAGCAGCCAAACCAAAGCAATCCACGCTCCGATGCGTAATTAGCTTCGAACCAAATGGAGGATTGTCGAAAGACCAAAAATTGGTTAATTTTCCAGAGCAATTGTGGCACTTAACTTTGACTCGAAGTACAGTCCGGGCCGTGTATGAAAGACATCCAACAGTGCTTGCAGCTACACGGAGAGAAAACTTCTGTTTATGTCCCACAATTAAATATTACAAAATGGCCTTTTACTGGGCCAAGTGGCAGTGCCGTGCCGTGCCGGCCTGCAGACCCAATTCAATTTACCATTTACGAATAACGATTTTACGAAAATTAGCGCATTAAAAGTGAATGATCAACCGGAGGCTGTACGTAATAGAAGGTTGCCCCCCCACCCCGCCGATAAAAGTTGCCCAGCAGCAGCCACGAAAAATCATCTAACCGAATATCTGGGTCAAACTGCGTTCAGAAAATGTTCAGGGGGGGTACTAGGGGTAGATGCAAATAAGCGGATAGTTAACGAAAAAAAAAATATTATTAACAAACCATTTCAACCGTCAGGCTGGCTGTCAGCGATGTTGCAAGTTCCCCCCAATCCCAATGACGACTTATCAACGCCATCGAAGTGCTGCCACAGCCAGTGAATGCGTCACTAATGACACACAAAGAGTCCTGCACCACAGTGCAGCAGTCCAACAAACATTCAACATCGGATACCAAACAATGGCAAACAAAGCAAACCAAAAAAAAAGAAACACAAAAAAGCAAGAAGGAAAAACTGAACTGTTTTACATTTGAGGCGCCCCACCGCTCGCTCACCTGGCGCTGCGGCTTCGCTGCTCAACTCGCTGCTGCTGCTGCCACTGCCACTGCTGCTGCTGCTGTCGATTCACTTTCTTCCTAACCATATAAAAGCGGCGAATTTTCGTTGCAAGCACATTATTCAGTTGTGGAAAGTCGTTGCGTGCAGCTCGTGGCATCTCAACCAAGTCTCAGTCTCCAGTTATATTTTGTGTTTCCTTTGTGATCTCGAACGAAAAACAAACTCAACAAAAAACTATATTAAAATGGCGTTCAAGGTGAGCAGCAGCAGCCGCAGCCAAGGATTAAGGATATCAAAATGTGCACAATGAACTGTAACCAAATAAACCCACAAGGACATACCTAACAGATCCGCAAGATCAAGTGAAAGAAGTGAACAAACAGTGCATTGACACCCTTGTGTGGCTATATAAAGGATCTTGGGTTCAGCATTTACCTCAAATGGTGGTGTGAAACATAAAGAATGATTTGGGTATTTAATTTGGGAAGAACATCTAAAACCTTCTGCCAGTTAAACGGAATTTACTGTATTAAAAAAGTCCTTGCCAGGGAATAGAAATCTGACTGAACTATAAATGAGAAAGAATACTCCTTTTAGGAGTAGAATTCAATGCAGCTTACGAACACAATAGACCTTTCCAGGTATAATGATCTCCTGCTGAAAGGGTAATTCACTCACTCACTTGGGGTACTCCAAGTTTCAACAGTTTTTACAGCGTCTTAGGTTGAAAAAAGCCCCAACGAAACCACAAAGAAAACCACAGCAATAGTCAAACAATAGCCTAAGTCAACCACAGCAAACAATTCATTAACTAACCACAAAAAAAAAAGAGCTGAAATATGCAGCCATTACGTGGAAAGTGACAGGCAACAGGCCGCCCCCACAGTCTTGCCGCCCCCGACTAATTGCAATGAGCAGTTGCAAATGTTGATGTTTATGTGAACAAAAACAATTAGCAAAGATCTCCGATTAGTTGTTAATTATGCGCTTACATTGCAGTACCTGATCTTTGCCTCGGCGCTGTGCCTGAGCCTGGCCTATCCGCTGGAGCACCAGCACCAGTACTACGACGAGAGCCACGGCTACGAGCACCTGGTGCAACACGAGCCAGAGCCGATACACGACTACGGACAGCATCATCAGATCGAGCGCATCTCGCAGGGCGATGAGCATGGCCACCACGAGCAGGCGCACTATGAGACCCACGAGCACGAGGATGAACATGTGGATTACTATGTGAGTGGGAGGACGCACTGCACGCTGCAAGGGATCACGAGTAGCTAATGGTCTGTCTTCTCTCCCCCTTTATTGTAGGCCCCTCCCAAGTATGCCTTCAAGTATGGAGTCAATGACTTCCACACTGGCGATGTCAAGTCACAGCACGAGACCCGCGACGGTGACACCGTCAAGGGCCAGTACTCGCTGGTTGAGCCCGACGGTTCCATTCGCACCGTGGACTACACTGCCGACAAGCACAACGGCTTCAATGCCGTCGTCCACAAGACTGCCCCCGTGCACCATTCCCATGAGGAGCTGCACGAGCATCACTACTAGACGAGACCGGCGAGGACAGACCCATAGACTATCCTACGTTTAACTTTGCACTAGAGTTAGCCAAATTCAGCCTCATCAGCCAACAGAACAGCATCCAGAACGATCGACCATGAAATCAGCTTCATATCTCGTAATTAGGACACATCAGCACACACATGCCACATGCCACAGGCCCCAACAGCAAAAGCAAAAGCTAAAGGGCGTGGTGGCCCAATCTTCACTAGACTCTTCCCATGTGGTCATGTCTTCTACTCCATAATCATTTTTACTCATATATATTGTATTTTATTCTGTGATAGCGAATAATAATTTCTACGTGCATCTTCCGCTTTCAACTGATCCTTAGTCACTTCTGCTCAGACGAATTTATCAATCACTTGACTGTAATCTGTTATCTATAATCTATTTGTATACTTATGTCTTCTTGTTAAATCTGTTACAGAGATCAAACGAATGAATTGTAAATTGTGTAATAAAGTGTGAATTATGTACTTTTTATAAAACCAAAAACCCACCCGATCACTGACCATAATTTTAACAGTCGGGGGCTATCATTGAACTTGGGCGCTTGCTTGGACAGCCACGCCACTCTTGAAATGAATGACCAAATGTCTGCATCTTGGCCAACTGGTTTATGCGTTTTACAGCAATAAAAGCAATTACAAGACATCGTTAGACACATTTTCCGGATCTCAAACGAGTTGTGCGTTTTGTTTTGATTGAAATTATATAAGCTGCAATTGGAAGAGTGGTATAAAATGCTTCCTAAATGTCCAAAAACCAGGAGTTGGCGATATTTATGGCTGGCAACAATACATAAACTCAAATTCAACAATTAATTAGCTTGTCTATCCATATACGGAAATGAGTCGAATTATTTGGAAATGTATTCAAATTTCGCGCTTACAAGCACTTCAATTCACAGTTTCCATGCTCATTGGAGCTAGTTCAGGTTCATCTGATAAGAAAGGGTAGAGTACGGGGCCAGGGTAGAGCTGTCAAACGATTGATAATTGAGCCATTGATAGTTTTGAATGTTTTGAAAAAATAATAATTATTAATTTTTTTTTTGTTGATATTTACTGGTTACTAACCTGATTAAATAGAGCGGGGCTAAGCTATTTTTTTCTCGGCTTGTGAGGTTCCAGTCACATTCGACAAAACAAATCAAGTTAAATATTTATTTTTCCATATATGTACGTTTGAAAATGACCGCCAAACTCCATTTATCGTACAAAAATATCGATATTATTCGCTCTCAAATCATGGGGGTTTTTTCGTGGTGACTTTCCCCTCCTTTTCGTGGTGTGAGAAATATGTATCTTACGGGAACGCCTAAGATGCACTTGATTTGTATGGGGAAATGAATTAGCAGCATTGTTGTGCAACTTTAGCACGAAATGAGCAACAATCTGCATACCTTGGGAAAATGGATATTATGGACGTGAGATATTGTTTGTAATTTCAGGCTCCAATTTTACATCAATTAAAAGAAATAAAGTATACAAAAGTACATACGCATAGAAGAAACTTGGTTGACCAGCAACACTGACGTCACATTTAGTCACCATTTAAGTTTTATGCTTTGGCCGTTTACTTGGCCTATTATCTAAACAGTCCAATTAAAAATAGTTCTGAAATCTAGCCGATCCTAAACAAAATTCATTGAGGAATTGGATATAATTATTTTTTTAGGGCTGAGAGGGCCACCTAGCTAGTAATATTAAACGGAATATCAAAATCGAGGAATATCAACGTTGGGTGTTTTGAAAAAACAATCGATACTATCGGGGTAGCTCTAATAATTATTAAAAAACCATTGAAACCTTTTAAGAACTTGTCCATTGTAAAAACTAGATGCCACCTGTCGATTTGTTTACAAATGTGTCTTCGTATTTTATAGCAGACAATCCAAACATATTAAAAGTGCAACGACTGTAGCTCGATACTATACTATAATGATAGTCTCAAAACCATCGATAGTAGAGGCTAGCAGCAAAATATCGATACTATTGATAGTGCCCTTAAGAAAATATCAATGAAAAAGTAGCGAAAACACCGCAAAATAAACAAAATGCTGGAGAAAAATAAGTATGTGCCGCGGGTGAACCAGGTAAGCCATATAAGCAATCTAAAGAGGCAACAAATCAACGCTGTTCTCTTCCAGATAGACGCAATTGCTCTCAACAAAGATATTGCCCGACTTATACGCGATAATCTGATGGAGAACCTGCAGGCGTTATCGGTGGGTGCCAAATAAACATACACATAGTCCGTGCAACAACTTCAAAACCCTCACTCTCCCTTAGCCTGTTCTATTCATAAAATTCCAGCCAGAGCTCGATTTGCTCATACAATCTGCGATTTGGTTCGGATCCGTTGGCAAGCGATGCTCCACATTTGGCCAGCAACTACTTGTCCTAGCCTACGATGCAGAGAAGCTTACTGTTTCCAGGCTAGTCCTTCACTTCACCCTCACCGTCCTGCCCGGCTATGTCAAGAGCTGGGAAGAGCGAAGACTTGCACGGCGCGTCGAGTGGTTTAGCCAGGCCATAACGTGGGCGGAGAACAGCGCCCTGGTTCTGAACATTCTCAACTACTTCCGGTTCCTGAAGACAGGACGAAAACCCACTCTAATCGACTACTTTCTGGGTCTGGACTATATTAGTCTACGCAATAATCAGCGACGCGATATTGGATACAAGTACCTGACTCGCGAGCTTCTCTGGGGCGGATTTATGGTAAGTATTTCTGACCAAGATATGTGGTAGCACCTATGTAACTTCGGCAATGTTCTTTTGCAGGAAATCCTGGGACTCGTTCTACCCATTATTAACTTTCGAAAACTACAAAGGCTGCTCAAGTCTTGGACTTCTGGGCAGCAATTTGGAGGACGGCGGCCGGATATGGACACCAGGGAGCTTCTGGCACCAAAGATGATGGTGGGCACAACGTGCACCTATTGCGGTGAACGTCCCACGCTTCCCCATCACATGGGCTGTGGTCATATCTATTGTTATTATTGTTTGAGCGCAAATGTTCTGACTGATGCCAGCTTTTGCTGCACCATTTGTGGTGTTGAATGTGATAAGGATGGTGTCCAAAGTGTGTGATTGTTGATGATTGTTTCCATACAATGGTTTTATACAGATTTTATACTAGTATTAAGCGAATAATGGGCTGTAAACAAGATATACAAAATAGTTTTACCTTTTCCGCCAAATGTTTGTATAGTATTGGTAAATGGCACACGAATAGTGTTGGTAGTCAGAAACAATTTATATTTTCACGAGAGAGCAAAGTGGCGGAAACTAACAACTGAATTTTGTCTTATTACGCACTTCTATAAACATTTAAATAGTTTTAATCGACGCCCGCGAGTGTACTGAATCACGGAAAGCTGCTGGTTTATTGAAAACTTTCATCAAAACTAAATAAAAAGGTAAGAACATACGCGTTGTGAACTGCGGAAAAAGCGCGCGAAAATACTGGAACAGCTGTTGCGCTCGTAGCTGGCGCTGCCACCCAGCAGAAAAGACGACTGGGAATAATTTTTTTAAAGTATTTACCCATAAAAAACGAAGTGTAAATTAAGCTATTAGGTATATAAAGTATATAAGAAAATGAGGCGTAATTTTTTATTTTGCTATTTGGCAAAACAGCTGCCCATGGCGGTCCGGCAACGCCATCACTTTGTTATTATCTCATTTTTTCTGCTGCGCATTTCGCCTTTGTCCGTTTTTAGAAGAAAACATTACGCCTTTACATACACTTAAGTTCGTCAGAAAAAGCCAAGCATCTAAAAACTTTAAATTTCGGTACACATTGCGTAATTGCGAGCAAGAATTCCAAGGCGTCATCCACGAAAACAAGTAAATTTCAAGAGCAAACAATTAAGTTGAAAATCCAAAACGAATCGAGACAGTGGGCAAATAGCACAAAATACAGTGCGACGCGACCCCAGCCAGCAACAAATTGCGTATATATTCGTGGGGCAGCAGCAACAGCAGCTGATTTCACATATCAAGGTCAGTAAGGTGGCGATTCGCAAACAAAAACCAGCCTTAATATTAAACAATCCGTCCTGTCCTCAGTCCAATTTGTCTCTAGCAGAATGCTCGAACTTGAGATTGTGCCCGAGAACTCGATGAGCTGCGATGCCTGGGAGTTTGTCCTGGGTATGCACTTCTCGCAGGCCATCTCCATCATACAGTCGCAGGTGGGGATCATCAAAGGTGTCCAGGTGCTATATTCGGACACAAATCCACTCGGCGTGGACATAATCATCAATCTGCCACAGGATGGTGTGCGCCTGATCTTCGATCCCGTTGTGCAGCGTCTGAAGACAATAGAGGTGTTCAACATGAAGCTGGTGAAGCTGAAATACGGTGGCGTCTACTTCAACTCGCCCGAGGTGTTGCCCAGCATAGAACAGATCGAGCATTCGTTCGGTGCCACCCATCCGGGCGTGTACGATGCGGCCAAGCAACTCTTTGCCCTGCACTTCAGAGGACTCAGCTTTTACTTCCCCGTAGATAGCAAGCTGCACTCTGGCTACGGCCATGGTCTTGGCTCCTTGGTCTTCCTGAATGGTGCCTCACCTGTCGTCTCCAAGATGTCGCTCTACGCTGGCAGCAATGTCGCGGAGAACCGTGCTCCTGCACTGCCGCTGGGCTGTTACCATAGACAAATGTATCTCGAATCGGCCACAGTTCTGCGCACCTCCTATGGGCACACCAAGGGCCTTAAGCTGAATCTCTTCACGGAGGGTTCTGGCCGTGCCCTGGAGCCACGTCGGCAGTGCTTCACGCGCGAGCTGCTCTTTGGAGACAGCTGCGAGGATGTGGCCACCAATCTGGGTGCACCCAATCGCATATTCTTCAAGAGCGAGGACAAGATGAAGATACACAGCTCGAGCGTGAATCGGCAGGCGCAGAGCAAGCGCAGCGACATATTCTTCAACTACTTCACGTTGGGCATCGATGTTCTCTTCGACGCTCGCACACAGACCTGCAAGAAGTTCATCCTGCACACCAACTATCCCGGCCACTTCAATTTCAACATGTACCATCGCTGCGAGTTCCAGTTCCAGCTGCTGACGGACCACCAGCACAGTGATAACCTCGATCTGATGACGCCGTCAAAACAAGACTATGTGAATATATCTGCCTACACCAAATGGGACGAGATCAGTGGGTCGTTGTCCACGTCGGAACGGCCAGTGGTGTTGCATCGTGCCAGCTCAACGAACACGGCGAATCCCTTTGGCTCCACCTTTTGCTATGGCTACCAAGATCTTATATTCGAAGTGATGCCCAACAATCATATTGCCTCTGTGACGCTCTACAATACGGCGCCGCCCCGGCAGCCCGCCAACACCTGGCAGCAGCACAAAATGCAGGACATTCGCCTGACCGTGGCCTAAAGCAATTCCCTCCCCACAGGTCATCGCTGCTATGTGGATGCGGGCTCTATGATGCTTTTTGTGTGAGGGGATGTCGTATCGTGTCGTGTGTTCTAATCTATAAGCTACCACAATGATCTAACCTAGGCATAACGTAGATACATACATATATATATATACAGAATATATATAGAATTTCTATTGTAGGCTAAGCAAAACTCATCAGACGACTCATCATCTCTGACCACGTTCATTCTGCGGTATTCCATTGTGTTAAGTCGATTCTATTCGGACGCATAAACTGACAATTAAGTAGCCTCGTACTTTTAACAATTGCATGTCGTTACAAAATATTTCAATACTTTTAAGCTCAAACCCGTGTATTTCTCTTTAAAAAAGAAACAAACAAAAATCGACAAAAAAATATACATAATATATATATAAATATAATTATAAGGTTTCGACAAGAAAAATGTGATGGCCTTTCAGTTTCCTTTCTTATACATCGTTTAAACATGACTCTCAATTCTTGCAGTCGGTTAGAATGTCAGAACAAGCCACAGATCAGGAGACTGCTGTGCCACAGCAGACGGCAGTAACTGCCTATGATCCCAAGATCCTGCCGGACATGCTGCCTGTGTACTACAGGCGTCTCTTTCCGCATCAGCCCTTCTACCGCTGGCTCTCCTACGGACTATGTAAGTGTATCTATCCATCCCTCCCCCACGTCAACCGCGAGCCTAATCCTCCAAATATATCTATTCCGTAGCTGAGGATGGCATCTTCTGTAATCGGGAGATATCCTTCACACTTCACGATGACATCTACATTCGTTATCTCTGTTTCGAGACACAGGCGGATCTGGAGAAGGAGATTTGCTCGCGGAATCCGTACAAAATCGACATTGGACCCGTGATGCACACCAGGCCCAGTAACTTTCGCTGTATCCCGGGCGGTCTGACGCCCGTGCAACGTGAACTGGTCTTCGATATCGATATGACGGACTATGACGAGGTTCGAACCTGTTGCTCGGGTGCCGAGGTGTGCCTCAAGTGCTGGAAATTCATGGTGCTAGCGGCACGTGTCTTAGATCCCGCACTGCGCGAGGACTTTGGCTTCGAGCACATACTCTGGGTCTTCTCGGGACGTCGTGGCATCCATTGCTGGGTGTGTGACAAACAGGCGCGTCATTTGGATGGCCGCGGACGCTATGCAGTGGCGGAGTATTTGAATATTGTAAGCTTCATCAATTTTTTGGGCAGCAACTCGCCGAGATGTCAGATGGGAGAGCGTCCCCATCACAGCTTGAAGCGTGCCTTGAAAATAATCGAGCCCATGTTTGAGGAGATCGTACTGGAAGATCAGAATCTCTTTGGCACGCCCAAGGGTGTCAATAAGCTGCTGCACATGATCCACGATGACGGAGCCCGCGCAGAGTTCGAAGGGTATCTGCAGAAGAGCCACGAGGATGGAGCCCATTCCAGGTTGATTTGGGAGAGTTTCGTCAAGTATTCCAATTCCATGCGAACCTCGACGTCCAATGTGTGGAGTCGCAAGCTGAAGAACATTGTCCAGGAGGTGCAGCTGTGCCTACTCTATCCGCGCCTGGACATCAACGTGACCAGGGGATTCAATCATTTGCTGAAATCTCCTTTCTGCATACACCCGGCCACGGGCAAGGTCTGTGTGCCATTCAGCGTCAGTTCCGTGGGCAAGTTCGATCCCACCACGGTGCCCACCATCACACAGCTGCTGCACGAGATCAATGCCTACGATGACAAGACCAAGAGCTATATGGAGGCCCCCGAGGACAAGAGTCGCATCAAGGACCACAAGAAGACCAGCATGTTCAAGGGCGTGGTGGTGTTTGAGGAGTTCCTGCGCAAGCTGGAGCGCACCAACAAGGAACTCCTCAACACCTTGCAGTTCTAAGTAAATGGATGGATCGCAGTGGATTGCGGCTTTTGATGTTACTTTTATTAATGTATTATTATGATTAGGCTACCAACAATAAATAGACTAAACGCTTGCCCGTGAGCTCTCTTCTCTCTCCCTCTCACATACAACTCAGCCGCACCTGCGGCACCACATTGCCGTCCTGGTCATTAAAGTTGACCTCCACCTCCAGTTGAAACAGTCCGTTCTCTGCGGCCGCTGTGCCAGGCAAACTAGCCAATATCTCCTTGTCTCCAGTTCGTATCTTGAACAACGACAACTCATTCGGGCCATCGCCAGCCTCGCCCGACTGTGGCAGGGTTATTCTGATCTTTTGTGGCAATACGCTGCCCTTACCCAGCACCAGTGTGGCATTCGCCTCATCGTCGCCGTGCCAAATGTACAGATCATCCTCGACGAGCACACAGTCGTCGGCCTTGTGCAGCTGCTGCTCGAGGGGATCAAGCAGGCAGACAGCCTGACGGGCACAACCAATGGCCACCACTTCGTCGGCCGAGTGGCTGTTGTGGAGCTTGGCATCGGGGAATCGCGAGGCAACAGCCGCCTGAAGCTTCGGGATCTGCATGGTGGCGCCGAGCAGGACAATGTGGTCGACGCGTTTCAGCTCTGGGCGCTTTTGCTGGGCCTGTTCGATGCATTCGGCCAGCTGCTGCATTAGGTTGTTGATCACCGGCTGAATGAGACTCTCGAAGCGAGCACGCGACATCTGGGCGTTGAAGTCCACGCCGTCCATCAGGGAGTCGATGTACAGCTGAGTGGAGGGCATCGTTGTCAGGGTGTGCTTGCAGTTGGCAGCTGCTGTGCGGATTTTGGCCAGCGACCGACGCGACTCGTGCGGATCCAGTTTGTACTTCCTCTTGAACTCCTCACAGATGAACTGCACCAGGGCCTCGGTGAACTGGCGGCCACCGATGGGGAACGGTCCAAAGGTGGCCAGCTCGATGAAGAAACCATTTTGCACGGCGTACAGGGCGAAATCGCTATACAAGCCACCGCACTTGATGGTCAGAACATGCTGGCGCGCCGCCAGCTCATCCTCGCCAATGTTGTAGCCCAAGACGGCCGCCGTGGGCTCGGCTATAATCTGAGCCACGTGGAAGCCGGCAGTTTCGGCAGCGTCTGAGAGCAGCTTGAAGGCCTCTGCGGGATAGTAGCTGGGTATGGATAGCACGGCAATGGGAGCCTGATCCGCATCCGTATGGTATTGATGGGCCAACTCCAGTTCGGCGCGCAGCAGCTCCATCGTTACCTGGTAGGCACTCAGCTCCTTGGTCACAATTTTGTCGTCTTGGTCTTCCTTATCAGAGGGCACCGCGTGCTCCATTCGGAACACGAGCTCCTCCTTGTCAAATTCGCAGGGAATACCCTTCAGGGCATTGGCAAAAATCTCCTCGGTCAAGTGCTCTTTGGGCTGTAGCAGCTGGAAGCTGTGTGCCACCGCCTGTTTGGGCCGTGTGGCCATCTTTTGTTTGGCCGTCAGACCACACTCAATCTCGGAGTCGCCATCCCACAGCAAACACGCTTGCGAGACACGATCGCCCTGCTTGTTCGCAATGACTTCAGCCTTGCCATCGGCCTTTACGTAAGCAATGCACAGGGTGCTGTTACCAATCTTGATGCCAAATCGCGGCCACATCGCGTTTCACTTAATTGAGTCGAAAAAATACTCGGGAACTTATTAATAATTTGTAAAATCTTAGTGTAATGTAATCTAAATCACGCACGTTTTTTCCTCCACGCGCGGTAGTGTTGTCAGACAGTGTGCTGGGTAACGTGCACAGATTTACGAGTAGTATTGTGAAACGCGCCGCAGCTGATGCGTATCGGTATGCAGCTCTGATTAGTTGCAAGTTGTCCAGCACTAGGCGGGAAATATGTAAACAAAACAGTTGGGGAAAATCGCAGAAAAATCATTAAAATCCATGCAAAAAACTAGTAATAGAGGGTGTAAGGGAAGTTGTAGTGTCATTTGCACAGGTGAAACTACCGAAAGATATATGTGAAGTGGATTGTAGAGAAGGAGTCTGGCAAAAAATCTATATGCAAAGGCTGCCCGATCCGATCACATCCCCGCGACGGTAGCAAACTGTTGACCCCAGGCCAAGCGCCACCCCACGACACACACAGAGAAGTAGGTCTTGTGGCACATACATGCGCATATATATGCAACGCAATCAACGCCCCCAAACCGTCCCGATTCGTCATCGATTTACGCGGTGGCCCAAGCGACACAATGGAATGGATGTTACTCCGTTGAAAATAAAACAAACCTAATTGATAGCGAACGAAAGCGATTGGAATGTTGCCCTTAGAGCAGAAATAGAAATTGATTTGTGTACCTGCTCGAAAATGCGCATTTCATAAGTTGCACAGCAGAACTGCATAAAAAGAATCGCAGACGAAGACTCCACACACACACACGCGCACAATCACACACAGAGAGAAAGGAAAGCGAAGAAAATCCTCGGCCCAACGGCAACCTTGAGCGGCCACAATGGATGATAATCTCAGCACAAAGTCGTCGGAGTCCTCGATAACGACCAGCGGGGAATACGAAATAGTCACCGACAGCAATGTCGCCAGTCCCACGGATCAGTCAAAGCGAGCTGTGGCACCGGAGCCGAAGGAGCCGGGCGCAGGCAAGCCACCCACTTCGCTGAGTGCCTTGGCGCTGTCCTCTCCCGAGGGAGGCGGTGATCGATCCCCCACGCTGGACATGGCACACAATCGCAACTTGAGCGATATTCAGCACGAAATGACGGACGCCCTGCGGGACCTGGAGCTGGAGCGCGGTGTAGGTGAGTACAGCAAGAACAGAACTAAAAGTATAGAAATTCCCCCGCACCTACGCTCAGTTGGCTGCCAGACACGGTCCGCTCCGCCAGCTGTATACACACACCAGCTGAGCGCGCTCTAAAGTGGAAACGTAAGCGGGTCGATAGTAAGTAAAGCCACCCAGTTGCAATCTTATCTGGCAAAGCTGTGGTACACCGATGGCAGAGGGTGTCATGGCAACAAATAACAAACAAACGTTGAGTAAACCCCCCCAGACAGAACTTTCGATACATTCAGTTCAGTTCAATTATTGCTTCTCCAGTTGTGCACTTTCCTCGTAATTGTCAAATTAACATTTTGAATTTTGCTTCAGCTGCCGGCGATAAGACGACCCAGCGCGTACCGAATCATCAGCAAAAGTCTCTGACCCTGCCATTAATTGGCACTGGCACGGGCACGGGCACAGACCCCGAGATGCGTTTCCCCTGCAACATATTTACGCCCAAGAGCGAGGAGGCTGTGGACGATGCCTCCCACTCAGATGCACACAATCGTGTTGGCCATTCAGTGTTCTATGACTGCATTGATGCGAGTCCTGCCTGCGTGGAGGAGAAGCAGGATGCCATGAAGCCGGAGAAAGGCGATACAACCGACGAAGAGGGTGGGTTATCTGTCCCATTCGCACATAGACAATGCTCAACTCTACTTAATAATAATAATAATCCATTGTTACAGTTTCAGAGATCGATCAGGGCTGTACCATTTTCTCGGGCGTCACCTACCTGGGTGCCGCAAACATCAATGCACCCAAATCCGAGACAGATGTCTATCGCATTATGAACGAGCTGAACAGTGGCTCAAAGTCTGTGGGACTCAAGATTACTGTCAGCATTCCCATCTGCTCTGATGGTCTGGTCGTGTGAGTAGAGAGAACACCCATCCCCTCCCCACCAGAATCTTATGTGGTTCATTCTTCTTTTGCATCCCTTTGCAGGCTTCATGACGCAGAGAGCAATACGATTATAGCTACCTACGAGATATCCAGCATTATTTTGTACTATCGCGGACCCGTGGACACGGCGGAGAATGGTTGCTTTGCCTTCACTTGGCTGCACGGGGATGCCTTGTTCCAGTGCCATGTGTTTCGTTGCCATATACCCGAGGCGGTTAATCAAGTGAGCGGTGAGTCAGTTCATCATCACCATCATCGTCATCATCATGGGGGTTTTAGCATGATCTCACTTGCTGATTTGCATTCCTTTGCTTAGCCTGCTTCCAGAAAGCATTCCAGACGTATCCGCCCAGCATGAGCTGCAGCCTCACATCGGCCGTGGACATGGCCAACTCTGTGACATCGGATGTGAGCGGGAATCCACTCAACACGGCGGGCTACGAGTTCATTGTCTCCCTGGAGATACGCGAAAAGGTGGCCAAGAACTCGTATGCTGCCGTACCCCGGGATCGGGGCTGCTTCAAGCTGCGAGCGAATACGGATAAAGAAGTGTGCATTACCGTGAAGCAAACGCCCTCCAATGTGCTCCAGCCCCTGTACATAGAGCGCTGCTTTGGTGTGCTCGTGGCCCCTGGCAAGCTGGTTGTCCAGAAGGATATGCATCTGATCGATCTGCTCAACATGGGCTATGTGACAGCGCCAGGAGCACCAGCAGCAGCAGCTGGGGGAGGGGCAGCAGCAGCATCAGCTGCAGGGGGAGGAGCAGCAGCGGCAGAGTCCGAGAATAATCTGGCGCTAAACTCTTGCCTGCCCTATGCCATACGAGCCGAGTGGAAGGCCCAGGAGAAGGCCTTCGAGCAGCTGAATCTAGAGACGTCCAAAACCAATCTCACCGTGGCCGTGGACATTGTGATGCGTGGCATCCAGGAGCCAGTCCGGTTCGTGATTGAAACCCCAGTGACCATACAGTCGGCCAGCGAGATGCGCATCATGGATCACTTCATGTCCAAGCGCCCAATGACGCTGCGCTTCTACTTGCACCTCAAGCGCACCGATGAGCTCAATTGGAAGGTGAACAGCATAGATCCCTCCGAGGAGATCACGGATCATCCGGGCCCACAGGCAGCCTCCTCGTCCCTGCTCAAGATGGGCATGAACAATCTGTCGCGCATTGTGCGCAGCACGTCCATTGCCTCCATTGAGGATGATTGCCCCACAGACTATAGCAGCGATGGCGATGAGCCGCTGCTGAGTGGCACTGGCGAGGTGTCCAAGGACTGCTCGCAGGATACGCTCGATGAATGGGATCCCATACTGCGGGAATGGGACAGCGAGAAGCGGCCCAAGCATCTGGCTCCGCTCGTGCGCCTCGGTGTCCCAGAGGCATTGCGTGAGAAGATCTGGCAGAAGCTGGCCAGTGTCGAGGGCAAGGTGGAGATGAACGACATGTACAAGATTCTCATCACCAAAGTGAGTAGTTGTCGCGCCCCCCAAAGAATCTTTGTGAATTCCATTGAAAATCTCTCGTAGGAAACCAAATGCGAGACTGTCATTCAGCGGGACATACATCGCACTTTTCCGGCGCACAAATGCTTCAAGGAGACCGGTGGTTCCGGCCAGGATGCGCTCTTCAAGGTGTCCAAGGCGTATGCTGTCCACGACAGCGAAGTTGGCTATTGCCAGGGCCTCAGCTTCATAGCAGCCAGTCTGCTGCTGCATGTGAGTAATTTATGAGAGCAGGGAACCAGCAGGGATGGGCAATAATAAATAATCCATGGTTGTTCCAGATGCCCGAGGAAGATGCCTTCTGTGTCTTGGTGGCACTCATGTACGACTACGGGCTCCGCGATCTCTACAAGGCAGGCTTTGAGGTGCTGTACCTGCGACTGTATCAGCTGGAGCGGCTCATCAAGGATCAGCTGCCCAAGCTGCATGAGCATTTCACGGCCTGCGGCATTGAGACGCACATGTACGCCTCCCAATGGTTCCTCACGCTGTACACGGCCCGCTTTCCGCTCTGCTTTGTGTTCCACGTACTGGACGTATTCCTACTGGACGGCTTGCCTGTGCTCTTCCAGGTGGCTGTGACACTGCTGTCAATCTGTGAGTCCGACCTGCGACAGCTGGACTTCGAGGGCATACTCAAGTACTTCAGGGTAACGCTGCCCAAGAAGTGCCGCAGTTCCAGCCAGGCGCGCAAAGTGATGAAGCAGGCGTGCGAGCGGAAGATCAAGAAACTCAAGCAATATGAGGAGGAGTTCCTGCTCAAGAAGCAGCACAAAGAGCGCCTGGAGAAGGAGGCGCAGATCTATGAGAACCGATTCGGCGAGGAGCGTCGCAAGCTTCAGGCGGAGATCGATACGGTGACCCAACAGCTGGTCGTGGCCAATGAGCGCGCCGTCGACAAGGAGAAGAAACATACTGGCATCATACAGGAGTACAAGCAGATCATCCAGCGCCAAGAGCAGGACATGAACACGCTCAGTGAGACGTTGAGCAAGGTGATGGTAAGTCTCTGACATTTTACCCCACAGAATATCCTGAGTAATGGAATCATTTGGATCCAGCAAACGGTGTCCAAGTGCCAGCATTGCCTGCAACAGATCGATGGATTCGGCAACGACAATGCCAGGTCCGGCGAGGGCCGCTCCAACCGGCAAACGGATGCCATGCGCAATGCCAATGAGCCGCCTCTGGGGCCATTGGATCCACTGAATGCCGCCTCCCAGCGCATACGCGAACTGGAACTGGAGCTGGCCCAGGCCAAGCTGGCGCAGGTGGAGGCCGAGTGCAAGAACCAGGATCTGAACCATCAGCTCAACAATACACTCAGCGAGCTGCAGACCAATCGCAATAGCTGGCAGCCGTGGCTCTCCAAGACGTTCAACACGCTGCAGGAGAAGGTGACCACCCGAAGCGGCAATCGGGACAATGGCAGTGGCGGACCCACGCCCACATTCCAGTCGTACATGGGCCAGCCACCGACCACTCTCAGCGAGGCCAGTTCGCCCAGCGGCAATCAGGTAACATGAGGATCCCCGAACCTCACATCCACCCACCACTCCCCCCCATCCATGACAGGACAAGCGCTGGAGCGTCACCCAGTTTTCAATGTATAATTTTGTTTATGTTTAATTTGTATGTTTAAGTTTGATCCTTCCACTGGTATTTATCTCTCAGAGGGAACCACTGGGGGGAATACACTCGCATTAATTGTTCACCACTCACCCCATGACACGCACACGCATACCCCTGAAGAATCTTATTTTGTAGCCATATTTATATCTGTTTACTATACCGAAGAAGCATTGACCCACTCCTCAACGCTTACCTGCTACCTGCTGCTGTTTCAGTTTAAACCTTTTGTTTTTGTTCTTATTAATAGTATTGATATTTTTACTGCTGCAAATAAAACCTCCCCCCCGTCCCATTTGTATATTTAATGAACGATTTTTACGATTCTTGTCACTGGATTGCTGCCAACAGGAGTACAAGACATTTGCATTTGCCTCGGTGGGCGGATCGCCGAAGTTGCCCAGCAAATTTCAGGCCACCAAGCTGCGCAACAGCATCGACAGCCTGAGGAATATTGTGGTGCCGCTGGAGGCCGGCAAATCGCTGGCCGAGAATCTCAAGCAGCAGCTGGCGCAGCAGCAGCAGCAGCAGTAGAAAACATTCGGATCGTGGATCCTGGCTAGCAGGCACTCCCTCCCACAGCATTGACTAACACGCCTTGGTATTATTTATCATATACGTCTATATAGTACATACATATATACATACTATATACCATAGTACTCCACATACATAAATAGAAATTAATTTTTTTCTGATTTCTAATACGAATACGAATAATATACGCGATAATTCGATTTTTATGATTATTTTGCACCTTTAAGGCACCCCCCAACACCCAAATGTCCCCAGAGAATACCAAACTGTGGCTCATACACAGTTTTACTAGCACTGGCAGAAGCTACACGTCTAACGCTACTCTAAACGAATAAAATATCCATTAAAATGCTAACTAACTGAGTGTTTGCTTTATTCCACACGTGGATTTGGATGTATATATAACACAGAAGACCACCATCGTTCCCCCACTAGAAACCACACGGGCCATACACTCATAATACTATCGTTCCATTTCTCTAACCCATTTCATTTCATTTCCATTCCACATCCCATTCCGTCCTCTTTTTATATAAAGAACAAACGCTGCAATCCTTCGCTTCGCTTCTGCGGTGTGGACACTGCCATGGCCGCATAGTTCATCAGGAGATCGGCAGATGAGCTGCGCTGGATGAGGCGACGTCTGCCGGCACCACGAGCATTGCTAAAGGATCGACTTCTCACATGGCCACGCCGGCGCTTGGGCCGCTGGGAGACGGCTCCGAAGCAGGACACCTGCTGCTCTGCCTCACTCTCGCTCTCGCTCTGCGTGTGGGGCATCGTCTCCTCCGCCATGGGGGACTGCAGCGTTTGATTGGAGCAATCCACATCCGGTGTCACCGTCTGCGATTCGCTGTGATCTCTTGCTGCGCCAAGGCGGGCCCGCTTCCCGATGCTGTAGCTGGAGGGATCGCGGGAGAGCTCGGAGCCAAAGTTGCTGCTGCTGCGCTCGTGTGGCATGTTGGTGCCGTAGCTGAGAAAGTCCGGATACGGCAGATGCAGCTCGTGGGCTGCCGTGAACGCCTCGGGCGAGGAGAAGGTGTGCCGCAGCCGCTGCACCCGATAGCTCGGCCCATGCGGCGTCTGATGCACCAGCAGCCAGGAGCGCTTCAGATACGTGTGCTCCGTGCAGTTGCTCGCCTGGGACTGTTCCTGGTTCTGGTTCTGGGCGGAGGTGGGTGGACTGCCGGCTGTGGTGGAGGGCAGGCCTAGAGTGAGTGATATGTTGAGAGAGTCATCTCCGTCTCGGAAGGCGCCGTCGGTGCCGTCGTCCGCCGCACTGTTGGGCGTCGTTGGCTGCGCCTCCGCTCCACTCCCACCGGCTGTGGATAGTTCACGCCCATCGGATAGCGGTGGCGGGCTCGTTGAAACCCCCACGGATTGGTGCGTGGAAGGGCGTTGCTGGTCCGCTGCTGCTGCTGCCGGGCCAGACGCGCCTGCAGAGCCTGCAATTTGGATTCTGTGGGTAAATTAGCCGCTGCAACGGGAGGTGTCTCTGGGGATCGTGCACCTACCACAAATGGCCGTGGCCAGAAGCACCCTCTGGGCCATCTGCTGGCTCTGCTCCGCATCCTGCGTGGTATCCGTGGCAGCCACTGCGTGAGTCATGGCCGCTGCCGAAGTGCTGGGCTGATCCTCATCCCTGTCCAGGCTGCAGCTGCGGTGCAACGGCAGCACGGACTGCATGGTGCAGTTGCTGGGCGCGCGGCTGCAGATCCGATCCCGCTGCTGACGACGGGCTCGACGCTGGCGCCGGGGCTCGCGTAGCTCCTGCTGCATCCCAATCTTGATCACCTCCTCGTAGTCGGGCGGGGCCTCGTAGCTGGGTGGCTCATCCGGCGTGCGATCCTCGTCCTGGCGATCCAGGAGCTCGCTTATGGTCTGCAAGTGGCTCTGCAGCTCCCGCTGGTGCCGCGCCCGCACCCCCATGCGGTACAGGATCACCATCCAGCCAGAGAGCACGCCAAAGATGCCCAAGGTGCTGATGATGAAGATGCCCGTGGCTGTCTTCAGATCCGGATACTGGTCCATCTTCGGAAAGTAATAGTTGGGCTTGTGTGAGTACCAGCGCCGATCGTGATGCAGATGGGCCCAGTCCTCCTCGCAGGTGTCCGGCTCATCGCTTCCATCGCCGCAATGATCGAATCCGTCGCAGTGCAGCCGAATGGAGATGCAGTGGTTATTCCCGCACAGAAACTCGGAGCCAATGTAGCAATCTAAAGCACAAAAGCACAGAGGATTAGAAGGAATAGGTGATCCGATCCCTTGGGGCACTTACTCAAATAGTTGAAAACGCTGTAGACAATGGCCAGCTTGGAGGGCATCCCAAAGACCCCACGCAGCCGTATGTAGTAGCCCGTGAGAATGGGTGCAATGTGATTCTCCTTGCTCAGCCCGTTGTTCGGCCATGACACAGTCTCGATTTCCACGCCATCGGAGGTGGTGCCCTGGCGCACGGTGAGCTCTGAACGCGCTGCCATGCCATAGAAGTCGTCCACCCGCAGTGAGATGTGGGTCTTCATCATCATGTAATTGTTGCCAGGCTTGATGATCCAAATGCAATCGAACAGGCGCACATCCGTGGCATTTTCGATCATGTTCATCATGGTGATGGCGCCACCAGGTCCCGTGACCATGCCGCCACAATCTAGCGATAAGAAATGTGTAAAAACTTATTCGATTTCAGGTAACAGCTCTACGACCCAACACAAACCCCTTTTGTGTTACCCAACTGAACCCTGCAAGAGCCTCAGGTCTGTGGTCTCAGTCTCACCCACTTAAACACTCGCATTGACATTGATATTCGTCGTCAAGTGGCACCACCCCAATTCCGAGAGACCAAAATCAATATGACAATTGCCTGCAGACCTACAAGTGCCCAACTAATCCCCCAATTATTCCCCACCCACACTCACCTGTGTAGGGCACTAGGCGCTCCTCTTTAAGCTGCTTGGATGACACGAAGCTCACTTCGGCGCGGAAGCCGACGCCTGTGGCAGCATTGCCACGGAACTGCAGCAGCAGCGACTTGCCACTGCTGATGGTGATGGGCGGGCGAAAGTGCTCGCCCGTGTAGGAGTCCAGCATCTGGCCATTCGAGTCGAAGATCTCCAGGGTGGAGGAGAGACCCAGCTGAAAGTCGGTGAAGTCCAAGCGCACCTGGCAGTTGTCCGCCTCGCACGTGAGAATGTGCTCGATGCCGTAGTCCCTGGGATACGGCATGGGGAAGTACGGTGTGGATATGACCTGCGGCTGGTGCTTGGGATTGCCATTGCCCACAATCGACTGCTTGGGCGAACCACTCACAATCCTCACGTTGCCTAGGGAACAACCAAGATTGAATCCACCCTCAGCACATGGGATGCCCGGCTCCACTTACGTTCGGAAAAGTATTGCAGGGAGAAGACATGGGCATTGGTGGCCCTGTAGAAGAACTTGAGCTGCAACGTCCGCGTCTTGCTCCGGAATACCTTCCCATCGCCGCAGAACTCCTGCCCGGAGATGGTGGAATCGTAGGGCGGCTCCGAGAACTGTATGTGCTCGCACGGACACATGCTGGACTTTCCGCCAGTGTTGCCGCAACTCTTCGAGAAGTTGGCGTGGGTGAAGGTCACTCGGATGACGCACTCGGCGCAGGTGACCAGCTCCAGGTTGCACTGGTACCACACATCCCCAGCCACGGCATCGCTCTTGAATCCGAGCGGAGAGCTCTACAAACGGTGCATGATGATCGGATCGGATCTTGGATCTTGAATCTTTCCTTTGCACTCACTCTGTACGCCGTGTTGGTCACATTGCGGGCATGCAGCTCCCCCGCAGGACTCCCGAGCTCGAGAAAGTGCCGCCTGCCATCCCAGTGATTGCATATATCCAAGTCCCGATAGCTGGCACTGGCTGGATAGGTATCCCCGGGGTACCACAGCAATGTCAGCACGTAGGCCAGCAAGTAGCCGTAGGCCACTGTTTGGGCCACCATCGCGCGCTGCTCCTCGTCCGTATCAATGATGACTGGCCAAGTGCCGACGCAAGACTGTGCCGTGGCCCAGTGTGCTGCCAAATCCAATAAGGCTCGGTATCCAATCCAGCGAGAAGCCTAACAAGTGGACCACATAACCGAGCCCTGCCTTGTGTGGGTGGCTGGTGGCTGGCACTGCGACTGGGACTGGGACAGGGGCCGAGTTTAAAGACCTCTCGGGGGCTGGGGGCTCTTGTGTCGGTATAAAAATACATTTATTTGAAATTTTCTTTTTCGTTAGACGTTAAGGGGAATATTGAATGCGGATGGGGTCTCGCAGAGACAATGAACATTGAAATGTGCATCGAGGACACAGCAAAGTAAACCTAAGACATGCACATTTTGTATATAGTAAGTGTTTAGAGTACGGGCGGAGGCGACGCTGAGTGGTTGGTTGGTTTTGTTTTCCTTCAGAGGTGCGCGGCCTTCTGCTCTGGGTCGATGGATAGTCACTTGGCAGCGGCGGCGCTCTTGGCGAGAGCTGCCTCCAGATTCTTGGCCAGCGTGTCTATGAACTCAAAGGTCTCCTGGTAGTCCTTGCGCTCAACAGCGGCGATGCTGCCCTTGATGCAGATGGCCAGATCCTTGGTCATGGCACCGCCCTCGATGGTGTCGATGCACACCTGCTCGAGAGTCTCGGCGAACTGCTTCAGTGGCGTGTTGTTGTCCAGCTTGGCACGGTGGAGCAGACCACGCGACCAGGCGAAGATCGAGGCAATCGGGTTGGTGGAGGTCTCCTTGCCCTGCTGGTAGAAGCGGAAGTGACGGGTCACCGTGCCGTGAGCGGCCTCAGCCTCGACAGTCTTGCCATCGGGACAGAGGAGCACGGAGGTCATCAGACCCAGAGAGCCATAGCCTTGGGCAACGGAATCGGACTGCACATCACCGTCGTAGTTCTTGCAGGCCCACACGAAGCCGCCCTCGGATTTCATGGCATAGGCAACCATGTCGTCGATGAGACGGTGCTCATACCACACGCCGGCGGCCTCGTACTGCTTCTTGTACTGCTTGTTGTACAGATCCTCGAAGATGTCCTTGAAGCGACCGTCGTACTTCTTCAGGATGGTGTTCTTGGTGCTCATGTACAGCGGCAGCTTGCGGTCCAGCGCAAACTTGAACGAGGCGTGGGCAAAGTCCACAATAGACTCGTCCGTGTTGAACATGCCGAGGGCGACGCCGGGACCCTTGAAGTCGTTGATAACCTCATCGATGACCTGGCCGTCGTTGCCCTTCCAGGTGAGGGTGAGCTTGCCGGGTCCGGGAACCACATAGTCAACAGCCTTGTACTGATCGGCATGGGCGTGGCGACCAATGACGATGGGCTTCTGCCAGCCGCTGACCAGGCGGGGCACATTCTTGCAGATGATGGCCTCGCGGAACACGGTTCCGCCGAGAATGTTGCGGATGGTGCCGTTGGGCGACTTCCACATCTTCTTCAGGTTGAACTCCTCCACGCGCTTCTCGTCGGGCGTAATTGTGGCGCACTTGATGCCCACATTGTACTTCTTGATGGCCTCGGCACAGTCGACGGTGACTTTGTCCTCGGTCTGGTCGCGGTACTCGATGCCCAGATCGAATGTGTGCAGCTCGATATCGAGGAAGGGCAGGATCAGCTTGTCCTTGATCGACTGCCAGATGATGCGAGTCATCTCATCGCCGAGCACATCCACCACGGGTCCAGCACGAATCTTTTGGGCCATCTGTGCGGGACGACAAACAAGAGAGGTCTTGAATTTGGAACGATGGAGAGGACAGGCACTTATTAGCTATTCGAAATGGATGCGTGTGTAGTGGCGGTGTGGGTGTGTCTGTGTGGTGCGCGTGTCTGGGAAAAATCACCTCGCTAACGCTTGCACTATTCTCTCTGATGGCCTTCTCCATTTGAATCTTATGCTGATTTGCTTCCTATGCACAGGGGAGGGGATATGCGTAGTAAATGATTACGAATTGAATGGATGTCTCAAATGACAGGGCGAAGGCGAACAAGGCAAAGTGAACTTTGATCCGGATGGAATGGGCGGAGCAGAGAGCGAACCTACCACGGCGCTGCTGGCGAAGTTTGCTTGGAAGACGGCGCGGATCAACTGCGGCCTGCGGGCAGTCATCAGTGTGGCAGTGCGGCGGATAGCAAACATTTTACTATTCGGAAATTTATGAATGAATTTCGACTGGGAACGAGACAATATTTTGTCACCAACACAACTGGCACTAAAAGCTATGAGGAGGGGGCACAAAACTGTTCAGAAACAAAACTGGAATCTCTCCGGACAAAGGCGGTCGCTGCAACTGCGACGATGTAACCGTAACTGATAACTGTATGTGCTTTCCGTTAGTTTAGTCGCTTGTTCTGCTGCTCCCACTGCAGCCGGAGAGAATGTACACTTCCACTGTTGCGCAATCGGCGTTATCAGACTGTATTGGACTGCCTTGCAGATAAGACTCAATGCTCCCGACTCTGATTAGCTGCTCTCACACTTCTAAGCTCGTGGACGTTCCCGCAAACAGCCGTTTTAATTAACAATTCCACTTGTAAAACAACACACAAATCAAAATAATAGCAGGAATGCTTAGCACTGTAATCGTTATCGCCGGCTGTCAAATCGCGTTCGCATTGTGGGCGGGACTCTCTCTCTCTCTTCTCTCTCTCTCACTACAATCTTTTAGTTTTTATCAGCTTTGAAAACTTTTCCACAAACCGTGGCATCTGATTTCTATTTGATGGTATTGTTTTTAAGTTCATGGCCAAACTGATAGTACGAATACGCATAATTAAAGGCGCGTGGCAGCAAACACACCCATTTAAATTTAAATCTTGGGTATCGATAACGATAGTGACCTTTTGGTGATGTGTTTTATTTTGAAATTAAGGCGCCAATGTCTGTGGGGTTGGGAGGCCTGTTCTGCGTCTGTCTGCCGTCTGCGTTCCTTATCTGTCTATCTTGAATGTCGCCCAATTGTATAACTAATCATAATTGCGTGATTTTTTCCGGGAGCTTTTGTTGCCGACTTGAGTTTTTCATTCATGGCCGATTGGCTGCACAAGCGATCGGATAACATCTTGATGAAATAAATAAACATGCCAGGCTGGCGCGATCCAGTATCACGCCATTCCGGCCACGCCCACCCCACAAAATGGGCCTGCCTGCCCAATATGTTTATGCTTTCACCATTTGAATTTGAATTTCACTCGACTAGCGCTTTTGTGGGCCACCAACAGACTTTGCAGTTCGAACATTGTACGAATATATGTATCAGCACGGGCACGTTCACGATAAGACTTGGCATTGGGTAAATAAACAGTAAGATTGTGAAGCGAATGAGAAGGCAACTATTGCGATACGAGCCCTCCTTTAGATGTTCTTGAACAATCTTTAGATATGTTTTTGTAGGAGTATATAAGGTCTTAAGTGTTTCGAACTATGTAAATTCGAGATTAAACTTTGCACCTGGAGAAGCAGAATCAAGAGAGATACAGGTGGGATGGGCGGCTCTCAAATGGGGTACGTGTCTGTCTGGTTAGAAAACCAATGCAAAGCATCCATCCAGCCGGTCGGTTTCTTTCTCTCTTTCTCTCTTTCGCTATCTGTCTGGCCCCAAAACCGGCTGAGAGAGATACGATAAATTGCATGTAAAATGCTGCTGCATGTGTACGAGTGTATGTGCATGTGTGTCGGTCTCTTAATGCATATGTATGGACTTGCTTGTCTGTTGGGGAAAGTTCAGACACAAAACGAAAATAGGTAAATGGGGGGGCCAGAGGACAGGGGCTATGCATAAACTTAAACAGGCGCAAATTATTCACATAAACAGCTCACAAATTAACATATAAATGTCGGAATTAAAATTTACGGACTCAGGACGATATTGTTTATTTAACAATTGGATAAATTGCAAGTCAGCCAATCAGATAATAGAGATAAGCGGCGAATCAATGTGTCACGAAAATAATTCTATGTGGTACCACACAATTTATATAATAAATGGATTGGATGAGCGGCTTACCTTTCGTAATATTCAAATAAGAACGGTTAGACGGAGCGAAGAACTAAAAACACGACTGGTTTTAATTGTTGACAGCGACGAATGAAGAGCAAAAAATTGGAGACGAGCGTTTTATAAGTCGATGACCAGTGCAGTGCTGCCCACTTTTTATCGGGAAAAAAGCCGCTTCTAACATGGACCATTGGAAAAAAAAGCTGAAAAAGTCAAGAAAAAAGCCAAATAAAAATATGTATTTATGGGTTTAAAAATTCGTTTAATTCCTTAAGGAAGGAAGCGTTAAGGAAACTTTTAAGTGCTGAGAAAAGAGAGATATGTATGGCCAATTCGAAAAACGTTACAAAGTCCAGAGCTTTCAAGAAAAAAACCCACCTCACCACATAGCTCACTTTGCACCCATGGTATATTTAGTCCTTCGGGGCCAGGTAAGCATTTTGAGGGGCCCTTAAAAAAAGCTTTGCCGTTTTAATACTGTGGCCATACCTTGCCATGACTCCAGTGGAACAGAGTAATTTACGAGTACGGCAGCCCTATTTTCAGGGCAGTATTTCAGCAATCGAGTACGGCAACGCTGTGCGGCTCCAGGTGATTTGGCGCCAATATTTTAAATTAAAATTTGAATTTGCCAGCAAGCAATTGGCGCAACTGGGTTTTTTTACGAGCTGGCCAATGCTTGTTGCAGCACTTTCCGCTGTGCAAAGTGTGGGCCCACGTTTTATGGCCACCGTGGAACGTTAAAGGAAAATTCATACACTCTGCGCCAAAAGTGAAATGTTAGTTGCGCTCGAGCTCTTGTTTTTGCCGGATTTTAATATGCAAATAAAAAATTTGCAATTTTGGGTCGTGTGCTCACTTTTTATGTGCGAAAGTGTGTGCTGACTGGTGCCAAAACTTTAACACTCGACACACATACATATTTTCCCCCACTCACAATTTCTGTTCTGGTCATCGTTGGACCACCCGTTCGACCACTAAGTGTATGCATATTTATTTGCTTATCAAATGGGCCCTGCTCTGACACCGCTGGAGAAGTTTCCGTTAAGCATCACCATTTATTGTATCCCCCGCTGGAAGATCAATGGCGGCGACATCAACACGAAAGAGATCACCTGAGCGAGCAATGAAGGCCCCCTAATTTGACAACAGAAAACTGGCTGGGAAAAACTTGTCTAATTGGTCGGTCGGGGAGCGGGGTAGTCGGTACGTCATGTGCCACTTTCTTTCTGGCACGGAATTAGATAAGTGCGGTGGTTATATAACAACCCCCCACCCCCCCACCAATTATAACGAGTCTTAATTTGTGCATGCCAATGCATTAAATAACATTAAATACAATCCAACCATTTTTCTGGTAAAACAAACGCGTGCCGGCGAAACTTAAATTTTAACACCGCGCAGACGTGGCCATGTCTGCTGGCAGTGCAACTGTTTCAGGCCCTATCCCATGTGAGCCATTAGCCATTAGCCATGTCAATGAACGTGAAATGGTCGCCGGCTGGCACTCGGACTTGCCAATGCACATAATTCATGGCATGGCTCACATTCACATCGAGTGGAGACGACTCATGGAGATGGGCTGCGAGTGCCGGAGTGCCGAGTGCCGGAGTGCGTGCCTCGTTTGCCATATTTGATAGTTGTTGGCTCTGGCTCGAGCTTTGTTTAAACTAATTTTGTGTCGTTTTTGTCGTTATGTAAACGAAACGAAAAACAGAAGCGAAGCGCGTCTGGCAAGCAAACTAAACTACTTTTAATTTCTGCCTGGCCAGACCAGGCCAGACAAGAGCAAGCGAAATGTTAACGAAAGGCAAAAGCAAAAGTAAAAGCCGCAGAAGTCATCCTAAAATATCAGCTAAATATGCTTTCAGTCTCATTTTGAAAGTGAGTAGACAATAATTTGCATAAAAAACAATATGTGTGTCGAAGATGTGGAAGATCCCAATAATGATGATGGAAAGATACGATACTCGGAGATGTAGCAGCCGAATGGAGCAGAGCCATAAATTCCAGCATTTTGTGGCACAAAACAAAACCCACTCCCACTGCCACTGCCACTGCCACACCCACTCCCAGTACATAGAGAGTCAGTGGAATGTTTGACTTTTCACTTGTTACACATACGCCCCATGGTAGCGGTGCAAATTTGTAAAGTGAAGGAGAGAGGCAGAGCACATGGATGCCATGCCAATGGCGTTGCACGTGCAACTCCAGTAAGTGTTCGATCCATTGCAACGCTAATGCCTCTCTGCAATAACAAATTACTTCCTGTCGACAGACCTTACATTCCATCTGTGGCAGCTCCCGCGATGGTTACCATTCTGAAGACGTGTGCAGCCAAAGCATCGAAAATATTACTATTAATTATATTGAATGGAGAAAGTCAATTTCGTTGAACGAACGAACGAACGAACGAACGAACTCCTATGCTGGACAGCAGCTACATCTCAGCTACTCGCACAACAGCATCAGCAGCAAGATACATCAGATACATATACATATACGTATGTCTGTATCTTTTGTGCGCCATTTCTAAAGACAAGGTGTGCCTGTCAGTCAGTCAGTTGGTCAGTTTCCATTTCAATGGAGCTAGAGATGGGAGCGTGCGTAAGCAGCAGCATTAGATCGGAAAGCAATTGAAGACTATCTGCTTAGAGATTAAAGATGGGATTACCATTTCAAGCTCCTCTGTTCTAGTTTCCCATTATACCCTATGCAGCTGCTTCCAATCAGAGAATGAGCCACCTTCGACCTAAGAATATTTCTCTAGTTCTTTTACTCTCACTTCGTGTCGTCCGATCTGGCCATCTCTAGACCCCCCATCTGCAGACAGCCTCAAAAGCTTTCTGCCCGCCTCTCATCTTTCTTGAACGGCATTCTTTCAGCGCTGAAGCGTCAGTGGGGCAGCTGAGTTGATATCTTAATCGCATTGCCGATCTGGTATGGCATATATTTCATTTCTCGCCTTGCTCTACAGCTCCACAGCGACAGCGTCCAATGCAAATGTCGTTTAGAATGCATGAAAATGAAATCCCTGACGCATCTGTGCCCTCGCCCTATCACTCTCTTCGATCTGGTTGGCCTGCGCTCTGTTTTTTCTTGCGGGGTTATTTATCAAGCGCTCGTTTGATTATGTTTACAGTTATGGCTCGGACTTTACTGCTTATGCAAATTTATGCTAAGTCCGTCCACAAATAGCCAGATTTGTGTGCTGCCATGATATGGGCCACCGAGGCATCCAGCGACTTCCCATCGATCGGTTTGATTAGTTTTTAATTTGACTGCCGGTCAGGCCGTCGTCGAGCCGACGCATTGTTCATCGAGCAGGCGGGCGGGCAGACGGGCAGGCGGGCAGACGGTGGTGAAAGGCGTCAATGTTGTCAATCGAACCCAGACGAGAGTCAGCGGTAACTAAGAGGAAACCTTGCCAATAAAACTCGGGCTTAAAGCTGGCAAATGGCTTTCAAAATAAAAATGCAACACAAAAACGAAAGCCAAAGGCAAAGGCTGCCATTTGCGTATGGCAGCACTGCATACCAATTGTCCACTGGGTCAATGTATCGGACGAGACCGGACCAGATCCAAGCCCAGAGCCTACGCACAGCTCCATCTGCATCAGCATCTCCATCTTCAGAGCGAGCTCTGTATCCCATTTCGAGTCCGACTGGAGATACATGCAGCATGTGAGAAATCATTAATGCGCTCCACATGCCGCTCTTCAGGCCGACCGGGCTTTCACATGGTTAGAGGCCGGCTGCCCAGACATAGACATAGACATGGTCTCTGTGCGGTCTATTGTTGTGTCAGCTAAATATGGCCAATAGCCAAATATTAATTCATGTGTTCCATCTGCTTATATGCAAATTCGCAGCAGCTCGAAAGTAATTGAAGTTGCACGCTGCATGCTGCGGAAATGTTGAAAGCAACAGCGAATACTTAGCGATGGGTTGGGTATGTATCCTGTACTGTGCCCCGAGGCAGGACAATGAGCAGGAGACAGCAGTGGCAGGCAGCAAAGAACGGAGGCTGGCTGAGCTGCTGCTGCTGCCTCATGCTTCTCCACGTTCTTGGAAGTCGCATTTATTTTTAGCCAAAGATTTGGATAATTATTTGCCCATTTCTCTTCCGCTCAAAGAAGCTATCCATTTCGAAGGTATAAACATAATAATACATTTCTGACTTCTCTCGTTAATGGTTGCTGGTTTCTGGTAGGGATCCCTTGCCCAAATGGCAAATTCATTGCGGCTGCTGCTGCTGTTGCTGCGGCTGCTATGACGGGTCTGAAGTGTTTGGTTAAACCCTTCACGGGTCTCTGGGATGACTTGTGAGTTGGATAGGGTGAAAATCAAAATGAAAAGAAATTTAATTATAGTACGCTGATGCTCCATCGGCACAGCCCATACCCATACCCAAACCCATAGGACAGTGCGAATAGTTCCACATTGCAAAGACTCATCGCCGTCTTCCGCCTCCATCTGAGTCGCAGTCTCAGGTCGCAGTCTTCGTCTCGACGTATGTCGGATCTTAAATATTTTTTTGTCGTCGAAAGTAAAATTTCCAATTGATTTTTGTGTGTGTTTTGCACAAAGTTTTACACGCTTTTCGTTTCCATTATTATTCACAGTGGCTGCGCCCAGCAATAGTTGAGCATCATGCCGCGGCACGGTGAAATGCCACTAAGAAGCCTCCAAAAAAGTCAGACAGACAGACTGGCAGACTGGAAGACTGACAGATGGAGATGCGAGTCTTGAGCACTGAACACTTTCATCGCTGGGTGCTAAAACGCTTACGCAGCATGAGATCTGCTTGGGGATGGTGGATGGTGGATGGTAGGTAGCCGTTGATGGGATCTGGTCTGGCAACGAGTGCTGTGCTGCCAGGCTCTGACTCTGACTCTGCCTTTGACTCTGCCTTTGACTCTGGCAAACACTTTGAAAGCCGGCAACGAACATTTGCTTTCGCGATATTTTTTGTTTCTTTTTTTCACTGGCAAAACTTTATTCGAATTCCCATTCAAAATAACCAAAGTAATCATTACAGTTTTCGGTGGGACAGTAATGATGTGCTAATGATGCCCCCCCCTCAGCGTTGCTGCAATTAATCTTTCCCCAGTAGAGCAGACAGGAAAGAGCTCTTGGATCTGTTGGCCATTCATTTGTTACCCGTTTATTCGCTTGGCTTGACTTGGCTCATTCATGGTTCCATGTGAATGTGCTGTGATGTGATGTCCAATGCGAATTCGAGTTTTATTAATTGATAGCGAAATTATTCGAAATTGAATGTGTCTTTAGACACTTTCACTGGCTTCTTGGCTTCAAGTGTGTGGCCGCGGCAGCATGGGGGCCTAAATGGAGCACCGACTGAAAAGGAAGTGAAGCTCTTGGGGGAGAAATTAAGATCAACGCTGCTTGCTCCACTTTAAAATGCTTGCACAAAAGAGATTCTGCTTATAATTGTGGCAATATATTAAAGGTGTAAAGATCACTGCGGAGGAAATGAATATTATAAAGGTTCAAAGGTGCATAGACTGTGGCATGATTAGAATAGATGATTACTGGAGTGACTTTGTTCAGCTTCCATCCATAAAAAATGAACATAAATCCCACAGAAAGCTACTGTTTCGCATTCAAATTATGGAAAACGATTAGGTAACCACATCAGCTAGCGTTGACGAGCTCCCATGTGGCAGACAGATGCGTGGATGATGTGTGACTGCCAAACTTTTACCACCGTCACCCATCAGCCAACGTCAGGCGCTTCATAAATCCTTCTAAATGCGCCACTGAAATTAGCATAATGCCGATATTGTGAGATCAAAGCTTAAGCGTAAAAAAAGTAGAGAAATGCTTACGTAAAGCGAGCATCAAGAAACTGAATCGCTTAAATGATCAATTAAAATTACGTATACGCAATTTGTATGCCAATTTGGCTTTGAAGGGTTTTCGCTGCTGCCGTTGCTGCTGTTGCTGCTGCCAATGAATGACTTTTTACATGTTTTCACTTTTAATATACAAAACTCATAGATACGCACATACACACACAGCCACACGCAGTACATCCCCATCGGGAGAAATGAGAAACGAAACGAAATGAAACGTAGCATTCGAAACATTAAAGTTTTAGTTTTGCTTTTGCTATAATTTGACTTTAGACCTGGCATTCATTCATTCATTCATTCACTCGCATCATACACACATGAGTGAGTCTGTTTTCAATATGCTCTTTCTCTATGGGAAGGGTATTGTGATTCGAAGATTAAGCTGTGTCAATAAAGAAAAGGAAGAACTTCTGATCTAATAATAATTTAACAATAATAATAGTATATGCACAGATCTATCTGCATGTGCATAATAATCTTTATTATATTATAAAACATTTATAAAAATATTTATATATATATAATATAAAATTCTAAGCAAAATAAACCAGCTACAGCCTACAGTTTTAATCTTAATATTGTAAACAAATAAAATTCAATCGTATGTTTTTTTAGTCAGATATCTACAATACGAACAATCGATCTGTGAGAGTATCAAAATCGTTGACTGTTTTAAACTAGTTTTTCTTTGTTGGTGATTTTTTTACTTTTTGGCATTTAATGATCATTGCACTGGTGTGCCTCACGTGGTGTGTGTGCGTTGGGGCACCCCCTCCTGCTGCTGCTGCGGCTGCGGCTGTTGCTGCTTCTCCTCGCTTTTCTCCACCCTTTTTGGACGCGTTCAAAGCCTTTCATGGCTCGGACGCGGTTCTGCTTCATTTTGTTTAATGACAATGAGCGATACGAACCAAATGTTTAGTTTACGTTTTGCTTTCGTTTATGAACTTTCACGTATGCCACATGCCCCCCCTGCCTGTCCCCCGCCTGTCCCCTGCACCTGTCGGAAGTCCCAGAGTCGAAGAAGATTTAAGCGTTTAAATGTTTTCTTCTCTTCTTCTTTGGTCTGGCATTACCTAATTTCGGTTACGAAACAAATCAATTAATGCATGACCCTAGACAGAGGGGTATGGTATGGTATGGTATACATAGCTCAGGAATGGCAGGCGGGGCACTAATGAATCTGTGGCATTATTCAATCTATCGTAGAAAGCGTCAGGTGGAACAATTCTGAGCAGCAGCACCACAAAAACCGCAAGACAGCAACAGCAGCAACACCGAACACCAAACAGCAAACGCAGTGGGAAAAGATTTCACTGACTTTTCTTGCTCTGTGCATTTCTAATGATCAGTTTTCAAGAAAGGAAATGGAAATGGAAATGCAACTGGCCCCAACCCCAGCCGCACACACCCCTTGCCCCATGCTAACCGCACGTTTGCCCAATTGCAATTTCCAATTTCCAATTGCTCCAAATCAAGTCATAAAAATGTTCATCTGGGCAAAAGAGTTTTCTAATGGTCTGTCATTTTAATTAAAGTCAACTTACCAGACACTCCCCCCTTGCGGCTACTGCCAGCAGCGTCCACTTTTTCCCCCTCCGACCATGGACTGGAAAATTGCGCATACGCCCCATGGGTTTGTGTGCGTGCATGCCAGAGAGAGAGAGAGACAGACTAGGAATGCCGCTCCAGTTGATTGGCATTTCCTAATGGCCATGTGCTGGGCACTTTCTAAGGATAACCATGGATTTCATTTTACCAAATGCTAACAATTTTCTGGGTTGTGAAATTAAGTCATTCCATAGCTACGATACTTTCCAGCGTCTAGCAGAGACTCTGACTGATATTCGATGGAAAAGCAAACGCATTTCTTGGCTCTTTCTGCCACTGCCACTCCCACTCAGCCCAAATGTTGCGACTAATGAATTTATGATCTGTCCTGGCCATTACACAACCAATTGCTTTTGAGCCTGACCGCTCTCCATTTGGGCCACTGGCCATATGAAGTCTTCACAGTTCTGCCAACTTTTCAGGGCACCTTTTGTGGCTGTGGAACAGCTTCTGCATCGACTGCAGCTTCATCTACTGTGCTGCAACATTGTTGGTTGGCATGGTGCATGGTGCATGTCTGTGGATTGGTTTGAGGCCAACTGCTTGCTACTTACGAGTGGAAGAGGACGACGACGACGACGACGACTGGCCATAATATGTAATTTCAATGATTTGCATACAAAACACTTTTCACCAAACCCAAACTCGAGACCCAAATGAAAGAACCAAAGAAAAGCTGGCCAAAGACTCCGACCAGACCACAATCCAGAGCTGCTGCTGCTGCTGCTGCTGCTGCTGAAGCTGCTGCTGGAGTCGAGGCTTGGAATTGGCATGGACAAACAAACACGTTAAATACTTCCGCGTTCGCGGTTCTCTGATGTGGATGAGGATGTGGGGATGGGATGGCATGGGATGGGTATTGCGGATGGAGATGGGTTGGGGCTTCAGCCCGTGACTGCGGACTGAAGCGCCCCCTCCCTCCGGCCCACTCGGCACTCTAAAAATATTCATATTTGTCACGAAGCAAAATACCCAAACATGTTACACCTGAAGAAAACCCAGCACACAGCTCATTTCCACTGGCGTGCGGTGGCATCTTCTTGGGCATTTCTCACAGTGCACAGCCTAGTCGGGGGGTGGGGGCTGGTGCTGGACCAGAGCCAAGCCCAGTTCCTGGCCCAGAGAATGGGGCCAACCTAATGGGGGCCCGGGTCCGGGCCCGGGCAGCTGCTGCGTGCAATTCTGCGAAAGCCGAAAAAAAAATTATAATAACCAGTTTTTGGTTTTTCGCTTTTTTTTTGTTTGTTATTTGCAGCCCAAAAAACCTTCGTTCAATGACCCAGCCTGGAATAGGGATTGGGATGGGAATGGGGATGGGGATTGTGTGCTGAAGATGGGTAGAGAACCTTGGTCGTCTCTCTCTCTCTCTCTGCCTGCAAAAATTCTGCGGCGAAAGTTGATCAGAGATCCCCGAAAAATACAAAAAAAAAACCCCCGACCAGAGAAAAAACTTCATTTAGATTTAACGAGATATTGGACAAAAGTTGGCAAAGGTAAGGCTCTCTGGGCAGGCCAAGTGGCAAAGTGGCTAAGTGCCGTGGCGTGGCGTGGCGTGGCCTTTCCTTTGGCACATGGCCGAGAAACTGTGGCAGCCAGCAGCCGGCAGCATGGCATATGAAAACTGCAATAAACCAAATGCTGCCGCCGCCAGTGGCCCAAAATGAACAAACAGCAGCAGTAGCAGCAGCAGCAGCAGCAACAGAAAATGCTTATATTTTTTTTTGGTATATTTTGTTGTTGTTTTTGTATTTTGAACAAAAATTCCAAAAAGCAAATCCATTTTGTTCCGACTTTCATTTCGGAGCAGCAGCAGCAGCGGCAACAAAGAGTGGGTTGGAGGCAAGCGGCAAGCGCTGCACAGTTTGAAGACAATTGTATAAATGAAAGTTTAAGATCTCCAGCTCGAAACGGGCAACTGTTTTTCGGGGACCTGCATATGTGTTTGTAGGGCAGGGCTGACCGTATGCGGCCCCCTCCGCCCCGATGACGATATGAGCTAACGGCAAGAGTTATAGCTGAGGCTCAGGCTGTGGCCGTGGCTGCGGCTGTGACTGTGGCTGTGACTGTGGCAGGGGAACAGCCGGTAGCGACAGGTACACCGGCGCACTCGAGATTCGAGATTGTTGCCGCAGATCGATGGCGGAGAGAAAGACGGGACTAGAGACCTGGCACGTGTTGCCCCGGGAGCAAAGCAAAAGCATTTTTTCAATTGTTCAACACTCAGCGATGATCATGATCTCTATGATAATGATTGGGAGGGGAAGATGATGTGGAACATTTCTCCATTGCACTGGCTCCAACTACTTGGCTACGATTTCGATTTACTTTTGCTTTTCATTGTTCCTAATGCGATGATGGTCTGTGGATGCGACTGTGACTGCTGTTGCTGCTGCCATTTGTTGCAGCATTAACAACAATTTCATGGTTTTTAACACAAGAAAAGTTTCCATTTGTATATGGCTTATACATGATGCCAAAAGTTAGTCTCTCCTCATGATATTTGGTCCTTTTTCTTGTGAGTGTTTGCTTGTTGCTTTCGCTTTCGCAGTTGTCCTTATTTGGGTGCTAATATTTCCAGATAATTTTCAGAAGAAAGCTTTGCTTCTCTCCCATTCCTGTGGGTCTCAAGTACAGTTCGGTAGGTTGTGTAGTTCCCACCCTCAACGACTTCCTTGGTTTTTGATTGAGTCTTCTGTCTGGTTTCGGGTTCCATTGCCCCCGCCCCAGCAAAACGCGAATAAATCAAATGAAGCAACCGTCAACAATCAGCGTCAATTATGGCCATGTTCCCATACATCCCATCAATCTATATAGACTTCCCATACACACATACATATATACAATTTCGATTCGGGACAATCAACTCTTTTTTTTCGGGTGGAGAGCTCCTTCCGGTGCTTGAAATAAATCTTCAAATTAAGTTTCTGTCTTCCAGAAAATTCTCCAAAATCGAAGCAATTTTTTATCATATTGTTTTTGTTTGTTTTCTTTTTGCTCGAATTAAGAACGAGAGAAACAAAAAAAGGGGGGAGAGATACAAACAACAGCAACAACAACAACAAGAATTGAATGTGAAATCAAAAACGATCAAAATGAGGCTTTTGAGTGACCACTTGGCACAATCTGCGAGCTCTGCACCCCGATGGCTGTATGGCTCTGTCTTTTTTCAGAAGTGTGTGCGAGGGTTTCCCAAGGAGTTTGTTGCAAGGAAGATCCTACCGATTAAGTCGCATTTTCAGCATTCCATAAAGGGGATGCCATGAAAATGGTAAAGGATAATTATAAAACAATTGAAGAGAGCCTGAAAAGGGTTTTCTTCGTTTCATTAATTTTTGCTGAGTGGACTCTAGAGGTACTTGAAGTATCCACAACTTTAGGAGTCACCCCTCCCTTGTCGGGGAGTCTGAAAAATCCAAACTGTTTATACAAAATGAACTCAAATGCGAAAATTACACCCCAAGCGACCAATTTAAAACCATTAAATTATAATTTTCGACTTTAAAGAGCTTCAACGACTTAAGGGGCAGGCACAAGGCACCGCTCAAGGAAATGGAGGCAGGTCGGGCCCCAGCCAGTCGATGGGGCATTATTCAATTAGGGAAGACGCATTTGTATTCGTTTGTTTTCGGCTCTGCCAAATGGAGTGCGTTGGATGCCCTACGTCTGCCCCACCACTTACCACCAGATTTGGATGATCTCTTTAGATTCCATAAAGCGTTGCCTCATGGCGATTGCAACACGAGTTCCCCCCTCGTCCGTTACACGAATAAAACGGTTAATTTCGAAACCGAGAACTGCATTTGGTGAGAACTGCTTTCTCGAGTGTGTAGGTGTATAAACGTTCTGCTCTTTATCTCTCTTAATCTACGCGCTCGCACTGGCACTGGCACTGGCACTCTCACCTCCCACACCCACACCCCTTCGGACCTGACACTCATAATTAAAGAAACAAATAAAGCACAGCACAGAGTTGTCGGCAGAGGCATAGGCAGTGGCTGCGGCGGGGGCGGGGGCGAAGGCAGAGAGCTGGATGGATGGGATGCCATGACCACGACGCAGCAGCAGCACCAGCAGCGGCAGCAGCAGCGGTCACATTTACATAGTGTAAGCAGAAGACGCAGAGGAAGACGAAGAAGTAAAAGAAGCGACAAAGGCCACCACCATAGCAACAGCACCAAGAGGGAGAGCAGCAGAAACAACAGCAACAACAGCAACAGTAAAAGCAAGGTGTGTACACATAAGGTGAGGCAATCGAAGAGAGTGCTCTCCGCAGAGTGTTTATCCAAATACCAAAACTACTTAGAAAGTAATATCATAATAGATCGAAACACTTGCAGCATAATATTTAAATCGAACATTGGGAAACTCAACGAACGGCAATTCCATACCTTACACAGGAAGCACCTTCCTTGGGTAAGAGCAGCAGCGGGAGCAGCACTCTGCGACGAAGCCAAGAGTCATCGTCGGCACTTGTCGTGTCTGGCAGAGCTTCGTTTTAAGCTGAGCGCGAGCCGCCGTCGCCTCCCATTGCCTGCTGCTGCCCATTGCCTTGACTTTGACTTTAGTCTAAGCAAAAGAGAGCTTTTAAGCCACCGACGTCGGCGTGCTGCTGGTGGCGACGGCGACTGCGGTTTGGCTGCTGCTTGTCTTAGTTCTTTAAGTCCGTCGTTGGCCGGGCTCCTCTTCAGTTCGTGCTGACCATCGTACCCGTGCGGACGTTCCCAAGCTCAGAGACCCCGATCCGATCCGATCCGACTGATCAGATCCAGACGACTCGCCTCGACTCTCGTGTAGTGTGGCTGCACTTTGCACTATTTGGCTCCACCAACATAAAATAAACCCCCCAAAACAGCAAAAGCCAAGCAAAACATTTTGAAAATTTCAATAAAAATCTGAAAAAAAATACACAAGTGACGCGGCGCGAGTGCAAATCAAAAAGAAACACACAAAACGGTAGCTAAAATATTACTCAAAATAAAAAATAAAAAAAAGAGGAAATAATAATAATAATAATTAAAAAATGATAAGTAATTTCTGTCGAGTGTGTGGCGCAGTCATTGATCCTGCTTAACACTTGGCTGTGCTCTGCTCTGCTCTGCTCGGGCTGTGGAATGTCCAGACTTTTAGCTCTTCAGTTTGCTTTTTTTGGCTGGCACCTGGAAGGGGGAATCGAATCGGCAATGGGGAATCGGGCACTGGGCATTGGGCATCGGGAATTGGACTAAGGCGCGGCCATTGGGCGACTGTGTAATTTCTGTTTTCACACACACACACACACACACACAGACACACTCCTCTGGAAGTTCTTTTTACGAAAAGCGTAAAACGTAAGGAAAACAAACAGCAAACAACCAGATAGACAAACACACCAGCAGCAGCAGCCGCAGCAGAAGCAGCAGCAGCAGGAGGAGTTGGTGGTGGGGCATTTGCAGTGGCAGTGCCAGTGCCAGGAGAGGCAGTCAAGTGAAGACAGTGCAGCGCAGCGCAGCGCACTCCTGTCCCCAGCCTTCTGGCCAGTTTGGAGATGGAGATGCAGATGCACAGAGAGGCGCAGGCCTGGTCCATGCCACTGCCACAGCCACAGTCACAGGCACAGCTCAACTCCAGCCACATGTGTGTCTCCCTCTGCCGTCTCTCTTCCTCCTGCTATCTGTCTCACTTGTGGTGCTGCCGCCATATTGGGTGCATAACGGTGCAAAAATCGCGCTGCTTTTTTTTTACCTTGTGTCTAAGTTGGTTCTGTTCTCTTTGGCGTTCTGGCCACGGCCACACGGCCACAGCTCCATCCCCGATCCCCAATCCCCATCCCGGACTGGCTCTGTGTGTGCATTGGCATTGATGACGACCCAGCGACCGATAGACCGACCGAGACGACAGCGACAGCAGCGAACAAAAAAATGTTGCCAGAGCGGGGCTCCCATCCCGTACTTCTCCTTCTCCTCCTCCACCTCCTGCTTTCAGTTTTTGCGGTTAGGCATCGCAACACTTTGCACATGCTGATCGATTGTGGGGAGATCATCTTCATCTCCGTCTTCATCTTCATCTTCAGCTCCATCTGCATTTCCCATCTGCATCGGCCATCAGACGGCTCCTCGCCTGCTGAGTGGGTCAGCAATTGAACCGTTTGCCCTGCTCCGGGCTCCAACCCACAAGTAACGCCCACGCACATCACCTTCTGGCCCCACATGAACTTCCGCCTGTCGGGGGCTTGCCCTTTCTGCTGACCAAATGCAAATAGTCGTAATCTGCTGCCCAGACGAACCAACCCACCCACCCATCCGCCACGACTGTAACGTGCCCAGAGGCCAGGGGCGGAATTAGCATGAGAGTTGAGTTGGCACTAAGACTGGAGATCCACTCCACTGCGCACACCTCACCCCCAATCTCCCCTTGGTCCAATTTAAATTGAACTCTGGAGGCCCTTTGCTCAGCTTCAGCAACGTCTCTGCCTTCTTCTGGCTTCTCCTGGCTTCTATGATTTTTTTATTAAGTTATAAAAAAGCGGCAGATGGGAGATGGATGTTTTATAGACCTTTTTCTCAGCACCGCATAACGGTAATGCCCCCGAGAGCGCCACATTCTCAGACCTCAGACCTCAGAGCCAGAACACAGACCCAACGACAGCCGACAGCAATCCGAGGCGGGAGACCAGGGGACGGCACCAGACTCATGCATTGCAATAAAATGAAATTTTATAACAGCAGCAACAACAGGCAGCGACAACACAAACGTTGCCCAAGTTCCAAAAAATACAAAAGAACACAGGAAAAGCCAAGACAGCAAAAGAATGGCAGAGGAGAAGGAAATAGAGACAGAGAGAGGGGCAGACAAAGGTCGTCACAGCAAGTGAAAATAGCAAAAGAGAGAGAGGGAGAGAGAGAGGTGGAAAACCTAAAACGGAATACGCTTTGAGTTCCGTGGTTTCAGGTGTTAATTTCCCATTTTCGGGGTTTCCGCATTTCCCCCCCTGCGCGCACCGCACGCTGCACGCCTGTTTGGTGGCAGGTTCGTTGCCTAAGTCGTTCGTTTTTCGGTGTTTTTGGGTTTTTCGTCTGCCGTCTTTCGCTTTAAAGTGGAGCGCGCACCGCTCGAATGCCCATGCCCCCGACTGAATGCGAATGAGGGGCCACCAGCCGGCCGGTCCCGGTTCCCCTCGGTGCCCACTGCATGCCACTGCAAAATAATAAAAACAGAAATTATTATTATTATTATTTCGTTCTTTTTTTTTTTTTTCCTTTTTTGCTGTTTTTTGTGGGGCGCATTTCCTTTGCTGCCCCCTCAGAAAAGACACAGCAAAAGAAAAACCCCCAAACGTTTTTCGTTCCGTTTCTGACCCTAAAAGTTCAAAAGTTTAAGTCAAGTTTTCCCAAAACCAAATCTCCGACTCCTTTCCACAGCAAAACGAAAGAAAACAACAACAACAAAAAACAGAAAGAGAAAAAGGAAAAACCATATATTAACGACTGCAACGAGGAGTACCAGTAAAAACCTCAACAGATCTCACACAGCAACAGCAACAACAAAAAAAGAGCGTCTTCTTTGGCCTGCAACTGCAACAGATCCCCGAGGCAGCAGCAGCAGCGCTTCTCTGGGAGCTTCAAGAAGCGGCACAATGACAGCGACTGCGACTGCGACAGCAGCGTCCGCGTCAGCATCAGCAGCAGCAGCAGCATCGACATCGGCAACGGCGAGAAAGCAACCTGCAACAATCGCAATGCTCAATGGAAACGCTTTTACGGTTAAGCGGCTCTTAGCGGTAAGTGAACTCAACTCCCATTTTGCACCCCCTTTCAGGGCGTTTCCAATTCAAATTGCTCCACAAAAAAACATCCACAGACGAAGCGAAATGAAATGAAATAAAATAAATGTTTGTCAACTGCTTCGTCGATCCATTGTTAATGGCAGCAGCGCAACAGCAGCTCTCTACAATCATCTTTTTTTTTTTTTTTGGTTTTGGTTTTTTTTTGGCACAACTCTTCTTTTCTGGTGTGGCGTGGTGTGGGCTGCCGCCTGCTGCCTTCTGCCTGCTTTGGCACTTCAATCGTGGGCCGCGCGCGTTCTTTTCTTTCTGTTTAAAGAGCTGTGAAGTCGGCCATTGGGTCAAATAGTTGCTGATAGATGGATGGGAGGCAGTACGCCCCGCAGATGATGTTCCTCCATCGTGATGATGATGATGATCATGATGATGTTATGATGTACCATCGGTTGGGGGTCTCTTCGCTTCACTTCTTCAATCTGAGAGTAATGTGGGCAAATTAATCTAATAAAAGGTGGGAGTTCTTTTTTTCTCGTTTTCTTTTTTTTTTTTTTGCTCTCTGGCGCTGCATTAACGCGGAATGAATGAATTATTTGGTTCATAAAATTTCATTGCCCGACACTTAATCATTATTATGGGCCACGGGCATGGGTACGTGTACGTGTACTATTCATAGAGAGTGTTTCCTTTCTGCGCGCTGGGAACTAGTTTGCCTATAAATAGATGGATGCTTCTATTGAATTGGTTGACTCTTTTTATGGATTCATTAGCGGCGGGAAAGCAAAGAAAAAGAAACATCAAAGCCGAGGAAGTTGCGGAAATTTTATGGAATTTATTATGTTTTAGGGCTCTGGCGGAGCGGCGGCTCTCTTTTCTGAGTTTCTACGTTTTATCTTTCCATTACTCTTCCATAAAATCCAATGAATTTTTCATCTCATCTCAGAGAACTTTGCCAAGGTCTTGGGGGGGGGCTTAACACGTTTTGCCTTTGGCCAACAAACAATTTATCCATTTCAATGTTCTGTGTTCTGGTCAGCCCCAAATCCCCTAAGCCCCCTCAAGTGCATTCATCTTGGGCCTCCATGTTTGACTGGAGGCTGCTCCACCTGCATTTGGCCTGCCCGGCCAAAGGTCAGCAGACAGTATGGCGCCCGACGATCATTAAAAAAAAAGTACGAAAGTAATTTGTAAAACACGAAAAATTATTTACCTTTTTTTTTGCTGCTGCTGCTGCTGCCGTTGCTGCTGCGGCTGCGGCTGCGGCTGCTGTTCTTGCTGTTCTTTTACGATTCTAAATTACAATGACCGAACGGGCAAGAGCAACAAGCAACAGAAAATGCAACTGCAACTGCAACGGCAACGGGTCTTCATTAGCACAGAAGACCGACAGCCGCCGCGTATTGTACAAATTCTTGGCCATAAACCCAAAAACATAAAAAACAGAGGAAGACGCTGAAGAACAAAATAACAGAAAAATAAATAAGCCAGCGACAGAGGAGAATCGGAGAAGCAGACAGAGCCAGAGAATCCGTAGGAGAGATGCATTCTTCGGCCGCTTGATGAATGATGTTTTGGCAGCTTTAAAGACCATCTGCACGGACAGGCGGACATTTGGCCAAGAGATGGAAGATGAATGGCCAGGCGGAGGATTACAAATTGCCGGGTGGACACGGCCTGACGGTTATTAGCCTGCCCGGTATCCTCTGCTGTACAGCATCCTCTTCTGCATACAACATTCCCCTCTCTTTTTTCTTTTGAGCCCCTTCCGAAAGGTTGTCAAATCTGGCCAAAACAATAAGCTGGCAATGAAAGTAACTTGGCTTTAATTTATTGGGTCAATAGACAGACAGACACACACACACACACATCACAATCTAATGGGGCACATTCTCTGTTGGCCAGCCTCTCTCTCTCTCTATCTCTCTCTCTTGCTCCATTCTACGAGTATCTCGTGCTCGAAAGCCTCTTGAAAGCGTAATTAAACAATTTCTTCTCATTCTTTATTGACATTTTATTGATGCCGTCGGTTCCATTTCATTCGTATTGGCTTTTCGATTCAGGTTCTGCCTCTGTCTCAGTCTCAGTCTCTGTTTATGTTTCTGTTTCAGTCCGAGATACTTTTACCCGCTTCAAGTGGCTCGGATCTCATTTGTTTGGTATTCTTTCTATTGATCTTACGAGTGATCCATTGAGTGTTGTTCCTTATGACTCTTTAACAATCTTTGGCACCTTGGAGTGCCGTAAATCTGTGCGTTGTTTGAGTGGCAAAATGATCTTCAGAGATTTGAAAATAAAAGCACTTTTAATTGTGGCTTACAAATAACCACAGAAATGGTTAATTACGGCAATGGCAATTGAGTTTGTAGATGGAATTATCCATTGGAATAATTACATTTTTCCAGGTGTTCGCATTCCCGTGGGTTTTCAGTGGAATTTTTAATATTTTCCATTTAATTCCAAGCATTAGAAAGATTTACCCCCCATCATGATACATACATATGTATGTAATGATTGTAATGCCCGAAAATTACTTACTTTTCCAAGAATCATGGAATGGATACACATCTTCATTTATCACAATCAGCGACGGGGCAAAAAGGATTCTTGGGATGGCAACAAAGTTGCCCCCTTCTGCGCATAGTTGCCACCAAATGGTTCAGCGTGTAACTGTGGTTTTAATGTCTCAACTTGTACAATTTTACACAGATATCAGAGAGAGAGATAGAGAGAGCCACGGAGCGGCGTCTCGGATTGCGTGACTGTGGAATTGGCATCCAAATTGCAGAATTCTTACCAATTAGCGGCTGGGGCTGGGGCTGGAGCTGTGGCTGTGGCTGACCAAGGGGAATTCCGCCCGACGCAAACTTTATGTAATCATTGAATTTAATGCGTTAACAAAATCTGAAGCGGGGGAGTGGCAACGGCTGGGTAGGAGCAGAGTACCGTTGCTTAGTATGCAAAAGAATAGAACCCGAACGCGAATCCGAATCCGAACCCGAAACCGAAACCCAGTTACCCAACTCTATCGCTGTATCTCGGTATCTCGGTATCTATGTATCTGCTTCGGTTAGGTAATGCCCCAGAGCCGAGCAAGCGCTCAAGAGCCAGATGCCAGATGCCAGATTCCAGAGCCCAAGACCCAGAGACCATAATTAATGGCGTGTGGCGCTCATTCGCGATGAGCAGAAAGTACATTGCACTCTCTGCTTGCCACAAAATTCAGCTTATTTATTAGCCAACAACATAGCAGAGAGCAGAGCGGAGCAGAGCAGAGCAGATCAGAGCACAGGGAACAACATAACCTACACAAAAGATCCAGCAGCACGAAGCGTACGGGGAGCATAGGGGGAGCGTACGCTACGCCTTCCTTGGTAGTGGGTTCTCCCTTGGTTTTGTTTCGGTTTCTTGTTGTTGTTTTTGTGTGTGTGTGTTTTTTTTAATTATAGATCCCAAGTACGTACTTCCCCTGCCACAGTCCGCAGTCCAGCACTCCCTACCCACCCCTGGGGGCGTGTGCTTGGTGTTCAGGCAACTGTTAATTTTGTTTTACAACTTGCGACTCGCTATAGCGATAGCATCTAAGTATCACGTATCTCTCTCCCTCTCTCTCGCTCTCTACCTGTAGCCCACTAGAGGTAACTGTGTCTATGCCCCATACACCTGAGATACACTTACTCGTACACCCGTGCGGTATTTCATTCATAAACTAGACTTCAGCAACTGCGCCGATTACTGCCGATTAGAGCCGTTTTTTTTTGTGGTTTGGTTTTTTGTAGCTTTTTGTCGGCTACGAATTATTCCGTGCATTCGAGCAATTTGTTTTTTTTTTTTTTTTTTTTTTTTGGTAGCAAGAATCTGTGAACAAGAGTTTGTGGCCAAGATCCATGTTGCTGGCCAATTTGTTGGCTCGTTTCAGCTAAGTTAAGGTCTTTTGGCATTACTTAATCATAGCTTATGCCAAGCTAAGCAGCTAATTGAATGGCGAATTTATTCACATTAAATTGAATATTAAAGAGGAGCCTTTGGGCAGGGCTAAAAAAGTGCTGGAATATAAGCTGGAATTCTAGAAAAAAGCTGTGCAAGTTCTGCTAGATTTCATCAGAAATTCACTAGAAAATATCATGAATTCTTTGTGGATTCTGTTTGAGTAAAAGTCTCTTGCACGCCCTGAAAACATTCTCAAATTAGAGAAAGATCTCCCAAGCTTTTATGCACTTAATACTTTGTATCCTTTTTAATCGAGAAACATTTGTCGTGCTTCCTTTTGCAGCTGCTCATCATCTTCACAGTGCTGCACAGGAGTGAGGCCCTGGAGCTGGGCGACAAGTGCCAGCACGACATGGACTGTACAGATTTCATCAAGGGCTCCAGCTGCTCGGCCCTGGGCTACTGCGAGTGTGCGCCATATTTTGTTCAGCTGAATTCCAAGCGCTGTTTGTCATGTAAGTAGGCAATGTCAATCTTTGGCTGGCCCCAAAAAAAAAGATGCACAGAGAGTGGGAGTGGCATGTGGCATGTGGCATTTGGCTGCATGGGGACATGGACAAACATTGGTCGAAAGAATGTTTGCCTGTTTGTGGGCAAACAATGGGCTGAACGAGGGTGGGGGAATCCATATGTTTGTCCATGCCAAGAACCGTTAACACAACTCGACTCGACTCGCCTCGACTCTCACTCTGTCGTATCTTTTGGATGCATTTCGCTGACTTCTTTTTCGCTGTCTCTTTGCCACAGCCCAACTGCTCGGCGGCGACTGTCAGCTGAGCGAGCAGTGCTCGATGAAGGTGGCCAACAGCAGCTGCCTGGATGGGGCATGCCGCTGCGTCGAGGGATTCTTGCAGTTCCGCAAGCACACCTGTCTGGGACGTAAGTATCTGGCGACCGTTGGCCAGCAACTCTTGTGGCCCTAAGCAGGGGGTAGCACTAGCACGCCACGCGATCTTGCAACATTAAACATTAACTCTTAATAATATCATTAACTGTTCGTTTCGGTGTTTGTTTTGTTTTGTTTTGTTTTTGTTGGATGTTGCAATAAACGAACGCAGCTCTGGCCACAGATGCAGGCTAATCACAAAAGAATCATCTCTTTGATTGCTTATCATTTTCCTCTCTGCCCACTCTATTCGTTCCCTGGAATGTCACGCAATGTGCCAGCAACATTTCCTGTGTTTGCAGACGCAGAGTTTTCCTTTCTTTAGCCGCACAGCCAGGCCCACAGCCAGCCGCAGAGCTGGCACTTTTCTGCCACTTGACACAGGCAATTAACATGGCCATAACAATAGGCAATGCAATAACGAAAGAGCAATGAAAATGGCCCCAGGGTACGAGTATCTCTGCTCGTACTCTAAGCAGGCAATCGTGTCACTAATTATACGCATAATTGGTTAATTTTCCAAGAACTGGCTAACAAGCCGGGCTAGAAATCGCCGCCACGGCCACACACGGCCAGCAGCAGCAGCAGCAACAGAACAGAACAGAAACTCAAATGTAAAATGTAAATGTTTGACTCGCCACTCCACATCTTCGATCTGTTGAGTATGTGCCTGGTGTTTGCCATGGCGAGAGAGATATGTGTGAAAGACACATTTCCAGATACTTCGACTTGCTTCACTTGCTGCATCTGATCTGAGGGCTGGACTTAAAGCCAGCGCTGGGCAGTGACTCATCTGATGGCATTTGGATGAATCATTTGGGCCAGCAGATGAATCAGAAATGCTGCTTGCAAACGAGAATCCATGCCATTCCACTTGCTTCCCAATAAAAGAAGAAATCTTCCCCAGAGAGAAGATATTTAGAAGGCAGGAATATTTAGCATCACTTCCGAACTTGTAGTCTCCAGAACTCAGTTCTCTAGTGAACCAAAGATCCGTTGCCACTCACTCAGTGATCGGTGATCAGTGATCAGTGATCACTGTGTTGCAGTCACAGTTTCCGTGTGTCTGCAGCCCTGCAGCCAAACGATCGCCATCCACTTGAGCGCTGGGAGAATTCCACTTCCTATTGGCACATTGGCGCCAAGTGGCGTTAATCTGATTAGAATGAATGTCGACTGGAATCGAGCAGCGAGAGGAGGCCATATGCCATTTGGCCATTTGTTTGCAGTGTCTCCTTGGCAGAGAGAGAGAGAGGGAAGCAGGAACACGATCAAAGGAGAGCAATGAGGCACGATCATGGACATGGTGCAACTTCTGCAGTTCGTGTCATTGCCATTCACCTGTTGTGGCTGTACCGCTGCTGCTCCTCCTCCTTCTCGTTCTTCTCTTCGCCGACTTAATTATATAGCCATTGAATTCTATGTACACATATGTACATATATCCGAAAGGGGGGCGTGCCGCGACATCTGGCCGAGAGTGAGCTTCATATTTAATTAAAAGTAATTTTAATGACAAGAAGAGCGTGTGGTCAAAGTCAGGTGCAGTCGCAGTCGCAACTACTGTGTGGCAAGTGCGGCAAGTGGCAGGCAGGCAGGCAGGCAGGCAGTCGGGCCGCAGGCATTCATTTATGAGATACTTTCACCAAAAAAAAAAAAGAAGAAACAAAAAAAAGCCCCACAATGGCAACGGAATGAAATGAATGAACCTTTCACCAAAGGAAAATCCTTGGCTCTGTGTCTCCGTCTCCTGTTGCAAGCTGCGGCTGCTGACTGCTGCTGCATCTTTGATTTGTATCTGGCATATCTCTCTCTCTCCCGTTCTCCCTCTCTCACTCTTTTCACTATCTCCATCTCTCTCTGTGTCACTACTTTACATGCCTAATTGCCTCGACTGGCGGCTGCTGGTTTTAAATGTAATTAAATTGCACTGATTAGGCGCCAATGCAATCCAATCCCAATGCGATCCCAATGCAAAAGAAAGTCCCAAGAAAAAGCCCAATTAGTTCTCAGAGAGAGAGAGAGAGAGAAAGAGACAGGCACAGGAATAGAGAGAAAGACAGGTGGCGGCAGAGACCAGCAGGAGGAGGAGCAGGAGCAGCAGCCCAAAAACTTTGCTTGCAGTTGACAAAAATGTTGCACACATTTGGCAATGGGCACGGCCTACGACCATTCACTTTATCCCATCTCCATCTCTCTCTCTCTCTCTATCTCTTTCTCTCTCTCTCTCTCTCTGTCTGTGTGTGTGTGTGTCTTTCTCTTGGGTCAAGTGAAGCAAGTGGTGTGCCAGATTTTGTGAGCTTGTCAGGCTTTCGCTGGCTGTCTCTGTCTCTGCGGCTGCCTCTGCTGCTGCCTCTTCTGCTGCCGCTCTCTGCCCCATTCGGTGGCATTCGGTTAGCCACTTGTTCCAGTTTCCCATGCACCTTAACCCATCGAAGTCGAGGCGCCCCATACCGGGATTGGCCCGTCGCGGGCTTCTTTCCCTGCTTCTTGTTTTTCTTTTTTGTGGCCTTTTTAACGAGGCAGAAAGAACAATAAGAACATTTCCTTTCAGCCCAACGATCTTTATGAGCTCTCTCGTATGACAAACTTCATGGTCTCCCCTCGCACACCCCACCCCACCCCACCACACACCGTTGGCGCGCTCGTTTGAAAGAGAGCTCACAGTGGGGAAAAAAGTATGCCACTTACGGGTACGAGTACGAGTCGCAACAGATAATGAACAGACAGACAGCAGATGCCTCCAGTCGGCGCTGGCGATAAAGAGCCACCGGCCACAGCCGTCAGGCAGGAGATCGAGATCTCAGCCTCAGGCATACAAAGTTGCAGGAAAAAGTGATCCACAGATCAGTAAAACTTTGCTGCAGATACCTGGGCGCTGTGGGAAACCATTAGACGCTCTCATTATATAAGAAGGAAAAGCAAAGAGAGGGAGAGAGAAAACCAAAAACACATTGTCACTCCCCCCATTAGCCGCACTCACTTTCCGCAGAGCTCATCCATCCATCCATCCATCCATTCAGTCATTCAGTCATTCAGTCATTCATTCATCCCGCTGCCAAACGCAGAAGCGGAAAATTACTTTCCCCCGTGACACCTGAAAGCCACTGAAATTAACAAATGAATTCCATTTCATTTCGCATGACCCACAAAAGCCGCAAACTGTGTTAATTTGCGGCCAAGAAGAAACGGCCCGAAATGGCCAGAAATGGCAAGAAATGGCCCGAATGAATGGTTGGCCATTTGAAACTAAATTGCGCCAAATGCCAAATTGCATGCAAATTATGTGGAACAGGAACACCACGGTGGCCAGTGGCCAGTGGCAGTGGCAGTAGCTGCGGCTGTGGCAACAATCACAGCTGGGTGGCAGTACTTGAAGCATTTTTTGGCCAGGCGGCACGGCTGTTGACTTCCGCAAACAATAAGAAAACTCATAATGGCAGGAAAACGCGGCAGGTAGAATTTTCATTGCATGCAAATTGCCACAATTAATTACGAGCGGCAGAAAAAGCATAACAAAAAACCCAGCAACAAAGCAGAAGAGCAAGAATCCTCTGCAGCTGAATTGTGGCTCGGAGTTTTGTGGAGATATAATTTCTTGTTCACGATATTGGCCGCGGTTACAATTGGCGCTGCTAATGAAAGTTGGCGGCATAAATGGACTTATTAAAGCCACAGGAATGCCGCAGCAGGCACCGCAGTTACAGATACTCGCACACATACAGATGCAGATACAAGTGCTTGTATCTGTGCGTGCCAGGCCATGCAGACGCCAAGGCCTGCCGGTTGACACAGATTTGCAATTCCGGCCACCGGCAGCGACAGTCAGATCGAGCCACATGGCAAGCTTCAATATAATTTATGCTGATTTTGATGGGAATTATGGTTTATGATGCCTGCAGATCTCCAGCAGCGGCAATTTTCCCGGTAATTTTCACACGCGGTGGCAGTGGCAGAACAGCGCAGGGGAGCTCTGGACGAGCCACTAGAAGGCACAACACAGTAATCGAAGTGGGTTAGGTATACAGATGCCAGTCGTGCAGCAATTCGCATGCAACCTGTCACAGCAGCAGCAGCAACAGCAGCAGCAACATGCCCCCAGAGGGTGCCCCCTGAGTAGGGGGAGTGGCACATCGATCATCGTTTTTTGGTCTCCTGCCTCTGTTGCTGCTCCTTCTTTCTGCTGTTATATAAAAGTGAAAGATGAAGCCAAACATTTGGCTCCATCTATGGAGAGACACAGAGAGCCAGAGAGAGAGAGAGAGAGATGGCCTGCTCTCTTCCTGGTACGTTGCTCTGCGTGGATGCCATATTGGTGTCAAACTGCAGCGAGACACGTTTGAGCTACTCGCATTTGGAATGGCAAAAGTCGGAGTCGCCACAGAGCCACAGAGCCACAGCCGCACTCAGAGTAGGAGCAGGGGAGGGAGAAGGAGTCAAAGTCAAAGTCAGTGTCAGTGTCAGTGGCGTTGCATTCGTTAAGTATACGCCACGTTTGCCGTATGCCTTTTATGTGCTTTGGCTTCAACTCTTAACCGGTTCGGTTCGGTTCCCCAATGGCCAATGGCCAATGCCAAATGCCAAAATGCCGGCTTAAGTCAGGCGAGTCAAGAAAAAGCCTTTGGTGAAACGCCGACAAAACGTTTGACTGCAGTTTGGGATTGGGAGCCACCAAATGAAATTCCCAGGGCAGGCTGGGAGGGTTGATCGAAAGGGCACACACAGATTTATGATCTGCTCTGCCATTCCCGGGCCAAAACTCTATCTGGCTGCAGCTCTCTGTTGGGTGGCAAATGGCAGACCAGACACTGCCCTTAGGGCAACTGCAGGTGGCTGGCTCTGCTGCTGCCTGGCTTCGGTGGCTGCTCTGTGGGTAAATGGCATGTCGCCAGGCTGCAAAGTTGCACAGTTGCCAGCTTGCCTGCCACACCAAAAACGAAACAAGTGAAAACAAGTTGAGGCAGCGACTGGTGGCTCTGGCTCTGACTCTGGCTCTGGCTGCAGCTAGTCCGGAAAGTGGGTCAGAGTCAGAGAGCGCTGAGATTCCAGTGGGGGTAGGGTGGGGGGACACGGGACACACTGGCAGGCACGCAGGTGGCAGGTGGCAGGCAGTGAGGCAGGCAGGCAGGCCGGCGAGTGGAATGCTGATGAGGAACGGTAATGGGAATGAGCGACGTCACCATCGTTCGTTTCGTTCGTTGGTTCCTCTCTTCTGCTAGGAACGCATGCGTTGAGGTTGATGCAGTTGCAGTTGACTTTATTGACGGTTATTAGGCCTGTCGAAGGCGGCCTAATGCCTGTGGGCCAATGCCAGTGCCGGTGCCAGAGCTCGTATTCGTTGTTGCTGCCAGCTGCCTGCTGCCTGCTGCAACTGCTGCCTGCTGCTGCTGCTGTTGGGGTGTTGCTGCTGCACATGATGATGATGATGAGTTTTTAATATGCATTTGGTGCTCGCCTCGCCGCAGTTCGGTTTACGGTTAGCTTAATAGCACATCTCCGCGATATAAAGCAGCCACGAATTAGATCTTCGAGCGGAAAAAGATCTGCAAGCAATGCAAAAATAAAAATACAAAAAAATCTCATGAGAATTTTTCTTGTTCTTCTTTCTCCACTTCGCCGCACAGCTGCCCATCCCGGCGCCGTTTGCTACAGCCACGCCCACTGCCAAATGTTTGACACACGCACCCACTGCGACTTCCTGATCCCCAATCTCTTCGGGCGCTGCCAGTGCACGGCACCCACCAAGATGGTCGGCGGCCTCTGCCTGACGCCCGCCACAGATGCGGAAGCGGAGGCCCAGGAGAAGCCCATCGAGAAGGTGGAGAAGGTGACATCAACCACAACAACAACCACCACAACACCAGAGCCTACCACAAGGAGAACCAGCACCAGCACAACGACAACGACAACCACTCCTGCACCCACCACAAGGACAACAACCACAACGACGACAACTGCAGCCCCCATCCTGCTGGAGGATGAGCTGCCAGCCAGCGTGGAGGAGCAAACCCTAGAGGAGGACGATGGCGAGGCTGCCAAACTCAGGCCGGAGATCTCTGAGCTGGACAATGGCGAGAAACTGGAGGCCATAGACATGGCCCACGAGGAGACGGAGCTGACACAGCAGCAGGAGCAGCAGGATGCCGAAAAGGAACAACAAGAAGCGGCAGCTGCAGCAGCAGCAGCAGCAGCAGAGGGAGCACATGAGGATGGGGCCACAACTGGAGTCCAACAGCTGCTGACACCCGCCGATGTGCCCACTGAGAACGCTGTGGGCGTGGAGCAGGAGACGGAAGGCGGCCCCACCGAGGACTATCCCTACAAGATCGACGAGGAGTACACAGAGGAGCACGAGAACCGGCCAGAGCTGGTGGGAGAGCAGCCCGAGCATCAGTACGATGAAACTGCACCCGCACAGGCACTGGCACCCATCGAGGCCGATGAGGACGCTGTGGAGGCCTCGGGCGCGGATGAGATTGCCTCATCGCCCGTTGACGATACCATGAAATTCGATTATGAAACGCCCGTCGAGGAGGCGGAGATGGAGGCTGACAAAGAGGTGGAGTCGGAGTCGCAGCCACAGCAGACAGCAGACCATCAACAGCATAACGATCATGAGGTGTTGGTGCCCATTGAGGCCGAGAGCGAGACTGATGCGGCGGAGGCAACCACTCAGCCACAGCCACAGACGCTGCTGCAGGATGAAGATGATCAGGAGCCGGCCCAGACAGTGGCTGACGAGGAACTGATACCCGTGAATGCGGCTGCAGAAATCGAAAGTGTGACGAAGGTGACAGAAGTGGAGCTGCCCGCAGAGGAGGAGGAGGATCAAGCTTCGGGGGATCATGAGATGGCAGCCCCAGACGTCGCGGCAGTGGCTAATGATGAAGTCCCGCCCAAGGAGGATGCGGAGAAGGCGGAGCAAACAGAAGCGCTGAAGATTGAAGAGCCGGCACAGGTGCAGCCAGAGAGTGAAAGCCAAAGCGAGGCGGAACAGGAACAGGGGGCGGAGCAGCCAGAGACACAAACCGAAGCCGCAGAAGTGGAGCCAACAACAGAAGCTGCCCCACAAGTCGAAGCTGAAACAGAGCAGCCAGAGGGGGCGGCAGCAGGGGCGAAGGAACCAGAGACGGAGCTGGAGACGGAGACTGAAATCGATCAGGCAGAACAAAGCGCCGACATCAAGCCGACAAGTGGCGAAGATGATTTAAATGAAGCCAATCAATTAAATCAAGATCAAGAGCAAGAGACAACAGGCACAGCCACAGGCAGAGATTGCCATCGAAGCTGAGCAGGAGAAGGAAAAGGAGAAAGAGGAGGCGGAGGTGGAGGAGAATGTGGCAGAGAAAGAGCCTGAAGTAGAGGCAGACCAAGAGGCAGACCAAGAGACCGAGCAAGAGACCGAGCCAGTGGAAGAAATCCATCAAGATGCAGATGAAGCCACAACAGAGCCACAAGAAATCAAAGCGAAACCAGTCGAAGAACCAGAGGAGCAGCAACAGCCAGAGCCAGAGCAGTTAGATACACAGGTGGAAGACACTGAGACGGAGATGGAGACGGAGATGGAGACGGAGGCGGTGGCAATCACCGAAGCAGAGCACGAACAATTGACATACCCAACAAATGATGATGAATTGGCGCCAGCCGAGTCGCAGCCAGTGGAAGAGCAACAGACCACAGAGGCGGCACACCGTGAGCCAGAAATTTCTAATGTCCAAGAGGACAGCACCACAGAGCTGCCCGAACAGCAGCAGCAGCAGCAGGAGACAGAGCAGGAGACAGAGAAACAGCAAGAGGCAGAGGCAGTGGCAGAGTCAGAAGAAGAAGAAGAGCCAGAGGCAGAGGCCGAGTCTCTTGTGGCGGAAAATGCAAATGCAATTAAAACGCCCGAAGTGTCGGAAGCAATTGCAGAGCCACAGGCAGAGCAGGAGCAGGGCCCAGAAGAGCTGCAAACGGAATCAGTCACCGAGAAGGACGCAGAAGTGGAGCCACAGGCCGTGTCCAATGATGAGCTGTCGCAGCAGCAGGTGAATGAGGATGTGGGGCAAGGTGTGCCACAGCTGCCAATCAACACACCCGAAGATATTGAGCCGGAAGCCAGCGACGCTCTGACAGAGACCGCTCCATCTTCGGATCTGGAAAGCGAACTGCAAGCGGAAGCCGTCACAGAACGCAGTGAAAGTGCCGAGGAGCCGCTCGAGAGTCAGAAAGATGAAACGGAAATCAGCAAAGATGAGAATGATAACATCATCCAAGGCGCCGAGCCGAATGTCGAGCCAGAACTCGTTCCAGAGGCAGAGGCAGAGCCACAGCAAGCAGTCAGCGAAGTGGAGAAGGAGCCCATCCAGCCCGAGGTGGACTACACCAGCATCGAGCACCTGCAAGAGCTGCCCCAGCAGGAGGATGCACCCAGGCCAGTTGCCATTGAAACGGAAACCGAAACGGAAACGGAGACCACGCCCGCACAGGTGGCATCCTACGATGACGATGAAGAAGATGCCGCCGAGTCCACTGTGGCGCCGCAGATCAGCGTGGAGCCCAGCGCCATTGTGAGCGAGGAGCAGAACCAGGAACAGGATCTGGAGAAGTTCCATGAGAGCGAGAGCATTGCCGACATTCTCAGCGACCTGATGCTGGAGGGAGACAGCACCGTGCCGCCAGTGCCCTTTGGCCAGCAGCCCGCCCAGACTGTGCCCATGGTGGAGGCCAGCGAGGATAACGAGGAGGAGGATGAGGCGCCAGTGGAGTCGGCCATTCCCGATCTCGTGGCAGAGGCGGACGAAACACACGACCAGACGCACGTGGAGCAGGTCCAGGCCCCAGAGCCACAGATTTCCGCCATTCCAGATCTCTTCGCGGAGGCAGCCCATGACGAAGAGCAGCAAGAGGGGGATGGAGAGGGGGAGACTGATCAGACGACAGCCATTGCCGAAGCAGAGGCAGCAGAGGAAGCGGAGCCACAGCAGGAAGCCACCACGGATGCCGCAGTGCAGGCCGATGAAGAGAAGCTAATCACCTTCTACCCCGAGGAGCAGCAGGAAACCGAATCGATTCCAGAGGAAGCCACCACCGCAGAGGAACCCCAGGAACAGCAGGAACAGCAGGAGCACACCCTCTCGCCGGAGGAACTGCCCTTTGACCTCAGCGATCACTCCCAGCCCATTCGCATCAACGAACTCGAGTCGGACAACTTGATTGTGGAGTCCACGACCAGCGTCGACGGCATCCAGGAGCTGGACAGCAACCACATCGAAGAGGGCCCTGCCGCACACCCCGGCGCCCATGAGGAGGCCACGCCCAACCCCGCCGACATTGTGGAGATCACCACACAGACCATGTTGGGTCTGGCCAGCCGTGTGACGCTCATGGAGCCCGCCGCACCCGTGGCTACCACGCTGATGCCCCTGATGGCCTCGGAGGAGCCCACACCGGAGCCAGTGCCAGTGCCCGTGTCAGTGCCAGTGCCAGTGGTGCCGGGCTTCGCTTCGTCGCTGCTGAAACCTGGAACGGAGCTGCGCAAGCGCGTGGATCTCGGCCTGGAGGCCATCTCCCTGGGCCTGGCCTGCAGCAGCGATCGCCAGTGCCAGCTCTCGGACCCCCACACGGTGTGCAACGGACGCGGAGTCTGCGACTGTGCCGGCAGCAGCGAGAGCAACGGAGCGGGCCAGTGCAGTGCCCAGCGGACGGGCTGCAGTCCGGGAACCTTCCAGGTAAGCTCAGTCCAACGCATCCCCCAGGGATCGCACGAACTCAACCATTTGGTGTCCCTTGCAGTGCCGCTCCAGTGGCGTGTGCATCTCCTGGTTCTTTGTGTGCGACGGACGCGCCGATTGCAACGATGACTCCGACGAGGAGTGCACCCACAACGCCCGCCTGAACCAGACCTGTCCCACGGAGTCGTTCCGCTGCCAGCGCAGCGGTCGCTGCATCTCACGCGCCGCCCTCTGCGACGGACGCAAGCAGTGTCCCCACGGCGAGGACGAGCTGGGCTGCGACGGCAGCTTCAAGGGCGGCAACGCCTGTCCGGAGCACACGTTCCGCTGCAAGAGCGGCGAGTGCCTGCCGGAGTACGAGTACTGCAACGCCATTGTCTCCTGCAAGGATGGCAGCGACGAGCCGCCGCATCTGTGCGGCTCCCGCTCCGTGCCCAGCCTCTTCATGCGCCTGTTCGATGCGGGCGGCCTGCTGGGCGGCGGACGCCGCGAGGCGGATGCCTACTGTCCGCACCGTTGCAGCAACGGACTGTGCCGCTCCACGGCCATTGTGTGCTCCGGACGCGATGGCTGCGGGGACGGCACCGACGAACAGACCTGTGCCGTGTGCCGTAAGTGAACGCCCACCCCTGGGTTTGATCTGATCCCTAATGCTGATCTCCTCTCTCTCTCTGTAGGTTGTCCTGCTCCGACTGCTGCCAGCCTGCCCGGCTATCTTGCCCGGCAGCGCCCCATGCCGCTGTGGTAGGAGTCCCACGCCGAAACCAATTATTCAACACCGACTGCAACGTTTTGCCACACTGTTCTACGAGCTTTCCAACACTATCTGCACACCTGCCACCCCCCGCATCTTCGAGACAATTTTTGCGTAGCATTTAAGTTGATATTTTAACAAATTATTTATTTATTTATTATGATTTTAGCTGCGCCCTTGCCACGCCCAATTGCCACCTTGCTATCAAAGGGGGTGGCCAGCTCTGGCCTACCCTTTGAGCCAGTGATGTTTGTCAATTGAGCCCACTGGACGCATCCCTAAAAGCCCCCACACACACACGCACACAGAGCCACACACACACACATTTCGACTATTTATTCTTCTCATCCCTCCCCGCCCCATGACCATCAAACTATTTATTTATTCTTCATCCCCCTAGCCCCACAAAGGCAAACACACACACACACCAACAAACAAACAACAACAATCTTCATTTAGTTTAGTTTTATGCAATTTTCTAATCTAATTTATTTAAATTATCGGCCCGGCAAAACCCACAAAACGGAAACGGAAACACAAACAGAAGGAAAGGCAGGGGAAGCGCGAAATTCCCCCTGAAAATTGATGCATTTTTTATTGATTAATTTTTTGTAAATAAGTAAAACGAGATCTAAACGATAAACGACAATGACTATAAGGAAACATCACATCAGATCAGATCAGATCATATCATACCCCCTATATCTTATTATATGAATGTATTTGTATTTGTATTTGGATGTACTCGTGTACTCGTGTGTATTTAGGGTAACACACACACACACACATTTTCTCAAAGTCAAGAAGCGTCACAATAAATCAAATAAAATAAATAAAATCCACTGAAGCAGACAAAAAATGCATCAACAAAAGAAATGATAATAAAATAAAAAAAGAAAATATATTTTAAAAAAACTAAGCTTAAAAAATTCATTTAAAGTGAGGAGAATTTTAGGGGAATTTATTTTGGGGATTTTTGGCTTTATTTATTTGGAAAAACCGCTAAATAAAATGTGGCAGTGGCTCTCCAACTAAGAACCACAAATGTTGCCTGCTTTTAGGCAGCGCTAAATTCCGTGATGCGAGTATCGAGTGCTGGAATACTCCAATAATAGGAGCTGCCACAGGCCACTCACTAACACAGACCCCGGTATATACTCCAGCCGGTGTTCGATCAAACTCTTGCCATCGTAGAATAATATATGATATTTTTAAACTTAAATGAGTCGCCTGACGCGACTCTCTGCCAATACATTGCTTATGGTATACCCTGTGCTCAGTGCTCATGCACTTGGAAACCCAATAAAGTAGTTGGCTTTCACTCAAACAAAGTCCATCGACTGGTACTTAGTCACCCTTGCATAAATTATACTGAGGAAAACGCTCCTGGATCAAGCACCCGGAATATACTTACTGTCAGCGCAGTCAATGGGCCCAACAGATTGCGAAATAATCTATCAATAGATAGTCTTTGATTTAGTACTGCACTCCGCGCAGTTATCTTGGCCGAGGTCCCAATCTCCTATCGAAAAGCTACAGACATTTACGATCCTCGGACGTATAAAAGGCACTGCGGAGGCCAGCAAAGAACAAGTTGTATCTGCAACATGAAGGCATTCATTACTATTTTGGCTCTGGCTGTGGCCTCCGCCTCGGCCTACGAGAGCGTGGTCCACCCCAAGGATCTGCTGAAGGTCACCAAGATCGAGGGTCGCATCACCAACGGCTATCCGGCCGAGGAGGGCAAGGCACCCTACACCGTTGGCCTGGGCTTCAGCGGCGGCTGGTGGTGCGGTGGCTCCATCATCGCCCACGACTGGGTGCTCACCGCCGAGCACTGCATCGGAGATGCTGGCTCCGTGACCGTCTACTTCGGTGCCACGTGGCGCACCAACGCCCAGTACACCCACACTGTCGGCAACAACAACTTCATCAAGCACAACAGCGCCGACATCGCCCTGATCCGCATCCCGCATGTGGACTTCTGGCACATGGTCAACAAGGTGGAGCTGCCCAGCTACAACGATCGCTACAACGACTACAACGAGTGGTGGGCTGTTGCCTGCGGCTGGGGCGGCACCTACGACGGCAGCCCACTGCCCGACTGGATGCAGTGCGCCGATCTCCAGATCATCCACAACTCCGAGTGCGCCAGCTACTACGGCACTGGCACCGTTGGCGACAACATCATCTGTGTCCGTGTCTCCGATGGCAAGGGCACATGCGGCGGCGACTCTGGCGGCCCATTGGTCACACACAACGGCGCTAAGCTGGTGGGTGTCACCAACTGGGTGTCCGGCGCAGGCTGCCAGGCCGGCCATCCGGCTGGCTTCCAGCGCGTCACCTACCACTTGGACTGGATCCGCGACCACACTGGAATTTCTTACTAAGCCCAGCAAAATGTTTCAAATAAATTGAATTCGAACAGCAAATTATTCAAAAACCACACAAAAGGGATCCGAGCCCGACAAGGGATCGTGCGGGATGAGTGGGCGGGAATTAGGTCCGTGCTGAAGCTAAACCAAAGGCAAGTCTTTTCACTCTGCTTCCCAGTGGCAATTATGACTAAGTTTCCCACAGAAGATGAACCAACTCAGGATCGGGAAGGGCGCTGCTCAAGCAAAGGGATAACTATATTTTATAGCCCGTCACAAACAGAGAAGGAACATCAGAATGCCTCTCAAAAATATATTAATGCAAATTCTGGAGTATCGGGAACACTTCCTGTATCATTCCTGTATCTTTTCCGTATGTATTCCCTTATCTGTATCATCCGAATACAAGTGGCGAGTATAGAAATAGAACAGTTTTAGGAAATGCTTGTAGCCGGTTGTTGTTATATATAATCGTGATTTTGAAGACGCGGCAGATAAGGCGAGATGCTATACCGATAGTGATATACAGCTAGAATTTACGTGACTAGAAATCTGATCGCGTTTGCTTTTGCGATTGCTAATCATGGCTGCCGATGAGTTCATGAATGGAAGGTTCCTTATCTGGAATCGCAGCTGAGAGCAGGCCCCTTGAAGCTCTGCAAATGGGATCTCAAGACCCAACAATAATATGTACCTGTAATACAGTAGAGTTCAAAGTAGAGTCTGCTGCTGATAAGCTGGTATTGTGTATATTTACGACTCCCCTTTTCGGCAATCTCCCCTCATAAATATCTCCAATACTGCAGGATGTGCACTGACTTTACAATGTGTGCCAAAACCCACATTTATTGAACAACTCTTCAGGTTGGTCGTTTTCTATGGCAACCTCAAGAGCCAACTCGATTTACGTGTATATTTGTTTGATTTTGTTTTGTTTTGTTCCTTTCAACAGTTTAATTTATGTCCAGAGATTGCATGTAAAGTGGCGGGGAGTGTTTTTCCTGATGCGATAATTAATTTGATTTGAATAAATTTTAAAACTTGTATGGGAGCTGACTAGCTAGTTTTGTGAAGGTTTGTAAAATCAGCAGCCTCTTCCGAACTAAATTTGGCTGTGGCTAGATCCCACAAATAGCATAAAATAAATGAATTAATATAAATAAATAAAATAATAAAATAAATAAAACGTTTCTTCGAACTTTTGGGGGTAAACAGTAAAGTAATTGTTGTTTTTAGTTGTTATATCGACGGCGCCAGTAACTTACGATGACGTCACCATGAAATCTGGCAGCCCCACAGCTTGTTGCTATAAAACTAACAAAGCTGGTTGCTATGGAAATAGCGGAACTAATACGCAACTAATCTTATTAGCATGCAGAATAGCAGCCACAAAATATTTAAATAACTTGGAATTATTAAAAAAATTGCAGCAGCATTGGAGGACAAATTCAGTTTTATTTTTAGTGGCTGCTGCTGTCCCGTTTAAGCAGGCCTTCGATCAACAGTTATGTGAGTTAAGTTAGCAGCACCGCCAACCCACAACGGATGACCGATAGAAAGTATTTGTTCATTTGGACATTACAAATATTGCAACGAAAAATGTGCATCGCCGGCGGCCATTGTGTTTGTTGTTTGTCTTAGAACGAATAGCAACAAAAATTGTAAACAAATAAGTAACTCAACTCATAATAATTATTCGCTTTCCTGTGCCGCTAAGTTTTAGCTCCATTATCCCAGTTGCTTTTGTTTCTCTCTCTATCACTTTATTGCCGGCGTAAGTGTTTTGTTTTTGCTTCCCGCTCCGTGTCTCGCTCTTACCGTGTTATTTTTCCAAGTTTCATGGAGTATTATATTTATCCAACGTCGTTTGTTTTGGTACGAAAACCAAATCTGAGTGTGAGAGTTCGCCCTGCAATACTTAACGTTTTCAAATCCAGTTTCATGAGCTAAAAACATAAACTAAAAACAATGCCTAAAATAGGTAGCGGGCATAGCAACCATCGAACTTCAAGGGTATCAAAAGTTTCGGTACGCTAAAGTTGCCAATTTGTCTACGTTTTGTGTGTTGTTTGCGTTGTTGCTTCTCACGCTTTTGTTTTCTTTTCTTAATACATTCACGCGACCTTGCCGCTGTGTAAACAGAACGACAGCGTGTGATAATTTTGGCCAAACACTGCGGGAAGGGGTGTCGAATATATTCCGCCCACACAGCCCGCTTGGCCATTGCGGCAGCAGCCAACAAGTGTGTGTAGTGCGTATAGACGGTCAGCCAAAGAGGGCGGGCGAGAGAGAGGAAGAGAGGGTGGGAGAACACAACTACGCTAATGTTAGAGGGGGAGGGCTGGGGAGGGGAAGCACAAAATACCGAAGCGAAGCTCTCGTCTCGTTTGCAGCACGTGCCAAACACATTTACTTTGCGAGCGAATATCTTGAGTCTGCGCAGTCTCAGTGAGTGTCAAACTGTGCGGCCAATTGGCAAATAAACATTGCATACTTTCAGGCGAGCGACTCCGCCACAAACTGCAGCATTATCCGTGTGCCAGCCACCGCGGCAGGAACAGCAGGACAACGCAACCATACCGTTCCGCATCGCCTAATCGAAGCGTTCTAGATTTCACACAACTCGCAGTGCAAATATTTTCTGCTGCAATCAATACAGCGATGAGTCCCAGTGAGTGCAAGTCCCTGAATATTGGATGAATCTTGAGTTCCGTCCCCGTCCCCTGCTCCACTGAGGCAAAGTGTTGACAAAATCTACGAGGAAAATCCTGAAAGTGTGTGTATCTGTGTGTATCCGTATCTGTATCTGTATCTGTTGTGTGCTACCCAAATGATTGCAATTTTTACGCTGACACTGCAGCGCTGTGGTCCGCCTCAATGGAACTTGACACAGTCTCCCCCGAGGCTTTTTTTTGTCTTTATGTGTGTGTGTGTTTGTGTGCCTGAAAGTGTCCTCGAACCATACACTGGCACAGCATTGCATATATGCGCGTATGTACTTGTATATTAGAACACCCAATGCACGTCATTCGCCCTTCACCCATTCTCCATTCTGAATATCCATTATATTATATATGTATATATATATATATATTGTATGTCCCTCAAAAGCTGACTCAGCTGCATTCATCAGTCAAATTCAAATTCTTATACAATTTCTAAATGCACAAGCAAGCAGTCGTTAAAAGCTGTTAAACGAGTACGTGAGAACGCTGATAGTTTCTATGATGGGACATTTGTCAAGCTTTTGCTAATTTATTGATGCTCGTGGTCGTATATTCTGTTCGGAGCTGGTCGTCACAAAGTGTCAATTAAATTAGTTAAAGGTGCGAAATGGAGCAGAGCTTCAGCGTCTGTCGAGTGAGATTTTAGATGAATCAAATCGAAACCAGTGAAAGTTCTTTAGACAAATAATTTCCATAGGCAAACAAACATTCACTCCAGTTCCCATTTAAACCCATTTCGGATAAGGCGCTGGGCTAAATCTTGTAGGCTGTTATCTGCTCTGGATAAGAGAGTTTTTTGATAAGTGTTTTAATGTAAGAAAACCAAAGCCTATTTCGCGCTGCCGTTGCTTCCGGTTCGTTCTTCAAATCAAATAAAATTCTAAGAGCGGCTAGACTCATACATAAACAGAGGAGGGAGGCATAATTATCGCTACCCGCAGAACTGCTCATACATTCATTCATGTGGTCCAACCGAAGGTCGCGCTTAAGCGAGATTATCCATTTGGTACCACACAAAAACAACTTTGCCTGACTGCTATGACTGTGGTCCACGTTATAAATCAAAAATCGTGTTGAAAAAGAGGAAGAGAAGATGGCATGAAAAATGTGTATAATTATATTTGGACAGCTGTAAGCTCATCATGCAATACACAAGTTATATCTGAACAATGATATAACGCGATAATGCAAAAATGAAAAACTAATGAGCGCCGAAGCGCTTCGTGATCGATGGATGCCGAACTAGTGTGCCGTACCCAAAGCAGAAACCAGCACCACACAGCACCCCATCTAAGCAACCATCGTTTCCCCATACCCATTCCCATTCCCATGGTTTCGAGGGCTACGTCACACTCGCGAACGAGTCGCCGTCGGGTTCGGTTCCGCTGCTGATGTTTCGCTTTCGTTGCAGCTTAGCGGACAGCCACTGCAATTCGATTAATTTCATTTTCCCCTCATTGGGCCCCAGCCAAGGTTAATACCGAAAGTTTTTATTTATATTCCCTCTTGACGGAAATTTGGTTCTAGGCACGGAGAAGACGCGACTCCTCCTGTCCCCTCCGCCCGCAAACAAAGTGCATTTTCGCGAAATATGCACACACAGTCTACAAGTGTTGCAATATCTGAACTAGTCGGCAAATATTTTAATTAATTCGCACACATCGGAGGTGTCCAGCGATTAGTGATCAATCCCAGACGAAAGTATCATGAATGAATGAGTGAATGAATCAGAACTCGAATCTTATCTTCTGTTGCATAGTGCCGCGCGGACAGTCTGCAATGTCCAATTGTCGTGTCAAGGAACCCTTTGTCAGCAATTTCCCATTCATTTCAGTGTCGGATTCCACAACAGCTGGATAGCTTCAAAATATTAATCATTCGCACACGTAAGTCAGTCTAGCATTCCCTTTACTATCACTGGACTGGAGACACTCGGACACTGACAAACAAAAACATGTTCCTGTATTTTCTGCAGCCAAACCTGAGTGTTATCGGTAGGAGAGGCCGACCTAATGTTATGGCTGACAAACGCCTACTGCTGGAACGATGCGACACCACGGAGACGGAGAGGCTGGTCGTGCATCTGGCCAAGGGGTCCAAGGGTCGACTGCTGCCGTGCAGCTGTCTGCTGCGCAGGAAGTCGCTGCTCGGGCTCATTGGCACCTTAATATTCTGTTACTTTCTCATCGGCCGGCCGGAGTGGGCGAGAGTCCTGGATCTGGATGGCCTGCATAACGACAACTATTACACGGTTCATCACAGTTCCGATGTGCCTGGCATGGATGGTGAGTGGCTAATCCATCCGCATGTGTTCCAAGTTCCAAGTTGCTTTATGTTTTGTTTTGGTTTTGTTTTGTCTTGTCCCGCTTTTATGTTGTGCCTCCTGTGTGTGTTCCTGTGTAGATCTGGTTGAAGATATTGAAAGTATTAATTTTGTGCCGGAAGGCTTCCTCGTGTACAGCAACTCCTGCAAGATCAAAGAGGTCGATCCGTACAAGCCGGAGGTGATGCGCCACTTTAAGCGCGTCAAGTACGTGCCCTGCAAGAAGCAGCCGCCCCTCACCAACGTGCAATTCAACGAGCTATCGCAGAGCTATTTCCTCAGCATGAACGGCTCCGCTTTCCCGCACTACAAGGTGGGCTTGTCGATCAACTGCTGCTACATGGAGGTGCACCGTATAAACGAGACGGCGGTAACATATTCCAAGTGCCACCGCTTCATACACAAGGCAGTGCTGCCCAATACGGTCGAGGGGATCATTGTCAAGTGCACATCGAATAACGAGCAGATCTATATCAATGGGCATGCCACGATACCCGTTAAGAAGGACGTGCAGCAGCGGCTGAACACCCGGGTGGACAGAAAGGAGAAGCGGCGGCCGCCCAGCGTGCTGATGCTCGGCATCGACAGCATATCGCGGGCTAACCTTATACGGGCCATGCCCAAGACAGCCCAGTACTTGTACGACAACGAATGGTTCGAGCTGGCTGGCTACAACAAGGTAATGCAATATGCTCCATCTGACTGTCATTGCACTCTTTATACTGGCTCTGTGTCTCTCCCTCTCCTGTTAGGTGGACGATAATACTTTTCCGAACATCATGGCCCTTGCCACCGGCTACGATCTGGCGAGCGCGAACAGGGAATGCTCCCCGTATGTGGTGGGTGGCCTGGAAAAGTGCAAGTTCATCTGGAATCTGTACGGGGAACATGGCTATGTGACAGCCTACGGGGAGGACGCCATACAGATCAACACATTCAACTATCTCAAGGAGGGTTTCGTGAAGCCCCCCGTCGACTACTATCTGCGGCCATATCTGTCCGCTGCCGAGGACAAGCTGCAGCGCACCATAGTCATGGGCCTGCCCCACTGCCTGGGCTATGAGACGGCTGCGGAGCATGTGTACGACTATGCCATGGAGTTCACGCGTCGCTTTCGGAACGACACCTACTTCGGCTTCTTCTGGACGAACACGCACAGCCACAGCGACATCTCGCAGACCAGCAGCATGGATGCGTATATGGTGCGCTATCTGGAGCGTCTGGTGCGCCAGGGGCACGATGGACAACAGCGTGGTGGTGTTCTTCAGCGATCACGGCTTGCGTTTCGGACCCACACGGAACACCTGGTCGGGCCATCTGGAGGAGCGACTGCCCGCCATGTTCATTTGGCTACCAATGCATCTGAGGCAGGCACATCCAAAGATCGTTGAGGCTCTGCACCTAAATCGTAATCGCCTGACCACGCCCTACGACCTGCACATGACACTGAAGCACATACTAGCCCTGTCCGGGCGCACGGCTGGCCTGGAGTCCCTGGGATCGGCCCCCTCCTGCCCACAGTGCCAGAGCCTGCTGCTGCCCGTTCCGGAGCAACGGGCCTGTGCGGATGTGGGCATTGAGGATCACTGGTGCACATGCTGGTCATACGACAAAATCTCGACCGGTTCAAAGCAGACGAAGCAGCTGGCGCTGCGCGTCGTCAGCCACATCAATGAGTTTGTGCACGGCTTCCGAAACGGATCGGTGGCCAAGCTCTGTATGCCGCTCACCCTGTCCCATGTGAAGTCCGCCTATCAGGCACACCGGAATGCCCTTGATCCGGAGAACATGCGCACGGTACGCCTAACCCTAGTCACATTGCCCTGCAATGCCCTGTTCGAGGCCACAGTGCGGCACAATCAGACGGACGACAGCATGACGGTGACGGGATCCGTGAGTCGCCTCAACATGTACATTGGGGAGTCGGACTGCGTTTTGGATTCGGCTGCCAAGAAGTATTGCTGTTGCAGGAAAAACAAAACAAAAAAGGGATAGTACGAGTATCGGATAAGGGGTTAATCCCCAAGCCAGCAAAGTAGCCCCCAAGTGCCGCCAGATTTGAATCTGGTAATAAACCTGTATATAGATTGCTTAAGCTAGTCCTAGTTGCCCATTGTACATACACAATATATAGATATATATATAGCAGAGTAGAGTAGAGTAGGTGGATCCTGTATTATGCTCTCAAGCGAACTTTTTGCCAAACTAAACTTTATCTCTAAGTAGTTATTTAATGTAGTGAATATGTATACTGTTTATCTGTCGTTAGTGGCTAGTGTCTTTAATCTAGTTTCTCTTTGTTGATAGTCGAATTTCAATAGTTAAAGGCGAGTGTCAAATAAATATCAAAGTATATACATACATGCATACACATATCGGAGAATATTCGAGGTAAATTGTATCATTTTCGCACTGTGTGTGCATAGCGTCTCATTCGGCCACTGATGCCGCACTGCAGATGTCCCACTTGCGCAGCTTTTCCTGGAACGTGTACTTCGACAGCAGATCCTTAAGCGCCTTGAAGAGTTTCGTGATCGAGCCAAGGCGCTGCATTTCATTCAAGTGCCCGGGGCATGCTTCCACCACCAGTTCGAGGCTCTTGTAGTCTTCGCTGGCTCGCACGGAGAAGTAGCCCATTAAATTAACCGATTGCTGGGCATTGCCGCTTCGCGTCTTTAGCATCTCGACAGTCTGCTGCTTGTGCATATCGAAGTACTGGCCAGGCTGGCACGGCGGCAGGCGGCGACCTGTCCAGGTGTCCACCGTGCTCCTGATCAGCCATTTGTGGTAGCCGGGCTCCTTCGATTCCTCCAGCTCCAGGTCAAGGGCAAAGATCTCCGTGAGCACATTCTTTATGGTATCCACATAGCAGAGCAGCCAGTAGTAATAAATTGTTTGGTTGGTCTCGATGTTTCGGCTGAGCAGTATAGGGCGCAGGCTCTTGAGATCATTCTTGCTGGCAAGGATCAAATGCGTGCGCTTTGTTTCCGGCAGGCACGTCGGAACATCCAAACCGAGCTTATGATCCATCGATAGATCGCTGACGTCTCCTGTTTGGGTCGCTTCTGGCTGCTGTTCAGTCGGATTTGGTTCCTTTTCTATCGGCTGTTCTGCTGCCACTGCATTCCCCTTGGCCTTCTTGGCTGGCGTTGGCCGATTCAATGTCTGCTCCACCACCATTTTATCTCCAAGGCCGAATAGCAGGTACTCATAGAGTTTCTTCGGCTCTGCCAGTAGCTCTCGATTCTTAAAGGCCTGCGCGGCCATCAACAGGCATTGCTTTATGTACAGGAAATCTGTTTGGGATATGTTTCTTGCCACATTACGCTGCAGCTCGAAAGGATCCTGCACGCAAACACTACGATCCAAATGAAATTTATCGGGCACTTCGCCGACCTCTTCCTGAATAGCAATCAATTGCTCCTCGTACTCCGGAAATCCGCCCGGTGTGCCCAACGAGGCCACCTTGTTCACGGCGCTGCCCAGAAACGGTGACAAAAGGGTCGTCTCAAAGTCTATGCTTGTACAGAAAGAGAAGAAGTCTCCGATGAACTGGAGCATGGACATATGGGCAGGTAGTGGCGGTACCCGTTCAAGGCTGTACCCGAAGTTGACTCCGTTCACATTGATGGGTGCCGAGCGAGACTGCAGCTCCCTGATGGACGGCAGCAAGTGGCGCACTTGTAGGTTAACGAGGAGCACGCTGAGCAGACAGTAGCTATTCATGCCGCCCATTCGAATGACGTTCACCTTCTTTCCCCAGATTTTCAGGAACAGAGCCAGACGGCGCAATTTTGGATCGTGTAGCATCAGATCGCGTATGAATTGAGAATTGTATGTGCTGCTCGGATTGGACATGTTGATGTCTATGTTGAGGCCTGTCAATTGATGCTTGCAGCGAATAATGGGCACCCGGGCATGCCGAATGTTTGTGATATCGGTAAAGCATACCGAGCGGTGCAGCAGTTTCAGTACTTTGTTGAAGAGCCGCTTTGGGCCACTGGACTGATCATCTGTCGACTCTAGATACAAGTCAATGTCGCTGTCTAAACGAAGCCAGAGAGAGGTAGAATTAGCTAAGCTGGCGACACATACTGCAAATAGGCACCCTTTCACCTTTCACTCACCCTCTAAAGCCAATCCCGTAACCAGCGAACCAAAGGCAAACACTTTCAGTTTCAGAGCCTGCTCCTTCTCCAAGGAGTTGCGTACAACGGTGAAGCAACAATCGAGTCGTCTCAAGTCAGCCCCATAACGATCCAATATTGTCGCCAGGTACTGCCCGTCAATTGTCTTGTCCAGATCCTCCCGCAGCTTGCTGCGTTCACTTTGGTTTTGTTCGCTGGTAAATTGCTTGGTTAGCGCGTTTAGTCTTTGGCGAATTTTCTTTTGCGGCTTTTTTGTGTTTTTGTGCGTTTGCAGCTCGTGGGCCAGGCAGTCTGTTAAATTTGGGAACGGAGCAGAGCAAACCGTGCAAAATACCAAGTCGCTGGCGGCACTGTTCCCGGGCTCTTGGCTGTCTCCTGGAGTCAGCATTTCTTCTGGAAAGAATGAAAAATAAAGGTGGTTTATAGTAAGTAATTAATGCACTGTATCTTGAAGTCATCTTTTGCTAAAAACAAAACATACTTCTTTATTTATGTTTTTTTGCGTGCTTGGAACGGAACTGTATTGGTTCGCCTTAACCCACTTAACCCACTATTAAAAAACTGCTATTTTCACAGGTGAAGCGCGGAAAATACTACAGTTTATACATTCTCTTTTTAGATCCATTCTTCCTCATTACTTACAGGATCACGATATCTTTCACCTGATCTGCGCTGCAGAATTTTGAACTTTCATAATTTCGCAAAAATATTTAAATTAGTCCAAAATGTGTTAATGGAAATGTGTAGCTTCCAACACTGTTCGGCTGCGAACAGCTGAAAAAGCCATTTCATCAACACGAGGAATCAAAACAAATAAAAAAAAAATACAAAAATTGTAAATTATGAGGCTATTGGTTCTTTACGGCAGCCAAACCGGCACTGCCCAGGACGTGGCTGAGCAAATATGGCGGGAATCGCGTCCACTTGGCTTCCATGGCCCTGTTCTTTCCTTCGAGGACTACGACATGCAGCAGCTCATCGAAGAGCGGCTGGTGGTGTTCGTGGTGGCCACCACTGGCGACGGTATAGAGCCGGATAACATGAAGCAGGGCTGGCGATTCTTGCTAAAACGTAGCTTACCGTCCCAATCGTTGCAGGGACTGCAGTTCGCGTGCCTCGGCCTCGGGGACTCTAGCTATCCAAAGTTCAATTATGCTGCCAAGAAACTAAGCAAGCGGTTGCTGAACCTAGGAGCCACCGCTGTGTGTCCGCTGGGCTTGTGTGACGATCAGCACGACTATGGCCATTTGGGTGTATCCCTCAGCTGGACAAGGGACCTCTGGACGTCATTGAAGTCCGTTCTTGGCATAGACGAAAGCAAACAGAACGGCGCTGACAAAACTGTGAGCAAGTGGCTTGTCAGAGAGCTTCCTGCCTCTGTGCCCTTGAGTGTGCGCCTGGAGAACCTTGCCTGGACACAGAAACAAAAGTGTCACACCTTCAAGCTGAAAGACAACGTGAGGACAACAGCGGAGAGTCACTTTCAGGATGTGCGCTTCTTGAGGCTCGAATCCTTGAGTGAAAATCTCAGCTGGGAGCCTGGCGATGTACTCGACGTGCAGCCCCAGAACAGCGATGAGGCGGTGCGCACTTTCTTCGAGCTGCTAAGCGAACACGAACTCAACTTTGATGAGTCCACTGCAGTGGAGGTGCTGGCTGCCTACCCGGATATGCCGCTGCCCAAGGCCTTTGCCACGCCCATCACCCTCATGCATGCAGCCAAATACGTGTGGGACCTGAGCGCCAAGCCGAGACAACGTTTCTTCGAGGTGTTGGGCTTCAATTGCAGCGATGAGATGGAGAGTGAGAAACTCAACGAATTCTGCTCCGCGGAAGCCATTGATGACCTGGTGGCCTATGTGAATCGTCCACGGCGCAATCTTGTAGAGGTTTTGCAGGATTTCCGGCATGCCACCTCCACGCTGACGCTATTTCAGCTCTTTGAGATGATGCCACTGATTCAGCCGCGCAGTTTCTCGATAGCTTCGGATGCATCCTCCTCCACGCTGGACTTGCTCGTGGCTGTGGTCGAGTATAAGACTATTTTGCACAAGCCGCGTCTGGGTCTGTGTTCCAACTGGCTGAAACACTTGACGCCAGGCGTGGAAATCTGTGGCATTGTCAAGACCGGCACAATGGTGTGGCCTCAGGATCTGGCAGTGCCCCTGATTATGGTGGGACCTGGCACCGGCATTGCACCCTTCCGCAGCATCATTCAGCACCGATTGCATGCCCAGTCAAAGGGAGCCCGCATCGGTCCACTTGTTGTCTTCTTTGGCTGCCGCAATAGGGCGGCAGATTTCCACTTCCAGGATGACTTCGAAGCCTGGACTAAGGGCAAACTGGTGGAGGTGCACTATGCCTTCTCTCGGGACGAGGACCAGAAAGTCTATGTCCAGCATCAGATTCTGAAAAATGGCCATCGCTTGGCTCAACTAATCCAAGAGCACAATGCACATATCTATGTGGCGGGCAACTCCAACAACATGCCCAAAGCGGTACGCGAGGCATTCATTGAGATCCTGGGCGGCCAGGGCGATTATGTGGATCTGATGCTCAAGCAGCGAAGGTACCAGGAAGAAACGTGGGCGTAAAGTCAACTTGAATTGCTTGTACTCGTATGTGTTCCTATTTGTACAATTTTGGACGGAAATTACATCTTAAATCTATGAAAGAACGGTCTGGTCTGGTGTGCATTCTCAAAAGTCTTCCAGCAGCTTATCCGAAGATGTGTGACAAAACGGACAGTATCCCTTTTGTAGCACCTGCAGCTCAAAGTCCTCGGCATAGAAGAGCTGCAAATGAAGGGGTTTACTCTGATGTGTTGCTATATTCCCTAGGGATAATAATTACCAGCAGACACTGTGGGCAATAGGTGACTTGAAGATCGGGCAGTATATTGCGATAGTAAACATTTCGAATATTCTTGCCCTGCCGCTTGAGTATCAACACATGATTGGGATCTATGGCACGCAGGCCATTGCGATCCAAGCTCAAGGGCAAAGCACTGGCCACGTCCTCGTTGAAGGGATCTGAATCCTCGACATGCTTGGCCGGAGCCAGCAGCAGACGCTCGGCCTCGGCATCCGATATATCCACTTCGGGATAGAATTGCACTAATGGTAGGATTTCTAAAGGGAAACAGAGTTGAAGATTATGCCCTGACAGAAACCTGAATCACATACCAAATGAAACGAATGAGAAGATGTAATCCTGCCTGCAGGTGGGGCAGCAATTGTTGTTCAAATGTTGACTGTAGTTGGAGCACTTGTAGCACAGCGGCAGCAGCTCCTCGGGATCGTTGAAGCCGCTTTTGCAAGCCTTGCTGTTTAAGAAATTCAACTGAAAATACCAATTAAAGTTTATTAGCTCTGATTTCTGGCTTGGTATTTCTGGCAACTCACATCAATCTGCTCCTGCACTCCGGCTGGTGGTTTGAGTGACTGAAGTCGCTTGTTTATCAGCAAACACAATTTATTGGCCTGCAGGAACTTTGCCTGCTTGGCCAAAGTAAACAGCACAGAGCTGGAAAACAGTAGAACAGATGAGCGTGTGGCCCCAATCAACGGGTAAGGGTAACAATGGCTTACAACATGCTCACACCCTTGGGCACGCCCTTGTGCTCCACCTCATTCAGTATGAAGCGGCTGACATTGAACAGACTGACGGGCGAGTGTGTGGTGAAGGGCTCCTTCATGTAGCTATAGATCACGGCATACGCATAGTACACCTTGGCAATGCGCAAATGGTTCCTATACTCGGCCAGATTATGATCAATTGGATTCTGTTCGCTGCGCGGGAAGGAACAATTCACATTGGTTGTGCGTAGCAGGGATAATATTTATAGTAACTCACTCCTTTGCGTGGTAAATATCCAGAGATTGCTTGGCCAGCAGCCAGTAAAAGTAGCTCGCATCCAGATAACGCTCCTCCACAATGGCCGTGATGCTCAGCTGCTTCAGCAGGCGATTGGCCTCCTTGGTTCGTCCCGCCTTCAGATAGGCTGGCAAAATAAAAGAATAACTAAGACATTTTAGGCCTCAAATTGGGGAGACAGACTCACCCTGATGTGCCTCTATAAACTGATCGGTTTCGGCCAGCCATTGTCCATGCTGATAGTGCACCGTGGGCAGGAGCTGGGGCAACGATTCCGCCAGTCGAAACGCCTCCGGCCAGTCCCGAACCTCCACGTGCAGCTGCACCACCTGTGCCTCGTCGCCGAGCTTTTTGAATATCTCAGCAGCCAGGGGCAGGGCTTTTAGAGTCTTTCAAATTCTGCGCCACCGATTCCAAGGCATCGCGTTCGCTCAGGCTGAGGCGACGTCCGATATCGTAGAGACTAAAGCAAGCAATTCAGTACGCAGACAACGCCAGGATCTGTACTCTACTACTCACACATCCGCCCATCCCTGCTCGGCCACAATGTCGATGGCCTTCTGATTCTCGCCAGCCGACAACAGTAGCTCGGCAGCGGCACGCGGCTCCTTCACAGAATAGGCCCATTCCGCTCGCTTGCGCACTAATTCCTTTTTCTCCTGTTCCGTGCCATCTCTGATATACTCCTGGGCCAGATCGAACATGCGCAGATCGGTGTACATCTCGAGGGCACGCGACGCCTGGCCACATTTGAGAAACAAACGAGCGGCCTCCTTGAATTTGCCAGCAAAGGCACAGTTTTCGCCCAACAGGACCTCTTTGGGCACGGCCGAACGTTGCTGCTGGTCCCGCAGTTCGCTGATCAGCTTGAGCCACGGCAGATTCCTTACCTTGACATATGCATCGCGTGCTATATTGATATGCAGGGCTTCCAGGGCCGATTGGGCCAGTCCCTCCCAGTCGCCGGTGGTCACACCCAGGCAGGCCACCTGGTAGGCTTCCCTAGAGGGTTAGAGATTCCAGTCTAGCTGAGTCATTCATTCCGAACGGTGATTCAACTTACTCAAACAGGCCTGCCTCAATGAACTGCCACATGGTGGATCCCAAGGCCAGGGGAGTGTTGTGCATTATATTCCCGCGCAGACAAAAGGCCGTGGCCCCACACAGTCCCACCACCACGCCGTGCATATTCTGGGGCGCTCGAGGCGGCAAATTTCCGACTCTCACACTCAGGCCGCCCGTGGTGTGTGTGTAGCAGAGCATCGTATCGAGATGCGTGTTCCAGGTGACGCTGTTCACGCCTGTGTCCTGATAGAGTATGGTGTCGTTGACAATATCCCGCACCACCAGTCGGCCCACATCATCCACCACAGCGATTTTGCTACGTTTGGCATTGATGTCCAAACAACGGACCGCTGAGACGGCCGTCGTGATCAGCAGGGGCAGGGAGTTGTTGAGAAAGATGCGAAATACTTGACCATTCTTCAAGCCCACCATCAGGCCTTCACGGCCCACTGGGCCGCCCGTCACCTTGATGTAGCGTATGAAGGAGTCCATTATCCACTCGCGTTGCAGGATGCCGCTAAAGTCCAGGCACTGTAGTCGCTTCTCCTGGCACAGGACAATGTGGCGACCGCAGACCACCAGCAGGCTGCAGTCAAACTTCTGTTGAATCTTCTCCCTCACCTTGTAGTGCATCGGTTGATCCTCCCCGGAGCTCAGCTCGTACAGAACCACACGCTCTGGCAGCTGCACAGCCAAGCGATTGCGATAGATGGCTATTTTCTGGACCAGATCGCGGCACTTGATGCGCACCTTTTGGCCAGAGATCAGATGCTGAATGATCACATCGCACATGTTCTCCCGAAATGCGTAGCGTTCCCTGTAGAGGGCGTGCACCGTGCTCGAGGCAATGTTGAAGCAGGCCAGCGTGCCATCCTGGCAGCCAATGGTGTACGACTGCCCGTTGGGATGCAGCGCTACGGACCATATCCACGTGTCGAAGCTGTCGCCCAAGGTGCCCAAGCGTATGCCCTCGCGCGTGAAGAAATGGAGCCCACCCGTGCAACCACCGACCAAGCAGAACTCGCCGTTGGGAAAGTATTGCAGGCAAATCGGATCGAAGCCCAGGGCTCGCTCCTTGCCTATCATTTGGCCGCTGAGCGTGTGGAACGAGAGTGTTTGGCTCCAGTCCACCACGGCAATGGTGTCCACACTTCCTGGCCCCGTGGCTGGGCAGCATTGGACACTGAATACGTTGCTATTGGGACCGCCCGGTCGATCGATGCGTCCCTTCTCCTCGCCCAACTTGTTGCGTATGGAGATTGTGCCGTTGGCCAAGCCCATGATCAGGTACTGGCCATCGTTTGTCCAAGAGCAGCCATTTACACGAGCGGATATTTTGTACTTTTGCACAGCCTTCTGATCCGCCGACCAGAAGGCAAAATCGGACATCGAACAGGAGGCCAAATGGTGCGAGACGGGATTGAAGCTCATGCATTGAATGGAATCGCCGTGACTGTTTGGAAAGCAAGAGTTTTAGACTTATTAAACCTGCAAATCGTAATCAATTTCCACCACTTACGAGTACTTGAGTAGCCCTTCCAGTTGCGGCGACCATACAATGACCATTTTGTCCGAGGCCCCGCTGGCAAAGCGTTTGCCATCACGTGAATACGCCACACAGTTCACCGTGTCCTTGTGGGCCTTTAGCGTATTCAGCAAGGAACCATCGCTGGGATCATAGATGAGCAGACGATCGCCGGCGGCCACCACCAATTGGCTGCCATCCGGGGCGTAGCAAACGCTGTGTACGCTGAAAAAACGGGTTTTTTTTGTCAGTGCAAGCAACAGGCTGTTGGGTCGGGGGAATACTCTACCTGGTCTCCCCATCCTTGGTGCTGGGGAACTCTATGCGCTCCAACCATTTGAGGACGCCACGCATTTTTGCACAGCCGAAAAGTGTCCTATTTTACTGCAGCTGAATAGTTCTGATCCATAAAAATATTCTTCCTGATTTGTTTACAAGTCCCGCTTCCATGACAACAAGAACAAAATGCACTTCTCAACACTATTGGCTATCGACAGTCGAGTGTATCGTTATCGGTGCATTTTCAAGTGTTTTTTTCGTACATTTCAACAAAAATATATTTAATTAAGCTATAATTAGCTTGTTTGCAGTAAAATGAACAATCTAGATAGTTCATTGCAGGCGCACAACAAATTGGAAAAGGTAACAACAGTTGTCAAACCTGTGGAAATATTTATAGTGATTTTTTAAAGGAAGCAACCAATTTGGCCCTGTTGAAAGACCGAGTGGATAAGTATCATGATCTCTCCACGCAAATGTCCAGCATTCTTACAATCTTTGAAAAGCGTCTTGGTAACCTAGAGCAAACTATATTGCCCGTGTATCAGGAAACGGAGCAGCTACAGAAGCGACAGCAAAGTAAGCCCCTTGTCCACATCAAATACGTATATATAAAAATGGTCACCGCCTCTTTACAGACCTAGAGGCTACACTCAATTGCCTGGAGAGCGTACTCTCGCACTACGATGTCTCCCAGGAGGTGTGCCAGCTTATACACCAGGGGCCGCTGGAGGGAAACATATCCGTGTTTCTGGAGGCGCTGGCCAAGTTGCGCGCCGCCATGGACTACTTTTTGCACAACAATTCGCAAAGTGTGGAGCTGGAAAATGTCACCAGTCTCTTCAACACCGGCTGCGAGGGCCTGAACCAGCACTACAGCATGCTGCTGAAAAAGCACAGTGCCCCACTGAAGCCAGTGGAGCTGCTGGATCTCATCTACATTGAAGATGACTCATCCAGCGATGAGTACACCTCTTTTCGGCAACTGTCGCAGACCACCCGCGAGGAGTTGTTCACGATTTCGCACTGGCTGGAGCAGAACATGCGCGAGTACACCCACATCTATGCCACGGAGAGGGGGGATGTGGTGCTGAGGTCGCTGCAGCTGCTGAAAGATCATCAGAAGAGCAGCAGCTGGGGCCACGAAGCTTTGGTGAGTACCGTAACCGAATGCAACTCTGCATTATTTGACATTTCGTGCAACGGGACAATGTCGAAAAAGTTTCCCAATGCGCTTGGGCACCGCCATTGCCATTTTATCCGCGTGTTCTTGCCGTATCATTGTCCAAGTGTAATTGTCATTTAAATTCAATTGTGAAACAAAATGGAGGAATGCCGCACACCCACGCACAAGACCAAATTCAACTTCAATCTCACTCCCACGATGAGGTGGAACCACCTGAATGTGAACACAGCGAATGTCCGTTGCTCCACGCCAATCACCGGCGCCTTTCGATCGCCCAACATGTCGCCCATACAGAGTATGCGCGCCCTGAAGAGTCCCGCCAAAGAGCATGTTGGCAAAGACCTTCAAGAAGCCGCCGATGAAGAAATATGTGCACCATTTGCACCGCACGGAGGTCATAGCTCCAGTCGTCCTAATATCCAAGAGGCCGGAGGAAGGCCCCGGCCCCGAGCGGGAGCAGAAGAGCAACAGCAGTTCGGACACCTTCTCAGACGACTCGAGTATTGACGCGTCGCTGTGCCGCGAGACGCGTCGTCGCTCTGTGATGGCCGCTAATCACTCGTACGTGTTTAATCATGGAACCAATGTGGAGCAGGTCCTCGTGCATGTTGGCCTGGAGAAATATGTGGATAATTTCGAGAAGGCTCACATTGATTTGGTCGAACTGGCCTCCATGGAGAAGGATGATTTAAAAAACATTGGCCTGTCCAGCGATGAGGATTGTAATCGCATTTTGGATGTTCTAAAAGCCCTCTAAGGGATTGCCCTAAGGGCGGATCGCTGGCGGATCCAAATCTCCAACCTGAGCTTAAGATTTTAATATGTGTTTTATGTACTCCCCCAAAAAAAAAAAAAATCTAATAAATCTGTATTCAAACATTAAGAGAATCGAAATTCATTTGTGTGTTTCCTTTGTCCAACAAAAAAATTGATTGTCGAACTTATTGCAGAGACCTCGCCACAGCGGACGCCAAGCGGAGCCCAAGAAGAACACCTCGGCGCGTCTGCAGCAAATGTAATAAGCGGAATCTATTCCCATTCCATGAGCTTAACTAATTCCCAAATATATTTCCTGCAGTTTCGAGAAGAAGGCCAACAAGCTGTATCTGCGGGCGACACAAACCATTGAGCAGTCGACTGGATTCTCCATTAAGAAGGCTTCCTCCCATTCAGATCACTTGACCTCCGAGGACCTGCTGGATGGGGACCAGGAGCTGGACAAGTATCTGGTCATGCTGCTGGGCCTGCAGCGGCTGCTCAACTGGGAGCGAGCCATTATGCACGACATTATACCGCAGTCGAAGCACAACGAGGTCTTTGCCCGTCTCGCCTACAATGCTATCGAGCTGGTGGTCAAGGATGCAGAGGCCATTACCCAGCGCATCCTGCGCTGCATCTCACGCAAGGAGTGGACCTCCGCCCTGGGTATATTTTCCGCCCTGAAGCGTGTCATACTGCTCCAGCCGGACATTGAGCGCACATACGATCCGGCGCAGCGGGAACAGCTCACCAAGGTTCTCAATAAACTGCAGCATACGGGCGCCAAGGCTTTGGAGCACTTCCTGGACGTGGTCAAGGGCGAATCGAGCACGAATATCGTGGGCCAGAGCAATGTGCCCAAGGATGCCACCGTTCACGAGCTGACCTCCAATACCATTTGGTTCATTGAGCATTTGTATGAGCACTTCGATGTGATTGGCTCCATACTGGCCCAGGATGTGCTCTACTCCACGCAGCTGGACACCATACTGATGAAGAAGGCGCTGCCTGGCGAGGAGCGCAACAAGGCTCTTCTGGCCATCTATATAAGTGAGTGGCAATGGCGATGGCAATCTGAATTCCATTTTATATTCCATAAATATATTTCCCGTTTATGCAGAGAAAGCGCTGGCGGAGTTGAATCTGTCGATTATGAACAAGTGCGAGCAGTACAACGACCAGGCCACCAAGCATCTCTTTCGCCTCAACAACATCCACTACATCCTTAAGTCCCTGCAGCGCTCGAACCTCATTGATTTGGTCACGCTGGCGGAGCCGGATTGCGAGCACAGCTATCTGGAAATGATACGCGAACTGAAGGCCAGCTATCAGAAGACCTGGTCCAAGATGCTGCAGGGTATCTACTCCCTGGACGAGCTGCCCAAGCCAGTGGCTGGCAAAGTCAAGGACAAGGATCGCAGTGTGCTCAAGGAGCGATTTTCTGTGTGTATATAGAATATATTGGAACTGGCGCTCTATTAATTGTTCAATCTCTGGCCAGAACTTTAACAAAGACTTTGAGGAGGCCTGCAAGATACAGCGGGGCATCTCCATACCCGATGTGATACTGCGCGAGGGCATCAAGCGTGACAATGTGGAGCACATTCTGCCCAAATACAATCGCTTCTTCGAGATGTAAGTCTGCGGATCGACGCTGATTGCAGAGAGTGTTCTCTCATGGATTTTTCTCGACTTACTCCGCAGGTATGCCGCTGTGCAATTTAGCAAGAATCCCGATAAATACGTCAAGTACAGGCCGCACGAGATAAATGCCATGCTGAGCAAACTCTTCGATGACTCCGCCTAGACGTGGTCAGGTGGCCAGGATTCCAGTGCATTCCGTTTGCTCGTAAGTTCGTTCGGTTCGTTTCGGTTCGGGGGGTTTAATTCAAAACTCAATAAATATCGCTTTAAAAAAATACAGTACAAGACTCTAGCCTACAAATATTAAATGCCAAGTGAAATGAAGGCGCCACGATGCGCTCCTCCACCTCCGCCTAATACAGGAAATTAGTGGAGGGCGCCTCGGGGCGTCCACAGGCGCCATAGTGATGCACATCCACCGTGCTATTGGTGCGACAATTCTCAATGTCCAGGAAGCAGTCGTTCAGATATGTCTTGTTGTCGCTGCCGCAGACCGGCTCGAATTCCCTCGGACAGATGCGGGCACAACCCTTGAACTGGAAGGCGGCCAGGCACCGCTTGAGGGGCACCACAAACACATGCTTGCCACAGTTCTCCTTGCGCATGTGACACTCGGACTTGTAGAACTTGTTGTCCGATCCGCACACGAAATTCGGCGGCTGGGCATCGCAGTCCGAGTCACAGTCGGCGGTCAGGGCGCAGTTCTTCAGCGACACGGCCACCACACGCATGTTGCAGGTGCGTCGCTTGAATTCGCACATCGAGGCAAAGGTGTTGCCATCGGAGCCGCACACCGGCTGCTGTTCGAGGTCGGCACGGGTGCAGGCATCGCCGCAATCCTTGCTGGGCGTGTTCAGATCCGTGCAGGGACCAATGTGGGCCAGATTAACGCCGCGTCTGCAAAGCAGTCATTGGAGATTAAGTGACTAAATGTTATACTGGTTGATGGGATGGGTCATGCACTTACAGGCAGGTGGCATGGGCCAGCTCGCATTCATTGTTGTAGGTCTTGGCGTCCGTACCGCACAGCTTGTCCTTCCGCCTCGAGCTGAAGATGGAGCCAAACAGATTGTTAAAGTCCTTGCAGGGCGGCAGCTGCTTGCACCGAATCAGCCGATTCTTGCACTTGTCCATGCTCATCTTCTGAATGGACTTGCGCTGTGGCCTGACACAAGAGAAGACTGGGAATGAGAATGGGAATTCTCTGCAGGAGTAATGTGACATTTACCCGCAGTTGAGCATCTTAAGCTCGCACAGGGAGGAGTAGATGTTGCCATCGCTGCCGCACACATACTGCGAGGGAGAATCCGCCTCGGCCTTGGGGCATTCGGTGGGACAGGCGTCCGCTGCATTGCCGTGCCGCTCCTGGGGCATGCAGAACGAGAGGGGCACCTCGAACACATGCTTGCCGCAGTTGGAGGAGCGCATCTTGCAGGGGCTGGCATAGAGGCGTCCGTCGGAGCCGCAGGTGGGTCTGGCCACGCGCCAGCACGACTCGCGGCACATCCTTGTCGACTGGCAGTGCTTGCGGCTGGTCTTCACCACCCCCTGGCCGCACGTATGCAGCTTCATCTCGCACGTGGAGTTGTACACGTTCCCGTCGGAGGCACAGATCGGCCCGTCCTTGGGGGCGCTGTTGCAGTCCACGGGGCAGGACTCCCGAATGGCGCTCGTGTTGCTGCAGGGACCCACATGCGAGAGCTTGACGGCGGCCAGGCCCACGCGGCAGGACTGCACCCGCAGCATGCAGCGATTCAGATAGGTGCGTCCGTCAGTGCCACACACGGGATCCTTCTCCGTGCTGCAGCGGTGCTTGCACTCGGAGCCCTTCGACCGCTCACAGCCCTCCCGTTCGTCCTTGACCAGCGACACGCCATTGCGGGCGCACGTCTTCTTCCGCAGCTCGCAGAGATTCGCGTAGATCAGGCCATCGCTGCCGCACACCGGCTCTGCGCCGACCGTCAGACTGGGAGGACACGATCTCGGACAGCTGTTTGTGGAGCTGCTGGCCCGATTCTGCCTGCCCATCTGCGCCTGCTGCTGCTGTTCGGTCTCCTCGCGCAGCAGACTCTCGAGGGCTGCGGCTGCTGCTCCTGGTGCCTGCATCAGGCTGGACGACAGCTCCGGCTGCGCATCCTGGCGGTAGTTGATCAGCAGCGAATCTGGCAAAGCATCAGCACTGCGGTAACGTATGACAGGCGCCTGGACGGGCAGCTTGATGATCTTGATGGGTGAGTCTGTGACGGCGCCTACGGGAAAAGGCGATAAGACAGAAATTTGTTAAGTAAGTTCCATAATTTCCAGGGTATCCCAACTTCGTCTACTGCGAGTGGAGTGCTTGAGCATGCGGAAGAGGCATCGTGCGGCATACAAATTTAAGATTAGCTTCAGTCCGAAGAACATTTTGCGCAGTTGTGACCCACTGTCTGGGCTAGCTGAACTCTTGCTCTTCCTCCGCTGCCCCCACTCCACCGCTCAGTGATCGCATGACCGACTCATGTAACCCCCCATTAACCGGAATAATTTGGGAGTTTATGGAGCTGCTCTGTAGCCATTTCCATTGCCATTGCGGAGCGGGGGCTGGGTTCTTCATTGCTAACGGCAAACGGCAGATGGGAAATGGCAAATGTTGGCCCGTCTTTCGAGTGAGTAGATTCCAAGTACAATAAGACACACACACACAGACACACAATGGAAAGGGGTAGCTAGCTATCAGCGACCTCCATCTATAATTGTGTTCATGCTAATCCCTGCCAGAAATCGTAAGCTTAATCTGTGCTAAAAACTGCAAGTGAAATTTTCACACTAATTGCCTCCGGCCCCACAGATCGGACTTGGACTTGGAGCGGACTCGGGCCGGGCCGGACCGGACCGAGCCGTACCGAATGTTTCTGTTGTCTTTTGGTCGGATGTGGCGCCGTTGGTTTTGTTTGCAAAGAAAGCGACGACGATACCGCCGCCTCCAGAGGAAGCGCTCACAGATACGATGCCCACACACACACACACAGACACACTGGGGGCAGGCACACACAGAGTTGGAGACGAAGACACACGGCCACACAGAGTAGAAAATCTATTAGCGCTCTTTGGGCCTCTGCCACGATTGTTTGGCTGCGATAATTGAACCCACGTTCATTATTCATTTCAATTTGTTTGAAATGAGGATTTCAACATTTTCAGCATTCAACCAAAACGCAGCAGCAGCAGCCATACTCGTACATTCCCCGCTTAATGAATGGATGGACGCATGAATGCATGGAATGGAATGGAACCTCAGTAGCCATTAAAGTTGAAGAAAATTAAGCGGCGTTAGGGAATTAATGCAGATGTAAACGATCCCCAGCCCCATGCTTTACCCATTCCTCTAGCCATACCCACATTCTCCTACTGCTGCTGCTACTCCTCCTCCTGCCTATCGGATGCCATCAATTGCAAAAAAAAAAAAAAAAGAGCGAAGCACAGACCGTATAATTTTCAAAAGTGGAAAAAGCCACCAACCAACGCATTGCATTGCCCTGGGCCGAGGTTTGTGCTGCTGCGGCGGCTGCTGCTGGACATGGACTCTGGCAAGAGACGTGATATGTGAGCTCTGCTGCTGCTGCTGCTGCTGCTACTGCCCCCACATACTAGTATCATGGACACAGCACAGTGGAAAGCTGAGTGCAGACCAAACTCTGATCAATCGAAGAACCATTGCCATGCCATGCATCCATGAATCACTCTTCAACTGATTTCGCAATTGATCAGGCAACCCCATTCCAACCCCATTAATTCACTGCTGGGGCTAATTGATCTTTCACCCATCAATCTCTGATGAAATGCTGATGTCAATTAATCGAAGAAACGATCATGTCGAGCAGCAGGCAAATCACTTGGGTCGGGCTACGCTCTGCGATCTTCTGCGGCCCGAGGGTTCAACCTATAAATGAAACGCCCCTTTTACAAGGGCTCCGCTCCCCTCTGCAGAGGAGGCAATTTTCCGCTCGTTTCCACTGTGCGTGCGGCATCCTCCCTACTTCTCCTCGGTGTGCCGGAGCATGCCTTTAATGAATTTATTTGAATGTTGGACAAATTGTGCACGAAAATATTTACGAGCATGTTGTGTGCGTGGTCTATACGCAGAGAGGGGAAGCTACAGAGGGAAGCGCTTGGCTTGGGTGTTTTGGGTAGCCGTAGCCTCGGTAGCCTCTGTAGCTAGATATGTGTGCCAGTTTACATTCACTTTGTGGCACTACTTTCCGCACTCCGTACCTTAGAAATTAATAGCTGCTCTGACGACGGGCCTTTCTATCAGCACAGCTGGTGGGTCTATCTAGATCCGTGGACTGGGACCCACAGATAACACCTTCCCTTCCCTTGCATCTTTTCTTTGGGAGGGGGGAACAAACCACTTTTCCTGCAGTGTAGCAGTGTATGACTTACCATTAGTGGTGGATGCCGCCAACATTAACATGGCCAGCAGTGCGCCAAACAGCTGGCGCTTAAGCCTTAACTGGGGATGGAGCTGACTCTGTATCTGGCTCTGGCTCTGGGCCTGGGGCCTTGTCTGTCTCTGGGGCTGGTACATTTTCACTGCCGACTGCACTTTCCTGCTGCTGCTGCTTCTGCTGGTAATGTCTGGCTCTGGTTGCTTCGGCTGCTGCTGCTGCTGATCCAACGACGTGTGCGTGACTACGGCGCTTTCGCTCGTTAACAATTGAAATAGTAGCAACTGTTGTTGTTGTTGTTGTAGTTTCTGCTCAAGTTCACTACCAGCTATGCGACGACGGCGGCAGCGGATCACGACACGACACGACTTTGACTTGCGTTGAAATGAAGAAAGTTTTCCCTCGTCAGAGGTCTCCACCTCCTATCCAATGCCTTTGCCTATGCACACCACAAGACGCCTCTTAAACTGGTGCAAGATTACCGCAGAATCTGCTACTGCTTGCTGCTGATGCTTGCTGCTGCTTGCTGCTGATGATGTTGCTTTGTCGCTCGATGACTCTCTTTCAACGATCGAATTAACGGTAGTCTTCTTGTGTCTCTCTCTTGTGGTCACCACACAGCTCTCTGCTCTGGCCTGGGGTCTGGCCCTTTTATGAGTTCATTCGTTGCCTATTTACTTCCCCCTTTGATACCCTTCCCTTCCCTTCCTGGCTTCTGGCTGTGTTAGATGAGGATTGCTGATGCTGCGCTAAGCTAAAGCACTTGACCTCTCTCTGTCTCTCTCTCTCTGTCTGTCTGTCTTTCGTCATACAATCGCACAATGGAGCATAATTTCTTTTTTATCGCCTGTGCCTGGCCTTTTCTCTTACTTTTTTGCACGGTTTGGCCTTTAATTTGATTTCAATTACGCTTTCAGAGTGCTTTTAAACACCGTCGTTCCGTCGTTGCGTCGTTCGTTCGCTGGTTCGTTCTGGATCGTATCGCTTTTTATTATGCACACAAAAAATTCTTTTCACAGCTTCCTCCCCCTGTGGCGGCGACTCCTCTATGGCGGGGAGTAGAGTAGTTCGTTACTCTTTTGCCGTTTGAATTTGAGTTTGATGCGCGCTCGCTGAGATTCGCATATGAAGTGATCTCTGCGCTGCGCTGCCTACAGATGCTGCTGCTGATGCTACTGCTGACGCTGCTCTGCTTTTGCGCTGTGTATGCTCTTCTCTCCACTGTATGCTAGGCCTCTGCTGAAGCTTACTACGACGATGACGACGACGCTGGCGATTGCATTATACACATATTGTTGTTGTTTCTGTTGTTGTTGTTGTTATCCCCGCGCTGACGTTTTCAATGAATGAATGGAACACACACTCTCTGGCACGGCACGGAACTCACACACACACGCGCACATCCGATTTTTGTACATTCATAAAAATTATACGTTCTTATTGTTGCTTCTTTTCTTTTGTTGCACGAAATGGAATTGGCTTCCAGTGCGTCTCCTTCTCCGTTTCGGTCTCGTCTCGGTCGCAGAGTAAAGTCGTAGTAGTCCAGGCTCCAGCGAAACGAAGAGAAAGGTTTGACAATGCGCCGACGAATGGCACCGAATTTGCAATGCCAACAAATTTATATGAGTGAAAGGCAGCGCAGTCGACGCTGGCTTACAGCGCTGTAGCTGGAGCTTACACTGGAGCCCGAGCCCATATGCTGCAGAAGCTATCGCCTTGTTCCGTGGCATCATGGCATATTGATTAAATGGAGTTGTCGGTATTTAAAATAACAACTTGGCCATCCATGTTGTTGTCTGCGGCAGCTGCCGCTGCTGCCTAATCGGTTTTGCGTACAAATTTAATTTGCCAAAAGTGGCAGCAAATGCAACCAAAAAGGCGAGCCGCATTTGAAATTATAACACACCACCACACCACACACACACTCCGCGCTCCATGCGCCATGGTCTCGCGCCCCATGCTCCTATGCTCCATGCTGTGCGGTGCCTGTGCTGTGCTCTGCTCCACCTCTCCAATAGACACGATCCACACGATTCCGATGCGGTTGCAGTTGCAGTTGCAGTAGAAAGTGCAGCCACAGTGCCGCCGCCGCCGCCACCGCCACCGCCGCAGTGCAGGCAGCTCTCGTTGCTAGCTGGAAGCTGTGTTTATAGACTTTAAAGCCATAAATTTTACGCCTGAGTGGCGTTGCGAATAAGGGTCACACACACACACATACAGATCAATGGCGGCAGCGGCGGCGGCGGCGGGAGAGTCGCGTGTGCATTAAAGAAAATTGAGTGGAGGTGGAGGCGGCTGCACAGCAGCAGCAGCAGCAGCGGTAAAAAAGAGGTCAGTAAGTGAATGGTTTACAGTTAGTTTTTGGGCAGCCAGACAACGGCGGCAGCGACCGTCACGTCAGTGGGGGCCTTGGAGCCAAAATGCATATGACAGCCATGACTTTGCTTTTAAGCGCCATCATCGCGTCCAGAACTAATGCTGCAGACACGACCAGCGGCACAGCCGCACAAACACACTTACGGACACACACACACACAAGAAAAAGCCGAAAAAATTAATTAAAAGAAAGCCAGGCAGACGTAAAAACCTTTTGGCAGCCGTGCAATTTCTTTTTGGCCAAATATTTGACGTTTGCCTGCGGTTGCTGCTGCTGCTGTTGCTACTGCGGCCTGCGGGGCTGCCAATAAAATGGAAAGTGAAAATTGTAGCTGCACTGGCGGCAGTGCATATTAAAAAGATTGTGTGCGAAGAAATGGCCATAATAAAAGATAGAAGCAGGCATCGGCATCCCAATCCCATCCACGCACCTGTTCTGCTGGTTTTCTACGAAGCGGCTCTAATCACAGCCCCTCTGGCCGTGACGCCGCATCAAGAAATAGACGAGATTCGAGTTTGAGTACGACGATTACTCGTCGTATACGTATTATATAAATGCGGTGCCAGAGCTCCAATTAAGTAGGAGGAGCGAGGATCAATATTTTGGCTGCTTGGCCAAATTCCGGCGTTCCACGTTCCGCCGTTTTTCTTCTTCTTTTTTTTTGATTTGATATGTTTCTTCTTTTTTTATTCGAAATTTGAGTGTCGCCATCTAGCGCGAGGTAGTAGCTGGTGCTGCCAACAACTTCTACATGCTTTTTATGTAACGGCTTTATTCAGGTGCAGCCCTGTGCTGTGTGAGGCTTTTCAACACCTTTTCAACACCAACACATACAAAAATATCGATATTATTCGCTCTCAAATCATGGGGGTTTTTCAAAATTTGCTCTCTTTTTGAGGTGAAGAGAGCGTTTTCGTGGTGACTTTCCCCTCCTTTTCGTGGTAAGAGAAACATGTATCTTATGGGAACGCCTAAGATGCATTTGATTTGTATGGGAAAAATTTCAGCAACATGGGGAAATTAATTAGCAGCATTGTTCTTCAACTTTAGCACGAAATGAGCAACAATCTGCATACCTTGGGAAAATGGATATTATGGACTTGAGATATTGTTTGTAATTTCAAGCTCCAATTTTACATCAATGGTTGACCAGCAACACTGACGTCACATTTACGTTTTATGCTTTGGACGTTTTTGTATGAACCCTATTATCTAAAAAAAACTAGCCGATCCTAAACAAAATTCATTGAGGAATTGGATGAAATTATTTGTTTAGGGCTGAGAGGGCCAACTATCTAGTAATATTAAACGGAATATCAAAATCGAGGAATATCAACGTTGAAGGTTTTGAAAAAACAATCGATACTATCATGATAGTCACAAAACCATCGATAGTAGCGGATAGCAGCAAAACATCGATACTATCGATAGTGGTTTGACACCTCTAGTGTGGGATAAAAAAAAATTAACTTATAACTAAACCGAGCAAAATGTGCAAATGCACACGCCTAGTGCATAAATAAAAGTGCGAGAGTATCCGTTCAGTGCGTGCGTAGTTCTGGCCAGCTGTGAATTCATGTCGTGAACGTCAAGAGTGAAACCTACAACTCCCAAAGCCAGCAACAACAACAGCAGCGCAGCGCAGAACAGCAGCAGCAGCAGAGAAAAGATGGCGACGAGAGGCACAGCTCGCGTGCAATCACAACCAAAAATTTTTCCTTCACTCTTTTCGAAACTGCACGGTGCCATCTCGGAGGCATGCGTCTCGCAGCGCCTGTCGACGGACAAAAAGACGCTGGAGAAGACGTGGAAGCTGATGGACAAGGTGGTCAAGCTGTGCCAGCAGCCCAAAATGAACCTCAAGAACAGTCCACCCTTCATACTGGACATACTGCCGGACACGTATCAGCGACTGCGTCTCATCTACTCCAAGAACGAGGACCAGATGCACCTCCTGCACGCCAACGAGCACTTCAACGTCTTCATCAACAATCTGATGCGCAAATGCAAGCAGGCCATCAAGCTCTTCAAGGAGGGCAAGGAGAAGATGTTCGATGAGAACTCCCACTACCGTCGTAACCTGACCAAACTTAGTTTGGTCTTCTCCCACATGCTCAGCGAGCTCAAGGCGATATTCCCCAACGGCGTCTTTGCTGGCGATCAGTTTCGAATCACCAAGGCCGATGCGGCCGACTTCTGGAAGAGTAATTTTGGTAACAGGTGAGTGCTCGCTTTTTTTTGCAATGCATTTTGCGAAACATAATCTCAACACGCATTCTCCCGCCCGCAGCACGCTGGTGCCTTGGAAGATCTTTCGACAAGAGCTGAACAAAGTGCATCCGATATCGTCGGGGCTGGAGGCTATGGCCCTGAAGACCACCATTGATCTGACGTGCAACGATTTCATCTCGAATTTTGAATTCGATGTCTTCACGCGTCTGTTTCAGCCGTGGGTTACCTTGCTGCGCAACTGGCAAATCCTGGCCGTCACCCATCCGGGCTATGTGGCGTTTCTCACATACGACGAGGTGAAGGCGCGTCTACAGCGCTACATCCTCAAGGCCGGCAGCTATGTCTTTCGTTTGTCCTGCACACGACTCGGTCAGTGGGCCATCGGCTATGTGACGGCAGAGGGGGAAATTCTACAAACGATTCCACAGAACAAATCGCTATGCCAGGCGCTGCTCGATGGTCATCGGTAAGTGCGATTAGTTCAGATTTGCGTTAAACGATTCTAAATGTGTGTCCTCTTGTAGCGAGGGCTTCTACTTGTATCCAGATGGCCAAGCCTACAATCCGGATCTGTCCTGTGCGGTGCAAAGTCCTACCGAGGATCACATAACAGTCACACAAGAGCAATACGAACTATACTGTGAAATGGGTGAGTGGATGGTCTACAGCCCTTTCTGGTCGCTTCTTCTAAACTTTTTCTTTCTTTGGCGTTTCAGGCAGCACCTTTCAATTATGCAAAATCTGTGCAGAGAACGACAAGGATATCCGCATCGAGCCCTGCGGTCATCTGTTGTGCACGCCCTGCCTCACCTCCTGGCAGGTGGACTCTGAGGGACAGGTAAGCAAGCGCCCCACCCCGTGTAGAAATCGGCTACCAACAGATGTACTGATTCTGACCTATTGCTGTGCTATTTTACACAGGGCTGTCCCTTCTGTCGCGCCGAGATCAAGGGCACCGAACAAATCGTTGTGGATGCCTTCGATCCGCGCAAGCAACACAATCGCAATGTCACCAATGGGCGACAGCAGCAGCAGGACGACGACGATACAGAGGTATAGTTTTGTTCACAGCCTGATCCGCCTGCTCCGCTGCCGCCTGTGCTGCTATTTATATATACATAATTACTCTTATGATTACTTTTGGTTCGTTTATATATACATCTATATCTACATATATATATTACATTTATATATATATATATACCTTAGATCTTACAACTGCTATTGTTTATATAAGTTAAATGTTTAGCCTGCAGTTTGCAGTTCTTTGCAGTTTCCAGTTTTAATTAATTTTTGTTTGTTTTAGCTGTAACATATTTAAATTATTAGCCAAAACTCATCCGCAACTAATCCACAGACAGATACTAGCACAGAGAACCCATACCATCCCAACCATCTATCCATACATTCATTCATTCATGTATCCCATTCATTCATCCATCCATCTATCCATTATGTAGTTGAAATTTCTCGTTCGTGTGCGTTGCACCGCACCGCGCCAAGCGGAAGTGGCTCATCAGTCCCCTTGTTCGTTATCGCGCTCGCTGCTTCACACTTGTTCTTTTTTCGTTTCGTTTCTCTTCTATTTCCTCTCTCTGCGCGCTCTCTCTCAGTGTGTATTCATTCATTTAATGATTCATTTTTCTGTTCGCCCTCGATCGGTCTTTTGTACATAGCAATTTATAATTGTAACTCGTTCTGTATTATCTTGTAGAGCTTCCTCCTCTCTATCCATCTATACTCTCTCTGTATTCATATTCCCACAGCCCCCCCGACTGTATTCCTTAGACTCATCCTAACGTATACATTTTGCTCCGTTGTGTGTTTATTTCATTTTAGTTTATTGTTTAATACTTCCAAAGATATATTTAGTTTTTAGTAGCGTGTGTGTGTTTTGCCTTCCGATCGGTTTCAATTTTATATATGTGTAAGCAGCCACCATATCACCATGCCCGAGGGCTGCCCTAAGACTGTAATTTATTATTAACAAAATGCAAAACAAAACAAAACGAAAACCAAGGCTATACCGAAAGGAAGAGAGAGGCCAACAATTGATTAATTTAGTTAGATTATTTAAATAAAACGAACAACGTAACACGTTTGCTTCACTGTGAGTGCACCATGGTCACAATTTGATAGCGATGGATGATCGTTTTATTATTATTTTTAGCTAGAACTGAAAGTATTAGCACAGAATTTTCCATTGAGAAAGACTCGAACCACTCTCAATTAAAACTCATCCCTTGGCTCATTTCGTTAACAAAATCCTAAACAGATCCAGGCACAGATCGTATCCTAGGACCACCATCAATCGCGTATAATCGATAATGTTTATTTATATAATACATCTAATGCAATTTTTATACATACATCCATACATAGCCTTTAGTTTAGTTTTTTTCTGATTTCCTTAATAAGTTTTATGCTAAAACGAAAAACAAAAACAACAAAAAAACCAAAATCGAATTAAAACAAGAGAAAAATATATAAACATTTTATGAATATTTAAATATTGGTTGCAATCGAATTATGTTTTAATTTATTTATTATCTCCTTTTCCTGTTCCCACACTCTTCAGTCTCTCTCTTATGTTGTTGATTTCGCCGTTCTGTTCCGTTCTGCATGCACAGATCTGCAGCTCTGCAGGCTACTTGCCCCACCCCACTGCTCCTGTTAGCGGCATGCCCTAGTCCTTCTTCCACACATCTATCTGCCTAACTAAATCGTCCGCCTCCCCCCTCTAGGACATGGGCGACTTCAACATAGCCACCTCCTCGCTGCACGCCCTCAGCACCTCGGCAGCCGCTGGGGCCGCCGCGGAGAAGCACAGTCCGCACACCTCACCGCGTCTGGGCCGGCGCAGCACCACGCCCAGCCTGATGGCCGTGCAGAATGATCTCTATTCGGGCGGCAGTCCGGTCCTCAGCCTGCCCAGCTCCAGCTCCTCGTCCACATCATCGGCGGCGGCAGCAGCAGGTGCAGCAGCATCAGGATCCTCCGCTGCAGGATCCTCCACACAGCCCCAGCCCTCGGCCCCTCCCGCCTCCGCTGTGCTGAGCAATGGAGGAGGGGCCGCCAGCATCAGCCAGAAGTCGACGAACCGCATGAGTGCTCCCCTGATCGGCTCCTGTGTGGCCAACTCCACGTACGGCCAGAAGCTGCCTGGCAAATCGGAGAACTCGGCGTCCAGCGGCAGCGGCAGTGACACCGCCTCGACCAGCTCTTATGCCATTCTGCAGAACCTGCAGGATTCGGCCTCAGGGTTGGGCAGCAACGCCGCCTCCGCTGTGGTGGCCCCTCCACTCCCGCCGCGCAAGTCCTCGCCGGGTGTCGAAACACCGGGCAAGGTGACTGCCGCGCCGACCACCAGCAAGAGCATCGACAACATTCAATGCAGCATGGATAACGTGCCGCCCCAGACGACAGCTCCCCCCATTCCGCCGCATGTGACGCCCAGCGTGGACACCCTAGCGGAGGATTTGATGCGGCAGCAGCGCATAGCGACGAGCACCACCTCCCCCGTGTTGTCCCTGCTGGACGAGGACATCGTGGAGGTGGGGCCCGCGGAGACCATTAGCGGCGTGATCGATACCCGCCCCCTGGAGGCCCGTGGCTTGACCCTCACCAGGCAGGATTCGGCCTCCTCGCACTACACACAGCTGTGCACCACCAGCACTGGCGGTTCGGCGGCGCTGGCCGCCGCCGCAACCCTGGCCAACGGCAAGAAGGCCGCTCCCAAGCAGACAGTGACCCAGACAACGACAGCGGCGGCGACTGCACCTAATCCTCCCCAGCAACAGCAGACGCAACCGCTGCTCTATGCGAACGTGACGATCAATCAAAAAGACTGTGGCTCCGTGCCCTACGAGAACATCAATCTGGAGTATATAGCGCGACTGATGAACGCGGGATATTCGAAGGAGAATGCGATCACCGCTCTGGGCATATCGCGCAACAACATCGAGATGGCTGGCGACATACTGCGCGAGTTTGTCTCCAAGAATAGCGCCTAAAGGTGTCCCAATGCCAAGCACGATTGATGATTATGATGATAATGATGATGATGGATTGATGATTCGAATGCGATGATAACAATATCGATATAATGATAATGATAATGCTGATCCCAGGGCAAAGCAAACAAATCTAAATAGAAGTCTTAAGAAAAAACGGAAATTCCACATTAATCTCTCTCAATCATGGTGAATATTTGCCGCTTTAGGAGCACACACACACACGAGCCTCACACATGCCTACTCGCATGCATATATATACATTGTAGGTACGCTAAACTCACGCCCTGCCCAGCCCCATTATGGGCAATGAATGCCTCCCCCGCCCACAACTTGGCGTAGCCAGCACCACCAACAAGCAATTCAAGTTTCCCCAGTTCGAAAAGTTCCCAAAAAATTAAAAACAAAAAAAAATGAAACATAAAAAAAACGAAAAAAAAATTTAAGCACCAAAAACCCCAATGGATATCAAATATAGCTATGTACACGTATGTTAAGACTATCTAACTTCTTCCTATTAAGAGAAAAACAAAAAAACAAAAACATATACAATACTATATAAAAAAAAACAAAAAGAAAAGGTATAGAAGTATATACGTTGCAGTTCCAAAAAAGGAAAAACTTGCCCACCCCCCAAAAAAAAAAAAAAACTCGAAATTTGAAATTTTCTCTTCTCTCTCTCACTCTCTCTCGTATAGGATATAGTAAAAGAAGCAACAAAATACTATACTCTACTCGTATAAAGAAAAAGACAGAAAAAGTATCGTGATTTAGTTCACCCATCATGCTCATGAGCCCATCCTCGATATAAGTAGCGCCCTCATATCACCCTGGAAGAAAGAGAACACCAAAAGCAAACATTGATGTAATAGCCTCTCGCTTAGGGGGCGCTTAGAACCGAACACAGCCATTAGAAATCGTGAAATCAAGAATAGGAATCGAATATGCCTTCGGCGGCTGCCGCCTTTCTCCTGAACCAGTGAAACCTATAAGAACAGCAACCCTGAGTTTCCACCCAAACCCCCCAACAAACAAAAACAAATGACGCCAAAGAATGAACTACAAAGTGACAGACAGGACGCTCCACTCCCGGATCGCGTATCCCGAATCCCGGATGCACTATCAAGTTTACCTCGATTTTTTATACAATGCTCGAAACGTTTTTGTATTTGTAATTGTAATAGTATTTGTAATTTGTAAGTTCGAATCGAATCAAATTAATTCAATTGCGTACACGAAACAGAGTCAAGTGAAAAGTAAAAGCAAAAGCAAACAACAAAATAATCATTAATTCAATTTGTATTACGAAATCCCTTTTTACAGGCTTTATATATGTGTGTATGTATATCGTAATCAATCGATCGGTTTTTAAAATTCAAATCAAAACAATGTTCTAGCCCCCAACAAAAGCTCGAAAAAATACTCAAATATCTACTAAAACTAAGCGATATTAGTATACAATATACACATACTTGTAGCATAGGAGACAAACCAAAAATCGAATCGAATCGAATCAATGCAATACTCACTAATAGAGAAACCAAACAAAACACTCGAATGCAAACAAAACGTTAACTCGTAAGTAATTTGATCCTCGACTACAAAACAAACAAAAAGATAAGGAAAACAAACATCATACCCATATATAGACCATATAGGCGACAAAATATATATATATATATATTTAGGTATATATAAAAGCGAAAAGATTTTGAATTTTTAGCAGCATAAAAACAAACACAAAGATATACATAACTTCAAGCATACGAGTATATACGGCAGAAGTGCAGAAAGCATAACCAGGCAAGAAAAGAGAAGGAGAGTCCGCGTGGAGGAGGTGGTGGATGTATACGAGAGATTCCACAGCGAAGGGAACCGAATGGATGATAAGGAAACGTTGGAAGATGATACCATACCATAGTCATGTCATGTCATGTAACCGAACAAATCTAAGCAGATATAAATTATTCTTATAAATAAAAAACAAAAAAATAAAACCAAAAAAGAAACCAATCCACAAGGATATATAATTATTTTGTGGGAATTCAAACTATCAGAAATAAGCTTTAGAATATTAGTGCACAAAATCTATTCCAATTCTCAGTTCACACTTTTTAGTCTTGTTAGATTTAGTTGTTATAGTTCAAAGTGGCAGCAGCGTTCATCTTTCCTCAATTCTGGGGTTGTGATTTGAGAGCTAAGATCTTTTGCAGTCATATTCCACGACTTTCATTGCCTTCCATTGCCTATATTTAAAAGCATCAACAAATTGATGCCAAACAAAAGACACAGTGTTTTAGCTTTATTGAAATATGTATTTATTTTGTATTATATTACGTTTGTTGTTGTTGTTTGTTGTATTATATTTGACTTATATAGTTTGCGATTTTTTTTCGTATTCAAGCACATATTTTTCTTGTATTTCTGTCGTTTTTTTTTGTTGTTTTTGTTACATTTTTTGTGATTTTTTCGATTTTTTTTTGTTGTGTTTTTGTATTGTTTTGAAATGTTTTATGTTTTTCGTTTTGTTTATAATAAGGATTTAGTTACTGTGCTGTTCATTTCTTGCATTGCATATAAATGTCGAAACGCTCAGCCGCTGAAAAATCGAGTTTTTTTGTTGGGCTTCCATGGCGTTTTGGCATTTCTCTCTTACGATCTTTTATTTCGTCCCTATCTCTTTCTGTTTCTGATGCTGTTATCCCCCACCCGCCCCTATGGTATATAAGTATACCACATCGCGAGATACATATATATACTCTATATATCTATGTGGGTGTATGTATATGTGATCTGTAGATGTGTTATACAAGATTAAAGTTACTATTTTGTTTTGCTCTTTGTTCTGCATTTGTTGTTGGTATCTCTTCTGTGTGTGTGTGTGTTTAGTGTGGTTTTTGTTGTTATACCCGACACTCAAAGAGTATGGGGATATATTAGTTCTGTTTCTGTAGTTGTTGTTGTTGTTTGTTGTATATAACATGGCTATAATAGGACGTACTGATCCCGAATTTGTTTGTTAGCTTCTTAAATTGTGTGTCTGTTCTTTTTTTATAACCAATACTCAAAGAGTATAGGTATATATTTTGTGTGTGTGTGTGTTACATTAGGTTTTTTTTAAATTTTTTTTTGTTTTTTTTTTAGTAATTGAAATTCATAATTTTCACAATATTTGCTCTTTGTTACTGACGACACGTTCATAAGGTTTTGGTTTCGTTAATATGCTAATATATTTTTTAAAAATTATTTTTTTAATCTTCATTAAATGGTTTTCAACAGATTTGGCGCAGCAAATTTTATTTGCTCTCTTCATCTCGTCACACACAAAACTTGTTCGTAAATTTCTACCTCATTTAAGTTCTTTTTTTTTTAATTTTATTTTTTTTATGTGATTTTTGTTTTGGATACGATACCCAAAGAGTATATATGTATATGGTGTTTTGTTGTTGTTGATTTGTTTAAATAAATATCATATAAGACATATGCAGTAATGGGGGGTTTTTGTTGTTGTATGTTAATGCTAATAAAAACAGAATTGAAGAGGTGAAAGAGCTTCAGCAAAAAGGTTCACAAGCGAAAGTACAAAAAATAATCAACAAAATAATAATTAATTAGCATGCTATATGTTTATGTATATGTAAAATATATATAGATATATATAGGTTTATGTATATATATATATTTTTATGTATATGTATGTATGTATGTATGTATGCTTGTATACAAATTAGACTTTTTGTTTAGCTATCATAAATACTTTCATTTCATTTCATTTTGCTTCGCTTCGTTTCGTGATTATTGGTAAGGTATTTATTGCTTTTACAGTTGGGTGTTGGGGGTATTGGTGTTTCCGTTTCTGTTATTTAATAATAAATATAAATTTGTTAACAGTTAAGCTTGAAGGCATCGAAAGAACAGGAGGTGTTCGGTAGAAGGAGACTGAAGAATATAGAGCAAGATACAATTAGAAGCAGGAACTACTCGTATATGCATTATATAGAGAGGAGTGTAGTTGTAGTTGTATTTGTTGCCTTTTTTAATACAAAACTCGAACGCGATTAATGCACGGATTTCGTTGCCATTCTACTCGTAGAATAATTACATTATTTATATTATAATTATCGTTTCATTTTGCTTTTTGGATTCATTTTGTTTTTTGTTTTTTTATTTTAAAATTAAACATCAAACTAGTTGAAAATAGTATACGTATACAAACGTTTTGGTTGTTTCATCATCATCTCATCTCAGCTCAGACAACTTTCAGAATTTCATTTTCATTATCAGCCACAACACGGATTTTCTTTTGAGTTGAGTTTTCGTTTTGAGTTTAGAACAAAGCGTTACATTGGGATTGGTTTGGAGGGGTTAGAGTTTTTAGTAATATTACAAATAGATTTCCATTTTCAGACACACAGAGTGAGGTTCGTTCTCCCCTGGCCCTTAATAAATATTATATGTACGTTTACGCGTATTATCAATTATTATCGCTTCCAATAGTTTTTTGATTGCTCCTAGGGATTGGTTATATTCAATATAAATGTGTTGTGTGTGTGTGTTTATGGTTAGGTTTCACGACAAGTTCACGTTGCTGTTAGTTGGTTGGTTGGTTGGTTGGTTGATTGGTTGGTTGCCTGCTTGCTGCTTATGGCCTGCTCCGTTCAAGTATTATAAGTGTATAGCTGTATGTTGTAGTTGTCTTTGATTTGCATCTAATATCCCTGGCTTTGGAACATTTCACGTCACAATCATCTCTCTACTCCACCAAGTTGCCTGCAATCCAAATCAGTTATTATAAATCACATTTGGGATAGCCCAAAACCCATATAACCTACCTGGAATGCGTGGATGGCGCGCTAGTACAGAGAAGCCCTTGCCTTGTGGCCCCTTGGGTGCACGTATGAGTATCAGGCGGGGCACTGTGTCATCGCCATTGAGCTTGAGGCGCGAGATCAGTCGATCCGGTCGATCGATTATTTTCACAACATTGCAAGCCGAAGATTTCCCATTACGCTGATGAGATATCAATAAATTAGACAATCCCTAAGATTTGCTATTTAAGCCAATGACTCACCTGATTGGTGACCACCGAAAACTCCACAGTATCGCCTGGATGCAAGGCCACCGTATTGCCCTGCACTTCGGACATGTGAAAGAATAGCTTCTTGCCATCCTCCACCTCAAAGTTGAGAAAACCGAACTGTCCCTTGATGGAGTCCACTGTGGCCCGTTTCTTCAGCCGCACCGCATTCACATCGGCTGCCCGACCGCTCTCATCGATGCGGAAGCTGACCAGATCCCCCTTTTGCAAGAGATCCCGCTTGTTCACCAGACTGGTGATGCCGAACTCGTGCTGCGATATGATTGTGGTGCGCTGCTCGTCGAGTATCTCAATGAGGCCGGCGTACTCCTGCTGGTCGGGATTGATGCAGCGCAGGGGACGCGCCACCACTCCATTGTGCACGGTTTCCAGCACCGACGGCTGCGGTATGGAGTTCTTGGGCAGCATCCGCACATTCTCCGCTGGCAGGCAATTGCCCGAAACGGAGGTGTTTCCATTGGGGGCCAGGGTGTACTCCACCTCCTGGCCGAGTTCCAGCCAATTGGGATTGCCCAGGTAGTTGCTAAAGTGAAAGAATACCTCCTCGTCGTGCGAGAGGGTCTCAATGAATCCAAAGTTCTCCTTCATGACGGCTATGAAGCCGCGGTACACCTGCCCACCCTCGGTGCCGACCAGATTGTTGTTCTCCAGCTTAAAGTCCTCCATGTTGGCCTGGTTGCTGCTGCTGCCCACGCTGCTGATGCTGCCCCCGGGGCTGCCGTGCATCACATAGCCATTCTGCAGCGAGGCTGTCGAGCTGCTGCCACTGATGCCATTCGTAAGCGACAGCTGATCGCCTTGAGTGAGGCTCACCGTTGCCGCCGCCTGGGCAGCAGCAGCCTGTTGGTTTATCAATTGCTGTTGCGCCTGCTGCTGTTGCAGTTGCTGTTGTTGAAGCGAAATTTGCTGCACATTGACGGCTATACACTCCTTGTTACGTTTCACCTGCCAGATTAAAGCCAAATTAGTTTCGATCATATCGAAATCAGGAGATTATCCAATAGCTTACAATGTAAATATCGAAGCGTACACGCTCCCCAATCCTTGGTGGTTTTTCGCAGTCTTTAAGAAAATACATTATAGTCTTTTTAACATCGCCACTTTCGTAGGTAATCACACCGCCCTCGACGCGATCTTGAGATTTAATAGGGCTCTTGGGCGCCTCACGTGTCACGCAGCCTGCAAGAAATGAACGATGAGTAAGTGAATGAATGGGAGAATTGGGTAAAATGCTGTAGTATACCCTCAATATTGCTGGCCATCAGTGTCTCGAATTCCACAGAGTTGGGCGGCAGGTGCTTAATGCGTATGGCCTGCAAACGCGAGTTGTTATAGGCCAAGCCAGGCTCCTGGATGACAGTGAACTCCACCTCATCGTTGACATCGATTTCGCGGCTCTAAATATAACAAATGCATTATAATTAAACGTTTTGATTAATCGACTGATCGTTCGTACCGTATCCAACACTTCGGTAAAGTGGAAAAATAAACGCACTTGCCGCTCCACGCAGCGCAGGAAGCCAAAGCCCTCCTTGAGCGAGGCAATGGTGCCCTGCTCTCGCTTCTCGCCGGACACCTTAAAGGTCTCGTCCAGCAGGGCTATGGAGGTGGCACGCTGCAGCTGATCCCGCCTGTCGGTGGCCAACAGGAACTGCACCCAATCGCCGTGCCGCAGCGTAAAGTCACCCTTCTGATCCTTGTCCCCGAACGGCACTTCCACCTCGGAGTAGTCCAGGGCGCGATAGCGTATGCGTCCTGGCAGCGGATCGTTGTTCTGACGCACCGGATTGTTGCGATCGAGGGACTTTAGGACCTGTCCCTTGTAAACGGTGCTGTCCACATCCTCAAAGATTACGGAGCCGGGCGGCAGCCGTGTAATGTTGCACGCAAACTCACGGCCCTGCGGCGGCACAGTGGCTGACTGCTGTTTTTTTTCCAATGACATTTAAGTGGAGGGGTAAGTGTGTGTCTGCTAATGTGTGTGCTGCATGTACTTACGCTTCGGGTTTGGATGGTGAACTCGACATCGTCGCCAGGACGCAGCTCCACATTGCCCTCGGCCTCGGAGAAGTGAAAGAATATCTCCTTGACCACATCGGCGCGTTCAATGAAGCCAAACGACTCCTTCATGGAGCAAACCACTCCACGATACTTGACCGGCATGGCCGGATTCTCCAGGCGTATATGGCAGGCGCCCAGGTTGCCTCTGTTTTCGGATGAAAGATGAACAGAGAGAGAAGAAAATCAGTGAGTATATTTGTTGTGGCTGCTTTCTGTTGTGTTTGCTTTCTCACCTTTGGTTCGTTGCAATTTGAAAGCTGACCTTATCGCCAGCACGCAAGTTGACATTGCCTTCGACATCGTCTTTGGTATAAGGTAGAAAGAAACATTCGCCTCGATTCTCGTAGCTGATGCGACCCGTGGTCTCGCTGGAGCTGAGGACATTGTTGGCACTGTCCGTGCGCAGTTCGGTGGTCACTGTGCCGGTGACACGCTCCTCGGACAGCACAACCTCTGGGGCTATCTTCGATACTTGACTAGCGATCGGCTTGCCGGTGCGACGGTCATAGGTCATCTCAAACTCAACGGGATCGCCGATCTTCAGGTGATCAATGTTGCCGCTAAACTGCGAAAAGTGAAAGAACAGACGCGCCTGACGCTCGCAGCACTGAATGAATCCATACGAGTGCTGTTGGGCGAAAGAACATGAGAGCGGGTAGGGGAGGGCATTAGAAAGTGCCAACAGAGTGAAAGTTCCACGCATTTAAATACTCACCAATAGCTTCTCAATGATGCCCGTCTCCCGGGTGGTCTGATTGGGATCCGCTGCGGCGGCCGATGAACTGCTCGACGAGCCAAAGATTGAGGATGAACTGCCAGCCCCATTGGTCAGCACACTGTTCGATGTGAAGACCCCAATCTGTGGTACATCGGGCACTTCAGTCGAATCAAACATTCCAATGCTGGCATGTTGTTGTTGTTGTTGTTGTTGCTGCTGCTGCTGCTGCTGTTGTTGCTGTTGCTGCTGCTGGAGAAGCTGTTGCTGATGTTGCTGCTGCTGTTGTTGTTGTTGTTGCTGTTGCTGCTGCTGCTGCTGTTGTTGATGTTGCTGCTGCTGTTGAAGATGATGCATTGACTGCTGCTGCTGAGGCGATGGACCCTGCTGCGGTTGAGGCTGCAGGCCCAGAGTGGTGGAGTCAAGCGTAAATGTTCCAATGGTAGGGAAAGTTGTGGGTATACCCAAATTGCGAATGGCATTTATATTGAAATAACCATCGCATGGCAAGTTTTCATACATCTCTGTGGAACGAAATTCAGAGAAAGAGGGAGAGAGAATGGGGGTTATAGATGCAGCTCCACATGGCTTTATGTTCCACAAAAAAATGAAAACTCACCTTCGCCTGTGCGATAAACCTTCGATTGTGTATTCATGCTGAATTGATGGATTGATTGATCAATTGATTCGATTCGATATGAGGAAACAAAGTAGAACAAATGCTGATAAGAGGACTAGCAAAGACGACTGACGGTCTGACTGACTGACTGTTGCTTTCCGTTGATGATATTTTTGGTGGTAAACCCGCGAGAAATCCGTGTGACGAGAACGATGGAACAACGGGGCGGAACGATGAAGAGAGCGCGCGGCGATAGGGTCCAAAAATTGACCCACAAAACGAAAAACTAAAACTGTTGTTTGTGTTTTATTGTTTTTGTTTTTATTGTTTTACTATTATCCTTATTCTTTTCGATTTTTAGTGTAATTGTTTTTTATCAAAGAGAAAAAAAACTAAGCAAATACGTATTTGTTGTTTGTTTTTAATTTTTTTTTTATTTAATGTTTTTGTTTTTTGTGTATATATATTTTGGCTAAACACTGGCACAAGAGGCACTGAAATTCCTTGTCTTCGAAGTTAATAAAAGTTTTTGTCTTTTGCCGCGCGGGCATATACCACACACAAAAAAATTGCTATCCTTTCTTTTGGTTTTTCTTGGTTTTTTTGTTTGTTTGTTGTGTTTTGTGTGTTCCTGGTTGTGTTTTTGTTTGTTTTGTAAAAAATGCCGACAAATATTGTAACGTTGTAGTTTCTGGTTATCTTTTGGTAGTTGTGGTTACTCCTCTCCTCCTCTTTCTCGTCCTTGTTTCCCTCCTGGATCGCTTCCTTGTTGCTTCGTGTGTGTTTCGGGGGTACTTCAAAATATGGTTCTGGTTCTTGTCCTACGATGAAAATGCATTTCCTTTTCCAGCTGCTGCTTCGCTGCCGTTGGTTTTAGTGTTTTTGTTTGTTTGTTGTATTTTAGAATTGAATTTGAAGTATTTATTTGAATTATTGCATTTTTTGATGATTTTTCCGTTGATTTTTTTAATATATATTTTTTTTTATATTTTAGTTTTACTAGAAAAATACACTGGGAATACTTTTACTTTTGGGTTAGATTAGGTTTTGTTTTTTGTTTGTTTGATATTTGAATATTTTGTGTTTTTTTGCTTTTGTTTTGGGAAGTGATTATAATTGTTCTTTCTATATAATGTACATAATATATATATATGTATGTATATAATATATATATTTGTAGGCAATCGTTGTGGTTTATAGGAAGTAGTAGTGATTTATTACTATATTTGCTTTTCGGTTTCACGGTTTCCCCTTGATTTTTGAGTGATTCTGGAGCTGGATTGACCCTAGACTGTGTGTGGGCAGGGGCTGGGCGCTATACGACGCTACGACGATTGTGGGTGGAGGGGGCGGACGATGGGGGGCTGCTTACACGTTGATTGTTTGTGTTGTGGCAGCTTTTAGGATTTGCAGGCTGCTCCTCTCAACTTCTTCCACTTTTCCTTCTGTACTCCTCCTCCTTCTGCTAGTCTGTGTTTTGTATCTTTTCGCTGTACGCTGCTATTACTTTTCGGTTGCAAAATTTGTATGATTTGTTACTGCAGTTGTTCTTGTTATTGCTGTTTCATTTACTATTCACTAAGCAAAAGTTATGGGCTTTTACGGCTTTAGAATATAATATATATATATATGTCGATATATGTATGTAGATACTCCCATACGGCGGAGAGGTTCGTTCTTCTCTGATCATTTACTATGGTTGTTGAAATCTTAATGCCTACGATTTTTATTTGTGGTTTATTTGTTTAAATAATAATATATATATATTTTTTGAATGCGTTTTGAAGTCTTTTTTTATAACCTAGGGTTTTTATTTTGCTTTTTGTTGTTGTTGGTTGGTTGGTTTTTGTTTCTTTTTTGTTTTTCACTTTATTCTTTCGGTTTTTTGCTTACTAGATTTAAGCTTAGTTTAATAGTTTATATAATATAATATAATATATAATATACTATAGTATATATGTATCGAAGTCCTTTAAGATATCACGAATTTGTTTCAATGTTTTTTTTATCTTTTCATTTGCATTTGCTCTTAAGTGTAAAGTTGTTGTTGGTTTAAGATGTTCTCTCTCTCTCTCTCTCGCTCGTTCTCCTTTTTCCTCTTTCGCTCCTTTGCTATTGTTAAAAGTTAATTCCCTTTCATACCGTTAGAGATTTTTTTGTATTGTTTTTTCTTGTTCTTTTTTTCTTTTTGTTTAAATTTATAAATTTACAGTAATTATCACAGAGTTGTTAAATCTTTCTTTGAATTTGTTTTGTTTTTTGTTTTGTTTTTTTTTTACTTTCCTTTGTTGCAGTTGCTTTTTGTTGTTGCTGTTGTTGTTTTAGACTTTTAACATTTCTCACTAGGTACACTTATAAAAAAATTCAACTGAAAAACTAGTAAAAAACCATGTTTTTTTTGTAAAATAAAAACGGTTGTTGTTTATTTTTTTGGGAGGGCACAAGGCCGGCACAGTTTTTGTTTCTCAGTTTTCTTTTTTATTATATTTTCCTTTCGCTCGGTTTATGTACAAAAAAATGTGTTGTTGGCTAAGTTTTTCGCTTATGTTTTATGGTTTTGTTTTGTTTTGCTTTTGCGTTTTTCGTAGATGTACTAGGGTTGTTTCATTCTCATTCTCCTTCTTCTTCGTATTTTGTTGTGGTGTAAAACGGTACTTAAAACTTATAGAATTCTTGTAGATTTTTGGTTTTAATGTTTTTTTTTTTTGCTTTATTGTTACCGTTATGTAGTAGATTTCTTTTTGTTTTATGCTTTTGCTATTCACACATTTTTGCGGCACAATTGTTGCTTTATCGTTTTTTTTGCTTTGCTCCTCCTTCCGTTAGTTATTTCGTGCTCCTGACTGCTCTCTGCTCCTCTCTCTTTCTATCTGTTCTCGCTCGCGAGCACACACTGTCCTGGGCCCCGTTGGGCTTATACCGTTATCTAGGCTTAAAGGCTAGAAGTTTTTGTTTTCTTTTTTATTTCAATAATTTAAGATTGATGTTGCGTTTAACTTAAATTGTTTCTTATTTTGTTTTGTTTTAGTTTTTTTTACTCCCGGTTATTTTTGTACTTTAAAACATTAATTCAGTTGTTTGTTGGTTGGTGTTCTTTTGTTGTTGTTGTTGATGCTGCTGCTTCTGTAGCTTCCTTTTGTTGTCTTCTTAATGTTAAATAATTAGTAAATTGAATTCACTTTGACTTAACAGAAAAATTCGTAATTAAATTAAAGCTTTTTGCAGGAAAATAAATGAGGAATTTTGGGATTGAAGTTGCTTTTTCTTTTTGAAAGTTTCTTGTTTTCACGTTGTTTGCCTTTGCTTTTGTTTTAACTGTTATTCGAGAGCTTTTGAGACGTCCACGGAACGTCTGCCGGTTTTTTCCTACCGCTAGGTTTTTCCGTTGGTTTTTCAGTGCTTGCCGTTTTTTTTTTGCTTTTACTTTTGCTTCCCCTTTTTATCAATTTTCTTCTTAGTTTTGCTTTTGTTGTTGGTTTTTATGTGTGTTTGTTGGTGCTTTTGAGTATTGACGAGTTAATTTCACAGCGTTTACAATTTGTTTGGTTTTGTTTTTTTTGTTGGTTTTGTATTTGTTTTTTTTTTTTGAAAGTCTTCCGTTTCAAGCTTGGCTTGTTGTTTTTGTTGTATTTTTTTGTTTTGTTTTATTTGCGCAGTCGCTTTGTCTCCCTCTCACCTACGGGACGCAGGCCTCACGGACGTCCCACTACTGGTAGGTTCTCGGCGTTCCCTCTGTGTTTTCTCTCTTTCTTTGCAAAGAAAAGCAAACATTAACTAAAGAAGTGTTCAAAACCAAAAAGTTGATGGCAGAATTTTTGCTTTTGCCCTCGTTGACTTTTTGAGCTTTTTTGTTGATGTTTTTTTTTTATATTTTGTTGGTGTAGTAGTTGTTGTTGATTTTTAGATATTTTTGCTGTGACTTTCAATTATTTTTATGTATTATTTTTGATTCGTTTTCGATGGTGTTTTAATTATATATTTTTTATTTTTTTGTTGTATTTTTTTATATATTATTATTATTTTTATTCAGATTATGATGAAAGTGATGTCAAAACGGAGTTTTAGTTACAAAAGCTGAAAGAAAGAAGGCAGGGGGGGAAGAGAAAGGTGGTACAAATTAGCAAATACTTTTTTTTTTGTTGGTCAGTGAAATCTACACCGCAGTAAGCTGCATTTTTATTGATTGGGCTGCCGGAAAAATTGCACGCACACACACACATAGTGCACTGCAGTTGTAAACTATTTTTACACATTTTTGTTGTGGTTTTTTGCGTAAATTTAGCAGCCGACTGTACATACATCCACACAGACACCGACACACACATTCACACAGTGCCAAGTTGGTAAAAAAGTTTTTTTTTCCATTTTTTTTCGGGCTGCAAATTTGGCACCCCTTAGCCACACAGACCAGACCACAATTGCCCCGGAAGAAAATCGCTTTTAAGGCGTGCAAACATTGTTTTTCAAGCAAACGTCCATGCTTCACTATCACAGCATTGCACACGGCACACTTTGTGCACAATTTCAGGCTTAATTTTAGTTAATTAATTGTCTTATTTTAAGAGAAAAGAATTTTCACGAGTAAATACGTACCACACGACAGCACAACAACAGTGTGACCCCAGTAATATACCGAAATATACCTTGTCAGTGTCAAAATATACCGAAAATATACTGACAGTCACGGCAAGATGCGTTGATATTCCTCGATTTTGATATTCGGTTTAATATTACTAGCTAGCTGGGACTCTCAACACTACACACATAATTTTATCCAATGGATACATAAATTTTCTACAAGATTGGCATGTTTTCAGAAGTTTTTTTTATTACATTGTTTACATAAAGAGGTTCAAACAAAAATAACATAAAACTAATGTGACATCGTCGTTGGTGGCGCTGCCAGACTCGTGCAATTCGTAGTTGCCGCGGGCTGCCATACCATGATATTTTGTGATATGAAATTCGTCAATTTTGATATTCAGTTTAATATTACTAGGTAGATGGCCCTCTCAGCCCTAAGAAAATAATTTTATCCAATTTCTCAATGAATTTTGTTCAGGATTGGCTAGTTTTTAGAACTCTTTTTCATTGGATTGTTTACATATTAAGGTTCAAACAAAAACGGCCAAAGCATAAAACGTAAATGTTGACTGAATGTGACGTCAGTGTTGCTGGTCAACCAAGTTTCTTCTATGCGTATGAGCTTTTTTATACCTTATTTCTCTTAATTGATGTTAAATTTGTTGTTGCAAGCTGCTTTGAAACATAATTAATGATTTGATCCTAGATTGACATGTTTTTTACCTATAAATGCACATGTTTGTGTTTTATATATACATTTATCCCGGTTCTGATACCTATTATTCGAACCCGGGAGCTGCAAAACTTTGTTAATATCTTTAGAACAGAGACTGAATAGTTTTTGCATTAATTGGAGCCTGAAAACTCCAACAATATCTCAAGTCCATAATATCCATTTTGCCAAGGTATTCAGACTTGTTGCTCATTCCGTGCCAAAGTTGCACAACAATGCTGCTACTTAATTTCCCCATGTTGCTTAAATTTTTCCCATACAAATCAAATGTTCTTAACAGGAACGCATATGGAATGACGCAACAATGAATCTTTATTCCATACGCGTTCCCGTTAAGAACATGTCGCTCACACCACGAAAATGAGGGGAAAGTCACCACTAAAACACTCTCTTCTCCACTGAAAAGAGAGCAGATTTTGAAAACCCACCACGAATTGAGAGCGAATTTTGAAAACTCTCCACGAATTGAGAGCGAAAAATGTCAGTATTTTTCGTGCGCTAAATTGAGTTTGGCGGTCAATTTGAAATGTGTCTTAATATATGGAAAAATATATATTTCACTTGATTTGTTTTGTCGAATGACCTCAGAAACCGAGACAAAAATAGCTTACTCGATTTTGATATTCGGTTTAATACTACTAACTAGCTGGGACTCTCAGCACTAAACACATAATTTTATCCAATGCATACATACATTTTCTACAAGATTGGCAAGCTTTCAGAAGTTCTTTATATTGCTTTGTTTGCATAAAAATGTTCAAACAAATATAACATAAAACGAATGTGACATCGTTGTTGGTGGCTCTGCCAGACTCGTGCAATTTTGGTAGTTGCGGGCTGCCACTTGATGCCGATAACTGCGTTTCATTATTTCATTGATACCGATAACTGCGTTTCATTATTTCATTGATACCGATAACCTAATTTTCAGACAGTGCTGGGTAACGAAGCACTCTATAGCCGCGCTCCGCTGTGAGTGTCGTTAAACGATAAGAAGAAATCGAAATTTCACAATCGCGCACCACTACGCGTAATATTTTTTACATTTTTATTAAGTTGATCTGCTCCATGAGGCGGCAACAGCCTTTGGCAGGACAACGATACTCAGTATTTTATACCAAATTGACGTAGTGTAGGTTAGGCATCGCAGGGGGCATTTGGCCAGACTACCGGAGGCAACGCAACAACAACCATCCAGAATCGTTGAATAACCCCAAAGAAAAGTCATGGCTTTCCGGCTGCTCAGCACGGCCAAGGCAATGAATAGCTTGATCCGACGCAGCTACATGTCCGGCCCGCTGCCAAACAAAGTGAGTAACAGGATGACGGAATTCCCAAAGGACTGTCAGTCACGTGATCCCTCCGCTTTCACCTCCTCCACCTCCACCACCCCACCTTCTCGTCCAGCAGGTGCAGCGCGAAAGCAGTGCCGGCGTTGGTATGCTGCCGCAGGAGCTGTCGCCTCTGATACGCTACTTCGTGGAGCAGCTGCAGTTGTTCTGCAAGAAGCCGCCGAAGGGTTTCGAAAAGTACTTTGAGGCCGGCGGCAAGTCCACACAGCCGAAAGGTGCCGCCGGGGAGAAGAAACCCACGGCCAGGGACAGCCAATCGGCGACAGACAAACCCAAATCGAAATTACCCCAAACGTCAAAGTCGGCCGCCTCATCAGAGTCCAAGTCTGACTGGAATTTCGGTATGTTTAGCAACAGTTCACGCGGCGCGTCTGGAAGAGGGTCAAATCCCCCAGGCGGTCGTCCCATAGGCGAGGGCAGTGGCGGAGATCGCGAGCGCTGGATACTGCTGGGCGCCATCGGTGCCGTGGTGCTGGTCGGCTCATTTGCCTTCTTCGAAATGGGCTACAAGGAAATCTCCTGGAAGGAGTTTGTAAACAGGTGCGAATGCCGTGTTCCTGAGACCTGAGGTCTGCTGCCTCACAATTTGTTATGTAATTTATTAATTTTTCTCGTTTTTCTTTCTCTTTGTTCAGTTACCTGACCAAGGGAGTTGTGGAAAAACTGGAGGTGGTCAACAAGAAGTGGGTGCGTGTGCGCCTCCAGCAGAACAGTGGCCAGGGCAGCGGTGTGCTCTGGTTCAATATTGGCAGCGTGGACAGCTTCGAGCGGAATCTGGAGACGGCCCAAACGGAGCAGGGCACGGAGTCGATCAACTTTGTACCCGTCATCTATCGCAACGAAGTGGAGGCCTCCAGTCTGACGGGTCTGCTGCCCACGCTCCTCATCATCGGCTTCCTTGTCTACATGATGCGCAAATCTGCTGATATGATGGGCGGCGCACGGGGACGCAAGGGTGGCGGTCTCTTTGGCGGCGTCATGCAGTCCACAGCCAAGCTGATAAATCCCACAGATATCGGTGTGGGCTTCAAGTGAGTCTCGTCGCCTCCATCCATCCCACTTTCATTCTATCCATGTAATCTATCCTCTTCCCAGGGACGTTGCCGGCTGCGAGGAGGCCAAGATTGAGATCATGGAGTTTGTCAACTTCCTGAAGAATCCACAGCAGTACATCGACCTGGGCGCCAAGATACCAAAGGGCGCCATGCTCACGGGACCCCCGGGCACAGGCAAAACGATGCTGGCAAAGGCCACCGCCGGCGAGGCCAATGTTCCATTCATCACCGTGTCCGGCTCGGAGTTCCTCGAGATGTTTGTGGGCGTGGGACCGTCTCGCGTGCGTGACATGTTCGCCATGGCCCGCAAGCATGCCCCCTGCATACTGTTTATTGACGAGATCGATGCCGTGGGCCGGAAGCGTGGCGGCAAGACCTTCGGCGGCCATTCCGAGCAGGAGAACACACTCAATCAGCTGCTGGTGGAGATGGATGGCTTCAATACCACGACGAATGTGGTGGTGCTGGCTGCCACCAATCGCGTGGACATCCTGGACAAGGCACTGATGCGACCGGGTCGCTTCGATCGACAAATCTACGTGCCGGCGCCCGACATCAAGGGCAGGGCGAGCATCTTTAAGGTGCATCTGGGCGGACTGAAGGCGGAGCTGGACAAGAACGATTTGGCCCGCAAAATGGCGGCCCTGACGCCCGGCTTCACGGGCGCGGACATCGCGAACGTGTGCAACGAGGCCGCCCTGATAGCCGCCCGCGACTCCAAGGACTCGATTGTGCTCAAGCATTTCGAGCAGGCAATTGAGCGTGTGATTGCCGGCATGGAGAAGAAGACGAATGTGCTGGCGCCGGAGGAGAAGAAGACGGTGGCCCACCACGAGGCGGGACATGCTGTGGCCGGCTGGTTCCTGGAGCACGCCGATCCCCTGCTGAAGGTTTCGATCATACCGCGCGGCAAGGGTCTGGGCTATGCCCAGTACCTGCCCCGGGATCACTATCTGATGTCCAAGGAGCAGCTGTTCGATCGCATGTGCATGACCATCGGTGGCCGAGTGGCCGAGGAGCTGTTCTTCAATCGCATCACCACCGGTGCCCAGGACGATCTGAAGAAGATCACGGACATGGCCTACTCGCAGGTGGTGCGCTTCGGCATGAGCGAGAAGATCGGCCAGGTGAGCTTCGATCTGGGCCAGGCTGGCGATCCCGTGTTCAGCAAGCCCTATTCGGAGGACACGGCCATGATGATTGATAGCGAGGTGCGGTCGATCATTAAGTGCGCCCACGTGGCCACCACCACACTGCTGACCAAGCACAAGGAGGAGGTGCGTCGCGTGGCCGAGCGACTGCTGCAGAACGAGGTGCTCAGCCGCGACGACATGATCGAGCTGCTCGGCCCGCGTCCGTTCAAGGAGAAGTCCACCTACGAGGAGTTTGTCGAGGGCACCGGCTCTTTCGAGGAGGACACCAGTCTGCCCGAGGGCCTCAAGAGTTGGAACAAGGAGAAGGAGATCACCCCGCCCACTGACACCTCCACATCGCCTTCGCCGCCGACCAAGCCAGTGACCGCACAGACCAGCTAGACGCTTGTCTGTCCAACAGGGCCGCCGTCTCTTTGTTTTCGTTGTAATCCCTAGTCGCGGTTAGAGAATGTGCAACCAGGAAGGATGGAGGAGAAGGAGAGCAGTGCTTTAGCGGGTGCTTGGAGTGTCCCCGTACACGAACACACACACACACATGCGCACGCTCTTCACAATGTTTTTGCATATTTTTAAGCTAGACCCCACTCCCCCGCCATGGATGAGTCCCTGTTCGGGTGTTTAATAACGGGGCATTGATCTGAATACTAAATTCCCCCGTATGCTGTATTTTGAACATGAAACAATAAATGCACAGCGCCTTTAAGTGTGGGAAAACGCTAGAATTTGTAACGGAGCTTTCTGTCAGCTCTCTCTCCCAAGGTATATCGAACGACAGGGTGTGTGTGAGTTTTGCTTCTGTGAAGTAAGCCGGCTCCTCTTCGGAATACGCTACCGTTAAATCCCTCCCACCCCACATAGCTATATTTATACCCTGCGTATTGCATTCCGTTTTTGCGCACAGTGTAAGCTTTTCGCTCTTAAGTTTATGGTCGCTCTCTTAATTGCACATGCTTTTCTTTGCTCTCGCGCTCTCTCTCTCACTCTCTGAGTGACACTCTGGGGCCGCTTATCACTTATCAGCTGTTCCGTTGCTGATGCGCTTTGTGCAGCCGGCACGGCACGGCACACACGTTAAGTAGTGCAAGTTGCCGCAAAGCTTTGCTCAAATACAACTACAACTACCATCGCATCGACTGGCGGCCCCAGTGTGTGTTGGGGTCTCAGCTGCCGCTTGCCGCCTGCCGTGTCGTAGAGTCGTTTTGTTGGTTGTCGCGTTCGTGTGCGCGCACAGAAAACAGCAGCAGCAGCCAGCAGTAGCAGCAAGCAGCAGCAGCAATCGCAGTCGCAATAATAGCCACAATATAGTATTCCGCTGAAATCCCCCAGTTCCGAATCATCTGCCGCTGCAGTTGCAAGTCAAGTGGAGTGCGCCGGCCATAACTCAACTCAATAATCATACAATATAATCATAAGCAACAGCAGTTGGCTGAATTGCATTTTGTTAAATCGACGATGGCTGTGTGGAATGCAATTTGACGATTATATAATGTAAAAAAAAAACAAACAAAAAAATACAAGGGCAGAATTAATCTGAATGAAAAAGTGCGCGGACAAAAATCAGAGTTTAATTGAAATATTACCTGCCTTGGGATCCTCCGCATCCGTATCATTCGCCGCCCTCCTTCTGCTACTTCGAATTCCTGTCGAGTTTTGCAGCATTTAGCTTTCGTTGATCGCCTGGAGCAGGCCAATATGGCAGCCGGCCGGCAAAAGTCCATTCGTAACGGAGATTGAAGTTCGAATTTCAAATTACTGAGATCATTCATTACCGCCCTCTGGCGTTGATCGTTCTTGGGGCCTTTTAATTTGCAATGCAATTTTTGTGTTTGATTTATTGGGTTTTTTGTGTGTGTTTGGTTTTTGTTTTTTTATTTTTTTTATTTTGCCAATTGTCGCAATTGTCGGGTCACGTGTTTGTTGCTGCCGCCAGTTAACTTCTGCACTCGTTGTAACGGTGCATGTTCTCAGTTGGCTCTGTTTGTTCGCATGTGTGTGGGTGCGCTGGTGTGTGTATGAGTGTCTGTTTGTGAAAGCTTGCATGCTGTGCGGTATTACGAGGTTGTTGTTGTTGTTGCTGTTGCTACTGTGGGAGTCAACAGCACATGCAATGTTCTTCCTCTTCTCTCCCACTATCTCACTCTATCTATCTGTCTCTGTACTGCTCTATCAATTGTTTGTTGTTGTGGGTGTGGGAAAAGATCAAGGCGGCGGCGTTTTGGCACACAGCAACATGCAAAAACAGCGAAAGAGTGACAGGAGAGGCAGACAGCGAAGGAGGAGGGCTGGGAGATAGTTAGAACAGAAGACAAAAGTTCAGAGCTATAAAAATTCGATAGCCTATGGCGACGAGATCAGGTGGTTTTTCTTCCGTACAAAACATTAAGCAAATTTAGCGAAAAGTATTATTTAGGGGTATATCTATAAAGTTTATGGAGGTACGCCTCAAATGATCGTGCGAGAAAAATGCTTCCCCATTAATTGCAGCTTAAAAACGTTGAAGTGAGCGAAGGGCAGACATCAACCGAAGTACTTGTGAGGTGCCAAAGACGGATCTCCATCTAGGAGTGCTAAATGAATCTCTATTTGAATCGATTTCATTTATTTTGTGTAGAATGAGAAGAATGGAAGTACGATTCATTAGTGTCATTACTACAGTTAGCTTTGCTATTGCTTAGCTACTTATTAGAGCTTCGTATACTTGGGAAGAAGTTTCTAGCTCTACTGATTTGCACAGATCCGAGGAATCTTCCACAGTTCCTTACCGCTGAAAATGTCTGTCTTTAGTGGCTGTATTTTCCATTCCTACTCTCTGTATTCATCGCCTATCCACAGATGAATGCCACAACTAGATTGAAACTTCCCCGATAGAGTGTCGTTCCTTCACTTAAATTTATTGCCTGGCTTTAGTTGCATATAAACTAAGGCTAATTTATTTCAAACGGCGGATCTATTTCACTCACTCGTGTAGTACCGCATCCAAATTGTCACTCAGCCGTCAATTGTCGTGCACCTGCCACCCACTCTCGCCTACTCTCTCTTATTCCCACTCTGCTCTCTGAACAGTCCCCCCCTATCCCACCCCAATCGCTGCAGTTTTTTTTATTTTGCATTTTACGATTTTTCGTTGCGGATAAAGGAGAGAGAGAGAAAGAGAGTGGTTGCCGTTTGAAAGTTTGAATTTCCAAAAGTTTAAAATTACAATTTAATTAAATTTCACACCGCTCCGCCGGCGCCCACCCCACACACCGAAAACCACCTACAAACCGCAAACAAAAAACAAATCCTTTTGCAGTAACACGATGTTGGTGCCTTCAAAATCCAATAAGTATCCAACAACAACAACCAAAAAAAACAACAAAAGTTAACGCAACGTTTTTAAAACACTAAAAATAACAATAATCAATCCTCATAAATAAAATAATAAAAAAAGAAGCAACACAAATTCGTTAAAAAATTTCTAACCAAAAGTGGCCTGCAAAACGAGGAGGAGAAAGCAACAACAAAAGAAGCAACCGAGAAATGTGATTCCCAGTGTGAAATGTAAACAAAAACGTGAACAATTCTGTTTGATTATTAGCCAAAGCAAAGCCAAGGCCAAAAGCAAACCTACAACCAAAACCAAAACCAAAAGTAAACCAAAACCAAAAAAACACACAGAATAAATCAAAGCAAAAACCAAAAGCAGTGGGAAAAGTTCAGTAGCCAAATGGAAATCAAGGAATCATCAAGCAAATCAAACAGCAGACTAGCAGCAGCAGCCACTAGCGTGGCCAATGATTAAGGGCCGGGATTGTTAGCCGTTCCGTAGTAATCGTAGCAGCATCCCCCCGTCCACCACCCATACACACCACACCATACCACACACGCCGCCCCCTTTCGCCGCGCTCGATGCCCGGACAGCAGACGTTAGCGCAACAATTATAGAGTAGCAACAGAGCAGCAGACAACACCAGCCCCCGCCAAGACACAACCCCGACCCATCCACACACCGACCCTCACATCATCATGGACATCAAGATTGAGCAGCAGCAGCAACAGCAACAACAACAGCAGCAGCAGCAGCAAGTGGAGCTGGGTCCCTGCTCACCCTCGGAGGTGCCCAATGATCCTGGGTAAGTGTTTTACTCTTTTCTTAGCAGCCCTTCTCAAGGGTCTAGCGGTGTGTGCTGGAAGTTTGTGACATTCTCAGAACTTGGAAGATATTCCCCTTATTCTTTGGACATCTACCCGTACATATGGATGTGTATACATATATCCTTATATTATCTATTAGATCAGTCTGTTCCTGCATCCATTAGTTTGATTTTAGATCCCTAAATTCGTTTGCTCTGTGTCGCTTCCATCATTCGTATCTTTGTGGTAATACTCCAAACGAGCTCTCCAAAATTTCAATCAACAAATTACGCCTCATTAGAGTTTATTTTAAGGAATGTTTTTGCTTCGATTTCTATAACAAAAGTGTTGCCTAATAACGATTGGATTTTGAAAATCTCTTTAATCTCCACAAGTCCCAAGTTTGTACACAATCTGAATAACTTTGAGGATCATCAGAATTCTCAAAGCTTCTTGTTCAAATTTATTTTATTTACTTTTTAAAAATTATTTAAAATTCACATTAATTTTTTTATAAAATTTCTTGGGCATAGGCTTACCAGCTTTGAGTGTTTTTTACTTTAGCCATAACAAATCATTGGAAAATACATATGTTCACATCAAAAACCTATTAAAAATACCCTGAGAAGAATTGTGGAATTTCTGTAAAAAAACAATCAAACTTTGCCACAAATCTGAGCCAAATTCCACTGCTAATCGTACAGTCAACGATTGAAGATTATCCTCGCTAAGAGTATTTAATTATTTGCTCACCGAAAAATCTCTTGGCTGGCTTTCTTTAATGTTTTTCGTTTTGTTTTGTGTCTGAGGTCGTGGACGTGGCATTAATTGTTTTAGTTTTAAGTTTGTCATTATTGAAGAGCAGGAAATGGCTGGGGAGCAGCGTAAAAGGGGCAGTGGCAGGGAAAGGGGAAGGGGAAGGAAAGTGTGAAAGCAGTTAGAGCTGTTGACAGAAAGTTTTTCTATGTCAACTATGGGCTCCAGTCCAGTCCAGTTGAGGCTGTAACCAGGGCGGGAGTGCAAAGTCTGCGAAACTAATTAGAAAACAATTTGCCAAGGACATCAAAATTCAATTAAAGCCATTGAGTGCTTAGTGCTTTAGTGCATTGCAGTCACTAGTCTCCCGGCTCGGCTCGACCTGGCTGGGCTCTCGTCCTTCTTCTTCTGGTTACAGTTTATCATCGGTCCAGTGCCAGCCACTCTGCCACTTTGCCACTTCCTGTGTCGCATTTACTCTGCCCCGAAAATGGGTTAAGTTGTGATTGCGGCGGTGCGGTGTCATATGCAGCAGATTAATTGCAAGCTGCATTACTGATAATTTGCATCAGGTTGCAACGGCTGTGGGGGCTTGTGGGTGGGTGCCTGTGCTCAACAGCCAGGGAGCGAGAGAATCAGACAAACAAATGAGTGATCCCATGATTGGCAGTCGAGTGGCACTGCTGGCACTGATTGAAAGGTAATGATGATGGGGAGCCAGGGGCTAGGGGCGCGCACACACACACAAACAGCCTTTTGACGCAGTCCATGAAGTGAACAAATTATGAAAGGAGGAATCAAAGGGGAGCATAGATGGGGGAAATGTGTGTGTGCTAAGACTAGGGAATAAATATGAATGGGGAAATGTAATTGGCGCAAGGAATAGAAGGAATATGGAAGGGGCAGTCTAGTGATCTATGGGAATATTTACTTTAAAACGCATGCAACTGCCTCGTAATAGGTAATAAAACCCTTAAGTTTTCTGTTATTTCTACTTCCATTTTATGAGTGGCGCAGAGATGCTCAAAACTGAATAAAAATATCATAGATTTCAACTCTTTCCTCTAGAATCCCTCAAAAGTTCTCTATACGAATTTAACTACCCAAAAAGAAAAGCCATAAAAAAGATCACTTAATTCTATCCCCCCCTCCAGCACTTTTCTTTAGCTTTGCAACTTCAAACAAAGTAATTCTTAAATGTGAGACACTAATGGAGCGTTCCATAACCATCTCTAGTGTCAACCTGAATCACAGAGACGCTCCATCACATCGGTGGGGCGGGTGGAAGCCAGAGATTATCTTCATATGCAGGGCAGAGATCTGCTTGGAAAAGGGGCAGAGGAGGGATATGGGCAGTAGTTATGGCCATATGGCCCCCGTACAGCCGTCGCAATCCATTGAACACGCAATCCCCATAAATTATGCAGTTCATGCATATACATACATGTGATACATAATTTCCCCCCTCCCCACAGCCTTTTGCCACTGCCACATTTTCGTATATACATACTCGTATCTATTATCGAAATGCTGCAAATTTCAGCACTCCACAAAGAGTGCGCGGCACATGGGACGGGACGGGAGGGGGGCCCATAGGCATTGGGATGTTTGATGCAGCAGCTCTTCTTGTCTATTTGCATTAGTTTTTGGCCAACTTGCAGCAGCAGCAGCAGCCACAAAAATAGGCTGGGGCATGTTGCATCTTCAAGTGGCAGGCAGGCAGCGCAGGGCAGAGCAGGGCAGGGCAGGCTACAGGCCGTAGGCTACCGGATAAAAGAAATGGATCACCTGCTGCTCGGGACCGATGCTGCTGCTGCTGCCTCCATCTCCAATGATGTTGGCAGGTGCCACACGGGCAACAGTTGTTGCAAACAGTTGCAGTCGGGTAAAAGTTTTGTGTGGCGTTGCGCGAATGGGAAATGCAGCACCTAGCAGCGCAGCGCAGCGCGAATGTTGAATGCATAAATCTTGAATTAAAGCAAAATACCTTTTGATGACGCTCCCCCAGATACAGATACAGATACAAATGCATCCGCATCTCTGTATTTCTTTCTTGTGTCTTCCACTCGCTCTCTTTATCTCTATTTCGGTTGTGCAACTTCGGGGGAGACATGCGAATACAATTCCATTCACAGTTTCGTTCACTGGCAGTCGGTCGGTCGGTCGGTGGCTCTGCTCTCTCCTCGCGGCGATCGCCATGGCTCAGTAAATTTGAACGGTCTCCCGGTCTCGGTACCGCCTTCCTGCTCATCCACTCTTTTTCTTTTGGCAACTTTATAAATATTTTGAAGGGCCTCCAACCCGTGGAAAAGTGTCCGAAAGAGGAGGCCACTGCAGGAGGTGGCGGCACATATTTTGCCACCGAAAAGTTAGAGTGCATAAGCGAAGGGAGGGACGCTCATTGGCCTCGGGGAAAAGCAGGCAACAGGATGAGGCGATCGGTGGCAGATGAGAGATCTTCTGCTGGCGCAAAATGGCAAAGTAAATAAACACAAAGGCGCAAGAAAATGCAATTAAAACCAAAAAAAGTAAAACACGCGCAACAAAACTTTGAAATAACTAAATAAATGCCCTGCTATTAATATAATTCACTTTGCCAATGTATTTTTAGTGGCAAATGCAGCAAGAACAACAAATGAGTGGAGGGCTGAACATTAGAGGTTGATCGATCAGCTGGATACCCTTTAGAATGAGGGGGATAATTGGAAAGAGTTGCCTTGTGGGTAGAAGAAAACAATTTTCTACTGCTTTTATGATATAAATTTGTCAATTTAGTTTAAGAAATTCAAAACAAAATAGAATTCTACATATAATAAAATAAACCATGAGATATCCATACCCTATTATGCTTCATTTAATATCTCAAATTCTTGAACAAACAGAGCATCAGCATAAGTAGTAATCTTTTTTGTTATTCATACACCTACAGGGTGTATTTGTTTTTAAATAGACTCTTCAATTATTTCTTAATTGCATGTTAGATGAAGCGAAAACAGCCACAAATTAAACGTTTGGTACCAGAAATCCTTCAAGATGTTGCTTATTCCGATAGCTGATTCTCGCTCCACATAAATATCCTCTAAAACGCATTGTACCCATTGAAATCTTCACCAATTTATCACAAAAACTCTTGAACAATCATCAGCTAGCAGAAGTTTGTCCTCAGACTATGAATCAACAAGTATTTTAGTTATTTTAGAGCATCCCCAGCCCAGTGGATTGTCTAGTTAATCCATCCCCTGCTACCCTCTTCGAATGAGGCACCAGCAGCAGCAGCAGCAGCGAGAACATGGGCTACGTACGACAACGGCATCCGCATTGGCATTCGAGTTCGACAATTATCCATTAGAACACTGACACGCGGCACCCAAAAACAGAGAAAATCAAAAGCAATGCAAACAACAAAACAACAAAACACACACAAAAAGGCAAAACAGTACACGCTCTCGTCCAGCGGCCCTTTCGAAAAATTTGGCCTAGGAATTAACAACAACAACGACGACGACAACGACAAGAACCACTGGAGAGGGAATGGGAATGCAATGAGCGACTGCTGCAACAACCGTTAGAGAGGTTGTCGTCATTCGCGCAAGGACGGGACGGGGCGGAGTGCGGAAGAGTTGGTTTGGCGGGGCAATGCAATTGCACCACTCGCTGCTCTTTTCATAATTGTCGTTTTGTTTCTTGTCTCTGTCTCTGTCTCTCTCCCGCTCTCTCGCTCTGCTTGTAATTGCGGCTTTGTTACGTTTCGTAAATTGATTCATTGTACAAACGTACTGACTACGGAGGAGCATGGAGCCACGGAAAACGGAGAGTGACCGGACCCCATACCCATGTCCATTCCCCATTCCCATTCTCATTCCTATGCCCATTTACCCAATCGTCTGTCACATCCACAGCGTACTTCTCCTGTTTTGTCTGATATAATTGCTTTCAAATGATTTTGTGTCGCTGTGTGTGGCGGCGCAGTTCCATATTGCCCCAAACTGTTGTTGTTTGCTTGTCATTGTCGTCGTCGTCCCCGTATCCCGCCGCCTGTGTCCATGTTCGTGTTTGTGCAGTTGGTTCGGCCAATAAGCTTTCATTTGGTATGCATAATGAGACCTGGGGCAATTTGACTCTGGGGCAGCCATTAGCGTAAAGTGCCAGTCGGCTTTGTTGCAGATTTTCATTTTATAACCAATAAGCCAGAAACAAAAACAAAACCAGAGACGAACAGATGCTGGACACTCGCAACACTGGCAGGATCAATCGATGGCTGTTTACCAACACCAAAGCGATAACGATAGTCTATTTTTTCGTGTGCGTGTGAGCGGCTGGTGCGTGCCGCGAGTTCCTGGACGTTTTTCCCTTTTTAAGTGTTTTCAATGTGTTAACATATTGCAAAATATTGCCCCTTCCAGGGGTTCAATGTTTGTTTGCTGGCGGGTGAGTTGTAATGGGTTTATTGTGTATACAAATAGGTAAATTCATGATTTTCGTTGAGACAAAACCTGCTGCTGCTGCCCGCAGCAGCCAGCAAATAACGGAACTTTGCAATGGAAGAAGGGGTAGCGTAGAGAGGGAGAGCGTGTGAGAGTGAGAAGAACCACTTAAACCGCACAAATAGCAAAAACTTTTGTATGCAATTCCACAATTGACATTATCAAAATTCAATTTATAATCTCATTGCCCGTCTGACACGCCATTTGGGGAAACCAAAAACTTTTCATTTGCTTTAGTTGCACTTTTAAGTAAACAGTTCGATTAAAACGGAGTTACTTGACATGAGATGGGAAAGAGAAAGAGAGGGTGGCCCAAGAGAGTGGAGGGAGACTTCAGGCAGCAGCTGTAGTCTCGAGCACAATACTTAGCCTAAAAAGTACATTTCTCTCTATGCGATTTTCTTTTGAAATCAATGCAAGGCTAAGGAAAGTTTTCCCTGCTGCTTTTCCTGCTGCTAAATGCAGTCATAACTTTTGGCAGCAAAATAAAAAGTAAACTCTTTTTCTGGTTAGGAAGTATAAGCCGCCGCCATTAGAAAATGACGTCGAATGGGATTTGGGTGGAACAGAGCACAGAGCACAGAGTACAGGAACAGGAGCGGGAGAAGTAGGCTGCCTGGGGAAACAGGCAGAAGGAACCGTTATATGTATGTAAGGTGTAGGCAAACATTATATTGGTCGCCTGGTTGCCGCCGCCGCTATCTACCGGCTCCGTTTCCTCCACCCGCGCAAAAGTGGTGCGGGCCGGCGTATGTTATGCAATAAACGATAAAAAAAGAAGAAAACTGCAAGAAATGGAGAAACGTAGAACTAAGTGGAAAAGGGGAAAGAGGAAAGCAGCGCAAAAGTTTTGCTATCTGTATCGCAGTCAGTCGGCACAATGCATCCTTTGAACCGCAAAGTGCAGCGGGTTATATGACCCATTCCCCCCGCCCACTATCCACCAAAACCCAGCACACAGCACCGCGCACCCACTCTCCCTCCCCCTCGTTCACTATTCATTATAAATTGCATGTACTGGTAATTGTGTTTGTGCTTGCAGCGGCAGTGGCAGTGGCAGCGGGCAGCGGCAGTAGAATTGCTTTAAATGAGCCGAAGCGTATCCCAATTTAGGCTGTGCCTCTGCCCCAGTGAACCTCTGTGCCCACTCTCCGTTCCCAACCTCCTCCATAGATGCTGATGACGTTGCCTCCAGACGCAGTCGCCGGTTGCTGTCGTCGGTCGCTGGGTCCGCCTCGGTTGGACCCCTTTTTGCTGTCTCTCCTCTGCTCCTCTCCTTCATATTTAGCTTTCCGCACGATTAAATCGATGCAACTGTAAAGTTCTTTTTCTATTACGCTTTTTCGTGCACATTCGCATTACGCACACTATCAAGCACGCACACACACACACACACACAGTTCCACCCACAAACACACGTCACGTCGTCCCGGCTTACAGTGGGTTACAAATGGCAATATTTGTATTTGTAGAAATTTGTGTGGAATTTTCCGGTTGAATAAATTTCAGTAAATAAATAAATAAATAATTTGAATTTTCTATTAATCTTTGTATGCGAATATTTAATTGGTGAACGGTAGTTTTTACATCTCCACCCACTGTACAAAATACACCTCCCATGGATATTCGATCATTAGTTTTTGTATTGCTATCACACTTGTCACCCACTGTACCATCTATCTCCCTCTCTCTATCTATCTCTCTGTGGGTGCGCTGCTGCTACATAAAACATTTGCTTCTGCTTCTGATTCTAGTTCTGCCGCCTGGCCAACATTTAGCCATCGTTGCCGTTGCCTGGCTTTGCCTGGCTTTGTCTGACGCTCGCTTACCGCTCACTCTCCACGCTCTCCACTATCTCTAAGCTCTCCACCGTTCAACGCTCAGCGGCTCTCCCTCTCCCTGACCATGGGTTCATATTTCTGCTCTGTTTTGCGTGTTTTCTCCACCCCCTCCTAATGCACACCCACTATGGGGATTGTCTCCCCTCCCGCGCTTAGTGTCGCTTTCACACACTCAGCCTCTGTCGGTGGTGGCCTGGCGCTGCCTTCCAATGTCTCAGACAATTGTCGGCAGCAGCATATTTATGCTTTGGCCTAGAGTTCGCCTCTCCGCTCCACACACACACACACAAACACACACCTCTGCATACTTCTAGCCCTGTCTCTGGGTCTGCCGCTGCTGCTCTCGATGCGTTTTAGTTTTGTGTCCAACGATTTCCGCTATCCTCTCTCTCTCTGCGTTCTCCACTCCACTCCGCCCTGCCTCCTCTCTTTACTACATTCTCTTAGTGAAAAGGTTGTAACCACGAAGCAATTGCAGTGGCTCTTCATCCATCCTCCCTCCCATCCTCCTTCCTCCTCTCTCTGCCCTTCTACCTCATGTTGCTTGTTCTGTTGTTGCTGGTGCATTTTGATGATGTTGTTGATAGCCGCACATGATAGTCATCAGGATAAGGGGAAGGGGGCAGGCACATCCCACATCCCACACACCCTAGCCGTGGGCATAACGATTTTTGAGCATATGTTTGCTAAGCAGGGAATTACAAACAATATCCTTCCCGTTTCGAGCCAGTAGGTTGGATATATTGGATGGGGATATAAAGGATCTAAAGCCATGTATGCCACGCGATCGCTTATTCCGAGGAATTCTCTCGCGCAGCAGCATACACGATAGAACTTTAAAGGGTATCAAAGTTTCGACCCGCGGAGAAGTCATCCGTTCTAACATTTTGTCACTGCTGCTGCTGGCTGCTCCTGGTTCGCCGCTTGGGGCCTTGCGGGAGTCAAATTGTCCAGAGGATTTTGTGGGGAATGAAAAGCAACGAAAATAATGAAATAAAATGTGCATTGGGTTTTACTCGATGTTGTGACTTTATGCAGCGCGCAGAAATCGCTTTATAATTTGCGTGTGTGTGTTTTATGGGGATATGGAAATCTGTGGCCGGAACTGCGACCTTAAGGAGTCACGATATAGCAAGATTTAAATCTGTTTCTATAGTCATCCTCCTAGGGCTACTTTCAATCCTTTTTTCGCCCATAATATTTGTTCTACCTTAAAGAAAGACTTTAAAGTTATTTAATGTTTCATAAATTCTGCTGTCGCCAGCCACACATTGTTGCATAATGCGGACTGTCCGCTCTCAAAAGCCACAACTCGGCGCCTTTTGGATGGCCTCTCCCTCTCTGCTGAGTGTCTCTGTCTGTCTGTCTGACTGTCGACCGTGTATGGTTCCCTTTTGGTGCCACTATATGCCACTCCGCCTCGCCACCTCCTGCTCCTCCTTCTGCCCCCATGTGTTGCTCCCCTTTGTTGGCCTCTCGACATAGTACTCCTCCGTCACCTCCTCCTCCTGCACCTTGTCCCGCTTTGGTCGCCGCTCACATAATTTGTCATGTGAAAAATTACTAAAGTTACAAGATCTGCACTTTTATTTCCATGTAAGCGGCATGGCATCCACGTCCACTTCCACGCAGCGGAGATGCAGCAGCAGCAAGAGGCAGCGCGTGTGGCAAGCAGCAGCATGCGTGTGTGGCGGAGTGGGGCTGCCCTCGGGCTGTTTTGCTATTTTTCTTTTCTTTTCGTTTTTTTGTGTTTTATTTATTTTTTTTTTCGTTACTATTTTGCACATTTTTTCTATTCAACAATGAAGCCACAATAGAAAACGTCAACTAGTGCAGGGAGAGAAGAGACACAAGAGAGAGAGAGAGAGAGAGAAAGGGAGATAGAAGAGAGAGCAGAAAGGAAGGACAGAAAGAGATGGTATTATATGCAAATGTAATGCAGAAGAAGCGAGAGGGAAACACTTGTGATGTGCATACAAAAGTCTGAACGGATTTTGAATGGCAAACAAGCGGCAAAGCGAACGTCAGCAGTGGCAGTGGCAGAGAATGAGGCAGCAGCAGCAGCAGCAGCAGCAGCGACAGCGGCGGGCGTCAAGCACAAAGCCAAAACCTCGCTGAACGGAGCCCGAGACCGGGTCCGGGCCTGGGCACGGGTACGGGACAGGCACTGGGACAGGGACAGGGCACATGGGCCCGTGAATGGGGCGATGGATGACGACTTGCGCATGAATGGCCCAAGAGTGCTGCTGCTGCTGCTGCCCTCCCATAGGGTGGGAAAGGGGCGGGGGCGAATAGAGAGGGGGGCACGGGTACTGGATAGACAGACGAAGGCCTATAGAAAAGTGACGTGCTCTTTACAATTATTTCGTAATGCAAGCAAATGTGACCGAGCAGCAGAGTAGCAGAGCTGTAGACCAACCACACCCCACCCGCACCCCCACCCGCAGCCGCCACGGGGAGCCGAGCCACAGAGAAGCAGCGGCCATAGAGAAGCATACGATAAAAGATACACTCGACAAAAAGATACAAAACTGCAAGAACTGGAATAAATTGATAGATAGAGATTGATTAGGGGCAGAAATCATTCAATAAAACGAGGCAGATCGAAGTAGAAGATCGCAGATATGCTGGGAAAATTATCACGGATTGAAGGATGAGGGGATTGAACTGGATTAGCAGTTCCACCTATCTCTGCTATCTACTCTCTGCTCTCTCTCATTGTTCTGAAGGATCTGTGTGCAGGGATTTGATTCTGCAAGTGCAGATTAGAGTTTGGTGGCAGAGGCATGGCATTATCGCAGGCGGGGGGTGGGTGGCAGGCAGCATCTTCTTTCCACGCCACCCCCTCGCCTATCAACGCCCACACGCTCGTGGCTTAGGCAGTGGGTGACAAATGCCAGTCTCTTCGGTGGTTGCACTACTAATCGGACATGTTGCGTTGACTTGTTTATGACTCGTAAGCTTAGTGCAACCGCCCCAACCTCAAACCACTCCCCAATCACTCCCTTTCCCCACTCTAAGCCACACCCAACACACTTTCCCCCTATCACACACACACACACACACACACGAGGAAGGAAGGATTGTCTGTGTCTGCGTAGGTGGGGGACTTGTGGGAAATCTGTAAATAGCTGCGAAAACTGTAGTATAAGCCGGCAATGCCATGCCCCAAAGGGGTGATGGCAGGAGAGGCGAGAGAGGCAGGAGAGGCGGGAGAGGCAGGAGATATGTTGTAAAAGACAAAAGGCAAATGTCATCAAAGCTCTCTGTGGTGGCACCCGCGGGATTATGGAATGGAACTATGAATGGGGAGTGGGGAATGGGGAGACACACAACCCAATGGGAATCCCAAAGAGCCCAAAGGAAGAGATAATCGTAGGAGGTAGCAGACACCACTGCGTATGCGTAATCTTTTGCAATTTCTACAACACTTTTCCAAAGCAGGGAGAAAACCCATACGAAACGAAACGAAACGAATGAAACGACGAACGGAATGAATATCTCTCTTTAAATAGTATTCAGCGTTGACTTTGACACTTTTTCCCTCTCTGCCCCCGTCGTACAGCCCCACAGCCCACAGCCATTCCTGCCACCCCAATCTGTTGTATTTTTTTGCAAAATTACGCGTCACACAGCTGGACGCTGAACGTTGCACTGCTGGTGGTGGCTGTGGCTGGGGGCGCAGGGTGGGAGGTTTCGTACTGATTGCCAGTGTGGGACAAGGTCGCGCGCATTATTTGGTGCACTCGCAAATGGCTGGCCAGGGAGCTGTGTGGGGGTGGGGGCACGGGGGCATTGGGCAGAGAAGTGCGTTCGAAGGTCACCTGCGGTGCACAACCCAATGGGGGACAGCGGCACCCCCATAGACAATGCTGCAAGGCAACAGCAGAAGAGAATTATCATGAAATGAATACAAATATTTGTGGATCAGTCAGCATCAGAAAAGGGGAGCACAGCGCGGTAAGTCCGAGGAGGGGTAGGGTTGACAAATTGAAAATCAAATGCTGATGAATGATGAGATCTCTCGAACAAAAACAACAACAAATATGTAATGTGCCGATATATGGGAAGAAAAATATAATGAAAAGCGAGCGAATCGATGAAAAACTTCCAAGAGCCACTGGGAAATGATGAATGAGACTGAAATTTGGTTTAAAAAAAATACAGAAAAATGTTCAAAGAATTTTCACCATATTTTCGTTTATATTTTTGACCATATTTTCCCTCCCGCCCGCACCGCATCTTCTCGTAGCTGTGTTTAAGTTTTTTTTCCACCACAAGTTTTGGCCGATATCTCTGCTTTTCCATGAAGATTGATTATTTTGCATGGGAAAACTCAGTGAGTTGAGAGTTCCCCCAAGGAGAGCTCGTATCGAGAACAGTTGGAAAATCGCTTTGAAAATGGCTAGGAAAATACCAAAACATTGATTAATGACAAATTGTTTGCCAGAGTCAAAGTTTTTTTCTACCTTTGCAACCAAACAAAGAAAAAACAAAAAATACTAGGCCTATTTTCATGAAAGGGGTGTGGGGGGTAGTGGGATCGTAACGAGGGGTTTTTGCAGTGCCGTTACTTTGTGTGCCTTACCCTAACCCTTCTTACCCGCTTTTCCGAACCATTTTCCAGCTGCTTTTCCTGCTTTTCTTGTTGTTGTTGTTGGACGCTTCTTCCGTTCTTTGGTTTAGTTTTTCTTTTTAGCTTACTTTAGTCTTTTGTTGGTGGCACTGCCACTGCTGCTGTTGCAGCTCTTGTTGTTGCACATTTTATTAACATTTTCATTTAGTTGTAGCTCTGTCTCTCTCTCTCTCTCTTTCTCGCTCGCTCGCGCTCTCTTTCCCTCTGGCAGTCGCTCGTTTTTTTGCCGCCTTGTTTTATTTTGCTTTTCATTGCAATTTGTGTTTCTATGCATTTTTGTGTGTGTTTTACATTCGTTTTTCGTGTCGCCGCCAACATTTGCCTGCTCTCGCAGTGCATTTTGTTTGCCCCACCCCCCGCCCACTAGCGCCTACCCCTACTCCCACCATCAGCCGCTGCAGCACCCTGCTGCACTCCTCCAGCCACTAACACTGGGTTGGTCCACTTCCAGTTCCACTTCCCTTTGCTGCCACCGTTTCGTTGTATGTTGTATGCCACTGCCACTGTTGCGCTCTTTTGCAGTTTGTTGAAGTTTTCATAATCATTGTCGTCGTCGTCGTCGTTGTTACTGCCGCCGCTACCGCTGCCGCCTACTTTCGTTTCGGGCACAGAGCCTTTGCCTTTTGTTTTCCCCCATACCCTTTTTTTTACCCTTTGAAGGGTAAAGTCCCTTAGTTGCTTAGGAGGAGTTTGTCAAAGGAAAAAGGAGTCTTGCAACTGTTGTGGATTGGCCTAAGGGAGAGCTTTGATTTTTGTTTTATTAAATGCTATTTTGTACACAGAATTTCGTAGCTTTAAAGGTTTTAGATTGCAGATTAAAGAATTCAGTGGCGTTTAACCGCCTATGCTACTCAAAAAGATAGAGATGATTCTCTGAGAGAAAACTTATATCAAAATAAAATATAAAATAAAATAATTACCCTGGATAATATTGCTTACAAAATTTATTTGAAACCAAAGGAAACTCTGAGCAATTTCTGCTTCTGATGTTGCCCTAAAATACGCTCTTTAACTATATATTTTTTAATTACACAAATTTCTATCATTCGAATTTTGTCTTAAAAATAATAAATACACTCGAATAATGAAATTTTTCATGAAATTCGTTCTCTAATTTAAAGAGAGAGCATCCAATGCTTCGCACAAAATCAAAGACAACAAATGTTGCATCTTTCTTTTTGTTTTGTTGCATAAGCCATGGGTCTGGGTCTAGACGGGCAAAGGGTGGTCGGGGTTGGGGAACCTGTGGGAGAGTGAGTGGGTGAGATTTTTGTTCCAGCCTGAAAAACAATGCCCGGGAAAAGCGGCTTATTTTCTATGATTTAAATAATGATGAAGACAACGAGACAACAGACATCATCATTATCGTCAAGATGAGCAAGTGCAACGCTGTCACAATGCCACAATGGTGCCACAACAGACGCGACACACCGCTGGAAGACTTCCTTGTGCCTCCTCCAACTTGGACATTGGCTCGGGCATTGATAAGAGATCTTTTTCTATTTCTGCCACTTACGTACAATGTGTGGCCATAACATTTATCTAATTTCTTGCTGCTGCTGCTGTTGCACATTTGCCTAAAGTATCATTTATCATCTCCGTTCTCTCTCTCTTTCGTTGCAGCAAAATGTTCATTGGCGGCCTCAGTTGGCAGACGAGTCCAGGTAAGCCTCTCACTCTTTTTTTGGTTTTGTTTTGTTTTTTGTTGTTACTTTAACTGAAAGTTAACTGACAATTAGCTGGCGGCTGCTATAATTTGTGGAGTGGATTCATTCAAAAGGGGGTCGTCACTATTAACATCTGTGATGCTCTTTCTCACTCCTTTGCTAACAAGAGACCCAGGAAATTGCTGCAAAAATAACTAGAACATAAAAGAAAATAAAAGAAATAAAAGAAAATCAAAGAAAATGTAAGAAAAAATACGATAAAAGACCTTCTGAAAGGTTTTCTAGTTGGTTCTTTGTGCCTAAACATTATTTTGCTTAATTTCTGAAATGTAAAATGATATATCTAGACAGATCTACATATATAGATTTCTCTCAGATCAAATGGAAACAGAAGCTCTGCCACACAGACCTTCCCAAGGTTTTTCCCTCCCCTCTCTCGTTGTATCGTTTCTATAGCTGTGAAGCGGGTTAATCAATTCTCTCCCTCATTCACACACAACTCGTGGCGGAGCGGGGGGAATGTATCTGCTTGCCGTACATCTAGCTGAATATTGTATCTCAATTTGAATTGCCATACGAATTGATTCCCGTTTTTCATCAGTTTTTGGCTTCGTTTGTGTGTGTTTGCTGTGTGTGATTTCTCATTGAGAAAACAATGAATCAAGAAATGGGTGAGAGAAGCAGGAGAAGCAGTCGGAGCAGGAGAATCAGCAGAAGCAGGAGATGGGCGGCATGCAGGGGTCTTTGCCTTTAAATTGAAATTGTAATTGATCAAATGCTTGAGATTTGCTCCCTTTTTTTTTGGTTTGTGTTCAATTGTGTAGGCCTGGAAGATACAAAGATACACAGCGATACAGCGCGATGCAAATGGGGGCACAGGGGAGTGAGGTATGCATGCAGATATGTGTGGAAGTGGGGGGTGAGTGAGTGCTGAGGAGGGGTTGCGCTCTGCCGCATAGTTTCATTAGGCTAATCAAAAGGCAAGAACCCAACACAGCGCCCAAGCATTCATATTAACCAAATTTTGGATGGCACTCCAACAGAGAAGATACAACAAAAAAAAGAAATAGGAAAAAAACGAAATGGAAAGATGTACATGTATCTGTATCTGTGCGAAGGGCAGAGATTGCAACAGTCGTCTGGCAAGATGCGCTTGCCTTTTGGGAGCCCTTAGAGCAGAGCCCTTAGAGCCGCCGCCAACACACATCTGCAGTGCACACTTACACACGCAATACAGATGCAGATACATAGATACATTCGCTTTGTGTTGTTGCTGCTGCTGCCGCTGGCGTTGGCGTTGGGGTCGAGCGCGCCTGTGTTTTTGTTTAGCGAATTTGTTGGCTCCGCCCATCATCAGAGTGCCACACTCGCGTCGTTCTGTCCGTCCGTCCGTTCTGTCCGGGGCATTACGCTAACATATTATAAGCTATAGCGCATATCTGCACACACACACACACAACACTCACAGCTACAGACACAATCACACATATGCGGCAGCAATAGTTGAAGAGTCAATGCGGTCTTTGGGTTTGTCTCTTTTTTCTCAGGTTTTGTTTTTTTTGTTGCTAGTAGGTCTATGGCGGGAGAACGGGGTGTAGGGGTGTAGGGGGAGGTGGAGGTTTTCCTGTACCTGTGCCAAAAAATTTTCAAATTTTCAAATGGCTTCTTCAATACCAGCCCCCCCACGTACCCCTCGTCCCTTTGTCGAGTGTAGTGTGTTTTTGCCTTCTCTTGCTTCTCCTCTCCCTCTCTCTCCCACTGTGGCTCTCCCTCTCGCTCTCTCTGTGTCTCACTTTTGTTATCTTTTGGCCATTTTTCGGACATGTGTATGTGTTTGTGTGTCGTATATATTTTTTTTAATTTTTATTTTCGCTCTTGGCAGCCGCCTTTTGGTCCTCCCAATGGAGCTCTGCCTGGTAAATTAGCCCCAAAAAACACCCCACACACACACACACACATGTCACAAAAGCCTGCCGAAAAACCCGCAAACGATGGGCGTAAAAAAGTGTCTCTTTCTCTCTCTCTCCCTATCTCTGGCGGTAGGAGACTCCTTCGAGACATGGCCAAGAAGTCAATTGGCATGGAATGGAAATCGCTGGCTCTGGCGCGGTCAATGAGTGGCACGTGCAAGGGGGGTGCGAGGGGCGTATCGGTTATCAATTGGTAATTTAAATAATGACCCAAAAAACTGCTAGACAATGGAGTTGATTGACCCAAAAACCTGGGAAAAACAACAGTCACATTCATAGAGGAAATGGCTCTATGAATGCCAATTATCAAGCTACCCCGCATACATATTTACGTATCGGCTTAGGATTGTTAATAATACATTTGTTTCTATTGGTTTCTATGCCAGAATTTGGTTTCCTTCGTCTCAACTGAAATAGTCAGAGAAATAGTGGAAATTGGGCAGCGAAAAATATAATCAAACGATTGCAGCAGAATACGAAATTAAAACTGAAAATTAATTATTTATTAATGGGTTAGGCAACGGCTATGAACCGATTCTAGCAGAATTAACTGCACAGCCTCAAATACTTGCCGCGATTCACGACAGACCCGAAAACAATTCAATTAGCTAAGATTTCGGACTCAAAGAACCCAAAGTCCGAGCCTCAGACATCTCTCTGCTGGTGCTGCTGCTGCTGTGTCTTGTCTTTGATATCGTTTCACCCCCGCACGTGGTGGCGGGGGCTGGCTTTTGTGGCAGGTCCGGGCACTGCAGTTGTAGTTGTTGTTCCTCTTGCCTCTTGCTGTGGTTGTTGAGCGTTCCAAGTCTCTCACTATCTCACTCTCTTTTAGGCTTGTGTCCTGTTCTGCCATTGAAGGCGCACTGGCACTGGTGGCAGAGGCCGGAACAGTCGGTGCTGTGCCTCAAGTGGGCTGCTTCCACTCGCGCCAAAAGCTTATGCTTTGGATTTTTCGCAGCTATCGCCACTCGAGCACACAGTTGCACCAAAACCAGCCATACGAGGCATATGGCATGGGGCATGAGGAATGGGGAATATGCCTCTCCTCCGCTACAGTACACACTCGAAATTTGCTGACAAAGACCTAATCTAGGGCGTCTATAAACATGCGCATGGGGTGGGCTGGAGTGGGCTGTGCTGGGCTCGGCTGGGCTGGGGGCTAACAACATAGTTAGAGGCTGCTTTAGACAGGTCGACGACGGCAGCAGCACAGGCAGCAGAGGCAGCAGAGGCAGCTGAGTCTGTGGAACGTGTTGATAACTGCAGAAGATGTAAAGGAAAAGCATCCGCATTGCAGCCTCAGCTTCTTAGCCACTCATAAAAGCGTTTGACTCTAGCTTGTGCCCCCGAAAGATTTTTAATGATTGGCACGATTGTCTTGCAGCTACTTAATGATGTTCTTAGGTGCCACCCACCCATCCATGCATCGCTCCTGCAGCTGTGCCTCTTGCCTCGTTTTTGTCGTGTCAACTACCATGTCACGTCATCTATAACTTAATGAACTTTTGCCAGAAGCGGCAGCCCCCTGCCACACTGCTTCTTCGAGCTCTCTCTCTCTCTCTCTCCCTCTGTCTCTCGTTCGTTCGTAATTTAATTTTAATTTCGCAAGCAGTTTGCTGGAAATAATTGTATGTGCATTGACGGAATATACGTATTTGCGCTGCTATCGCCTGGAAACACTCGTTACGTTACGTACCCACCCGACGGCAGCTCAGAACTCTGACGCTGTCGCTGCCGCTGACTCTGACTCTGACTTTTGGGGCTACGGATTTGTGGATTCAGAATAGAGTTCGCTCTGTCTCTCTCTGTCTCTCTGGCACATTCAGTGAATTGAAAGGCCGCTGGGGCTGGGCTTTTGTCTCAACGCCAGACGCGGGTGCGACTCGACTGCTCTGCTGGCTGGGCTACCTCTTGCTGCTGCTGCTGCTGCTGCTGTCGTCTCTGATTTTGTGTCAATTTTAACAACATTTTTCGAAATACAATACGAAACGGTTGTCTCCCGTCAGCCCCGTCTCTGTTTTGCTTTTGCTATTTTGGATGTGCGTTCAACTGAAATACTATTTATATATGCACTAAAGATACAGATACTCTCGGTATCTGTATCCGCAGTACATTTGCATCTGCAGCAACAGCAGCGAAGGAGATGCCCCATTACTCATGCAACAAATAACCAAATCAAAAAAAAAAGGAAAGGTGAATTGAAAGAAACGAAACGAAACGGTGGAAATCTATGCACATGGAAATCTAGCCATCCATCCGTCGTATCGTTCGGTATGAAGAATGGAACCTGAGACACGGCTACGGCTACGGAATCTACCGAATATACTTTGGGCAAATAAATATGCATTTGCTCTCCACGCTCGCCTTTTATTATTATTACTGTTTTTACTGTTGCTTTGTTCGTGTGTGTGTTTTTTGTTTGTTTGTTTGCCTGTCAGCTTCAGTGTCATGCAAATGAAAATGAAGCCCGCCCAGCCTTTCAAGGAAAACAACTCTCTCTCTGGCTGCCACGGATGCCTCCGCTTTTTGTTTGCATCTGGCATTATGACTGTGTGCCTGCATATATCTGGGGGCTTATATCCCTCTGCACCCCCACCCCCTGCAGTCCTACACTTTTTGCCCTTTGACGCCGCCGAAATTGTCCAGGTAAAGTCAATAGATGATGTCCTGAAAAGAGTTCCAAAGGTTTGCACATGCAAACAGAGTTGGGTCCTGGGTGTGGGTTCGAGACGCAATTGAGATGCTGTGGAAAGATGCCGCTTGAACGGTTTATGCAGCACGAAGCGAGTGTTTTCCTATTAGATCACTAAAAAATACAAGAAAATGCACTGCTGGGGGGCATAAGTCAAATATTTAAACATCAAAGCAGAAAGTAGCAGAAAAACAACAACAACAAAAACGAGAATTTTATTTTTTTTGTTTATTACTGTACTGAAGATTATTGAGAACTGAAAGGCATATAAAATAAGAATTAAACAGCCCAACGTATTATCGCGACAACATGCAAGAATTGGCTTCGAAAAAGTCCAGAAAAAGACAGAAAATTGTTTCGTGGTTCGGGGTTTGAAACAGAACAAAAATTTGTTCCTAGCGTTTTTTTGGAGATTCAATAAATCCGTTATGAATCAGCTCTGAACCGGTTATGGCTTATATCAATTTACGAACTCGATCGAAACCTTTAACTATCAATCTTAACCAGTTGGAACGCGCCCTAAACAAAGTTGCGATTGCCAATCCCCATTTCAATTTGCATGGGCTAATACTTCCTGTACATTCCAGTAGCGTGAGAGAGGGAGGGGGAGAGAGCGAGAGTGGAATTCAATCAGGAAACAAACGATGATGACAAAATATTCTTGTGCGCTCTGCTCTGCTCTACGCTGCTGGGTTCTGCATATATTTAAAATCTAAAAATTGTCAAATTTTTCAGAAACAGAACCGCCCAGGTGGGCGGTGACTTCAGGATGCAGACAGACAGGGAGAGAGACAGAGAGTGTGTGAGATGAGCGGCAGGGGGAGTGGGGCATAGCCGTTGCTTCGTTCGATTTCCTGATTAATTTATGGCACTCGAGAGAGTGCGAGGGAGAGCGCAAGAGGCAGTTAACAACAAATTGCCGCAAGCAGCCGTCGAAATTGAAAAGCTGGCAGAAAAAACACACAGAACTGAGGAAAATCAAGGAAGAGAAAATAAAAATTGTCAATAAAATAAGTGCCGGACGGTTGGGCCAAGTCCTTAAATATCCATCCAGCCATTGCCCCCTCACTCACTCCACTCTGCTCTCTCTCTGTGTGTCTCTCTCTCTCTCTCTCTCTGTGTCTCTCTGTGGTGCGTCCATCAGTCAAAGTTCAGTGGTTTTTGCCTGCTTCTTAGCATTGAATTTGTCCGTGCAACATTTCCTGTTTCGCTTGGCAGTCCGTTGACTGTTGCCCCCATCCCTTCCCTTCTCTTGCCCCATCAACGCTTCGCTGCTATCTTTGGCGATGTTGTTGCAGCAGGACGACGCTTCATATTCTTTTGAATGTGATTATCCCTGAGGCTCTGTGGCCACATCGCCTGCTGCATCTTGGCTTTGATAGAATGCCACCACAGCCCACCCCCGGCCGCTCTCTCCGCTACACTTTTTTCTGCATTGCATTTAATGTCCTGCAAGTTGGCCAATGGCTTGTCCTGCCTCGCATCTAGTGTTTCTCCTGCCGTGCCTTGCCCTGCCCCTGCTGGTGTCCTGTTCTCCTGTTGCCATCGTTTGTGCCTCGTTTTGTGTTGACTTTGGCACGAGTTTGGTTAAAAAGTTCACACATGCCACACAGACTGTGTGGCTCGTTTTTCAACAGTGTTGTTGCGCCTTTGGTTTGGTTTCCTCCTCCTAGACCTAGACACGTCTTCTATATCCTTAGAGGCACAGCCAGGGAGAGAGTGCGGGCGGAGGCGGGGGCGTGTCTCTGTTGAATATTTACACAAGTGACACTGGAATATACATATACAGGGGGGGGATATATGTGGGGATATGTATATACAGGGACTTGGAAGCAGCAGGCGCCTGCTCCAGCTCCTGCTCCTGCCTCAACAATTAATTAACTTGTACGAAGTATCAAAATGTCGTGTTGCCTGCCTTTGGGGCATGCACTGGAGATTGGATGGAAAGTGGAAGCAGGCAAGTGGCGCAAAAGGAACGAGAAAACAGGCTCTGGGGGTGGGGAGGGGGGCAATCGGGAAAAAGGAGCTTCAAGCTGACGCCTAAATGCATTCTACGTAAATTTTAAATTAATAAGCAAAAGCGAACCCCACCCCGCCCCACAGTAGGAGGAGGAGGATTCCAGATCCAGAAGGAGGGGGATTCCAGATCCATCCCCCCAACTGGATTGCTGCTGCCGCATGTGGCGCTTGTCATATGCCATTATTATGGAATGTTCATTCTGGCCTGGCCCAACTAATAGACAATTTTTTGGCAGCCAAAAACGGAACACGACAATGCAGAAACCCAAAAAAAAAACAGAGGGGGACAAGTGGAGGAGAGTAGAATGGTTGCCCCGTGCCACGGTGCCACGTTTTGAGGTAGATAGAAGGAAGACGAGGCCATGTCGTGACGTTGCCAAGGATTTGCTGCCTCGTGCTTCGCTCTGCTCTGCTCCTCTGCTCTTGCTCCTCTGTCTGCTCTGCTCTGCTTCGTTTCGTTTCGTCCCGTGTGCAGCGGAAGCATTTAAATTAAGGACGACACATTAAAATTATGCAATAACAACAAACTATTACTATTACTATTATTATTATTATTATGAAGATGGGAAAAGACAGAGAGAGAGAGAGAGGCGGGTATAAAATATAGATTAAAAAACCGATTTGACTAGCATTTAAGACTAAAGATGGGCAGCAGGCGTTGGTTGTTTAAGGGTAGTTTAAAGCTTGAACTTAAGTCTGAAAGTGGCCTGAAAGAACGGTGGAACACGGGTGGAACTGTGATAATTTTGGATGTGGGAGTGGCTGGGAATATTTTGAATAATTTTTGATATTTTGGTTGTTTTGGTATTTTGTTTTGGTGCAGCAAGAATTAATTTCAGCCAGACCTAGGAATCGAGAACTTTTGGAACCGATTATGAACCGGTCGGCTATGCCTTTTAATAATTGAAACACATCAAGAATTGTTGCCACCTTTAAATTAGTTTCTGGGCAATAATTAAGAACAATTCAGAATTAAATTCCCCCATAGAATTACCCCCTGGTTACCCCTCTGTGTACATAGTACTCCTCTCCTGATTTTCAATATTTGTGGTGGAAATATTTAATAAAATTTTACTCATTACACAGAGAGAGAAAGAGATGCGAGGAGACACCTCTGAGGGGCATGGTCCCAGTTTTAAGGGGCAACTTTTTAGTAGCAAAAGCCAAGAGATACTCGTGGAGGATAGAGCACATTTAATGAGCGTTCTGTGAGTGTCAACACCAAAAACTTGTAAGGGGCGGGACGTGTGCTGGTGTGGCAGAGGGGCCCAGACTGCAGGGTGCAGTGTGGATGAGTGGATGAGTGGTGTGTGGCAGGGTGGCGTCCTATCTTTTTTGGGTGCCTCTTCAGTCCCTTTTGCTTTTTGTCGGCTCGGGAAGTCATAAGTCGCAAGTTCCGAGTTTGGTCTAAAATAAGCCCAAAAAAAAAGGAAGACAAACCAGGCTAAAATGGGGAAAAGCAGACGAGCAAATATTCAGTCGAGACAGGCAGGAGGGAGGCGGAAGAAGGTACAATAGAGTCACCAGAGCTGCTACCACTGCCACTGCTGGGAGTCCTTCTGCTACTCCGAGTGCTCCTCCCGCTCCACCCCCCTCCTCCACCCACTGACGTCACAAACACACATTGGGGACAGCCCCCAACCGCCTTTGGAATCCCCCAAACACAGTGAAAGCCGGGGGTTATCGACTTTATGTGTTTGTTGTTCGGGCCAGGCCTTCTTCAGTGTCTTTTGGGCCTCCATTTCAATTGCAGGACTTGCTAGCTGCTGCTGCACCCCGATCTGCCAACCCCTTAATATTGGATCTACTTTTCTGTGTGTGTGTTTGTGTGGTCTTTGGTGGTTTTTGCTTGGCGGCTTTCTTTGCACAACTGCCATGATTTGGTGGCTACAAGTTTTCCTCTTCGCTGGGGCCATCTTTGAGCTTGAGGTTTCATAGCGGGGCGGGACAGTAACGGGAGTCCACTAGCTGCCCAAAGATAAGATTGTTTTTTTGTTTGGGTTTGGGTTTGGGTTTGGAAGGTTTGGCACCAAAAACGAACCAAAGGTAAATATAGACCACGTTCAATATGGAAGCACTGCCAGCCCTACCGCTACCCCTGCCCCTGCCGCCATACATTCTCATTAGAACTTTCATCCATCCATCCAACCATTCTCTTTTTTCTGCCTCTGAATTTCACACCCGGAGAAACCAACCGCAGGAGCAGCGAAGGAGCGACAACTTTTGGCTTTCATTGTTTCCAGCTCGTTGGGCTCTTGCGCTTTTCCTCGCGCTTTTCCTCCGCTGCGAGTAGCTAAGTGACATTTTCCTCGACGATTGTTAACCAACGCGCCGCGCACTCTTTGCTGCTGCTGCCCTACCTCTGCCACATAGCTAGCACCCATTGTTAAAGGCCTTTGCCGGTGCCTTCCGTTTGCAGAGCAGTCAAATATATTGCCAACTTCCTGCCTTTGCCCCAAAAACTCCTCCTCCTCTATCCAACTGCTTTGCTTGATAGAAGGAACAGAAAAGAAAATGAAAAAAGCCCAAGAAAAATTGAGCGGAAAAAGGAAAGTTCAAAGCGTTTTATTGGATACCCTTAATGAAAGGTAGGGAATTATGTATGAGAGTTCAAAGGCCTTCTTTTTATATTCGAACTAACATTATGGCTTTAACATTAACATATACGAATATCCCCGTAAAAGGGGATTATTTTATATTTTTATATTTCGATTTATTATTTATTTATTTATTTATTTATTATTCGTAATGATATTTTAGCGCCTTAAGGCCAGTTTTTTGTAATTAAATCTCTCCATTTGTATTGAGTTTGTATACAAACATCTTTTTTCCTAGCAAAGTTTCCTTAGTATTACTATACAGGCAGAAGGATAGTAGAAAGAATGATAGCAGGCTGGCGCAGGATCACTTAGGATACCATAACTAGTATCCCCACATGTACATAAATTCATTTATATTTGTTTTCATCATCTCTTCTTTCCCCAGTATTTTGCAGAGTATTTTCGCGGATAAAAGATACGAACAATTCTAGAGAGGCTTTCCTGTCGACTGAGAGAGTCGACATCGATTAAGTTATTACGAAATTTGTGCGCTACGTGTCTTCCTTCGTTTTTGTGTGCCAATAGCTTCTTGCAGCAGTCACATACATACATACATGCAACTGTGTGTCTGCTTGCCTCGGTGTCTGTGTGTGTGTGTCTGTAGCTGAGCCTTCGTCTAGCCAAAAAGCCCACCCACAATCGGCCACAGGACCTGCCACGTAACTCCGTCTCTGTCTTCGTGGCACTGGCACTGCAACCCGGTGTCGTTGCCGTTGCCGTTGTCGGGTGCCGGTACCGGCCACTTTGCCCCGCTTTTCTGCTCTCTCTCTCGCTCTCTTTGGGTTTTCCCCACCTCATTTTCTTCCTCTGGTTTCTGGCCTTAAACTGGGTCACACACAAATTTTTGTAGCTCCTTTGCATAACCGAAAATTGTGTGTGTTTCGGGTTGTGTGGCAGCTTGTTGTTGTTGTTGCTGCTGCTGCAACTTGTGTGTTGTTATTATGTCAGCTGGCTTTTGGTGGGGCACGAGGTGGTGAGGGGCAAGCGGTAGCTCCGATTGACATGCGTTCAGCATGATGCCCATTCTCGTGGTGTGTGTTGCAGAACGTCTCGGGGTCATGTCTCGAGCTTTGGGGGCGAGGCGAGGTCAAGTCAAAGAGTGTCACAACATGTCTGCTTCCGGTACACAAACACAAACACACACACATGCTGCATGCCGAATGCCGCATGCCGAATGCCACATGCTCGCTAAGCACTCTCTCAGACAGTCAGAAAGGGGGGAGGGAGGGAGTTGTTGTTGTTGTTGCTGCTGCTGTGGCAAGGTGGCGCAGACAACGGTGTTGTTTACACATTAAAGTTGCATGACCCCGCCAATTGCAACTGCAACAGCAGCAACAACAACTGTGACTGCAACCGTGTAACGTGCAACTGCAACACGTTTACGTTTACGAAGTTGCAACGAAGTTGCACACACAAATCACACGACGGCAATCGTCGGTAAGCAGCGTCGCCACTCGCGGGGGTAAATCCCCGATTTAATGTGTCACCAAATGGAGCGAGCCGCAGGGCGGGGGGGGCTGTGCGTCCTGTGTGCTGTGAGGGCCAGAGGTCCTGTTTGGGTTCGCCCGTGGCACGTGACTAAAAGACGGTGCGGTCCAAACGGGGCGGCGAACGTGTGCCACATGCTGCCGCTGCTGCTTGCCGCTGGAGTCAGCTGCTTGCTGCTGCTGCCTGCCCCCAAAAGCCGCTCAAGCTTTCTGCTTGCGCTCTCTTACGCTCTTCCGCGCTCTCCAGCTCTCTTTGCCTACTCCCTCTCTTTGTGTTTGCTCTCTTAGCGGCACTCTTAAAGCTTTGTTTGATTCCCAGGGCTTTTCATTCATAAAAATGGCGTCAAGCTTTTTTCCACGCTGCACAAAAGCCACGACAGCTGGCGCCACTGTTACACTGCCAGACGACGGATGGAAGGAGATTTTTGGCGATGTCTTCAAGGAGGAAATGCGCTGCCTACGAAAATGAAAAAAAATGCTGAGGGGAGCTGCATGTCCCTGTCCCTGGCCTCTGTGTCCAGAGACTCCATGGAGTCCGTGTGTCCACATCCGCGTGTCCGTGTCCGTGTCCATGTCCATATCCGACGTGTTCGTGTCCGCCCCTAAATGTCAGCGCTTGTTTTGATGCAACCTCACGCGCCGTAAACAACTTATTATTATTGCAAATGTCTTTTTTTTCGTTGCTTTATTTGCCACTGCTGCTGGCCCTTTGCCGGCCCTCTCCCCCTCTCCCAGCTCTGTCGCTGCATCTTTGGCTGGCTTTCAAGTTGCCTTTTTTGTGTGCCACAAACATTGCCTTCACTCGTACCTCCCAAACGGAAACGCAAACGCAGGCAATTCTAGCGAAACTTATGGATACCCTGCAACGGGGACTTGGGGGAGAGAGGCTCTGACGCAGGCACAGGTTGGCCTGATATATCTCCCTTATATAGATCTTCTTTGACTCTTCTTGTTGCTGCCTAGGGTAGTCTCATAGTCCTGCATCCAGACCCCGCAACTCATTACTTACTGGCCTTTTTTTGTGTGTGTGTGTGTGTCTGCCACCTTTGTGTGCAACGCTGCAACCGGCACATTGACGTTGGCAATCTACTCCGGCGGATCAGTGTAGTGGGGGCACGGACTTGGGGCTGCTTAAGTGGCTCTCCTGCTACTGCTGCTGCTGCTTGGCCTCCGTCCATGTCAGATCTATCTCATTTGGCGGTGCCAAGTTTTTTGACTGCTACAAAGAGTCTCTCCTCCCTCCCCCTGCTAACGCTTCCTGTACACTTTTTGTGTGGATTGCATTGCATTGCAATGACGCCCACCAAAAAAAAAACACAAAAAAAAACACAACCACGCCTCCCAATTCCTGTCAAACTTTTATCTACGACGCCAGGAGGCAGCGGCAGCTTTGTATAATATTTTTGCGTTGTTTTTTTCTTCTCATTTTTTTGTGTGTATTTTTGTGGCTCTTATAAATCATAAATACATATTTTACGAGCTCGTTTCGTGGTCGCCGTGAACCTCACATTTCATTTGAAATAATTTGTGGCATATTGGCAATTATTCATTCGGTTTTTTTTTGCCTCTGTTCTGTTTGCCAGTCCTGCCGCTACATCCTGGCAGAACGGCTTAAGTGCCGGGCGAGAGATTGTTGTGTGATGTGTGGATTTTGTTCTGGATTTTGGCTTGGCTTTATCTTTCCTCAGCTGCTGCTGCTGCCTGCCTGCTTCTCCCCGTGTGACATTGCATAAAAGGTGGAAGGATATGCCATCCAGGGAGCTGGGTCTAGGGATTGTGGTCTGGTTGGGGGGTTTAATGGGGCAGCGAGGCAGAAATTGATTTAGTGCCTCTCGTAGAAGCTGCTGATAAGCTTCTGCTGGCGGGAGGAGTAAGAGCAGGCAGGATATTCATACATACATATGTATGTACATACATATTTATGCAGGAACAATAATAATGGAAATATGGAATATTACGGAAATTGCTGCCGATGGATAGACCAAGATATCCCGCCCATTGGCGAGAACAAATATTCAAGGAAAACTATGGATATGGCATTGGTTTTGGGGCAAATATTTAACAATAATTATTTAAGGCTAATAAACAATTGAAAGTGCAAAAGGTTTGTTCCAATATGAACAAGAGATGGCTGAGAAGAAAGAGGGAATACAAGAAATACACAGCCCATTGCATTTCGTTTGTGGTACTGCCTGGAGCGTAGTGCACTCGCATTTGTCTCATCTGCAGATCTTCATTTCATCTACGGAGAGGCCATGTTCCCTCCATGGCCATATGTAAACTGCTCTCGCAATTGCTTCGCTCCCGTTTCTTATCTTGATCATGTCCGATCATGTTCATTTCGCTTGTGAGCTGCGCTGTAAACTTGCGCTCTCTCAGCAACAACTATGCGCTGCACTCGGCTGAGACGACGACCACCGCAGTTGCTCTCAGCAAATACGAGCCCTCGTGTGAAGCGATAAGCAATAACGAAATGGAACTCCAGTTTGGGTTCTGTCCTTATTTTGCTTAGCTTTAATTTGAGCTGCACACCATCCTTTAATCATGTAGTTCATGTTTAGGGATATTTGCATAAAATTCCGTTCACTTTTATCTAATTCAAGTCCTGGCACTAATTTCTTTTTGGGTCAAAATTTTATTCTTTGCTATGAAATCTTCAGAAAATGGAAAACTTTAAATGTAATTACTAGGGAAATGTAAAATATATATATGTACATATGTTTTTATGAATATAACCATGTTACCTTTTAGCTTTTCATTTATTGATTTAAAAGGGGGAAAATTGTATAGAAATAATACATTTAAAATGAATCTTTCAGCTACTCTGAACTCTGATTCCATTGAACTTTCTCTTCCACATTCTGACCAAGAAAACTTATTCAATTTGTAATCCGCAAGATACATAGATATATCTGACCTTTACGCATAAACTTGTATCTCGTAGATACACATGACCTCCGCCACACTGGCTTTCGATTCCCCAGAAGAGCAGAATAACAACGGAGGAATAGAAATAGGGGAAAGGAATAGGAATACGCAATGGAGATGAAGAGGTTAACTATCGTTGCAAATTTGACTCGATTAACCTTTTCAATTGCAACCCCCCACACACACACACACAAACACATACTGATAGAAACAGAGTCATCAAGCTGAGAGGAGAAGCCAAATCAAATGGCTGGAGGGAGTCGTCGGTGGGTTGGTCGTCAATGAATGCTGTCAAAAGGCGTGGCAGCATGTTTCCCGCTCTCTGTGCATCGTTCTCTCCCACTGTCCTTCGATCTTTGTGTGGCTTCTCTTCTCCATGCTCCCATTCTCTATTCAATTCTGTATCAATTGCTCTGTGGGGCAGGTGTTAATGTATCTTTCAAATGTTGCCATTGAATTGAATTGAAAGTTAATTTGCCAATTGGTCCCACAGCACTCCCACACACACACACACACACACACACACACACACACAGAATACCAGAGACATGGGGCATGGGGCACGAACAGAAAGAGATAGATAGATGCATATAGTGTTGTTGCCAGCTTGCATTTTCAACTAGTTTTGCAAAGTGTGATTAAATGTTTTGTGTGTTGCAGCTTTCAGCTTTTGTTGCGTGTTTTTATTGCCACACCTCCCTCCCTGCACTCCCTCAAACAATGACAGGATCCAGAGGGGGGCTGGGGGTGGCATTGGCATGCACACAACATTAGGCAACACAACGCCGAGTCCTGGGCGAGAGTGAGGACATTTTCAAAATGTGCTGCCACAGACAAAGCCTCTTCCTTCTCCTTCTCCTTCTATGTTCCCCCTTTGTGCTCCTCTCTCCCCCTCACTCACTCCTTTGTCTCTTCTTTTTCTGCTGAGTTGCTAAAAAACTTCTTTTCAGCAAACGCTGCTCTGTGTGGACCTTCCTGTGTCCAGGAGAGTGAGGAGTGAGGCAGCTAGAGCTGGACTGTGGCGGAGGTGGAGGCTTTTGGGTTGTGTTGTGTTTGCCGCAAACAAGCAACGTGGCAGGACCGGAAAGGGGGTGGGTGGGGGAGGTACAGCAGCGGCAGGAACATCCCCAATGAAAGTGAACAAAAAAGTATCACTTGCTTTTTATTTTTTTGTTTTTTGGTTTTTTCCATGTTACACTTTATGCACCGTAAAAAATTATGCCTAAAGGATTGAAAAAAAATTAAAATTTGTATTTTTTTTTATTTTAATTTTATATCTATTTACGAAATGATTATAATTTTTAATAATTAATATTGTATATGGGCATATCCGGGTCGCGAACGTACGTTCGCACGCTTTTAATGGACAAAAGGTAGAAAACAAAAACTTTCCAAGATTTTTTTCGTTTCAATAGCATTTTGTTAGTCTATGCTTAGTGCAAATGATGGGGTTCATCGAGTTTTAGTTTTTAAAATAATTAAAAAACATGCGGTCGCGAACGTACGAAAATAGAAGTCGACTTCGACTTAATCTAGAAAATGCAATTATCTACGAATTGGAACGGAATATTCTAAAACGATAAATTGACTTTGAAGAGGATTAATGTATCTTTCTATAAAGTATTTTCATAAAATTATCTCCATTGGTTTAAAAAATTAAATTAAGTACCGGTCGCGAACGTACGGGTCGCGAACGTACGATTTTTCCATATGTATTTTAAATTTTTTCGCCTTACGTTTTCTCTGAATCAGTTCATATTTCCTTAAAACCAACTTATTACTCCATTTTATGTACGTAATAACATTTATAGTAAAAGAGAACATTTTATTTAAAATGAAAAAATAAATGATGACAAGAAATTTATTTATTTAACTTTTGTGGATCGCTTTTAATTTTATTGAGATATCGGGTCTGTTTTCCACTTGTTTTAGCCATCTACGAATATTTATATGGTGTTAAACAAATAAAAGTTAAAGTAACAAATAAAAAAATACTTACGGTCGCGAACGTACGCTACTTCGAAAATCAAAATAAAAAGTTTGGTTAATAGTAACCCCAAAGTTATTTTATATTTAAAATAGTTACACAAAACTTACTTTGCACATGCAGTTTCGCCACCTGCTTGCATTCAATGCGAAGCAATTACAATAAAATGATGTTTTCGGTCGCGAACGTACGATTAGAACATAGATAAGAAGCAAAAGAAAAATTAACCGTTAACTGAAGATTTTTTCCGTCTCTTTGCATTTTTCTTCTTAACAGATTGCAATAGAGAGATTTGGTAAAAAGTGCAAACATATCATATGTTTTGCATGAAAATAATAAAATATAAAAATGCCTTTAAAAAGCTAAAGTGAAAATACATTTTTCAAGTTTTGGCAAATTTTCTCATAAAACCACTGAGATATGCCATAAAACCATTGCATTATGAAAATTTCTTTATAAGTATACACAAAAATACGATGATTATGAACATTTTATTTTTCGGTCCTGGTTGCTTCCGGATATGCCCATATTCATTTGATAAACTTAAATTAATTTCATTATTTTTATAATTACTGTTTAATTTTTTTTTAAATTTAATTTTATTAATTTTTATTTACATTTAAAATATTTGTGCTTAAATTTGTATTTTATTGAAATTTGCATACGAGTATTTGTTGTTTATTTTCTCTGAGTGCAGCCAAGGCATCGATGGGGCCAGGGCGCAGCGGGAGTAGCAGCAGGAGAGAACGGTGCAGGCAGTAGGCCGCATGAATGTTGAATATGGAGCTCTCTGCAGCCGGAGGACAGTGGGTCGCCTGAATGGCCTTCCTTCTCATATTGCTCCTTTCTCTTCTTTAAAACTCCAATCTACCCCACTCTCGCCCACTCCCACTCACCCGCCCATGTGCCGCCCGCTGTGCACGCTAGGTGTCGCCAGAGCGTCAGCGTCAGTGGCAGTGGCAGCAGCCAAGGCGCGTTCGAGCATCTTCAAAAGTTGTGGAGGCAGCTGTAATGTTGCCTCAAGTGGCAGCCACCAAAACCGCGAAGAGCGTAAGAAGAGCAGGAGCCGTGGAGCGAAGGGGTGTGGGGGCGACCAACTCCAACTTTGGGGCAGGCCTGCCGCCTGCCGCCCTTTAAAATTGCTTTTGGCTTTGGCTTTGGCGCTTGTCCTCACCTGTCGCTTACCTCTACCTGTACCTGTTTCTGTACCTGTATTTCAATGTGTGGGTATATCTGTGTGTGTGTGTGTGTTATGTTTTGAATGAACGCCCGCGTCTTTTATCTTTTCATAAATTTTCTTGCTTTTGTGCGGAGGCTTACACCACTCCTCTTCACCCTCTTGCTGCTCCATCAGCTCTTTCCTCTCTGCTTTGCTCCATCTCCTGGCACTTACAATCACTTTTATTTCGCGTTTTCGTTCAAGTTTTTCCAAGTTTTTCTGCAGTCAAGCCAAGAAAAACAGCAACAACAACAACAGCAACAGCCACAACAACAGGAAGAGGAACAAAAATTTTAATGCTTACAAAATTTGAATTGAATTTGCCGCAAGCGCAGCAGCAGCGTGGCAGGATGGTGCAGGTTGTGCTGTGGCACAGAGGGGCAGTCCAAGGAGGATGCTCCTCTAAGCTCCGCTCCTCGCTACTCGCTTTCTCTTCTGCTTTTCATCTGTGTTTATGGATTGTCCTTTCTATTCTTTTCTCGCTCTCCTTTTCAACCAATTTGCATCTTTCTTTTTCTACCATTCGGATGCTTCCAGTCCCCCTTGCTCTTGCCCCATCTTCCATTTGGTTGCTTTCTCCTTCTCTTTCTCCAATTTGCCTTCAATTTAAGGACAACTTCAACTCCAGCTTTTTTCCATTTTCTTTGGCAGTGCGCGGCGCTTTACCTGTTTTTCTGGCTTTTCCCTGTTTTATTTTTCGCCTAGTTTTACGCTTTGGTTTTTCCGTAATCGTTTTTCCTTGAGGAAACCCAAGCACACACACATACATATATACCCCGCGCACACACAACAATGCCCCAAAGGCGACCAACTGCAATGTAACCGCCCAAGGGAGGGGCCTTGCCTGCTGTAATTGGTGTCCAGGGAGGGGAGGGGAGACTCGGGCGCTTTGTGGGCAGGAGGGTCGTGCAAATGTGCATTTAATTCGTGCGAAAATTGCGGCAAACAAAGGAGGAGAGAAGGCATGCAGCATGCAGCATGGGGGCCATCTAGAGGCATCCCTGGATGATGGATGGAGTTGCAAAAGCTTTTGATTTATATTGCCATCGTATGAGGCAGAGGCCATAAATATATGCTGCTGCTGCTCCTTGTTGATTATGCATTCGATGTGCATCGAAAACCTTTTAGTTTTGTGGCATGCCCCTGCCCCTGCCTCTGCCTCTGCGCCTGTGTGCGTGTGGCATGCGACAAGGCTGTGTGGTTCCAGCTTCCAGTTCCGGATGTTGTGGTAAACAACAGAAGGAAGTGCTGATGCTGTGTCCCACAGAATCAATTAGGAAGCTGAAAAGCAAAGCAATCCTCAAATTCAATTCCCCAACAAAAGGCAAAAACAAAAACAACAGAAACAGCAGCAACAAAAACCTATAAATTTGTAGGAAATTTAAAGATCTAAATGATATTATGGGCATATACATGGATCATGTTTTGGGGGGCAGGCAGAATTATTACACTGGCAATCTTCTTAAAAGTTAAAGGCATCGAAGGTAAATTATAATTTAAGACTTGAAAACAAATAAGGAGAATACATTAGCAGTTCCTTTCTTTGATATTCTGTACAGATTTAAAGACTTTCCAGCAAGAAATATAGATTTAAAAGAACTTACTGTAATTTTCCTTGAGCTAATGTGCTTTTGGTATTTTATTAACAGTCTGATAAGATATTTATCACTTAAATCCAATGTTGAAAATTGCAGGAAAATAAAAGCTTAATGTTAAATAAAATGAAAAATACAATTTAGGAAATACAATTTAAAAAGCATACACTAACTAACGATCCTTGCATCTATTAGGCCAAGGGACATCGCACTGTAGCTTGTTATGCGCCTGCCGCCTGAAGGCTAAAGTGCAGTCCAGCCGACCGAGGGTCACTGCCGCTTGACGTGTCATAGCTTCCACACTTGAAGCACATTTAGGGCACATTTTCAGTTGCATTTCCATTTTCATTTATGATTTTGACAAGTTTTTTTTTCTGGTAACCTAATGGATTGCTGGTTATTTCTCCTGTGGTGTCCCGGTGCGCCCCTGCTTAACCCATCAAACCATTCATCATAAAGTTTGGGGTATGCCACCCTTTCCTCTCTCTCCCCTCCCTCCCCCCTTTCATTATAGCCTACACTCTCACTCCTCTCCTCTCTCTTCATTATATCCCCATATAGGAAACTTTTTCATTGCCAACTTTAAAGCGAATAAATGCTGGGGAGGATTGGACGGTCGGACGGACAAATGCTTCATCATTTAAGGATTTCCCAATGCCAACTCTCTTTCTCTTTTTTGTGGTTTATGAATGTGTGTGTGTGTGCTGACTGCTCTGAGTGGTTGGGGGAAGGGGTCTATTTTGCAACTCTCTTTTATATAGACCACAAATACCGCCACTTACGTAATACATCACAAAATGTCCAAAACAAGCTAAAAGGATTTGTGCAGGTGCTCGCTCTGTGCTCACTCGCTTCTCTCTGCCTGCCCCCTCTTCGTGGCCCACTGTTCTCCATATTTTTGTAAGCCAAAAATGCAGCTTAACATATCAGCGGCAACGAGCAGAGTCCCAGCGAAACGGCAGAACGGAACACAAGCAAAGCAAAGCGAGGCGGCGGCTGAGCGCTGACCGTGCAGCATGCTGCTCCATTCTGCCTCCAGCAGCTGCCAGAGGAGAGAGTGGGTTGGATGTTGGTTTGGGAAAACCATGCCAGGAAAACGTGTTAGCGAATACACTCTCACACACACACACACACAGTGGCAGAGGCAGATGCAGTGGAGGAGCAGGAGCAGGAGGAGGTGGAAGAGCCGGCTGAGAGGCGGCTGCTGCGGTAATTAATGCAGCGCGTTTGCGAAAATGCGAATACATTTCGCTGCAGCAACGACGAAACGATTTCAAGGTACTCCCGGACCATGGACCCAGGGTACTCAGGGTACAGTGGGCCCCAAACTGATTGCCATTGGAATTGCCCTGCAAGAATGGATCCATGGTTTCTATACTAAATTAATTGGACAAACTAAGTTATAATTTAAGTCACAAATTTCTAAAGTTTCATGCAAAAAGTAAATAAATGAATGATTTTCCATCATTTCCATAATCGTGGCAATCGCGTTAATTGACTGCATACAAAACTACATCAAATATAAAGTAATTGTAGATGGAAGAATAATCAAATTATGATATTGAATGAATATTTAATTAAGCAATTATGTATTTAAATGCCGTGTAAAGCAGTGTTCCCCCATGGAATTTGGTTTATATATTGAAATAACTTTCTCGCTCTCTGGCAGTTTTTTCTGATGAATGCATTCTGTTTATTTAACAAATACCAAATAGCAAATTAATTCATTTCCCGCCATCCCATCCCTACCCTGCACTCACACATCCCCCCATTCCACAGCCACCCACCACCCACCAGAAATAACTTGTGGAAAATCGAATTCATTTTCCCATTTTCTCAACACATTCATAGATTTTTCTGTGTAGCGGAAAATACTTATGGAAAACTTTTCGAATATTTTAACTAAATTACTTGTGCTCCCCCAACCCAAAATAACTGTGTGCAATCTGCCCCTTTTGCCCCACTGTCACAAAATGGTAACGAAGGAGGGGCACCGTGGGTGCAAGAGGCGTAGAAGGGTAGTGGGGCATACACCGGTTGACTCGTGCTGACGGGGGGTGGGGAGGGGGCAAATGTATTCACGCCGAAACGATTTTGGGTGCACGGCGACACCTTGGTTTGGCGCCCGCTAACTGTAAACACATACATATGTATGTATGCACACACACGCACACCACACACACACACCAACACGTACACACACGAGATGCAGATGCAGGATGCATGTGTGAAAAGTTGCACGTCTCCTCCACTCGCCATTTGCCATTCGCACTGTTTTGCCCAAAATGCAAACGAGAAAAATGAGGGAAAGCGATAGTGCGAGAGAGAAAGATAAAGCGAGGAGAGAGAGAGAGCGAAAAAGTGGAAAAATCCAGCGAATTTTTAAATTTGAATATGTTTTTCTTGCCACATCTCCCCATTTTCCCCATTCCGCTGTACATATACATATATATATGTATATTTCTCACTAACTATATCTATCTTACTCTTTCTACACGTCTCTTTCCCTTACCTTACCGCTTTCTCATACCTTGCCATATCCTTTATCTTTTTCCACCTCTCGCTGCCTCTCCATGTCTCCTCTTACTGTCTTTCTGTACGATCTCATCTCCGTTTGCCATTTGTCTGTTCGTTGCGTTATTTTGCATTTTTTTGGTATACCCTTTCTAAAGGGTATTAGGTATCCTTTGCATATTTTTGATCTGTCCCTAACTCTGATGGATTCTGACTCAATTCTTGTCTTATTTCCGCTCTCTAATCAATCGGAGCAATTAATTGATCGGATTTCCTATAATCCTATAATCCTTTCATGGGAAAAACTCTTTTAAAATGACGGAATTTTATGAGATATTAGAACTCAATAATTTGCATGTGTGTTTCCCATACAACTCCGCGGAATCTCTGATCCGAGCAACGATCGTTCGTCCAGGGTATCCAAAGAAGCGCAGCACAAAATTTACTGTACATTTTTGTTCCTTAAGTTTTTTTTTGTTTTTGGAATTGTTTGTCTTACACATCTTCCCGTTGGTTGTTTGTGTTATTTATTTGTTAGTTTTGTGATTCAAATGTATTCCTGAATTTCTCCTTCTCCTCCCCGCATATCCAGGCTGGCCTTCTAGCTGCTGTTCCATTTGCCTCTCTACATATGTATGTATGTATATACTGCCTGCACGGGTATCTCTTGTTTTTCTTGTCTTCCGTTTCATTCTGCCATTTCATTGCGAAGTGCCGCCGCTTATTATGCACATTTTAAATCATCATCTACGCAGCAGCAACGACAAAGATTCCCAAAAAGAGAGAAAGAGAGAGAACCCTTGTATCTGGAGGGTGGGGCAGGGTTAGGGTTACGTGGTGTGGCAGGAATGACGGCAGTTAAATTAAGTACACTTTCATATGATGATGCCATGCCATGCCATGCCCTGCCCCATTCATACATATCTTTGAGATACAGAGTAGCCAGCCACCCAGTGGCAGTGGCGCACTTGCAACACTTGCAACAGCTACAGCAACTATTCTGCATATTTTTCGACCCAGAATATTATGCTGTGAAAAAGTATTTTAAAATTATTTACACATAAAAAGAAACGATGCAAAATAGCTGCAGGCTTCAGGGGAAAAAGAATGAAAAATGTTTTTTAATCTGTGTTAAATGCTAAATGCAACAAAATCTAATTGCAACATTAAACCAAATAATCTCTCCACAAAAATCTCCAAAAATGAAATATGTTTCCGAGTAGCCTTATCGTTATCTGTGTCTATATTTAAATCGGCTGGATCCATTATGAACAAATCTTTAATAAATATTGCAGAAGAAATAAAAGAAAACTCAATGGAAATCCCCTCACATTTGATTGCATTTAAACGCAATAAATCCTATAGAAATGTAAGAAAACAAAAATATATTTCTTTGGATTTAGAATTAAAATGTTTGACACTTAATGTAGCAGCAATGGCAAGGGGAGGTGTGTGGCAGAGGGGGCCAAAATCAATAGTTAACTGGAAAATAGTTAGCCCATAGTACGATTATCGTCAAATTGTTGTTGTTTCATTTAATTTGAGAGACATTTTCCGTGTCATTTGCGTAGAGTATGCAACGATTACAGTTGCAGAGAAAGAGAGAGCGAGAGAGAGAGAGTTAGAGGTGGTATGTGCTTGTCTTTTGTGGCATGGAAAACTCTAGGAAAAACACACACGTACGCACACACACACGTACGTACACAAACCTCTTGCCTTTACCTTTAAGCCATAAGTTCCAGTTGGCTTGTGGCATAACGGTAATTACGATGGGGCCAAATGTCGACCGATTTCCGCTCTAACAAACAGCAATTGATTGCAGTTATTGTTGCCTGCTGCTGTCTGCTGCTGCCTGCTGCCAGTGCTGCTGCACTTTGATTGGTGCCACACACTGTGTGGGCCACCCCTTTAGCCCTTTACCATCCACTCCCTAAACCGATTTTCTATCCATTCGCTTGTTTTGTTGCTGCTCGCCCACGTTTGAGCCCCAATTATCATAAGAAATAATTTATAGGAACCCAGTGCTGCGTGACACAAACCAAGGAGAACAGAACAGTAGCAGTAGCAGTCATCCGCCATCCGCCATCCGTTCGTTCGTTCCACTGTCGTTGTCGTTGTAGGTACACCACTTCAACTTTGATATTTTCTACCTTGGAAACCGCTTCTGAGCGGCACTGCCTGTGTGTGTGTGTCTTTGCATGTGTGTGTTTGATAGTCGCGCGTCCTAATGCATGCCAAATGGCCATGGGCATCAATAAAGCGTACGTCACTCTAATTGCACTCTTGCCTTACCCCCTACCCCAGGCCCATCCCACCATCCCACCCTGTCCCTTTCCATAAGCACTGAGAGAAATTTTCTGCAAGTATTTAAATTAAAATTTTAACCAAAAATTTAAATTTGTTCAAAGATAATTTAAGGCTTGTTTTCTGTATTGGTTTCTGTGTCCTTCTCTCTTTTCTTTGTGATTCTCTGTAGCTCTCATTCTATTAGACATTTTCCTTGAGGTTTTTATTAGATAAAACCCTTTTAGGACCCTAATATTTATAACGTTTAGGGTTGAGAATTTACTTCTTATCTTCAGCATTTTATTATTTAAAAAATATATTTATTGTTTTTAAATTTGTTGCCAAATCATCGTCCTTTTAGCTGTAACATCAGTTATGTTATTTTACTTCTCTTATGATCGCACCCACTCATTTCTCCCATCCTTTTTTATCCTTTCTTATGCCTTAAGGGTGTGCTTTTCTTTGTCTTAGTTTTTCCACCATTTTTCATAGTTTTTTCTGCTTAAATTGCACTCAGTTTTCTTGCAGTGCACAGACACAGGCAGGCAGTCAGACTACTGGACATACAAACACATGGCAGTTACACTCTACTTTTTCGCACGCTCTTTCCCCACCCCCCGCCACCTACCACCGCTCCACTGTCTTTGTATGCAGTCAAAGGGGTAAAGAGGGGGAGAGTGGGTAAAAGTGGGTGAACTGTAATGCCATTAGCTGGCAGCGGCAGCGCCAAAGCCATTTGAAAGTTCAACACGTTCAAAGGTCCAGGCACAGGCACAGGCCCAGGCCCAGTCCGGTCTCAACATGCAACATGCTTCACACTCTTTTTCAGAGCCATTTTTATGGCCATCCCTCTTTATTCTTGGCGTTGGACGTTGGACGGGACGACGCTGGCTCGTGGCTCGTGGCTCATGGTGGCTCCTGGAATTGGCTCTGGCAGTGGCTCTGGCTCCTGCCTGCTGCCCTCTGCCTCTGCCTCTCCTGTGTCCTGTGTCCTACTGGCAGTGGCTGGCTATGCTCTGCTCTGTCTTGGCCGTGTCCTTTTTGCGCAACTTTCACTGTTTATTCTGCTAAAAGCGCTGGCCAACACTCCTCATGCACTCGAAAGTCTTACCAAACACACGCACCCCAGACAGGGGAATGGCAAGAGAAGAAGGGGTAGTGGAGGGGACACTCAGGCAGCTGCTGGGTCTACAAAAAAAAACAAAAAAAGAATAGAAAGAGCTCAAAAACCGAAGCGCAGCTGGAAAAGCAAGTGAGTTTCATGCCACTGCCACTGCCACAGCCACTGCCAGTCTCTGCCACTGTGCCGCCTCTTTTAATTGACTTTTTATGCGCACTTCACTTCGGTAGTACCCTGCCCCCCTCCTTCACTGTGTGTTTTAGCCAGTTGAATTTAACGCGCTTTAAGTTTGCCAATTGCATTGCCTCCCCCTGCTTCTTCCTGCCTGTTGGAGGATTCGAACTCGGACTCCTTTCCGAATCAAGCGAATGGCCATGGACATGGAATGCCATTCCTGGCGCTGCCTTCCCCCCATCCTCCACTGGCCACGGCGCTCAGCTCAGCCACTGTGACACTTTGCAAGCCATTAAGCATTTTCATTACCTGCCTGCCTGCCCGGCTGCCCGGCTGCCTGGCTGCCTGCCTGCTTTGCATTTTGATAGTCCTCCTAAACCTTAGTATCGTCGTATCATTGTCGTCGTTGTCGTAAGCGGCAGAGAGGGACAGAGAAAGAGAGAGAGAACCAGAGCCCCACGTGCCTCCTCCTACTGCTGCTGCTGCTCCTTCATTGTCATCCCTCTCTGCCCGCATTTCGTGTTTTGTTTACGTGTGCGCTATTAATTGCCAGAGCGTCCGAAATGCAAATTGCAAATGCAACTTGCAACTGCAACAGCAACAGCCATGGATTCTGCTTTCATGCGAGAGAGACAGAGAGAGTAGGGGCTTCTGTTTCACAGCAGAGAGATCTGTTTCTGGCTTTAGGAGAGACAGAAGAAGAGTGCTGCTGTTGCTGCTGCTGTTCCAAGCGCAGATGGACTCTGCTGCAGGGTAGGGAGCAGCGCCAAAGGGTGGGCCCCCACAGAGAGAGGCCGCCCATCGGTGGACCGACAGACAGACAGACAGAAAGTCAGACAGAAAGACAGACGGGCACAGTTTCTGCCTGGCCTTTTGTGCCACGAAGGACAATGTGAATTATTGTCCTGGTTTTGCATATTATGCCCCAAAGTTTTGCCAGGTTTGCCTTCCATTTCGTGTCCATTCGTCCCGTCCCGTCCCTTCGGTGGGTAATTAAAACGCTTAAAGACGCATCAGTGCGTGACAAATCTTACTTTTCACTTTTCACACAAGAGGCGGATGCGGCAGGGGCCAGCCCCTTCGGCTGTGCAGTGGACTGGCAAAGTAGCCTCCTGCCCAACCACCCTTTGTTTGCGCTGCAAAAGTTTCTTCTGGATTTTTTGATTTTGCAGATGAATTTCTGTTTCCCCATTGGAAGATGGAAAAGTCCAGCGATGAGCATATTCCCTCCAGCAGGCAGCCTGCAAAAAAGTGGGTGGAATGGGCACAAAAGGTTTTGCAATTGAAGAAACTAATCCAAGTCACAGATATTCGATATGGAATGCATTTCCCTGCAGATATTTACTGCAGAAAAAGTATCTTTTGTGGCAGCATGCACGCCAGATACATTCTGATGGATTAAGGTAGCGAATTGAGGCTACAAGCGTGATTCCTGTTGCAAGTTTAAAATTATAATTAATATAAAATTTGCCTAATAAATAAAATCTGTTATCTTTTGGCTACAGAAACAGTAAAATGTTTCCCCTTCTTTTCCCTGCTTTTCCTTTGCTCTCTTATTGATTTTTCATACAAATATTCGAGTGGCGAGGCACGGCCAGCATTGCCCTGCCTCATTGAGGACATCGTCACTTCTCCAAGTGCCACAGCCACAGCCACTGCCACTGCCTCAATGCCTCAATACCGCACTGGATGCTGTATTCTTCTGCCTTGTCATTGCTAGGGGCGGGGAGCCCATCCACAGACTCTTTTGCCCCACTCGAAACTCTGCACAAAATTCATTCAAGTAAATTTTCTTATGAAAGAGTTGCCCAGAGAGTAGCAGGCGGAGCAAGAGGAGCAGCAGCAACATCTTAGGGCAGGGCAAGCAGCTGCTTCGATTGTGTCTGGGACAGTGGCCAACACTTGACCAGAGCCAGAGAGCATCTGAGATGATAAAGTGTTTCCTTCCACACTCTACATCCCTTTACCTCTCCCCCTCTGCCACTCTACCCCTCCCTGTCACACTCCTTGACTGCCTTGAGGCATTAAACTGCTGAAATTTGTCACGAGGGCGAGAACTTGAGGGGGAGAACAGCAGCAGAAGCAACAGCCACCCATAGCTAGATGTATGTATGTGTACTTTGCCACAAGATTCTGCCACAATTAGTGGACGCGCAACAGAAGAGAATTTGTCGGCACAAAAATCTAAAAAGCCAAAAAATGACTTAATAGCCAAAAAGTTGTGCATGCGACAAAGTGAGCGTTCGTGCGTGGCATCAACGTGTGGCACGGTGGCAGGCATTTTGGGGTTGGATATTTGCGGCTCATCTGAGTGATACAGCCAGGCTAGGGCAGGGCAGGACAGGCCAGGGCAGGCGCTGACTTGTCGTTGGGGCCACACGACAGCAGCAGAAGGCAGAGCAGCAGCAGCAGCCGCAGGAGGAGGTGCAGGAGGAGCAGCAGCCGCAGGAGGGACACAGAGATTCAGGAAGCTCTCTTTGGTGGCAGCGGCAGTCAGCAGCGCGCGTGCCGTTAGGAAAGTTGTCCACAGTCCACAGATACCCCACCGCACCGCACCACACCCCACCCCGCCCTGCTTTCCCTGATGTCAAGCCAAAAGCCGGGCCAAGTCCTCAGTTAGCCGCCAGAAAATGCCGCAAGAGAATGCGTGCCTGTGGACAGCAACATGTCAGCAGCCTCGTCTCTACCATGCCCTGCCCTGCCATGCCATCCCCATCCCTATCGCTATCTCTGTCCCTGTCCATATATATCCCTCTCTGTCGTTTAATTCATAATATTCTATGAATGAAGTGAAGTGTGGCATGCAGGCAGGCAGGCACGGGGCAGAGAGACAGCAGTGGAGAGTGTGCAAAGTTTTTGAGACTAAAGCAAATGCCCAGCTGGCAATTATAATTTCCCAGCATTTTCATCCCTCTCCCCAACCCACCCCACCCCGCCCCATTTCGTTGTGTGTTAAAAATATGATTCAATTTGTTCTGCCTTCCCCCCGCCGAACGACCCCAACCGTTGCGATGCGATGTCCCTTCGAATGAAAAATAATTTCTGATAATTTTTGCTATTTTTTTTGGTTTTTTTTTTTGCAAGGAGTGTTAGCATTTTTTCTCATTCTTTTCCTTATATATTGTACAGGGTATGCTCTAGTCTCTTCTCCTCATTTACGTAATTTCTGTATCAGTTATTTCTCTTTTTTTGCAAGCAACAAATGCGGCATTAAAATTGATTCGCTTATCCACAGAGCAGCAGCAGCAGCAGGCAAAGAATGATAGAGAACGGAAGAACGTAGGAAAGAGAGCTAGAGAGAGAGAGAGTGCGAACCCTACTCTACTCCACTCTGTCTCCTTCTCGCTGCTCTTCGACTGATGGCTGTCTCCGCTGATTAGACTTAGAGACGACGACGATAGACGACGGCGTGTAAATGGCGCCTGGCAAAAGGTGTTGATGATGATGTACATAAAGTGCCGCTGGCTGGATTGCTGTCAGGCGAAAAAGGGGGCTGGGGGGGAAGCCAAAGAGAAACAGAGAGAGAGCGAGAGAGAGCAGCAATGGGTGGGGAGGAGTGGGTGTTGGGTGTGGGGTGTGGGGAAGGTTAGAAACTGGCTAAAAACTTGTCGCCGCGCACGGAAGCACAAAAATTGAATTGACATGACAGTCGTTTGGGTTCCAGCTACCAGCTACCAGCTTCCAGCTGCTCTTCCCAGATCTCTCGATGATGTGGCAGGAGGCAAAGAACTGATGCTGCTACGGGGGCGGGGGGAGGAGCCAGGGCCAGACTGCTGCTGCTGCTGGGGCATCAACTGACAACAGTTTATGTTGGGGACGACAGTTCGAAGCACGCTTCATAAAATTCATTTCCTTGCCGCCACCGCCCCATGGCGGCTGCCGCTGCTGCTGTTGCAAAAGTGATTAAAATTATAATTAAACTGTGATGGTTGTCTCTCTCCCCCTGCCCACTGCCCCCTGCCGCCTCTCTGTCTTGCTGCAGACGTGGGCTGTGCGAATATTCAATTTAAACTAAATCCTCAATTCTCTCAAGTACAACGCGGCGTATGAGCAATGTCCAAGGAGCAGCCGAGAGACAGAGAGACAGAGAGAGCGGAGAAGTCTTTACAGATGGGGTGTTTCATGTGGCATGTGGCAGGGCTTGGTATGGGCTGAATCATTTTATGCATTCAACATCCTCCGTTCTCCGCTCTCCGCTCTCCGTGCTCCGTGCTCCGTGCTCCGTTTCCTATCCTGCAGTCTGTCCATGCATTCAACGGTTCATTGGTTGCTATAAATATATAATACGTGACAAATACGTGCCCGAGTTCTTTTCAATCCCGACTTCACCTCCCCCCGTCCCGTCCCTCACCGACCCTCCCTCTCTGGAAACGTGTGTATGTACAAATCCTTGCCAGAACATTTACCATTCCTCAGAGAAAGCAGCCAAAGGAGCAGAGGCAGGATGCGGGGCGGGGGCGGGCGACGAAAGAAATGGTTAGCAATAAAAGTGTTCAGCGTGCTGTTGCATGTAAGAGAGGAGAGTGGTGTGGCGGGGGGGTGGCACAGGTTGGAAGTCCAAGATGGAACGCACTTGTTGATTGGCACTCAATGTTGCGTCTTAAAGGATTGATGTACTGCGCCGGGACGGGGCTGGGGCGAGGAGTCAGTGCCAAGCGAAGGAGTAGTGTGTGGGGGTGGGGGGCAGGCGTGTGTGGCACGGACTGGGGAACGTGGCAGGTGGCAGAATATGGCCAGGCAGAACGTAGCAGCGTGTTCTGGTAGTGTGAACTGTTGCCTGGGGCAACGTCAATGATGCACGTGCAATGGCTGCCACGGCGCCTTCAGCCTCCTGCCTCCCTCTGCCTGCTGACTCTTCCTGTCTCTTGTGTCTCCCTCTGCCGCCTATCTACACTGCATTATGCCCTCTCCCCTGGCTGCAAGGTGATGATGCTGCATGTGTGGCAAATAGCAGCTACAATTTCCCAGAGTGTGTGTGTGTGTGTGTGAGTGTGGCAAATTGTAACTATGAATACGTTATGGCCAAATGCATGGCAAGTCGATTGAGCTAATAGAATTTCCCCACACGACAATAACGAATATCGAATGAACTTTTCTGCTTTCTCCCGGCTGTGTGCTGTGTGGCACCTGTAAATGTATCGCCGAGAGCAGGAGTAGCAGGGGATATCTGGCCATAGTGCCCATAGTTTTCCAACAGGCAATCCTTTCGTTCATTTATTTGGTAAGGGAATCATCCAAAACTAGCTCCAGCTATCCATCCATCCAGCTATCGTCTATTTCCAGCTAACCATTCGATCATTTTGTCAATATGCCATTCAACAATTCCACAATCCATCCATCCATTGAGCAGCAACAAGCCCCAGCAATGAGCGGCGCGCTTATTCCATTTGCTTAGACATGAACAAAACCTCGGCCAGCGGGGGTGGGGCCCACAGAGAGGATAAAAAGAGAGACCCAATCCGCACACACACACACACACGCAGGCCCACGCAGACACAGATCAAAGCAGGCAGAGGCGGGTGACTGGCAAAAGCGCAAAAAAAGAAACGAAGGAAAAACGGAAACGGAAATTGAAAATCTGAAGCTTTTGGTGGTGGGGTGAGCGGGTGAGGGGGTGAGCGGAGCGAGTGAGCTGTGAATCCTATTTCAAGTGCAATCTTCAGTAGCAGTCTCGCAGTCGCAGGTTCCTCTGTCCTCTGTCCTCTGTTCGAAAGTAATTCAATAGTTGGCGGCTCTGCCCCAGCCCCAGCCCTAGCCCCTGGATGCTGCCCGCCTGCTGCCTGCCTGCCTGCTGCTCGTGGCATTGAATGGCAATCGAGAGTGGCACGTAATGCCAACAATTGCACACCAATGCAAACACAGACGAGCCAGAGCCGGGTCTCTCCTCTCACTCCTCCTCATTCTCGGGGTCTCGGCTCGGGATCTCGGGGTCTCTGCATTCGGGCTTCTGGGGTCTGGGGGCCAAAGGATACTGAAGGGATTGTGATGCTGCTGCAGAGGTCGGCTCATTGGTTGCATTGCTTGCTTGCAGCAGGTAGGGTGGGGAGGGGGGGGTACCCGTTGCATGTTGCAGCGCACACACACGTTGCACGTGTGTAGATAACGTTTACTGTTGCGGCAGCAGCTGCTTACGGCTTAGGTGGCTCTTTTCGCCACACCCCCCACCCTGCTGGGATTTCCTCCCCCTTCAGCCAGCCGCCACCCGCATGCGTACACGAAATTCATTTATGTGTGCACGCAAATCCCTAATCCCTAGTTTTTGCTGCCTGTTTGTCTCCTGCCTGCCTGCCTGCCAGCAGGAGGAGGAGCAGCCAGTAGGAGCAGCAGCAGCAGCAGCAGGACGTGGCATCACAGGATGACACCGACAACGATGCTGACAACATTTGCAGGAAATGACTTTTGAGCGGTTCCTCTTGTGGCTCTCTCTCTCTCTCTCTCGGTCTCCCTCTCTGCAGCTGGGCTTAGCAACAAAATAAAAGTTGCGCCTGCCAACAGTTTGCACTGTGATTCCACTGTGCAACCTATGCCTGCCACAAGCTCTTCGCTAGTAGTTGCTTCCTTGGCGGCACTGCCACCAGCTCTCTGGCGGTTGCCTGCCTTCACGTGCAACCTGCTCCTGCATCGCCTATTGCCTCCCACGGCTGCCTGCAACACACCTGACGACGCATCAGCCCTCACTGCCATCCTCAATCCTCAATCCGCCATCCTCCATCTCCATCTACGTCTCAGCCTTCAGCTTCAGTGCCGCCTGCGACCGACACAAGATTGATGTAGCATTCATTTGATACGGATTAGTATTTTATAGCTGCACTTCACTGCCACGTGGGGCAGGCACACACACACACACACACGCACACATAGATCCCCCTCCATCTAAACGCACAAAAGGCGAAAAGCTTTTGCACTTTTGCCCCCCCTTTTGCGCTCCTTTTGCCCCCTTCTATGTACTTTTTTTTTTGCTGCCTCTTCACATTCCTTGCAATTGATTGCCGCTACTGCTACTGCGTTCCCCATGCCCCATGCCACATGCCCGCCCCCCCGCACTGCCTTATCTACGTGCGTACTTTTGTGTTTCGCCCCACCCCGAACCCATCTGATTGGGGTCAGCTATTGACAGGAAGAGGTGGGGGTGGTGGTGCGGAAAGGCAGGTGGATGGGGCATGGCTTAGGGGGCTGGTGGCAGGTAGCTGTTGCTGCTGTTGTTGTTTAGCTGCTAAGTTGCTTACTTGATTTGTAGCACAAATTCAATTCAATTGGCTCGGCTCTCCCCCACCACTCCCCATCCCCCCGCAATCGCACTCGCACTTTGGTAATCAATAGCCGCCGACTGACCCCTGGATTTGATTTCACTCTGCAACAAAGTTGCGTTTCGATTAGAGGCCAGAGTCCCGCTTGGGAGTCCTGTTTGGGAGTCCTGTTTAGGCGTCCTGCAGCCGGGAAGAGTGTTATCCATCGCAAACATTCGAAAGTTGCCTTTTGTTCGGCTTTCTATGCATATTTCAATCTGCTTTTGTTGCTTAAATGCCTTGAATGGCGCAGGGGAATGGCTGTGCATTCATCAGGAAACGCGCGTGATGGCTGGGAGGGGACCCCAACTACCCTGTAGATAGCAATGGAATAGAACTGATATAAGCTCTTGATTTGGTATCGTTTATGGAGATGTTTGTAGATATTTCTAGGTAAATACTGGAAGTTTCTTTATTGGGAAACGCTTCAGTTTGAAGCAGTTCGGAAATCAGCAATTTGCTCTTCATGGAAATACTCAATGTTCCTCCGAGTTTTAGCATTAACAAAGAGGTTTTAACGAGGGTTTCAGGGAGGGTTGTGAGGAGGGTTCTAAGGAGGGTTTCAAGGCTACGAAAAACCTACGAAAAACCGCCGTCCATCGTGTTTGTGGTGCAGTGTAAATCGCTGGCTGCCTTCATGGTTTGATTTGTGGACTGTGGCACTGTAGGACGATGGATATTACGCCACAGTGGTACAGTGGGTGGGTGCCTGTTTCTGCCTGTTTGGGCGGGATAAGTATGAGTGCCGCCTCCTTCCGATGAATTTGTGGGGGGGATGCGGTGGTGTGTGAGATGGCTTCTAAGGCATAACCGCAAGCTACCAGATGGAATGGAGGAATGTGCCAGGCCAGCCAGCCAGTCAGCCAGCCAGCGGACTCCTTGGTGGCAGACACAACGCCGCTGCTGCTGCTGCTGCTGCTGCAGCGCTGCAAATTAATTAATTTTGACGAGGAACCAAAGGAAATGGCAACCATTTTTCCTTGACTGACTGACTGACTGCCGGGCAAAATGCCTGCCTGTCTGCCTCAGTGGCAGCGCGGCAAATATAAATTGTGTGTGGCAGCAGGGGCCGCCGCTATGCAAAAAAGGCTAAAACGAGGCACAAACCAACTCTGCTGCTGCTGCTGCTGCTCCACCGCCGATGATGGGTGTGAGTGTAATTACGTGCACACCTGTCGACACACTCATTTAATAGCGTCAGAGGGGAGGCAGAGACAGAGACAGGGGCATACCGCTTGAGTGGGGTGCAACTTTGCTCGGAATATGTGTGTATGCCGTGTGCCCCAGCTGGTGGCGGGCTAAAGTAATTTCGACCATTCAGAGTCCCGAGACTGCTGCCTGCCACAATTGCAAATGATTTTCACTTTCAGATCGAAATGAATATGCCACTAGTTGTGCCACTGGAGGCCAGCCACTGGAAGCCAGCCGCCAGCCCGAAACCTCTCCAGACAGCCTCCAGAGGCGGAAGCGCATAAATATCCTTGCCACACACACACACACACACACACACCTTTGCATGCTTACCACCTATGGGTGTCGCTTGGAAGGCAACGCTAAATGTTGCCGCTCTGCCTGATAAATGACCCTTGAACACCTTTAAGTCTCCACCCTGCCGCTACCTTCAACCCAAAAACTGTTGGCGCCTGACCGCCGCCGCCCTCGGAGGAGGCATATAAATTGAAAGCTATTTATCATACACATGCCACACACACACACACAGAGAGTGCCTGTATCTGTAGCTGCGTGTGTATGTTAACTAAGTTTTTGGTTTCGTACCAGCAACGGAAACGGCAGCCAAAATGCTGAAGCAAAAGGAATGGAACAATCACCTATGAAATACTCATTAGGAACTCATTCTGGGGAGGTTTTTAAAGAGATTTAACAGGATTTCCACAGCATTTCCAAAGCATTTCCACAGCGGGTTGGCATTGATGGAATGCTGAAGTCTTGGAATCTTGAAATCTGCATGGATTTTTGTTTGGTTTTCAACTTAAGTGTTAGAAGGAAGAGCAAGACAACATGTGAGCTTTAAGTGGGGGACCCAAAAACTGAGGGAAATTTTGTATATTCTAGTGGAAGATTTGAAACCTCATTTGGGCTTAAAACCAAATAAGAATCGGGAAAATAAGTAAAACTTGGAAATAAAGTTAATTCAAGCTTCAGTGGAATATTTTTTAACATATTTATAATTTTAATTTATTGTTAAATGCAATATTAGAAATAATTGTCCATTCAAATGTAAGTTGCAAAATTTCTTTATACATTTTTGTATACATACATATGTAGATATTTTCTTAAAAATTAAATATCCACGTTTAAGCTGCATTATGTAATTCCAGACGAGCTCTGGCTCTGCTCTTCTTCTTGCATTTCGTCTGTGATCTGCCTGGAGCGCAGGCAGCGCACTCGCATTTCTCACTCACAATACTCGTAAATGCTCTCGCAATTGCCTTGCTCTATTGCTCTCTCTTCCAGCAAAAACAAGAACAGTAAGTCGATTCTCTCGAGTTTCAACTCCAAGCTGCCTGCCGTCTGTCGATCAGGTCCGATCATGTTCATTTCGTTTGCTACCTGCGCTGCGCTCGGCTGAGACGACGACGAAGTTCGCTCTCAGCGCATACGAAGCCCCTCGATTGAAGCGATAAGCAAAAACGAAATAGGACTTTAGTTTGGTGCTGCGTAGTTTCTGACTTTTTTTCGATCTTCTCTTTCCTACTACTGCAGTACATTTCGACTTAGCGACTACAGAATACCCTTTCAGAATACCCACAAAATCCGACACGCAGTTTCTCCCCGTTTGCTTATTTCAATATACAATCATCATACCCTACCGTTAACGTTACCAGAGGGCATGTACATACATATGTATGTATGTACATACAAAGGACCGCAAAAACACTTATTACCTACAAAATAATGGGGGCCGCTTCATTTCCGGCCACACTTCAAATTGGATTCTCCCGTCTGAAGCGTCCCCCTGGTCGTTCTACTTTATCCCTCTACATTTATTCTCTGCCTTTCTCTTTTCTGGTTTTGGGTATTTTGTACATTTTTATATTGTATTTTTTGTTTTATTAAGTCGAGCATTTCACTGTACATTTAATGCAACACTGAGCCGCATAAATTGCCCATGGCTTTCGGGCCCGTTTTCTTGGCATGCGGCAGCTGTTCTGTCCCCGCAATTCTCTCGCCAGTTCTCCCTTGCTCCATTTCTCGCGCTCTGCCTTCGTCTATTAGTCTCATATGTGCCATAAAAAATTCGTATAATCGTAGACACTGCCACCACTCCATGCCACCCGATAGGCCTCCCCCTCGGTCTGTCTCCTCCCCGGCTGTGACTGCCTGTCGTTTGTCCGCTTCCGTATCCGTATCCAGCAGAATTGTTTCGTCTGCTGGATGCAATCCAAGGCCATTGTTTTCCATAGTTAGCCATTGGCAGTGCCGTCCGCATGTGGTGCAACAACAGCAGCAGAGGCGAAGGGAGGGGCAGCAGGAGCAGCAGTAGCATCCAGAAAAATGAGTGAAAATTAAAAGTTCTCTTGTGAAAATGGTTGAAATTGCCTGGGTATGCAGTTGTCGATCGCATCCTCGGAGTGGGACTACTTATGTGGCACCCCATTCGAATCCACTTCCAGGCCATTACTTCTCCATTCGGTATGATCTGTGGTATGCCCCAGAGTTTCCTCTTGGTTCCGAACTTCCTTTGCGAGTACTTCCTTGGCACAAACTTCACTTGGAGTCGCGAATATTTCCGGCTTCAATGTCGCTCTTCTTTGCTTGTTTCTGTTTCTATATTTTGGCACACTACTAAATGCATTCCTCTGTGGCATTCACAGCAGGAGAAGGCAGTCCGCCTACCAATAACTGCAATTAAAAATCAACAACAGAATCTCCACAACAGCTGAACTTATAATTCTAAGAATTCAACAACTGTATGAAGACATCAACAGAAAAAGTCAACTGTGACTACGAAAAACCAACAACAACTCAAGAAAAAACTCCACAACACTTCAATAAGAAAAAAAAAACAACTCAACAACAATATCAAAATCTCAACAACAAAAACTAGACAGCTGGAACTGGAGCCAATTGAACAAAATAAACTCTACAACTACGAAAACGGCAATAAAACTATTTACAACCATTCAACAACAAGTACAACTCAACTGCAACTTATACACAACAACAAGTCAAACAGCAACTACAACAGTAATAAATGACAACAGATTTACGGTCTCCAAAAGTCTAATTAGCGATAAAGACTCCTCTAATATTTGTCACTTGAGACCGAAAAATGGCAGCAGCAGAAGCAATTGTGGCGGAGAGGGAGAGGGAGATGGCTTATGATAGTTGGCTTACACTCCGCGTGAGTGGAGAACGGAAAAGGGGGAGAGGTAGGGCTTAAGGGAGTTGGAATCCCCGCCGCAAAACGATGCCAAATTGCAGCTGGAAGTGATTCCTTCGCCTTGTTGCTGCTGCTGCTCTTCCTGTGAGTCTGCTGCGAGCCAAAACAGATTTTCTCGTTTTGTTTATGAAAAACGAAGCAAAATGTTGAGATAACGAATAGGGAGGAGGGTGGCTAGAGGCTGGGGTATAAGGGTACGTGGTATGCCATTTCCTTGGCCAAAAATCTTCATAGACAAAACGAAAGCGAAGCACGAGATGGAGGTGGAGGTGGAGAAGTCGTGGGAGGCGGTGCCTGCCACGGATTAATTGCAAAAGGTGAGAGCACACAGAGAAAAGCCAAGTGAGAGGGGAGAGAGTGGTGGGGCATGGGGCATGGGGGCATGAACGTAGCCATTAGGCAAAAGGTGGGCGGGGCCAACTCATTTGGCATTTCGAGTGCTTTTTGACTGGTTTTATTGTTGTTTCGGTTTTTGGTTTTTGGTTTGTTGCTGGGAGCAAGGAGGACATACCGTCTGGGGAGGTGGGTGGCTGGGTTGGTTTGAAGTCATGTTTCGCCTGCCAAGAGCGATAATAATAAAATACAAAGCAAACGAGCGACGAAACTCCCAACAAAACGAAAAGCAAAACAACAGCAGAGCAGAACAAACAGCAGGAGATTATATTCCTGGTCTAGATCCAAAAAGCCATCGTTGGCCATAAAAACTTAACGCTTTTGCCATTTTGACCACAAAATGATGCATTACTTCCCCTACCCGCAAGACCCCCTCCGTTACCCGCTCTCTGCACAGCTGCTGCTGAGCGACAAAACCTGAGACCTGAGACCCCTGATTAGCCTTCAATTTGACACGAGGGACACGACAGAAACCCCTCAAAAAAAAGGGAAGAAAAGCACAAACTATTGGTGCTTTATTTACCCTTAAAAATAGGGATAGAGCAGAAGAGAGAAGGGCACTGAGAGTGGGTGGGTGGGGAAAATCTCATTTGCCTGTGCCGCTGTTGCTGCTGCCTTGTGCCTTATTGAAATTTTATGCAAAAAGTCAAAGTCGAATGAAAACTCACGTCATGACCGGGCAATAATTTGTTGTCCTGCCTTGCTCCTGTCCTTTCCCAGCTGCTATTGCTTGTTGGGTCCTGCCGGAAAATGTTCATCTAATATTGCCATGGGGCATGCCCCTCCGTGCAATTGCCGTTTCAGAATTTATTTCACTTTTCAACAGCCAAATGAAAATGAGGAAGAGATATGCGAAGTTTATGCAGACACTAAACGAATTTTTTATGCTCTAACTTTGAAGGAAAACTTCAGGAATCACAGGGCTACATATATTTTAGCAAAAGGAAAGGGAAAGGAAAGGAAAGTGAATATGCACACTTGGGTTTTAATTAAAGACTTTAGGCGATGCTGCAGTGCTTTGAGGTGTGTTCTTTAGGAGCTCCATCATTTCTACAACTGAGCCGAAGGAAGAGGATGCTGTATATTTTGAGTTGATTTTTCTTTGGAAAGATTTCTCATGAATGTGGTGATGAATGGAATCTTGGAAAGAATTTCTTTCAGATATTTTTAAGCAGCCCTTTAGCATTAAAAGTGCACCCCAAAGCCAAGTGTTCAACGAGCTAAACGACGGGACACCTAATATTTCCAAATTGTACGCTTTATAGTTTTACTTTTTTGAATATTCTTTGAAATTTGCATATCAGAAGGAAGTATATTTATTTATTCTCCATCAGCCTTTTTATTTTCTAGATTTTTGTTTGTTGTTTTTGCTGTTTTTGCTGTTACCATAATACTCCTAATACTCTTCTTTAGGGGAATTTATAATAAAGAAGCAAAACACTGAAAGAAAGCACAGAGAGTGGGAGACAGAAGAGGAGAAACAGAGGCAGAGGAACTGGATGAAGAGGCGGCGAGGAGTGGCGTGTGGAGTGGGGGTGAAAAAACGAGCTCGCGTAACAATGAAATTGATACTTTTTTAAATGCGAGTGAAAGATGGGGGAATAGGAATGGTAATGGAGACGGCCAGGGGGAAAGGCAATGGGCATGAGCAAGGGTAGGCGGCTGGCCTAAGGCTAGGAGGGAGGGTGGAACGTAGCTTCGACGTAGCTTATGCGCCTCTCAAGAGAGCGCTCTGTTTGCTTGTAACTCAACGTTCGTCAAGTGGTGGCGGCGGCGACGGCGGTGAGGCGAGCAGCAGGCGGAGGAGTAGCAAAGGCCCAGGCATCATGTGGTACGTGCCGGGAATGCGTGAGAGATTTTTATTTGCCTGCGCTGCCCCTGCGCGACCATCGATACACTCCAGAAACACACAGTGAGAGGCGAAACGGGAGATGTATGTATATGGTGGCATGGGGCATGGGGCACGCGGGCATCAGGCATTCAAAAAAACAAATGGAAAATGTAATGATTATTTGTTTAGCTAATGCCGCACAAAGTGGACCTAGGAGCAGAAGTGTAGCCAGTGCCACACAGTCGGCTGCCACTTTCCATCAGCCATCTTGCAACTCTCGTTGCGCATACGCCCCGTGGCACATTTGATTGCTGCCCATCAATATCTTACTCCGCCCTGCCTGCCAGCCACTATTTTCTAAGAGGGGGTGGAACTGTTGCTCATATTTTTGGATACCCTCTGATGAGGGTAAGAGGATTTCGATTACGGATGAGGGCGCTGGGAGGGCGGTAAAAGAGAGTAGGAGGCATTTTTGATTAGAATTAACTGCACAGTTTCAATAAAAGCAAAAAGAACTACCGTATAGGAAATTGTATACATACAAACTGTTGTACCTGCAAACTGTTATATTTATATTTCCATGCAAATCCGTAGAATATTTTCCCATAAATCATAACCAAAAGATTGATCTCTGAGGGTATTCAAAAGTTATGGCCCCCTCAGAACGTGCAGCTCTGCCCACCTATGTGCATACATATATTTTGTTTGTGTGTGATTTCTTTCTGCTTCTTTTGGCAAATTAGCAGCTGTGTGAAACATTTGCATATTTGTTGCTTCTGTTTATAGAGGAAGATTTCCTTCATTTTTCTGCTCTCTGGTTTGTCTCTTTGTGGTCCATGTGTCACACTCTCTGTCTCTCTCTCTCGCTCGCTCTCTTCTGTTGGCATTTCTCTTTCTTTCTTTATTTCTGTTTCTTCACAGCTTTCACTGTTCACTGTTGATGCTGTCGCTGCTGCTGCTGCTGCTGTTGGCATTCTGTTTGCCATTTCGATTTGGCACAATTTGTCACTGGCAGGCACTGGTTGGGCAGGGCAGAGCAAAGCAGAGCAGAGGCTGTCATCTTATGGCTTGTTAGTTGGGTTTTGTTTGCCTGTTTGCCTGTTTGCCTGTTTGCCCAGCCAGCTTATGGACACCAACAAGTGCCACAGCGACCCGACTTTAAAAGGGGATCTCGCCTCTGACTGATATGTGGCAGGGCTGTGTCGCCTGTCGTTTCCTCATCCAGCCTCTCTCTCTCGCCCTCTGTGTGTGTGCCGCCTTTTCCTTCTCCTCTTCGTCGTTGTCGTCGTCGCCGTTTTTGTTTACACAGTTGGCAATGCTGTTGTTCCTGTTGGTCCTGTCCTTCTGCTGCTGCTGCTGCTGCTTCTGCTGGGTCTGCCATCCAGCCATCGAGCCATCCTCTTAGCCTGGTCAACGTGTGGCTGCTTATTGTTGCCTCTCAACCTACTCCACTCCCTTTGCTTGATTCCCTCGCCAGCACCAGCACCAGCACCATCTCCATCTACCACTTCTCTCTTACCGGTTAAGTGTCAATTTGATGCTGCTGCTTTTTCATGTTTCATGTTGCCACCTCTCTCTGGTAGCACTTCTGGCAGCTCTGCCACCGCTTCTGTGTTTGCCATAAGTGCCACATTTTGTATAGCAAGTTAAGCCACTAATGAGGCGGCCACCTGCCGTTGCCGCTTGTGCCACACTGCCACTGGCACACTGCCACTTGCCAATGCCGCTTGCCAATGCCAATCAACGTGGCAGGCAGGCAGCCCAGGCAGCCCTGGCAGCCATCGAGCAGAGTGTTAACACACAAAACTAAATTGCTTGGTAATTAGTATGAAAAATTGCGTGCAACAAAAGCAGCAAGCGGCACAAGCAAAATCCAGTTGGAAAGTGAAATGAAATGAAATAAAATGTTCGAGTGGGGAAAATGGAAAATGAGAAGAGGCCCCTGCCACTGAAAGAGGGATTGGACCCTTTACAGCACGCAGCATAGATAGATATCCGAGTGGAGTGCTCTACATATAAAGTGGAAGATACTTTTGCAAATGGAAGGAACTTTTGGTTTTTGATTCGCTCTTTCAGAGACTTCATGTAACTCTCTTTTCGGATAGCATTTTTAGGGCTATATTCACTGAAAGAAACGAAGAAACTCTTTTTTCGATGGTTTATTCACACAGAAAACCCTCAAAATGCATTTAAAATAATAATTTGGAAATATAATTAGTAAGAAAGTATCCCGTTTAAGTCTGCGCTCAAATCAGATTCCATTTGATACTAGTACATACCATTCCCTAAAAGACTTTCTCAAACTCCCCTTCTGCCTTCCCCTTCCCCCTTTCGAGCGATTATCTGCTCAGTGGAGTGTGAAATTTGTAACCTCTAATCCGTTATCTGTTATCCGTAATCCGTGGCTGCGCGTCCCTCATCACAATTTTGAGAAGCATTTGTGAAATGTGATTTGAGAAGTCCAAAGGGACCCCCAACGAGATTCAATTATTGTGGGTACACCAGCACACCACACACCCCTTTATGGGTAACCCTTTTGCTGCATTCGAGCTAAGTTTTTGGGTTAATCCACCAGAAGCTACTCCATCTGTATCTCCTTCGACGCTGTGCTGTGCCGCTTCTGAAACCCACTTCAATTTTTAATGAATCCAATTTTTGGGGCATTTTTCCGTGCCGCCTGCCTGACTGACTGCCTGACTGTTTGCCTGCTTGCCACCCCTGTTCGTGTGGTGTTCTCTGCATTAATTTCATAATTTTCTGCTATTAATTATAATAGAATTTTTCAGTCAGTGGATCCTACGTTTCTCTTCTGCCTCCGCTCTCTCTCTCGCACTTGGGGTTTTCTTTTGGCTTTGCTTTTGGGGTTGCCTTGGCGCCAAAAGTTTTCCCAGTGCGCCTGGCGCTTGGTTTTCCATTTTTCGCTCCGTTGTTATTATTATTATTATTATCGGCCACCATCATATGCCCGTAATTAAAACTTATTTCTGGATGGCGGTGGTGGGGGGGTGTTAGACCAAACCAAAACCAAAAAAAAAAAAAAAAAAACTTAATTCGCTTTCACCCCTTGCCGCCTGCCTCCCGCCTCCTGTGGGCTGGCAATCAGCGCCTGTTTCGTGATGAGGCCTGACAGCAGAATGTGGCAGCGGGTGGGGGGCTGCCCCCAAACACTTTAATACATCGAAATCTTGGACGCACGTTTCTTAAGTAATGGATTCAATTATAAAGTTCAAAATCCTTGCCGGCTTGGGCTGCTCATCCAGTGCCGCCCGCCTTGCCCCTGCTGGAGGGGCGGCAATCCAACTGGAAATGATTCGCATAAATTCACAATAATTTATAAGGAAATCCCTTAGAGGCATGCCCCCACAGATCCACCTTCTGCTTGGGGCAACGCCTGCTTCCACTTGCCCGATCGCCGCATTTTGGTTTATTGCGTCGATGGCTTGACCCTTTCTGTGCCTCCTCCTCCACGAACACACTCGAATCCTCATCATCCTTATTGACTCGCTTGCTCGCTCCCACTCCCACCCCTCCTCCTCCGCTGCTGCCGCTCTCTCTGTTACTTTTTAATTTGCTTTCAGTGATTTCCACGACGATTTACCTTGACTGCTGGAAATTTATTCCACTTGGCTGCAACACACAAATAAAAAATCGAAAGCCAACGAATGAACGAGCGAAGGAAGTATGGAAGGCAGGAGACTTTTTGCATTCAGCGACGGAGCGACGGAGACTGTGACTGAGACGCGGGAGACCTTTCATCCGCCCATGGATACCAGTGGATCCCCAATGCTGGCCTCCCTTCCGTCTTTATCCCCCCAAAAAAAAATCAATTGATTCGAATGCGTTGCAGAGTCGCATATCCTGCGTAGAGAGAAGGATTCTCCGTGTCGTGTCGTCTGCTCCTTTGAATTTCACCTCTTGACCCTTTTTTGTGCTTGACTTCTTGGCTCTTGTCACTGTCCAAGCAAGGGGCAGGGGAAGGGGCAGGGGCACGAGGGTTTAGCCCCGCTCCTTACCCTGGCCAATATTTGCGGCCAGGGCTGCTGGACATTAGCATGCTTTTGATGCTGACGCCCTGGGGGTGCCTGTGCCCCCCCCCCCACCCCCGCCAGTGTGTGTCTGCCAGAGATAAGCAGCTTCCACTTTCCACTTTCTCTCTGTCTCATTGCGTTTCTACCTCTACTTCTCTCTCAAAAGTTTTCTCAAAGTTTGCTTTTGTGTATGTGTGTGTGTGTGTGTGGAAAAGTTTTGAAACCGCCTTTTGTTTAACCAGCGTCGTGGCATCTTCAACTTGAAGCCTACTCTGCTTGCCCCTTGCCCCTTTTTCCCTTTGTTTGGACTTTGATTTTTTGACATTCTGTTTAGTTTACAGAGTTTACCTTGGAATATATCTATCTATGATCCATTGTGTGTGTGGCAGCCCCCAGCCTCAGCCTCCGCCCCAAGCCAACTCCCAATACACATTATCCCCCATTGTCCGCATTGTTCCAACAATTCCCATATTTAAATGACTTGACCCGAACAATAGACCCGAAAACAGAGAACCAAGAACGAAGAACCCATTCATCAATCACTTTTTGGTGTGCGTTGATTTTAATTTGTGCGTTGTGCCTCAGCTCGACTCAACCTTTGAACTGCACACAGAGGCACAGACACACACAGAGACCCACACGCACATAAATTATTCAAAGTTGTCCAAGAAAACTCTTCGGAAATCAAAAATGCAAAAATGCAATTATGGTAAGTGCCACAGCAATCTATAAGTCTATGGACTTCTGGGAGTCTCTCCCTCCCCCACAACCATAAATCGCAACGTAACTTTTCTTCACGTCGAGCAGGTAAAAATGTTGACGCTTGTAAACAAGTTTTTCTGCACCAATTCTGAGTAGGGTTATGGGGGCTGCGGGGAGCAGAGAAAACTTAAATAACTTTTAGGTTTTTTTTGTTGTTTCCATAAGAAATCAGATATTTGTTTTTGTTTTTGTAATTTTCAACTCTGCATGAAGATGTTCCACATACGGCTAGCGGGGGCTGCAGAGCTCCCTTCTTCAGCGTTAACTTAATTGAAGGGAAATTTATGGATGTGTGGTGTACGAGTATACGGGCTTAAGGCTTAATTTATAGATCAAAGAGTGGCCTATATTTCGTAGAAATTTATAAGAAATTTTATCTTGGATTTAAAATGGAAATTAATGCTTTGGAATTTATTTTAAAGTTTTTTGTTTCTGTTTGTGGTGGGCAGCTACAAAAGGTTCCTAGTGTTTGTATAATCTTTTATTATCTGTTTAGAAGTTACGATTACTGTTACGGTTTATTGAAGCTCTTCCTATGAGCAATATACGGGCTTAGGGTTCGATTTACAGATGAAAGAGATCGCAGGAGATTTAAGGAACTCTTTTCCAGCTGTGACAAGAAATTGGCAGATTTTAGGGTTCTGTTTTCCAATTGCTTGCCCAAGTGATTACCTGCAAACTGTTATACTTAACTGTTATACATTGGCAGAGCATCAATCGTTGTCGTCTGCTTTTGCTCTCTCTTTTTTTGGTTCGGTCCGTAGGCGTTTTGGTGCTGCCAACTTGTCTAAATATTATTATTTACGGCTTAAGGGCGTAGAGCAAACAGCGACAACTGTTACCCGTGTGCCCCCATGGGGGCGGGTGTGCAGGGGCCTCAACTGAACCTTAACCCCCTTAACCCCTTAAAGTCTGCGTAATTCACTAAGCGAACAGGCGAACAGAGGAAGGATTGTAGAGCGTCGACTGCCCAAGGGGGAAGAGTGAAGAGTGGAGCGTGGAACGTGCGTTGTCTTGTCGCAAAGTTTTTAAGACTTGCTTGACCGACCTTTGTCAAAAGTTGTTGGAGCGCATGAAAAATGATGCCACACGGTCGTTGGGTAGGGGCTAGGAGGGTAGGAGGTGAAAGAGGAAGGATGTGTTACAACAGGCTTCACATCTCTCTCTCTCTCACACACACTTAAGCTATAGCCAGCTCTCTCTCTCTCTTGGCTGTTCAGACAAAATAGCAATTTGCGTTTTCAAACAAACGATGGAACAGGACAGAATCAGTGGCAGGCGGCAGGCGGCAGGAGGAGAGAGGCAGGGAGGCATTCAGCATGAGGCATGAGTAGGCCTGGCATTCCCTGGCTGGCTGGTGGCAGAGTCAGAGGTTGTTAGTTTTTGTTGCTGGCTGCCAGTTGCCGTTTGCCTCACAATTGATTGAAATCCCTTTGCGCACACCTTTTTTTTTGCCCTTCACTCCCACTCCACTTCACTCATTCCTGAGCCACTGCTCTGCTTTTTGTTGCTAGTTTTTGCTGCCTCTGCTGACTGCTTCTGCTTCTGCTTCTGGTTCTGCTTTTCCTGCCCTCTCGCTCGCTCGCTCTCTCGCACCGCAGCTGAGCAGAGAACACACACAACTTCCGCTTTCTTTGGCAAAAACAATAGAAAGCACATAAATTTATGGTTTCAGCATTGTGCTTTTGACAACATGTGCGGTGTGTGGCCTAACCCTCCTAAGGGATAGATGGATGAATGATGGCAGAGGGGAGCGGGCGGATAGGGGTATGATGGTACGGGTGGGGGGATGCAGGGCTTTTGTGTGGAACGTTAAGGGGTTAATATGCCTGCAACCGCAAAACGGATTGCCTTTTGGTCTAGGGCAAAGAGATTGGTTGAGAGAGTGAGAGCAAGAGAGAGAGAGGGGGTAGGTAGAGATTGTTGGCAGAGTTTTCTTATAAATAATTTCACTAAATGGATTTGGGATATATTTTGTGCTGACACTGTGGGCGGTCGAAGGTCGTTTTGTTGTTGCAGAGGGTGTGTGGGGAAGGGTGTGGGCGGTATGGGGAGACGACTGCTTGAACTAATTACCTGAAAATCCATTTTGCTGCTCCTGTACAGATTGAAAGGCATTTTCTAGATCGTTTATTTGGCACAAAAACAACAACAGCAGAGCCACAAATGCAACAATCAAAATTTGTGCCTTTGCTTTTCTTTCCTATTCCTAATATTAAATGTGAAATATATAGGATATTTGTATGTCTGTATGTATACGATATATTTGTGCGTATGTATTTGTTGTGAGTGAAATGGCAACAACTTTAATGGTTTTTTGGCATTTTCTTGCAGCTGTTTCGCTCTGTGGTTCCGTCTCCACTCCACTGCCACTGCCCCTCTTCATCCACCGCCCTGCTGTGGCCCGTTCCCCATGCCTCTTATGCGTTTCAAAATTTATGTTTGCTGGCTATGAAAATGAAATGACTGTGGTAAACATTTTAATTAAATCCAAGTTTGGCTTTTTTGGCCTGGGCCCTGGCTCTGCCGTTTTTACAATATATTGCCCTGCCCGCCGCCTCGTTGCTCTTTTTCGCTCCCTCTCGCTGCCTACTTTTCACTCTGTTGTCTCCTTTTCTCTTCTACTCTTCAAATTCCTCCACTCCACTTAACTCCGCTCCTCTCTCCTCCTCTCTCCGCTTCTCTTTTATTTCCCCCTCGCGCCTGTTCTTTGTTTTATTTATATGAGCACGTTTTTTTTTGTTGTTGTAGCAAATAAATTTTAATTTTATTTTTATTTTTGCGCGTTTTAATTTGTTGACCATTTCCCTCCCCATTCTTCCATTTCTTTTTTTTTGCTCTTTTGTTTTATATACGTTTTTTCTTCTTTTTTTTGTTTCTTGTTTGTTTCACATTTACACATTTATTTTGTTTGCCTCTGCATTCTATTGGCCCTGTCCAGCGATGGGGCAGTAGGGGCTGGCCGCGTGTGTTGCATGTTGCGTGGGTGGGCATGGGCAGGGGCAGAGGCACCAGCAGCAGCAGTCAAGTGACAGTTGGCGCTGAGCACACTCGCAGACTGACGGACGGATGGACGGACAGACGGGGACTCTGGACGGGGCCGACTGCATGACGAGAGCTCGCAAATATGAAATGCAAAACAAACTTTGCAGCTGTCACTCAAAAATGAACGTCGCAATGGAATGACAGTGCAGTGGCTTGGCTATAGAGGGGGGGTGGGTGGTGCTAGGAGCAGGGATGCGGTGCTGGGGCGGTGCTCTGGAGGAGTCCAATGGGTGTCCCTATGCTATGGGGAGCGGAGAGTGCACTGTGAGAAATGTTGAAATGGTTAATTGGCCGGAAAGGTATTCCACGTTCCACGTGTGTGAGTGTGTGTGTGTGTGTGTGTCTCCCTGACAAAGTGAACGATGATGGGCCCCGGGATATGATTGACATGTTGATGATGACTTCATTTTGGCATTTTGATACGAAATCTGGTAATAGACCGGGCCCTACATGTACATGCACATAAGGGACATGACTGATGGCTGATGGGATCAAAACCTGAATTGAAAGCAAAGCGAAGTCAATAATGCAATTATAATTCGGGCAAAACTTTAGCTGGCAGTCCGAAAAACCTTTTGAAAGCCATCAGAAAATGTTGATGAAGTTTTCGGATTTAGAAATCAGCAGGAAATTGAAGTTATTGTGGCATACATTTAATAGCTGTTAGCTGCAACTGATTTGTGTTCATGAAACACAGAAAAGTACAAGAAATTAATTGGGAATTAATACGATTTAAGCTGCAACTGAAGCATTGATTACATGAATATTAATAGCTTAAGGGAATTGCTTTCAGAATAGAGAAGAAATCAGTGGAAAATCAGTGAAAATTAAACACATTTAATGGGAATATAATAGCTGAATGAAGTTGATTAAAACTGGCCAGAGAATCATATGTATCCAAGCAGCAAGAACTGCCAATTATAACCCACAAAAGAACTTCCCTTCCAAACCAAAAAAAAAACACAACTGCTGCCACACACACACACACACAGAATGGTATGCATATACGATTACTAAGTAGAAAAGTACGATTAACTTTGCCCCAGTGGTTTATCTACTTAACTACACCTTGCAGCTAATGGACGAGTCATGCCACAGAATATATATAATGTACACACCTATCATCCTGGTAGCCATGCCGTGCCACTCTCTCGCTCTCTCTCCCGCGATGGCTGAGCAATTGCCCATTAAAACTTAAAGTGTAGCATACTTTGCAGCGCCACATACGCAACCCTTCTCTTTTTTTGGCTCTGGCTCTGGCCATCAATTTACATGCCACACACGCATACCCCATAGCCTCCATAGCCTCCATAGCCACTTTCGCCCCGGTCGGCCCCGCCACATGCCACATGCCACACTCGAGCAGAGCCAGCGAGCGAGCGAGCGAGCACAGCCAGTTGCTGTTGTTATTTATGGTACCAAAACTGTCATAAGCAAACAAATTGTTTTTTATTGTTCATAATTATTGTGCATACTTATGTAAATCACGCGACGCGATTCGCGTTGCATTGCCCCCACTTGACTGCCACACAGGCACACACACACACATAGAGAGAGCCATGTGCCACATGCCACCATGCCACTGCTACACCACCATTCTTTTGTGGGGGTCGACACAAGGCGCAACTAGTTGCTACGAATGGCATCAGAATGGGAGGGTGGGGGCAGTGCTTTTGGTGCGTGTGTGGCATGGTGTGTGTGTGTGTGGTGTCCTTTTGGCTTGCGGCGGCTGGTGCGAGAAATCGCACCACATTTATGGCTAAAGAAGCGTCTTGGCGGAACTCCGTTACCCGGCAGCAAACGAAACAAAAAAAAATCGTTTGTTTTATTGAATTTTTATTGTAGTTTGAATTTATGACGTCCCTGCGTCTCGACACTCTCCACCACTGGATTAGGGCTGCCTGCCCCTTTTCCTCCGCCATGAGAGATGACTTTATCGGTTTTTTTTCCATTCCCTGCTGCTGCTGCTGCTTTTGCTGCATTAAATCGCAGCCAACGAGGCTTGGTATCTGTCGCTGTTGCTGCCACTGTCACAGCTCGTCCTCGTGCTCGTCCTTCTGCTGCTGCTGCTTTCCTCCCATTTGTCTGGCAATTTTGTTGAAATAACTTCAGTTTTGCGTTTGTGTGCGTACGTGCCGCTGAAGTGCTTTTGCCACTCCCCTGCCTGCCCCACTACCCCCTGTGCCCGTGCCCGTGCCCAGTGTGTGCTGCAGAGTCCTCTGCTTGGTGGCAGAACCAGATTAGCTCACAAAACCGCAGACAACAGCTGCCGACGTACCCGTCTGAAGTGGAGTCCCTCCCATACAGGGCGGCAGTATGGGTAAACGTGCCAGCCCCCACCACACCCTCTCGCATGTGTGTGTATGCCATGCCGCATGCAGCATGTGAATAATGTCCAGACTCTCTGGCTGTAACGGAGCGAGCCAGCAGAAACCATGAAAACTTTTCGAATTTTTGTTTACGTTTTTCGTATTTTTATGAAGCGCATAAATAAAATTACTTACTTTCTGTGTCGTGATTTTGGATTTTGATGACTACTGTACTGCAGGAATGTACACACTGGCCAGTGCCAGTAGATTTTAATATAAACAGTTTGATTGATTGATTTGCAGCACCCCTCTCATTCACTGTCGATTTTGTTTGCTTTTTCAGAGAGTTTACGCGATTACTTTGGACGCTATGGTGATATCTCAGAGGCTATGGTCATGAAGGATCCCACGACGCGTAGATCCAGGTGAGTAGTGTACCAGCTATAAGGATTAAAATGATCGACTGCTGTTAATCTAATATATAGACAGGAATAGTTACAATTACTTTAATTGATAACTAAATCAAAGGAAACCAACAATGATTAATTTTATGCGAATTAAAGCTCTGTTTTAAATTGTTTTCTTAATTCTAAGAGCTCACCAGTATCGTAATTATAGGGTATTGTAACTTTAGCTTTGTTTAAAGTCATTGGGGAAAATATCTGTCGTTCTGGATCTGTCGATCTTTTGTACCAATTGAATGCCATACTGCCGCTCCAGTAAATGCTTCTACCATCTTTCGGCAGCTCGTTGTCTCATGCGTAAAATATCCCAGAAATGTTTCTCTAATTTATTGCTCTCTCAATTACTTCTCTATGGAGACGGTGGCTGGGGGAGCCACCGAGAATGGTGTCGTGTTGCAAACTGATTTTAATTATTGCAAACTCTCGATAGTCTGCGTAATAAATTGTGTAACCTGTGGAAACCTTTTACCTTTCAACCTCTTGTTGTTGCTGTAGCTGACCTCTGGCTATCACTCATCCCTGGCTTTATCTCACTCTACCCGCTCTTCCCTCTCCTTCTCTTCCTTTTCCGCTGTATCTTTTGCTCCTGCTGCTGCTGCTGTTGTTTATGGCCATGCACGGCTGCGCATCCATTTCCAAATTTGAACAGTTTGGTTAACCGCTAATTGGTTTTCATTTTCATTGATTTTCCTTGTTTTTTTTTTTGCTGTGCTGCTCTGTCTCTCTGCCTTGCTACTCCTCTCCCTCTAGCTCTCTTTCTCTTTCTCCATGTCTGTTTGTGCTTTCCGTGTTGTGTGTATTTTGCACCCGTAACGTTTGTCATTTGTTGCGGTTTCGATCAACATTCAGTTGGCTGAAGCATACTGCCCGCCCACCCCACTCCACCAGCACAGCGCCACCCTGTAGTCTGTACCCCTGCTCCACAGCGCCCTTCGACCGACCCATTTTGACCTTATTTAAAAATGCTTAACGCAAATTAGCTGGGCTTTTGCGGTGCTGGCAGTATGAATAATGAGGCGACATTTGAAAAGGAGTCAATTTCAATTTCCAACTACAGCTGCAAACACTCCATCAAAATGGAAGAGAGCCAGATGGAGAGTGCTGCGATGCGGCTTTACTTTGATTAGAATTTGTTAGCAACAAAGAAGTTGTGTACTCACCAGAGCGAGAGCGAGCGAGAGAGTGAGCACGAGAACGACATGTACTTCGTTTCGTCTTTGTGTTCGTTTTTAGTCTTCGGCTACGATCGATTTGATCAAAGTCTTCTGAGTACGCTCGAGCCTACTCAATGCAGTTCTCTTTACCCCACAAAGAATGGTTTTTGGAACAATATTTCCTGCAGAAGATTTATGATAAAGTAATGCTGTCTCTTACTACTATTCTTAAGCATCTTTTAACCGACTTTTACTCTACAATATATACCAAAACGAAGGCTAAATGCAGAGCTCAAACATTCTTAACTCTAAGATCATAAAAAAAAAATCAATGGACTAATGAATTTCTGCCCTTTTTTTTATGTACATATATTCTATAAGTAATACTGTCCCTAAAAACCCCCCAACTACCCAACCGAAGCAGCGAAACACACAAAAGAAAAAGAGAAAAAAAGCAGGGGGAAAATCACTTACAAACTAGCAAATGTTTATGCGCTGCTTTTTCTTTTCGCACTAATTAAGCGTTTTATGGGGCGTATACGCAATGTACTGCACGGAACAAGAAAAAGAGAGCAAACACATTTCCTCGCTGTCGTTCATTCATTCGTTCGTTTGCTCGCTCGTTCGTTCGTTTTTTTAAGCGCATTTTTTTGTTTTAAACAACTTGAGAACTGACACTCCTCCTGGTTTGCTGCTGCTGCTGTTGCTGGTGGAATGCCCCACGAAATATATCTTTGTTTTAATTGAATTTCATCTAATGTCAGTGGAATGGGGAACGAACTTCTGCTGCTGCTGCTGCTGTTGCTGCTGCTGCTGCTCTTAGCTCTCAGGTTAACAAGCGACGAAAGTTTATGCCACATTCTCTCACAGTCTTTCTCTGCTTTTTGTTGCCCCTCTGTTTCTCGCTTGCCTGTTTCCCTCTCACTCGCATTGCTGTGTCTCTCTCTCTCTCTGTCTCTCGCTCACTCACTCGCAGCTCTGTGACCAGGGTCCCGTGTGTCCTTTCGCCTTTGTGCATGTCATGTTGGCTGGCAAAATTTTTATGAACTGCGTGCTGCAGCCCAGCAGTGGAAGAAGGAGCAGCAGCAGCAGCAGCATCAGTGGGAACCCTAGAGCTCGTATCTCTTTCCCGTAGTACTGCCAACAGTAAAACAGTTGCTACACCTTCTCTACCGTGCCCCCCTGCTCGTTGGAAGTGTCTTAAAAAGAAGCTTTCACAAGCAGCAGCAGCAGCAGCAATCAGGTTGAAGCTTGTACAGAGAATGGAGATGGAGGAAAATCCTCCCTGCTGTAGTTGTAAATTCCGCAGCTCTATTTGTTGCCATCGTCGTTGTCGTTGTCGTTGGTTGTCTTTGGTGTGCTGCTTGCTGTGTGTGCCGTGTGCTCTCTGTGTTCCACCCGTCTGATATCATCGTGTCAGGGATTTCTCTAGCAAAATTTAATAAAAACTTTATGTCGCTTAAAAGAATGTTTATGGAAATTTTTCACTTAAACTTGCGCAAAGTAATAAATGTAAACAGAATTCCAGAGAAGGTGCGACAACAAAATTCAAAACACACAACAGCAGCAACAGCAACAGCAGCAGCAGCAGAGGAGGGACACGCGAGAGAGTGAAATAGAAAGAGTGTAGAAGAGAGAGAGGGATGGAGATAGAGTTGGAGCAACAAGCTGCAAGTAAAAGTTGGCGTCAACAGTGTGGTTAATAAATATGCGCACACCCCTGAGGCAGGCATTGCATACTTATAGCCCCCTAATCTCTCACATTCCCACACTCTCCTTCCTGTAGATATCTCACTTTCTCCATGTCTTTTTCTCTCTCCCTCTCTCTCTGTGTGTGTGTTGTCTGTGTTTTGTGTGTGTGTCTTTCGCTCTACTCAAATGAGAATAAAATGAAGTGAAATACAAATTAGAAAACTTGCAAATAAATTTTGAAAGCATAAAATGAACGCAGAAAAAAACGACTATAACAATAACAACAATATCAACAATAAAAAATAGAAAAACAGCAAAGCAAATGGCAAACAAAATACATTCATAAGGAGTGGGAACAGAGTGTAGAGAGAGAGGGGGAAGCGAAAAAATAGGAAAAACTTTTTGCAACTTAAGCGAGAATTTTCTTTGCCGCTGCCGCTGCTGCTGCGGGTGAAAGACAAAGACTTTCAAGAGGTCGCTGAAGTGCAACAACAATAACGAGAAGGAAAATTAAAAAAAAAAAAAAAAAAAAAAAAAAAATAAAAAAAAAAAAAAAAAAATTTAAAGGGGAAAAAAAAAAAAAAAAAAAAAAAAAAAAAAAAAAAAAAAAAAAAAAAAAAAAAAAAAAAAAAAAAAAAAAAAAAAAAAAAAAAAAAAAAAATAAAAAAATTGAGTAAAATGGCAAATGGCAGAAGCAGGCTCCCCCTGCTCAACCCTACCCCTACCCGGCCCTCCTTGCTCGCGCATAAGTAAATCCCAAACAATTTATTGTTGTACTTTTAGCATTCTTCCCCTTATGTTTGCTGTTGCTTTTGTTGCCGGGCTGCTGCTGCTGCCGCTGCCGCTGCCATTGAAGCAAACATAAGCGACTTTTCAATGAGTTTCGAAAGTTATTGAAACATAAATTATATCGCACGGCGGCGCACGCACACGCCAACAGCAGACCCCCAAAAGCCCAACCCCACCCCACCACACCACACAGCAAAGGAAAAAGCAGCGAAAACAGAACCCACAACAACAACAACACCCTTTTTTTTGTTGTATGTTGGCGTTGGATGTAGGAGGTGCTGGATGCCATCCCCTACTCTCTCTCTCTCGCTCTGTGTGTATGTGTGTTTGTGTGTGTTTTGGCAATTAAGTTAAATTTTTTTGCTGGCTACCGCTTGTTAATGTTTATACCCTGCACTCACTGGGTATGCAGGGGTATTATTCCATTATTCCATTTTGAAGAACAAATGCAGAATTATAAAGAATGATTATTTCCACTAGATTTCAGAAATATGCATCGTTATTCGATTATTATTATGGATAGAATAAATAAAAGAAGTGCCAATTGGCTCATTGAACACCTGGCTTTCGGAATAATATTAATGCTAGAGCCATGCGCGTTTGAGTGATTATTTTCGATTTAAAGAAAACCTTAGTACCGAGGTAGCATAGTGTCGAGACCCGTCTGCAGCAATTCCAAACATTTCGAATGGTTCTTATTTTATTTTCAGTGTAAAAATTTCATTTTATTTTATTTATTTGCTGGACAACCATAAAAGGAGAGGGAGTGAGAGCAAAGCTAAAGTGGCGGGGGGAGAGAGAGAGAGAGAGAAGAGTGCGTGTTGTACCTGAAATGAGTATCGAATGAGAAATCGCATTGCATAATAAATTTAACGGTTTTTTAGATAAGAACGCCATACAATACCTAAAAAAAAGGGAGAGAACCCAGGGGCAGGGCGGGTGTCGGCACTTCCTCTATAGCGAACGAATTCTAAAGGGATAAACGAGAGATGCGTGTTGCGGGGGAGGGGAATATTTGGGTGGGGATCCTTTTAAATGTTGTTTTTCGGCATTTGATAAACTTTTGATGGAACTTCGATTATGTGGGTGGGCCATGCGATGCGATGGTCGGTAGCTTGTTTTTCTTTCATGGAAATTAACGGCCCAGATTGTGGTGGAAACTCATTTGCCAGCTTTGGCTGCCTTTTCGCTGTTTTTTCTATGGCTTTTTAAACATGAAATATTTGTCCATTCAGCAGAAAAACTTTCTTTGAAAAATGGAACCAAAATGTATTTCTAATGGAGATTTAGAGACAGAGAGAGAGAGAGCGAGAGAGCGAGAGCTGTTATTTTGGGGTACATATTTTAATTTATTTTTCGCAGGTTTCCACGTTAATAATCCCCCTAATACACTTGGTTTTCTCTCACTCTGGGCGTAGCTCATCCCTTGCTGCAACATCCCTCTGCCTGCAATTTGCTTTCTTTGCCGCTCGTGTGTGTCATTTCATATCCTTGCAATAATTTATATACAACTTGAAACTGTTATTTGTCCTGCGGCACTCTTGCACACTCCTCCCACACTCCTCCCGAAGGACATAATTAACTCAATTTAATCACTTGGCCACTCAAACCCTCAAACATTTCGACGCTTTAGTGCGCCACTTAATGCCCCGAGTGCTCGTTTTTTTTTTTTTTTTGGTTTGGTTTGGTTTTGTTTGCTTTTGTTTTGTTGGCCCTGCTTCTCCCTCTCGCTCTCTCTCTCACCCTGCTTCTGCTGACCTTCTGGCATTCAGTCGAGCGGCGTCCATCGTCCCTTCTTGACCAGGCCTCCCATTTCAGATCTTTCCCACATATTTTGAGCAGAAGCGCGAATGGCAGCTACGCTTTGCCCTTTTCATGTTTTCATGTTCATGTTGGAGCCCAGGCACAGGCCAAACCAAATGCTTGCCTATTGCCATACCCTTTCGAACAGGGAGGCTATTGTGCGCTTTTTTTTGTTGCTGCAGGAATGTCTATATATATCTATAGCTTATAGCTGCTACAGGAAGGTTCGTTTAAAAATCAAGTGCATCTCGGCCAAAGAGCCGTTCAAGTTTGGAGCGTAGCTTAAGCCGAGGAAGCAGCGGAAATGCCTTTCATTATTGTTTTTGCAGCTTGCTCACACTGCCACCTCTACCCTCTCTCTCTCGCTCATCCGCTGCTGCGCTCTCTCTGTCTCTCTCTCTTGGCTTTTGGCTGCTGCATATGTTGTGTGTCCATGTGTCCATTTTTGTGTGTGTTTGTGTGTGTGTGTGGGGTAGCAATTTTTCATCATTAATTATGGCGCTGCTCTCGCCCAGTCCCTCACCCCCTCTCATGCTGTGTATTTGTGTGTGGCATCAACATCAGTCAGTTACAGGAGGCAAAAGACCATTAGGACATCGCAGAAGCAGCGGCAGCAGCAGAGGCAGCAGCAGCAGTGGCAGCAGCAGCAGTGGCAGTGGCATGGTCCATTGCTGGTTGAGATGTCACTCACCCACCAACACACACTCACACACACACACACACACACACTCGGATGTTGTCAACTCGTGTGTGGGGGGGAAGCACTTCAACCAGCCCCCTCTGCCCCGCTCCCAGCCATTGTTACTGTTGATTATTTCATGCGCTTTTCTCCCGCCCCGCCGCTCACCGCACGAATTTTTATGCGCATTTTATGTTTGTACTTCTGTATGAAAGAAAGAAAAGAAACAACAAAAAAACACACACCGAAAAGAATGAAAGAATATACGAACATATTTTTATGATCCCCACAGATTCCATACCCCCCTAATCACTCACTCTGCCCCTCCAGCCACGCCTGCCAGCCTGCCTCTGCCTCACTCTCTCTCCGCCCTTTGTAATTGCTTGGCCCCACAAGCCGCACCGTGCCGCACCGCACCGCACCGCACTTTTCCATAATAATAATAAAATGAATTATAAAATAAAGTCACCTTTCTGCAACAAGAAAACCTCAACTAAATGACGTTATTTCGGTGAGTCGGAGAGGAGTGGCGGGGAGCTGTGCGGCAGCTGCCACACAAATTTAATGTGGCAACAACACTCAAAAATTGACATTAGCAGCAGGCAAGACATCAGGCAGGAAGGGGGCAGCCAGCCCACCGAAAATGCCCATAAAAACATAACAAATGGCCGGCCATAATGTGTGTCCTTAAACTGTCACTAAATCGATAAATTCCCACATAATGGCCGCCAGGACATTTAAATATTTAGCCCCGAACAAAAAAAGAAAACCAAAAATGTTAAAAGGAAAACCCCTTTTTCTTGGGGCTCTTCTTTTCTTGGCGTTTCGTTTCGGGATTAATAAAATTACCCACGAACCCGCATAGATAGCGCACAGATAGGCGGCTGGGCAGGGGGCGGTTGCTGCCGCCGCATCAACGCAAGGGCACGCGCACACACACACACACACACACAGCGTAACTCTCGAGGTGGACTCTTGTTGATGGTGTGGCAACATAGTCTCGTCTCGTCTCGTCTCGTCTCGTCTTAAATGTCTCCATGCCACTGCCTTGAGTAGCCTCAAACAAGAGCTAGGCCCAAAAAAAGAGGCAGAGGGAGGTGTAGAGAGAGCGGCGGGGCAGCAAGAGGTTGTGCCACTCACGCAGTCCCCTCCACACAGTTAAGTGTGCGTGTTCAAGGATGCATTTTTGTGCCCAGGAAAACGAAACACGGACACGGACACGACAGGACGACAGGAGGACAACGACAACGAAACAAAGACAAAAGGCGGCACATAAAAACGTGCAAAAAGTGTGTGTAGGCGTGTGGGAACATGCAGCATGGGGCATGGGGTGTGGGAGGTGTCTCGACTACCCAACCCCTCTCTCTCTCTCTCTCTATGCACAGCCTCTGTTTCCCAGCGCTCCTCATTCTCTGCGTAGCGGCTTATAAAGTGAGAGAAGGGGGTTAGGGCAGGGGAGAGCCAAGGCAGAAAGCCACTTGTGAAAGTTTCATGCACGCGGCCCCACTTCACACGACAGCGCGCAGTCTGGCCCAAGGGGTGGGGCGCGAGATCAGAGGGGCTAAGAAAGAAAGAATCTTGAGCGAATCTTTGTGATCGAATATAAGATACTCCAGGCAATAAACAATAATATTCAGGAATAATTTGACAGAAAAAATATCTAAGAAGTGCGGAAAAACGTTTTCCGCTGCAGTTTCCATTGAAGGGAAGGCAGGAATGATCAGAAAAGAAACTAGAAGTACTGATCGAATGCTCCAGGCTACAGCTTAAATGGATCTGTATCTTCCTCGGATAACTTTAAGCCACGAAAAGTTGATTTTAAATATTTATTCCGTAGATATGAGAACAAAATTCGCATACGACTATGCTATGATATTCAGAGATATTCCTACCTTATAGCTGTGCTAGTTAATAATCTCTAAATATTCTCTCAACAATTCCAGGGTATTTTCGTGTAGAACAAAACATTTTTTGGACACAAAACAACCGCACAAAGGCCTCGGCGACCAGGCCAACAGGGTCTCTGGTCTCTGGTCTCAGCGCTCTCCTTCGTTGTTGTTTTTTATTCTCATCTGATGGACGGTGGAGGAAGGGCTGGAGGGGGCTGCTTTTGGGGCGAAGGCGTGCAAGTGCTTGTTAGTGCGCTTCGGGATTTTGACGTTGACTCTTTCTCTCTATGGGTCTGTGCTGTAGCCAAGGCTTAGAGAAGTGCCAGGCGAGGCCTCCATCTTCGTCCAAGTCTCTGGCGGAGTCTCTCTCCATTTCTCCAGCGTTTTCTGCCTTGGCTCCATCTCTCCATCTCTCAGCTTCAGCGCTTCAGCTTCAGAGCCTCTTGAGTCGCTCTGGCACCTCTTGTGCTCCTGCCACCAATCTGGGGCATACACCCGCGCACACTTTGCAACCGCCCCACGTCCCACCACCCGCCTCCACCCGCAATGTCGTCTTAAGTTGCATTCCTTTCTGCAATTGTTCTTCTACTGCTGGGCAGGGCTGGAAGGGGGGTAGACTGAGGCCTGCCTTTTGTTTTGTTTTGTTCTGCAAAATTTTTACACGAAAAAGTCATTTGAATATGCGTTGCCCGCCTCCGCACCAGCCCTCCGCGCCCAGCCATCCATTTCGATGGAGGGATTGAAAGTTTTGTTAGCCGTCAGCTACTTTCATTCGTTTCTGTCGTGCTGCCACCATCCACCCATCCTCCCCTCCACCCACTGCACTGTCTCTCGTTTCGTTCGCTGTAAGGTTGAGGGCATGGCTTGTGGCTGGTTGGCTGGCTTTCTGTTGCTTTTTAGAGCCGACGAATAGACAATATAATGTTCCACTTCCCATTTTCAGCCTTGACTGCAACTTGCAACAGTAGAAGGAGAGCGGAGAGGGAGGGAGAGAGCTGTGTAGATGCCTGAGAAACAGAGACAATTGTTTTCTTACTTCCGCTGTGACTCTTCAAGAGCAATTCTCTCAGTAGTTTGTCATTCGAATACAAGAGAAGACGCTGAGAGGTCGACAGAGGCACAAGAGCTTGTGGCAATTAAAAACGAAGAGGGGTGAGCGATGGGAAAGGGAAAGCGAGGGCGGGGTTCATCAGGGTTTACCTGCAGGTGGAGATACTCCTTCAAAGTGTGCATATCCAAAGGGGAAGGTAAAAACCAAATAACCCAATAACCAATAACCATTTTCCCCCCATGTAAATCTCCCTCCCAACCTTCGTTGCCAAGTAAGACAGAGAGAGAGAGCAGAGCGCCTTCTCCCGCTCTTCAGTTACAGTTTCGGTTATTGCCTGGCGGTAGAATGGAACATCATCAGCATCAGCATCCAACCAAATCCAAGCACGTGAGCAGCCAGCGTCCTCCTTTAGCTGCGCCAACTCCCCCGTGGCTTGGACATATATATGTACATATGTTTGTGTGGGCGTACTTGCCTCTAATATTGTTATCTGTGGGGCGCCCCAAAGGCAAATGTTGCGATTACAAAAGCACACAGGCAGCAGCAGAAGCAGCAGCTGTAGGGGCAGTGTGGGGGGTGTGGCGCTCGCAACACCTTGCCAGTTGAACTTTGACCGTTTTTGGTAACTCATTTAGTGAGATTATTTACGGTAATCCAAGACGCAAGAAGCCAACCGCCAAAACTAAACTGCAGGGACAGAGCAGACGGGCGGGCAGACAGGACGCTGCCGCTGCTCTGCCCAGCAGTGCAGCCTTGCCCCCAGCGTGTGTGTGTGTGTGTGTCGTGTGTGGCAGGTACAACTATCTACAAGAACTATCCACAGAAAGTATCTGTGCATGGATTTTTGCTAAATTGTGCGTAAGCTCCAGCAGGAAGCGGGCGGGGCAGCGGGGCCAGCTAAAGTTTCTCTGGCTCAGGCTGCAAGCTCTCTCTGATGCTGCCTCAATTCAAATAACACTTTTATTTCGCTTTTAGAAGCATCCCCCCCTACCGCTCTGTCCCCCTCACTGTCTCGCCCCTGTAGCTGCTGTGTGTGCCCCCTCCGATTTGTTTTGGGTACGTGTCTGCGGTGTTTTGTATGTGTTACATGATTGCCACGCCCCCCCAGCACCAGCACCAGCCCCAGACCCAGACCCACAGCATGCCTCTGGCTGTGGCTCACCTGTCGCAGCCTCACCCTTTTTCTTCCTTCTCTTTTTGTTGTTGTTGTTGCCACAGGTTGAGGCAAGGCAGCAAGGCAGCAGCGAGCATCATCCTTGGCTTGTGTGCGTGGCGCTCATTAGCATTCTGAAACGGCTTTATAAAATTCAACAAGCAACCCAAGTTGCATGTACACACACCACACCGCACCACACCCCCTTGCGCCATGCCACACACAGACGGTGGAGGGGGATGGGGTGGGGACTGGGGGAAAAGGAAAGCCTGAATGTCTCTGCATTTCTCTCTGCTGCTTTCCTCTCTCTCTCTCGCACACACACACATTTCTGTTGTTATCCAGCGAGCCTTGCTCTCTCTCTCCTTCCTTCTCTCTCTGCTGTGTCGCTCTTGCTGTCCCTCGTTTTTGGGGCATGTGGCAGCAGGAGGAGGAGCAGGGAGCATGGGGCATGGGGAAGGGTCTTGTCTGCCTCGAGTTGCATAAATTGAATCTGAATTTGTGAGTAAATTGCACACAGGAGACACATTATTTTTGAGTTTTGCCTTTTAAATTTGTGGCTTTTCACTTTGAGAGTCTTGCCATCTCGCTCGCTCTCTCTCTCTCTCTCTGCCCCCCAGCACCTCCCCCCCTGTCAGTGCAATCCCGTATCTCTGGAGCAATTGCAACAATCTCTGTCCTCAACTTTGTGGCACTTTCCCTCGACCTCTGCTGCCCCTGCAGCCTGCCTGCCGCTGCCTGCCCTGCAACGGTTTGTGCAATTTTGTGTGACCCACTTGAACATTGGATTGAAGTTACGCCTACTGCCCTTATAGGCAGTCACTCCCCCACCCTGCATAAAATAGGTGAGGGGTAACCCTCATCTACTGCTGTTAGTGGCGAGGTGGGTGGGGTGCGGAGCGGGGGTTCCCCCATTTAAATCAATATTAATAGGTGCACGAAGGAGAAGGCCTCTTTTTGCTGCACAAATTGCACATTGCACACACCAACACACACACACACACACACCACACAAATTGTTGTTCGATTCCGATGCTCTATAAATATCACGATAAAATGTTTATTTAATGCGAGAATATCAGAGTACCAGACAGTGCCCAGTGCCTCGTGCCGTGGCATGCCACCAGCACGAGCAGCAGCAGCAGCAGCTGCACAGGAACCCAGCAAGAACCTTCCAAACCCTCCAGCGGAACGAGAAATCGGAGAACTACCACAACAGCACGACAACAACAACAGACAACAACAACAGCAGCAACAATAATAATAATAATGACTCTCGATACTCGTTACTCGAAATGGCAAAACGTAAAGCCAAATCATTGGGAAAAAGGATTTTCCTTTTTCCATTTTTCCCCCAATATGCAAATTGTTTTTATAAATTTCGCCAACAAGGAAATTGTTCTTGTTTAAGGATTTGCTTGTGTAGGCAATAAAGCCAAGGAATGTTACGATAGAGAGGGGGAGCAGACAGAGAGGCAGAGGATGGAAGCTTAAAGAATGATTTAGTATGGAATATCATAAAGAGAGTCAGAGAGAGAGAGAGAGATTAAGGGGGTAGATTATAGTGGAAGGGTAATTGCAGCAGAGAACAGTGTTTGCTGGAGATTAGAAAAGATAGAGGGAGATATAAAGAGATAGAAATTTATAGAATAGTGCACTATAGGGGGATCTGTGCTAGAAGAGTGAATGAAAGTTTTATTAATTAGGAGCCACCCCCTTACAGGTAAAGCTACAATAAATAGTTGGAAAATATCATAAGTTTCTGTGTGAAAAAATCTTGTATAGAGACTCTCCCTAGAGACGCCTCTATATACACATATATAGCTATACCTATAGATATCTCCCGATGCCATCAATGCTAAAATATCTAAAATTCTTGCCCAATCTTCGCTTATAATTGCATTGGATTAGAGCTTTTATGTAGTTGAGCTAGTTAGAGGTTTCTAGTACTTCCAAGAACTGTGCCAATTGGTACCTTTTTCTGCCATTTCCCACCATAATTGATATGTAATTTTCCACTTGCGAAAAGTCTTTTGCAACAGCTCAAATGGCATGCCATTAAATGCAGCTGAAGCCACTACACAAATACTGCCAATATGTATAATAATGGGAGGGCATACGAGTGCGGTATATGCTTATATCATAGCACCAGTTGCCCATTTAGACCCCCTGAGGACTGCTCGTAGTACTATTAAGGGTAGTGCTGGCACACGGTGACCTTGCTGGCCAGACAAGGGCAGGGGCAGCCAGAGAGTCATAGAATTGTGGCATCATGGAATCAGTAGCGTAGCAATTGCCACAATTGCAATAGAATCGTCGTTAATTACTGTCTGTGCTTGCGGTTGCTCTTCTTTTGCCTGCCTCCTGCTAGGGGGCGGACTGTGGATAAGGGGTGACTTTTTCCAAGGGGTGGGCGGGCTGGCACGATTGGGCTTAAAAGAGCAAGACAAATACCAAGCATGTGTCTGGCTGGGTGCTATGGCTACGGCCTGGTTCGGCGGTTCGGTGTTGCGTCTGCAAGAAGAAGGCCAGAAGGAGATGCCTCGTTAAGCGTTGCTGCCAAGTGGCAAACTCAAATAAACATAAACGTGCCACACACACACACACACACACACACACAGACAGACAGGCTGAGTAAAAAGGGGCAGTGTGGCAGGTGGTAGAGGAGGCGGAAGAGCGACAGCCACAGCCAAAAATCTCTGAACTGGTTTGTTGTCTTTTTTGCTGCTGTCTGGGTGATGCTGCCTCATACTGGCTATGGGATTGGATTGGATTGTGCCTCTGACTCATCTGACTCTGACTCTCGCTGCTGGCTCTGGCTTTGGCTCTGGTTTCTGCTGGCTCTGACTCCCTGCCACATTTTGGCTCTGGTTTCTGCCTCTGACTCTCGGGGTTTTTCGGCTGGCATGGGAGACTCATTAAAATGCAGTGCGAGATAATAAGCATTTTAATTAAATATTTAACAAGAATAAGTTTATCACAACACGAAAGAAAGAGAGAGACAGAGCCAGAGACGGGGAGAGCGAGAGGCAGAGAGTGTAATGGCTTGTAAGCGTCTGCCGTTAGCGGCTTCGAACTGTTCAGCTAAAAAGGGGAGCCAGGACCTGCTCCTCTCTCTCTCTCTCTCTCTGGCAATATTTTGATGTAATTTGAGCGCCTAATTGGCGCACGTGCTAAACTGACGATGGCAGCAGGTCCCAGGTATACCCATCCACCTTGCCCCCAACCCACAGAACTCGTTGCCGTTGATTCAGGTTCAGTTTCAGTTACTTGCCTCTCGAGGACCGTCGCCGTTTCCTTTTCGGCTGTGCAAATATTTGCAGGAACTTCTCGCTAACATCTCTGCTACCTTTCGCCATACCGTACCATATACATACATACATACCCTTCTCTTTCTCTCACACACTTTCTATCTATCTCTATCTTTATCTTTGTTTTTTTTTGTTTGTACGTTTTTGTCGTTGCAGAGGCTTCGGCTTTGTCACATTCAGCGATCCAAATAGCGTGGATAAGGTACTCACCCAAGGCACACACGAGCTGGATGGCAAAAAGGTAAATGTTTGAATGTTTATAGATGCCCCCCATGCCCCTAACACCCCTTGCTATACGCCTCCTTTTTAGTATATCCCCTTCTGAGTTATATCCCTATTTTCACTATTTTTCTCTCTCCTTTTTTTCGTGTGTGCAAACATAAAACTCCCCCACTTGGGGAAACTATGCTAAATATTTGCTCAAAAGCAGAATCGCGACGTCATCTCATCATCAACATAAATTGTACCCCTCTCTCTCTCTCTCGAGATCTCTTTTTCTCTATCATATGGAATCCTCTCATCTACTTTATTGACAGCAATTAGAAAGTCAAAGCATAACAGGGTCTCTGCCAAATAAAAGCAACACCAGCAGCAGCAAATTCGACCATAAAAAACGTTGCCAAAAAAGTAGCAGGAGAGGGAGGAGGAAGCGGAAGAGTTGCCGTAAAGGCCAAACAATTTTTAATTACCTGAAAGCGAGGTGCAGTGCAGAGGTGCGCGAAGGGACTGGCAAAAGCACATCAAATGAGCTGCAATGATGTCGCTTTTACCTTTTTTTTTGCAAGGGTTCATATTATGATTAGTTGATGAAATTTCGGGTGCTGTCAAAGTATCTTTCTGGCAGTAAAAGTCTGCAGTTTTAGGGCACAGCGAAACATTAAAAAACCTCCAGCTGCATTTTATAGTGCAGCCCCATGAAAATGCAAGTTTTTTAGCGAGAATAGTGAGCACTTTTTTATGACACGTTTTGGCAGTTAAATTGCAAAGAAATCAAGTTCACAGCCAACAAACTTTCCTTTCCTTTGGAAAAAATTAATATTTAAAAATAGTTTCAAGTTTCAAAACTAAGCAGCCACTGAGGACAAAAGCAAAAGGAAGCGGCTGAATTTCACAGAAAAGAAAGAGCCCCAAGCCCTAACAATTATTTCCAAATATTTATGTTAATACATAAATTGGAAATTAGAATTTACAGCAAACAAATGTTCTTTCATATCAGAATGTTTTAGTTTGATTCATTAGTTCATTGATTTTAGTAATTTATTTTAGGAAATAAATCTTTATTTGTATTAATTGAGTTTATTTTTTTAACCGATCAGAAATGGCCAGATAATAATGAATTTTATGTATTATTTCTGTGGCCTTCGTTTTATGTCGAAATTCTCTCAGCTCGAAAAGATTAATCAAGTTTTTAAAGGACTGTTAAGCCACAGAGGGAATCCACAATATCATTGCTATAATCTGTCAGTTACAAGTATCTCCCTCAGTGTCAGACCGAAATCTCTGCCCAATCCACATCCAAATCCACACGTACAGTGAAGCCTCTGCCGTAATTGCATTTCATACGCATTACGCATACGCCGCATTGGCATTAGCCTAATTAAGTGAAGCTTCTCTGTTGATGTGATGTTGCTGTTGCTGGATGGATGGGATGCCCTTCCACCCGATGTCCATTTGATCAGCCGTTTTGAATGCCTTTCCAACTGTAAATAAAATGCGCATTCCCCTCGTATTTATGTGTAATTTTTACAAAACTGCATTTACATGTATGTGGAAATATCTGTTGGATATATCGTATACTATACTCCCCCTCACTGGCCAGCCCCTCGCTCATCTTAATTCTTCACTGAATGGCCAGGGATTTTCCCGTGTTTCCGTTTGGCTGCACAGCAACGAAAATGAAACGAAAATGAATTTCATTTCATTTTACGTTACGGTTTTTCGGCCTGATGTGCTTTCCACCGAAAAAAGAGGGCAGCTCCTGGTCCGCCAGTTATTTCCCACTTTTCACTCTCTCTCTCTCGCTCCCTCTCACTCTCTATCGTGCGGCACTCAACGCTGATTAGTTTTAATTTTAATCTAAAAATCAATTTCCCGCCATGCGGCTGCCGTTGTTTTTCCCGTTTTCTGTCCTGCAACACAGGAAATCAACACGGCAAACACACACACCAACACACAGACACACAGAAGCCGCTCACTGCTGACTGCCGCCTGCCGTTTGCCGCTTGCCGCATGTCCGCTGCCTAGGTCCTAGTCACATTCGTGTCCTGTGACAACTTTTCATCTGTGATTTCGCCAGAGGATATTGCGTTGCTTCCTTGAGCCCATTTTCCCAATGATTTTCCGCCCACTCCCACCTCCCGCCTTTACTTCATTGGCTTAAGATACTGCAACAGAAGCACTTCAGTTTGGTTGAGATTTAGTCGTAGATCCCAGGGATACACCCCCCTGCACTGAACGCGGAAGGGGGGACCTGTCAAGACGAGCTGTCTCTCCGGCTTCTCCCCCACTAATGTGGAAGCCACAAGGAAAACCTCCAGAGAAGGAGAAAAAGACGAGGAAAATCAGAGGAGAAAAAAAAGTGCTTAAAATTGAATTTTTATGATTTTTAATTATTTTTAATGACGCTGCTTATTGGCGTAAGTCGCAAAGGAGAGAAATCTCTCTCGCTTTTTCTCCTCTCCTTCTCTGCGTCAGTGTCCTATCCCCCCCGCCCACCATATCCCCTCTTCCGCTTTTTGCCCGCTGGCCGAGCAATTTGTTACGCGTTAATTCGTGCGTGCTCAGCTTGAAGAGCCACCCACGGCCACTGCTACTGCCACAACATGGCCATCCGCCCGCCCCCTCCCCGCTCTGAGTACGCCATCTCATGCCTCCTCCTCTTTGGGGCAATTTCATTTAATGTGCAGTGCAGGGCTTATGCAAGATTTATGCTACGCTATTAATATGAAGAGTTGCGCGAAATGTTCTTTTCATTTAAATGTCATTAAGCATACGATTTTCCCTCGCCTTTCCCACCACTCACTGTCTCGCTCTCTCTCCCTGTTGCCCTGCCTCTGCCATTGAATATATGACGCTTTCCCCCCTTTAACTTTATCCCTCTCTTTCTCACGTTTGTCTGTTTTTGTTTCTTTTGCAGGTCGATCCAAAAGTAGCTTTTCCGCGACGTGCACATCCCAAGGTAAGTACCAATCTCCTGCCAAAAATACAACAAGAAAATTGGTTGGGCTCTAAAGTAGAAGCGTTGAATATCCTAAAAGAAATATATCAAAAAAACTATATTTTCATCTAATTATCATTAATTTTTAATGAATTTTTCTCAAGCAAAAAAAATGTAGAATACAAATATCCTTAAAAAAACCTAATAACCACTGAAAGCAATGGTTCCTAGGGTATTTCCTATAAATGATATAATGAACAGATCTTCTGCACAACCTTTACTAAAAGTTGGGGTTTGTGAACAGTTTCAGATTAACAGGGAGAGAAAATGTTAAGATGGCCTTAGAATGTACATAAATATGTAAATATGTGCATACATATCTATGTATGGAAGTATGCATATCATACAGAGACAGAGCATGTAGTCAGGGGGCTTGCATTTTTGTTCCATTTCGTCTCGAGCGCTGTGAATTTGCATTTGTCTTATCTCTTGATCTTGTTCGAAGGCTTTGCTTGCTCTCACGCAATTGCTTCGCTCTTTTTCTCTCTCAGCAACAACAACAATAAGCCGCTGCACTTGGCTCTCAATTCCAAGTTGCGGTGATTCTTCCACTTACATATGTACATTGTATGTGTACGTGTGTGTGCATGGGAGTCGCAATAAGTACAAGTTTCTTATCTCTCTGTCGATCATGTCCGATCATGTTCATTTCGTTTGCGAGCTGCGCTGCAAACTTGCGCGCTCTCTCAGCAACACTCGACTGAGACGACGACAAAGCTTGCTCTCAGCAAATACGGAGCCTATGGGCAAGTTTACAAATGTGAAGAGCATAGAATGAATAACGAAACGGGACTCCAGTTTGTCTTTATTTCGATATTCTAATCGACTAGAAATACTTTTGTATTCACCTCGATGTCGTTACCCTTTCTCCCTTTCCAACCATTGCTCAAAGTCAGTATAACTCTATGAAAGGGTATAATAATACCAAAAAGATAAAAATAAATAATAAGCTAAAGGAAAAACAGAAACAGAAATACCAAAAATGGGACAGGACAGATATTTTTGTGGAGACTCTTTCAGAATTGAGGTTGAATGTGAATGTGGGGGGGTCGGTATGTAGGTTGCTCTGTGGGTGCTTCTGGTTTGGTTGAAGGGGGGAGGGACCGCGGCAAAAAGGATGTGTCATAAGTAGCAGTAAATGGCAGATGAAATTAAAAACGGAAGATGACAACAACAACCACAGGAAAAAGCGGGGGAAACGCAACAACGAAAACAGGCTGCAAAAACCACGGTTGGTGGGGGGTGGTGGGAGCGGGAGGAAAGAAGATAACTTTGTGTCTGACAGGCGTCGGTGGCTTTGGCTTTCCCAGTCTGCAGGACTTTTACCTTCAGCGTCAACCAAACGGTCCACCCACAACACCCACTCGCCCCCTCTCCTTCACGTTCTTAAAGTGATGATGACAACGAAATTTCGCCAAAAAATGAAGGAGAAGTGGTGTGTGGAGTGTTTCTGTCTGCAGGCAGAGCTCTACCCTGTCTTTCCCTTTTTTCTTCGTTCTGCCTTTCTCAATTTCTCTCACACGCACATTTTGGGTGCTCCTGCTCCTGCTCCCCCTTTCTCCTGGGACCGGTTAGACAGCGCGTTACAAATGTGCCTCTGTTTTTGGGTTTTTTTTTCACCCACCTTGTACTTTCTTGAGACATAATATTCTCTATAAGAAGGAGAGATCCCTTGGCTAACAGGAAAACGATGACTGGAAATAATTTGGGGATTTTTGATAAGAAATGTAAACAAATCACACACAAATATTACCGGTTACAAAAATCACCTAATTTTGACCGATTTTTCCTTATCTCTGTTGCATTAATATTATAAAAAAAAAAATATCTATTTTGGTTTCTGATTTCGTTGACCCAAATTTTGATTAGTTTTTTTTTTGCGTTTAAGCCCAAATTGAGGTCAAAATTGGTCATAATTCGATTATAGAAAATATAATTAAGCAACACAAAAATACATGTAGCGGGGAGTATTCAAGTGAAATTAATTAATTCGAAATTGTTGTATTTTATCACAATTTGTACACAAATTATTGCAAATAAGGGAATTATTCATTTTTCGACAGAAATGTTCATTATTTAATTGTTGGGATTGATGGTAGGGCCTTTTAATGTTGTTAAAATCTATAAACGAAAGGATTTAAATGGCAATACAAAATTATAAAGTACCGCTTTGATTCGATTTCCATCGAATGTGCTCAATATTAAATCTTTTCTTCCTGGAATCACTTTACGGAATCAATTGCAGGCACTGTGCAGGGGTTTTATCTTATAGCGGAAATTCTTGGAATTTTCTTTCGTTATGCGAGTACGAGTATGTAGTATATTCCACCTTTCGACTTGCGGCATTGCGATATTGAAGCAGTTTTCCTGGTACAACAAACCGCAAAGCACACCATAATACGCACGCAAAATGGTACTCGCACACACAGATACAATCGCAGATACACTCAAACTCCCCCCCACCCACACAGACACAGACACAGATACAGATGGGGACATGGGGCAGAAGAAGGCAACCGACTCGAGGAAGGCTCCATATTTCCAGCTACTGTTCCCCTTCGAATTGCTGCTCCTTCGAATTTCTGTGTCTGCTGCTGCCATCTACTCTCCCACCTCTTTTTGTATGCCTCCTCTTCCTGCTCCTTCTACTGCCCCTTCCTGCTGTCTCTCCTACTGCCCCTTCCTGCTGCTGCTCCTCATCTGCTTCACAGAGCTATGCGTGCTTATCAACACGCAGCTGATTTCCGTTGCTATTCCAGCGGCGCCTGCCTGGCACCCTGCAACAACCACCGAACCCACTCAGCAGCTACTCTTCCGCCCAGCCCCCTCGAAAGGAACAGCAGCAGCCAACAATTATTTACGTAATGTTATTATTATAATATTTTTTTAAACGCATTCTCACTGGATTTGCGGCGCGTTACCAAGAAACGACAGCCAGAAGCCAGAAGAAGAAGAAGTGGGGGAGGAGCATGGATAAAGATGGGGCTACGGATGTGGCATGGCGGGGGGAGCGGTAGCAGACTAGGACCACGATGGCTATGCGGCATTTGCCGAGTGGCTTTGTGTTTTGTTGGGGGGATGGGGATTCAGGCGGCAGCTACGCGCGAATATCCTCTCGCATATTAAAAGGCGTTTAAAAACATAAATCCAACGTCTAACGGCTGCTTATGAAAATTACGAGGAAAAAATGACTGACAGAGCGAGACAGAGCGAAGCGAGAGTGAGAGAGCGAGAGGCTTAGTGCGAGGCAAATGGCAGAGACACCCAAAGGAGTTTTGCCACGCAGGAGGAAGCTGGAAAAAAATGCGAAGGAAAGAAAGCTGCAAGCGACATCAGAAAAAAAAAGGCATAGGGAAATGGCGCAAGGAAAAGCGGCTAAAGACGGGTTGAGGAGGGGAAACGGAGGTAAAAGAGAGGACAATTTCTCGCACCGTTTGGCTAAGGACGAACCAGAACCGAGAAGCGGGCACCAGGAACCAGGACACAGAAGGATTGCCCACAAAATGTGGCCCCAAATTCCATGCGGTAGCAGCGAAAGTTAAGAGTTTTTCAAAATGAGAGAGGCAGAGGGAAATAAAGGGTGAGTGTGAGGCAGAGAGTAGTATGGGAGGGGGGGAGACATAATGAAATGAAGCATACTAAATGACGCTGCTGGGTCCAAGTTTTCACTAGAGAAAAGAGAGGTGAGAGAGAGAGACACACGCATACAGTGCGCGCCATAATGAAATGCGAAAAAATGATGATGATATTTTTTTTTTGAACCATAAAATGTAGATGAGCCGCCGACTAAGCACAAAATAGTGTGGAAAGCCCATGGAGAGGGGGGCAATAGACAGCGGAAAGAGGGTGCTAAGTAGGCCTATGCCCCCGTACCCCGTACCGTTGCAAAGGGGGCTTTTCTCTACACATGTCCCATCGACTCTATTGCCGGCTCTTTCCACACTTTTGCGGAGTTAATTTCTTGGCTTTTTAAGCGCCTCACCATGAATATGAAATGTATATTTGTGTAAGCTTTGTATGTGGCCAAAAAGGGATGGGCAGGCAGTGCCCAGGAATGGGCCCGAAGAGAGGGTCATATAAGGCCAAAAGATAGGCAGCCAGAAGGGATAAAATATGACCAGGAATGGAGCAAAGGAGAGGGCCATATATGCTGACCAGCAATGGGACAGAGGAGAGGGACCGTATTTAGCCAGAAGGAGCCGGAAGGCAAGGGGCCACCGTTAGCAGGAGCAGCGGGAGAATAAGACCCCCAAAAAGAATGCGGAAGAGCCAGGCTACTAGATTTTGGCTAAAAACGAAGCCAAAAAGTGGGTGGCTCCCGAGCTTCAACTCTGTGTGGCATACATATGTCATGTAAAAAAGTTCGCTTTTAATGTGCAAAATTTTGTACGACGACAGCAGCGGCAGCGGACTAGAGCCATAAAAGTGCATGAAGGAATAAGTGAAATGGATTTCTTTTTTGGGGCACGCTGTGTCCTGCCCCATATAAGTGCCACATAAAATAAAGGAATCTACAGAATGCTGGCCGAAGAGCGGAGACGGGACCATCCCCCACCGCCAAAAAAAGTAGATACAGTTTGAACTTGGGGCTAGGATTTATGACTGTTTGTTCGGAACAAAAGAAATCGTATGTGGGTGTGTGTGTGTGTGTGTGTGTGTGTGGGTCCTTCCGCTCTCTCTACATCTATCTCTCTCTAGTCTCTTTATGTGTGTGTGGAGTGCGTGCACGGGGAAAAAAAATGTCGAGTGGGGAAAATCCTTTAATGTCGGAGTTGAGGTGCGTACAAGAGCCCGTCCGTACGGTTGGGCTATAAGTGGATTATACGCATAGATTTCGACCAGCAGAAGTATGGCTTACAGAGCGTATACTTAATGGCGGCAGATAAAATTGTTTTTGCTGCCCTGCACGGCAGGGAAATTCGTACCAGTAAAATGAGCTGATTATAGTCCACGGATCAGAGAACTTATATAAATCGGTAGCGCTGTGCTCTCCGGTGATGATAGTTGGCACTTGGCTTCTGGAATATTATTCTGAGGGTTGCATATGAGGGGAGTGTCGGTATTTTAGGGGTCGGAAATAAAGTAATTTTCCCTGGATTATGAGTTTATTTCACTGAGAGTTCTGGAAGGTATAGTTACTGGCAGATAAAAACCCAGAACACTCCGTAGAAAGAACGAAATGAGTTGTTTATGGGTTGCATGCCCCAAAGAAATACCCTTAAGGAAGATATTAGCTCTTCCGATGATGAAAGTCTCATACTTTATGCCTGAACTCCATTGAAAATTACACGATTACAGCTACCATGCCTCACTGCAAACTGTCTCTCTTGTTTTGGGGGGAATTATAGTTGCTGTCCCAAAGAAGCATCCACAAAATCTCAATTCTGAAGCTCTAAAGTTCCATTTCTTTGACAAATTTCGTGTCTAAACACAGACATTGGAGTATTTCCCTCTTCAAGCCCATCAATGCCGCTCTGGCATCGTTTTCCATTAAATTAACACGCTCGAATGTGCCTTCCGACCGTCTGACTGTCTCTCTCTGTCTCTTCCTCTCACTCTCGCTCTCTCTCTATCTGTCTATGTGTGTGTGTGTGTGTGGCATGTGGCAGAGTGGGGTTGGGAGTTGTACACTTACATTGTGCAAACTTTTCTAATTTAAACCGGCAGTTTCAGTCAATTGCCACAGCTTACCGCTTCTCGACATGAGTTTTACTTTTTTTTTTCTACTACCTACGGGTGCTGTTGCCTGCTGCCACACGGATGCGATGTTGCAGCATTTCACAAGAGATAGAGAGAGAGTGGGAGAGAGAGAGAGAGAGTGTAGGGGAGAGCCAAGTGAATTTCCAATACATTAAAAAGTTGTGTCTGAATACAGTTCTTGAGCGGGGGCAGAGAGAATCCCATTATAACCGAAACAGACATGAAAGCCAAGCCATAAATCTAATAAATACCGTGTATTTCTCACACGTCTACCTCCCACACATACCACACACACACACACACACACACATTTAGGGAGAGAGAAACTCCCTCTGCCCGCTGCTCGTCATTCCATTCATTCCATTCATTTCTATCTCTCTGCCTCGCTGGCTCTCCTCCCATTCTCTCTGTGTGTGCAATAACTTGTAAAATATGTAATCAATCAAGATGAAACAGTCGTCGAGAGGCAGCCAAACTATGTCGGAAGTATGCGTCTGACTGCAGTTTCAATTGCTATGGGGCTGGGTGGCAGTGTGGCAGGGTTGCCTGGCTGTGCTGTGCTGTGGCAGGAAGTACTCCACCTCCAACCTACAGGCGTGTGGCATGCCCTCGATTAATTCAACTTTCCCGTGCAGACAATGGAACTTGAGCGAGAAAGAGAGACAGCGGCAGTCAAAAAGTTGAAAGTGCAATTTTGTCGTTATTATTTTACATTTACAACAAAAGAGATGTGGCACTGGCACGTGGGGCACAGGCCAAACCGCCACCAAATCAAAAAAGAATAAAAAAAAGGGACAAGGAAAGTTCTTCAAACTATTTTATGCGGCAGGAGGCAGAGCAGGAGTCAGAGCAGGAGCAGTGCATCGCAGTGCCTGTCTGTCATCTCTTGTCTCTTTTGCCTTTTCCCTTTCTCCTATTCTGTGATTCTCTACCGACTATCTCTCGTCGCAGTGTGTAATTGTCGAGTTAGTTGCCGCCTGTCCGTGTGTCCTGTCCGCCTGTCTGTCAGTCCGAATGTTGAAATTAATTTATTTCAATTGAAGTTTGAACTTTTCTGTGGCGTTATTACTTTTGTAGGAACTTTCTCCGGGTTTTCTACGCATAATAAACGGCACACACAGAGAGAGTGATAGAGAGAGAGAGAGAGAGAGAGTGAGAGAAGCAGAGAGATTGTGATGCAACGCCAGGTGCTGTCTGACCCTTCCCCCTTAACCCCACTCTAAACCCTTTTTGCATATATATTGTTTTTGGTATATTTATTTAGCTTTTCGGCAAATCAAATTGGGAAAATTGCAATTGATGTTGTTGCCCCATCAACTGTCAACAGTTATCGTCTGTCTCTCCGCTCTCTCTCTCTACAGCTTTGTCTTACTCTATCTAGCTCTCCCTTTTCTCTGTCACTGTATTTATCTCTACTTCTGTCTATATTTTATTTGATTTGAGACTCTCTTTTGCGGCCTCATATACCCTTAAATTTGGGAAATTGGGGTTTATGGTTCGAGCAAAGAATGAATATGAAAATAATGAATTGAATTCAATTGAATAATTTTCTATTTCTATGAATACTACAAATATTTTCTTCGATTGTAAGCTGCGCACTTTTCACTCTTTACCGTTTTAGAATAATTAGGATGGAATGACTCTAAATAACACTGACAACAATCAGTCCAAAAGGAACTATTATAGAAGAATATTGTATTTTTCTAAAAAAAAGTTGATTAAAATTGTAGCTAAAATCACTCTACAAGGGTATCAATAACTTGCATCCCCAACTACCCAACCTTCCTCTCTTCTTTTTACTTTTGTTTTTTCTGCTCAACTTTTTATATTTTTTTTTTTTTCTCGTGATTTTGTATGCCAATATTCGTTGTCCAACAGACAACAACTGTCTCTGAAGCGGGGGCTGTTTGAAAGCAGCGCAGTGGGTTGGTAACAGGGGAAGGGCCGGATGTTGGGGCGCACGACAGGTGCCGTTGACGTCTCCGCTGATAATTTGTTGCGAGAGACTTCAACATTTGCAAGTGGCATTTGCAACTGTGCGACGGCGACGGCATTGATAGTTATTTGATATGCCAGAAAATGTATGCTCCAAAAAATAAATAAATAGAAACATGAATATCTAAAAAAAAGGAATATTTAAGTGTATATTGATTGGTATGAATTCCGCTAATGATATTGCTGAAAGTCCTGCCAGGGGCTGTTGTGGGGAAGGGTACATTTTTGATGCTGGAACCTGGAAATGTTTAAGGGAGGCAGATGTCTATAAAAATTTAATTTGCAATTTCGGTTCGGGCTTCATAAAATTTATAAACTTTTGTAGCTTATGCAAAGCTACAACTAAGATTTTTGGAGTTCTAACTAAAATTTTCATTTAAAAGAGGTTTGACAGGAAAAGAAATAATAATGAAGTGGTCCCCAAGAGAGGAGACATGAAGATATCTTAAAGAGATGAAGAGAAGTTTGAGATCTCCTCAAATTCGGAGTCAAATTCTCCTTTCTATAGCTTCATATTTAGTTTTGATAAAAATAAAATTAAAGTTTACATGAAAATTGAACAAAGAATTTCCCCTTAAAATGTATCCTGCAATTGCAGTTCTTTCGAAATATCTTTTGCTCTCATTCCGCATCAGTTTTCATTGCTGTTAACTGCATTTCCTCTACTTTTGATTGCAGACTCAATTAGTATTTAAATTCTCAAGAAATTTCGATAAATATTTACGAAATGTTTCTGGTGAAGAATGTTGATTGGCCAGAAATGCCTGAACAATACCTACCAATCTTGGACTGTTGAATTTTCTCTACAATTTTCATTTGATTTATTGGCATGTCTCATATTTTCTTTGACTTCATTTGGGGTTTAATATTGATCCGAATTTTCCATTTTTGTAGTCCAAGAATATAAACTTTAGGCTCTAGAGTTCTTTAGTGTTCAGAATCATATTTCCACAATTAAATTTTCCATGTGCAATTTAATTTTGTCTTAATTTTTTGATCGAAATTTATGAATCTCCCTTTTTGCCTTCAAATTCGTCTATGGGTATTTTCCTACCCAAATGAAGCAATGAGATACATTTTAGATACTTTTAATCTAAGCATGCGGCTGTTGGCCCCGCTGCTCTCTGCTGCTCTTCCTCCCGCTCTTTATCCCTCGGCCATTGCCTTCTGTTATGGTTATTGTTGTTGCTCTGTTTTAAACTCGAATCAAAAATCAAAATCCGCACCAGCTACAAAATGTTAAATCCGCAAATAATTGACAAAGTTTAGGCATAAACGTGGGACGAGTTGGTGGCTCGGCTCAGCTCTGTCTCCTGCAAGGAAGGGGAGGTCTAAATGCCCCACCCCCCTTGACGAAAGCAGCAGGGCGGGGTGGCTGACAAGAATGCTCTGTGTGTGGCTGGTACTGCTGCTGCTGCTGTTCCTCTCGGTAATGGCGGGGGGCGAGGGCCGGGCCTGTTGGGCAACTTCAAAATATGTTGGCCACAAATGGCAAAAGTTTGACAGGTAAACGGAATTTCGGCAGAATATCCACGTACATATGTACACGTGTGCGTGTGTGTTTGGCTAAAATGGGAATTGAACGGGGCTTCCTCTGGGGGCATGGCATACATGCAGCCCACATATGAAAACCGCTGAAACATCTGCGACCGCTTTTTGGATTCGGCATTCAGGATTTTGGATTCCGGCATTCGGTGCTTTGCTTTTTCTCTCTCGCGCGCGCCAGTGTCAATATTTTGCGTTCGAGTATCTGTATCTATTTGCGTTCTAGTTGAACGGGCGGCCATTTATGTTTAATGAGATACTTTTTAACAGCCTCATAAATGGCTATGATAACCACTTAATGTCGAGTGGGAGCGATGCCAGAGGGTGGTGTCTGGGTGGGTGTGGGTGGGGCTGTGTTGGGGGCATGCGGAGTAAAAACAATTTACATATTAAACTTACGCCGCAGCAATGTAGCGAACGTAGCCACAGCAGAGAGCTGTTATCCAACCTCGCACCAGCACCAGCACCAGGATCTCTCTTTGTCTCTTTCCCACTCGCAGCGGCAGCAACAGCAGCAACAGCAGCAGCAGCCATCCAGAGGACGCGTGCGAAATATGTTCGCCTGCGGCGCATTCACTTTAATTTGATTAAATTTTGAACATTTTCACGTAAAAGTTGCTCCTTTGGCTCTGTCGCTGGATCTGCTCTCGAGCGGGAGGCCGGCTTCGGCTCCAGCTCCTGCTCCATCCGCTGTGTGCTCTCTCATCTGTGCACTGGATGGATGGATTGGATGGTCCTGCTACGGCTCCTCCATGCGCTCCTTCCTGCTCCTCTGCTGTGGTCTGCGTTGGCCAGAGGGCCGGGACCCCTGCTGTCCCAAAACAACAAAAAAACCACCAAAAAAAAAAAAACGCTGATGCCGTGCCACCTTCACGCTCAGCTGTTGTCTGTTTCCATTTATCCCTCAATCTCACCTCACGCCCTCACGCTCTCCCAGAGAGAGCTTTGTCTGTGTGTGAATGTGTTAAATAGTTTTTATACCCTGTAAAATAATGTTTATCTGGCGGAAAGGGCACATTCCAATGTCAGTTGAGTGCTTTATTTTGCGGGTCTTTTGATTGTCTTTCCACTGAGACTTAACCCATGGGTTATAGCAATTGAAAGGTGCTGAAATCTATTGTTAGATTGTAGTTAAATTTATGAGAATATAATCTGTAATGTTTGCTTTGGTTTTTCTTAAAAAAAACTAATTTTATGAGGGTCTAACCACGGATTACCACGGTAGCCGATGCCCATTTGATTCCCAAAAATGGCAGAAAACTAAGCGAAAATTAAATTTGGAACACCTAAGGAAGTAGCTGACATTTTATAGTATTTATTTATTTGTTAACTCAATTTTATTTAAAGATACAAACTATTAACCTGGCCTAAAGTAGTAACTTGTACTGGCAGCTCTGACCTTCGGCTATACATTTTAGAGCAGAGCTTTTCCCTCTGTTTGCTCTTCAGAAAATTATCTTTCTCTTTTCGTAACCCTTTCGCAATCCTTTTTGCAGGGCAACGCTCATTGCATACAAGGAGAACAACTCTACTCTCGGGACTTGCTCCTTATTTCATTTGGTTATTTTGTTGTATTTTATTTTATAATAAATAGTTGTTTAAACTTTCGCCCACTCAATTCCTGTGCCTGGTCCCCCCCGCTGCTGCCACATGCCGCGCCAATACGCCAATCCCCTCACCAAAGACCAACGCTCGCCACCCCGCAAAAGAGATGTTTGCCACCAATGTGGTGGCTGCCTCTTGTTGCTGGTGCTGGTGCTGCCGCTGCTGATGCTGTCCGGCTCTTCAACTATTTTTTATGCAATCTGCTTTTGGTCTGTAGTTACCCCAGCCCCCTGGCAACCCCAACCCTTCGAACTGCATTGCTTTGTGTGTTGCCTTTTGTTTTTCATTTTTCATTTTTTATTCTTTATTTTTGACTTTTTTGTTTGTTTTTATTTTGTTGTCTGTTTGCCATTTCCTTCTTTCTCTCTCCATCTATCTCTCTGTTTCTCTCTGTGGATGCCGCACATAGTTATGGCCACGATTTTGGCTTTCGGTTATGTGTACACTGAGATTTTCCTTGGCCTTGTTTTCCCTTCAGCCTGGCAATTGTTTTCCACGCTTTCGTTTTTTCCCCCTTTTTTTGTATACTTTTTTCTGCTGCTGCTGCAGCTGCGGTGATGGTGTTGCTGCTGCTGCTGCTGTTGTTGCTCTTTATCCCAGGCTATTGTTGCATTGAAAGGTATATTGAATGTAAGGGTAAGGCAGACGCAAGAGATCTCTCCCTGGCTCGCGCATTCAAAGCCTCTAGAAATCTTTAATCTCCGAGGGAAGCTGCGATTTCCCTTGTCCTCTTTTTTAACCTGACCCTTCCATTGCAACATACCTTGTTGCACAGGTTGCAAATGTATTATAGCAGAGAGCGGTGGCGTATTCGGGGTGGTAGATTGAAAATTCCCCAAATTAATTCGCATCATTTAAATCACAGACAAGCCACGCCACTTGGGGGTGAGCCATGGGCATGAGGCGCAACACAATGAGGCAGAAGAACGGCTTGGGGTGGGCTTCAATGTGGCACACGGGGGAGGCTGTTTGGGCTTTGCCATAAAATCGAACGCCGCCAAACCCAGACAAGACAAAAGGCAAGGCGAAGGATTCCTTTGCTGTTGCTTTTGCTGCTGCTTCGGCTGCTGCTTTTGGCCCAACCATTTAAGTTATGGCCCACATTGAACTGGCCCAAACGAACAGATAAACAATAAGTAACTGTGAATTATAGTGGCCATTACTTTTGTCCTACTGTCTCCCCTCCTTGTCTGTATTTTTCCACTCGTTCTACTTTTTCTCTGCCGTCTGCCTGTCCTTGCTTTGCAGTTGTTTATGGCAGGACAATGATTAGGACAAAGCGGAGGCTCTGCTCCACCGAGCATCGTTGGGTAAATCTCTCCCATTGACTCCAAAATTAGTTAATTATACAACGGCTTTAAATGGAAATTTCCGCAAAAAAGAATAAAAAAATCATTCGAAAAATGTGATGTGGCGGCCCTTCAACAGTTGGCAAATCGAATGCGATTTTCACCTTTATCTCTTCTTCTCTCTCTCTCTTTATCATTTGTCTCTCTGCTTCTGCTGCTCGCCCCTTCTCTCTTTTTGACTTCATGTCTGCGTAAATTGCTTATGAAATTGACATCGAAGTCTGCTCCTCTGCTGTCTGCCGGAAATGGAAACAGCGGTAATGACGAGGCCAATCCCCCACCCACTCACACACACACACACATGCACATACACTCAAACACTCTAATACACACACACACACAGATACACATATAACCCACATAATTGGCAAATCACACACATTGATTTCACCGTGTGCTGGCATCGTCGTTTCATCGTCATCCTGCCACTGCCACACAGCCATTGCTGTTGCTGTTGCTATTGCTGTTGTTGTTTGTTTGGTTCAATCGTTGATTTCGCGCCCGCCCACCATGCGCTGGCCCCACCGCCCCCCTGAACTTTCGCCCCAGTGTGTGTATTAGGGGAAAAGCATACCACATCCGACAGCTGCCTAAACGAGACGAAGAACGCGTGCTAGGGGGTGGAGTGCTGTAGAGGAGGAGCAGGCACAAAATATGGCGCATAATTTAAAGCCAATGGATGCCAAAACTCAACCCAAAAAGAGGTTCCTCTGTGTGTGTGTGCGTGTCTATGTTTATGTGTGTCATATAGGGCATCATTAATAACATTGAAACATAGCCAGAGGACATGAGACAGAAGGCAGAGGGTGCAGGGCGCAGGGTACAGGGCTAAGTGAGACAACATCATTAGATCAGAGCTCGACTTGGACTTGGCCCCTCAAATTCCATTGTTTGGCATTTGGCGTTGACTTGAAATGGCAGCCACCCTCCTGCCTGGCAGCCTCCTGCTGCTGATGCTGCTTGATCTTAAATAATTAGGCAGGCTTCGGTGTCCCCAGCAGACGTACAAAAACACATCCCACCTACACAGGGGCCCATCAAGCTGCCATCATCATCAGCAGCAGCAACAGCAGAAGCCCCATCATCCTCCATCCTCCATCATCCATCCAATGACAGCCCGCCAATGGGTGAAGGAGCGAGGCGGCGTCTCTCTCTCGCTCTGCTCCTCCATCGAATATGGCATGGGGTGGCATGGAGGTGGAACAAATTTCCTTCATTGCTGTAATTTATAACATTCACTTGTCATTAACAGCCATTTTAATCGTCTAGCATCCACACGGCCCCCCTTAATGCGTACGTGTGTGTGTGTCTGTGTGTGTGTGCCTGTGTGTGTCTGTGATCTGCAATGTTGTGGCATTTAAAGCGTGAAAATATTAATTTATGAGCTTTTTAAACGAGTTTCGTTTGGTGTCTCATCTCTCGCATCCGCGTATCCCCCGCGTCGCGCTTTCTCTTTCAGGTTCTGAATTCTCTGTGTGCGTATGTGTGTGTGTGTGCAACAAATTGCCAATGAAAATGAAGCAATAACTGTGGCAGCATTGAGATAAATTGGAAAATAAATACTCAACGTATGATAAATACCACATTAATACCAGATAAATTCTAAACGAGATGAATGCCATATAAAATGGCAGGACTGCACGCTCACCGAGGAATTCACTTGTTCATTTTTGTTTATTCGAATGCAACAGTTTTAAGACAGGACTTTAACCAATTCTTGGTGCAGCGCAAAAATTCTAGATAAATACCAGATAAAGATTTAAAAATAGCAATTAAATACTAACCCTTTCTATGAGTAGCGCCTATTCTCTATGGCCAGTTTCCTTTAAAATTTGTCTACCAGAATACTGTCTGATTCCGAAAAAATACTAGTTGAATACTAACTAAATACCAACCGAGAGATAAATGTAAACAAATAATGGAAGGTCAGCATGAAATACATTTTATGTTGATTTTCGATGACTTGCAAGGGAAAATTCTTAAGAATTCAACATATCCAACATTTCCATGAGAAGAATGTCCTTTGTGATGAACATCCAATATGCACGCTATTCCCAGCCAATCACTGTATGGGGCAAATACATACCATATACCAGATAAATACTAAACGAGAGATAAAATCCATACAAATGATGGAAATCATGCACAAAAGAATATTTCTTTTGCCTTAATACCGGAAGCTTTCAATAGAAATTCTTTAGAATTCAACAGTTCTATAAGAGGACTACTCATGGACTATCTCCCCAAGCCCCCATCCACCCTCTTTCCACGCAACTCCCTCTCCCACTCCCTCTTCAGCGCGAAAACCCAAAATCTATTTATGCCCCAGCTCAAGCCCATAAACCACAGCCAAAATCCAGTGGTCGTCGCATTTAAGTGTCTAGGGTTGGTGTTGACTGGTGCGCGGGGCGCGGGGCCTTTCGGGGGGTAATAGTAGTTATGTGGCAAGAGTAGGAGGGGCATGGTAGTGGTGGTGGTGCTAGTGCTGATGGCTTTCAGAGGGGCAGTCGAGTGGAGTGGAGTGGAGAGTACGAACCGCAAAGCAAATTCGCTCGCCTTAATCTGCACTTGGTGCTGCGCGCGTATCTTAATAAACTATTAAATCAAACGCAAGCTTCAATGCACGCAAACACAGACAGGCACACGAACAACACACAGATACACACCCACACACACACACGCATAGTCGGTAGCATTTTCTCTGCAGGAAGGGGAAATTTCTCAGAAATAATCGCAAATTTCCTTGAAGACTAAATATAAAAAAAAAACACTCCAACTTCTTCATCTGTTGGTCAAGCAGTTTATACAAATCATATAAAAATTCCCCCATTTACCACATGTTTTATATATGTAGGTGGCCCCCCTCTCAGGTACGCCCCTGGCACACACACGCACACCCACACATAAATACAACGGTATATCGCACAAATAAATAAATAAATAAATGAGTTATATACGCGTTCGCATGCCCATTATTCGGCGGAAGAATGTTGTGTGCCCCATGGGGGCCCATGGATTGGGGGCATGGTTATCCATCCCCTGCTGTAGTTGGCAGTTTTCGGCTGGCTCTGGCCCGGTTTGCCGCACAGGAAACCGATAGGACATGGCGATTAAGGATATGCCAGGAAGTCGTCCAGCTGGGGACTGGCAAAAAAAAAAAGAAATAAAAGCGATTCTCGATTTCAATTGAACAGAGAACAGCGCGAGGGGACTGTGACCATGATATGCGCACGGAGTGGGGGGAAAGTGTGGGTGGCATGCGGAAAGCAAGTGAGAATTATTATTACTTATTATTTTCGTGGCTAATTTTAGCTCTGAATTATCAGCGATTTATTGGGTATAGCCAGCACTCCCTCTAGAGATGGAACGTTGGCAGGGATCCTTGTTTAAAGCAGCTGAGCGAGTGGCCACTGATTTCCCTCGCTAATGTAAGTGAGGTTTGGCTGCTGCTGGTGGTACTGCTGCCACCCTGGGGCAATGCTCCTACTTTCGGGTGTGTGGCAAGATGCTTTTGCCTTGGCTTCCTCCCGCTGACGTTATTATTTATGTTCTGTTATCCGCTGACCAGAGCAGTGCCTGGGTGCTTGTTTTTCCCTCTGCCTCTCTCTCTCTCTCAGCCACAACACTCGCGCAAACGAACAGGCGGGAGACCTCCTGCTGCTGCTGCTGCTGCTGGTGGTGCCTCCCACACACACGCCACATGCTGCCAGCCTCCTTAGCTATTTTACGATAGAATGAATATCTTTTTGCTCTCCAGCTTCCACCTGTCCAACCCCACCCCCTGCTGTGCTCCACCTATGATTCTGTTTTTGCCACAGTAGTTTTACTCTAAGCTTCTCTCCCTATCCCTCTCTATTCCGCTTCCGCCCCTCCCCGCCCCCCTCTCTCTGTGGCTCTCTCCCACAGTAGCCTTTTTCCACTGTTCTGCTGGCCTGCTTTTTTGCCTTGTTCTTCCTTTTTGGCTGGTTCCTGGTTCCTTCTTCTATGTACTTCCGTTTTGTAGTGAAAAGAGCTTTGCGTGTTGTGGCATCTACACACCCCACCCCCGCTCCTTGTGTGTGTGTGCGTGTCTCTTAACTAGTGGTATGCGTGTGTGTGTGTTGGTGTATTTGTTTGTTGCTCAGAGAATTGATGGCAAAAGGATGTGTGTGATTTTGCTGCTGTCTCTGCTGCTGCTGCTGCTGTGTGTGTGTGTGGCACTCCCACTCCTCTTGCTGCTCCTGCTGCCGCTGCTGCTGCCTCTCCTGCTCCTTCATGCCACAAATATCAAGCGAATGAAGTGGCATTTGTTGTGTGTGGTTTAAAGTAAAGTGCGACACGTAAGCTTTTAACAAGCAAAATTGTTTAAATGTGGCCGGACGGTACTACCCTCAATGGGGGGGGAGGGGAGCAGGTAGCTATAGAATTGGCGCGATAATAAGAGGGGAGTGCCTCTCTGTAAGTAGAAATTAGTGGCAAGCGGCATCCCATCAGCAATTAGCAGTTTCCATTTCCATAACTTATTTATGTGCCAGCCCAAAGGGGGAAGAGGCAAAACTTTAGCACGGACCTTCATTAGTTATGCGATTTTTGAATCGATTGCCCATCACATTCCAAATTCCGTTCCATTCCCTGCCACCTCCTCGAAACTTGCTTTAATATATATTGAATATTGTACAGGAGAAAGTAGAAAGTAGCAGGAGCAGCAGCAGGAGATCCTAACCACATTCATCATTTTCTCTCCTCATTCCCCCCCTCGTCCAAAAATATATATACACTCGACTCGTATTTATCCGTCTGTGGAAATGCTTTTCTAAGTGATTTTAGCTTGCTGTTTTGCCGCTTAACGCTCCGCATCTATGCCGCTCCCCCGCCCACACTGCTCCTGCACTCCCTCCACTCCACTCTTCTCCCTGCCACACACATAAAATAATGTTTTTATAAGTCCGTTTTTGGTGCTTGCTCGATAGCGCAATTTGAGGAGGAAGAACAGCATCCAGCCAGCCAGCCCCCCTTCCTGCTTCCCACTGTGGCCTGTCCCGTATCAATGCCTTCTCCCAAGTGCCATTGTTTGATCTGTGGCAGTGTGTGTGTGTTGGTGTGTGTGTTGGTGGCAAGCAAAGCGTCCCAACGGAGTCGTCAATAAATGCGATAAAGCCAAACATGTTTCATTTGCAATGGCCAATGGCTGGGATGCTGGCTGCTGGCTGCTAGCTGCTGGCTGCTGCTCGATAGATGGATGCTTAGCCATTGCTCTGCGCTCGCCTTGGATTTTTCTTCATCTTGCAACAAACAAACAAAAACAAAAATCGAAAAAATCGAAAAAGAAAAGCGGAGAAAAACTCATAAAAATGTGCGTTGAGCGGAAGCAGAAGCTGCTGCTGCCACACTTATCTCCTCCTCGAGATGTGGACGACTCCAATCGAGAGTCTCTCAACTCCTGTGTGGATTTTGACCCATAATTGACTTGTACACATGCCAATTCCCCTGATGGCAGCCACACTCCCCCCGCGCCATTTATCCCCTGGTGCGTGTCTAGGCAGCGTTTCTGCGGCGTCCAAAAGTTTACAATTTATCCAGCATGCACCTGCCTCTCTCCTCAACCACATCCTGCACATCCTCCTGTTTTTCTGTGGCTGTCCTATGCTCCATTTCCTGCTCTTAAAGTTGCTCACTTTATGATGATTTTTCGGATTGTTGCACACACACACATAGGGGGCCGGGGAGTGGGGTGATGCATGACATTTTTAATGCCCCCAATGCTATCATTAGATGGTGGAACAAAGCATCGACTCTTCGCCTCTGTCGATGGAACAAAAGGCAATAGAAATAATCAATACAAATTTTATACTATCTCCATTCGCTCTGCCATGCACCCCGCACCACCCCCCCAACCCTGCTCTGCCCCATAACCTTCCCTATCACCACACACACACACACACACACACACACGCACAGATACGGATACACAGATACACAACAATGAAATACATTACAAATCAATTGCAATCGCTCGAAAATCGGCATACGAATTTCCCTGCACGATGTCTGGGTTTTTGGGCATTCGATTGCTGTGTGGTGGGGGTGGGGTGAGGGGGGGATCAGAGGTTAGGTTAGGGCTCTGGGTTCTCTGCTATGGTGCTTCTATGGTTCGTGTGGCAAGGCAAAGGGGCAACATTATTATCATCATCAAGCGTACAAAGTTAGTGCCGGTGGCTGCAGCGGGTGTTGCTGGGGGTGGCAGCGGGCAGGAGTGACGCTCCAAATCGGCAAATGAAACAAACCAGGATTTACATGTACACAGTTATTGCTGCCACACTGCTGCTGCTGCTGCTGCTGCTCTCCCACACACACACACAGCACACACACATGAATGGCAGTGTGCGTGTGTGCAGCATTTCCTTTGGGTTATTTTCCGGGAACAACATTTCATGGCGGCACTGATAAAGCTGCCATGGCAGCAGCCGCCTCAGTCGCCGCTGCCTGCGAGATGCCGACAACGCAGACGCTGCGTCGCAGTCGACGCAGCCAGGCAGGCAGCCAGCCTGCTGCTGTTGTGGCGCTCCAAACACACAAAAGAGGGGAAACTATGTGCCGCACAGAGTATGCGCTGAGAGAGAGAGAGAGTGGGAGAGAGTGGGAGCATAGCTCGAGAGAGAGCCACTTGCTGCGAGCAGCGGCATGTCAGCAAGCGGAGCGGACAAGCGAGAACTGCCCCCGGGGGCAAAGAAAGCAGAAAGCAGGAGGCACAAAATATTTGACGCAAGCGAATTCTACACATACATACATACGACGCTATGTATGTGTGTGTGTGAGAGAGCCACTGCTGTGTGTGTGCGTGGATTTGTATGTATGAGCGGTGGCGCGTGCACTCCAGGCAATGTCAAGTTGACACTTTCACCAACGCACGAGACACACGGCCACACGAGAACGGCCCAGCACGGCACCGCACCGCACCGCACAATGAAGGAGAATGAATAGCCGAGAATCACAGAGAGAAGAGTGGCGGAAGGGGACGATGATAATGATGATGTTTAGGCCTACTCTTCCTCCAGTGAAGGGAAATCTTTCGATCCATAAACCTGGATATAAATCAGTTTTGAGAATAGTTTGCCCCACGTTAAGTCCATATATTTGGGGCATTCCTGGAGAGTTCTAGGACACACCTGTTATTGCTTATATAGCTTCATTATCTTTCCTACTCATCATCATTCGTCATCGTCAGGATGGACTCTCCTGTGAGCATCGAGGAGCGTCGCAATATCCAGGAGCCTCGCACAACGACACCCTCTGTAGAGGTTACATGGGCATTTCTGCCACCGACGACAACGACAACGACAACGACGACGACTCGCTATTGTTGTTTGTTTGCGCCATTGCGAGGCATCGCCATCGCCATCGCTAGAGCCCCATCGCCCCATCTCTGTTGCTCCTTGCCCACTGGGTTTGTGTGCGTGTGTGTTGTGTGTGTGTGTGTGTGCGGGCCACCCACGAAAACAAACATAAAGGTGCAACAATGACGCGCGTAGGCTGGTCGCTTGCTCTCTCTCTCGCTCGCTCGCTCGCTCTCTCAGTCTCTACACGAGCACTTCCTATCTCTCTCTCTGTGTGTGTGTGTGGACACTCTCTGGCAGTGGAGCTCTCACGCTCGCTCGCTCTCTCTCTGTCTGTGGTGTTGCTGCTGCATTTTGGGGCATAATACTCTCGCTGTTAACTGAATTTCTCCAGCTGCTGTTGCTGCCACTGCTGTGGCCTGAAAGTGAATGTTTTTGGCTTGCAACATTGTAAAATTAGTTGCAGAAAGGAGTTGCTCAAAGCAAATGAGCAGGGGATTTATTTTCAGTCTACAAATGGGGGAATTTCTTATAGAAGAAACCCCAACACAAGCCCAACAGATCCCCAGCCCAGCTTAAGGGCTTGCTTCCTCCTTCTGTTTGCCGTTCAACCGTTAAACATTTGGGAGAGTCGACAACCCTGGCCGGGGGCCCGCATCAACACTTAACAGAGCCAGCCAGCCCAAGCAGCCTGCCATTCCAGAGCCTGTGGGGGTGCATTGTGTCTCTCTCTCTCCCTCTCCCTCTCTCTCTCTCGTTCGCTCGTGCTTGCTGGCTCTCTCTCTCTGTCGCTCTCTGGCTGTTAGCTACTTCCGTTGTTGTAATGCTTCTGCGCTCCTTTTCCGCCTCTGCCACTGCCACAGCCACTCCATACTGAGGCAAGAGTCAAGCCAAAGCCAAAGCCAACGAAGCGGCGACGATACCGACAACGGCGACGTCAACGTCAGCGTCAACTGCGACAGCGACTGCGACTGCGACTGAGACGGAGACGCTGCCTTCCTGCTGCGTTTTGGCTGTTGCTAAAAATCCTACGCAATTCGCGAGAGTCCTTCAGTCGTTATCAGACAAGCGAGTCCAGCAGTCGTTGCGTTCTGTGCCTCATTGTGAGCCTCAAAGAGTCCTCTCGTGCAAGTAGCCTAGTGAAACAAGCAGTAGCAGCAGCAGCAGCATCATCACCAGAAGCAGCAGCAGCAGCAGCCAACAAAGAGCCACAGAAGCCACAGGAGCCACTGAGCCACAACGCCAGCGCCAATCCAGAAAGGAAAACCAAACCAAACCGAATCAAACCAAAACCAAACCAAAACCAAATCATTTCTCCACTCTCTCTCTCGCTCTCGAGTAGTCACAACAAACGAAACCCAAGCGGCCGCCACATCAACATCCACAGAATCAGAAATCTGAATCAGAAATCTGAATCCGTATCCGAATCTCTGCATTCCGCAAATATCAAAATCCAAGGGAAATTTCGACTTTGTTTGGAGCGGCATTTCGCGTCTTGAAAGTGACTTTATTGACTTTTTTGTGTGAATTTTATGCAAAACGCGTGCAAAGTGCAATCAAATCGCAGGAGCAGGACATTTGTCGCGCTGTCTAACGTTGAGCTTTAGTAGTGTGTAAAAAACAACAACAACAAATCCCAAAAACAAACCAAATCAATTTAATCAACAAAAACAATTCAGAAGGAAACCAACCCCAAAAAAAAGAGCTTCTCAAAACAGTTGTGAACGAACGAAAGAAACGAAACGAAACCCAAGCCAAGTCAAGCAAATAAGCAGGGAAAATTTCCCCCTAAAGAAAAACTCAAGTGAAAATCAAAGCGAATTAGCAGCGCGCGCCCCCCACGCAAAGAAGATCCCAAACTGATCTGCCAAAGAGGATTCTGCTCGGCCTAGACAGCTAATCCGCAGCACAGCGAATACCGAGAAACGAGACAACAACAAAAACTCTCTAGAACCCGACCGACCGACGTACCCAAGCGTCGGCCGTCCATATCACATTTCCTGTCGAAGGTGTTGCTATAAAACCGATCAAAATTTCACACTTTGGAGTAAATCTGTTCTACGTGAAGCAGCCAGCGGAGTATTTTCAGCAGCCGCCGCCGCCGCAGCAGCAGCTTCCGCCGTTGCCACCGCCGCCGTCAGCGCCGCAGGCGATAATCAAGGCGATTAGTCCGCCCGTGAACGTTGCAGCCGGAACGCCGCTGTCGACGACAGCAGCCGCCACAATTCCAACAAAAAAACTCGTTGTAAGTTTTGCACCCAAAAGTAACTGTTGTACCCCCCTGCCCATATCTAACTGTTGTTCGTCCTGCTCCAGCGGGATGCAAGTCGCCGGAAAGTATGCAACGAATTATTTGTATGCTACTCTCCTTCTATTTTACTCTCTCACTGCGTTGTGGCTCTTCGTATCTTACGTTGAAAAATATCACAAAATACCTTAACTAATTTCTTAATTATTTAGAAATATTAAATGTGAGCTAAGTCGAATATCCCCCCGCAAGCGCCGCAAGAAAAGTATGCAATGAATTATTTTTATGCCTCAGCGACTCAACGTTTCCTTCGCTGTCGCTGTCGCTTCTCTGCTCTTCCTTTCCTTTTCCCTCTATATTATATTTTTGCTACTTGGTTTTCTTTTTTTTTTTTTTTTGCTGTGTGTTTTGTTTTTCTGTTGTCCCGCGCACGCAATAAATTAATTTATGTCCAACGTCAGGCACGTTTCGCCCGGCGACTTGCCACTCTCCACTCGAGTCCACACCATTGGCCCTGCTGCTCCACCCACCCCACAGCTAGCTGCTCCTGCTGCTGCTGCTCCTTGAGGTCCTCGGGCACGTTTCTCACCTTGGTGCTTGGGAGCGCGAGCCATCCATTACCAAAGATTTGCAAGTAAATCGCTTTAAGTGGCAGCATTGCCGCCAACCGAGGGAAAAGCACAACACAGAAATTAAAATTCCAACGACCATCAGCAGTAGAAGCAGTAGCAGGAACGGTGGTAGGATTCTAAAATTTAGTTTGTCCTTTTTTTTTCCAAGGGGAGCTGATAATATCGTTTCATTTCATTTTCGTTGCTTCGTTATAATTTGCTTTTAATTTGTTTGGCAAATGCCAACACTTCAGCACGGACACAAAACGTGGGAGCAAAGCTGTAGCTCCTGCCCCCGCCGCCTACCTGTCCGAAAAAACAACAAACAGGAAGCAAAAAAAAGAAAGGAAAAAATGTCATAAAAATAATTACGCACCAAGAAAATAAACGCGGCACGTTCGCTGGGTAGCAGCAGCAGCACCCGGAATTCGCGTGTCTCTCACACTTTTCGGACAGGCCGTCGATCCTCGTGACCCTCGAACTCTGGCCTCTTGCTGGCTGTGTGGCTGTGGGTGTGTGGGTGCCCCATTAATTTTATAACCCGGCTGTAAACACGAATAAGCCCTCATCGAAAAGTGGCCATAAATAAGTTGAAATATATTTATAGTGCGGTTACAACGTCCCGCTGCCGCACCCGCTGCCTCTAGCGCTTTTTGATGAATGTTATGATGGGCACGAGCATGGCTTCATTTGCAGAGCACCGCAGCGATCAATAGATACAGATACAGCTGGAACTACTACTCGTAAAAACGTTCCCCTCCAATTTCTAAACCAATTTAAACTTCTTGAGGCAGCTAAAAGGCATTTCATCAGGCAACCAAGCAAAATGGCTGAGCCACAAGGCTGCAGCAGCCAGGCACCTGTGCCAGCCCTGAGATACGTTTCCATCTGAAAAGTAACCACATTAGCTGGCTGCCAGTGTCCCCCGCTCTGCCACGAGCATTTTCATGACTTGGGAGGTCTAACTGCCATTTTGGATTTGTGTCTAGTGCGAGTCGCTCTTGTGGTAAACACTTGAGTTTAATGGTTTGTTGACTGCCTTTGAGCTGCTTGTCGTGGTCTCCTGCCTGGCCTGCCTGGCCTGCCTGGCTTCGTGGAACCCGTGGAGCCTCCCCCGAAAGACGTAAAATGTGCGCCACCCCCTCCCCGTCTATTGCCCATTAAAGTGAGAGGCGGCCTAAGCGGGCAATAAATGTCCCTTTGAATCGTTGAATCCTTGAATCCTTGAATCCACTCTCGACTGCTTGCGACTCTTTTATTATTCACTAACTATTTTATTTGATTATTGGAGGCAAACGCGCTCAAGCTCTCACTTTACAGCCGCAAAGCCAATTCCAGCTCCAGCTGCAGCTCCACTTCGGAATTCCCAGAGACAAGGATTACAAATGTCTGATGATGTCCTGGCTCAAAGTTGATGCAACAGCAAGTCAAATGATAGTTTTTCATTTGTTTCACTGATGAGGCGTAGGGGTGACAGTCAAGGGTGCAGCGGGATGGGCTGTCAGTGTGACAATTGTCAGCCAAATTGGCTGTGACAGTGGCTGTGGCAGTGGCTGTGGCAGTGGCTGTGCCGCATTAACTTTGTATTGGGATTTGATTTATCAACATAACTCCGCATGTGTTCCATCAGCCGCAAAGGCAAAAGAAATCATTGGGGACAGCCCAGCAGCGATTCGAGTGGCAAGAACTTCGCCGCGCGTGTGGTGTGGCATTATGGCATTTGCGTTTGCCGCATGGCAGCCAGACGTTGCCGCGAATGTCAGAGCATGGCAATCGAATGAAATGGAATGAATGTCGCTGCGAAGGGGGCGCAGCAACTGCTGACTCGTTTCCGTCAAGTGCAACAAGCTGTGTGGTGCGTCGCCAGCTGGGCTGGCATAAGCCCCAGTGGCAGCAGCAGCAGCCAGTCGGGCAGGCAGGCATCAGCTGAAGAAGATTCCCCCGCAGTCAACGTGCTGCTGAGGGTTTATTAAAATTTTAATATCCACGCGAATGTCGACAGGCAGCCAAGTAAAAAATGTGTGGCGCAAACTTTTGCAGGGAGCGGTGGAGCGCCGAAACAGGACGGCGAATGCCAATGGAGGGAGCGAGGGGGGAGTAGCAGGGCAGAAGCTGGTGGCAAGCAATCAACTCCGGGAGCAAAGGCAAGCTGGTGCTACTCCCGCTGCTGCTGCTGCTGCTGCTCCTCCTTCTTGAGGACTTCTTCAATGTGTGCGTAAGCAAAATAAGTCATTTTCCCTTATGGGGAATATGCCAAGCAATGCCACGACGAAAGCGAGCGGGGTGTGGGGTGCAGGGGTGGAGGGTTGGGCGAAGAAGCTGCAGAAATTCATCGATTGAATACAATACAAATATGTCAACGAGTCGCTTGAGATGTCGATGTCGCGCTGGCTGTCGCCTGAAATCTCAGACACGCAGCAGCAACAGCAGCAGCAGCAACAGCAGTGCCAGGCAGCAGCTCTCTCGAGCAGAGGCAAACTTGAGGCAGGCAGGCAGCAGTGGCAGCAAATCTGGGCAAGAAGAGGGGCCATGGCAGGACTTTGGTTTAACTCATTTCAATGCGCCCTTGGGGCGGGGCGGTGCGGGGTGGAGTGTTGTGTTTTCGAAGGAGAGGAGGCAAAAGCAATCAGTCAGTGGAGTGGCATTCATCTCCATCCGTACTCCCTCTGTTCCCCGTGTTCCCTTTTCCCTGTGGGGTGTTGAATTACGGGTATTTTGTGTGAATTGAATTTGGCGCATGCCACGGCGAGCAGCGGAGTGAAGGAGGAGGAGCAGGAGGGGTGGAAACTTGACTTCATGGCAGCGGCTGTGGCATCGGTGGCGCGGCGAGGCGTTGGTGGCATCACATGCCTGGCCCACACCTTGGCAGCTATTTACAAACGCATTCCAAGCCACTGCCGTGCCATACCTGCACAGAGCGGAAACCAAAGCCAAGCAGCGGCAGAAGGGCGGACAGGGAGCGTACAACCCGCCGGCGGCAATCAGAGGGCGCCAATAACAAGGATGAAAGATGCCGAAGACCGAAGACCCAACAACGAGGACGAAGGCGGAATTGTTATTTTATGAAATTGCAAACACAATCAACGTTGAATTCCACTTTCAGAGACAGAGAGGGAGAGTCCCCCCGCCCCTTTGAATCCCGTGCTGAATCGCCCCCCTTCAATCTGGAATCTCTCACCCAAGCCCATTGTCACCCGCCGCCCACTTTTGTCTTTGGCAAATGTCACCACCGCCGCCACGAGCAGCAGCAGCAGCAGAGGCAGCAGCAGAGGCGGCAGCAGAGGAGTTTTTCGCATTGGGAAATTGTTGTTTTGCTCCCCTTTTCCTCGTTCTGCGGCCAGACAAATAAATTGAACTAATAGAGCTGTTAACATTGGCAGCAGCCACTACAGGAGGAGTTTACGTGGCATGCGGGGGCATGCAGGGTGGCGGTGGCACAGGGAAAAACTTATAACTGGTTAGAAATTCTTCAAGTAAAATATTTGAATTGCCATGAAGAACAATGCAGAAGTGGGAAACAGGGGGAGGGGGAGACAGGCAGTGGCAGGGAAAGGTTAGGAGTAAGGGGCAGGGGTAAGGGGTAAAGCCAGTGGCAAAGATAGCTGTAGAAAAGCTGTAGGAAAAGTGGAAAAGAAACCGCCAAAGCACTCGAACAACTTGCAAAACAAAATCCGCTTTTCTCTACGTCCCCCACCTCCGCACCACCCCCCAAAAAAGAACCTCTGCTGCTGCTACTTTTTGTGTGCAACTGTGTGTGTGTGTGTGTGGGTGGGGTGTGCGTGTGGGCCAAGTTATTAGATTCATTTCCAGAGTTGCAGGGCAAAGTGCACTCCAAACATTGAGAGCAGCAGCGACGACTCCCGGACTCCGAGCAGCGAAGACTCTGTGGCAAGAACAGAAGACAAAGAGGAAGGGACACAGTCAAAGAGATAGTGGAAAAAAAACGCCCACATGCAACCAAGAAATGAGGCAACTAAACTACAAGGATTGGGGCGGGGGCAGGGGCAAAAGGATGCTGCGGCTGGCGTTGACAACCAGCAAAAGAAGGGGCATGCTGCTGCTGCTGCTTGCCTTCGACCGCAACACTATAAATGTGGGTAGCTGTGCCCCAAAAGGCGGCACAAAAGAAACCGCAACATCAGCAAACCAGAAAGATAGAAAGAGAGAAACAGGGGCAGGGCACGGCAGTGAGTAGTGTTGTGGCATGGGGCATGAGGCTGGGGGCTGGCTGGGGCAACACTTATTTCAAACAATTAACTTGATATTGTAACGGTGGAGGGGTGGGTGGGGTCGGGGGAGAGTGGCTTTGAGCCAAAGGTCGAATCTCCTGACTCCACGGCCCACTTCAGCCGGTGGGCAAGTCAAATAGAACGAAAGAAAATTCTGTGCAGAGCAGCGGGAGGAGAGGTGGTGGGGTGGGTGGTGTGGCATGCTGTGGGCCATGGGGCACGGGGCAGTGCGGTGTCCCAAAGAAAAACATAATAAAATCAAACCCAAAGTGAAAATGCCGACGCCGTGGCACACGAAAGTAAAATAAACTAAAAGAAAAACAAAAACAAAAACTCACGCAAAAGCAAAGAAAAAGCCACCTCTCGTGAGGAGTGGCTGCTGCTGCTGGGGCTGCTCTGGCTGTGGCTGCTGCCTCTCCTGTTGTTGTCTCTTGGAATTGCTATCAGTGTTACAGCTGCCAGTGGCTGCCTCCCTGCTGCTGCTGCTGCTGCTCCTCCTTTAGGCCATCAACAGCAGCCGTCGCAGTTTTTGGCTGCGAGGCGTCAACTCTTGTGCTACAACTTGAACACGAAGTTCATCAACTAAGTCCAGAGATTCGCAAGCAGTAGGAGAAGGAGGGGGAGGGGGAGGAGGAGGATTGCCTTGCCAGGCGTTGGATTGCCCCACAAATGGCAGCGTCCATTGTTGCTGCTACTGCTGCTGCCTTCTGTTGCTGCTGCTGCGTGTTTGTTTGCCACCAGAATGAATATTGCCCCAGAACTAGAAGGAGACTCTTTCCCTTGTGGTGCCCCGAAGCTGTTTGGCTTGAGTTTGGCTTCAGAGCGAGCGATGCTGCCACAGCCACAGCCTCTGTGCCTCTCTGCCACTCTGCCGCTGATGATGAGAGACAGAGACCAGACCTGCAGGCTGGAGGGCATCCAGGAGCACCTGTCCACCTGGCTGGCAACATCAACATCAGTTTTTGTGATGCCTCCTGCTACAGCTGCTCCTCCAGCCTCCTTCTGTTTGTTTGTCTTATAAATTTACTTACGCTTATTTGAGCTGGAAATGAGCTGAAGCTCTTGGGCTGAGCATCTCTAACCTCCGCACCAGCCCCCTCCCCCAGCCCTAAGAACAGAAAATATTGTAAAAGTTTTCCCCAGCCCCGGACCCTGCTGTGCCCCAGCGGCTTTTTTTATTTTACGTTGACAAACACACGCGGGCGGCGTATGCGCAATAATTTTGTAAATTATTGTGGCAAAAAGAAACCAACAGCATCAGCAGCGGAAGCGCAAGCTTCGGTCAGCATTTGGAGGGTTGGGGAGAGCGAAGGAAAGCTTTCTATATGATTAGTTGACAGAGACGCCCAGGAGTGAGTGGGTGGGAGTGTGGGCAAGGGAAATGCAATTTTCAGTCGAATCGAAAAATACAAAAAAAAATAAATAAAAACGCCAAAAGGTAGCAGAAAGAACAGGCAAATATTTGCTACGCTTAAAATTGTGTGGCAAGAAAAAGCGAAAGGAGGTAAGGAAAGGGAAATTAAAAGTGGGGAACATTGGGTTTGCGCACGAAAAAATTCCGTGGAAAGTAGCCACGGGAAAAGTAAATATTTTCCAGGCGGAGCACATGTCCGCTAGCAGCAGCAATCATTGAAGTGAAGCGCGAATCGTTTTACCTATTTTCGGCCGATTGTTTGGTGGGCCGATGCCCGGGGAGTGGCTCCAGATTGCTGCTCCCAAAAGAGACACACAAAGCGCCCATTTCAAAGGATTTCTCACACAAAAGCGGGCTTAAACCAGAGCGCAAGTACTCTCGCCAAATGCATAAAAGATGAACAGTGCCAAAGCCCACAGCAATTTACTCATTAAAATCCCAATGACGATGATCCCACAATAATTGTATAATTTTCGTGATTTACTGCAGTTGTGCACTGCCCCTGCAGCCTGCCCCATCCGCCTGTTCGTTCGCCAATCGCCATAGTCTATTGCCAATTCAATGGCCAATCAATTGAGGGAGACCCTTCCGCCTACCTCCCTCGCTGCCACACACAGAGACACAATCATCTATTTAGCCAATTGTTACACGTAAACGGCCCCTTGCCTCGCCACGCCTCGGCACGGCACACCCCACCACACCGCTGTATTCAATGTGGCAGAAACAGGAAATGTTAAATGATAATGCGCGGCACGCATAAAATGCATGTGCCACATACAGCCCAGTCGCCAGCCCCCAGCGCACCCTTTGCCCATCCCACGTAGATGTATATGTATGCGTATACGTAATTTTTATTGCGTATACGTAATGCATTTTGATTTCAGACAACGGCCACAGGACACAGCGCACAGCACACAGGACACGCGGCGTAACAATTTAAATCGTCAGTCGGCGGTCATTTACGTGCACACCATGCAAAAGCGTTGCATGCCACACACACACACACACACACAGAGATGGAGTGGCGGCAGAGTGGAGAATGCAGAATGCAGAATGTGTTGTGTCTACTTTACGGCGCGTGGCTGTTATTTCCGCCTTTTCCGCTTTTCCTGCCCGAAACACTAATAAAAATCGTTTAAAAAACCGCATGACAGCAGCAAAAGTGGCAGCGTGTGGGGAGTGTTGGGATGGGAGTGGTAGCAACAATAGCAACATTAAATAATAAAAATCATGTGCAAATTTCCCCATCTGCTGCAAGGAGTTGCTTTCGATAGATTTATGTATGGATGGTGCAAGGGAATCGCCGACAACTTCAAATGCTGCTGCTGCTGCTTGCGCTACTCCTGCAACGTGTGGCAATAAATCTCTGCATATCTTAGGGTGCCCACTGCCTTCTCCCACTCGCTAAGCTTATTTGTCTGCCCTGCCCCCTGCTGCCGCCCCATTCGTCTGGGCATTGTCTTCCATTACTAAAATTAAAATCCAGGCAAAGCGCGTTGCGATTCTATTACCAAAAGTGACTCAACCTTACACAGAAAAAAAGAACATGAAAAGGAAGAAAAATAAACGAAGAAAAACTGACTGCGACTCTGTGTGTCCTCTGCATGCTGCAGTGGAGTGGCAGTGCCAGTCAGTGGCAGGGGCAGGAGCAGGAGCAGGAGCTGGAGCGCTTCTTCCTCCTCCTCTATAACTTCTTGACGGCTTTTACACTTTTAAACGGCGCTGCGGAGCGTGTTATTTCCGCTGCTTTTAGTCTGTCTGGCAGCGGCAGGGGGTTTCCACTTTTCCGCCTTAGCTTTCAGCTTCCAATACAGTTTCCCAATGCCTCCCATCCCTGCCACATGCCCCACCATGCCAGCCCATGCCATCTGTTGTTTTTGTCGCTCTGTCTCTCTGTTTGTGTGTGTGTGTGTGTGTGATTTCTCGTCTTGTCTTTTGGCAACGAAAAATACGTTAAATTAAATTATGATTTCAGTCTCGTGGCATCTCCATTCTCTCCCCTGCTCCACCGCAGAGCAGGAGACGCCTTCATTGACTCTCTTCCCATCCCACAGTTCTCGATCTCCGCTGTCTGCCCCGTCTCCCTTCTTTCTTGTCTCGTTTCGCGTCTGTTTTCATATTCGTTAAATTCATTTTGATGTACCCTTCAGGAGGGTATTATGATTTTTTGATTTAATTTGTAAGGCAGAGAAGTCTGCCAAGACAAAGTCTTTACTCTGAAAGAATCAACCAAATCAGAGATCCTACCCTTCATCTTTTCATAGTCTCAAAACTATCTGGAAATCGACTATTCGTTTTTGTTGTGGTTATGAACCTTCTCTGAGGGTATCCCAAAGCTTCCAAGCATGGAACTAGCTTTGCTTTTTTCATTCATATTTTTGGAACATTTTTTTTTGTTATTTATTTTTCACGTTTCGTCCTTGCAAAATATTTTCGACTGGCTGTGCACGTTCGTGAGTAGCAGGCCGGGAGGAGAACGAGAACCGGACACCAGTACCCAGCACCCAGCACCGAGGCGAGTCAGTCAGTCACTTAGCCAGTCAGTTAGTCAACAGCAGAGGAGCAGCGGCAGCAAGCGCCTCATCTACCGTGTACCACCGGGTAACTCAGCGAGGCGTGCGTGCCGCAATCCCAATCCCCATTCTCATTCTCATTCCCTGTTTTTTTTCCCTTTCTGCCATTTTCCATTTACATTCTGCTGCCTGACGCTGCCGACAGTTTAGTTGTGCGGCCTGCACAAATCTTCAACAATTGCCCTGATTTATAATTTCTGCTTAGCAATGCAAAATACTTGAGCCTCCCTCTGCTCTGCGCTGCTCTGCTCTGCCCTTCCTTGGAGATGTACTGGGTGGGTGGGGGCTGTAGTAGTGGCTGCCTGTACGGTGGGCTAGTGGGGGCGTGGCTTTTTATGGGGCGGTGGCTCTTCTTCTGCTTCTTCTACGTGGCATGTGTTTGGCTTAGCATACAAATATTTTGTGCTGTTTGTTTGCCTTGGTGGCGCATAAACGGCAAAAGCGGGGAGCCACGCTTTGAAGGGTGTGGGGGGGGAGGTTGGAAATGTGATGAGCACGTTGACAAGTGAGTTGCCTCCCATGCAGCCCATGCCACATGCCCCATGCCCTACTACTCCCGCTGCCTCTTCTCATACATAATCCAGGCAGCTGCGTTCTGCATCAGACGTCCGCCTGCCTCGTCATAATGTGGCCGGGTAGTGCGCTTATGCATAATTTACCCACTCAGCAGTTGGCAGCAGGAAGCAGTAAGCGCGCGGTGGTGAGGGGCGGGCTGGTAGGGGGTGTGGCAGATGACTGCAGTGGCAGTGTGACAGTGTGACAGAGATCCCTGGCAAGAGTCCCAGTCACAGGCGAGATATCGCTTTGACTTTGTAAAGACCCAAAAAAGAACTTGTCGCAACTCCAGAGAAGAGAGCGAGAGAGCGAAAGACTCTGTCGCTCTCTACCAAAAAATTATCTTCTGATTTATAATTTCTCATTAATTTCAGCCGGAAAAGCGCACGTTGTGCTTGCTGTTTGGCCTATGGAAAAACCAGAACACACCCAGAAACGAACGAAACGAAACGAAGCGACAGACGTTAGACGTTAGACAGACACCATTTGAGGCGTCTCAAGAACAGAGCAGAGCAGCAGAAAAAGCCTTTGAAAGAGTCTCTCTCTCTCTCTCGCTCTTGGTGCATAGGGATATGCTTTGAATGCCACTCAAACGGAGAGGGAGATGGAGAGAGACAGTGGGAGGAGGAAGGACACGAGTCAAAGCCATGTTGTTTGCTGACTGATTGCTTTGGCCGTAGAGTCCTTCATCCTTTTGGCCAATCCACCCGCAACTCATGAATAGTAACAGAAACGAGCGGAAAAGCGGGGAAAACGCAGGGCGGGGAGAGAGCCAGCAGTGGAAAAGCAGTGGCAAAGGCAATGCGAAAGTAGCAAAGAGCTAAACACAGAAATGCGTGAGGCCATAAATTAAAGTAGTTTTAAGTATTTTCGGGTGCTCTCTCTCTCTCGCTCGCTCGCTCTCTATCTGCCGCTCTAGCTCTCCCTCTCTACCACTCTGTTGTTTGTGTGTGCTTTCTATTGTTGGCGCTTTTGCTGCTCTTGGGGTTTTTGTGGCCATTCGCGCTTACCGCCCGCTGTTCCGCCCAGCATCGGCGTTTCCTTTCTGGGTTTTCCCTTTCGGTTTTTTTGGGGAGTTTGAGGTTTTATTTCGCCCTAAAAATAGATATACAAATGTGTTTTAATGGTCCGCTCATCCTTTCTTGTTGCTTTTCCTTTGATTTGTTATTTGTGTGTGTGTGTGTGTGTGTGTGTGTGTGTGTGTGTGCGTGGCTTGGATCCTGAATCTGTGCGCTTTGTTATGCCGTTTGTCGTGCTGTTTCCTTTTTTTTCTGCTTTTTTTTTTGCTTTTCTATGTGACTGAATTTATTTCCCGAACCTTTTATCCACCTTCACCTTCAGGAGTTCCAGGAGGTGGCCGTGGCCACCCTGTGCGTGTTTATCCGCCATTCGCCAAAAGTTTACTTCTTTTTTTTCTTTTCCCATATCTCGTTGCTCCCTCTCTCTCTCTCTCTCTGTCCTGTTCTGCCTTTCTCTGGCTGTGTTTCTGTCTCTCGTTTTGTCGGTTAGTGGGCCTTAAGCCAGGGGTGGCAAATGGTTTTGATTTGATTAATGAATGTTCTAATTAAGCAAAACCGTCACCTAGTAGTCCTCCATTCTGCCTCCTGCCTCCTGCCTCCCGCCGCTCGCCCTGCTTTGACCTTGGCCAAAAACAATCTACAACCAAAAACCATACACAGAAGCAAAGTTTTGGCTTGGCTCAATCTACCAGAAGCTTCTGCTGCTGCTCCTGCTCCTGCTCCCTCCTTGCCAGCGGAAATGGTAAAGACAAATTATTTGGCCAGCAATACTTCGCCCAGAGAAGTGGGCCAATAGAGTGGTGGGCTGGGGGGGGTCTCAACGGGTGGCCCAAATGGCTGGTGGGGTTGTTGTGTGACTGTAAGTGATTAGCGTTAAATGGAAGCCACAAACAGTCGCAGGCAGCAGCAGAGACTCTGCTGCCGTTCTCGAAAACTTTATCCGAAATCGACTCCAAATGGACACCCGCATGGAATCGAGGGGGGAATCGGTGAGCAGTCGTGCAGGGGGGTGGCGGGGTGGGGTGACATCGAGGAATCACAATTTCAATTACCTGCAACGGTTGTGATTGCGATAATTATGTAATGACCGTCGACGTCGTCGTCTCGAGCGCCTAATGATGATTGGGTCCTGGAAGTTTATGAGCCTGGTAATTACACAACACACAAGGCGGCAGGACATGAGGCAGTGCGGAATCTATGCATAAGCCACACAACGCTATGTGTGTGTGTGTGTGCACCATTCTTCCGTTGCGTTGCGTTGCGCTCCGTTCCGTTCGCAGTGTTATGCAAATTTAAGAACTTTAAGCACAAGTTGCGGTCCAACCAGAGGATGTCGCTCCTGTCTGTCTGTCTGTCCGTCCGTCTGCCCCATCTATGTGTCCTTTGTGTGCTGTGTAAGTGGTAGCCCCCCCCCCCTCTGCCTCTCTGCATCGCTCGAGTCCTGTCTGCGAGTGTGTGTGTGTCTACCAAATAAATTTAAACAATGTTGAAAACATGCTGCGTTGGCACTTTTTAACCACGCTCCACACACACACACACACACACACATGCACTTGAGAGGCAGTGGCAAGCATTTATGCTGTAGTCGCATAAAAGTGTTGCATATACACAGGACAGGACAGGACAGGACAGGGCGCTCCTGCTCCTGCTCCTGCCACACACACAATTTACATACAGAGCAGCAACAGCAACAGCAGCGGCAGCAGCTTTAGACGACGACTATCATCAGCTCCCTATGACATCCTCCATTCTCCTTTCTCCTCTCTCTCCCTCTCTCTTGTTGTCTGCCTGTGTGTGGTGTGTGTGTGTGTGTATTTAATGTCGAAATTATGGACGACAATTTTAATGACAATTCAACTTAACATTAGAACCGACAGCAGCAGCAACAGCAGCAGTAGCAGCAGAAGCAGCAACATGCGACCAGCAGCAGGCAGCAACGAATTTGCTGGTCGTTAGTCGCTGCAGCAGCGGCAATAAACGGGGGATAAAGGTGGCATCCACACGAACAGCAGATACCTATTGATGATGCTTAGGAGACATAGCTAGGGCAAAGCAAGTGAATGCCAGCTCAGACACTTGCAGCGAGGCTTGGGTTATTCAGGCAAAGAAATACTTTGCATGCGCCTAAGTTTTAGCCAGAGAATAACTACACTTCTTAGAGGATTGGCATGTGGCAGAGAACTTGCAGTGTATGGCATACTTTGATGACTCTCAAAGGGTGCAGCATATAAGCAAAGGCAAATGGTAAAACCCCACAGAATCCATCTACCCCAGCGAACCAATTAAGAGGTAGAATCAGCAGCAACAAAGGATGCTGCTGTTGCTGTTGCTGTTCGCTATGGCAGCATACACACACACACGCACACACACACAGAAAGGCACAGGCAGCAAAACAGTTTCCGTATCCGCCAGCCGCCATTGTGCCAGGATGCCAATGCCATAAGGAAAGGGAGAGGAGGAGAGGCAGAAGCAGAAGCAGTAGCAGACGATGTGTGGGTTCTGGCACTGGCACTGCTGGTGCTGGTGCTGCTCCTCCTTCTGCTCCTGCTCCTTCTGTCGACGACAATGCGTGCGAGTTAAATGTATGCGCATAAATTAATAATTAATTACACAGAATTACATTTCGGGGCTTGTTGTATAATATTCATTATTGTTTTGCATAAATAAGGTGACTCCTTGCCTCCCGTCCCACCATCTGCCTCTCCTTCTCTGTCTCCATTCCATTGCTAGTTTTTGTGCTGCATGCAGCCCCATCCATCCACTTGCCATCCGCCTTTCGCATTATGAAGCTCATTAAAATGCCACAAATCTTTCGCTCTACCGCTCCCCCACTGCCCCACTGCCCCGCTCTCCTGTAACTCTTTTTTTTTGTTGGGGGAGGCATCAATCTCTCTGCTCTGCTCTGCTCAACGACAAATGTATTTTGTGTGTGCTCTGGCAATATATTTCATTTGATTTACAAGTTTAAGCCAAAGCATAAAAAACACTCTCGCCATAGAGAGGAAGGGAAAATGAGAGATATTTGCATTCCCTTTGATGGGCAGCGGCTCCTCCTGCCTTCAATCCCTGCCAGAAATCTATCTGTCCGTCCGTCTATCTGTCTGTTCCCTTGGGCATATTCAAATGCTGATTTCTCTATGAGACGCGGAGTAAGGCAGCCAGCCAGCCAGCCAGCCCCATTATCCCTTGTCAGTGACAGTGGCCAGGGAATGTGTTTATTGGCAACGTTCTGTTCTGTGGGGCACACATTTGCCGTCGCATAAATATCAACGAAATTAAGGAGCAGCAGCACAAGAATACCCCCAGCTAAGAGGCAGGCAATAAATCAACCAGAAGCAGCAAAACGAAACGAAAACCCAAGCAAATTTCTAAGGAAATTGACCGCAAAAAGTATTAGTAAAGGAAATTGCACAAATTTTGTTTAGGTTACAGGACACCAGCTGTGGCAGACACACGCACACACACGTACGCATATGGGCTTGCTGTGGGTGTGGGTGTGTTTGTATTTAAATTGAAAGCAAGACAAAAACATGGGGCACAGGCAGGGCAGGCGGCTCCATCCCACCATCGATGGAGCATATCGAATTATGCCTAAACCGAACTTCGAAACCCACGAATTGTATGTCTGTATGTGTGCACATATGTATGTGTGTAGCGGGGGCGAAATGAGCAAAAGATAATGCTTGAGCAAGCAGACATGACATTGGGTCGGCTCTGCATTGCTCTCTCTCTCTCTCTCTTCCTCTCTTTCCATTTCCATTTCCATTTTTAGCATCTTTTTTTGGCATTTGTCAAACTTTGTATCAATTCTCATATTTCAATGTGAAAAACCCTCTGCCTCTCTCCCTATCCCACTCACTCTTTTGCTTCGCTCATAAGTATGCAATACTTTTTTTCCCACGAGCCAAAAGGTTTTTCTCCATTCTTATTATTCTGTGCTGTGTGTTTATTTTTGTTTGTATAAAATTTGCATGGATAATTTGTCACTTTGAATGATGCTGAGGCAGCATCGCTTTTGGTGTTATTCTGCCTGTCGAGTGGGGCTACCAGGAATCCCAGGCTTTTGCATCCCTCCAGCCACCACCTTCCACCGCACCGCACGCAAAATTCCTGCTGCGGGAAGTGCGGCAAATGTTACAAATTGTTGTCGTTGAAGAGACCCCTGCCCCTGGATAGCCTGGCAACACCCACCCCGCAGCCACTGATCCCCCCCTTTAGTAGGAAACGCATCAAGTATTTTCGGGGCAAACTTTAATAAACCTACAGCCGACAGCCGCATTTTGCCGACTAATTTCACAATAAAAGCAACACAAAAAAAGGGCACATCATCCTAGGGTGGCCTTCTTTGGGGGCTGGGGGGTGGTGTCGCCAGCAGGAAACCCAAACCCAAACCCAAACTCAAACCCGAACCCTTTTTAACGTTACATTTTATGGCACACATGCGCTAACAGGTTTAAAAATTACATTTAATGACAATTGGCGGAGTGCACAGAGTGCCCCCTCCCATGCCACATGCCGCTCTCTCGCTCTCTCTCTCTCTATCTGCTCTCCTGAAGAACCTGTGTGTGCCGGTGTTCCACGTGGGTTTCCACTCGCTCTGCCGCAGCGGCAGTTCGTGGAACATGTGTCGCGCCTGGTGCTGAGGCTGTTGCCTGGGCCTGTGCATGGCGCAATTTCCAGGCAAGTTGCTCCCATTAGCCACATAATTTTAAGTGTGTTCATTGCCCCATGCCCCATACCATCCATACCATCATGCTGTGGGTCCACTGCTGCCGCTGCCGCTGCTCCTGCTCCTTGTGCTCCTCCTCTGGCCGCTTTCTGCCGGCTGGAATGGGTTGTCGCGTAGAACGAGCTCATTTAATATTAAAAGGATTTATGAGACATTTTCCTTTCATTTTGACAACGAGCGAGTCGGGTGTGGGTTGGTGTGGAGTGGGCTGGTTGAGGGGCTGAATGGCGAATGAAAATTGTGTGCCTTTGCCGTTGATGAAATTTTCGCTTAACAGAATTTGTGACGCTTCGCGGACGGACGGACGGACGGACGTCGGCGCCTACGCACGGTTAAAGGGTTTTACTTTTTAGTTCTCCCCCCAAATGGCAGGATTCCCTTACAATCATCGCACCACTCGCCTCTCTGGCAATCCCCTTTCCGCCAATTTCCGTTCTGCTGTTGCTATTGTGTTGCCCGCCTCTCGGCAGCAACTTTGGCGATGGTTTAGCTTACGCCCGGGAATTATTTGAGTGCTTTTTGGGAAGCGTTTCGCAGTGCCCCCAATCCATGGCTCACTCGCATCCCATCCCATCCCAACCCATGCCCCCCCATTCCATGGCCTCATTCCGGAGCGTGTGAAAGTGCAGACGCCGCTGAAGGATCGCTGAAATGCTGCTTTAAAAGGCTTCACAACATTGCCTGTGTGTGTATGGGTGTGGTATATACGTGTGTGTGTGTGTGTTCGTGTAAATTTTTGACAGATTTGAAAATTATTATGCAAAATGAATAATTTAGTTGAAAGTGTTAAATTGATTTGGCCTTTTCCTCCACTAAACATAACCAGACATCAACACAGAACAGACACCACCCCACACGCCATGCGCTTCTTACTCCGACTCGTTCTCCCATTTTCCATTTCCCCTTTTCCTTCGAGGAGATGATGGAGCAGATGATGGGAATGTCGGCAAGCCTTTGGGTTGCTTCTGCTTCTGCTCCTTCGCTCATCGAAGCTTTGAGAGAAAACTCTTGATAATGCTATCGATAGCAGCTCTGTCAAAATGAAATATGCATGCCACTTGTCAAGTGGAGAGCAGGCAGAGAGAGCGATAGAGAGAGAGGACAGCAGAGGGTATAAGCATCGATGATAGGCCTTGAGAAAGTGTCAATTTTACTTCAACTATGGCTCATTAAATTGAATAATCAGTTGGGTGTGGGCAAATGCAATCCAATATCTCAGGAGCTGAAGCTGAAAACCTGCGCACAAAAGAATTATCTGCTTAGCTGTAATTATTTTGGAATCTCTTTTGTGGCATTATTTCGAAGAACTTTACCTCTGATTAAAGTTGAATTATGGCAAGGCGCCAAGTGGAATTGTGGGTAGGCGGGATTCCAAGGAGCTAAAGTTGATTGCTGGTGCGCAGATTCCATTTAGCTTCAAAATGGAAATGCTTTCGGGAGATCAAAGGATTGTGGAGGATGCTTTTGAGGCTGAAGACACCTACCTAAAAGGTCTCTTTTAATCCATCATTTAACCAGATTATTATTTAGAATATCTGGAAGAGCCTTCCGCGCTCAACAATGATACAGAGATGGAAACTAAAGGGACTTGAGGTGATGTTTTCTGGCTTAAAACACCTCTTACTATGCTTTTTGTTGGATTCTCTTTAATTGAATTGTGTGGAAGAAGTTGGTTAAATTTGATTTATGTATCCTTAAAGGGGGAATCCTCTGTTATCCAAATTCAGGAGTAAAATCCCTTCATGAGTGCAAGAAACTTTACTTTGTCTCGTGCTTTGTTCCTTCAATCGTGCTAATTTAATGGTCAGGTCTCTTGCTGTCTTTACTTTTACTCCAGATCTCCTGCTCCCCAGTCCCCTGCAGTACTTTCTGCTCGCCCCTTCTGCTTGACGCTCCTCCCCTTTCACATCTATTTGACATTATCGCTCGTACCATCTATCCAGCAAGCGAACGAGTGACTTTCTTGTCAACTGCATTGTAACCAGCGGTACGCCCCTTATGCGCTTGCTGCCCCTGCTCCTGCCCCTGCGTCACGCCCACTCCTGACGTCATTTGTCAAATTTTCAGGCATTATTCGGCCAAAGGACATGTCCCCCATGGCCCTCAGACATTGTGGCAGTTGTCTGTCGGTTCCACCTTTGAAGAACGCCTCTCCCCCGCCTCCCACAGCAATTCCTGGCTGCTCATCGGAGTCGTTGTGGCTAATATTGACATTCCCTAATCTCTGCTCCACTGCGGTGGTGCTGTTGCTCTTGCTGGTGGGGTGGGCTGGCCGTTAAAATGCCGTGTCACTTCGTTAGTATGCGTGTGTGCGGCGGCTCCATTTGTATCTTCCTGTAGCTGTCGCTGTATCTATGTGTATCTGTAGATGTATCTTTAGCTATGGCTGTGTCCGTGTGCCGTGTCTCTCGCTTTGTGATTGGGATTGTGATTGTGGTGGTGTGCGGTGCGGTGCGGTGCGTGTATTTGTCTTGAGGTCGCGTTTGGTTACGGCTTCGAATCGGTCTGGGTGTGTTTTACTTTTGATTCATGCCCCACGCTATCAGCATTGGGCGTGTTCGCTGCCCCATGCCCCATGCTCAATGGCCCATGGCCCATGGACGGGGGGCCATTTATATTTGATGATGACATTGCCACCGGAAGACCTTTCCCTCGGAGTTGCCAAATCACACAATTCGTGTATCAGAGAGCCCATCTTAGACCCAGTTCCAGTCCCAGTTCCACTTTCAGTTTATTAGTTTAAGTAGCTTCGTTTTGTGGCAGTGATTAGTGCACACCCGAACCGCTTCAAGCCACATGCCCCATGCCCCATGCCGCACGCACCACACGGACACAAAGTGCTGCCCACTGCAGTTCTCTTCGTGAATCGCTTTTTAACAACGCTGCAATTTTCGTACCCTCGTGCCCCTACCCTTACCCCATTTGTGTGGCAGAACAGACCCCGGGAGGCTGTCCCAGCGATGATGCCATGGTGCACCATTATGTGGTGTTGCAGGGTGGCAGGGTGCCGGCTGCCGGTTGCCGGCTGCCGTGTCTCGGACGTCATGTTGCTGCACAGTTACTTTCTTGCAGGCGCTTGCAACTTGATTTTGACTCCAACCCCACTCTCCATCTGCATCTCTCTCTCCGTCTCTGTCTCCGTCTCTGTCTCTATCTCCATCGCTCGCCTGTTTTTGTGCTGTTGCAAATTGTTAGAGGGCCCGCCCGCGGTGAAGCTACCAGCCCACTCCCCTTGAATGAACCGCAAAACTCCAGCCCCCAAAACTTAACCTGGCGCAAAGTGCAGAAAAAAATAGAAAAAATGGGAGCCTGCAGAGGGGATATATGTAGATGTATATGTATCTGGGGGAAGCCAGGAGGAAGTGGCAAGGATATCTGAGAGCCAGCAGCAGGCAACGAACAACGAACAACGATGAGACGATGACTGAGACCGAGAAACTGGAGGAGGACTCTGCGGGCCAAAGCGATTTGCCTTTGCCAAAAAGCTGCACGACTAACTTTGTAGTTTCAATCCCTCGCACTATCTCTCTCTCCCTCTCTCTCTGTCTCTGTCTCTCTTTCTCGCTCTTCCCCTTTAACTGGGAGCAGCACAAGTGTTTTAATTTTACGACATTGTATGAATTTTACTGCTGGCACTGCAGAAAACATCAGCACCGCTGTTACATATCGTTAGCTTCCTTAACGGACATATCCAGCCCTCCCTCCCCCCGCACCTCTCACTCACTGCTGGCGCTGATCCTTAACTCACTTCACCCTGCTGCTGGCTCATCCTCCTCTCTGTGTGTGTGTGTCTGTTGTCTGTTCCGTGCTCATAAATTGCAGCTTGTTGCAAGCGTCAGTGCAATCAGCGTCATCAGCTTCATCCGGCTTCAGCCGAGGGTTCCAACGCTCACCATGGGCCCAGGGATCCCCTTAACCATATGAACTGCTAGGCGGGTGGGGCGGTGTGCCGGGTGGGTGTGAAGGGATATCTCCACTTTAACGGGGAGCAACTTCAGAATTTGCTGAGTGCCCAGAAAACTTTGGACAAGTTTTTCGGTTAATTTATTAAGAATTATGATAACCCTTCAGAGGGCGCTATGATTTTGACTTTGGCAATGCCATGACGGGGATACTGGTACTGGATAGAGACTACTGGATCGATCAGTTGTACGAGTAGAGGCGGCTATGTACTCGGTTATTATTTTATATTGGTAATATTGGAGCATTAAATTTGTACTTTACAATTTAAATTTAACAAAAAGTTGTAATAATCAGTATCTAAGCAGTTAAAGCAGTAGCTAAAAATATCTAGGCTGCTTTTCTTGTATGGAATTATTTCTGGTGACGTGGCGAACGGCGAAAGTTCCACTGTAGCGTTCCACTGTGCCTTAACTGCCATCACTTAACGTTAACAGTTTACGCTTGCCTGCGGGCTAAAAAGGCTGGCGTTGCACTACACACACATACACCCCTACGCACACTTCTACAAAAGGCAGACAGAGAAAGAGTGAGAGAGAGAGAGAGCACCTAACACACGCATACACAGGCAGTGCTGCATGGAGCGGAGGCTGTGCTGTGCTGTGCTGCCTTGCTCGTTCATGTCTCGCCATCATTTTCGGTGCTCGACGCTCAACTGTTTCTCGCCCCCCTGCTGCATGGGGCATGCTGCATGCGGCGCTAACTGCGTAAAGTTGGCACTTGAAAATGTCAGCTTAAAAATGCCAGCTGCACACAGAGAAAAGCGGAGAGAGAGAGAGAGACGCACAGCCAGAGAGAAAGGGAGGGAGTGCGACAGAGACAGAGCACTTGCATGTAGTACATAAAATGCACAAAATGGTCGAACGACTCATAGCGAAAGTTGGATAGCCCATAAGTTACAGGAGGAGCTGCAGGAGCAGCCCAGCGCCTCCACCGAAGGAAAGTCGAAACTCAACATCTGAGAAGGGGGAGGGCGGCGGTGGTTGCACGGGCGGATGGGCGGATGAAGGGGGTCATAACTTTTGCGTAACCCCAATATAAAATGCATATTTAAATGCCAGAGCAGGCCATACCACTTAACCTTTGCCACCAACGTTGCAACGTTGCAACATTCATTTATACTCGGCTTTTTACTTAACACTATTTTCATGAATTTTCCCTTTTTTTTTTGTGTTTGTGTTGCAGATGGTGACGAGAACGAAGAAAATCTTTGTGGGCGGCCTCTCGGCGCCCACCACGCTGGAGGATGTGAAAAGTTATTTTGAACAGTTTGGTCCGGTAAGTGGAAGTTCCATTAAACTATATACAGTGTACATACATACATAAGTACATACTATATTTACATATGTATTCTTAGGGCTCAAAAATTATGCCTGAATACCATATTCAAGAGAACATTAACCTATGATGGGTAACATTTATTTTCTACGCTGATAGCATAGACAAAATCCACCAACCCTAATCTCTCAACTGACACGAGCGAATGTTTTAACTTCGCTGCGCTCTTAGCTTCGTGTGTTCGGAGCTCACGAATCTCTGTCTGCCTCCCTGTCTCTCTGGAGCCAAGCAGCCGATCTCTTATCGCTCGACTCGAGCATGTCTGTGCATGCCTAGAGAGAGCAGACAGAGTTCAAAAAGCACGCAAAAGACGGCACTTTGCCAGCAGCAGCCTCGCTCTGATCGGCAAAAGTGTTTACGATTCAAAGCGGAGACGCAAAAAAGCGTCCTGGCTTGTACAACAACAACAACAACAACAAAATAGAATGAGAGCTGTTGGTGCACTTTGCATTGCTCTGCGTATGCGGTTCCGTTGGTTTTCTTTCCAACAGCCTATGCCAGAATTTTAGGGTGTGTTGGATGCGTTATCTGCTAGCTCTGCTTTTTCTTCTTATAGCAAACTACAGAACAAAAATAGGATATTTTTGGGCAATCAATTTCCTTCAGTAGTTGCCTGTCTCATTTGAATATTCATAGCTATGTATGTATGTATATCAGAATGTATGTACATATGTACATATATACTATACATACAATATCCCAAAAGAGCCTGACCTCCTGCCTGCCAGCAAATGCTAAATGAATTGAAGCAAAATAATAATCATAAAACGAAATGTGAATGACAGTTGTGGAACAAATCATGCAATCTATTCCGCAAGGCAAGGCCCTACCAAAAACATACACACTCAAACATACATACATATACATATATATATATTTCTCTAGCTCTTGGCTGATTCTGGCAGTTCGGTTGGCTGGGCGCGGGGGCTTTGGGAGAGGCACAGCAATGACACCTTCACTGGCTGCCACTTGCTACGTTTTGTTTGATCAATAAAAACGCCAAAAAGAAAAAATTGAAAGGAAGAGAAACGAAACGAAGCCCAGCCAAAAAACGAATAAAAGAAAAAAAACCTCTACACAACAAAAAAAAAAAAACCAAAAAAAATGAGGAAATTTCCTACCAAATTCAATCTTGACAAGTACTGCAGAAGCACGGGAGGAGTCCCTGCCCTGCCCTGCCCCACCTGCAGCAGCAACTCCACTAAACCCACACACACACCACACACACACCCATATGCATATCGAGTGTGTGTGTGTATGTGTGTTTTGCGGCTGAGTGCTGTTCGAGTGCTCTTTAAGTTCCTCCTCCATTCAGCCATGTTAGGCAAAGGCCCGGGGACTGGAGAGAGCATAAGAGTGGGCAGGGCGGAGGTTCCACGGCACAGACGGGGGGAGTTCAGGTTCGGTTCAATGGAAGCCTTTTACGCCAACAGCCCCCTGGCCCACGGACTTGTTATAGCGCAAAAACACAAATTTTTAGCACGAGAACAAAAATTTTGTGTTGTTGATTACGATACTAAACGAAAATCGATTTGTTAGACGCGTTTTGTGCCGCTCTGTTCGGTTCCGTTCCGTCGTTCGTTTGGTTTTTCCCCGATTTTAATGAGCGGCGTATTCCCCCTGTAGATCCCAACTAGAGATGGGGTGGGGGGTTGGCTCAGAACGCCAAACGGGGATATTCATTAACGATACGCAGGAGCAGGAGCAGCAGGAAGGGAAAAACATTCAAGAGTACGCAGAAATCCATTGAAAAAAGAGTTTAAGATTTAAATGGTCCGATGGTTAGACGATGGTTCTTCGGGCCGTGGGTGGGTTGCGTTTCATCTTTCTGTAGCCTCAAAAGCCCTCGAAAGAATCGGAGGGGAATAATGGCTTTCAAGGGGGAACACAAGCTGAAGATGGAATGAAAGCAGTAACAGGTGATACGATGAAAAGTATGAGGTACTTAAAGATTTATGAAGATTAAGATTTTCTTACACGAAATCTTCACTCGAAGGTGCCTCACAGATAGATGGAGAATAAAGTGGATGTTCAAGATATACAGATAGATGCCCCAATGTGAGTATCTTTTATACCTATCTAAGTATCTCCTTTGCACTCCCCTTACTTCGCTTTAATCAGCAAAAATAACCGCAAAGATAAATAAATTAAATCCAATTTGCTATGAAAAAGATACTCGTACCTCTGAAATTTGTTTCTTCTCCTGGAATTCCCCTTAATAATGCTACTTGTAGGACTTTCTCATATTTCCCATTGAGCCATGACAAATTTGAATGAATTTCAAAAGAAACGAACAGAAACAGAATGGCAACATCGATACTCGCTGGCTATATCGTGTGACACCTACAAATGCCATTATTTGTTTTTTCCAAGCAAATTATTCCCCATCCTCCGCTGTCATCATCATGATATTTCATCCCCTCCCCCTGCTGCGCATTGCTCAAATTTCAGGATGGGATTTTTCCCATTCCCTTGCCCATCACGATGAGATTTCTCTCACTTGCACGCTTTCAGCATGGGATTCCCATGCCACACAAAAAAACAAGCTCCTGCTCCGCACCACAGCCCCCTATAAAATGAAATTCAACGCCTCTGTGGCGGCACTTGGGTCTTGGGGCAGGTAAAGCTGCCGATAATTGACATAAATTGGCGCAACTTTTTGTCAGCTCTTCACCGCAAAGACGTCAACTGCCATTTGCAATGGTTCATTGCCGTTTCGCCGTGTGGAAACAACTCGCTGCCGCCAGGCCACCCACTTGATAATGCGAATATAATGACGAGAGGGAGAGACAGAGAGCGAGAGAGAGAGAGAGAGAGGAGAAACCCATAAACGGCCATCAATCAAATCAGCGGCTGAGAACTGAAATGCTTTTAAGTAATTTTCATCATGGCCCCCGGAGAGTGGAAAACTGTCAAAATCCATAACGATCAAAACTAGTCGAACATAAGCAGGATATACTCCTGCATACATATGTACATATGTATGTATATATACGAGTGCATGTACATGTTGAAATTCAAGGTAATGCTAATGGCAGGACCTCTTCTGGTGCCACAAAGGAAGCGCCAAAGGTGGAAACAAAAGGCTCGCTGGCTGCCTGCCCGCCGCCTGGCGGCTGGCGATTTAACCAAGCGCGCAAAACTCTTAATGGAAAACTTTTCAATTAATCCGCATTGGCAAAGAAGAAAAAAATTATAATAATAACTTGGCCTGGGCAAAATGGGTAAATGGTTCAGAGCAAAGGCGGGCGGCGGGCGGCGGGCTGGGGCGCTGTGTCGCTGTGTGTATAAGCCCGGCCATAAGCTGTGCAAAAACTTTCGACAAGGCAAACAAAACAGAAGCCCAAGAACCAGCCAGCAGGACCTCAACCTCCACACACACACACACACACACAGACACATTTGCCCAAGTTATTGATTACAACTAATCCCCTTTTGGCTTTCGCCTGCCGCCTCATTGGGCAGCAGCAGCAGACCCCTCCCATACCCTCACCCGGGGCTGGGTGCGGGTAGAGATTTGCACCAGGGCCATAAACAAAATAGCAAAATGGCAAACCTGGCCGGCTTAGACCCAAGTCCCTTGACTGCTCTTCCTTTCTGGTGTTCCTGCCTTCTCATACTGCGGCGGTGGCAGGGGGCTGGCTGCTCCTTCCTGCTGTCCAGGTGACCAGCGAGGCGTTAATGACTTTAGCGGCCATTTTTCTTCCGCCCGGATGGAGGAGGAGGGGCCGAGAAGAGATTGCTCCTGGAAAAGATTGATTAGCTGGAACTCTGGCAGACACAAAAACCCCATAACGGGGCAGTGACTGCGGCACGGTGCACGGGGGGTGGGGCAGAGCCATTCAATATGATTAATAGTTGCATGCGTAGCTGCTGTCTCTCCTTCTATCTCCATCGCCATCTCTATCTATATATAGGATATAGTAGCTGTATCTGTTTGTGTGCCTTTTTTTTCGTGGGGCATATAGAAATTTATGACCCAGCTGCCAGGCCAATTTCATGTTGCCACAACAGCAGCAGCAGCAACAGCAGCACTCCACATTTTTATTTCAGCCTGCCACATGGCATTCCATGCCACATTTCTATCAACATTTCAGCCTTGTTTCATTTTACATTTTCAGTTGGAGAATAGATTTTTCCCTTCGCTTTTTTTCTATCATTGTTTTGCCATTGTTGTTTAGTGGCATTTTCTATTTGCCACTTGCCCCCCCAGCCAGCCATCCATCCTGTGCGGCGAGGGGATACCCTGCAGACTGCAGATTGTGCGAATATTTGTTGCAATCAGTTGAATGTTTGCTGAATGCTGATTCTCTCACTCTCTCTCAATTATCTCCAAATTAACTCGAAATCTTTCTCCATCGCTCACTTGGTCGGTGTGTCCTTTAGGCTATTTGCGGCATGTCCTGTGCGCCCCTGTGCACCTTGTAGCCTTTTGTATCTGGCCAAGCACCCTTGAACACACCTTTTAAATGCAAATCGGAAAACTGTTTTCCACCCCCCACCTCCCCACACCACACCAAATACGAAATACGAAACTCGAAACAAAAACTAAAGGCACAAAGAGGGGGGGCAAAATAAAAAGAAGAAAGAGCAACACAAACAAAACAGACAAATTTCAAATTTTCCCTGCGCAAATTTTCATTGCAAATGTTCTCTATTTAACAAGCACACACACACACACATCGGGGAAACAGAGAGAGAGAGAGAGAGAGAGAGCGAGCGAGGGGGAAGTTCTGACCTCAGATGCTGCAACCTTTGGCCACTGATTTTATTGCAACTGATGCAGCTGGTGCCTGCCTCTGCTCCTGCTGCTGCTGCAAGCTCTGCGATAACGAAAATTCCACATGCAGAATCAGACAGAGTGCAAATTTTGGATTGGGAAACATGGGTGCGGGAGCAGGGAAAAAGGGGTCAGAAAGAGGGGGAAATGCAGAGCAAAAGGGCTGCCAAAGGGGCGGCCAAAGGGTCGGCTAGGAGGTGGCACAGAATCAAAACAGAAAAGTAAACCTCTCTCGTTGGCTAAAAAATTGCAAATAAACTATACATTTTGTAAAATCCCATTTCATACCAGGCCATTCCCCCCCGTCCCCGCACCACACAGACTCTGTTAGTTATCTCTGCCCTCCCATGGTCTCGGGCCCCCGCATCCGGCTAACTCTTATGGAAATTTCACCCAGAGCCAACTATCAGGAACTGGCAGCCAAAGTCCAGTCCCTGGCTCCTTTCGCCCTGCCTTTCCCTCTGGCCTTTAAAGGTGTTTACGGTGTTTGCATTACTCTGAGCCACCCAGGCCCAGCCCTGACCAGCCACTGGTATTAAGGGTTACTAAATTTAAGCGCTTTTCATAAGCATTTTATGGGGACGACCGAACCTCGGACGGAACTCCTGGGAACCCCAAAGTGGATGGGCCAGGCAGGCAAGTGGCCAGCAAAGTGCAACATTTCCCCAGAGAGTGTCGGAGTCGGGCAGTCAAATGTCAGATAACACTGCCACGCCCCCACTTGGGCGTGTATTAATTATGACAAATCATGCAAAGCCAAAGCCAAAGCCAAGGCAAAAAGCAAAAGAAAAACCAAAACTAATTTCATTAAAAATCCATCATTTTTTTATGATTTAATTATGGGAAAAAGGGCAAGCGAGTGAGCCAGGAAAATGTCGGGCAAGCTAGGGACTCGGCAGCCGAGAAGGGGGAGGCAAAAGAGATGGCCTGTTTGCCCCAAACTGTACCCCGAACTGTGCTCCAGTCTGTGCCCCAAACTACTGTGCTTCGATCTGTGTAGCAGAGTTTCTGTTGGTTCTGTAGCCCCAGTGTAGCCCCAGTCTAGGCTACAACCTGTGTCGCCTCCGCACCGCCTAGTCTGTGCCCCATTCTGCTGCCCCCTGCCATAACTCTGGGCAATTTTTGAGGCGTTGTGAATGAAGTGTCTCTACCTCCCTCGCTCTCGCTCTCTCTCTCTCTCTGTCGTTTTTCTAGGCAAAGGATGGCCTGGTGGGTGGTGGGTGGCGGGGCATAAATTATGATGCGCAAATCTTCAGCTTGAATGTAAATGTAAATGAAGGCATGCCTCTCTGTGTGTGTGTGTGTGTGTGTGTGGCACGATGAGTGGCAGATTTACATAATCCTTAGCAAAAGGTTTCATGACAACGCTGCCTCGAAATGTCAATGTGGGCTTCGTAGCTGCCTCTTGGAATACATCAACCTCAAACCTGAGTGGGTGCCTCTCTCCACACACCCCCTGCACCCCTGCACCCGACACCCTACACCCTACACACACTGAGTGCAGCTCCCCTGCACCGCACCACTTGAGAGACCTCCAAATCATCTATAAGCTGTGGTTGCCTCTGCTTGTAATTAACAGCATACAGCACATATACATATATGTATGTGTGTGTGTGTGTGTGGACAGGACACTCTCAGCTGCCATTTACATAGCCAATTAGTTGTACATAAACACAGACAACAACCACAACAACAACAACAACAATGAACGATGAAACGATGGCCATGTTCCGTACCCTAATCCCTTGGCCGCAACTAATTTAATTTTGTGTTCAATTTGGCATAAAGGCGTTTAAATGCCCCCCAACAAATACACAGACATTTTTTGTAGAAAATTGTATGGCAGGGTGGGGCGGGGGGTGTGGTTGTTTTGGGTGTGTAATGCAATTTATATAAATGCAAAGATTTATCCATGAATAATGAATGCATGTGGCAATGCCCCAGCGACACTTAAATCCCATATCCAATGAGACATCTGTCGCAACTTCTGAGACTTGGATAGGGCGACAAACAAAAACAGCAGCCCAGAAGACAGTTTAATCCATTTTTAAATCCTCAACTGCAATGAGAAATCATTGCGATGCAGCAGGTGCAGCAAAGAAATTAAAATTAAATTAATTTCATAGAAATATAAATGGGAATTGGAATAGAAATAGGAATTCGAATGGGAAACAGCACCGAATGCCATCTAAATTCTAAGTTTACATATTTCAATGTGCAAAATCATTAAAATCAGTGCCTGAGGCATGCCGCAAGCTGCTCAAACTCAAAGCAAGGCAAAGCCAAGACATTTCATCGTTAAAGATTCAATCTAAATAAATTCGGAAATTCCTGGCGTGCAATCTGCTCAATCTTCATTCGCATATACGAGTAAATCCCCCCCAATTCCGATGAGATATCAATGCGATCTGTGGGGGGCTAAGAACAAAAAAAACAAAAAACCAAAAAACTTGCATCTCAAACGAAGACATTTTGGGTTTCGTTCTCGTTCTCTGGGTGCTCTCTGGGTGTACATGGTAGTGGTAGTGGTGGTGGCAGTGGCAGTACGTTGTTAATGCTTTGATAGACACATTACTTCCGTCTCAGTGGTTAGGCCCAGCTACACTTTCAGATGCAGATGCCGGAGAGAGAGAGTGGGGCCACGCCAGCGAAATCTAATATGTCTTGCAAGCGAGCAAGCGAACGAACGCCTCGACTTGCCTCGGCTCGGCTCGGCAGGGATAACCGTTTGTTTGCATGGGCTACGGCTCCTCCAGACTTGCCCGTATTTGCCCCCATTCTCAGGCTCGTAGCCATGGGGCATGGCCAAAGTCCTGTGCGGCTCTCTGCTCTGCGTCCGTTCTTGCTTCTTCTGTGGTGCTTCTGCTTCTGCTTTTGCTTCGTTCTGGCCAGATATATTCTGTGCTGCACTTCGCCGTTCTGTGGCTCTGTTTCCTTGCTGTTCTGCATATCTGACTGCTTCGTGCCTTGCATGGCTTTGGCAAATTGCGCAAAAAACATTGCAGCAGCAGCAGCAACAGCAGCAGAAGCAGATTTCATGCACAACAAATTGTCATGCGGACAGGCAGGCAACCCACACAGACACACAGATAGCTGCAGATACAGTTACAGTTACAGGGACTGGCAGAGAGAGAGAAAGAGAGCGATACAGACAGACGCGCTCTGCGGTTGGTCCCACTCCTGGAGGAAGCCATCCTGCTCCCTGCTCCCTGCTGCTGCTGCTTCTCCTCCCCCTAATGCTGGCTCAAGCACATGAAATCCTTACCCAGGCAGGCGCAAGTCAAGCAAACAAACAAACCGCAATGACATGCAGCGAAGCCTTTCCCCCCCACCCCCTCCGGGGGTGCTGTGGGATGTGGGATATCTCCTGCTGCTTATGCCCAGGCCAGTGGTGCGGCATGTGGCATTGCCACACAGTTGTAACCGGAAACTGTCGCACTTATTTGGCTACGCGCTAGTTTCGCATATTTCACTGTCAACTTGCGGTAAATAGACTTTAAACAAATATGAGAATAGCTCGCAACTCGCAAAAGGGAAACTCACACGAAGGAAAGCGAGGGACAAGTAAAAGTATATGCTGGATGGCTGCTGGCTGGCTGCTGCTGGCTGCTGGCTGGCTGACTGCTGCATGGAAAGTGGGCAAGAAATATGCAAAAATCTGCAATGGAAAAACCGGAAAATGTGCAAGTAAACGGTGGCTAAGCAAATGGCAAGTTGTTAAGTCTCCGCCGCATCTACATGTCTCCATCTCCATCTCTCTCCGTCTCTCTCTCTCTTTTCCCGTGTCTCTTCCAACTACATTTTCTTTTTCTTATTATTTTACTTGTTCTTTTTCTTGGGGTCGGACGCCGACCCCTTTGCGGTTTTGCCTCTCCTGCTGTCAGCACTCCCTGTGGGGTGCTTAGGTCTTCGACTGGCTGGCACGGATCTGTGGCAGGGTCTAGGTCCAGGGTCTACTGAGGGTCCTCCTGGGGGTCTGGGGCCACGTAATGGAAATCAATTGTTTACTTTATATGAGTTTTTCAAGTGCTTATTCAATATCATTAGATGCAGATGAGGTAGCAATGCAAAGTAGCAAACAGAACTGCTGCAGCAGTGGGGCTGGGGGCGTTCCACATGGGCTCATGTGCGAGTGGCGGAGGGATCGCCCCTCCTCTCCGGCATGTGGATAACTACTGCCACTTGTGCGAGTATCACACACAAAGTACAGTGAAGTAATAACATAATCCAGCTGCAGGTTCAAGTGTTCTTTCCGCCCTGAACCTTTTGTAATCATTTGAAATTATGCACAGGGATATGCCCGGCATAGCTAAGCCATAATACTTCCCTATTTACCAGGTCGTCTCTCTCGCACTCTCTCTCGCTCTCGCTCTCCCTAAAAAACTTGGCTCCTCACCCGGGAAAAGTCTTGGCAAACAACTCTTCAAGGCAGCAGCCATGAGGCCAGGAGCAGGAGCACGAGGAGCAGGCGAACGAGGATGATGCTACACTCCAACTTTTCTCATTTCCAAGTAGTGAAATTTTCCCAGTGAAAGATTGGGGCTGGAGACCAGAGCGTGGCGGCGGGGGGGAGGGGACGAAATCTTAATTTAAAAGCCAGCTGTTGAATCAAAGGTTAACCTTCCTGCGACTCCTGCTCTGGCTCCATTCAGGGCAGTAGCAGCAGCAGCCCTTTCAGTGCGATGCGAGGGTCTTGCAGAGCAGAGATATGGCTAAAAAGAAATAACTGAAAAACTCATTTTGTCAGCCATCAGCAAGCAGCAGAAAGCAGCAAGGAGGGGGCACCACCCAAAAACTGCCATCAATCCCTGCCTGGCAGATGCTCTGCAGCAGTATATGTATCCGCTGTGTATCTGTGTGTGTGTGTGTGTGTGTTTGGTGGGGTTGTATCCTTTACCACCGCTTCAGAGAGAGAGAGATGCAAATAAGCGAATATTCATTTGATGATACGAATACGAACACGACGAGTGTGTGTGGTGTAGTGTGTGTCTGTGGTGCTACACGTGCGATGCGGTTGCCTCCATCCCGTTGCGACAATTTAAAAGTACGTTTTATCACGACTCTCCCACCCACCTATCTGGTGGGGGTGGAGGGGTGTGGAACCCAAGGATCGACAGCTTGAGATAGTCACGTACGCTCCTTTGTTTTTCTGGCTTTTTATTTCGTGCCAATTGTGCGACTAATTAGCGTCGAATCGCGATGCCAAACGCGATGGCAGCGGCGGTGGCGGCGGCATCTTTGCAATTAAAACGCACTTTTCCCCTGCCCCATGCCCCCAAAGAGAAGGAGGAGCAGCAGCAGGCAGGCAGGCAGCAGGCAGGTGGCTACAAAATGGCGCACGTTGCTGCTGCCAACAAAATTAATTTGATTTATGTTGTATGTTGCTCCTCTTTGCTCTGTTCTGCTCCGCGCTGAATGTCTGAATGTTGCCTTTTGCACCTGCCCCCATGTCGTGTTGCCGCGTTCTGTTTTCTGTTTTTCGGTGCTGCTCCTCTTCCATCCACGGTGTGGCAGGTAACGAATTTCTGCCAGAAAACAAGGCAAATAAAAATAAATTATTGCCAGGGCAAATGTAAAGTGTCGAGTTTTACGTGGCATATGCGTGTGCACACACACACACACACACACGTCTCTCCTATAAAACAATGTGAAGCGAACACGATTTCTGTTGCTGTTGCTGCTACAGGGTGTTGATCTACTGGGGTTAGGGGGCAGCAGCAGCAGCAACAGCAGAACATGCAACACAACGAAACAGGCAGCCAGCCCAGCCAGCCAGCCAGCCCAGCCAGACAGAACGCTTCGGCCTTAGCCAAACATATGCGACATTGCAAATAAAAAGCCATAAACTTTCATTTAAGTTTAAAATGGCATTTAAATGAATGAGTGCCACTGCCACTGGTACTGGCAGTGGCAGTGGCTCTCGCTCCTGCCACTGCTAACTGGAACAAACACATGTATCATAATTCATTTCCATGTTTTATTTTCCTTTAACTGCAGCCACCCCTCTCAGTTTGCCTTTTGCTGCGTGCCAACATAAATATTCAACACCATTCACACTCGCACACTCGTACGACATTCGTACACAACGTGCAACATACAGCCAAGGGCAACATGGCCCATCCCCACAAGGCCTAAAAAATTACAAACACACGAAAAAAAAACAATAAAAAAACACATACAGGCGTTGGCCCAAACATTTTTGGGCTTGTTAGACATTTGGTCATGTTGTGTGCTGTGAAAGTGAGGGACAGGAAAGGAAGGGAAACGAAGGGAAAGGAAAGGGTCTATACAGTCATAGCCATCGATTTGCCATTGAACGTCAAACGGAATGATGCTCCACGCTGCTCCGCGTATGCGTAATGGAGACTCGCTGAAAATAACTATGAAAAGGAGTCTGACAAGTCAGATGGAAAAATACGAAACGAGTTTAGATCAACAAATTTATAGCTATACGAGTATTTATGGATAAAAAATCATTTCAATGGAAAAAGCGAATTTTATTAATTAATTAATTAATTATTAATTTTAATAGTTCGTGGAAACTTTTCATGTAAAATAGTTTCAGTTGAAATTTTTAATTAAATATAAATATTCATAGATAAATACTTCATAAAAGTAAGAAGTAAGAAATATCAGAGCTAGGGGTTATAGTTTATTCAGGAAATCTTTTATTTGATGGGTAAAACTGCAACATTTCAGAAAATATCACAAAAAGCTAAATATAAATGCGAAAGTTCTGGACTTTAAACTAAAGAAAATACTTCCTTTTATTGCTGTACGGAATACAATTCCTGGCCGTGCCTGTTTCTGCACCAAATATGTGAGTGCTTCGAGTAAACATTGTTCTCTGAGTCGGAAACTTCCTTCCGTACAAATGATAAAATTCGCACCAAGAGTGAACCCCTGTTCGAAGGTGCGCTGCCAGACGAAATGTTGGAGCGCGAAAGATAGCGGGATGCTCGCAGCACAAATGATAACAAATTTAACCAATTTATGTCTCTCCCCCTCGGTGCGCCGGTTGGCTGGGTTCCCCGCTTGCATTTAGTAGCTTTCTGGCTATATAAATATTAAATAAATTAAAATGCCGGCTAATTGTTAATCTGGCGGATTGCGGCTTTTGCATATGCGCTTTTGTCAACGGGCTAGGACAGGCCCGTCCAGGACAGTCCAGCGGTCCAGGAGCGACCATCAACCATCATCCTGCGTTCTGCATTCTGCGATTCTGCGATTCTGAATGTCCTGTTCTGTCCTGCCCTGCCCTGGCTCTGCTGTGCTGGTCTGTACGCCGCAATCGTTGTCGTTCCATTCTGGCCAGCCACTAACAAGCTCTCTGCATATCTCCCTCTCCATCCATACCTCTCTCTCTCTCTGCCCTCTCTTTTGCACTCTTTCGCTGGCTGGCTGGCTGGCTGGGTGTTTGCCTTTTCCCCATTGCCTTTGCCCGTGTGTTTTAAATGTAAAGCACTTGCTGCGGTCGCTTTGAGCGACCCGAAAGTTAATCTCTGCCAACCGCTTGGCCACCCTGTCCCCCCGCCCACCCTCTCTCACTCGCTGGTTAGATATTTTGCTATTATTTTTTCGTTCCCCTCTCTATCTTTCCATCTATCTGTCGCGCTCTCTCTCCCTCTCTCTCTCGCTCTCTGTGTGTTTGGCTTTCGTTTTGATGCAACCGCAACTTACATTTTTCAACAGAGAAGGAAAAACTCGTTTGTTTGTTGATTTTCGTGCCACTTTTTATGCTTTCCACAAGCGTCGACACCCACACCCCAGCCCATCCCTCTGCTGCTGCTGCTGTTCCTCTGTTTGTTTGATTTGTGGGTGGGCCAGCGGGTGTGGCAGGAGGGAAGCAGCGGCAATCACCCAACGAAGTCCAAGATAAATCGTCTTTCAACGCAACTCTCCACCGCTCCCCTCGCTCACCCTTTGTGGCCCTCTGTGTGTGTGGCATAAAAAATCACACGATCAGTCATTACACACACACACACACACACATATATCTGCATGTGTATAAGCACTTATGTTGTGTGTGCCCCAAAGTCATTTTGGGACCTGCATCCTGCTCGTTTTTATCGCCACAGCGGTTGGATGCCACTGCTGCTGCAAGCTGCGCTGCTGATTTGGCGATAGTGTCGTCGGGGAGTCCTGCATCCTTCATCCTGCTGCATGCATCGCCCCATCCGCTGGGCGCCTGCCTTAAGCGCTGCCTGCTGCCTGCTTCCTGCCGTCCCGTGCCTTCCCGTTCCGCATCTTTGGGTCCTGCTCCATGCGTCCTGCATGCTACATCCTGCCTGCTCGCTGCCTTGTGCTGCCACTGACTGAGTGCCGTGCCTGTATGCCACATAAGTCATTTGGCAGGCGGCGGCACTTGTAAGAATTCGCACGGACCCATCCGCCCCTTCCAGCACCCCCCACCGCCCCTGCCGATTGCCGCTTGGCGTCTCAATAGTCTGTTACTAATACGTTTCCTCCCCGCCCCACCCCCACTGCCACGCTGCCACGCTGCAGCTTTCACTGTCGACATTTTAATGCCTTTTCTTGCCGGGGCGGATTCTTTTGAGTGCATAAAAAGGAGCAGTGGGCGAATGGAGCAGCCTCCTCCTGCCCTTCCTCTTCCTGCAGCCAGCGAGCGGCAAGCTGCTGCGTCACTGCACTCCCCTTTCCCCTCCCATTCACCCATCCGAATGGGGATCCTGGCGTTGCAATTGCTGACGGCACAGGATATTACCGCCGTCATTCATTGACGTGGCATTCATATTCCTCTGCTCCAAGCTCCAAGGAGAGACACGCCACGCACGCACACACCCACAGCCACAGCCACAGCCATGTGCGGGGGCGGAATGCGCCTTAAGGCGATGGGGCACAAGCATAAGATGCACGAAACGGAGCAGCAGCGGCAGCAGCAGCAGCATCAGTGATGATGGTGGGTGGTGGGGCATGGATAGTGCCTCAATACCCCGACGCTTCCGGTATTTATGACGCAAGTAATCAAATTGAATGGCGCGTTGCAGTTTCTCCCCCTCTCCCTCCACTCTCTCACCCTCCTCGCTTTTTCCTTTTATTTGCACCAAGGAGGCAGCTTCCGGCCGGCTGCATCTTCCCTCGCCTTTGCCTCCTCCTTCTCCTTCTGCTCATCCAAAGAAAAGCGTCCTGCAGTGATAAATTCTGTGCCCCTGCCAGCCTTCCGCCCCACTTGGCTTTCCCTTCGTTTGCCTTTTCTGTGTGGCATAAAAAATTGTGCGAAACTTTCAGCTTTCTGCACATTTTCGTCGCTTATCATCAACGGCTGTTGCAGCTTAGCGCGCCAGCCAGGGGGCGGGCAGAGTGTGTGCGGCACAGCGAGATGATGGGGCAGGCCGAGGATGGGGGGGGGCGCACACAGCAGATGAGGCGGGGGCGTGGCAGCAATGATAATAATGAACGTGCATGAAAAATGCAACTTGAATGAAAGGCAAAAAGCAATGGGGCACGGCACCATGGAACCACGGCAGAATGGTGGGATGGCGCAGGGGGAGCATTACCTACGGCGCAATAAATAATAAGTGCCCCACCAGCAGCAGTGGCAGGGGCAGGAGGTGCATCCATAGAATGGGGCACATAATGAACGACATCTTGAGGCAAGTCGACTTGACATAATGGTAAATTAGTGGCCAAAGTCGGCGGCAAGTGTTCGATGGCTTGGCCCTAAGTGCAGGTGAAATGATTTACGGATGAAGGATCGCACGAAGGATGCCCAGGCATCCCAGAGATTAAATGGAAGCAGCCGAGGAGCAATTGGATTGGAGCCAGCTGTCATTAAAGGTGGATTACGGCAGGGTGCAGCTCGTGCCCGCCGACTGGCACTTCCAGCTACCGATTCGAGTATTTTGCAGCTCTTGAATAATTCTGCTATTTTCGGGGTGCGGACAATGGCAGATAATAGCCCGGGAAATCCGCTCATTCATGCTCTTATTGCCCCATTTAGGGGCAGAGATGGCAAGCTGCAGATGCGGCCACAAAAGTAAAAAATAGCAAACGCCAAACAGAAATTATCCTCCAGTTGCTCGCATGATTTATGTTTTTGTTATTGTTTTCCATAAACCCCATGGAAAATGGGGGAAAAACAGTGCACAAAAAAAAGAAAACCCCAAAAGCCAAAGTGAAAAATCCAAAATGGAATTGAAAGGAAAGCAAAAGAAAAGAGAAGAAAAGCTGCCATGAAAAGGCAGGGAAAAACGCTTAGGCAGCTGCTGTCTGAAGATAACTGCAGTTCGCCCTTAAAGACTCAATCCGAGGAGGAGGTACGTCCTGCAGAGTGTCCTGTGGCAATCAACCAGGAACTGTCCTGTCCTGTCCTGTCCTGTACTGTATCCTGGCAATCAGAGAGGCACTCTCCTGCTGGAGCCCGGTCCTGCCAATAAATGAGCAAATTAATTAACAAAACGCAACCGTGAATAGTTGCACGATTGTCTGCGGACACCAGTGGCACGGGACGGACAGCGGCGTAGACATGAAATAAATTAATGCAGAGGTGAGACTGCCAGGAGCAGCAGCCTGCTGCCAGCATCCTGCAGGCTGCTGGCAGCTGGACAGGCACAAAGGCGACACCGACACGATACGTTAACGCTTCACTGCGTCCAGTGCCTCGGTTCGGGTTCTGGTTCTGGTTCGGGTTCGGTTCCCTTCCACCTATCGAAAGCGGCTTAGCCCTGCAGGTGACATGAGAGCGGATGACGCAAAATCAATCGGACGGGCTGAAAGGTGGGAGAGGAGGCGCCACAGCAGCCATGCATAGATACGCGATGCTGCAGAAAATGGGCAGACAGCAGGGCCATCTATCCTGGGGACATGTGTGGGCACGTGCTGGTCAGGCAGCGGCAAGAGCATCGCCAATAACGACGTAATCTGTTTATATCCCTTTTTTCCAGCTCTCTCCCTTTGCCATTGTGTTGCGCACTTTTTTCCATTTGTTGAGCAGCGACTGCCACTGCCACAGCCACTGCTGCTGCTGCTCCTTCGTATCCTTATACGGGATTCTGATTCTGCTTCAACTTCAATTTTCTGGCCGGCAGTTTTTTTCTTTTCCTCTTCTGTGTCGTTTGTCGCTGGCTGTCTCCTCCGCTGCCTGTGCCGCTGCCCTGCCCCATGGATTGAGTTGTTATTTTTCGCTTAGTGCAATTTATTTTGGCCAAGTGGCAGCCATCGGAGGGGGCCAGCAGCAGCAGCAGCAGCAGCGCTTAATTTATTATGCTGGCTAGTGGAGAGCCCTTCCCCCCACCACCCTCTCCTCCCACCATCCAATTCTTTTCCAGATATTGCCTGGCCATTGTTCAATGGCAGATAAAAGAAAAATTAAAGGCAAAGCAAAATGAGAATGGAAGGGCATCAGAGAGAGGGAGAGGCTGGGAGTCTGGGAGGATGAGCGGATGAGAAAGTGGACAAACGACAGCTAGCGATAGAGAGCGGAAAAATCGTTATTAATTTCAACTTTGAAAAATTGTTGAGCAGCTTAGCACGCTCCTTCGTCAGCACTTCGTCCTGCACAGCCCCTGCCCCGGCCCCTGCCCGTCCCTTGGCTGTTCCCTGCTGAAAGGATGGGGCATCCATTTATTAGCAGCTTGATAAATACTTTCAATTTTCCTCTCAAATAAATGATAACGTCATGCGCGTGAGCGGCGGGGGCCATTAAAATAGATCAAAGCCAGGAAAATAATCAACGATTGGGAGTCGATTTCGATTTGGATTTCGTGGATAGATTGCAAGTGTCCTCCGCAGGGAGTGAGTGAGTGGGTAGGGGGGCAAACTATACATCAGAGGCAAGGCCACTCGACATGGAAAACCATTATGCCATATCCATCAATGTGAACAGAAAAGGGGGGGCCATGGGCCATGGGGACGGGCATAGACCCATGCAATTATGGCAATCATTTGTTATGGAACGCCCGTAACCCCTATCTGGAAATGGATACTACTCCCCTCCTCCCACCCAGCAGAACAGAAAGAGGAGCAGCAGGAAGGAGGAGCAGGAGCCTCGACTCACACGCGTCAATTGTTGTGCTTAGCATGGAAATCATTACAGCACACAAAATGAATGGAAATCAAGGGCGAATGGCAAATGGGCCACTGGCAACTGGCAAATCGGCAGGAGGGTACAGTCAGCAGCATAAATAAATGGCAGTCGGTCGAGGCAGGGCAAAGGAACAGGAAGGAGACAAAGCAGCAGCAACAGCAACAACAAAAGATATGGCAGCAGTCGGGGGTATCCCGAAAATAGTCACGGGACAACACAAACAAAAATAAAAGGGGACAAAAAACGTGTGCCTGTTTTTGTTGCCTTCAGTTTTTGTCAAATGTGTTTTTGGTGTGTGTGTGTGTGTGTGAGTGGCAGGAGAACAAAAGTAGGAGGACTCCAGGCGCAGGAGGAGGATTCACTAGGAGAAGGAGCAGCAGCAGCAGCAGGAGCAGGAGGAGACTCCTGGAGTTGTCGTAGTCGGAGTCAGAGGCGCAGCCAAGCAGACAAAAGGCAACCAGTGAAAAATCGAGTTAGGGAAAAACAAATAGGAAAATAGTTTTGGACGGGACGTCGCCAGCGACGGCACCGAAACATCGAACAGCAAAACAGCAGCCACACACGGACACACACGAACACAGAGACAGAGAAACAACAACTAAACGGAAAAAACATAAAAGAAAAGTAGCCAAAGGGGAGCGAGCAGCAGGAACCTCCTTGAAGGCGCAGGAGCCTGTTGGCCTGTTGTAAAAGTCAAGCGAAATAATATTTTCCGGGTGCAAAAAAAAACCAGGGACAAACGAGAGACAGAAAGAGAGAGGGAGACAGGGAGAGAGGCTGTAACATTACTCCAAGCGTAACATTGAGAAAAAGAAAACGAAAAAGAGAAGAGAAGAGCAGTGAGAAGAGCAGAGAGTGAGAGAGCGCCCGAGCAGGAAGTGAACTTGCGGCCATCATTGTAGGCAATTTGCAAAAATAGCAACGATTTCAACGCCACACTCACTCACTCACTCTCTGTCTCTCTCTCTCAGGGTACACTCTCACTCGCCTCACTCTCTCTCTCACTCACTACTTTCTCTGCTCTCTCTGCTCTTTCTGCTCTCCCCTGCTGCGGCAGTTGGAAGTTAGTTTAAAGCAAATCAAAATAAAAATCATAAAAATGCAGAGCATGGCGCGTGGTTAACCAGAAGAGGCACACACAGGCAGTGAGAGATGGAGCCAAAGAAGGAGAGAGCCAGAGAGAGAGAGGGAGAGAGACAGATGGAATGATAGTAAAAGACAAAGACGAAAAATGTTGCCTGCTTTGGCGTTGGCTTTGCGCTGTGGCTCTGGCACAAAAGATGAAAAGTTGTTGCTGTTTATGGCGGAAGTAGATAATGCCAAAGATGAACAAGGAGCGAAGGATGGCTCCTCCAGCAGTGAGAGGGGGTGGTGGCAGGCGGGGGGTGGTATGTGTGGAGATGTGGCAGAATGAAATGAAGCTTAAGGGTCGCTTGGGTCTATAATTTCGCCATTACAAAACAATAGTAAAAACAAACTGCAACAAAGTTGAGCCCCGCAGCCAAGGAAGGCTGGGGGGGAGGCAGCCAAGCCAAGCCAAGACGTAGGACGCAGCACGAAGGACTCTGGGAGAGCCCAGTGAGGCGTGTTGTAAGTAGACAACAGCCAAACAATTTGAGAAAAGGAGCAGGACAGAGACACGACACACACACACACAGAGTAGGAGCGAAAGAGTCAGTCAGCTTTGTCGCATTATGTCCAATTACTGTCGCAATTACAGCCAGAGCAAGAGAGACAGAGCAAGAAAGAGAGAGAGAGAGAGAGACAGACAGAGAGAATTGTCTGTTTGCCAAATCGAATGGCTTGCCCTGCCATTCCAGTTCGCATATCGTTGACATTTTGGCCAGAACCGAAAGAAACCCATCATTAATAATCCACTGGCTAATCAGAGAGCAAAGAGCGGGAGAGGGAGAGAGATAAGAGGGAGAGAGAAGAGACTTCTCCCACCCCTCCACCTCTAGCAGCATTCGCTCTAATAATCCAGTCAACTGCAGCTAATGGGATAAACCCTTACGTGCGATAAGACTAAGTCGCCCCCAGGGAGAAACATATAGTCGCCCCCCCGTGCACCGCACCCCATTCATATTCCTGCTGTGTGTCGCTGCCCCAGAGATCCTATCTACAATGTGGCGGCCACGCGCTCTACGCGTCGATAAAGTTCCATGACCAGAAAGTCCAGAAATAGGAACACACAATGGGGCTGGGGCTGGGGGGCTGGGCAAAGGCCTACGCAGAGTTTAGCTGTTTTGTCACTTATTCACAGCACATTAAACAATTTGCTTTTTACGCCGGCCAACATCAACATCGTCCACATCATCATCGTCATTGCCATCATCATCATTGGCATTGCCATTGGCATTGGCATTGCCCCATCGCTTGCGTCCGCTCTCCGATGCCCAGTCAACCGCACATTTTAATTGTTCTCGTCATGAACATGTCATAAAGCAAATCAGATTAAATGCGTCACTTATTACTGTGCCCCAGCCCCAGAGCCCAGCAGCAGCGCACCCCAGGAGCAGCAGAGCAGCAGCGATGAACGAGCCACAGTCCGTGGCATATAGGCCAGACCCCTGCTTCAGTTCTGTACAGTTCTATGCCTGTTTCTGGCTTCTGTTCCCTGGCTATTGGGCTATAATGGGTCCCCCTCCCCACCCCCTGACTAGGCACGTGAGTGTAGTGTGTGTATGCCCCTCCCTGCCAGTCTCTCTGTTGCATGAATGCCTGGCTGTGTCTGGTTCTGTGTGTGCCTTTGTTAACTGCGGTCAAATGTGGCAACGCAGCCACGCAACCAACGTCACGACGTTTGACGGACGGACGGAGAGGAGCGGCTGGGGCCTGGGGCCTGGGGGGTATCGTTTTTATTGCATATTACCTTGTCAAGCACCGAAGACATCAAGCGTTTGTCTGGTGGGTGGGCGCTGGGTGCTGGGTGGGTGCCAGTGGCAGCACCGTGGGGCAAGGGTTATTGGTAATGTGCGGTTATGTGGCTTTTGCGGATAATGAGTCAGTTAATGCACAATCCCTTTAGAGGGGGGGGCAGGGCAGGGCAGGGAGGGAAGATCCCCATCTGGGGGCAAAGATTCAACCGCAATCGAACAATCTGCTGGCTAACATTTCGGATGTGCCCTCCCCTCCCCTGCTTCCGGCACTGCTCTCCTCCAGCGGCTAAAGTTCTCCAGGGGGGGTTCGCCACCCTGCTGTTGATGTGTGCTGCCCCCCTGCCCGGCGGCCCCTGCTGCTTGGTGTTAGCTTGCATGTTAGATTGTGCGTGCAGCTTAATTAGTTGCAAACTGTTTTCCATCATCATCAGCCACGCACACACACACACACACGCGTAGGTCCAGTGGGTAGCTCTCCTCTCCGACTGCATGTTAAGCACACGTTCGAGTGCCGTTTGCAAAAGAGAGGAAGAGCTGCAGGCAAGGGGGGTGCGGAGGGGGCAAGAAGACTTTGCGGGCTCGACACTCGTTCTCGTCTCATCACTGAAGCATTAAGCAAATTGACACTGAAAGCATTTAGTCAAGTTAAGAACACTTTGTCCGGCTATCTTTTAATCGACACTCGCACTAGATGCACACACAGAGAGAGAGAGAGAGAGAGAGAGCGAGAGAGAGAGCGTAAGGGGGCGGGACTATAGATACGGAAAGACACCTCCATGCTGGCTTTGAATTGAAACCAATATTGATTTCTAATATTTATGCAATTCCATTTTACAAATTTGCATACCAAATCCTGATTGCTAGGGGACTTTGAGGCAGAGAAACCCAACCAGCACACACACACACACACGACACACACACACACACACACGTGTACATACGTAAAGTGTTTTTGCTAGTGAAGTCAGGGGGGTGGGTGGGGAGTGGGAGGGTGGTCTCCACACTGCTGCAGCTTCACCTTCCTCTCTTGCCGTGGCCCATTCCCTTTGAGTGTTTGCCAGCCGCAAACACAATGGCAGTAGTGCGGGGGCGGGGTGGGGGCAGGAGGATGAGGAGCAGCACAGGACAACTCCTGGCACTTGACGCGCTCCCACAACAGTCGATTAGTTATCCCGACAGACAGACGGAGAGACAGAGAGACGAATAGAAAGACGGGGAGACAAGACAGACAGACAGAGCGACGGATAGACAATCGGATAGACAGTCGGACATTATAGACAGATAGTGCTTTTTGTTCTCTGTAATCACAGCAAAAGCAACTGGAAAATGGTAGCGGTGGGGCTGGGGGAATAGGGGGGTGGGAAACGGGCAAATGGAAACGGGGGGAACAGAATCCGAATCCGAATCAGAATCAGGCAACCAACGGAGAAGAAGCAATGGCAATTTTCAAAATGAAAACATGAAATAATAAATACGATTTGACAGGCGCTTCTCCCTCCCTCGCTCACTGCCACTCTCTCGCCCTGTGTGTGTGTGTGTGCTGTGTATCCAATAGATAGATAGATAGTTTTGCTTCTTTTTTTTGTATGCCAGGAAATGGCATAATGCGATCTCTCTCACTCATGCCTCTGTGTTTGTGTGTATCCTGTCGCTGCTGCTTCCTGTTTGCCGGCGAGCGGCGGGGGGAGAGAGAGCATCTACATAATCATATTATGCTTGACTGACACGACAAACCAAGCGCACAAATGTGGGTCCAACTGCATTGAGATGCGAGAAGGCGGGGAGCAGTGGCAGGTGGCAGCAGCAGCAGCAGAGATTCAAGTAATTTGACAGGCGACATACATTTTCGGGTGCACAGAGAGATAGAAGAGCCCTGCACACACACACACAGAGGCACACACACAGAGACAGACCACACACACTCATAGATACAGCCACAGCCACAGATACAGATACAGCAGTTGGGCAGAAACAGCTGCGCAAATCTGTTAGCCAGTGAATTGATGAGGGGCAAAAGCGATAAAAAGGCTTTTGCATTTCCGTTCTGAGGGAGCTCGAAATTGGGGAAAATGGGCAAATGGGTGGGGTGGGGGGGTAGCGAATGGTAGGGAAATGAAGCTTGCTGCCATGATATGGGCGAAACAGACAGACAGACAGAGAGACAGACCGAGGGGCAGACAGACAGACAGACAGACACGACAGTTGGAGAGACAGTGCCACCTGGCAGCTGCCAAAATTGCAAAATTGAAATTGAAATGCGACTGCTGCTGCCTGCCTGCTGCTGTTTCTGCTGCCTTCACACACACACACACGCAGCAGAGATGCAACTCACAGACACACACACACACAGAGACACTTGCATGCATAATACGCATACGCAACGTGTGCACTGCCCTTCGCCCTCTGCGCTGTCTGCCTGTGTGGCTGTCGCAAAGACAAGCCAAAGCAATTAATGTAATGAGCAGCAGCATGTCAGAGTAACAGCAGCAGCAGCAACTGCAGCAACGTTAACGTGAACGTCGACGTCGACATTTTTGCACAAGAATTTTCAATCAGCAGACAACATTCATTCACAGTCACAGCGAGAGAGAGAGAGAGAGAGAGAGAGAGACTGCCGCACGCAAAAGGGACAGATGGGCAGGTGGCAGAGCAGGGCCAGAGCAGATATAGCATAATGTGGCAAAAGGCGTCCGATGTAATTGTTTAAAACCAAGCTACTTAAGTGCAATGTGGGGGGTGCATGTGGCATGTGGCATGGGGGCATGTAAAGTAAATGTAAATGTAAAATGGAATGGCCAAGGAGTGAGCCAGTGGGGGCCGTGGGCTGTGGGGGAGAGTACACACATATGTGTGAGCAAACAAAAAGTCCAATCAGGCCTGCATTAATGAGGCATGCAAGAATCAGCATGCAGCAGCATGGAAGGGGGGGGAGGGTGGCATTCCCCCGCACTCTGCCGCCTGTCAAGTTGCATTCATTTGCATTTATGTTTTGTGCCAACTAATTTGAAGGCTCTTTGCCGGGGGAACAAAACAAAATCAGCGCCCGACAAGAGCGCGAGACAAGCCCTTCTTGACAAGACATTTTATACCTGGCTGCCAAGGCAGGGCAGGGCACGGCACGGCACGGCTCGGCACTGGCTCTCCAAGTGCATTTTGAGTTGTTGCAACAAAGGGAGCGCACCCTGGCTGCAGCAACAAACACACACATGCCACCACCTGCCATCTGGCGCGCACACTTGCATACAATATGTGCATACTCATTAGTTTGGAGTGGTTCTTCCATCAACAGAGGCACGCAGACAGCACACACACCCACACACCCACGAAGATGCCGCTGCAGAAGAACAAGAACAACAACAACCACCTGGACGTGTCAGCCTGTCTCTTTCCTTAAAGCTCTCTCTCGCTCTCCCTGTCTCTCGCGCTGTCTGTCTGCTGCATCTGGCTGCTGTCAGGGTTGCCTCAACGCTTGCAGAATAAACAAACCCTTTTGCGCCTCTTCCTTTTAAGTTGCAGCTAATTGTTGTTGCTGCTGCCACTGCCACTGCCGCTGGAATCTTCGCAGTGTGAGCGGAGTTTTGTGTGTGTGTCTGCCAACCATTTTCTTCCAGCTCATAAATTTTTTTTCGCATACAGCATTGCCAGCTTTTTTGTTTTCATCATCATCATCATCCGAATGGCATGAGAAGTGGCAGGCGGCAGCTGAAATCAGCCTCGTCATCAGCGGCATCATCCCGTCAGATGCGACTTCCAATGTCAACCGGCAGCAGCAGCAGCAGCGGCAGCAGCAGGAGCGGCTTTTGTTTGACGTCGCACTCTCTCCGCCTCTCTCATGAATAACTGATTAAAACCATTTTGGGTTTTGCTTCTTTTTTTTGCTTCTGGTACGCCGAAACGAACAGGAGAATGGGATCCTCCACAGATGGAGGAGCAGGAGTAGGAGTGGTACTTCCTGCTGAATAGATGCTAGATGGTTGATGGCGATGCGCTTTCATTTATAATGACTGAGAGCCGGACGGCTCAGGATAGGCGACAGAACAGAGCAGAGCAGAGCGGAGCGGGGGGCAGTGTCAGCAGTGTCACCAATGCCACCGGTGCATGGTGCATGGTGCAGCAGTCGGTGCCAGGGTGGCAGCAGCTTAACTTTGGCTTCCAGGCTTCGGGGAACGAGCTTAACTCCGATGATAAATAGCTGATAGAGGCGCCCCAGCTGTGGCACTGCCTCGGAGAAATGATGCAGCTGTCAATTGTGCTTGAGGTTAACTCTAAATGTTGCTCAGCTTTTCTACGCTTAAACCCAGAAGATTTGCCTGTAAATTGGGGAAGAACATAAAGATCTACGTATACGTAGGCTGAGGCTGAGGCTAAGGGAAACAGGCCTTGCCGAATCCAATTGGATGCGTTTAATCCATGTTAAATGTTCACCAAATGAGTCATGTACAAAGGGAAGTAAAGCAAACTGTCATCTGCTGAAGGAGTCCCAGAGGAAACAGCATTTAGCAGCGGAAAAGCTTATCTAAGTGCACATTTCTTGCTGCAATTTTCGCCAATTTCAAGCACAAAATCGTTCGTTGCCTTTAAGTTTTTTTTGTTTTGTTTTTGCCAGCATCTTGCCACATTTCAATCAGCATCTCCGACATGGTGGAGCTGCCTGCTCCTTGTGCCGCCCACCGCCCGCTGCAATGGTTATGCAACTCTTTAGCCAACTATTCCGTGCTCATAAATACAACATTATTTCGCCAACGTGAATCGCAGTCGTCGTCGCTTGTCTGTGCGCGTCTCAATTCACTGCACATTTTGCAAATAACAATCGCATTTTTTGAATAATTTAAATCCACTTTGTTGCCCGTCTCCCTGCCTCCCCTCCGCTCCCTAGCTGTTGGCTCCTTTTTCTCTCCTTGCTCGCTGGCTGTTTCTCCGTCTCCTTTCTCTGTCTGTCTGTCTGTCAGTCTGTCTGTCTGTGCATCCCATCTTTGAATTGAGCAAAACGCGCTCGTTGTGGCATAAGAAAAGCGTCGAGCTCGAGCCCGAGCTTTTCCAACTGCTGCATAGCAAGCAGCACGCTATTTTCCGTATGTTTTTGCTTTTGTTATGGCCGCATGAAAAATGTATAGCATACTTTTGTGCGTTCACCAAGCGCGGCGGCACACACACACACTGGCACACAATTAGAGCGCCCGCCCACTGTGTTTGTGGCACTATCAACGGATAGACACAGACGGCGCGACGTGGCACGGCGCAAGCAACATTCAAATATTTAAGCCTTGCATTATTAATGGCAATTTTTTAGTTTCTTTATCTCTGTTGCTCCTCCTCCAGCTCTCCTGCCTGGTACTTTTTTACTTCCATGCGTTTTTATTTTTATCGTTACTTTTTTTGTATTTCGCAGCTCTATCTGCCACTCTCTCGCACTCTACTCTACCTCCATCTCCATCTGCCTTTTCGCTCATATTTGGTTATGCGTTTGTGCGAGATTTAAATTTATATTTAAATTTGGCATTTAAATTAAAAACCAAATTGCACATCGCACGCTCCCACAGCGCTACAAATATATTTTTTATTTATACATTTTTGTGTACCCTGCATAAAGGGTGGCTACTATGATTTCGAGCAGGTGTTTGGGCAACCTTAGCGAGGGAAATGCTTTGGGAACTGTTATGTAGAATCAGGATAAGGATCAACTGATGATAAGTGGGGGTACAGCCACGTCTGATGTCTCTATCTAATAGATAGGATGGGAAAAACTCTTCTCGGCCCCTACTTAATGCTGGCTTTCATATTTGATATATCTTTCATAAGAAATATCGTTCTAAAATCGGGCTTTGTGTGGTAAGGAATAATAAATTTATTTTTGCTCTGCTAAAAATAATCGCAAATCCAACTACTATTAAGTGTAGCTGCCATAGCAGCGATAGCTATTCCAGGGCATCCAGAATGCTGTCACTTGTATGCAGTTTGTCCTTTCTGCTGCTGGTGGCGCTGCTGGTGCTGCCGTGTCCAGTCGCTGATTTCATTTAGTTGCTTGCCGGAATGATAGAGCGCCGGATGCTGGATGTTGGAAAGGTTGCAAGGGCCCAGTGAGGAGCGGGCACGGAGAATGACCAGAGAGGGCGGGACGGGCAGGACGGGCCACCCACAATTCAAAAATCAATTTTCATTTGCAAAACGATTACATTCACATTCATTCATTCAATGTTCGTTCATTCGTTGGCTCGTTCGCAGTTGGGTTTTTCTGCACTTGGTTTTTGTTGTTGTTGTTCTTTTTTGTACGCTTTTCCGTGTGTGTGTGTGTGTGTGTGTGTGTTGGTGTGCTATCGGTTCCCTTACACTCGAATGAACTTTTATTCAATTTGCAAAGCAACCACAAGCTGCACAATAGCCGTTTTAAACACTCAACCAAGCAGTGAGGCAGGCAGCCCAGCCAGCGAACGGGCATTTCGTCATTCCAATGCTGGGCAGAGCGAAAGGAACAGCAGGCACGGGGTGGCGAGGGTGCAGCATCTACCCAAAAACCCTATCGAGGCACCCAGCCCATCCCATCCCGCCTCTCCTTGCCACGCTGCAACATGCCACGTGCCACCTACATCTCGTCACTGCCATTTGCATGTCCGACTGTCTGCATTTTGCAGTCGTTCATTTAAATGCAGCATCCCATCCCACTCCATCCCCCCCTCCCAACGAATATCTGTCTGCCTGTCTCGCTGTCTCTGGACCCTGTTGCGGGTTCGGGTTCTTCTGCTGCTTCTGGCCAACAAACGTGAAAAATATATTCTTGCTTCTGTTCATTTCTTTTTGTCGATGTTCAATGCTCTTCGGGCGATTCTTTTTCCTTTTTCGAAATTATTTGCCTTTTGTTGCAGCGTTTCCAATGTTCCTCTTTTTGCTGTTCGGAAATTTAAAATCTATTTATTCATGCGTTGACTGCAATTTGTTACAATTCTTCGCCCACGCCGCTCTCTCCTCCCTCCCTCGCGGTCCTGCTTTTTGTTGGCAACTGTACCGCGGTGTCATAAAAAAGTGTGTACACATGCAGCGAGAACAATCATGTTTAATATATTAGCATTGATTTTCACATTGTTCCGAGTGCCCCAAAACCTCTGCCACATGCCACACACTCAACCTCCCACTTCCACTGCCCCTCCCACTCCCACTACTCCCCGCTGCTCCTGCGCCGCCTGCACCGTTTCTGGACCCTGGCATAATGGGCCAACTAAAGACTGACTCTCGCACAAAAGTATGTAAAAATAAAACAAATAATAAAGAAAACAATGGCGAATGTGAAATGCGAGGGGCGGTCGGGCCGGGTCGGGAAGGGACGGCACGAGACGGACGCAACCAGAACAAAGGAATGCGCTCGTAAAACCGAGATTTAGGCCGAGCGCCACATTTGTGACCAAAAATATATACAGCGAGAAAGCCAGAGAGAAAGCCAGCGAGCCAGAGGACAGAAGAGAGCGGAAGAGTGGGAGAGTGGGAGGGGTGCTGGGCGAGATGGCGGATAGAGCCTCTGCTCATTTTATGCGCTAACTGAATCAGCCCCGACAACCATTAACTGAGGCCATTTTATTCAATTTGGCCAGGGGCCCGAAATAAAAAATAAGTAGAGGGAAAGAAGAGGGCAGGCAGCGAGCCAGGGACAACGCCAAAGCGGAAAACGGAAGTATGTACGCAGGTTACACAGCACAAAGGGGAGCAGGGGAGCAGGGGGGGAGGTGGGGAGCAGTAGGTAGCTGCAGGAACTGTTGGCCTGCTTCACTGTTGCGCTACAGTGGGGTGTGCGCTACGTGTGACAACAATAAAAGTTTTTATTGCCGCCGCACACAGATGCGACACAGAAGCAAAGGCAGAAAAACGAAACAAGAGAAAAAGCAGAAAAAGGAAAGAGAGAGAGACAGAGACAGAGAAGAAAGGGAGACAACCAGACACAGACATAGAGAAATTAGCTCCCATTTGGAGTCGCAAGTTCCAGTCTAAATCTGCGCATTATGCATAGAAAAATCTCAGAACTTCACTCGCGCACTTCCCCCACTTCCCGCACTTCCGCCACTCCCTGTGCGCCGCCTCCCTCGTTAAACTTTTAAGCACAGCCCCAAAAATCTTTGAAATATTTGCGCGGACAACAATGAAGCCGCATGGAGGGTACAGTGTCCTGCTGCAGTGCCCAGTGGCTGGATTGGATGACAATGGGCAAAGCGCGGCCTAAGGCTAACAGGTGCCAAATGGCAGCGGAATGCGTCGTAGCAGCTGCAGGACAGATGCCAGCCAGAGGCTTCAAAGCCAACGGAGGTGTTCATGGGACAATGTCTGCCTGAGGATTCATTATCTGATGGGAATTGAATAGTCGCTTGGCTGCAGCAATGCCGAACGTACAGCAAATGAGACCAGAGGCAGAGTTTATCCTTCACTCCATAAATCAAACGAAACATCGCACCTTTATTGCACACCTCCTCCTCCTCCTCCACTATGCAACTTTGGCGAACTTCTACGACACGCTCCAGCGATGCTGCTGGGTGGAGCTCTTGGGAGCTTGGTTGCACACGAGCTCGATGCGACGCTGGGGACGGAATCTCTGGTGGACCCGCTTGGGCCAGCGCTTGGCCAGGTAGCGCTTCACAAGGGGCACCATGCTCTCGTGCTGGCGGGCGAGGATCGTGTGGAGGATGTTCTTCTGCGAGTAGTGGTGGATCACGGGATAGGTCGCCTCCACGTAGTCCCTTTGCCGCGCCATCACTATCGAGTGGGAGGCGTCGTCGGCGCGGCGCACCAGACGCTCGCCGGTGATGTCGTCACGGCCGGGCACACGGGGCGCCATGTCCCCGTGGTCGTTGTACACCCGGCCGGACTCCGGGTGCACCAGGCGCGTCCTGAGCCGGGCCATGATCGCCTGCATCGGCAGAAACAGGTCCAGCACAAAGTCAAGGGTCACCATTTCGTCGAGTGCCCGAGCCTGGTTGATGTTCCGCGGGAAGCCGTCCAGTATGAGGTTCCGATTGCCGGCCTTCCCGATGGCATCCGTCACCATGCGGGTGAGCAGGTTGTCGGGCACCAGCTGGCCCCGCGTGGTGTACCGCTCCACCCGCTTGCCCAGCCAGGTGCGGTAGCGGATGTGGTCGCGCAGCATGTCGCCCGTGGAGATGTGCACGGCGCCGTATGTCTTGACCATCATTTGGGCCACGAAGCCCTTGCCGCAGCCGGGCGGTCCCACGATCATGGCACGGAATCCTCGTACGGCAGTCATCGCTGTGGCAAGAGAGAAAACACACACTCAAACGAAGCTCTGGACAGTCCGGAAAAGGATGGAAGGAACGAAGGAATTTTGAAACTAAACGCATATATTGCTACATCCGACTGACTCCTGACTCCTGATTTGTGTCTTGGCAGGAGACAGCGATGGGGGTGGTGAGACGGGGGGAGACTGCCACTTGAATGGAAAATCCCTCAACGCGTTTCCCTTTTCAATCCTCCAATTTAGATTGTCGATGTGGCAGAGCGTAAGAAATGAAATTTAGTTGGGGAAATGAAACCCAAATAGAAATTTTCCTTTGCCTGGGAATCGTTTTAGATGTGTGTGTGTGTGTGTGGCAAATGGCCCGCCTTTTACTCCTGCTCCTGCTGCTGCTTCCACTCCTACTCCTACTCCTGCTGCTCGTCCTGCTCCTGCTGCTGCTGCTGCTTCTGACGCGAACAAATGATGAAAATTTGAGCAACGTTTTGTCCGCGACGAGTCCTCTCTCAAGTGGCCGCCTACGTGTGCCACATGCACAATGGAATGGCGAATGGCAGAAGCGTTTGTGCCACACCGCACACTCATGCCCATGCCCATTCCCATTCCCACTCCAGCATTCCCCCTGCAGCACTCCCCCACCATTCCGCCATTATGTTCCGTCTTTGTTTTTTGAAAAATTGTCTACTTCATTTGGGTCTCTTGCTCGCAACGAGAATGGCCATGAAATATAACAGTACTCATTATGTTGGGATTACGATGCAATCAACGCAGAAAAAAGTGTCAGTCAAATAAATCACTCGCCAAACATGAGGAATGGGAACGAGTGTGGGCGGAGTGGATGGGTGTGGAGCAGCATGCGGATACGGATATATGTGCGGGAGGAGCAGAACGAACCCCACACCAGGCGCAATGTCAACATCAACAGTTTCAACATTCGTTTTCCTCTCTCTCTGTCTCTCTCTCTCTGTCTCTCTTCCTTCTTTTTTTTTGGTTCGTGGTTGGGGGCATAAAAACGAAAGCGTAGTTGAAGCTGACAGCTACGATGACGCTGAAACGAGAAGAGGCAGAAGGCGGCGGCGGCGGCGATGGCAGCGGTTGAGGCTGTCACACTGTTTGCTCCCGGGGGTGGGTGGTTCAGCGGATGAGGCAGTGGCTGGGGGGCAGGCCGCACAGCCAACTGAGTGGCAAATTTTTTTTAATTATTCAGTGGCCAGCGGAGAGGTTAGATTTGCAAAGGAAAAATTCGGCACCAAAAAAAATGCGAAGAAAAAGATTGACAGAGAAAAAGCGTGCGAGGGGGATGGCGGATGGGGGGCAGTGCAAAAGCGGCAGAGTGTGGCAATGTGGCAGAAAGAAAAGCGCCCAAAGTGGAAGTGGAAGTGGAGTTTAATCGATTTGCATGACTGAATCTTGAGAAACCAATTTAAATATTAAATTGGAACGATTTGTGGGCGCACAGCCACTACTTTCCTTTGGAGGCGTCTCCCGATTGACGTGCCCATCCATCATCGGCCATCAATCACTGCTCACTCTCGGGGGGTGCGGGAAGCGCTGGGAGAGCAGAAATCTAAAAGCCCCCAAGCTCCATTTGCACACTCCTTCAGTTTCGGAGGAGCGACCGCGATAATCGTCTCTCTGGACAGCTCCCGTTGCACACAATTTGTGCCCCAGCGAGCGTCCAACAATGGCACTACAAATGAGCATGCCATTTGGCTCCGGGAGACCACTCCGCACAGCCAGCAGGGGGAGTCCAGTCCACACCCACAGCCCCACTCTGCTGCTGCTGTTGCTGCTCGCCAGCAGAGCTTATCTCAGTTTCATTACAGTTATTGTCGTTGTCATCAGTTTCAGTTTGCCATGTGCCACAATGTTGCACACACAGCATACAGCATCCAGCATCCAGCACTGACTTGGCTCTCTCACTCGCCCCCACGCATCCTACTTTCTTGGCCCAGTCCCCTTTTAAGCATTTTCCTACTTCTAGCAGCAGCAGCAGCAACAGCAACAAGGGCCACACTTCCGCTGCTGGCTGCTTGAAATAAAAACTTGCTGGAATCCCAGAAAACGGTTAACCGAAGAGCGGGTGGGTTCGGGTGTGGTGGGGTGGGGGTCTAAGCAATTGCATTGCACGGCAACAAAAGCCGAGAGCACACACACACACAGACACACACACTCCTAAAGCAACATCTAAATGCAATGCAACGCAATGCCATTGAAAGAAATGCAAAAACGCAGTTTCCGTGTGCAGCAGCAACACAGCACACAGCACACAAAAAAATGTATAAAAAAATAGAAATGTGGAGGAGAACAGAAGTACAAGCAGCGACTACAAAAAATACATAATATAAGTGTAAGCGTCGATTTGTGCCGCCCACAAAGCGCAGAGCACAGAGGGAGAGGCAGCAGCAGCAGCAGCAGAAGAGGAAGTGCTGCCAGGCGGCGGGGGCGTGGCTGCTCTGAGCTGTGCTGTGCTGTGGCAGCTTCACACTTGAACACGTACAGAGCCCGCGGCATTCAACGTCTTGGTTTTGTAACGGCTCCTGCTGCGTCGCGGCTTAGCATTTTGCACCAGACCAAACGAAACCAAACCAAACCAAACCACCCATTGAATTCTCGCTCGCATATTAAGCGAGCGCTTAAAAGTGTGCTACAGGATTTTACGTTTTACATTTGCTTAAAAGCTGTTTTAACCGATTTCGAAGGATTATTATTTGTGGGGAGCCGAGCGGGTCGAAATGGTGTGGGGCGGGCCTTATGCCTTTGCATAAATTGATTCTAGATGGCCCTGGACACAGCTGCTGTGGCTATTGCTGCTGCTGCTGCTGCTGCACTTGGTTGCCCTTTTGTCTAACTGCCAGTTAGGTCTGATTTATTACATTCGTTTTAAACACTGCGGTTGCTGGGGCCCCTGCTTGGCTGTCTGCTCGTCTGCTTGTCTGTCTGTCTAATATTCGTGCTCGTATTCGTATGTTAAATAATAAATAAATATGTATAATGAATTATACTCGCATGTGTGTGTGTGTGTCTGTGCGCTGTCCTGTACGGGTCTCTTGGTTAGGCATAAATTCGTTTTATCTGAGCCGCAAAACGAAACGAAATTTCATCAGACCAAATACATACATATATATATATGCATGTATATGTGTGGGAGTGCTGCTGTTGTGGCACCTCCTCTACTGCTGTTGCTGCACCGCCTCCTGCTCCTGCTCCTCCTCCTACTCGATTGGGTCAACAGTTTTCGGTAGCTGTTTGGCGGTGACGTTTTTGTATAATTAATTTTTCTTGTTCAGTGGTTTTGTACAATCAACATTCGATGTAAAAACATTGCAAACAACTGCAGACGCATACAAGCGCACTTAAAGCGGCACACCCACACACACCCACACACACACACATGGGAGAGAGTGTGGAGGCGACTGAAATGCCACCGCAGGATAACAACAACAGCAACGACATGAAGCTGGGGACATCCAGTGCTGTGCTGTGCACTTGGGCCCTGAATCGTTCTGGACAGCGTCCGGTCCCTCGTCCTGCTTGCTGGGCGCTGCTTGCTTGCTGGGTGCTGCTTGCTGGCTGCTTGCTGGGCGCTGCTTGCATATGCATGCGAAAATGTTAAAGCAAATAAGAAAGAGTGTGAAAACGAGCAGCTTGCCATGTAAACAAGTAAACCAATAAGTGCATTGGTGTGTATAAAGCGATATACACGTACACATGCAGGCAGCCTGTGTGTGTGAGTGTGTGCTGGTCGGGCGGAGGGCTTTAAAATCTGACCAACTAAATCCCCAGAGTCTCAGTTGCTGCTTGCTTGCTGCTGCTGCTGCCTTCAGTTACAGCTTCACTTGAGATAAGCCCCAACGAATACCCAACCAGAGCCAACCCAAACCCAACCCCCAACCCACTCCAAAGAACAAATAATCCAGCAGCAAAAAAAAAGAAAGGCAAAAAGAAATTGTTTAATGAATTTCGCGCTTGCTGCTGCTGCTTGCTGCTGCTTTCTGTTGTTGTTTTTGTTTGCACAATTTGTTTACGCAACGCGTGACGCTTAAATGCTAAATAATGCAAATGTAAATGCGATGTGGCATTGTTTAAATTTGAGTTTCATTTGTGGAGTGCACGGCATGCGGGTAGCGGGTAGCGGGCACGGGTACGGGTACAGTTAGGGATATTTACCGACCCTCTGCCGACCCTTTTTTGCTTCCTGCAATCCCTTTTCGCTGGCTAATTATGAGCGGAACTGAACGAATGGTAGGGCAGCAGAAATCGCTTGAAATTAATTTACGATGCAAAGCAGAGAAAACAGAGATCTCTGCCCGTTACTCTCATGCATATCCCTGATCGATATTTCTCTCTTAAAGTTCGAGTTATTTATGGCATGGATTTAGGGCACTTCTTGAATGCATCTCGGAATTGCCCTTCTCTGCTCTCTTTTATTGCGAATGTCAGGGAATTCCCTATTCGTTTTGATTTCACTGCAGAGTCCACGCTTCTGCCTTTCCCGCCCTTCGATTCCGTATTAATTTCTGTACTCATCGTCCCGCAATAAACAGCAGAATTAACATATTTTTGTTGTGTTCTTTTCCGGGTCTTCGTTTTTGTTTGCGCTCTGATCGATTTGTGCCGCGTAACTAACGAGGAAAAGCCGCCATAACCGAATTTGTAGAACTTTACAATTGGTCAGGGCGGGGGTGGAGAGGGCGGCAGAGGGGCAGAGCTGTGGGGATATTTTCAAGTAAATCCCCGCCTTATACTGCAAAGGGCGACGCGATTCTGAGAGTGGAGTTGTTTTGGTGGGCGGATAGAGGAAGGGACGGGAAGAGGTGGAGTGGCGTGGGGTGGAGTGGGAGAGGTTTGTTCCTAACTTATGATTCGCGAAAAAATTACATTAGAATTGCAAATTGTAGGGCGGCGGTGGTGGTGGCAGCGGCGTGGCAGTGGCTTTTGCAGGCGGCATTCAAACATGGCTAAATAAAAGTTTGTGTCTTTGCCAGGGCGAAACAAGTGGCAGAGGGGGCGGGGCAGTGGCGCTTGCAAGTCAGAGGTGAAGACATGTTGAGGGACATGGTGTGGGGGAGGGCGGGTGCTCCATGGAACAACCAGAAAACTCAAACATTTATGACAATAACTTCTTAAATGCTTTGTTCTCTGGGCCTTCAAAGTGGAATCTGCCGACAAGCCTGAGCCCCAGAAAACTTATATAAGGCTATGCATGGGCCAGGCGGTGTAGGAGTAGGAGTGGAAGGAGGCAGCCAAGCGGCACTCGAGAGAACTCGAGTCCTGGTCCAGAGGCTGGTCGACGTCTCCGGCTGCGTCTCGGGGGCTGGCGTTGAATTGAATTACTTTTGCGCCCGTTGAAATTTCAATTGCCAGAGCGGGACGGATGCCCCCACAGACTGAGAGGAAGACGGAGCAGGAGGTCTGTGGCAGGGGAAGGCGGGGCAGCAGCCAGAGGACATGGCACATGTGCAGCCATAGCCCATATGCAGTGGCAATGATGGCAATGCCAACACTGCACTGCACACTGCCACTGGCCGGAAACGGAAATGCATGCTGGCATTTTAGCATGGCTCCCAAACACACAGAGAGAGAGAGGGAAAGAGAGTGAGAGGGAGAGGCAGAGTGGGTGGCAGGAGGAAGCGGGGCATACAAATGAGGCGTTGAATAATTGAAGACATAAATTCGCACTTGCACACAAAAAAATTCGCTTTTTATTGTTGCCGCTGCTCCCAGTTTTGGGGCCCAGTGCTTCCGTTGGAGCCACTGGCAGAGCCATAGCCGCAGCAGGAGCTCTGCTCTGCTCTGCTCTGGCTCGGTGGCTCCCAATTCACTTTTCATTCTTTATATATTTTGCATTGCCCGCTCGCTCGCTCCCTGGCAGCATGTTTAATTCCCAATCTCGGGCACAGCTCCGACGATGCTCCGACCTGGCATGGGCCACCTTTGCACTCAAGTGCGCAACGCCCACGCTGCCACAGCACAGCACTCCAGTCCACAGCCCCAGCTCAGTGACCCTCAAGCAGGAACAGCAGCAGCAGCCGGAGCTATATGGGAGCAGCAGCATTGGAGAGTTGCTCGTTTAACTTTCATGAAATTATAATTTGCTTTGTAATTCGAGCATCCTTAGCAGCGACGACGGCGACCCAGGGCCAGTAGCAGCAGCAGGAGGCCATGGCCAGGGTGCCCTCTGTGCAGGACACAGGGGCACACGGGACGGGGACGGGGACCCAAAGCAGGACCAAGACCGAGCATATAACTACACATTGAAAATATTTTAATTAACGAAAATTGTTCTGCAAGTTGTTTTATATGGCCGAAGAGCAACTTTAACTGCTTGCCACAGGCACAAGACTCTGCGAAAGAGAGACAGCGGGACAGCGAGAGGGAGAGAGAGAGAAAGGCAGAGCTGGAAACAGAAAACCAATCCCATTAGAAATCTCAATCCCACTCGCAAGTCTTTGCAAAAATATTGAGCAGCTGCTTCCATTCTTGAAATCACATATAAGCGAATACACACACACACACACACACACACATGCTGCTAACACACACACACACACACTGGGTATACGCAGCAGCAGCAGTAGCTGGAGTGAGAGAGAGAGCCGCGCGGCGAGGAGAGGAGAGGAGAGTACATATATCTTACTTATGCTTTGGGAAAGATTAAAAGTTTTTCAGTGGCGCTGCCGCTGCTGCTGCTGCTGCCGTTGCAAGTTCTTCTTGCCCAAGCTTGTAACATCTTTGTATGGCCAGAGCGAAGAGGCCCCAATTCGCATTTGCCCCGTGTCCCGTTTCCCGTGCCCGGTGCCACATGCCATCGTGGCCCACCAATTCGCTTTTTGTGCTCTGCCTCTTCATCTTTTTTTTGTGTGTTTTTTTTTATTTTTCTTCTGCGTTTCCCATTTTGTGTACGCACACATAACCCGCTCCGCTCTGCTCCGCGCTCTCTCTCACTCTCTCAAGTTGTTTTGGCCAGCCGCAAAATGTGCCCCACTTGCAGATGTGTGTGTGAGTGCTTTGGGTCGAGAGTAGAACCTTTTCAAATCCGAAATCGATATTAATTAAATTTTAGTAGCTCACGAAAGCTCAAGAAATCTCTTGCTCCTTCCTCCTCTGCCCACTGCCCACTCTCTCTCTCTCTGTCTCTCTCTCTGGGAAACAAGTGACAAAGTTTTTGCGGCCAGCTTATTAAAACTGATGACAAGTTTTTAGCCAGGCCAAAAGAATGAAAGCCAGAGAACTAGAGCTGAAAGGGGGAGGAGGCAGTGGGGCCAGGAAAAGCTGCTTTCATTAGGGTTATAATGGAGATTGACGCTTAAAATGCAAGTTTATCTTTGCTCAGGATACCAGTACGTGTACGTGTATGTATACGTGTGTGTGTGTGTGTGTGTGTATGCATAGCCCCTGGAAAACTTTGCTTGTCCAGCAAATTGATAAGTGAGATAATCTGCCAGCAGCAGACCCAAAGACCAAAAAACCACCGACAAAAACTAATTTGAAAATGTTTAAGCTAACCTTTCGAGTGGCTATAAAACTATGATCCCCCTCACAGATAGCTGCACATATAGACTCTAGACTCGTGTGATGTAATGAGATAATGGGTGGCGGGGGGCATATTCGATTTCATCCATAAAATGTGCGTGCAACCAGAGTCCGAGAGTCTCCTGCGTAGTCTCTGCCGAGTCTTGGAGTGTCCGAATCCAATCAAATTAAAAGGCGCTCGGTTCTGTCTATCTTTTGCCAAAAGGCTTTTGTGACAAAGGAAATTTATGCAAATTCCAACTCTTTTCTATTGTTGTCCCTGACCTTTTCCCTGGGTCACCTTTGTATGTGTGTCTCTGTGTGTATCTCTCTGTGTGCGTGTGTGTCTGCTAGTGCGTGCCTTCATTTGCTTTGATTTCATTCAGTTTTTTTCCCATTAATAGTTGATCTACTAAGCCATTTCAGGCATCAGCTATGCAAAAGAGTTTTTCATCATTCGCCATTCGCCATTTGCCATTCACTGTCTTTTTCTTGCTCCGTGTGTGTCTCTCTGTCTCCTTCTGTCGCTTAATTGCTCCATCTCTGGCTTCTTCTCGCTCTGGACTCTGCTGCCACTCTGCATAGAAGAATATTTAATATTCATACTTGCGTTTCCATTCGTGCAGCTAATGTCGAGGTTTTGGTCTCTCGGTTTGTCCTGCTTCCTCCTCCTTCCTCCTGCTTCCTGCTGCTTCCTGCTGCTTCCGCTGCTGTTGTGCTTTGGCATAACAAATCAAGTTGCGGATTATAAATGGAATCCTTTTTTAATTGAAATATATATCCTGTGCCTGAACCATGCACGAGTGTGCCTCATTAATGCTGTGCTCTCCTTCTCTCTCTCTCTCTCTCTGACTCTCTCTCTCCCTGCATGTGTCTCTGTGTCTGTGTCTCTTTCTCTCCTTCTCTCACTGAGGGCATCAATTGATGCGTTTTTGATTGCAAATTTACCACAAACAGCAGATCGCATGCCACAAGAGTGAGAGAAGGAGCGAGAAAGAGAGCGGGGGAATGGGCGAATTGGAATTGGGGGGAGGAAGCACTTGGACATTACTCATACGCAGTGTGTGCATGCAAGTGTGTGTGTGTGTGTGGGGGTTGTCGTCGGTGGTCGGTGGTCGGTCTTCGGGCGGTGTCTGTTGGCGAAGCAAAAAGCAACTTAAATTCTACTTACAGCCAAATATGTAATAAATACGAGCTTAAAAAAGTTTATCTATATTTCAACCGCACGCAGTCATGTGCTTACATGGCACAACACTCACACACACACACACAGATACACATACGGGTAGAGTAGAGAAGAGTAAAGGTTGTGGTACATAAGAACTCTCTGACGCTGACGCTGCCACTGCCGCTGCCTCTGCCGCTGCTGTTTTTTTGCTGTCGCCTGGCCAAAGTTTTTTGAAAGATGGCACCACCCCCGCCGCCTAGATCCCAGTCACAGAACCAGACACGAGTTCTCGAGCTCTGCAGCTCTCGAGCTTCAGCTTCAGCTAGAGCCCGTGCCCGTGGCCCAATCCCTGCTGCTCCTGGCTCCTGGCTGCTGGCTCCAACGACAAGAGTCGCACACGTCCAGCAGCTAGCAAAAGTTTACTTTTTTCCCATCACTTTGCTCCTCCCCCCACTCACCACTGCGCCACTCACCGCTCTCTCTCTTTTTGCACAAACGAAAAATAAGTAAGTGCTGGGAGCCAGTCGAGTGCTTTTTCGGTTGGGTTTTGGAACAGTGGGAGGGGCGGGGGGGGGCGAAGCGGCAGCAGAGCTATCATTAGATGTATGACTATTCACTTTTGCAGCTTTAAATTTCTCTCTATCTCTTCTCAGCTGGCTGTGCATGTGGTACTATTTTTGAAGAGCTGCTCCAACTGCCTGCCTGCCACTGCCTGCCTGCCACTTATTCCTTTTATGTTTGCTTTTTTTCAATTTTACAAGCAGCCGCAGCCACGTCATGGCGCAGAGAGGCAACCAAAAACCAAATCCTGACAAGCCTGACGCCGTATAAATTGTCGCAATCAAGCAGGCATACAAAGGCGTGCCAGGCGGGGCACCAAGGGGACTGCCGAAGAAAAACGTCGAGCAGAGCATTGAGCAGAGAAAACCGCCAGCAAGATGAATTACTGCAAATTATCCAGTTAGAACTTTGGGGACTTTGAAACAAAACCAAAGGCGTGGGACTGGCCAGGCAACAGAGCAATGAAATGCGAAAGGGATGCCGAGTGGCAGTGGCAAGTGGGCAGGGGAGTGCTGACGATTTAACAAGTGGCGACCAGTGAAACTGGCAACTGGCAACTGCACAAAATTGGACATTGGACAACATCCATAAGACTCATAATTGTAGCAGAAAATTCTTTTGCTCTTGTTTTTTACCCAGAAACCCCCGAAGAACAATTTTCGCTTGATAAAGAGCTCTGGCAAGTAGCTTTAAATAGAGAAGAAAGAAGAGAAATAGCTGCAAATTCAGGGAATCATGTAAATGCCTCATTAAAACGTTTCACTTAACAGGAAAATCAGGGAATCAGAGCTGCTGCTCCACGAGAAACCTTTTCGCTTTACAGGGCAAACGGGTGGGTGAAAAATCAAGCGAAACCAGGAAAAAAGGGAAGGAAAACCCTTTCGCCTTACATCAGAATCAGACTTGCAGGCAACCCCTGTATTTCTGTGTTTCCTTCTGCTTCCTTGCCAGCCAGCCAGCCAGCCATCCATCCATCTTCCTCTTTGACCAACTTCCTTATCGATGGCTGCTTTCGGGCCTCATTTTTCGGCCGGCCCTTGCCTTAATTTTGGGGAGGACACACAGAGAAATAAAAATCACCCGCAGCACTCTTTTGTCGGCAACATTCATTAATGTCAGCCACAGAAGGCAGCAGTCGCCTCTCATCTCTAGGCACATAATGTGCCACAAAACGCATAAAATACATACACATACACTTACACAGATACACACACACACACACAGGCACACACGTACCAGGGACTGTCTGACATTGTAGTCTGCGGAGTCTGCCCGCTGTTTTATATAACGATTACGATAATGAAGCGTCGCCGTTTCCACTGAGCGCAGCATTTTTGTACACAAAATGAGCCAAATGAATGGCCTGGCATTTTGGCTTGGAAAGAGGCTGGATGGAGGGTTGGGGCTGCTGTGGCAGCAACGTCTGTCGTTGATGGCTTTTTGAAGTTCTCCTCCGACGACAGCAGCAGCGACCGTACGGGGTGGGGCGGCCAGGCAGCCCCGAATGATTGGGGATTATGACGAATTAATGAATTCAGATTTAAATAAAATTACCGCCGCGTGCGCCTGCTTGTTAGTGGCAGCAGCAGAAGCAGCAGCAGCAGCCGCCATGGCAGTGGCAACAGCAGCAGCTGTCTCGCCCCCGCCCTCAGTCTCCTATGTGTCCCACTCTGCCACCCACATTCGTGGTGTACATTTAACGTTTGCTAATAGAATTAAAGTTTGCGGTTGCCCGCCCCGATGGGAGCGCCAGCGAGGGGCAACAACATAATGAGCCAGCAGCACCAGCACCAGCAGCAGTGGCAGTGGCAGCAACCGATCCGATACGAGCCGCGATCCCAGTCCCGGGGAGGGGCAGCAGCAGTGTAATTATGACAGCCATTGGATGGTCACGTGGGCTGTGGTGGGCTGTCGGCTGTGGGTGGTGGCATTTGGGGCGTGGCCCATCGATGGGGCGGGACATTAACAACAGGCCGCAATGCTTTTGCAGTTGTGTGCCTCCGCTTAATTAACAACAACAATTGCAATTGTAGTTGCCACCGCTTGCTGCCACCTACTTGCTGCACCTGCTCCAGCTGCTGCTGCCTGGCTGCTGCCTGACTGCTGCCTGACTGCTGCTTCCTGCCTCTTCCTTGCGGCACCTGAGCTGGCAATTTTTGTGTCATTTGGCGCGTGCAACCTTCGCAGTTCTGTTCGCTGTTCGGTTCGGTTTCTGTTCTGTTCGCTGGTATTGTTGCGGCATTGTTGTTGATTGTTAATTGAAAAACAATGTTGTAGTTGGTTGCATCGACGGCTGCACTTGAAGAGCTGCGAATTGCAGGGCGCGCGAGGCGCGAACAACAACCAGTGGCAGAGTGGCAGTCGATCCAGTCAGGTGGCAGGGAGGGAAACTGCGGCGCAAGCTTAATTAATTTTTATAAGGCCGCAGTTGCCGTCGCTGCCGCTGCTGCTGCTTCTGCTGCTGCTGTTGCTGTCGTTGTCGTGGCTGCATTTTAATTACTGTGCACAGGAGCTGCGTTGCAAGAGTTGCCGTAAGCGCATTGATTAAACTTAATCAATGGCCCATAAGCAGGCAGCCAGGCAGGGCGGATCAAGGCGGGACAGGGCGGGACAAGGCAGGCAGTCACTGAGGCTGAAGTTCAGGGGTCAGGGTTTGGTACGGGGTCAGCCTTAACATCAGCGTCAGATTCAGCTTCGACAACAGCCACACTCCAGCCTCAGTCTCTGGTCTTGGAGCTCATTAACGGCCGCAGCGAAACTTTGACAAGAAATGTGCAATTAGCAGAAAGGATAGAGGCGGCGCAGGAGCCCAAGCAAAGGCAGGGACACAGAGCACGGAGACTATGATGAAAAACTTGTCACATTATAATATTGAATGGCAGACAACACACAAAGCCAAAGCCGAAGCCGAAGCCAAAGCCCACCAGAAAACTGAGGTGAAAACTGTCTTGCTGGAAAAGCCAATCAAAAGGCTTCTTCCGCCTGCTTTATCCTTTTGTCAAACGATTATCGAGGATTTGCCACAGCTACAGAGACAGAGACAAAGGCTGCTGCTACTGTTGCGGATGCTTCGGTGTTTAATTGCAATTCAGATCAAAATACTTGCCCCACAATTGATACGAATATCCATCATTAAAGTGGCAAACTAAATTGATTTCAAAATTAAATTCCCTGCCAGACTGACAGACTGGGAATGCAATCAAAATTTGATACCCAATTTGCAGAGAGAAATGCAGCAGCAGCACACCACAATTCATGCATTCATTTAGGCCATCAATTAAAATATCAAATGACAACTGAAACGAGTTTGTTACCCAGTACTCAGTTACCCAGTTACTCAGTCGCTGTGTCACTCCGTCACTCTGTCCCTTGGTCAGTTCATCATTCGCTGATTCGCCCAGTAATGAGCCCAGTGTTCGGACTCGGACTCGGACCGGGACCGGCTCGAAAGTCAGTTCAGTTGGTTATTTAGTTAGTTAGTTAGTTGCCTGGTTTGACAGTCAACTATCATTATAAGTTCTTGTGCGCCATAATGGCTAAAACTTTTTCGCTCTCTCGCCCGTCTCGCTCTTCCTCTGTGTGCGGAGCGGAGCCGGAGCCCCATGGTTTGGTTTGTTGGATTGTTCAGTGGGGTGGCTTGCTGGGTGTTTTGGGTGGAATGTGTGTGGATGGACGGACGGTCGGACCCGTTCTATGGGCCATCATTGTGCGCACTCACTTTGCAATTAGCAGCAGTTTTGTCTGCCGCCTGCCGCTGCCGCTGCGAACATTTATTCAGGCCATTAATTGAGCTGCTGCCGCGCCAAACTGTGCAGCAAAGAAAAACGACTAAGAAATAAAAACCAAATGAACCAAATGCAACTTTCAAGCTAACGAAACGCTCTCTTGCTCTCTTTTTGACTCTTTGCAGATCGAGGACGCCATGCTGATGTTCGATAAGCAGACCAATCGGCACAGAGGTGAGTGTTATCGATAACCAGACAATGCCACCATTTGCTAGCCTCGTTTCCGCACCTTAACGATGACACACCCCGGAAATATTTAAAAATTTTTAAAGAAAAAAAAAAAAAAAAAAAAAAAAAATAAAAAAAAAAAAAAAAATAAAAAAAAAAAAAAAAAAAAAAAAAAAAAAAAAAAAAAAAAAAAAAAAAAAAAAAAAAAAAAAAAAAAAAAAAAAAAAAAAAAAAAAAAAAAAAAAAAAAAAAAAAAAAAAAAAAAAAAAAAAAAAAAAAAAAAAAAAAAAAAAAAAAAAAAAAAAAAAAAAAAAAAAAAAAAAAAAAAAAAAAAAAAAAAACAACCCGAGGCGGCGCAGTCAGCAGTCCGGCAGCCGGAAGTGCCGGAGAGAGAGCTTAGCAAATGTGCACACCACACACACACACACACACACGCAAAGCTACACACAAAGATACAATGTCAATGTATCAAGCGAGAGTCCTTTTGTGTGTGTGCGGTGGAAAAGATACTTATGAAGGGGTTTCCATTGGGGTTTTTGGGGAGGTGGGGGCAAAGGGCTAAATCTGGTTTTAAAACCTTAACGTTCACAACGGGAGCGGTGTTCAGGGCCCTGTTAAGGCATTAAAATGGCCGGGCAACAGGATGTAGAGGCAGCCGAAAAGATTACCTGCCAATGCAACCGGATATAAGGGCCATCAGAGGATGGGGCAGCATCGTTCCGGAGACAGAGCGAGGTCAGGTGAGGCACCAGCAACAGCAGCAGCAGCAGCATAAAGCTTAAATCTCCAGTGTACATCCGCTACACGAACTTGTAGCGCACGACTGCGCCTCCATTGCGTTTGTCCAGCAGCAGCAGCGGCGGCGGCAGCAGCAGCAGCATCTCTGTCCGTGTGTCCACCTGATGTCCATCTGATGTAGCCGCCCACCCCTCCAGCCTGCCGCGCCACGGGATGTGTCCTGGATGTGTCCCATGTCCTGCACACAGTCCGATGCCTTGTGTCGTTGTCAATTTTGCTTATTAAAGTTTTAAATGACGCCCCGAATTTCGCATTGCGACCAGGTCCCATTGCCTTCCATTGACATGTCCGTTGTGACAGCAGGAGCAGGAACAGGAGCAGCAGCAGCATAGGGGGGTGGTCTGGGGTCAGAGTACAACCTGAGACATGAAGCATTAAGATTGATGTGCCCAATTTTGCACAAACCCCCAATCGAAGGCAGGCGGCAGACCACAGTACGAGTGCATCATCCCACCCAACTCCCTCTGCCTCTCCCTCTTTGGTCAAAAGTAATTAGCTCACACACAGACACAGCGATGTATGGGCTAGGAACACAGACACAAATACAGACACAAATTCAGATACAGATGCAGGAGCAGAGGAACTCGCCAGACTCGTACATGCATCAATAGTTGGGTTGGCTGGCAGCCACCCCCGGACATTGTTAACTTTTGCGCCCTTCAAATTACGCACACGGGAATAAGAAAACATGATTTTTGCTTGTGCGCGGCCCATAAAAAATTGTAGCACACTTCTGTGCGCCGCATCGCAGATAAGCGCCGGCGAACGAACAAGCGGAAAAGCGAGAGGATGCTGCGCGGGCAGAGCCCACAGAACATTTCGCTTAATTGGACGCTGGAGTACGCTGAAACTGCATGATGATGCAGTCATATGTACATACATAAAAAAGAAGCTTCCAAAAAGAAGGAGAAAAACGAAATGAAATGAAATGAAAGGAAAGGAAAGGAAGCAGCAGCAGCAGAAGGCACAGCCAATAAAAACGAATATGAAGCATTTTAAAAATAATGTGAAGGACACACGGCCCGGACATCACATTAAAGATTTAGAGACACGGATGGGTACCACGAGTGTACGCGCGCCCACTCAACCATCGAGGCAACCAACCAGCCATTGCATTGGCGGGGGCGGGGGGAGGCTATAACAAGTAGAAATAATGAGAAATTTTTGTGGCCATGATGTGAACGAATTTCCCATGAATTTCCACTCAGGTATAGCCCTGTAGATTTTCCTTGCTGTGTGTGTGTGGCTTACTTTTCTGATTTGCCAATTAAAAATGCATTGGCCGGCAGTTTAGCTATTGACACGACTCATTGGCTGAGCAATTCATTTGGCCCGAACGGAGACGAGGGCCAGGCCATGTCAGCATTGCAAATTACAATTGCGTGCATCGATCGGAGTGCACGGCATGAAATATGCAGGCATTGTTTTGGTTGGAAATAGCAGAAAGGAGGCAGAGCCAGAGCCAGAGGCAGAGGCAGCCAACTGCCCAACTTCACAGGCCACCGTCCGTCCTGCTTCACCAGAGGCAAGAGGCATGAGGGCCCCCACCCCCCCACCGTCCCCAAGTCAATAGAAAATGTGTGTCGTTAATCAAAGGGTATTAGTTGTAGCAGAAGCCTTCATTGCCACGACCAGGACGAGGACGAGGACAACGACAACGAAAACGATAGCGAACGGCGCTGGCGACTTTTTGTACGGTTGGACGATGTACGACCTTATTGGCATGAGTCGGTCTGCCCCATCTTCCCATCTCCTGGCCCTGCGGCCCCTCACCGCCGCCGCTAGCCACCGCCCGCCGCCCTGCCTACTGGCACTTGCGATATGCCTGTAATTGCATTTTATCGATCCGAGAGCGGGCTGCCTCGTATACGTGGCAATTGCCAGCGTGCTGGCACTGGCACTAGCACACACACACAAACAAGGCATCGACTATAATAAAGAAGCCAACGGAGGGGCAGCCGGACAACAACAAAAAAAGACCCAAACGAACGTGAAGGAAAAGTGGAAAAGACGTCGCTGGTTGCTCCGGCTACACGGCAGCAAGTTTGTTACTCATTCATAAATCATGTGTGCAGCACAGCGACAGGCACACAGAAAGACAGGCAGACAGACAGACAGACAGAGAGACAGACAAATAGACAAAGCGACCGACATTGGAACACACATAAGCCTGGTCACTGAAAATTGCAGCAACGTATCCCAGAGGCAGGGGCAGTGGCAATAACAAGAGACAGAAACAGTTGGCCCAAAAACGAACAGGCAAGCGAACCGTTTTATGGATGAGCAATGGACTACAAAAAATAGATATAGGAAACAATATATGAATATGCCATAAAACAATATATGAATGTATGAATGAAGGTACATAGTAGGCAGCAGGCAACAATAACAGAAAATAGAAACAGCAGCAGCAGCAGGAGCAGCAGCAGCAGCAGGGAAGGCAATTCCAATTACAGTGGAGCTGCCCTAAGAGAGCCACTCTGCCTGCCCCAAAGCAGAGAGAATATGGAACCCAAAGGAACTTCCAAAAGTGCTGCCATATCGATGAATATCACATAATTGCGATTCTGCAAGCGATAAGTGCAATCAAAGTTTCGACTCTGCTGGGAACCTTTTAGTAGCATAATTTAGACTTGCCACACGTGTGGCCCTTAGTCCGTGTTTACTGTACAGCACAAGGCTGACAAGCGGCAGGAGCAGCGCCCAAAACTATGCTATGAATTTCATTTGGCAAGCCAAGGACATGCCCAACGTGCGCCTAAGCAGCCAGTAGTGGGAGGACTGGGTGGCAAGCCACCAAAAAAAAAAAAAAAGGTGGAATAGATAGGTACCGGAAAGGAGAGTGGGGTGGGGGAGCAGAGTGGAGGAGGAGAAGGCAGTTGGCCTGGCAGTTGGCGTCGCCAGCCGCCACTAATATTAAAATTGAAAATTTTGTAATTTTTCTTTTTGGCAAGCCGGCGCAGCGCAGTCATAACAGCAGCTGGCGCAATGCTCCTCCGTGCTGCCTGTGCCCCCTACTCCTGCTGCAGGGGCGAGAGCCCGAGCCAGAGCCAGAGCTTATGCCCGGAACATATATCTATGTCCGCTTCTTGGCAATAACATGCATGAGTGTGCAATTTTTGCAGTTGCCAAGACCATCGTCAGCTCCTATCGCCATCGGCATGGCCACTGCCATCGTCGTCGTCGTCCTGCGGGAAATTTTCGACAGGTAAAAATGGCGACTGGGCCGCAGACCGAGGCCCCCAGTTCCCAGATCACCCAGACGACCCAGCAGAACCAGGCTCAAACAGGAGCTCTGAGCGCAGAGGGCCAAAGGCAGCCGCAGAATTAACTAGACAACGAGGCAAACGGACCGAGCATTCCTCAAGCTGCCAGGGCGCATTTGTATCCAGCAGATACATTTTTGATTGAGTTACGTGTGGGTGGTGGGGGGTGGGGAGAGCCCACAGGCAGAGGAAGGCTACCAAAAAAAAATTGCTAGCTTCATTTGTTCCACGGCTGATTTATGAGTGGCCCAAGGCGAAAAAGTAGCAGAAGGCAGCAGGCAGCAGCCCCAGCCCAAGCACAAGCACAAGCACGAGAGGCAGCAGCAGAAGCAGGAGTAGCAGAAGTGGCAGCTTTACGTGCAACTTGCAACGTGCGCTAATTTTATATAATTAAAGCAAATACAAACACACTCCAAGGCACGGATAGAGACAAGCAGGAAGCAGCAAGAAGCGAGAAGCTCGGAGCTCGGAGCTGAAAGCTTGGGGCAAAGGACCAGGCCAGAGCAAGTGGCAAGTGGCAAGGAGCTTGTTTCTGCTGCTGCTGCTGGCGTTGGGTTTCGCCTCCTTCCAGGCACATGTCGCTAATAAGCCTGCGTGTTTACTGTTACTTGTTTCAACTAATTTGTCAGTTACGCCCACGCCACGCCCTGTCCGTGCACTGTGCGCCCTGTGCTCCCTGTAAGCCCGCATACCAAAGGCAAACATACAGAGAGCGAGAGGGAGAGAGAGCAGCGGGGGCAGGCAGCGTTATAGGGGTTTTCGGGGGCATCAGGTGTCTGCACTTGGCCTTGCTAATTGCACAGAGAGCGACACACACAGGGAGGAGTTGGAGGGTGCTTTGCCTTCGACCATGTGAAATCTCAGACAATTGCGCTAATTGAAAACTCCCGATAAGGCCAAATTGGTGGAACGCCTCATCGGGGTGCGGGTAGCAGAGGAGCCACAGGAGAATAGTGGCAAATACTGGAAGATAATATCATATTCCACGATCCGATAAGAAAAGTTTTGGTCTGCTGCCGCTGCACTTGTGGGCAGGGGGAGGATGGGAGGATGGCATTTCGTAAGTTTAACAAACAGAAGAAATGCAATTAAGCTACAATAAATCCTTTGCCAATTCCAGACAGCAGTCCTGCCCAGGCACAGCCTGCTGCCTGCTGCCTGTGCCCTGGAATGACTTGGGATTCCATGGAATTTAAGTTCTCCGCCAGCCTCTAATTTGAGGATATCAAAAATAGCTGAACCACGCCAGAACTGCTGGGGACGCTGCTGCTGCTGCTGCTGGGCCAGCCAGCCATTAGGACAAAGTTATTAGGCTCTGCTCAACACAAGAGCAGAAGAGAGGGGGAGGTATGGGGTATGGAGGGGATCCTTCAGTACAGAGTTTTGTCCGCTGGCAAAGTTTATTATGTAAACCCGGAGCCAGAGCCGGAGCCGAGCGACCGTCCAGTGTTTGAATTACTCGCCCAGCCGCCACTTGAGTCCCTGCAGGGGATGCATATTGAGGTCAGCCTGAGGACAGACTAAGAATAGTGGGGTGGGGGGGGAGTAGTGGGGCCAGAGGGCGCCGCCGTCAGCCTGTGTCTCGCAGTCTCGACACTTGAGTAAATTATTTAGCCGCTCGCACACAAAAGCATATTTCGTTCAATTTTTGCAGCCCTTCAACTTTTTTGCCCACTCTGCACACTCATTCTTCTACCCCTCCAACCCCTCCACCACACCACCCCTCTCTCCGCATCGTTCTTCTTCGCTTGCTGTTCTCCTTTTATCTGTTCTCTCGCTCTCTCTGTTGCTCTTTGCAGGTTTTGGCTTCGTTACATTTCAAAGCGAAGATGTGGTAGACAAAGTTTGCGAAATCCATTTCCATGAGATAAACAACAAAATGGTAAGTCGAGCGTAGCGCCATGAATCCCAGATACTAACTCCCCACTGTTACCTCTGTCCCCCCTCTCTGTCTCTGTCCCCGTCTCTGTCTTTTTGCAGGTCGAATGCAAGAAGGCGCAGCCCAAGGAAGTGATGCTGCCGGCCAACCTGGCCAAGACCCGTGCGGCCGGCCGCTCTGCTTACGGTGAGTTGGTAGTCTGGGGCAGCCACGCCAATCAGGCGGCGGCGGCGGCCACGTCCGCTGCTGGCCTGCTGCCAAGTAGTTTAGCCGCTGCCGCCTCCGTGCTGCAGCAGCATCAGCAGCAGCAGCAGCACCACCACCACCACCAGCAGCAACAACAACAACAACAGCAACACTCACAGGCACCACAACACACACACCCACACACACACGCACACCACGCCCACCATCAGCTGCTGGGCGCCGCGGCAGCCGCTGCCTCGCTGCGCTACTCCCCCTACCCGCTGCCCGCCCACCTCTCAGCGGCCGCCCTTGCTGCAGCGGCTGTCAACCAGCAGCAGCAGCAGCAAGCGGCTCAGCAGCAGCAGCAACAGGCGGTTGCCGTCGCCGCCCACCAGCAGCAACAGCAACAACAGCAACAGCAGCAGCAGCAGCAGAGCCTCGCCCAAGCGGTGGCCGCTGCTGCAGGCGCCACACCATCGCTCATGCCCCTGTCGAGTTCCGCCCCCACGGGCGGGCACTCCCTGCTGCAATACGCAGCGGCAGCCAATGCCAGCCAGAGCAACGCCGCCCTGGCCAACTCCCTTTACGCGGACGCCGCTGCCGTGATGGGCTACAAGCGGCTGCTGGCCGCCGCCGCCGTCAGCAGCGGCCTCAGAGGAGCGCCGGGCGCCACTCTCAGTGCTCTGACGGCGGCAGCCAACACGCCCGCAGCGGCAGCAGCCGCAGCCGTGGCCCAGCAGGCGCAGCTGCGTCAGAACGCGGCCCTGGCAGCCGCCCACTATCCGCTGAGCGAGCTGCTGGCGATGCCGGGTGGCCTGGAGATGTCGGGCGCCAATTCGGCGGCGGCAGCGGCAGCTTCGCTCTACCAGCTGCCCGGCATGTGACCGCCCAGGCAGCAGTGAGACATGGCAATCCACTAAAGTCGATTCGGATCTGATCCCAATCGGATTTCTCCGTCTTTCATGGCCACACACACTGACACACACACACACTCCACACACACATCGATATATATATATATTTATATACATACATGCATACGTACATATATATATGATTCTCATTCCGTCTCAATGTCCAAAAATGATTAAAGCGGCGCTTGTATGCAACGCCCTTAAGCCTAGGCCTAGGATTACGTGTAATATCTCTTAGCCATGTACTACTGTACTTTAAACGTATCTTTTGTGTGTGTCCAAGCGACGTTTGATTAACTAACTTAACTAACTAACTAACTAACTCAACTAGCGCGCATTCTACACGTTGTTTTCTTTCGATTAGAGACTAAGAGAACAGAAGTTACTCGAACTAGCTTAAGACTCTAGGCTAAGTGCAGGTCCTAGAGGGGCCTGCTTAGATGTGCGATTGTGTGATGTGATTGCTGCGAGGTGACATAGCAACTTGGGGCAATCCTGAAACAACCTTAGACCTTAGAGGGCGATCATGTAACATATGTATGTCTTAGACACTTAAGAGACCCCGCCACCCACATGAATGTAAAATTGAACCAAAAACCAAACCGAATCGAAACGAAACAAAACAAAACGAAAACCAAAAGAAGAAAATATGTTGCAATCGGCGCCAATCATTTATGTTTTAAAATCCGAATATATCTTGTATATCGAACATTATCGTATCTCCCACATCAATAGCTCGTCAAAGGTGTATCTCTCTCTAGTGGCAAAAAGCAACGCAAAAAGGGAACATCTAATTGAATCGAATCGGATTGAAACTTAGCAAATGTATCGAAATTAGCGTTTAAGTTGGAACCACATGCCACCAGGTGGTGCTGCACCAGCGGCAGCCACAGAAGGGGCAACAGCAAGAAAGTATTAGCCATAAAAGCATCCACATGCACACGCGTATCACATGTACATTGTACTGTGGGCGGGGAAGGATTATTCCTACCATAATTGGTGGGATGATGAGCGCTTTTGTGGCGGCCGTAAGGACAGCTGTCGGAGTGTAATTTCGTAAAATGGATCATGGATAATGGCTGCCCAATTACAAGACCTCCTTCTGTCGTGTCCTGGCCTGTCCAGTACCGTTTGCCAAATTGCAGCTCCGCCAGTTGAGGGCCGAAATAACAGGCCACTGACTGACTACCCCGCAGACCCAACATACATATGCATACCGCTGTGTGTGTGTGGGTGCTGTACTTGTCTTGCATATAGCCATTAATATTTGACTAAACATGAAACTAGCTATTTATTATGCATACATATACTCGTATCTATACATAAATACATACATACTCGTACTATACATATTATATTTATATATATTGCATTACGATAAGCGCATTAAGCGCTCAAGTTCAGATTCTAGTTGGTACTTGTACAACGTTGTACTGGACGTTATATCCATTGTAATCTTAGCCTAAGTTGCCACAAAACAAAACAAAACAAAACAAAGCAAATCAACAACAAATCAACAACAAACCCAACAACAAAGTAACAAGCAAACAAAACGGAAACGGAAGCCAGCCATCCGTCAACGCACTGATGCCAGAAGATGAACGAATGAGAGCAGAGAAGAGAACAGAAGAGAAGAGAAGAGAAGAGAAAAGGCGGAGCAAAGTCGAAGAAGTGAAGTTTTATTTGGTGTTTGGAGCGGAGTAAAGAGGAGTGGCCCAAAGCTAAATATATACAAATTTTCTACAACAACAAAATATCCCTCCCAATAGATGTCAACCTTTTTCTATTCTACCACCCAACCCCCAGCCCCAGCCCACCCCGTTCTTGAGTTGTAGCAATTATCTAGCCCATTTATTAGTTATTTTATGCGTTATTATTATAGTTATTAATTCTCTTGATTTGATTTGATTCGATTTCGATTTCGATTCCACTTATCCTTAGCCGTTTGTGCGGGGCAATGGCCTGGTGGCATGTGGCATTTTCGTAGAAATGCACTGCCACAGGCCTTAGAATTGCCCCCGCAACGGATATATCTTCTACCTTTGTATACTTACAACATATATTCGTACTCGTATGTACTGGTCTGTACGTATCTTAAGCAGTGAATTATTAGCGCAAATATTGAAATTTATAACCATAGATTAGCATTAAACTAAATGTCTTAGATTACATACATATATCTAATAAGTGTTTAGAATTGTGTGTCATATCGATCAAATGTAACTCTAACTCTACGTACATCTATATATTTTATATATATATATAGAAATAGCTCAGATCAAGGCTGTTATTGCAAGCAAAGAGAGAACCACAAACCGGGAGGGAGGGAGGAAACTCTAGAAATCTTAGCACTCTACACATACACACATCTAGTATATAGTGGAACGGTCAATCGGCTCGACGATGGTGTTCCTTAGTTGCCATATTACACATAATATTTATAGATCTCTAAGTACACACGAATCGAACAACTTACTAGCCTAACACTAATCGAATACGATCCAAATCTAAATCTACATTATAGTAATTCAGTCTTTCATATAATCTATAACACTTAGTTCTACCTACATATATCTGATATAATCTCTCGGTACTCGCTTTCGTTTTTGATTATTAGATCTAATAATTGATATCGTATCGACTGAATGTTAGTAATTTATCTGTTTATGTGCTTTCTCTTGTTTTTCATGCCACCCTTTTAGATAACATCATGTGGGGTCTGGGGACATTGCCCGAAGGTAACTATAACTACACTAGACATATATATATATATAGCTGGTTATATCTGTACTCATTCGCACTCTTTATTCTTTCGTTCGCAGGCTTTCCGGCAGCTGCTTATGCTGCCTATGCCGCTGGTCGCGGCTATTCGGGTTATCCCTCCTTCGGACTCCCCTATCCAACTGGTAAGTGCCGTTCAGCCATACTCTCGTATATGTCCGTACGTACACCCCACACACCCACACTGTCACACATGCACACCCACACACCCACACACCCGCACACACACATTCGTAGGTACACTCGCCTTGGGCCCCTCCTTCTTTTATTCATTTGTATGTGAGAGTGAGAGTGTGATGTGTAGCGAAAGGTGATGAAACTCTTGTGACTAAAGCGAGTACTAACTGCTCTACCCATGCCCCCCCACAGCCACCGATCTGAACCGTCTGTGTTACTTGATATGACGAAAGTCGTGTAATAATCATTAGCATTACAACTAACGCGCCGCCAGCACTGATTATGATGATTTGTTTGCCCTCGATGCTTGTGTTCGATTCGATTCGTTTCGTTCGTGTTCCATCATCCACCTACCCACCTACCCACCCACCATCCACCCACCCACCAATCCTCTCAGCTCAGCCATTCAGTCAGTCAGTCAGTAAATCAAACATTTGTGTTACTTTCTTTGGTTTTTCTTTGTGTGTGTTCTGTTTCTGTTTCCTTACTCTTAATTTTGTATATTTGCTTTGCAGCCGGTGTGATGGGCGTAATGCCGGAGAATCGTATACTGATTGGTGATTACATGGTTGCCCCCACCAATGGCTCAGCCTAGGGATCCATGAACTGGGATCTGGGCACTGATATCTGCTTCCCGACCGACCAGAGCTGAAATGACTATTTATCGAGTATTACTCTCATGATCACGATCAATAAATGAAATCACTTTTTTCTAAAGCCCAAAGCGTTCGTCATATCAATGCACAAATAGTATCGGAAAACTCTCGACACACACGCACCACACACACATATGCAGATATTCACATATTGAATCAGATATTTACTTCCCCCATTTCCATATGATATAGAACCCTCCCTTAGAATCGAAACCCTGCGCGCAACTCTCCTGTGCTTGGCCTTGCGATTATCATTTGCATCAATCACACGATTACAGATCACAAAGATCACAGATCACTGATCACTGATCACCGATCTCACAGAGTGATACTACTGAACACTTGGCTACTAGGGCTTCTAGCTGATACATATATAACCTGCTCCTGATCCTGATCCCCAGACCCCAGACCACCAACGATCCATTGCGTGTGTTAGAGCTGTAAAACAATCGATGCAGCTATCGATTGACTGTCGATTAGTCGATGGCCTGCAATCAGCGGCCCCCAATTCTCTGCATTCTTTTGTTTTTGGTTTCTTAGATTAGGTTTCCAAATCCAACTCCAATTCCAATTCGAAGCGTATGTGGTAGCCCGCCCCAATCCTTCCTATCGATAGTTTTGCAGCTCTAGCGTTTGTCTCTCTCTCTCTCCCGCTCAATCTCTATCTCTCTCTATCTATCTATCTATCTTGTATCTCGTATGATTTTGTAGGCTTGACCATTTGCGGCATCGGTAGGAGTTATGGTGCCGCATGTAGCGCGACACCGGGCCGCAGCAGAGCCGCTCCAGGCGGTGCCTCTGCTGCTGGTGCTGCGGCTTCGGCGGCTGCCGCCGCTCACGGCCCGCCCCAGTCGGGATATCATCAACAGGCGCTGGCCCTGCCACTTGCCACGGCGCTGACAGCCCGCTCGGCGGCCATCAAATCACAGTTTCTGGGCAACATAAATTTCTAAGTGCTGAATCGAATCGAGTCTGACAATGAGAGGCAGGCGAGACAGTCCTGAACACAGAGAGATACGATAGCCAGAGAACAAGGCCCTGCAAACGTTTCTGATAAACATTTCCATTCTCATTGCCATTTTTGAGTCTTTCTGCTCGGTCTCCACGACAACGACACGCTATCCAAATAAATCATTTGTACAAGTGACAAGTAGGTACAGCAATCAATAACAACCACAACTGCAACTGCAACAGCAACAGCAAGTGCCGCAAGTGCCACAAGTGCCACACAAACAGCCAGCCATAGTTTAGCCCCATATATCAACGGTAATGGCACGCGTAACAAATGAAACTGAAACTGAAGCTAAAGCTAAAACTACAGCCAAGTAACCGCATCCAGAAAACGAAGCAATGGGCCCCAAACGAAATGCAAAACTAACCAGAGATTCGAAGGGAACCACATTGAATATGTGCCTTCGAGTCCATGTAATCCACACACCTAGATCCGCAGTCTACTATATACATATAGCCATAGCTGACACACACATATAGCTGACATCTAGCTGGCATATAGCCTCTCTCGTTCCACTTAGCCCCATATCGAACTATTACCGAATCAGTATTAGCTGGAATCCCTATGTAGTAACTAGAGTTAACCACGTATCGCATACATGTATGTAGAGGGTTAGCAGCTAGGCACCCGTACCCGTACCCGTATCCGTACTAACCTCTGAACTTAGAGCAGTTCTGTAGCCGTGAATGCAATGATTGAACGTACTATAGCCGTATAGCATCGCATAGGCTTAGATCTAGGCGAACATAATCACATAACCGAAAAGCATATACCGACAACCATATATACGTACATACTATATCGCTATATACATATAGATATCGCTCTATAGAGACGCTAGAGAACCCTAGAAATATCTACTATATCCACAATATACGTATGGCAACTGCATATATACGATAGCAAACTATACTCACACACAGACACAGACACTGACACGAATCTCTTTTCCATTTGTAACCTTTGACCTGGTACTGGCGCTGGTACTGGTCCCATTTGTGCGACAACTCTCGTATTTGTACTCGTATCGTATCCGCCGATTCATAGGCATCCCCCAACCACCCTTCCAACCAACATGCACACACATCTAATATTTATAAAACTATTTTACCGTAGCATTTAAATGCAAATTTCATTTGTAGTCCTTCCTCCTTGTATGTACTATGCATAAATTAGTTGGAAACACAACAAGCAGCAGCAGCAACATCAGCAGCAGCAACAATTCGGAATTTCGAAATAAAATGCACATGGAATAACATTTAGATAACGACAAAATTTTAGCAGGCCTGTCACACATGTAGTGCCATTATTATCCTTTAATTAATTTGCTGCATATTATGTATGATATTTACTCTGTTTTTTTGTTTTGTTTTCTGCTGCCTTCCATTCGCCATTTCCACACCCACTTTCCTATCCTGATTTTCAGTTTTTTTTTTGTATTTTAGTTTCAGTTTTAGCTGGAGCTTCCATTTATATTGTCGGTCTACATACATACGAGCAGATGTATGTATATTTTTAGTGGTTGTATATTGGTGGTTCCCATGAGTTTTTAGAGCTAATTAGCAAACGTGTGCAGAGATTTTTACCATAGCAAAAGTTCATTAATTAGTAGATTTGTCCATTTATCCATTATCCACTATCCATTATGCGTTGTTGTATTATTCCGTTTCATAATATTAGCAACAAACCGCATTTGGCCCCCACATATTGTACGAATTGAAAGCCTTTAAGAAAATCAACTATAAAAATTCCTTCCTTCATCGGTGCATCGCTAAAAAAAAACATCAACAACAACAAAAAACCAAAACAAAAGAAAGAAAAAAGAAATGTTTAGCCACAGCAAACAAACAAAAATGAGCGAAATTTTTGGACATTTCTTTATAAAAATATATATAGACATTATTATTATATATATACCATATACCTATCTATATACATGACTATTTATATATACACGTATTTAATATTCGAGGGTTTACAAATTAAGCATTCGAGAGTATTCATTTTGTACGAGGAGGCGTGAATCAATTTGATTTGTACAATACTTAACGATAAATACAATATTAATGTCCATCCATTTTCGACAAGCAACAAAACGAAAGAACACACAAAAATCAAAGACAACAACGACAACAAATCACTCTCTTTAAGTTGATGAAAAATTAAATTTTTCAATGCTCCTCTCCTCTACATACATTCTACATATGCAAGCAAAAAAACAAACCCATTCGTCGCTCGAACCTAGTTGTGGCATACCTTTATGAATGATCAATCTATATCTATCCATAAATTGATAATTTGATAAGCTGTTACTTAGTTAATTGAATGCAATTATCGCCACTTGCCACATTCTGGCACATGGCTGGCAGCCGCATCAGCAAGATGCAGCAAAGTGGCCAACTGCTTCGGGGCTGCTGCTTGCAACTAAATATTATAAGGCGCTTTCGAGTTATGCATATATTTACACACCTATATAGCACACACCCACACTAACACACACATGCATACCTATATGTATTTTACACGTATATACTGTGATTTATAAGAAAACGCTTCAAACGAGAACAAAAAAATAAAAAACAAAAACAAAAATGAAAAACCATTTGCCAAACGCAGTATTGAAAATTGCTTACGAAATGGAAAACCGAAAAGTTATTAACTAAATAAATGCACAAAAACTAAGATAAATAAAGTGAAAATAAAATCTAATAAATGCGGATACAAAAGCCGAAACAAAAAAAAAAACAAAACCCAAAGCAAAGTCTATCCTTTCCGGGCCGCAGGGCATTTGCATTTGCATTCGCCTTTGTCTCTGTTCGGTCTCTGGCTCTTGTCAGAGGCTCGGCTGGTATTATTAGCATTTTCGAAGGCAAATTTCTTGAATGGTTTCGACGGGGCCCAGAGGAGACACACAAAGCGAGACAGACAGAGACAGGGAGAGTGACAAAGTGGCCAACGGGGCGTGTGCGCTTTAGACTGGACAGCAACTTGGCAATGGACAACATCCGCAGCAGCAACGGGCAGCCGGCAAGCAGACAAGCAGCAAGCAGCAAACAACTTGCAACATCAACAGCAAGAGCAAGAGCAACGTCAAACCGAACGAACAACACTCCGACACACACTCAACAAGGTCAGCTAATGGTCGTCTTATAATTCCAATGCATAATCGTACCGTACCAGCATTATACTCTCTTTATATACATACACATTACATACATACATAGTACATATATCTCTACATATATATTATATATTGAACCTATAACCGTTCCGAAAGACGTTCTCGCATCTTATGATTATTAGCTTTACTTTACGTATATGTAAATTGTTAGTTGATGATAGCAAAAGTTTAGCAACGAGCCTAATAAAACCTAATCAAAACAAAAATTGTAAACTGTCCCCCATCATCGATTGGCGGCAGTCGTAGCTCCAACATGGAGAAAACATACGTATACGTATTTATGTGTAGTATTTTATCTTATCTTTAGCCACAGTTTATGGTACATTTCCACAAATCTCACACACAAAACGACGAGCCTGGAGTGGGCGGCACAGACAGACAGAGGAGAAAACTGCCTGTCCGCTGCCACAATTGTAGCTCAAAATAATAATAATAATAATAATAATCATAGAATTTGTTATTGGAAAAGGTATCCGTGTGTAACCCACTCACTAGCAGTAGTACAACAAAACATAACGAATTGTAACTGATTAATCGAACATATAACCATACAAAATTGTAGAAATATCATGCACATGTACTCATGTGTTTATTCTAACCCTAATGTAACATTACAACTGAACTATATCAGAACTTTGTGTAGCATTCGCCCGCCGATCATGTAAATGTCTTCCGTTAATTCATTTTGTTTGCTCAAATGTCTCAATTGAAGCGCGTATCCTGGGTAAATGGAGAAAAGGGTTGCCAGGTCACCAGCTGCTAACGAACAGTTGTTTTTCCGCCACGTTTTACAACACCACAAGACTGACAATTGTCGGGAGATTCCAGCAGCGGAAACGCATTTCATTCCATGCCAAACAAAACCCGAAACAAAAAATCCCCGCACTAAATAAGTTATTTATTTAGAGAAGAAACGGTTACGGTTACGGTTTCAGTTACTGTTGCTGCAACTGCTGTTGCTGCTCTAACGGGTTGTTCCTGCTGTTTTGCTTCTCCTTTCCGCTTCCTTTCCGCTGCTGCTGTTGCTGCTGCTGCTGCAGTTGCAGCTTCTTTGTGGCACTGCCTGCCAGACTCTAATGAAAACAACATGGCGCTCGGATATTTCGCAAAAAACGTAAACTAAACGTAAGCCAAAGTTGATTGGCGCCATAAAACGCACAACAGGAATAACAGGGTGGAGGGGGGGATAAGCGGGGAGAGACGGTTTGCGTGTGGGAAGCGTGGGGCAAACGACGACAGTCACGGCCATGCCTCGTTACGTTACGTCACGTTACGTTACATCAATTTTTGTGTTTCCGCAGGAAATGCAACATCGTCGCTTCCCCATCCTCCATCCATCCCTAGCCCGTTACCCGTTACCCGTTATCCAATCTTTTTTCGCTTTCCCTCATTCATACTCATACTCGTGTATGTCCCCCGCCTTCCCCCTTTTGGGAAGGGGCATGTCATTGGGGCTGATGTGTCAGAGTCTTGTCAGGGACTATACTAACAGAGCACCAGCACCAGGAACAGGACCAGAACCATCAGGCTACCCCGAAAAAAAGATAGTCCAGAACTAGACCAAACCCCATTCGTCCTTCATTCACATTCACAGTCGTCGCATCCACATCCCCCCATTTACCATTCACCATTCACATTCCCATTCGCATTCGCATTCTGTTGTCATTTCAATATTGGCGCTGGCGTATTTTTACTTGCTGCAGCAGCTGTGGCCATAACAAGGGAACAACAGTAATAGCTATAGAGCCATGGCTATATCTAGGGGGAAAAAGGAAAAAACCAGGGGAAAAAAGAGCGTTAAGAGCAGAGGCAAGTGCACATCACGAGCCAAACCAAGCGGACTAACTGAGTTTGGCTCGGTTTGGACGGGTTTGGATGGGTTTGGATGGGTTCTGATGTTCTAGGATTGGTTTGGTTCGCTGTGGTTTATTCTGGCTTTGGGCTTTGTTTTGTCACCATAGAAGACGGCCAGAGACAGCCCCCGCCATCCCTGCTAACCAATGCAATGCTCGTTTAATAACCGAACAGTTTTGTGTTTTTGTGTTTTCATAACCTGCGTTCCAGTTAGCGTTCTTCCCTTCCAGCCCACCCCCTTATACTCGTATACCCGTATCTGTATGTTTGTATGTATCTTTCCCGTCTTTTGTTTGTGTTTTTGGTATCGTAGTTGTTCCGGGACTAGTTACTGTTTCTTTACTTTCGCTTTTGATTGCTCACTGCCTTGGCAGCACAGAACTGCTCGTATTTATCCGCCGTATAACCATATGTACCCACTACTTATAACTATCGTACATACTCGTATATACTCTCGTACTCTCTCTCTCTCTCTCTCACTCCATACTTGTATACTCGTGCTCCTGCCTACTTCGTGACCTGTAGATTACCTTCGTATATGTATCTGTATACTCTTGTCTTAGGCACTGCCCACATACTATATATCCCCCTCCCACCTAACTCTTACTTAACTAGCTGTGCCCCACCCCACGCCCCGCCCTGCCGTGTGCACTCCCCACTAATGTCGCGTCTCCCCTTCTGCCACTTACAGTTGATCTAACCAATGGGCAGCTGACACCCAACAACAATACACCGCTGCTGACCCAGGCGTTGTCAGGTAAGTGACTACCACCCCCCCACCCTCATCTATGAAAAGAGCCGCCCATCAATACCCTCTCTTCCCGCTCTCTCTCTTCTCCATAGTGATGAACAACTATCAGGCGGCTGCCGCGGCTGCCCACAGCTTTGGGCCGTCGGCATCGCCGCATGCCGCAGCCGCTGGCACGGCCAACAGGCAGGGGTTCCCATCCACCAACTCGCCCGGACCAACCATTGACATGTACAGCTCGGCCGGGGCCGACAATGTGGGCTACGTGCAGGCCACCAGTCCGCAGCCATCCGGCTTTCCCATCGCCGTCAGCCGAGCCCCGTTGAACTACAGCCCGGTAAGTGCAGGCCCACCCACCCACAGCCACAGCCAAAGCCAAAGTCACAGTTATTAGAATCTGGAAGTCTGAAGCCCATGGCCCATACTTTGGGCTTCGGATTAGCCACAGTGCCTACCACTCGGGAGAAGTCAGGGCGCGAAGTGGAATACCCAAATTCAAGTTACCCATCGTTTTATTGTTCCGTTCAATGATTTTGTTTTCAACTTTATACACACTCAAACACACACACACACACACACGCAGTCACATCCGTTCCGACACACCATAGCGATAAGGAGAGACCGAGCGATGTAGAGTTAAACAAAAACCAAACCAAATGCGTTACCTTCTATATATTGTATGTATTTCTCTTTCATTTCGTACAGATTTATTCGTTGAACTTTGCGATGGCTAATATATAAAAGACTGAAAACCCAAAAATATAAACGCAAAACAAAAGAAAAGCAAAAGTAAAGCAAACAATTATATATTTAAATCGAGAATATATATATATATATATATACTATATATGCAAAAAAAAACCAAACAAAAAAACAACAAAAAGTAATAATAATAAACGAAAGCAAAAGCAAACGCAAAAACAAAACAAAAATAAGAGTATAAAACAAACGCAGTTGCACAAGGTAGGCACACCAACAAAATACAGCGTGTTCTCTTCTTTTTTTTTCAACTAAACAATTTCAATTATTAACAATCCAAATTTCTTTAAACTTCAACCAAATAGTCGAATCAAAAATATTTCATTTTGAACTTTAAAAAATAATACTAAAAAAACCAAACAATAAATGAACGTAAAAAATATGTATGCACGTCACAAGCACAGTTTTTTAGGCCGTTTTCCAATTAAACTCTTTTGATTTATTTAAATTCTCTACACCATATATATGTATACAAATGTTTTATATGAATATTTCAGTACTTCAGTGTTTCCAACCTTCAATCCATATCCATGCGTCGATGCAAACCCGACACCCTTCCATGCAAAAAAAGACCCTAAATCATATCCAAAAAAAAACATATCTATTATCCATGACTGACGGCGAGGTTTGATAAAAGCTCTGGCCTCCGACAAAGGGCGAAAAAAAGAGATGGATAGAGACAGATAGATGCCTAATGGATATTTTTCTGATTCTTTTCAATGTTTAATGCATTCACAAATGAAAGCCAATTTTCGATCTGTGCTCATGGATACATCTAGTTAAATTTCCAGCCATAACAGATATTCTTTTTAGACTGCCAGAACCACTTTTTATATTATTTTTCTCGTTACATTTCATTCACTTGTGGCAAACCAGTGCAGCCATGCTTTTGCCACAAAAGAATCCCACCTAAAACTTGCCAATCCGTTTGCATTGATGGAAAGTGCACTTACGTTGGGTCTCGTCTCTTATCAAACCTCTGCTATCAGCATTTTGGGAAAAGTTCTTCGGCTCCAAAGTTATTTTCCGTCTCTTTTTATTTGTTGAACAATCGAATATTTGTTGTCTACTTCCAATAACTTTTCACTTTTACTATTTCTATATAAAATACATGTACATATGTATACCTACCTACCTACCGATAATTGTTTACTTTCTATATATTTAATATACATACATACATATATATTTACTCGTATATATACATACATGTATGTGTGTGTGTGCGTAGATGTGCAGATACAAAGAAATTGCATTTTATTTGAATAATTTTTGGTGTTTGCTTGTTTTGTTCTCCACGAAACGTTTATTTACAGGGACCACTAATTCCTGCGGCATTTACAAATGGATACCATTAAAAGGTGGCGCCGACAACCGCAATGACAGCAGCAACAGCAACAGCTACAACAACAACAACAGTAACAGCAACAGCTACAACAAGAACAACAACAACATAAGCAACACAAGCAACTGCAACTTTAGCAACAATGTCAGACACACACAGATATGAACATCCAGAGATACAGATATACACCACACCACAGAGATGAACGCAGGAGTACAAGTATCTGTAATGCTGCAGCAACAACAGCAACAGCAACAGCAAAAAGAAAAATAATTTAAAATTATATATACACACCTATGTATGTATATATACATATGTATACCCGTCGTATATATGTGAATATATATAAATCAAATAAAATACATATTACACATGTATTTCCACACTGCAAAATTAAAAATCCGTAACGACTACAGCAACGCAACTGCAAGAGCAACCAATAATAAACCAAACACACACACACACACCCACACACACAGACATATATTATAATTAATTAATTAACGTATATATACGTATGGAGAAAAAAAACCCACACCCACGCATATATATAGATTTATATATATATGTATATATAACAAAAAAAAAAAGAAGACAAAAAAAAGAAAGAAAGATGAGAAAAAACTATGAGCGAATGCAAACAAAAAAAAGAATTAATTTTAATTTAACAACCACACTACTTGCAACAAGAACAACTGCAGCAGCAGCAGCAGGGCAGTCGTGCCCCCGAAAGATGCAACGTGTGCAGCAAAAATCGTTTAAAATGCAAATTAAACGGAAGAGTGGCATCATGGCACGGCGACGGGGCGGGCGGGGCGGCGAGGCCACGGGGGCGGGACTGCGGCTGCCCGCACAGCGAAAATTGAAGGAGGCGGCGCGGATGATGACAACAACGCTGTTATGCCAGCCACACTTTTAAGTAATGAGAAAGTTAAAAAATACACAAAAAATATATATACATATACATATATGCGAAAAAGATCGGGGGAAACTAATAAAACGATAAAAGTTGAAAAACAAATTGAGAAAATGTTGCAATAATAGCGAAAATGTTATTATTTGATTGCGTATTATTAATGCAAATTATTATTATCATTATTATTGCTATTCTTAACGTATCTAAGTTGTAACTTTTCAAGTTAAAGTCGATAAATATATACATACATATATCTATATGTATAGACATATATATACTCTATACATATTCGTGTAAAGTAAACCGCAATATATACAAAGGAAATTAATTGAATCAAAAGAAAAACCAATGCAAACAATGCATGAAACCAGCAACAAATTAATGTACTATCAAACACGACTACGATTACGATTACGATTACGATAACGATTAGAATACCAATCGCAATCGAATGAGTGAAATGATTTATGCAAATGTTCAAAATCAGATTGGTTTCGACATTTGTCTTGATTTCTCAATTCGGGCGGGCACTCAAAAAAGTCAAATCAAATCAAAATTGTATTGTGCTACAATTACGTATATTTATGAATTTATTTTAAAGTACAACAAATCCTTTATTGGCCAAAGTAATTAAACAAAAACAAAGAAAAGAAACGAAATGGAAAGCAAGGCAAAGCAAACAAAAGCAAATGTGAAATGTGAAAAGTCGAAGGCAATTTGTTATTATTGAAATATGTTGAAGTTCCCCTTTTTATTGTCATTAGTTTCATGGAATGAAAAACTTTTGTGTTTGTGCTCACATTGAAAGCGAAAAAGGTACACACAAAATGCTAATTAAACACAGTGGATAGTTAGACAAATATGTTAAAGCATTAATTAAATGACAATGAAAGAGAGAGAGAGAGAGCAGCAGAGAGTGCAGCTCCGAGGCATGGCATACATAAAACAATTAATTTGCGAAAACCAAACAAGAGGAAACAAAACCAATAATAACTCCCTAAATATCTAAGAACACAAACACACACAAACAATTTTTGAGATGCAAACCCCACACACCGTCACACGGATAAAGATACAGATACAAAAAGACACACACCCAGATCTTACTGATAAATCAAAAAGAAGGAAAAAAACTTAAACAAATTACTTGGTAAGTGCATATGCAAATATAACAATGAACTATTATACATACAACCAACACTTATAGTACGAGTAAGTAAATAAAATATTTATAAAACAAAAGCGCAAATTCGCAAATGTTTGAACATTTAACTAAATCTATATATACATATATGTATCTGTAAACAAGCATATGTATGTATATGTATAAAAAACGGATCAGAAATGGATGGATAGTAGATGGGGATAGAGAAGACGATGAAATGCAAGGCCACGTTATGTGCAATTAATTTTTTTCTAGTCGCTCCGTCCGGCAGCGAATCACTCGGACATGGAATGTACTAGATATACGAGTATTTGAGATGCAATCGGGGGGGGCATAATAGAAAAATATATTTATATACAACTATATGGAGTATTAAATTATTGGAAAAGCAAACCAAACAAAAACCTATCAGATAGATAAGTAAACGACATTTGTTACACACACAGCAAAGTGGGGGAAAATTAGATTGAACAAAAACCAAAAGAAAAACCAACAAAAACGCTAGAAGGGAAAAAACCAATATCGAAATAACAGAGAGATAGAAATATTCTATAATTGACAGAACAACAATATGATGCGCTTTTTTCTCTCTGTCTGTCAGCCAGTCTGAGATTTTTTGCATTAGGCGACGGGAAAAAGCTGAAAAACTGAAACTAAAACAAACAAAACAAAAAGAGACACAGACAGCCACAAAAACAGAAAAAGCAGAATAAAACAAATTGAGGAATAGAAATAAAAACAAAACAAAAGTAAGAAAACGAAAACGAAAGCAAAAGCAAATGCCGAAACAGTGAAAATGTTCCTTTCATAACTTTTTTGCCAAATTGTCAAACCAACGCTCTCCAGGACTTTGCCTGTCAAGTCTCGGACCAACAACAAACCTACATACAATACCATACACATACATATATAGCCTCTAGAGGGGCCCAACGCGAGAACAGAAACCAAAACCAAAACCGAAACCACACATATACTTATACGATATATGCCTAGTTATAAAGAAAACGAACGCGCGAACAGACACATAAATTACACTTAGCGTTTAGAAGAGTGTTGATCGCCAACAATCCAACAAACAAGGGGAGAAATGTTGCATCCCCAACTAATTTCCCCTTAACAAAAAAAAAACAAGTATGAGAAATCCTCTTGGAAATTTCGGAAATTTCTTCGAGCGTGAATCTCCCTGCCGTTGTGCATGACCCGCCGGGAACAATCCCGAATAATCTACACACTTACGTATTGTATAATCAAAAAACAAAACCAAGAAGAGAAATCAATATTTGAAGCAGAAAAGACAGAAACTCTTCAATTTTAGATAGACAAAAGATCAGGCCACATTGCCAATCGCGGGCATATCGAGAAGATAGGAGAGGAGAGTAGAGGAGAGTTTAAATGGGTGTTTTACGAGTCGGAGTCATGGTGACATGGGCATGATGAGGTTTACTTTAGCGCAGATTCCGCTGAGCACTCAGCAGGTCAGCAGGTCAGGGGGTTATTTGAAAGTATTCCAGCTGCAGCTTCGCCCCTGCGATGGCAGATATTTTTAACGAGGAAGGAAAGAAGGCAGCGAGAAGGGCAAACATGTTATATTTGCATAAAATATATATATATTAAACCTACTTCTAAGGCATATACATACATATATATACACATATAAATATATAAATAAATATATTTTTAAGACATGTTCTAAAAGCAATAATTCAAAAAACCGAAAAAGAATGAGGAAAACTCGAGACGAACAAGCCGCGAAGTTAAACAAACCCCAAAAGGAATACATAAAATATACACCAATATATAAATATACATAAAAATATATATACACCTACACGTAAAGAAATATATATATATTAAAGTAAACGATTGATTGTAAGGCAAGGAAAACTCACACAGAATCAATGAATGCACAACGGACGATGTGCATGGATTGATCTGTTGTCGGTGATCGATCTTCGATCATCGATCATCGGTCTTTGATCCTTCCTTTGACTGTCGTACGAGTAGTCTGACTCGAGTCTTGATTTTTGGATTTTCGGAGGCAGCTCTGCATAAAAGTACATCTTTGTAGCGCCGCTGGCAACTTTTGTACTCGTATTATTCGTGAGAAAATTGTGTAGAAAGACAGGACAACTGGAACTGGATTTCTGAGATTGGTTCCGGGCGTGTCCCGTGACCCGTGACCCGTGTCCGCTTAAGATACAGCTTTAAGTGTAACGTTGAATTTTGTCTAGCATTTCCCTGTTAACGTTCGTTACGAGTAGTGCAAATGCTTTATCCCTGATTTGTAGTGCTCTATCCACTATTGTTAAAGAACTTCATCAGCAGCTATACCAGATGGCAGATCGCAGATGGCAGATCGCAGATCACAAGACATCCAGCATCTACATATACGTACGAGTAGATACATACATACAAACATATAATAACTATTGGTATACCGGATCAACTTCAGCCACAAGCAATGCGTCCTTGTAACAAAATCAATTTCAGTCAATTAGAACAAGTTACACCAACAAAAGCCAGCACAGAGAGCAACATAAAGACAACAAAAACAACAACAACAACAACAAAAACACATTTTTTAGAAATAAAACAAGACAATGAAAAGACAAAAAAGAGAAAAACCATTTTCATTATTTTTTTACTGAGGCGCCGTCGTAGGAGGACAAACAGTGGCGGCGGCAGAGGCGGAGGAGCGACGAAACTCGACGGCGCAGGCGCAAAAGCTTTAAATTGAACAAAAATAATTAATTAAATAAATAAATAACAAGAACAAAGGTAAAGATAATGATAAACAACAAAGAGGAACATTTATAAAGTCGAAACTCTCATTTTATATAGAAAACGAAGAGCAAATAATGAATAATGAAGAGTGAAGAATGCAGAGTGCAGAGCGAAGAATTGTGTGGTGTGTATAAAAAAGTATGCCGTCAAAGATTTTTTAAAAATAATGTACCCATACTTTAAGCTACATATATACATACATACATACAAATGTATATGCAGTTTTCAGTCAAAAATGTCAATTGGTGGTTAAAGCCGGGAAAGCAAAACAAAACCAAAACCAAACCAAACCGAAAAGCGGCACTAACAGACATAAGGTATAATGTAAAATAGTTATAAAGTGGATGGGGCAGGCATGAAGATATAGATTGAAAATGCAGTTGAGAAGAAGTTACGTAGTTACCATATACGAATTGCTTTCCGTTTTTCTCTTATTATTGACTTAAAAACATATCAGTTCTAATTATGTGTATGAGTATGCCACACCATCAACAAATACGATACAATTACAATTACGATAACGATAACGATTACGACTACGATAATGAAATACAATTTAACTAATGTCTAGGCGCTAACGATCGAAGAATCTTTCCTTTTACCGAACCACAACACAAACAAGGAGGACAGACCAGACACTTCCACGTTGAAGCCTCGCTGAGAGGCGCATAAGAGAGGCTCTTGGGAGGCTCTTGGGAAATCGAAACGACACCATACACCACATTGTGGGCCTTCTACACTTTGACGTGCTTTTATATGATAGCAATCTTATACTTACACAGGACATTTCTATCCTCAGTTTCATTATTTGTTTTTATAGACACACACACACACACATATGTACATACACCACAGACACCACGAAATACACCGCACACACAAACACAGAAACACTCAACAGAAGAACACGGCATATAACACATAGTATATGTACGAAGAAGAATACTTACCATACAAAAGAACCTTCATACGAACGATCACTTGACTATTTTTGCTATAAGTAAGAAATTCCCCCCAGGAATGTGTCAGTTCGATGTGGCAGAACTCCTGCTGACAAACACCTTTACTATATTGACAATATCTCTTATATATTTTACACTATACTATATGGAAAATTATATATTAATATATACAACAAAATGAAAGGAAAGAAGAAAACCAACAAAAACAAAAACTAAAACTAAAAAAAATACAAGTACGAGTAATACATAAACGAAACGAAGACATTGGCGAGCGTCGTGACGTTAAAATTGTATTTACAAGAAATGCGTAAACAAGCAAAATGAAATCATTTTAATACTTTATACACATAGAAGTCAAAGGAAATCTTCTGAGAAAGACAAAGACAAAGATAATGAGCAAGAGTAAGCGTAAGAGTAAGAGGAGCGAAAGTAGCGGATCAAAAGACGCGACGCAATTCAATGATTCGATATTACAAGGCATTGCATTCGACAACACGACGACGACGAAGACGATGATGAAAATACATTTATAAAGTGCCCCAAAGCAGGGCCCCCAGTTTGTAAGTATTCTACCTATGTAAGTAAAGTAATTAAGGAGCCCAGGAGATGAATCAATTAAACATACATACAACACAACATACAACCGTATGGCTATACTGTCTACAGAGCCACGAGCTCGTAGAAACGAACTTTCAGTGCGAATACTTTAAAAAAAACACACACAACCAAATGAAAGAAATGAAGTGAAATGAATGAGATGAGATGAGATGAGCGAGTAAGTCCCAAATGGACACATTGGGATGATGGAATGATGGAATGATGGTGGATAAAGGATGTTGGATGGTGGGATGAAGAATGTTGGATGCGTGATGGGCCGCGGGTGGCATTGCCAATATGTGTACATAAAGTCTATACATATATATAACATAAACTGGTACAGTACTACACTTACAGCAAACTATACAAGGTAACAGAGAAAACAAAACAAAAAACATAAAAACATAATAATAATTAAACAACCAGAAACCGCAACAAACAAACGGAAGTAGAAGCAGAAGCAGAAACAAACAGAAACAAAAACAGAAGCGGTAACGGAAACGGAAACGGAAGGAAGTGGACGGATGATGATGACACATACACATAAATAGAAGCATAACATGAATTTAATAAACAATTTTTTCATTTCTATAAAGAAATCCGGTAACGAATTTGTATATTTACTACGACCGATGAGGCAGAAACAGAACAAAAAACAACAACCTTCATAGGACACCCCGCTGTCCCGTATATACATATAAAAAACCAAATGATATATATATTATATATACATAGTTATATAACCAAGAACAACAAATAAACATATAGTTAAATTCAATAATGTTAAGCATTCGATGAACAGAACAAACAAACTGGCGGACACGCATGCTGGCGGTTCAAGAAATTCAATTATTAATAAGGACCCTCGAGCAACAGAGCCGACGATCAGAACAGCCACCACAACCATCCACATCCCAGCCACAACATCAGCCACCACTCACCACTCACCATACACCTCACCAAAACCAACACCATCTACAGTTATCAACAGACACACACGCCAAAGAAAATAAATGGGGGCAACCCACTCGGACGGCAGCGAAATTGCATAAGTTTTTAGGCGACAGAGACCCGAACGAACATCACACAAATCTCACCTCACGCCCACATCCACACAGAGTACATCCAGCAAGCAGTACAGCACAGTACTATAAGCAGGGTAAAGCAGTGACAAGAATCACTTGTGCCACGTACGAGGAGTGGGTGGGATGGGAGCGTAAGGTGCGTAAGGAACTCCTCGACAGAGGAGAGATAGAGGTAAAGAGAGCTGGTAGAGATCGGCAGAAGAGCGACCGCATCGCATATTGAACCATACACACACACATACACACAAAAAGCAGAAAACTAAAACATGATTTTAAACAGAATGAAATTAAATAATGGCATAATAAGTTAAGCTATGGAACATAAGTTTAAAAAACAAACAAAACGGCAAAGAAACGCTCTAGAGCAACAAAAAAATAAACAAACAACAACCAACAAGAAAAACCAAGACAAACAAATATATATATATATATATGAAATAAAAATTATAATGAAATAACTGAGAAATAAATAAATTAATTCATAATGATAAATAAACAAATATGAACATTGTTCAAAAACATAAAGGGATCCTGTGTATTCATTGTGGTGGTGGTAGGGTATGGTAGGGAGCATCCAAAAGTTTATCCCTGGTGTGTTTCCACTTTCCCGATTCATATATCAAAGCAGATTCATTTATAACAACAACAATAACCAATTTATTGACCTCTAGCTGGGTGGGGGCAGTACACAAAAATCAACTTAAAACTACGAAAGCAAGCAACATAATCCGGGGGATAAGCCGAGCAAATCTCCGCTCAGCTGGACTTCTTGAGCTTGTTGGCCTGTTGCTTCTGGTCCCACCACCGGGCATACCACTTGGCACTGCGCTCGGCACTGGCGTCCGCATCAAAGAGTGGCATGTAGTCCATGTGTATCGCGGCGCGCAATCGGTTGTACATCAGCATGGAGGACGTGTAGGAGGCGATGGCACGGGGGGAGTAGCGCAAACGGTATTTGGTGAAGGGATAGGCCACGCGCACCACAACCTCCAGCAGGAAGGCCAGGAAGAAGAACAGGAAGTGGGGCACATACCACCAGCTGGTCTTCACCTTGAACCGCTCGCCGAGCAGGGCCATCTTCTGGATGAAGCGCGAGACGTCGTTAATGCCCGTGTCGTCGGTGACGAACACTGGCAGGCCATTGACCGCCTTGCTGGAGACCTTCAGGGCCTTGTAGGCACAGAGGTGTCCCCAGGCCACGTTGCCGGCGTAGACCAGCTGCTGTTTGCCCCCGACTCCGGCTATCCGAGGGAACACCCAGCCGCGCGTCGACAGGTACTCAAGGGTCTCCGTAACAAAGTGGGAGTCGCATTCGCCGTAGGTCAGCGGGGCACGAATGGCACAGGTGGCCAAGTAATCTGCCAGAAAGTTGTAAATGAATGACGCTCCTCGACAGCTACGACAGTAGGCCAAGACTCACCCTCCTGGTTCTGGAGTGGGGCTCCGTTGGAGTTGAGCACGATGTTCTCGGCCCGCAGCTTGCTCGAGGCGTATCCGGCAATCAGGAACTGGCTGTCCTGCTCCCACAGCGAGGCCCCATCCAGGGTGGGTGTGTCCGTCTTGGATTCCGTGGAATTGATGACGGCCGAGAAGGTGCTGCGCCCCTTGAAGGGCACAAAGCACACGGACGTGCAGCTGGTGTAGACCAACCGCTTCACATTGTTCTGGATGCACAGATCCACCACGGCCAGGGTGCCTGGTATGGATCAGTGATTAATTGTCGGTGGCACTCTCAAGCGAACACTCTCACTTACCCTTCACATTCACACGGTCCAGCTCCTCGTAGTTGGGCGGATACTCGATCTTCACCGAGGCTGCGCAGTGGAAGACCCCGTCCACTCCGGCGAAGATGTGGCCGAGGCTCTCGCGATCGACACCAATGTCGCCCACAAAGGTGCGCAGTATGGGCGTTTCCGGATGGCCGATATTGTTCTTGTAGGGCACAATGTCCAGCGAGCGGACTTCCCTGATGCCCAGCTCATTGCGACGCTCCAGCAGCTGCTTAATGAGGTGCTGACCCAGAAATCCGCTGCCGCCCGTTACGAGCACCACGTCGCCGCCACCGTCACTGTTACTGCTACCGCTCATTGCTGCTGGTTTGGTCTCGTTAATGGATGGTTAATGGCAGCTGGTTGTTGGGATTGTAGCTGCAAGAAGACAAGTGCTGTAATGAGACCGAATGCAAGTTAAAATTTCCGCCAGAATAGCTTTAATTGATGCGCCATGAGACGTCGTCTGTCGCAAGTGGTCGAGATTGTCATAAACCTGGACATAAAAGCCATTTAAACCAGCTCATCACGGCCTTCTTTGAGGGTCAGCAAATCTTGTTTCGGAATGACTAGGCGTGTTTCAAATGCTCGTCTGACGCTTACGTGACGCTCTAACAGGTAAGCAAAGGTGATCTACGAGTATTTGTTAGTTCACATATTTAATTCATGGCTCAAGTCGTTGGTCGTTGGTCGTTTCCCTGATTACTCTCATTATCATAGGGGAGAAAATTGGTTTTGTTTTGCATTTACTTTTACTGCATCCAATTTATCATATCATAACTTTTCCTCTCACGTTCATTTTGAGCTTTCGATTTCCTTTTTGTGTGTTACTCGGCCACGGTCAACAGTAGTAGTTTAGCATCTCCGCCACAGTCCAAAGGCCAGCCAACGTCTTTTGTGCAGACTCCAATGAAACACTCGCAGCAACAACAGCATCAGACAAACGCGCTAATGTTGACGCTGGGCTGGCTGGCTCTGCGGTTACAACACATGCAGCACAATAATTACCGCGAACTGGTTTCCATGTCTGTTTCGACATTCAAACGTCAAAGCACTTGATCTAGGCATTTCGGCTTTAATTGCTAGTACCGAAGTGCATTTAGAACAGCATCATGCTACCGATTCGCAGGCTGAAGTAACCACAAACTCCGCAATAAGAAACCCCGCTTACCAGGAGATAATTTGCTGTATGAAAGTAACAATCCAAACGGTCTGCTTGCCGACTTTGAAATGTCTAATGGCCGTAAACAGACAGACTCGACTCTCAGGTACGTGCAGGTGGGCTTTCGTGAGCTTTCGATAGGTAGCACCGCACTGTGCTATCGATCGATGCTGTCATACGGTGGGCGCGAAAGAGGTAACAGTTTCAAAAATGCTGGTAAAATGTAATTTTTATTCAACAACAAGTAAATGAATGTGGGACAGTAAAGTAAGTACGCTTAATGTTACATAAATAGTTGTCTTCATCTTTGTTTTTTGTCCCCAGGCATCTCTGGGTAGGGGGGTGCATAGGCAATTGCAATGTTCAATAAGTACAGTGATAATTGTTTTCGTTGCGTTTCTCTCTTAACAAACTCTTCAGGTTACAAACGTTAGGGTTAACGAGAAGTAAAAGGCCGTCGATACAAATGACTTTGGATTACGAGTTTAGGATTAGAGTTTAGGATTTGGTGCACTTAACCATTAACAACAGATATACAACAGGTATACGGAATACGTTTACGTTTACGATTACAAATACGAATACAAAACGGTGTTTAGTACAATTAAAAATTCTGTTCACATTTCGGTTTGGGTTTATTACAACAATATCATGTATGTAAATGCCAGTGTAAATGTAAGTTCATATATGCAATATATGTATGTGTATGCGGCTGTATATATGTAGTTGTAGTTGTAGATAAGTAACTCCCTCTTAAGTACTGTACGATTGACTGTTATTGACTGCTGCTGGGCATTGATTACATTGCACGGACAAACATAAATAGTGGGTGGGTATGGGGGTACATTAACATTAACATTAGATTACAAATTACAGATTACACATACATATGAATAAACTATAATTATCTATCAATTTCAATAGTTAGACATACGAAAACACATCTCAGTTTGCATTTATCATTCTAATGCTATTTAGTTGCATTTTGATGCATAATTGGAGTGACGTGAAGCGATCGATGAATTCAGAACCCAACTCAAGTCCTATAGTACTAGTAATAGTAATAGTAATGGTATTATAACATGAATGCTGATTGTGTATATTAAACTAGCTGTATGTGTATAACTTTGTCGTGTATATAGAAGTATATAGAAGTATATATTATGTGGTATATAGTACGCAATGGGCATTATGGGCGTGGGTGTGGGTGTGCCGTTTCCAGTAGCAACATTTCAACTAACATTATTTACTTTGCTATTACACGTACGATTCTTTATTAGCTATTATTGTTGTTATTGTTTTTTGTCGCCATTCCACACTTATCGGGTAGGGTATCCTGTCTGCCTGCCTGTCTGCCAGTTTGCCAGCCTGAAGTTCAGTACGACAATGCCGAGGGCGACCGGGAGCCGACTGTGAAATCTTTATACACCGAAAACACGGAAATCTGCGGAAGAGTACAAATGTCACAATTAAAAATACACAAATAACTCATGCTCAACCCATATCCATATCCATCCCACCCCATCCCCCAATATATTGGCCATAGTTGCCAATCTTCATGTTCATATGGGCCACTTTAATTGCCGACTTGCGTCACAGTCAAGAACTGCAGCATGGCGATGCTGTTGCTGGCAGGCGGCCAACAACTAAAAAAAACTTGCCAGCATCTTGTGGGTGCCGAAAAATGGGACACCATGTGCTCTTATGGGGCGGGACGATGACGATGCCAATGAGTTATCAGTTCAAGAGCAAACGCCCTTATCAGAGCAAAGTAAATCCCCAAATGAACTAATTTATCCTCGTATCTTTCGTGTTCTAGGAATCCCCCCAGAGGAACACTTTACCTTGTCTTTTAATTGCTGGCACAGTTTCTGGCCATTCATCAGCAGCAGCAGCACATCGTTAAGCCACTGGACAGAGGCCTCCGCCTGCCGGGAGTCGAACCGCATCGTGCCCTGGTTATTCAGGAGCTGATAGACAGCAATGATGAGCTTGTGGCTTTGCAGATAGAAGCTGACGGCCAGATCCTCGGGTAGATTGGGCACTAGCGACTTCATGTTTCGCCCCTTAATCAGCTCGTCGATGGGTTTCTTCTTGGGCACCAGCAGGCTGTTGCGGCCCCGCTGCAAAGCATCCAGAATGTTGCCTATCACATGCAGTACTTCATCGGAGGTTCTGGCGCGTGTATCATGGGGAAATGAGTTTATTAATAACCTCGCATCTCGAAAACAATGTCGAATGTGACTCACTTGAAGTGATAAGAGTCATCAACGTCGTCAATGTGATTGATTGCTGTCTGTAGATGATTAGCGGCATCCTGAACCTGCTGCAGCTTCCACGGCGAGTCTTGTGTGATTGAGGTACGTTGCGTTTGGCTTGGAGCTTTGCACAGCTTAAAGCTAATATCCTGCAAGCACACACACGATTAGTCATATGTACTCGTATGTATATGTATGTACAGCATACTCTATATACATATGTACATGGAATGATTAACTAAGCTTACCGCCTGTGTTATGGCATCGCCCGTTAGGGTTAGGACCGCCTTCAGCTGATCGGGCGACACGGTGAGTATGAACTTTTCAGTCTTCTTTCCCTCGTTTTCGTAGAGCGGCACAGGAAATCGATGCGCACACTCCTCCAGTGTGGCACAGCAGGTGTGATGAGTCGGTTTTGGAATGGTATGGAATGGGTGGGTGCCAGATTAGCTATGCTATCTCTTGGAGTTGTTGCTTTGCTTTGCATAGTACTTACCACCAGAATGGTTCGCAGTTGTTTCAATATCGCGTGTACTTCTTGCCGCAGCACCCATTCGAATTCAATTTGCTGTGGCGGGAATGTGTTTGCATATTTGTTTGTGGGTTTGTTCGTATTTTTTGCGATAGCGCCAGAGAGCCGTACAGCACAGCACAGCACAGCAGAGCACCCAACCACCGACACAGAAATAGGTCGTAGTCGTCCCACCAGACAAATGGCACGTTCCGTGAACAAATCAATAAAGTCAGCATTTGCGAGTGTTAGCAAGGAAACGAAGAAAGAACAGACACAGAATCAATCAATATTCAATAATGGCTATAGGGGCACGCACAATGCTGAACCCGATTAATTGCACTACATTTCGGCAACGGAATTGGCACTACACTACGTCTGTCTGTCAGTCTGCTTGTCCGTACCGTCCCGTCCCGTCGATCGTTGTCATCATTTTTTAATTTACTTACCAGATTCAGGGCCTCCTCCCGCTCCGTGTCCACGAGCATTTTCATTGCGCTCTTCGGCTTTTTCCGCGCTGGGATGTATCTGCGTTTGTTCTCAGCAACGCCAGCAATTTGTATTGTGAGCGCTGTAAATTTTGTTATTATTTTAGTTGTTGTTGTTGTTTAATTAAAATACTGAAAGCGCCAGTGTTGGTTAGCACAAGCATGCGAAACTGAGTGGGAGAACCAGAGATACCAAATCAGCTCTTTTACAGCTAGTTCCCGTCTAGTTTTTAAGTTTAACAACGGAACTTGAAATTTGAAAATTTCTATTCAAATCTATCCGGATATTAAAAATCATATTTCACTATTGATTGCTCAATTTGGTTTTGCGTGCAAGTTTTGCACACAGTTATATGTGCATTAAATAGACAGTTTTCTGGCTACTATAAATTGGCTAATTATTCAACAGTGTTGTGCGCACTGCTATGGCGCTGTTATATGTGCGTGCTGTTAACGCACTGAAATGTTATCGATGTGCTGCAGCAAGCTGCCTTGTGTGACACTCGGTTGTGACTGTTTTAAATTCAAAAATTTGTTACTCACGTTTACGGATTGGCGGGGGCGTCGTCAGCATAGCCGTCTCCGGCACCGTGTTCAGGACATGTTGGTGGTACCCGCTGCCACTGCGCTGGCGGTGGAGCGGCTGGAACGACCAATTCGTGGTGGGGCTGCAAGAAACGAGCAGGGAGCGCAGGGAGACCACGTACTGTTATTATTTCAAATTATTTCGATTTGTTTGCGTTGGTGAATTGAGTTTGCGTTAGATTTTTACTTGATTTGATTCAAACTTTGGTGTTAATTGGCACACGGCAGTTGTTGTTGTTGTTTTTTGTTGTTGTTTTTGTATGACTCACGTCACACTGTGTCCCACAGCAATCGGCGCTGACGTCGTCGTCTGGTTTCCGCGGACCCACAGCAGAATTACCCGATTACCCGATTCGAACGAGCAGCATTCGCACGCGCATGCATATACGGCGGGGTTCCCATCGAATCGGATCCACTCCGCTGCACTCCACTCCCCACCAAGCGGAGACGGCGCGACGGGACGGGACGGGTCCGATCGGATTGCATTGAATCACTCGCTTCGCGGCTGCAGCGCGTGTCAGCACTCTTTCAGACATGGCAAGAATTACAAAATCGAGTGCCTGCCTTCCCAAAAATTAAGAAAAAACACAGAACAGCTTATCAAGCCACAAAATTCTGGCCAGGTCTGGCCAACACATACACATACACATGCACTCACTCAATCACTCACTCACTCACTCGCACTGACACACACGCACAAATTTACAACAGCCAAGCCGTTTATCAGGGTCCATTTTTGTTTTATAATTTATTTGATAAGCCAATGTCAAGAAAAATGAAAAACCACAAACAAAAGTATCGCATCGGATTGACTGGGGCTTTTAAAGCATTTATGCCACCATAAATTTTATAGGCACGACCGTTCCGGCGGTTGTGGTGGCGTTTGTTGGCGGCAGCGGCTGCTTTTAGCACATTCACATTCTTTTTGGCCAAACAAACAGAACGGAGTGGAGTGGAGTTGTTATTATATAAATAACGGTCGACTAGGCACTGACTGGATCACTTTCTTTTACCTCTGCGGCATAGTGGATGGATCCCTGCTGCTCGTACTCCTGCTGCTTCTTTATCAATTGCAAACACTTGTGGCGCGTACTACACACATATGTACGTATATCACGAGACAAGACAATGTCAAAGGCACGACGGGGTATTACTGCTTTGGCTTTGGCTTTTGCTGGGGCTGGGTCTGGTGCTGGTGCTGTTGTTGGGGGAAACTTTGTGGCCCCTTTGGGTTATGTTCCGTTCGGTTGAAAGTAGAAGCAGAAGCGGTACGTATGCCATCAGCCGATGGCAGCAGCAGCAGCAACGGCAACGGCAACAGCAACAGCAACGATAGCGACAAGAGCAGCGGCAACAATGACGGCTGACGGCTGACGGCGGCGGACGGGAGCGTCCGAGGCCAATGCTCGTTTGTAGACTTGTAGAGTTAACGTGGTTAAAAGTTGTGGAAGCTTTCGGCAGCTTTCTTCAGCTGCTGGCTCAACAGCTCGACGGTTGCTTGGCGGTTGGCGGCTCGCGGTCGGCGGTCGGTGGTCGATGGCTTTGGGGCTAGCTAGCTGGGGCTGCAAGAAGTGGACAGACAACAAGTTGGCGGTTTGTTGTTATAGCATAACACTTTATTTTTTGCATACACAGCATTCCGTTGTTGCTGCTCTTTTAGTATAAAAAAGTAGTACAAAATTTCTATTTCTACTAGTATTTGGCATTATTTGGTTGGATTTGTTTGCACTCCGACCGAAAAACACAGGGGAATACAGTCGTGGAGGAGGTGATGGTGGGGGAGTGGGAGTGCGAGTGAAACAAGTGTGCAAATATAAACAGTCAAACGTGTGCCCAACAGGTGTATAGGTGTGTAAGGTGTGTGTATGTGTGTGTGTGCATTTGGTGCAGGTGTGTGTATGTGTATCGGGTGTGTGTCGGGGTGTGGGCGTGGTCGTGGGCTAAAGACGCAGTGCGTCTATTTACTCGCCGGTCATCATCTCCATGAATTCTGTAAATTAAACAAAATGACAGACATTAAACCGATGCGATGCCAGAGGCGCATATAACAACCGCTATATGCATTTAAAAATAAATACTCGTATTCCATAAACACGAGAGTGGAAAATAATGAAACGGCGGCGAGAGGCGTGAGGCGTGGGGCGAGCAATGTGTATGGAAAATGTTGTGCCACTCGACCAGGCAGTCGGAATCGAATTTGTATGTCGCGCCTAAAAATAGCCAGCGATATGCTCCATGAGAGATGTGATCAAGTTGTCATAATCGAGCGATCTCAAGATCACCCCAGCACCTAGCACCTAGCACCCAGCATCATCATCATCCTCAGCTAGCCCCAATGATCAGATGCGAATTTATGATTGCCAGATTGTGTGGGTGGGTGAATGGGTGGGTATGTGGGTGTGTGTTTGTGAGTTTGTGAAAACATGAGGGTGGGGCAGCAAAGCGCAAGCCACTAGAATGAATGAAAATACTGTATGGAGGCCACGACTCACCGTCGAAATCCACTGTACCGGAACCATCACTATCGATCTCCTCAATCATCATGTTGAGTTCCTGATCCGTCAGCTGATCGTCGAGCTCCTTCAGGATCTCCTTCAGACAGGTGGTGGGAATGAAGCCGTTGCCCTGCTTGTCGTACAGGCGGAACGCCTCACGCAGCTCCTTCTGCATGGCCTCTGCATCCTCCTCCACAATGAATTTGGCAGCCAGCTGCACGAATTCACCGAATTCCAAGCGACCAGACTCTATGAAAGACACACAGATATATAATTAGCTGCCGAAACTGCTGGAAACTGTCTGTGCTGAGTCGAAAATACAGCTAATGATCGGGCGCGCAAAATTACGATGATAATAAATCAATGACACTGACTAAATGCAATTTGATCATCAATGTTGGCCAGTCTGACCAGGCCAGGCCAGGCCAGACCAGGCGATAATGAATAATATTTTCACTCATCTTTTCTGAACTTTAGAGTCTGTACTTACTGTCCTCATCGACCTCCTCGATCAGTTCCTCCAAAATCTTCTTGTCAAAGGGCTGACCCATAAGACGCAGGATATCGGCAACCATTTCGGTGGGAATGGAGCCAGACTTCTGGTGATCGAAGCTGTTGAATGCCTTCTGAAGCACGGCAATCTGCTCGGGGGTAAGATCTTCATCCTGGTTCGACCGGGAAAAACACACAATTAATATCCCATTAAGGCGAAACGCTTTGGTGGGGCCTTACGACGCTGCTCATGTTGGTGCTGTTTGCTTTTTGTTTAAAGTTCGATCACAATCTCACGAGCCGATCTCCGTGGAATCTTCGTACCTACTACGACGCTGCGCGGATGCGTTTTCCAAAATATAGCACACAGCAAGAACATCGGGATCGCCTTTCTGAACTTGCCACATACAGAAACCCCAACACGAACACGAACACGAAATTCCCGAACGTCCGATCGGATCTTATCGGTGGTGCATATATGTATGTACATATGTAGCGCTTTTCCACGCCGATGCCTGTATTTTATTGTTTTTTAGAAATAACTGTAAATGTGCTATCGGAAAAAGCAGAAATAAAACGCCTAGAGCAGATCCCAGCCTGCTCGTGGACAAAGGAGAGGGCGACGACTGACCCGACTGAGAGCCGTATAGTGGTTTTCCATAGACAGCGATCGGGTATGGAGTGGAGCCGGAGAAGATGCCACAGACGCGGCTGCATACATGTATGTATGTATGTGCTCTAGCCAGCTATATTGCGATGCGTTGCGTCGTCCGTCCATGGAATCGGATAAACAAAAACACACACATCCACACGGCGTAACCATCTCCAACCTGTGGAGATGGAGAAAATAACACTCTGCAGTCTAAACAACGCATAGGTATTCCCAGGTATTCCACGGTAGCTGGTGAGCGCGTATTTAGTGCACTTGTTGGCACCGTGTTGCTGCCTGTCCAGAGTATAGTACATATATCGCGTTTGGGGGGAGGGAGGAAGACGGAGATCCACACCGAACAGTCACAGCATCGTCTACGTCACTCCTTGGTTTCCCCACAATCTGCCGTCTGGTCGGGCTTGTCCTATTTCCCACAAATATACATAGAAATGGTATCGCATTGCAAATGCTCTAAATAAATTTGAGACTTAGCTGAAACGCCTCTGATCGGCTCGTGGATACATATGTATATCGGATCCGGCTGCAAATCTCATGACTATTTTGATAATATTGGTAGTAAAACAGGAGATGCCATGTCCAGATCGGTGTACAGAAAAATCACAGTATTAATGTTTTGGGCAGCCAAAAGTTCGGGACGCTATGTATCGACCAAAAGAACACAGATCCGGGCCCCGGATCGTGAGGATCCAGTCTGTTGATTGGCATAATTTCTGAAAATCTCTCGATTACCTGAGTGCAGTACTCTGGCGCCCCCAGAATGATCGGTAATTTCTCGAACTAATCTAATTTAGTTCCAGCTATGGCCGTCGATCTAAGGTGAGTCGCCACCCGAGAAATCTAGTTCAATAAATCGCCGGTGATCAAGGGGTGGGCGCCACCTTCTATGGCTACCTGTGATCAAAAAATATCGCTGATAGCTCTAATCAAGGCCATTAACCATACGAAAGTGGCGCAGCTGAGTGTTAGTGGTTAGTGTCGTTACTTTAGTGGGGGTCAAAACAATTTTATAATTTAGGAAACATTTAAAAAGTTAGGATACATTTTAAAAATAATGTAAAAATTTAGGAAAAATGTGAATATGTAGAAAAGAGTAATAAAAATTAAAAAAAAGTAAAAAAAATGTATTTATTGCCCATCGACAAAAGCTGACTGATATAAGACGAAAAAAATTTTAAATGATCTCTGACAAAAGCTGACTGATATAAAACAATTATAATTGCTAACTGACAAAAGCTGATTGATATGAAACGAAAAATTGCTCGCTGACAAAAGCTGACTGATATGGAACGAAAAATCTAATTGCTCGCTGACAAAAGCTGATTGATATGAAACGAAAAATTGCTCGCTGACAAAAGCTGATTGATATGGAACGAAAATATAATTGCTCGCTGACAAAAGCTGACTGATATGGAACGAATATATAATTGCTGGCTGACAAAAGCTGACTGATATGTAACGAAAATTTCCAATTGCTTGCTGACAAATGCTGATTGATATGTAACGAAAAATTGCTCTCTGACAAAGCTGACTGATATGGAGCGAAAAATTATAATTACTCGCTGACAAAAGCTGACTAATATGAAAAGAAAATGATTGCTCGCTGACAAAAGCTGACGGATATGAAACGAAAAATTCTAATTACTCGCTGACGCGTTTTGAAAAGTTTTTCGCTTTCGTTTTTTTCTTCCGTTTTAGAGTAGAATGCCGGCTGCTGCTGGCACACCGAAATATGAATAATGTGAATGCTTCAAATCCGAGACACCTAGCCACTATATCCTGCCGCTAAACTCCAAATTTCCAATAGATCAAACAAATAACATTCTTTATTTTTATATATTATATTTATTTCCCACCCCCACCCACTCTGCCCACTCCTCATTTAAGTTGCGGAAGGTCACCTCAGGTCGCTACATCAGCCCTCAAAACAAAGGAAAAAACCAATTCCGGTTCAAGCGGCAAAAAAGTAACCCACACAAGCACAGTATGTAAGACATAAAATTCACTCTAAAATATTTTAAAATATTCATACTTCTTTTATTTTATATGTTCGCCTTCCTAAGACCGATAATGTATGTATATGAACAACATTCATTCTTTCAACTCTTTCGAGTTAAAAGATGCATTTTGATTTGGATTACAACATGAACAAAATTTGATGTATTTAAAAAACTTCCAATATTTGAGCTACGTGTAAATATTCGATCTAAAAAATCCATCAAACAGAGCTAATTACAATTTTGGCCAATCGTTTTCATATTACAGATATTACAATCAATATAGAATGCTCTCCCAATGTTCTCAACACTTCGCTGCGAATTCAGTTCTACAAATATGTGGCTTATTAAAAATATAAATACCGTATGCTTAACATGCTATTGATATCAATTTGTATATGCGCAGTACTCGCATTGCTCGTATCTAAAATTATTGCAACCTTCGATATGGGGGGGCGCAGCTTCTCTTGGAGACGCAGACAGTGTCCAATGCACAATCGTTTCTTAACAGGAAGAGGTGTATAGGTACTTATTTGAATACGTATTCACTTAGGGTATAAGTATAAGTCGTTTATATAATGAATCGAATGAGCATAATGAGCAAAAGTGTATGTATAAAATGAAAGACATTTACAAAAGGGAGGCCGACACGCTGGGTCGCTCCTGAACAATTTACAATTAAAATTGAGCATACACATCCCTACTCCTATGACATATTCTGAACGAGTTGACGAACAATGAAACAATTATACATATACTCGTATATCGAAAGCAAGACGCCCATTCTACAAGGGGACAAACACAATACACAGCTAAAATGGTATCGAATAAATTAGGCTAAAATGCAGACAGTTGAAAATATCATGGTTCGCAGCAGTTGCAACTTAAAACATATCCCATTCCACGTGACGTGTGGTGTGGCGTGTTGCTTATTTGCGGAACTCTGGACTAGAGCTGGGCGAAGCAGTCGACACATTGTCGATGTTGGTGTTGTCGAAGCTCTCGTGCTGCGGTTCTGGCTCTGTGGGTGGCTCTGGCTTTGTCAGCAGCACGGTCATGTTCTTCAGATTGTTGGGTTTCTCCTCATCTTGGTTGATGTTCAGCATGGTGTCGTTCATGCGATGATAGTGGGGCTTCTGCGAAGTGCTTGGCCGAGAGTAGTCCAGATGATCGTATTCCCCTATGAAAAGTGTTAAAAAAAGGATTTGCTTTAGTAATCAAGTTCTGGATAAGTACTTTCGGTCACATTGGACAATGGACAGGAGTGAAAATGGGCCAGACAAACCACTAAAATACACAGGATCGGTGCCTAACTATTGCTTACCCTCTGGAAACAAAATCTTGCTATAAATTTTCACTGATTTTGGCCAAAATGTATGCAAATGTGGGGAGCACATGATTAGTTGAAATAAAGGCGAGATAAGAATTGTGGAATTGTGTGTCTGATAACGTACCGGGATCTTTGTAGCCCTCCTTGTGCTTGATCTCATCGTAGACATGCTCCTCCTTCAGGGAATCATTGTACACGTTCGGGTTGGTTAGGTCCGCGTTCAGGTTCTTGTTGATCAGATCGTGGTTATAGTTGATCGAGTAGCTTCCCACTGTGGATGGGCACATGAAATCGTTAGCCACCAGCCACCAGAGACATCGATACATCCGATCGCACTTACCTCTACCACTGGCATTGGAGTCGTCACCGCCGTATTCGGTGCTCAGCACGCTCCTCTGGTCAAAGTTGTTCATCTTTCGCGCATTGTTCTGCAGCAGGCGCGTCTCTGCCTGCATGCCGTATACGGGATTATCAAAGTTGTGGTTGCTGGGCGGCCAGGTGGTTGCGGTCTCGTGCGTGTAGTGCACGTGAGCAATCTCCGTTTTCAGATTGGACACCCTCCTTCGGTAGTAGAAGAAGACGGCAAATATAATGAAGGCGAAGAGCGTGAGTAGCACCAGGGTGAGGGCAACGCTCGCACGACCCGCTGAAGGAACACATGGAAGATAAGATACAGAGATACGGGGGATTAATGGGCATGGCATATCCACACAATTGAAGGAGAACTCACATTCATCGTAGGCCTCGGCAATGCGCTGGGATGCAATCAGCTCGTCGCAGTTGTCGCCCGTGTAGCCGCTGCGGCAGACGCACCCGTTCGCCGCATGGCACTGGAAATTAGCCGACGGACACGCACAGGCGTTCATGCAGTGCTCGCCGTAGAAGCCCTCTGGGCACACCTCATCGCAGCGGGTGCCGGTCCAGCCGGTCTCGCAGATGCACATGCCGTCGTTCTTGCGACAGACCTTGTGGTGCAGGCAGCGGCACCGCTGGGCACACCCCTGGCCGTACGTGTCTGTGGGACAGGATTCGTTGCAGTTGGCCCCCGTCCAGCCGGGCAGGCACTGGCACTGCCCACTCACGTGGTTGCACTCGCCTCCATGCTCGCAGTTGCACTTGAGCTTGCAGCCGGGGCCATAGAGTCCAGCGGGACACGGATGCTCGCAGGTGATGCCCAGATATCCAGTGCGGCAAAGGATCTCGCCCGTGACGTGGTCGCAGCTCTTGTTACCTAGCCAGGGAAGCAAGGGGAGCATTAGTGGTTGGATGGTTCATTGCGAAGCGACACGACTTACCATGCAATATCTGTGGGCAACGCTCCTTGCACTCCATCCCATAGAATCCAGTCGGACAGGGTTCGCTGCAGTCGACGCCGGTCCAGCCGGGCGAGCAGATGCAGTTGCCATTGTCCGGATCGCAGGACGAATTGTTCAAGCATCTGCAAACTTTATTACAATTTTCACCATAGTAACCGGTCTGACAGTTGGTCTCGCAATGAACGCCTTGGGTGTCGGGTTGGGCATCAGACAACAAGGGCAACAGGACGACAAAAAATAAACCAGAAACGAAAACAGAAAGAGAAACACGCAAGTGCAGAAGAACCAGAAAAAGCTAATTAGAATTTGTAAAACCAAACGACATGCATGCAAAAATGATGGAGGATGAGGATAGAGAATAGATGGAGGATGCGATGGATGTGTGCAATTGGTTAGTGCTATGATCTATCAGTTAGAAGGGGGCCATCGGGAGCTGTTCGCTTTATTGATTCATGAATGACCTGAGGTGAGGTGAGTTGAGTTGAGGTGAGGGAAGGCGTGGAAAGGTGAATGGCATCCCGAATAGTGTACCTCCCCAATCCTGCTTGCAGATGCAACGCCCGTTGGTGGCATCGCAGGCCAGGCTGTTCTGCGGATCGCACTGGCACTTCTGACTGCATTCGTGGCCGAATTTGCCGGCATCGCACTTCCGCTCGCACCGTTCGCCCGTCCAGCCGGCTGCACAGGTGCAGCTGCCGTTCTGCGGATTGCACGCGGCATTGTTGTGGCAGTCGCACACGGCGCGACAGTCCTGCCCAAAGTGATTCAGATCGCATGGACGGTCGCACTTGATGTTCTTCCAGCCGGCGGTGCACAGGCACTGACCCGTCTCCGGCACACACTTGGCTCCGTTCTGGCAGTCGCAGCGCAGGGCGCAGTCCTGTCCAAAGGTTCCCGGTGCACAGCTCTCCTCGCATGTGGGTCCCTGGAAGCCGGCAGCGCACAGACACGCCCCAGTGACCGCGGAGCACTTGGCTCCGTTCTTGCAGTTGCACGTCTGCTCGCAATTGATGCCGTAGCGCAGGAAGGTGCAGGGGCGCGTGCACTGGGCGCTGCTCCAGCCAATGCTGCACTGACAGCGGCCTGTCTCCGGGTGGCACAGCTCCGTGTGCTCCATGTCGCACTCGCACGTCTGGTTGCAGTCCGGCCCGAACTTGTCCGACTCGCAGATCCGCTCCTCGCACCGATCCCCGCGCCAGCCCGCATTGCAGATGCAGGCACCGGTGGCCCGGTCACAGGTGGCGTCGTTCTCGCAACTACAGTTCTGGGTGCAGTTCAGGCCGAAGGTGTTCAGGGGGCACTCGTCGAAGCAGCGCTCCCCCAGGTAGCCGGCCGGACACTCGCACTTTCCGCTGATGTGGTGGCACGGGGCTCCCTTGTAGCATTCGCAGGAGCGCTCGCAGCCGGGGCCGTAGCTGCCCAAGGGACACTTGTTGGCGCACACATCACCCGTCCATCCCGGATTACAGATGCAGGCACCGCTCTCCGGCTCACACTTGCCGTCGTTCTGGCAGGGACAGTCCTGCTGGCACTGTGCTCCGTGCTTGCCGTCTGGACAGCGCATATCGCATCTGATTGGAAGGGGGGGGCGAAGGGCAGATTAGTATGTGGATCTCATCGCGGTTTGGTTTCGCTGGCCACTTACAGGGGACCCGTGAAGCCGGGCGCGCAGGAGCACTCGCCCGAGACGTGGTGGCACTTGCCACCGTTCTCGCAGCGGCACACCTCGAAGCAGTCGGCGCCGAAGTGTCCCTCCGGACACACATCGGCACACCTGGCGCCCGTATAGCCCTTGGCGCACTCGCACTCCCCGCTGAAGGGCTCGCAGAGGGCGTTGTTCAGGCAGTCGCACTGCATCGAGCAGTTCCGTCCGTACCAGCCAGGCGGACAATCTGGCGTGCAAAAAGGTTATAGACAAACTGGATTAGCAGCGACTCTCTCTCTCTCTTTGTACAGGACTTGGGACACGTTAGACGGGGTGTTTCGACAGTTAGTGGCGGCTTTCTCTTGCTCTTGATCTTTGCTTTGCTTTGATTTGCTGGCGACTAAGCCACGCTACGCCCCGGAGTACTCCTCCTGAGGCGTGTCGTGTGTGAGTAGAATTAGATCCTATAGATCCTGCGGGGGAGACTGCGTGCGTGTGCGTGTGTGTGTGTGTGGGGTGGGGTGGGTTGTTTGTGAGAAAGGACTGTGTGTGTGTGCTCTTGGTTAGACTACAGATTTAAACTCCAAAAAAAGAGAAAATCTAAGTAAAGCTACATGCAATACGAGCTACAAAGCAAATGCAACACAATATATAAATACGTAAGCAGATACGTGTACTTAGAGTAAGGCAAGAACAAATGGACTATGTCTATACAGCGGTGGTGCATATCATCGGCGGGCCGATGCAGGCGTACCCTTGCAGAGGTTAGAACACAGTCAATGCCAGCCACAGTTCCCTCGCAGCTATTGATCTCCCTTTGCCACATTCCAAACGAGCGTATCCTTTCGCTTATGGGAAATTAAGAAACTTATCTCCGAATTTGAACATGCTTTAATAGTCCCACCATGGATACCAAACGACAAACGTTCGTGTGCTCTGTGAATCTCCCTCCTAACGACTTTAGATTTGGATCAAATCGAACTAACAAATAACAAAAGTTCCCTGGATAACGTATCCCTAGGATAGTGGATGGGATCAGATCAGATCAGCGTGGTTCCCTGCGGCTCTTGAAGTAGTAGTAGCGATTGCCAATGCCCTGATGGTGGATGTGCTCCCGGAACTGCTCCAGATCGAAGCTGTTTGGATCGAAGTGAAAGGGACTCTGATCGGAGACCGTGCTGCGGCTGGACGCGGAGGGCTCTACCACTTGGTGGGCTGAGGGTTTCGTTTTGATGCCCAGCTCTGCCCAAATGTCGTACTCTTGGGGCTCCTCCTTTTCCTCCGCCAGGGACCTGATGCTGGGCTCGCTGGGTGTGCTGACCAGAGGGGGACGCACCTGGAGGCACTCCACCTGGCGTTGTCTCTCGTCCTCGAGCTTCAGCAGCAGCGGGTGCTTGATGCTCTTGAAGTGCTCCCGTATGTCCTGCTCCGTTTTGGTCTCGTCCCCGATGTACGAGTGATCCCTCTGGAAGCCGTTGCGCCTCACTATAATGGATGCCTCAAACTCCTCGTCGCTGTCCATGTCGCAGCCGCGACAGTCAAAGTGCGTGACCCTCTGGTTGCGCTCCAGGGCGCAGACAAGTCTCCGGCCCACGCTGCTGTTCAGCGGTATGGCCGCCAGATCTAGTCGCCGCAGTGGCGGATGGTTGCGCAGCAAGTATCCCAGACTATCCGCCACCACCTCCTTGCGGGCCGTAATGGCCGAAACGTTGAGCTCCTCCACATGCTCGGTGCCCACGATGTAGTGGACGAGCGTCGACAGCGCCTTGTCACTCATGCGATTGTGGGCCAGGCCCAGGTACTGCAGGTGCATCGCCCCCGCATCCTGGTGGTGCTGCAGCAGGGCAGCGCCAATGGCCGAGGCTGCCTTCAGGTCCAGATGATTGTACTCCAGCTCCAGGGCCTTCAGCATGGTCTCGCGCTGCAGCAGGGAGCCCAAGGTGGCGCCACAGTCGTCTGAAATCTGGTCGTAGCCAAAGTCAACCACTTCCAATGCCTTTAGGTCCTTGAGGCCGCCGCACAGGGCGTGCAACTTGAGCTGGTTCATGCGGCTGTTGCGCAGTCGGAAGATCTGCAGCTTGTCAAGTGTCTGGAGACCCCTGGCCAGCCGCAACATGTCCTCCAGGGAGAAACGCAGGTGCCGCTTGTGGAATTCGCGCCCCATGTGCGGCCCCAGGAACTCGAGGGTCAGCGAGACGAGATTATCGAAGAAGCGTACAAAACTCAGGTCCACATGGTGGCAGTACTCCGAGGGGTAGTCGAAGCGTTTGATGCGTGCCAGGAGCTTCTGCTTGTTGCGCTTGTCGACAATCTTCTCCTCTTCGTCCTCCTTCTCAGCCTCCACCTTCATGTTGAAGACGCCCATGACCGTCTTGCGGCTCTTGCGGCGCTTCCTCAGCGGCTCCTCAACGGGTTTCTGACGCATAAGCGTGCGACGGTGCTGCCGCTGCTCGTGCTGCTCCCTCTTGGCGGCCTGCATGTCACGCAGCTGCTGGCGCACGGCGTTGCGTACAGCACGCCCCACGCGCTTATCTTCCTGGATGCCATCTACAAGGCACGCCTCCTCGTCGGCCTGTCCTGCTGCCGCTGCCGACTGCTCCTGATCGGTGCTTTCCAATTCATTGAAAATGATCTTTGTTTGCTTTGGCTTCGACTTGGGCTTGCTCTGCGACGACTGCTGCTCCAATTGTGGCTGCTGCTGGTCCTGCTGGTGCTGCTCCATGGCAGACTGCTCCTCGGAGCACTCCTCATCCTGCTCGTCCGGAAACTCGGATGAGGTGTTGCGCTCATCGCTGGAGATGAGCAGCTCCTCAGACTCCTCCGAAGTGACGTCCGGCTCCGAGCCGCTGCTCTCCATCTGATGCTGGAAGCTCTCCTCCGTGCGGGACTGCAGATGGCGGATGTCCATGGTGCGGACATGCTCCCGAACGAGGCCCGCCAGCTCGGCCATCTCGTGCTCCGGCCAGAATGCCGCCGGACAGGACTCCACCAGCTCCACGTACTTGATGCTGATCCCCTTGCCCCGCCAGTCGTACTCCGCGAGCTTCTTCAGCGCCAGCGACTTGTCGGAGCTCTTGGCCAGCACCACGCGCCGCCAATACCGCAAATCCTCCACAAAGTAGCACTCTCGCAGCGGCAGGTCCACGTCAATGGAGTCGTAGTGGATGCGCAGCTTCAGCGGATCCTCCCGCACAGGCACTGCAATGTGCACAGTGCCCTGGTTCTTGGCCAGCGCCCGCACACACAGATCCGCCAAAGTGCCCAGCCGTTCGTGCTCGATGAAGGCCTCTGCGTAGATCTCGCGTTGCAGCTCGCTGACCAGCCGCCGGGTGCCCATCGATGGGCGGTACAGCTCATACTCGTCCAGCAGCGCGGGATCGTTGGGTATGCCGAATGTGGTGGTGCTGATGGGCGGCATGCCCTCCCGATCCTCATCCTCCAGTGTATTCATTTTGTCTGTGTTTCCTATCCCTGTCCCTGTCCCTCTTCTTGGTGTTTTTCTATGCTCCTATTTTTTTATATTTCCTTGTCCCCCTGTTGTGGCATTTACAGTTAGTATTCGGAAGATATGTATCTCATGGCTAGCCCCGTGTCTGTATCTGTTCCTGTCAGAGCACTCTGCAAGGGCTTTCACTTAAGCAAAGGACATCCCCCCAAGGCGTTTCATTGTACAGATGTCGACACACAAAAAGCAACACAAAAATACGAAAAGGTTAATTGGGATGGCGGGTAGGGGCGGGAAAGATTAATCAAAGGTTCAACGAACTTATATCACAGGCAGGGCCGCCATAGCCGTGATCGCACTTGCACTTATCCGGGGCAATGCATCTGCCGTGCTCGCAATGGTCCGTGCAATGGGCCACGCACTCCCCGCCGCTGGACACATAGCCATCTGAAAATGTTGGAAATTAGCAAAAGATTCGTGGGGGCGGTGGGGCGGGCAAAGAGAAAATACCGCAGCAGTCGCGCACGATGCGAGTCTTCATGATGGTCTTGGTCTTGTTTACAACACGATTCTTGATGCGATACGTGGAGCAGCGTGGTGGTATGGTGAGGCACCAATTGGAGCCCCGCTCCTGGTACGACTGCAGTTCCGTGTAGACCACCTCAACGGGATAGCTATGGGCATGGGATTGGATATTAGATATTATTAGTCTGTGATTAGACACGCTGCCAGCATGACTGCTCACCTCTCACGGCGCTTGCATATATTCGGACCATCCAATTCTGTGAGCTCCGAGTGCACCAGGAGTGCCATACAGGCCAGCAGCCATCCAAATAGGATTGTTCGCAGCATGGCGGAGGGTTCTTCTGCCCCCTGATGATGCACAACTGCAAATGAAAAGGGGAGAAACGAGAAAAAGGGTTAGAAAAGAGGGCTCTGATTTATCCTTTGGAATCCTAGAGGTATCAGCTCAGACATTGAAAGCAGCTCAAATAAAAAGTAATACGAAAAGAAATTTCTTGGGAAAAACAGTAAGAAAATTCATTTATAAAAGACAATTGTCCACACAGGTGCCAGAGAAGCGGAAACAGAAAAAGCCATCGATGAACAATCCACGTTCCCCATTCACCCGTACACAGGGTACATTTGGATACCTGGGATGCTTCAACTTTAATGACCAGGGAGAATGTCCGGGTCCCTGTCCCGGTTCCGGTTCCGATTCCGGTTCCCCCGACAGGGAGGGACTCAATGCGATGCCCTTCCTAAATAATATCCGCACCAGTCCGCTGCTGTCCCGCACAATGGGTCGCAACCTCTTTCCCCCGATGGGCGATTCAGATGGGTGAGTGGCAGGATCACAGAGTACCCGCCACACATACGAACATAACAGTGCCTCACTGCAGATTCAATGCTGTGCCACAAATTGCTGCGATGGGAAGCCACCAGCACATGGACAGCCCCCAGTGGACAGGAGGAGCCAGAGCCATGCCCAACAATTACTACGAAGGTCGCTACGAGGGGCACTACGAGGGACGCTACGAGGGCGACTACTCGACGCCCAACGAGATGGAACAGGAGCACTGCTCCTGTCAGAGCCCCAGTTCGATCCCGAGCGAGCAGGACTTCAGTTTGGCAAACCGCAACGAAACGGACTCGGAAACGGAGGAGCTCTGCAGCCGCCGACCGCACACAGTCTCCCGTGGGGAATCTCTCATCGGGCTGGTGCTGTCCAAATTGAAGCCGGAGCGTCGTGAGTGTTTGGTGGCATCGTACAAACGCTGCACGGAGACGGCTGCGGTCAGGGCCATGCTGCTGGTGCTGCAGCTGCTGTGCCACGTGCTGCTCTGGCTAACCACGAAGACCGTGGGCCTCACAGAAATCGTCGGCTCGGTGCGCCTCCGGCTGGGGAACAGCAAGTTTAAGCTGCGCAACACCCAGCGCCATTTGCTGTGGCGCATGGCCAATGCCCGGGGCCATGAGACTCTCGTCTTTCTCACTGTGGCCCTGACCACGCCCTGGCTGTTCTGTCTCAGCCTCCTCGGCTTCACGTTGTCCATGCTGGTGCTACTGAAGAAAACCGTCGAGGAGCTGATATTTCAGATACGGCTGCGTCTTTTAATTTAGAGGTGGAGCAGAGCAGAGCAATACACTGAACCAAAACACCCAACAGCCAAAGACAAAGACACACCCGACGACCCCCACACCCCTCTCAGATATTTGCAGTTTCACATTTGGGCATCTATTTTCGTTGTTGCCGAATTTCGCAGCATTGGCATCCCTCTCCCTATTTGGCCGCAACGAGAATAAATGCCGGAATATTCAAAATTCTCAGTCTACTCCCACAACAGAGAGAGAGAGAGAGAGAGAGAGAAAGAGTGGAATGAGAAGCTCCTCCATAGGCACACGAACATACGGAACACAAGATTTCCATTCCAAATCGATCAGATATATAGCGTATATAAAATATATATGTTTTCATGCGATTGGTTCTGGGTTGGTTCTTTAGCAGCCACTTGCTCATCCCGCGGCCTGTGATTGCATTTATTATTATTATTATTTTGTTGTATATTTATTTTGCAATTTATTCAATGATAAATGGAGGAGAACTTTCAGCAGCAGTAGCAGCAGCAAAAACATTTCCGTTGAAACAGCGATTGAGGCAGCTGTGGGGCCTTTGTTGCCCCCAAAGTTGCAGAAGCAACAGCAACAACAACCAATGAATCATTAAATTTGCACTCTGTTTATGTTGATTCAGTGATGATCATTCAGCAAGTGGCAACTGGCAAGTGGAATCCTTATCCACAGACACAAAACAACACAGAACACAGAAGCCTCATCATCCAGAGCAGTATTCACGTTCAGGGGCAATCCGTTGGCTGTTGGATGCCTCCGATTTCAATCAATCCCTTGGCACACGAGCAACCCGAGCAATCCGAAGTGTAAACAGGGTCAAGTCTACACCTGTGTGAAAGGGTGCCAAGGGGCCACTGCTTGGGGTTCAATTACCAAATAGATTGCATAAGTTTCGATCCGGAAATACTGGTATATAGAGAGAGAGCCATCCCTTTCACCCAGTTATGAATGTCCCATGCGTGATTACAGTCGGTTGTTACATGAAGCATGCCCCAACAATGTCATTTGTTGATTTGTGGAAAATACCTGCAATTAGAGCTCTCCCTCCCATTGTGCTCCCATATCTCCACTTTATAATACAGTTTTTAATTATAATTGTTGGCTTGTGGGAGGCAAAGACGTCACTGGAGCCGCAGCGAAGGGGATAGGGGGCGCATACACTGCAAATCTGATTCATTTAATCGCCAAGTAAGACACATGTGTGGCACTTCCCGCCAGTCAGCATTTCTACTCTTCTGGCCTTTAACTAGTACACTCAGATAAAAATTGCACAGTTCACTTTGATTTTAATATATGTAAATGCATTATTAGAATTGTAGAAAATACTAAAAATATTGAAATTAAATATTAAATAAATTTAAATTAAATATTTAATGTGTATAGATCAAATATGTTCATATTGATTGTAAAATGTAAGTGAAAACACTTTCTTTGCTTTTGGTACAGGATTTTTAAGTCTAGGTGTAAGTATTCTCAGTGCTTTTTTTCTGTGGGTGTAGTTAAACATCAACAGGCATCAGTTTGTTCAGTGTCAAGGCTGTCATTAGCCCAGAAATAGCGTGTGCTATTGCCACTGTCAAGTGGCGCCACAAACAAAGGGACGACTACCTCTGGTGGGGCAGCACCATGTTATACAAATAGTATACACAATGTTATACAAAATTCAAATATCGCAAAAGAACAACGGAATTTTTATGGATACACTAGCTGCTACTTTTAGCCCCATATTAATAATAAAAATCCCAAATTAATTTTTTTTATTTTACAATTTGTATTATACTAACTAGAATCCTTAAGATCCTTCATACTTTACTCAATTTTTAACAAAAGAAAAACTACTCTAATCACTACAAAAGCCTTCAAATCTTTATGGCTGTTTTTTACAGCAAAAAAAAATTATTTAAAAATTGATAATACGTTAATAAATTAAATGATTTCTACTCAAGGGGATTGTGTCCCTTGAGTACCTAAATATAATCTTTTGAAAACCCTTGAAGCCCACAGGTCAGCGATAATCAGCGACTCGATTCGACTCTTCCTTCCTCCCGGACCACAGCTACAACAGAGACTACTTACTACTAAAGATAGCTGGCAGGAGATAAGAACTGATAATCGTCAGAGTGCATTTACAAATGTTCTCATTTCTAGATGACTAATTCCATTTTACCCCCTCACATGCAAGTGTAAACAAATAAATGGACAAACCGTTGGACGGGAGGAGATGGGAGGATGTGTAATCCGGTCATGGACTCGAGAGTTGAATAGAATATATAAAACAATAATAATAGAGCTTCTCCCGGGGTAAATGCGAGTACTGTAATTGGCTTCAACAGAACAGCAAACGGAGGGTGGACATACTCGTATGAGAGTGTACTGATTTATCTGCTAGGGTGTATCTATCTACTACTACACTACTTTCGAGTGCACAGCTTCCAGAATTTTAATAATTTTATCTCCTAAAAGATAAGCAAATGATCCCTAAGATCATTTTACATTTCAACTCGAATATTATTCAATAGATTCTTTAGTTTCCTTTCCACTTTTTTGCATTAATGCGATATGCATTCGTTTTCCGCATATTATATGAAAGTAAGAGAATTCTTTATTAGGAAAAAAGCAAGTTTGTATTTGCCATTTTATTTATTTGTTTGAATAATCTGTTGATTATGTGAGGCAAATGAAAATGTCGTGAGTGACTCACGCGAATCTCGTCGGCTAGACGCTTAGAGAAAAACTATCTGTAGGTATTTATGTATCTGTATCTGTATCTGTATCTGAGACATATGTAGAGAGAGAGGGAGAGGTGTGTGTTTAATTTTTTCAATGGAAAAACGTGTTTGTTAATATCAGCTACATTGGCTATTCATTCATCGATTCATTATGGAGAGCATCTGGTTGCCATGATTCATTACGCACTCCTACTATTATCTCCGCTACATTCGTTCATTCAGTAATTCCATTGTTGATTTCGAAAAAAGTTCGATTACTGAGGGAGGTAATAAATACATACATATATGTATTTACATATGAACTGTTGCATGTGAGACTCTTGGGTTGCCTGCAGTTGTTCCATTGCCATTTCACTCCTTTGTTGACTTGCCCTCGCCGCAGTCTCTTCGTTTTTTTTTGGTTTCACAAACAGAGATAAGACGATTCCCCCCTCTATAGAGGGGAATCCCCTTATAGAAATTAGAAAAGATTAGAAACAGACAGAGTGGCAGAGTCCTATATGTAGACCCTCTATAGAGGGGAATCCCCTTATAGAAATTAGAAAAGATTAGAAACAAAGATAGATTTTAGTTAACGATACCTTAAACGACGCCAAATTAATGCACCTATACACAAAATAATAGAGGACACAGGATATAATTTTTTTTCGACTTTTCCTGAGTTTTTAAAGTCAAAATTTCGTAAAAAATACCGCACAAAAATCATCATTTTTGCATTTCAATGCTTTATATTTCCCAGACGGTAAGCTGAAATCACAAAGGGTTTAGGCTTAACTTCTAGCTGTTTTTTACAACCAGACGTAAGATACTAGAGTTATGTGAAAAAAACAAGCGCTACCTCTGAAAAAAACTAAAAAGCTAAAAAAAATCAGTTTTCAAAATTAAAAAAAAAAATAGAAAAAAAAATATCATCAAACCATTTCTAAGCCCCAAATCTTTAAGAAAAAGTTCGGTTTTTTCCTTAAGGTAAAATCGTGTTGACTAGTGGAACCAACAAAATATAACGTTTTTATAATGTTTTAAAATCAATGTGGATCAATGGATCAATCAATGTGATTAATCAAAATTGTCAACAAAGATAAACTTTGGCACTTTGTTGCTGAGCTTTTAGGCATCAAAGCCCCGATAGAAAAAAAAGATTTAGAGATTTGACAAGAAAAAAATACACGATAATCAATTGGCAAATCCAGAAATGATTTCATTGACAGACAGATTATGTATGTATGTATTTGTTATAGTAGATAACTCGACAAAGAGTTTTTTTTCAGAATGAAAACTCATAGCTCAGACATTTTGGTCAAAACGAACGAGGAATTCGGAATTCCTCAAGCTTGCTTGCCTTCAGTAGTTGTTCTTTTTCATATTTTTCCTTTTACACTTGGCTTTAGCATAATGGTTCATAACTGTGGCCGTGTCTTGGTACCGCTCCCTCGTGTTCGATTCTTGAATTCAATGTAAATGTCGGTGCTATCTTGTTCTTGGAGTATACATATACATACATATGTATGTATGACGACATTGTCTTTTTTTAGGCTTTTTTGTCTATGCAATACAGTGCAAGTTCGGAAATTAGAACCACATTGTTCTTGGGGTGACTCTAATTTCTTATTAGTTATAATAGTTAGTTATAAGTTCTGTACATTTTTTTTGCACATAAAATGATAAAGTAACTAAAAAAAAGTCGTTCCGCAAGCATCATTTCAACACAAAAATCGTTTTCTTTATTTATATATGATTAATTCAACATATTAAAATTTCATAAAAAAAATTTTAGTTATTTTCCAATTTTTAAATATTAGTTTTCAAATTTTCACTTCGACCTTCAGTCAAATTACACATGTACTTGACAGAATTGTACACACCGCGAATAACTCGGGACTCCCATTTTTTTATTTTTAAGTCAAAGGAAGCGATAGCAATGCAAGAGTTTACAAATAAGCCAATTCATGCGGGTGACACTATATTTTATATTTATACCCGTACTCAAAAACGAGTTAAGGGGTATATTAGACAGACGGACATGGCTATATCGACTCGGCTATTGATGCTGATCAAGAATATATATACTTTATGGGGTCGGAAACGTTTCCTTCTCTGCGTTGCACACATCCACTTTTACCACAAATCTAATATACCCCTTAACTCTTTTTTGAGTACGGGTATAATTAAAGCCAGAATTTCGTCGTTTGCAGAAACATTGCTTGCTTATGGCTGTTACTCATCATACTACTATATCGAGAACCGAAGGCGTTTACATAATGTGTATGTATGAAACACTTCTAAAGCATTTTCCACTGTGTCCAATGATAAAATATAACCAATGATTTCACTGAACTGGAGCCACTTTGGTCGTTGGGCATCATGCCAATGGTGCCACCAGTGTAGAGGACAAGAACTTTTTTTAAAGCTTTATAACACTGGTCAACACGATTTTTCCTCAAGGAACAAAACCAACTTTTTCTTAAAGATTTTGGGCTTAGAAATGGTTCGAAGATATTTTTTTTTTTTCTATGGCAGAACTTTTTTTTAAAGAATTTTTAAAAACTGGTATTTTTTTTAAAGCTTTTTTCAGAGGTAGCGCTTGTTTTTTTCACATAACTCTAGTATCCTTCATCTGGTTGTTAAGAACTTTGCCATTTTAAAAAGATAATTAAAACAGCTAAAAGTTTAGCCCAAACACTTTGTGATTTCAGCTTACCGTCTGGGAAATAAAAAGCATTGAAATGCAAAAATGATTTTTGTGCGGTATTTTTTACGAAATTTTGACTTAAAAACTCAGGAAAAAGTAGAAAAAATGTATATCCTGTGTCCTCTATTATTTGGTGTATAGGTGCATTAATTTGGCGTCGTTTAAGGTATCGCTCATTAAAATCTATGGAGAGACTTTGGAGCTAAAATTCGTTAACCAAACCTAAAAAATTAACAAAAAATACCTTTTTGAAGGTTGCGGACGCAACTGCCAATTGGGAACAAAGCAAAAGAAAAAGAGTTGTACATTTGGTACCTGATCGCGATCGCATTTCTGAGTAAGGCAAAGTTCGTGCGAACGGATCGCATTGACTCGCGATATTCCGTTGCCTAATTGCATTACGGCTTCGCTGGATTAGATTAGATTATTAAAATGTGCACTCGCATAAAACCACCAAACTGATTTTGTATTCCCTAAATTCCGTTCCTTTCCGATGATTTTATGTAGAATACTGTAGAATAAATCTTAGGTATTATTTTCGGGAATTTGACTATTTGACAGGATTGGACAAATCCAACAAATCAAAAACCATGGCAATTGGTCTAGCCGTTCTCGAGTTATAAGTGTTGTAACAGACACGACTTTCTTTCATATAGAATAGATATAGATATAGAATAGATAGATAAAGATGTGATACATACATGTATTTATATCTCAGAAACGTGGTAAGTGCTCACAATCTTGTTGTGTGTGGGTTGAGTTCTGGACGGAGATATGAGGGTATCCAACTCTGGTATATACACTACTCTGTACACTCCCTCAATATTGCGCAGTTGATTAAAACTCAAACAAAGAAGGCTATACTTTATCCTACATCTGTATGTATATAAATACATACAAATGTACATATGTATTCCGCACATAAGATACATTTATTATTCCAGCTTCAAGCTGTACTTTGGATGGGGCAATCAAAGTCTTAGGGAAACACAGCTCAATCCCAATCTCAATGTGGAAATCCGCACAGGCAGCACAAATGTTTCATATCCACACATGTTGGAAATTTAACGCCAAGCCAAGTCGCTGATAAAACACATTTTGAAAACCCACACACACGCGCACAAACAAATGCAAATAAATAATAATAATAAACAACAAATTTTTTGGTCGCAGAACGTGAGCCAAAGGCTGCTATAAAACCGAAGGAATTTCATTTCAGAGGGTTCCATAATATGGACTTTGCTTACAGAATATTATACCGAACTTAAATTATAAATAAATCCCGCTTAATGGAAGCATTTTGAGAGCCATGCGAACTTGACAATTATTCAAAGTTTGTGTAGCGATGACATCAAAACTTCCCTTATAGATCCAAAGTACAATATGAAAACAGATGTACAGATAGCCACGTCAGCGGCAGCGGCAGCGAGAGTGACAGCCAACAATAATTTCTAGCTGCTTTTTGCCAGCTTTCCAAATTCATTTCGCATACAGACCCATACCCATAAATGTAGCCCCGTAGTATTGGCCAATTAGCATGGGGTTCTCACATTTCCAGCCCCAAAGTTTCCTAGATTTATTTGCAACCGCTGTTCAGCAGAACGAACACCCCACAGAGACACTAGAACTAGGTGGAACCCACGCCACGCCATGACAGAAGAGACACTGCCACCACCAGACAGCCATCAAGAATGGCATTTTGCATAATCAGTGCACTGCAACGGTGCAACGCTGCAACTGCAACCTGCAACAATGCGGCGAAAGTACAGCCATGTTGGATAATCCATCAGGATAAAGCAAACTGACAATAGAGGCTCCACCCTGTGAGTCCTTCGGTAACTTTTTGAGCGTCACGCTATGTATAAGGGAACAGACTCCGCACTCCTGTCTCATCTTGCAACACTACTGCCGCACCCTCCGCAGTCCACAGACCTCCAGAGCCTTATCGAATAAAGCTGAGTAATTATGATGACAACAATGTACTGGAGAAGTACGTTGCGTGCCCCTGTACCCCTGCACCCATTCTGCATGAAGGTTTGCTCCGGTGGATATGAGGCAGACGACACACACGAGCATGGGGAGTGCTCTGTTTACTGTCGTTTCAGCACATTTCTTACTTTTATGCCCAACCAGAGGGTATTTAAGTTTTGCACAGACGTTTGTTATACAGAAGATGAAGCATAATTAAGCCATATAAAATTATTCTTTGCACTCCTGAAAAATGTTCCTATCTTTCCCAGATTTGTCTCCTTTTAATAGATTACTGATTAATACATTAATCCCAATAAAAGAGTATCTGCACTTTGGGGTGCTTTCATACCTTTGAGTGTGCTTGTGCTGATTTTTCTGCCGTGCATTGCACTTTTAAGCTCAAGTCCTAAACGAGCGTCATTCACACATGCACATGCACATGAGATCATTATCATAATGATAATGAACGAATGAATGCTGATGAAGCCTCATTGTCAATGTCGAAAGTTATGAGGATTGGTTAAGGATTGGTGGCGGGAAATGAAAAAGTATTGCGTTCTGGCATAGGATCCCAAAATTTAAACGGGATTCCCCTGTTCCGAAAGAAAGAGAAGAGCAGAGGAACGGTATGACAATCAGCACTCATTCATATACATCTGTACATGTGTAGACTATATACACAAGCTTATATTTATATACATATGTGCTCTGTATGTTTATATATTTAACAGCAAGCCAGTCGCATTTAGATACCGGCCAGCGGATAGCGTAGACACCCAGTAAGTACCCTGCCACCCCCCATGGAGATGGATAAAGAGGGATCTGTGTGTGCGTATCCAATCCAATGAATTAATATTTCATTCTAGACCGCAGAAGTGTGCGTTAGTTGGCCTGCAGTATACACACACACAAAGTACATATGCACATACATACATATATGCTGGCAGCGTTCCCATTCAATCTACTCGACGGCAGATGCAGCCCCGCTGGAAGCTTCCTCAGATTCTGAAACGCAGAGGATGCGGGCTATCGGCGTCAGGGGATTTCCACTGTACTGGTTAGAAGGAGATGGCGAGATTCATATTATTGCCAATTTAATGCAAGAAAAAGAGAGTGGAGTGGGCGAAACCAAAAGCAGAAGAAAGAAAGGCCAAAAACAACAAGAAGAAGGGGCAGAAGAAAGAGAAACCAGAACAGGTTTAACTGTTCTTGGAGTGCTCAAAAGCGCTAATTGACACACACGCACACAATCAAAAGGGTCTTAAACACACTCAAAAGGCAAGTGTGGAACTTTCGTAAATCCTATAGATGGCGAATAATGTGTCACATTTCAAGAGCTCCATTTACTTGTTTAACCAAAAGGCACTAAAATTAACTGATTTTACTTACGTTGTTCCTCAACCGCAATTAAGTGGCCGGGGCCTGGCGTGCCTTTGTTCCTCCACCCAAAACAACTGCAGTGCAGGAAAGGAATGCACTCAATTTACACTCAATTAGTTTACACGTTTTGCTTTCGTGGTTTCCAGCGCCCTGGCACTGGCACCTTTCATTCGTCTAGGGAATATATTTTAAAATGCTTACAACATCTCCTTAATCTGTGCGAATTGTTTTGTTTTCTTTTCTTTTATCCACCACTAACACAGATTTGCACTCAAACTGAAACTCGTTTGGATCATTTATTTTGGCACGAAACTTTCCGCTACACCACTGCTGAATGCTGCAATTATGTACATATTATGTACATGCTATGTTCATGCGATCGGCGCTCGAGTACCCCTTACGAGTTTGTTTAAAAATAAGTATTTCTACTTATAAACCCAACCCAAATAACAACAACAACAACACGCACGACACAGCGCAACGCGACGCAGTTCTCGCGTCAATGCACATCAATTTAGTCGCTTAAATCAAGCTTATTCACAGCCCAGCGGAAACTTTTATTTATTTTATTTATGTACGCATACAATTGTACATCAGTACAGCGATTTACATTAATTTATTAAAAAGTAAGTTCGCGACGCGAAACGCGCAGCAACCGCTCTCGCTGAAAAATTTGAGTGAAGTTATATTTTAAATAGAGGTGTCAAACCAACGAGGGCACTATCGATAGTATCGATATTTTACTGCTAGTCTCTACTATCGACGGTTTTGCGACTATCATGATAGTATCGATTGTTTTTTCAACACCTTCAACGTTGATATTCCTCGATTTTGATATTCCGTTTAATATTACTATCTAGTTGGCCCTCTCAACACTAAACAAATAATTTTATCCAATTTCTCAATAAGTTTTCTTCAGGACTGGCTAGTTGTCAGAACTCTTTTTCATTGGACAATAATAATAATAAGGTTCAAACAAAAATGGCCAAAGCATAAATCGTAAGTGCGTACGAAATGTGACGTCATGGTTGCCTGCTCTTAAATGGAGTGCGATATCGAGCATTTTCACTCAATTACATGCGATAGTTCTATCGATAAGCATAAAATCGTAGAGAAAGGCCAAATTGCTTACATATTTATTGGCGCACTTTCAAATTATTACCTGTTATCTATTTTATTATTGCTGGTTTCCATTCCCGCTGCGAGTTACATTTCTACGGTCATGGAGGCAATCAAACTGTGGCACAAGGGGCAGGACCGATGTCGCGAGATCTCCAGGGGCGAAGCACAATGGTGGCAAGTGGTGCATATCCAAATGTTGTTTGTCGGCTGTAGAATGGGCTTCCCCGACGAGATGCAGGCCGGAAAACGGGCACCGCACTCCATGCAGGCGGGCGAGCTGTCGGGCACGGGTACGCCGCAGGAATAGCAGGCGACCATGTCCAAGTCTGCGTCCTCTGGCTCGTACTTGGAGAAGATGCTCCGCGCCAGCTGCTCGTACTCGTGTAGCGTCTTTTCGGGCAGATGGCTGAGCGTCTCCAGCTTCACGAATGCCTTGGAGCAGGTGCCAAACGCCCTGTCAGCACAGCTGGCGAGAGCCACCAGGCAGTAGATGTCCTCCAGGGGCAGCACATCCTCGTATTCGCGCAGGCGGATGGCCGTTGTGAGGGCACTGTGGATGATCCCGAAGCGCAGCTGTCGCTGGGCCAGCAACATGAAGTGATAGGCCTCGGCACAGTGCCACATGCGCTCAATGCAGGCGGCATCCTCCAGACTGATGGAGTCCAAGAGCGTGTTCCGGCCACTGGCATAGTCGATTTCGGGCGTGGCCACCGCCTTTAGGTACTGCTCAGCGAGTAGGGCGGCCAGAATGTAGATCTTCTTGATGCGCAGCATCGGGGCCCGCTTCTCCAGCTCCCGCTCCGCCAGCTGGGCCAGGAGCCGAGCCGCATCCAGGTAGCGTCCGGCATTGCGCTGCATCTCAATCGCCTCCGTGAGACGGCCTTCGTTGAGCAGCTGTGCCGCGTGCTTGGCAATCAGTGTGCTCACCTGCGGCATCTGATACTTCTGGGCCAGAGCCACGGCCTCGCCCCACTGCCGCAGATTCACGCACGTGTTGACGGCTGCCTTCTGGTCGCCGAACCTCAGATGCGCCTGCACCGCCTCCGCACACATGCCCACGGAGGCCAGCATGTCCGCCAGCTTGGGCAGCAGCGGACTCTTCTCCGGCAGCTTCTCCACGCACTCCTCCAGCTCATCAAACTGCTCCAGATGGTACAGGGCGTCCATGAAGCCCTCGATGTAGTGCGACTTGTCGTAGTACTCCTTGGCGCTCTCCCACGATCGGAGATTCGCAAAGTGATGCCCGATCTCCCGCCAGGCCGTCTCCATTTGCTGGTCAGACACCCCCGAACCGCCCATGCGGTAGAGCTGCACCACGCGGAACCAATCGCAGAGCGTCATGCGCAGCTCGATAGCCAGATCCCTGCGATCCGCATCCAAGTACAGCTTCTCAGCCTCCTCGTACTCCCCATAGAAGGCGGCAACCTCGGCTCGCTGCAGCTCCTGGGTGTTGATGGTGCGCAGCCGCTTGATCAGCTTGATGCCCGGATAGTTGGCGCACCGCACAAACGCATTCTCGGCCGTGTCCAGCTCCAGTTTCTTCAGCGCCGACTCGGCCAGCAGTCGCCAGAGGCGCGGATGAGGATTGTCCTCGATGAACTGTTTTGCATCCTCGAGTCCAACATGCTCCAGTAGGTCATCGGTGTCGCGCAGCGACTTCACACGCAGCTGAATGATGTGGGAGGAGTTCTGCAGCTCGCCAATGCTTATAATGTCGTCCAGCAGGACGCTGGTGATCTCCAGGTCCTCAAAGGTGCAAATGTAGCCGGAGCAGGAGATGGGCTCCTCCGGATCGTTGCCCCGAAAGATGTACATGCGCGTCTTCTCCATCAGCGCCAGCAGCAGCGGATTGTCCTTGGCCCAGCTCACGGCCCACACATCCTTGCGCTCCACCCGACTGAAGTTCAGCTGCGTCTCCCGATTGTCGTCCAGGTCCAGCAACGTCATCACACCCATGTGGTCTATAATGGCCGCTCGACTGAAAAGGGAATCGTTGAAAGTGGTGCGGGGAGGGAGGTTTTCATGCACACACTCACGTGGAATTGCAGTTGATGGCCATCTTGTAGACCTTGGAGGTCATCATGTGGCGATTCCGCAGCGCCACATTGGCAATGCTGTACTCGTTGATGGCTCCCGATTCTCGGGCCACCAGCAGCAGCTTCTCGGACAGAGCCAGTGCACAGATGGGATCGCTGATGCGGCGATGCGACTGGGCCTCTCCGCTGCCCAGCATCAGATCCTTGGCCATTTCCACGCCCGTCGGGGTGTCGTCAATGTGAAAGCGCTTCTCTTTGCGCGCCTTCACGCTCTGCAAGTTGGAGGCGCTCTTGGGCGTGTGATAGTGCCAGATGAGGATCTCCTCCTGCGAGGCAATCGCCACATAGCTCGAATTGATGCCCACAAAACAGGGTCGGATGTCCGTGTACTTGGCTGCCGTTAGAGAGAAGAAGGTTACATAGAGACATGGGGAAAAGCCCTCTGGGATGGGGAAACTCACAGTCCACAGTGGTGCCAATGGAGTTGCAGAGCAGCAGCTGGTAGACCCTGTCGTCGGCTGTATTGCTGCGATTCTCCAGCGTGCTCAAGGCAATCTCCTTGATGTTGCTGCTGACACACTCCACGCCCAGGACGCAGTGCTCGCTGCTGGCCGCCAGGCACAGCGTTGGCTCCACCTCCTTTAGGAAGCTCTGGTTGGATACCGTGTTCCAGAAGGTTATCACGCTCATGGGCGTCTCCCTGACGCCACTGCCGCTGCTGCTGTGGCTGTTGAGAAAGACGACCGTCTTCTCGAAGTAGCACCAGATGTAGTCTGGCCGGATGTTGGCAAAGTAGATGAACGAGTCCACGGCCATGGCGATGCGCAGCGATTTGCCCTCCCAGCTGAGGGAGGTGATGTCACTGCCTGGGACCTTCAAGGTGCGATAGATCTGGCCCAGCGGCGAGTAGAAGCACACCTGGTTATTGTCGCGCTGCGCTGGCGCTACTGTCGGCTCCAGTGAGGTGCCACAGATGGCCAACACGGTGCCGTCGTGGTTCCACTTTGCATCCACATTCCGCATTTTAGTGTCAAAGATGGCGGGCCCTGAGCGAGAGTAGAGAACCAAGTCAAGGTCTAGGCTGGACTTCTGGCTTAATCCTCTGACCACTTACCATCGTCGTTTTCGTTGCGCATTATCTGCACCTTGCCGCTCTCGTAGCAGATGGCCAGCACGGGACGATTGCGGCGGTTAGGGGAGCGACCGCTGAACCAACAGATGCTGGCTATGCGCTGACCCCGAGCCGACGAAGATCCATTGAGCCTCACACACTGAATGTTGAGCTTCATCTGCGTACACAAAGGATGGAGGATTAGCAAGGGGATTACGGGATAATAATCATAGCGATGCTCACGGCAAAGTTTCCCTGATTGTCGTACAGATGGCACTCGCCACTGGCCAAAGCAAAGAGGATGAGACGATTATCGGGACTCCACTGGACGCCCGTGAGGTGGGTGCCCTTAAGTTCTTTGCCAAAAATGCGATTGCCATCCACGGAGCCCACGATAATGGCCCCGTCCTCGTATACAATGCAGATTTTGGCCCCATCAGAGGTCCAGCACATGCTGGCCACCGTGGATTTCTTTCGGTCGTTGGTCATCTCCTCGTACCAGGAGCCCTTGTACAGCATCCAGACCATTATGACGCCGTCTGTGTCCGAGGAGGTCAGCTTCTGCTGTGCATCGTTCCAGGTGACGACCCGAACCGACTCCTTGTGGCCATCCAAAGTCTGATTCATCGACAAATTGGAGACGGCTGCCAGTCCACCTTTGTTTTGGCCATTTGCCCCTTTGGGGGAAGATGTTTATCTTAGTTTATCATATATCTGACTGATCGTCCGTATATAGTACTATACCTTGATCCAGTTTCAAGACTTTGAGCAAACCCTCGGAGCCGGCCACCGCAATGTAACCCTCCTCCTTGTTCCAGGCAATGCAATTGAGCTTGACATTGTTGGGAATGGCAATCTGCAGACAAATGGAATTGATTTATTGCACTCTATTGAATAAACTAGATTACTTGCCTTTTTACTCAGGTAAACAAACATTTTGCGCACATTAATAGTCGAAATTTTCACTTATTTCTTTCGCTTTGGCTTCTGCCCATTGTGTTGCGTTGCCATGGACACGGAAAAGAGTGGTGTTTGAGCCATTACACTGCTGCTTCCCCCGCTGCACCTGTTCCATCCCCTCCCGCGCAGATGTAAGGTTGAAGTAAAACCTGTTGTTTGAGCCACATTTGTTCCAATCAGCGTTATTCTGATAAAATGTTGGCGCCAACGTGTTGTAAAGTGCACAAAAATCGAAAACATAGTAACACTAAAATGATTCATCGAAACGGTTACAACATGGCTATCGATGACGAATATTTGAAATGTCAAATTATCTATCTGCTTATCTGGGCGGCAAGGTAATGGCTTACATCTAATAAAGTATTTATATTGCTGTCCAAAATGACAGCCCATCGATTAAACAAAAGTTAAGATTACAATTTTCGCACTTCGGAAGAAACCAAACACTTCTTATCGACTTGTAGAGATAATCAATTTTACTTTTTCGCTATCGGGGCGGTCATTTTGCTGTTCTCACATTTTGAGGGGAATGCAATTATAAATCATTATGTATAAACTAAAATTATGGTATTTACTATTTACTGATAAAACGTACATAAACTTATGCGAATTCAAGGTAAAGGTAAAGGTAAAGGTAAAATTCAATGAAATAATCACAGGAAACTTATTCTCAGGCCAGGCGGACACCTCTCTTGAGCAGCTCGTGGACCGCCTTGGTGGCCAGAAACATGTAGACGAGCAGAATGAGCACAGATTCGGCTTGGCTGCGATCCTCTGGCTTGAGGAATATGTTGACCCCGCCCGTCAAAAGGTTGGCCAGCAGAAAGAATGTCAGACCGTTCAGGTTCAGGGACTGGCAGATGGCAAAACTACCGATGGCATTGGCATTCCTAGAGACATTGCCCTCTCCCTCTGCCAGCTCCAGCAGCTGACCCTTTTCCTGGCTATCGACTGCCAGCGCATGCGGATCACTGGCCAGGACACTGTCTATGACAAAGTCCACGCCAAACAGGCCCATCCACATAATGGTGCATATGATGGAGAGCGTCCAGACGACGTAGCCAAAGTTGCACGTCACCCGGGAGATGCCAACGGCGAAGGCACTCGCCCCGAAGAGGCACCACAGGATCAGCACCAGGAGGAGCAGTCTCCGCAGCTTCCGGACCATGTCCGAGTAGCTGAGCAGCGTGGCAGCCATGAGCCAGCGCCTGAGGTATATGGAGAGCAGGTACATGGCCACGAAGCCGGGCAGCGAGACCAGACCCTCACGGTTGGCGCTGAACAGCGTCGCACGCGGCACATCCTCGTCCATCACGTAGTCGGAGAGACCGAAAACGCTCAGGGCCATCTGGTGGGCCGCCAGGAGACCTAAGCCAGGAGGAGGACTACAATTGCGATAATTTTCCGGCGTTTGGGTGGGACTCGAACTTACCCATGCCCAGTGGCAGGAGGTGCACATCCCGGCGAGCCACTAGGCTGGCCAGCGATCCGAACAACTTCGTCAGCCCCAGCGTAAAGAAGGCGTTCAGGTCGCGGCCGTACTCGTGCTCATCCTGGCCGTAGCCAACGATTAGAAGGGCCACGGTCCGCGCCAGTCCCAGCAGCAGCAGCGGCAGAGCCGCATACACCATACTCCGGCGAAGATCTTTGGTGTGCCGCGTCCGATGCGACACCAGGCCCATGGTGACCACGAACAGGCCGATGCCCGTGTCCATCAGCTTCGCCCCGAACATCCGGCTCTTGCGGTAGGGCCGGTGGAAGCTGCCAAAGTCGATGGCCAGTATGCAAACGGCCGTAATCAGGTGGGTCAGGGCACGCACCAGCGTGAGCACCGTGGGACGGGTGCCGCCCAGATCGAACTGACTGCGGGCGCAGGCCCGCTGCAGGGCCTGGCTGCGGAACAGGAACCACAGCGAGCAGACGAGCATCAGCAGCAGAATGTGGGTACAGTAGTCGCTGGCCACCGTAACGAGCAGAACTACGGGCGGGATGATGATCAGAAACTCCACGGCGTAGCAGAAGGTGGGGCTGGAGCGGGGGCAGAGCTTCTGGGTGGCGACGCGGGCCAGAAGCACGCACCAAAATGTGGCTACAATGAGCTGCATGGACTCGGCATTCTGGGCGAGAATCTCCGCAGGCTGCCAGTCGAAGACCACGACCTGCTGCAGCCAGGGATCGCCTACGTCTACGCTTTTGTCTTCTCCTCCGCCGTATGCACTGCTGTTGTCCATCGGTGCTGGGATCGAAGCTCCCGCTCCAGAAACCGCAATCGCTTGACTGTCCATGACGACTCGCGGACTTCTGAGGCAGCGGCAGCCCAGCGGCTATGCGACTATCAATATGCTGATAAAACTAACACTTAATCTGCGCGCTGATAGTATAGTCCGTCCAGAACTTATCGGAAAGCCGAAAGATAGCATAGCCACAGCCACAGGTTAAAGCCGAAATACAGCAACAAACACAAAATATTATTTCGTTCATGTTTAATAATAAAATGAAGTTTGTCGCATGTTTTTACGTTATCATCAGGTGAATCTCACAGTGTACCCATTTCTTATCTATGTTGGGCATAAAAAGCTTTATGCATTTCACGCCTTTTATTAAGCGATAAAACAGGTGTACAGTACAGGTGCTACTGCGGTAAATGTGACAAATTACCATGCAAATTTCAAGACACAGCAGAACCATTTCAATTGAAGCGAATAATGCGCAACATGTACTACAGCTAAGATAAGGAATTCATTTTTGAAATGCTGTTGAGCGGCGATAGGTCGATATTACATCGATAATTGCATGATGCTTTTCGCGTGTGACCGTGCAGGCTTCAGGCCGAAAATACTAGCACTAAACGCAGACCGCAGTGTGACCGTGCAGCTTCAGGCCGAAAATACTAGCACTATACGCAGACTTCAGTAATAAATAAATAATTAATCAACGCTCAATGGGATGCTAATAAGTTATGTCATGGTTTACTCATGAGAGCATATATCTGTGTATCATGGTGCGGAGGGAATTCCCTACATAAACTTTAATTGCGTATTGTTGTTGCCTTTGCTTTTGCCTAAAGTGATGTGACGTCATAAAGAGGGGCCCGTCCTGTTCACATACTACGAGTATGTATGACGTATGCAGCGCAATGCCACGCGGTGTCTGTGTATTGATTTTGGCTCTCAGTGGGGCGTAAGGGAATCACGTGAGTTGGCTCTCTGTCCGCCCCCATACTGCGATCATCGTTGATGGCCGGCGGCGGCAATTGTTGTTTGCCACCATCACATCACTGTGTCGCCAACTATAAAAGCGGTAAGAACGCAGTGCGGAAGCAATGCATTTGCATTTTGTAATTTTAAATTATAATATGTAAAATTCACGTAACTAATTGCCCAACAAGTGTAAATACAGTTCGAACTATCAACAACGGGGCGCTGCACCTTTAATGCCAGAGTGTGTGTGGCTGTGCATGCTCTCCCTATCTGTTAAACCATGACACGTGTGCCTATAATTAAAGATGCTTCTGTCCGATTAGAAGTCGTCGGCGCTACCAGTTGTAATTAAACGGGCGTGACCTTTGACCTGGCGTAACGGAATATTACTTATTGAAAATCTCGCATGTTTTAGTCGATTTAGCTATCAGTTACCATACATATGTACATATGTATGTACATACATATGTCAGCAAAAGCAAGTGAAATTACTCAACAACAGAGTCAAGAGTGATGGGAGTCAATTTTATCAATGACCAGCAAATGTTTCTTCTTTGCAATCACATCAAAATATGTATCAAGTTGTTTTTCATACGATATGCGATATGGTGACATATGATAAGGTTCCAGCTATATATAGCCCCATGGGTCATATAAATGTGTTATAATTCATGTGAATTGTGGATTGCAAACAGTTGACTGAACCTTTGATCCCCCCGAGGCAATGATTTATCGCAACCATATGCACCTGCACTCATGTTCGACTTTTCTGTGCATCGAATTATAGAGCAGGAAACCTTTATGTAGAGTTCCAGTACATAAGGGGGGGCATGCAAATGAGTTTCAGATATCGTAATCACTCGCATTACGATGTTCTGTATCGTGAATACTCTGTTCGGCATACAGTTTTATTCACCCTCTGTACTTCTTGTGTAGACCCAAATGACACATCAAGGAACATACAATTTATTATATGTACATATGTACTTATTGCTGGCCATCAGGCCGAATCGACTCGTCCTATACACTATACAAAAGAGCTGACAGATGACAGATAAGACTGGAGTATCAGCTTCTGTCCCATATGCCCCAGACTGCTCCACTGCATTGGGGCAACAGTTCAGGCCATTAAGCCTTCAACCCAAATTGCCTTCGTTTGTGGGCCAACACACACGCATACTCTACGTACATGTACATGTACATACATATGTATTAATGAGTTATTCACGCTGACATTTCCAGATTATAGACATTCAGTTTAATGAAGTCGCTTCGCTCGATCACACAATGATTATATTAAGCTCGCTTCGGTCGCCGTCTTTGTGTCTCCGTATATATAAGACAACGCACTCCCCCGTTTCATTTTTGTAAACAAAATTTAAATGCATTCACAAATATTCAAATACCATAATTTGCATTTGACTTTTTCTCTTATTTTCTCTTCGCTTTGCTTTGCTTTTGAATTTGTCAAGCGAATAACGCAGATTATTTTTTCCCGGCCCGTCAATGGAATATTTTTAATAATGGTCCATCTATTAATAGAAGAACATTGCCCAGAAGCTCTTTAACTGAATGAACAGACGCCCACACGTGAGCTTACACACACAAATATGTATAGATGGCTTTTCGAAAGAATTAACGTGAAGAGATTCCATCAGATCATGTATACGAGTGTATTCAGTGGAATAATTTGCTCACTAAAGACTAATAATTATTGTAGGTACAGTTCATAATTGTGCGAACAAAGGGGTATAGGAAGGGATAATTCCCTGTGCTCATGAATATGCAAATCGAATGCCTGCAACAAGCCCTAATTGCATCGTAAACATGGTTAACAATTTCATTGGAAGTGCAGTTGGGCATAGTGGGAAATAATACAGTTTATACATGTAAATTTATACAACAGGATGATGGTAATGGTACGGCAATACGATTGCCAAAACAAATCACATTTGACCACTGTCTCACGGTAGATCCGTCGGGCAAGATGCAAATATTGTGGCGGGTTTTTAAATGCCAAGGCTGCTGTCGCCATCGTCTGTCTGTCGACTGTCGTCTGTCTCAACCAGTTGGCAGTTTATTGCACCGAGATGGGGCTCTTCTACCGCTGCCACCCACAAGAGGAGGAGACCGACCCCGCTATGCTCCACTCTCTCTCTCTCTCCACTAGCGGCTGTGGGCCTGTCTTATCAGCTGTTGCTGTCTGCCACCAGTTTTATTTGATTTGGCCTGCTCCGATGGCTAGTACTAAATTCGTCGGCAATTCGCGTCGTTTCCAATATACAATGCACATATACGGGAGGACGCACACAGACCTGCGGCTGTGTGTATTTGTTAGTTTGTTTTCAATACACACTTGCGAATAGTATTGAGTAGTATAGCCGCATATTGAAAGCTCTTTCGATGTATTTTCAGTGCGCTGCCGCGCCTTCGCCTTGATAGCGACGATGGATTTTTGACTTTCAGATACAATTTGGCGCTGGCTACGAACGGTTCGGTTGTGTTTCCATTTTGTCGCGCGCGTAATTTACTCTTACACCACACAGAAAGCGGCAGCCACTCTCTCTCGCTTTCTTCCGCTGCTCTCTTTCTTTCGCTCTCTTACACCTTAAAATATATAGTATTTGAACAAGTGCTGAGCGCTCTCTCCGCATCGGTGTTATCAATAGGAAGTGCCGCCAAACCAATCGAATATCGAATGTGCGTATAATTCGCAGCGAAGCGAAGCTAACGACCATCCAAAGTCTATCAATTCATCAAGCAAGCCCTCCATAAACATCATCGAATCGAATGTTTTTTATCGCTCTTATGTTATCCTCCCATAATTGCTTGATTTTGCCTCTGTTTTCGGTGGGTTGAAATGTCGGTTAGGGTCTAACCCACGCCGGTCATCAAGGGGTTGTGTGTTCTCCCAAATCTAATCATGGATTTCCTTATACCATCGACAATCGATGGATGACTGGCTCTCGCTACCCACATAGCAATATAAAAAAATAACCCACACACAAATAGAGGACGTTCAAAATCTCTCTTATCTCGGGATGTAAACCCTGTTCCATCCGGAAACTGTTGGAAATAGTGGAAAAGTTTCAACTATAAAGTCTGGGGAAAATAATCAAATTTAATGGCTGACACAGCCCTACATGGGCTCTCTGTCTGTAGAACATATTTTATATTCAGAGCTAATCATTCAGTGCACTCAATCATCGGTCTGTTATCTGCTAAGTACTTGACCTTGTCGCCGAGACCTGCGATCACAAAATACCAAACAGTTGACAATAATTTATGTGCTGGAATTCGCTTTGCACCGCAAATGGCAATCCATACCGCGAGAGTGAACAGAACCCAAGCGATGATAAGTCTTTTTGGATGGCATTGTGTGGCTGTGTGTGAGTCGAAAGAGGGCTCGACCGTTAGACCGGCAACGAAATCAAGCCCCCCACCAACCAGACAACAGCCGCACACAGACGCCACAGTCGGGTACAAAGTCAAACAACAGCGACACAGGTCCGTCCTCCACTCAAATGGGACTGGAATTTGGTGCGAGTGCGAACCACAAACAGAGATCTATATCTTGGGTGTGAAACATGGGTTTTTTACACCTCTACCTCCACTCCGACTGGAAGACTGTTGCCATCCCTCACTGATGGATCTTGTGTACACAATGGGCGATCTTTATCTATCGAATTGTACCCTAAATCACTCCATTCCCGCCAATATTCATTTATGTTTCATCCCATAAATTACATGTACAATGAACCCACTCCATAAACGAGGCAAATTATGCAATAATGGGGTGTGGCCTTCGCAGACTGCGCCGACTGCCCAACTGATTGAATGCCTATCTAATCGGCCGCCTGCGACTCTTATCTTGCAGCCAGCAGCATGACGGAGGGCAAGAACATACCCAACTCCAGTGCGGATGTGCCGTTCCGCAGCAAGGAGCTGCGCAAGCAGTCGCTGATCCAACACACGGGCCTGGTAGGTGTCATCGATGAGGGCACCAAGACCATCGGCTTCTCCATTTACACGACGCCCGAATTCACGGAGATCGCCGCCCATCGTGTGGAGCTGAGCGTGATAACGCCGCAGGATGGCTGGTACGAGCAGGATCCGCTGGAGATAATGGCCTCGATCAACAAGTGTGCCGAGGAGGCCATCAAGCAGCTGCCGGAGCAGGGCTTCACCGCCAGCGACATTGTCTCCGTGGGCATAACGAACCAGCGCGAGACGACCATCGTCTGGGACGCTGTTACAGGCAAGCCGCTGTACAATGCGATCGTGTGGAAGGACATACGCACCAGCAGCACCGTGGATAAGATTGTGGCCAAGGTGCAGGATCCGAATCACTTCCGCAGCATCACTGGCCTACCGATCTCCACGTACTTCTCGGCCCTGAAGATCCGCTGGCTGAAGGACAACGTGCCCGATGTGCGGCAGGCCATTCGCGAGAAGCGCTGCAAGGCGGGCACCGTCGACAGTTGGATTGTGTGGAATCTGACCAACGGTAAGAGATCTTCAAAACTTGAATGCAACTCAAAGTGTGACTCCTCTTGCTTTTGCATTTCAGGTGCCCTCCACATCACGGACGTAACGAATGCCTCGCGCACGCTGCTCATGAACCTCGAAACACAGAACTGGGACCCCGTGCTACTGAAGACATTCGCCATCAAGGAGGAGATGCTGCCCACCATTCGCAGCTGCTCTGAGATCTTTGGCAAGATCACCTCGGAACGGAGTGCACTGCGCGGCATTACGCTCAGCGGGATCATGGGTAACCAGCAGGCGGCGCTTCTGGGCCAGATGTGCGTCAAACCGGGCCAGACCAAAAACACCTATCGCTCCGGCTGCTTCCTGCTGTGCAACACTGGCGACAAGCCCGTCTTCTCGCGCCACGGTCTGCTGACGACTGTCGCCTACAAGCTGGGCCCGCAGGCGCCCACTATCTACGCCATCGAAGGAGCCGTGTCGGTGGCGGGACATGCCCTGTCCTGGTTGCAGAACAAAATGCGAATTCTGCCCGATTCACGCGATGCCGAGAAGTACGCCGAGATGGTGCCCACGTCGGGGGATGTCTACTTTGTGCCCGCCTTCACCGGACTGTACGCGCCCTACTGGCGCCAGAATGCGCGTGGCATCATCATCGGCCTGACGCAATTCACGCGAAAGAATCACATTGTGAGGGCGGCCCTGGAGAGCATCTGCTTCCAGACACGCGACATCCTCGAGTGCATGCATCAGGAGTGCGGCTACGAGATCAACAAGCTGCATGCCGATGGCAAGCTCACGACAAACAACCTGCTGATGCAGCTGCAGGCAGACACCATCGGCATGCCGGTGTTCCGGTCCCAGCTGATGGACTCGACGGCCTTCGGGGCGGCCATGTGCGCCGCCCAGGCGGAGGGCATCGATCTGTGCAAGTTTGAGCCGGAGAAGCGCTACTACGAGAACGTGCACTACGACACGTTCCTGGCCACCACCACGGATGTGGAGCGAAAGGAGCGCTACGGCAAGTGGAAGCGGGCCGTCGAACGCAGCCTCGGCTGGGTCATCAAGCAGAAGAAGACGCGCGAGCATACCGAGGAGAACTATCGCATGTTGTCGTCGCTGCCCGCGAGTATATTCCTCATCAGTAGCTTTGCGATGCTGGTGCACTCGTTTGCAGCGACTGCACAGTAGTACTGCCAGTGGGTCCATTCACACGGATTTCTGTGTGTGTGTGCTGCCAATCCCCACTCCACTCCATGACATTTCGATCGGTTCTCGGTTGTGATAATAATTATTCTTCCTTTTACACACTGCTGCACTGCAATGTATGTATGTACATAGATAGCTCTCTTGGGGGCATCCCACCTCTGGAGAGTCTAACGAGAAAGATGGTTAAACGTGCTTTAAACTCTGTAAATAGTTACGATAGCCTACGACCATAATCTTAGGCAGAAAGTCATTTGCTTTAACCTATTTTAAGTCTACTGTGTACGGTTTAGCCTGTCTATATTTTATCGTAAACCCCTCCCCACCCAGGTGCGCGTTCTCTTTAACAACGAAATTGTATATAGCCAAAGGGCACAAGCGACGACTCTTAAAATAATTAGGTCCCCAACACCCCCACCCCACCCCCATATTTGTACGTGTACGTTTATATGTATGTATGTATGTATAGTGATTACGTCCCCTAACTAATAAACATTGCTCTTCATTGGCGATTTACCAAGAATTCCCTGATTAGGCTGTTTTCCGTTTACTGCGATAATATACTTAAATGGAGCAAAGCTGGAAAAGAAGGTTTAAGTCCAATAACTCTTCGAACTTGTGAAATGGATAATCTTATCTTTGATAAAAGTACATATTGGTATTGGTATATACATATGTACATAGGTATATTCTTTTCAATTTGCTTTCTTGAAAGGAAAGATGGTAATATTACGAATCTCATCTCTTGCTACATCACTTGCTTCCCATTTGCAATAGTTCAAACTCCCTTCTGGTGGGAGCATCGCGCGTGCTATCAGCAAACGGAAATGTCAACAACAACAGGCAAATATTTATGACTTAGGTAAACGATTGATTAATAGATGGTGGGTGTGTATGTGCTTTGAACTCAATGGAACGAATTATTTCCCAATTTATAGGTGTGTCAGAATACCGACTAGAGCTAGTCCCAGTAGATATCGGATTACAGAAATAGAACGTACATAATCTACGCCGCTGTTGGTTCACAGTTAATCTTTGGCAAATCTCAGAAAATATTTAAGGGAAACCGAAAATGAGTTTGCTTAGTGCCTTAGTAGTAGTACGACGCTCTTCAAGGAGTATCAATGGCCAAATTCGTGGAGCACGTGGACTCAGACAGTGCAGTGCGCTGATTCCCATGATAATTTTAAGAAAATGATGGTTGGCCTCGAACCGAGTTTTGAGGATGTGAGGAATGTAGAGAAGGCCAGCTTCGAGTGGGAATCCTTCGCCTTACACCTGTCTATGGCACACTACATATGTACATTACATATCCCATCCACCATAGCCAGTTTGGACTGTAAGATGGATCACATTTAAATTGGATCTCGTAAAACCCACATACAAACACACGCAAAATTTGTTCTCACACGCACGCACACTTGTATGAATGAGAGTTCCAACAACAACAAGAAGCCCTTGCCCAGATCCAGGTAGAGCCAGGTAAAACACAAAAAAAAGGTAACAAGAACCATACAAAGAAATTGATTTTCTCTGTTCGGGGCTGCGGGTCTGCACATACACACGCACACACACAGCAATGAATCAGTTCAACAGCAGCAACAACAACAGCCAAGATACCAGAACCGGAATCGAATCCGTTTGATGTTGAAGCGCGAGCGCGCACCTTTTGGGTCTTCAAACAGGCAACACAACAACAAAATCACACACTCATGTACACACGGACATAGGAGTGCCTCGCTGGTGTGTGGGTGTGTGTTCGCTGAGCTCGAACCGATTTGATTCACAATTCCCATCGCAACAGGTTCGTTCGATCACTTTCAGTGCTAGTGCTGCCCATATTTTTTAACAAAATAAAGCTGAATTAACTAAAATTAAACGAAAATAACTTAAATTTAAACAAAAAATCTGTTAATAGAACAAAATTAAATTAATTATACTTTTCATTTGAATACTCTATTTTCAAAGATTACTTGGTGTCGCGGGACGATAATTTGTATCGATAGTTAGTTGAGTAAATCTAGTATATTGAAATGGATGGATTTTTAGCCCTGGAATGAACGGGCATATTTTTCGGCCACGATGAATTGCCGCCATATTTTTAAGCTTCACTTTTGTATTGTCGCGTGGTTAGAGCAGGAGGAAATACTGCGGTAAGAATATTGTGGGACTTTTAAGAGGTTATGTGACCATTCCTTCTTATCTAGAATAAAACGGGCTTACGAAAAACCTGCTTCTCTGCGAGTATATCGGCCGTTGAAGGCAACTCCGTGGGACCACCGACATGATCTTTTATTCGCAGTCCTAGGCAAGTCGACTGCAAGGGCAACTTGCGCTTGAGTACAGGCAGTCAGCCACCTCAAGTAAGAGAGTTGCCAGAGACGCGGACAGCGTAGATTGGACGGGCCGCAGACAGCGACCCAGAGTAGACGCAGACAGCGCCGATTGGCCGGAGCACTGGGCAGAATAGAAGGATGCAACATTCTCCCAGACGAAGTAGCCGGTTGAACGAGGAGCAAGCGACTCCAACAACAATGAGCGCGGCTTCCCAACCTGGAAGTAGTGGTGCAGGAAAGAAGCCGCCAAAGCCAAAAGTAACATCGGCGCCGCTGATTCCTAACCCGACCACTGCTGTGACCGTAGTAGCTTCCCAACCTGGAAGTATTACGACCACAGCTGGAGCTTCAGTACCAGGACAGGCCCAGCCACCTCCAACCCAAGATCTCTTGGAGAAAATTGCAGCGTTGGAGAAGGAGCTGGAAAGGGAAAGAGCCCGAAACAACGGGAACACTGCCACCGATACCGTAATATCGAGCGATGTCGGGGTGAGTAGTGCGGCGTCACTGCTGACGCCATCTTGGAGCGATACGCCATTTTCGATCAGAAGCGATCCGATCCCATATAACGGAGTCGGTGCGAGCAGTGCAGCATGTATGGAACCACCATCAGGTAGCGGACCATCGCTGCTTATGAGCAGCAGCTATTTTACGCCATTTTGTGCAACCAGCACCGCCCAGACAGCGCGTGGAGTTGTGCCGCCGGGTATAGGGACCCATAACGTCATAACGCCGACTTCACTAGCGGGGTCCTACGCCTGGATGACACCGAATGGAAGCAGTGGAAACTATATGCCACGCAAGCTTCCAGATCTGCCAGTATTTGGAGGTCAGCCAGAAGATTGGCCGATCTTTCTTTGTGCGTTTACGGAAACCACTCACGCGTATAATTGTACTGATCTGGAGAATAACCAACGCTTATTGAAGGCGCTGAAGGATGAAGCTCGTGAGACCGTCAAGTCGCTCCTGATTCATCCCAGTAACGTCAGCGCTGTGATCGAGCAGCTGCGTTTTAGGTATGGCCGACCGGAGCAACTTATACGCAGCCAGCTAAATGGAATTCGAGATGTGCCTTCCATTTCGGAGCACAACCTGGCGAAGATTGTACCCTTCGCAACCCGTGTGAGCAATCTCACTGCCTTCTTGCAGTCAGCGAAGGCAGATCAGCATTTGGGGAACCCAACCCTCATGGAAGACCTTGTGGCCAAGCTCCCTACAAGCAAACGAGTGGAGTGGGCAAGGCATGCCGCTTTAATATTACCCTTTCCAACCATTGTCCATTTTAGTTCGTGGTTGACGGAGTACGCCAACGTTGTATGTACGATCATGGATGTCGAAGGGAAAGAACCAAGGCGTCGTTTGCTGCATGCAAGCATCGACCAAGACCGAGGCGAGCATCAAGACAGTCGATTCAGAATTTGTCCAATATGTGGAGGACAACATGCAGTTAAGGACTGCAGTGATTTCAACGGAGCTACGCCACCAGACAGGTGGAGGCATGTGAGGAGGCATCGACTATGTTTTTCGTGCCTACGAAGTGGTCACATGACTAGTTCCTGCAACAAGCATGGTGAGTGTCAACTCAACGGATGTCGGAAGAGGCATCACCGTCTGCTGCATGGTGTGGATGACCAGCGAAGAAGGTCGCCGCAACGAAGCAGTAACAGAAGTTACAGGCAGCAGAACCAGCAGTCAGCTGTTTCTAGACGTAGCCTGGACAGAGGGGCGCCACAGGCAGTGGATGCGCCAGTACAGAGCAGAGGGCGCCGCAGGCAGCGGAAGGGCCCGTACAGAGGATTTTAAGTTGTGTCGACGCAGAGCGAGGTCGCCTGCTGTTCCGTATACTGCCAGTAACGCTGTATGGAGCTGGTCGACGGGTGGATACATACGCACTCCTGGATGAAGGATCATCTGTCACGATGATCGACGACGAACTCAGGAAGGAGCTGGGCGTGCAAGGTGAGCGTCGACATCTTAACATCCAGTGGTTTGGCGGTAGATCCACCAGGGAACCTACCAACGTGGTAAGTCTGCAAATCAGTGGAGCAGGCAAGCCAATTCGCCATGCGTTGCGAAACGTGTATTCCGTTTCCAACCTGAGCCTGCCAATGCAGACTCTACACCGACGAGATGTCCAGGGCGTGCACAAGGACGCCCGCCTGCCAATGAGGCCCTACAGCAATGTGGTACCGAAACTGCTCATTGGACTGGATCACGGACACTTGGGACTTCCACTTCGAACGAGACGGTTTGCCAGACAGGGACCATATGCGGCCGCAACCGAGCTGGGCTGGGTTGTCTTTGGGCCGACAAGTGGACAATCAACTACGCCGAGGTCCTGCTTCCTAGCTGTTTCATTGGATGACACTATTCAGAGAATGGTGGAAGACTATTTTGATGTTGAGAACTTTGGTGTGAAGCTTGCGCCACCAGTCGCCGGCAGCGACGACGTGCGGGCGCAGAAGACATTGGAAGATACCACGGTGAGAGTGGGGCAACGTTACCAGACAGGTTTATTATGGAAGGATGACTACATTGAGCTTCCACCAAGCTTTGACATGGCGTACAAGCGGTTGGTCAACGTCGAGAAGAAGATGAAGCGCAACGGGCAGTTCGCGCAGGAATACACTAGGATCATCAATGATTACGTGTCTAAAGGATACGCTCGACGGTTGAAGCCTCATGAGGTCGCAGTGGAAAGTGGCAGGCTATGGTATCTGCCACACTTTGGAGTAGAAAACCCAAACAAGCCGGGAAAGATTAGGCTGGTTTTCGACGCTGCAGCAAGAGTTGGTGGAACATCACTAAACTCGGCACTGGCCAAAGGGCCGCAACATTATAAACCCTTGCCAGCTGTGCTCTTTCATTTTAGAGAAGGTGCCATCGGAGTCTGTGGCGACATCAAGGAGATGTTCCACCAAGTTTTGATCCGACCCGAAGATAGATGCTCCCAACGCTTTTTGTGGAGAGATGGAGATGACAGAAGGGATCCTGACATCTACGAGATGATTGTAATGACCTTTGGAGCAGCCTGCTCGCCAAGCGCTGCGCATTACGTGAAAACTGTAAATGCTGAACAGTTTCGTCATTCGGATCCAAGAGCAGTCAAGGCCATCATCGATTGTCATTATGTGGATGACTATGTGGACAGCTTTGCTACCGAGAGCGAAGCCATCAGTGTATCTACCCGGGTAAAGGAGATACATGCGAACGCTGGATTCGAGCTATGCCAATTTTCATCCAGCTCACCCATTGTGGAGGCTGCATTGGGTCCACCAGGACGAGGCGAGAGCGTCGGATGGGGTGAGGCTGAACAGAAGATTCTGGGAATGTGTTGGCAAGCAGCCACAGATGACTTCAGGTTCAATGTGAAGTATCATCGAGTTCCAAGCAGCGTATTGAACGGCGATCGAGTCCCTACCAAGAGGGAGTATTTGAGCTTGGTCATGTCTACGTTCGATCCCCTGGGATTCTTGTGCTGCCTCATGATAACAGCCAAGTTATTGCTACGAGAGATTTGGAGGCAGACAATCCAGTGGGATGAACCACTTCCGGATGAGATATACAGAGCCTTTGTGAATTGGCGCAAGGAAATGAACGCCGTGGGACAGTTCAGAGGCCCTCGCCATTATTTCGGGAATGGACTCGTCCGAGCTATAGAGATGCACGTCTTCGTGGATGCAAGTCAGTCTGCATTTGCGGCTGTGGCCTACTGGAGGGTCACTTATGAAGATGATAACGTGCTGGTGAGCTTCGTATGTGCCAAGACGAAGTGCGCGCCCATGAGAACAATGTCAATCCCACGGCTGGAGCTGCAGGCAGCAGTTCTTGGAACTAGGCTGATGGACACTGTTAAAAAGGAACACAGTGTGGCCATCAGTGACATCGTGTTATGGACCGATTCCAAGACGGTGCTAAGATGGATTGGTAGCACCCACCGCCGATATAAGCAGTTTGTCGGCAATCGTGTGGCGGAGATCTTGGAGTCGACGAAGGTATCCCAATGGAGATGGGTGCCAACAGCCGACAATGCGGCGGATGACGCAACACGTTCGCAATGCCACGTGGACCTCAGCCAGAAGTCACGTTGGCTAGGCGGACCAGCATTTTTGAGGCAGCCAGCGGGCAGCTGGCCACAGCCTGAATCTGGAACTGAACCAGGTCCGGATGGTAATGACGAAGAGGAGATGCCAAGTGAGTTTTCGCTTGTTGGTGCGAACGACTTTTGTATTTCCTTTCAGAGATTCTCGAGCTACAGTAGGCTACTCAGGACAACAGCCTGGGTCTTAAGGTTCACGCGCTGGTGCCGTGGACAAAGGAGCGAGCTCGAGAAGTACGGCCTTACTGCATCGGAGTGTGAGGCCGCGGAGAACCTGTTGGTCAGACAGGCACAACGTGAAGCGTTTCCAAACGAGATGCGGTCGGCAGAAGACGGCAAGATGGTTGCCGGCGGGAGCGACACTCGAGGACTGTCACCCTACATAGATGACCTTGGAGTTCTGCGAGCCTATGGCAGAGTTGATGCCGCATTTTGCATGCCGTACAGTGCGAGGAGGCCGATAATTCTGTCACACAGACACAGTCTCACGGAGATGATTGTGCATCATTTCCACGCCAAGATGAAGCACCAAAATGTGGATGCTACGATTACGGAGATCCGGACGAGGTTCTGGATTACGAAGCTGAGACGTGTACTACAAAGGGTGATCTCAGCATGCAACGTGTGCAAGTTGCATAGGGCGCGGCCAACGCCGCCAATAATGGGACCCCTGCCGGAAGATCGCTTGGAGGCCCATGGTTGGCCGTTCAAGAATACAGGACTGGATTACTTCGGACCACTGTTGGTGACGGTGGCGCGTCACAAGGAGAAGCGATGGGTCGCCCTGTTCACTTGCTTGACGACCAGGGCGATTCATCTGGAACTGGCGTATGACCTGTCGACGGATTCCTGTATAATTGCGATACGGAATTTCGTCTGTCGTCGAGGGCCAGTACATAGACTACGCAGCGACAATGGCAAGAACTTCGTGGGAGCTGACAGGGAGGCCAGACGATTTGGTGACGTTTTCGAAATGGAGAGAGTCCAGGATGAGCTGTCGAGCAGAGGCATCGAATGGGTATTCAATTGCCCAGTGAATCCATCTGAAGGAGGAGTCTGGGAACGCATGGTGCAGTGCGTCAAGAGGGTCCTGCGCCACACATTAAAGAGGTGGCACCGAGGGATCATGTACTGGTGAGTTTCCTGATCGAGGCGGAGAACATCGTGAATTCGCGTCCGCTTACCCACTTGCCGGTGGAGGCGGACCAGGAAGCCCCGCTAACGCCAAATGATCTGCTCAGAGGAGTAGCTAACTTGCCGGACACGCCTGGCGAAGATGTGGAGCTGCCCAAGGAGTGCGCTACACGCAAGCAGTGGCGTATAGCGCGACTAATGAGGGACCGTTTCTGGAAGAGGTGGGTCTTGGAGTACCTGCCTACACTCGTGCGCCGAGAGAAGTGGTGCCAAAGGACGGAGCCGATTCGCCAGGGTGACGTGGTCTTCATCTGCGATCCAGCCTTGCCGCGAAGAGAGTGGCGTAAGGGCATCGTGGAGGAGGTCTACAAAGGAGTTGATGGAGTCATTAGACGCGCTAGTGTGCGCGTGAACGACTGCGGCCTATCCAGGATTATGATGCGTCCCGTCTCCAAACTGGCGGTTTTGGATTTGAGTGAAGCGGTTCTTCACGGGGTCGGGGATGTCGCGGGACGATAATTTGTATCGATAGTTAGTTGAGTAAATCTAGTATATTGAAATGGATGGATTTTTAGCCCTGGAATGAACGGGCATATTTTTCGGCCACGATGAATTGCCGCCATATTTTTAAGCTTCACTTTTGTATTGTCGCGTGGTTAGAGCAGGAGGAAATACTGCGGTAAGAATATTGTGGGACTTTTAAGAGGTTATGTGACCATTCCTTCTTATCTAGAATAAAACGGGCTTACGAAAAACCTGCTTCTCTGCGAGTATATCGGCCGTTGAAGGCAACTCCGTGGGACCACCGACACTTGGTAATATATGTTGATGCCTAATGGCATTTTTCACGCTATTTTAGTTTGAAAAAAGCTAGATCTGGCGCCGAGTTTGGGCTGGGCAACACTGATCGTTTGTTCTTTTGTCCAACGTCGCGCAGCCGCGACGCTGTCAGCCGTGTTCGAGTTGCGTGCGGGGTTTGTTGGTTTGTTTGAATGGTGTTTTGGATTGGATTGGATTTGGATCGTCTTTTCTTGTTTTTGCTTCTCCCCGTGTGTGTTGTGTGTTCCGTGTGCCGTGTTTATGTTAATGTGAAGCCGATAATTATTTATTTATTCCAAATGCTTGCAAATATTGCAGAATTAGCAATAAATTTGGTCAATTCACGGTGCTTGAAATTGGAAGCGTGAGACCCCGATCCGCTCACCCATTATGGATGACGGTTGCATGTGTGCGTGCCAGTGGTGGTATGCAACATAAATAAGCATTTCGAAGCTAAAGGGTCAAACCGGTTTGGCCAGCGCAGACGCCACTGGGGGCACCACTTAGTCATGGAGGAGGAGGAGGCAACATCATCCACAACAGCAGCAGCAGCAACAGCAGCAGCCACAACAACTGTTGCTGCAGCAGGAACAGCAGCATCCTTGCAACGTGTCGGCTCTCAAGCGAGTCTAGAACAAGCGTCTCCCATGTCACCCAGCCAGGTGGTTGCAACGGCGCCCCATCACTATCATTACATACAATATCCGGCGCACTATCACCAGCCGCAGATGCAGATGCAGTTACAGCCGCCGATCCAGCAAGCAGCCAGCCAATGCCAATGCCCCTGCTCCTGCGGGCGGGCCCCACAGATGACCCAACTGCCGCCGCAGCAGCAGCAGCATCCATCGCAGAACGGCTCCATGGCTGTGGCGGTGCTGGTGCATCAACAGGCCTCTGTGCCAGCCGCAGCAGATCAAACGACGCCACTCAAGACGCAGTCGGCCCAGTCCCTGCTCAACCACTCCTACCAGGCGCTACACGAGGAGCAGCAGCAGAGGGATCGGCTCAATCTCCAGCTGGACACTTCGGTGGGCGGCGGCAGCTGTGACTGCGACCTGGAGTGCAGCTGTGCCGCCAACGGAGGCTCTTCCCTGGCCCAGCACAAGCGCAGCCTGCTGGCGGATGCCATGCTCGGTGCGGATGAGATTACGGTCAGCGAGTCCGACAACAACAGCACCATGATCAAGAAGAAGAAACCCCGCTCCAGTGGCGGTCAGCTGCCGCCCAAGACTCAGCCCACGGGCGACAGTAGCAACGACATTTACCACGACACGGAGCTGGATGGGGCAGCAGGTTCGGTGCCCTCCCTAGGAGGAGCTGCTTCTCGCGGCAGAAAGTCCCAGAATCTGGATGAAAATCGCCCGCCCCTGCCGCCACGCCCACCGCCCAGACCGCGCAGCAACGGAAATGGATCCATAGGTGAGTGGCCCGCATCGCATCGCGTCGCATAGCATCAGTGGTGCCAAAATGAGTCACGTATCCCCTTTGGGGGATAGTCACTGATTTGTCACCCTTTTTATCTGTGGCCTCCCAGCCTCCGCATGTCGTCCCGATGCTTCCTCATCCGCATATCTGGCCCCAGCGCCTGCGCCTTGCCTCCACATCTCTCTCTCTGTCTCTCGGAGAGAGCTGTTGCAGGTCCAAATGATTGCTTGGGGGATGGTTCCTTGGCTTCCATCGGATGGTTGGATGGTTGGAAGTGTGTTAATGTCAGTCGGGATTTTCAGTTGACACCGTTCCGTTCCTGTTATTGCAACAAACGCACACTCCCCAAAGCACATCCGCAGATCCCAGCTTTTCCGTACCCCCGCTCCTGCCTCAGCCACAGCCACAGCCTCTGCCTCTGCTTCCCGCCTCTCGGTTCGCGCAGTTGCCACCAGCAGCAGCAGCAGCAGCGGTGGCATCTCCATCAGAGCCATCAGCGACTTCTGTGTAGATATTTTTCCGTTTCGTTGCGGAGCAAAAAAAAAAAACAAAAAGAAAAGCGAGTGACGAGTGGAAGGGAAGGCGAAACAAAAAAAAAAGAAGCTTGCGAAAACGTGTTCAGCTCAGGAATCCTCTGCTGCATGCTCATCCGCGTCCTGTCCATAGCCACTATGTGGGCATAGGGCCAGCCAGTTTATGGCCAGTGTTAGACGCGAGACGACAGCCAGGCTTCCAGCAACAAATCCCTGCCAAAATGCATGGCTATCCGGTGATGCAGTTCGTGCAGTACAGCATGCCGCCGCCCTGCTCCTGGGTGCCCGCTCCGCCCCCGTCCTCCGGCAATGTGGATGCCCATCATCGTGGTACTGGCTCTAGACTCCTCTAATACCCCATCTGATTGCCGATTTTGTGTGTTCTTTTCCGTTCTCTCCCCACTGCAGCCCATCGGCATGGAGCTGGCATCAAGAAGTATGTGGTGTGGTGCCTCATCTGCGGCGGCTTTAGCTGCCTGCTTGGCGTCCTCTTCCTGGGCGTCTACTTCCTGCTGCACTCGTACACCATCACCGTGGGCAACTTTGAGACGGTGCCGACCTTTGTGCCCGCCACCCTGCTCATCCTCACGGGCATCTGCATCATGAGTCTGGCCCGTCGCAGGAATCGCTATAGCTATCTGGTAGGTGTCGCCACTCTACTCCGTTCCACTGGGATTCTTTTAACCCGTGGTTCCATGTGACTTGCAGATCAAGCTGTCGGGCGCCTGTGGCCTGGTCTCTGCGCTCACTTGTGCCCTGGTCACGGTCACCACCACCGTGCTGCACATGAGTCGCCTGCAGGCGTTGCGGGAGTGCGAGTACGCCCAGAAGACGCGCACCTGCACCTGCTACTCGGACCTCATCGAGTCCCAGGTGGATCGTGTGGACAAGGGTAAGCGTTGTCCTGTGTATTCCTCCCCCTTCCCCCATTTATGCCATTGCCTGTTTCCTCAGAAGGAGTGCGTCTGGTGTTCGACTCTCTCTCCGACTGCGGCGTAGTCCATGGATCGCTCTACTCCTGCCTGCGGGCCATCTTTGGGCTATCTGTGGCCGGAGTGCTCATCGCCGTCTTCAGCTGCATGCTGGTATACCAGCTCCTCAGCCATGAGCGCAAGAAGATGTACTGGGAGCAGCTGGAGTTACGCTGCCGCTCCCTGTACGCCAGCCAGGCGCCGCCACCCTCAATGGGAGCTCTCGGGGCACCCGGACGGATGCTCAATTGTCGCTGCTGCGAACAGTGCCACGCCCATCGGCAGATGACGCTGCCGATGCAGACCACCGCTTATCCCTGGGACGAGGCCACGGTGGCGGCAGCAGCCGCGGCAGCCGGAGGCGGAGGAGCGGAGCGCTTCTGGGCGGCCCAGCCACCGGGCAACTTTTATTCGCCAAATCCAGGCGGTGAGGATGCCTCTGGACAGTGTCGTGGCGGAGAACGCGGAGGAGCGGGAGGAGGTGGACGCAGTAGCAGCGGCTGGAGCTGGCCGAGAATGCCATGGCAGCGCACTACTCCGGATACGGGACGACGTTTCCGGCAGGCAGCAGCCAGTCCGGACTCCCAGTATGGTTTCAGCTCGGCCACGGCCATGACGGCGGACGGTAATCAGATGCTGATCGAGGAGCCAGCCGTGGGTGCCGCCTACAATGGCATGCCGCCGCCCAATGCCTTGCCCTACGGCGTGTGGGGTCCGCCGCCGCCTTACAGCGATCCCAACAGCCCTGCGAGGCGTGGCTACTACCAGTATCTGCAGCCGGCGGCTTGTCTGGCCGGCAATCCCTCAACCACGACGGTGGCCCTGACCCAGGAGCAGCTCCATCAGCAGGCGATGCAGCACCAGCACCAGCACTCACACGCACACGCACATTCCCAGCAGCAGCAGCAGCAACAGCTTCAGTTGCAGCGAATCCAAGGCCAGTCGGCCACTCTGGAGCGGATGGATGGCCTCAGCCTGAGCAGCATGACTGGCAATATGACCGGCATGACGTCCGCACGCTCCTCCGCCTACAAGTCGAAGGTGGAGTACGAGAACACGCCCTCAGACAGCGACGGAGGCGGCAATGTGAGGGAGAGGGATCGCTGTTCCAACACGCTGCCCACGCGGAAGCTGAAGAAGCGCATCGAGGCGGGCACCGGGGCCAAGAGCATCGGACCCCAGAGCAATCCCAGCCAGCAGCGGCCCAATGTCCAGCAACTGTTTGCCAAACAGGAGCAGCAGTCCCCACTGCAGCAGCACCAGCAGCAGCAGCAGTCCACTCAGGCGGGTACACAGACGCAGACACAGTCGACGACGGGCGTGGAGAACAGCGGCTATCAGGACTCGAACGGAGCCATATCCAAGGACCAGGTGGTGGGGTCCCTTCTACAGGACCCCGCCGAGTCGGAGGTCTACTTTGCGGACGTCAGCAGCTGCTGCAACATGTCCGTGAAGAACGACAACTACTACGACAACGCCCATCGGCATCAGGGGCACCACCACCATCAGCACCAGCACAGCAACTGCAGCCACAGCAGCACACAGAGCAACGCCAACACCAACAACTCCTCGGCGAACGAGGACTATCTGGCACAAAGATTCGGAAGACGCGAGCACTCGATACGCAGTCGTTTGCCCATTCCCCCCCAGGCGCGGCTCGAGGATGACTATGAGAGCTCCAACCTCAATATGCCCACGATGAAGGAGCAGCAGCAGCAGCAGCAACAGCTGCAGAAGGAGATCTCGCGCCAGAGCATGTGCTCCGTGGAGTCGGAGGCCAAGACTGAGTTCACCGACCTGTCGCCATCGACGCCCTGCGGCGGATCACTTCCGCCGCCGCCCGCAAACTTTGCCAGCGATCCGCCGTGTACGCCCTGTACGACGGGTCAGCAATCGCCAAGTTTTGTGGCCTCGTTTCCGTACTCCTCGGAATCGCAGTGCCTGGAGGCGCATCGCCGCTCCACAAAGAACATCCACGAGCTGCTCATGGCCGGTGGTGGTGGAACCTCAACGGTCGTCGCAGACTCCCACTACGAGGTGATCAACGATCGGAACAATCCAGTGGGCAGCTATCAGCTGCAGCGGGCTATTGCCGGCGGCAGTCACAAGCACAAGTCCAAGTCGAAAACGCGTTCGCGGGAGCAGCTGGACATCTATGGGAGTGGAGGAGGAGCCGATCGCTCAGACTGGTCCTCGGACGGGGGACGTTTGTGAGACAAAGCTAGCGACGAGGTGTTTGTCTAGGCGGAGCGGAGCAGTGGTTTCATCATCATTATATACTCAGTAGGGACTCTGTGTCCCAGTCGATTCTTTAGTGTCCTCTCACTTTGGTTTGTCCGCATCCACGGCCACGTCCACCCGCGCACACCCACTAAATATCGTCGCATTTGTAATGTTTGCCATCCAACAGAGGAACAGAAATTCTTCCTCCCCCTCTCTCTCTCACACTGTAACCAACTCAAAAGCCCTTGGCGGCCATGCACACTTTGCTTTAACTATTTTACGCGAAATATCCTTTGCATAGTATATACACATAGTTTATATTGAATATTGAATATTTACTAATGGTAACGTAACACAATATTGTAGCATTGAATTGAATGTTGAGAAATTGTAGCAATGATAATACTGTGCGACAGCGATTTTGTACTTTGCACGGGACAAAAATTAGAATTTGCAAACCTCTGCCTCCCATATTGTTTTTCAAGATTCAAAAACCCATCCAGTACTACAAAGTAATTTTTGTCCCGGTGCTGAAGTGCATTCAAAAGATTCCATTTTGTTGCACAGTGTAATCTATGAATATTATTATTATATACAAATTATGTTATATTTACCTGCGTATTTACATAGTTGCATACATATACACAACACACACATATACATATATAGTATACATATATATATACATAGTTAGTTAAATGTTAGAGCGCAAGTTAAATTTATTAATGAACAAAGTATATCCGAAGCATTTTAACAACAACAACAAGTTCCGTGCATCTTTTGAAATTGCGGTAAATCCCAAGCAGAGTAGAATGGCAACCAGGGCTGCAGCATCAAAGCTCGATCTATCGATAGTATCGATCAAGCGGACTGGAGGATCGTTAAAATCAAAGACGTATTTAATTAAAATTACAATTTGGAATTTAATGACTACGTAAACATCGTTCAGTACAACTGGGATTACTACGACTATGGCTCCACTGCGCCGTTCTGTCAATGGGCCAGACTGTTGTGCAGCAGCATAAAGAGAGCCGTGGCAGTCAGACTGAGGCTAACAAGAGAGGCGGCAGCGTTCTTGCGATCCGCAATGCTTCCGTGAGGGATCTCGTTCTCTGAATCATCTGGCACCGGCTCCGGTACGGCCAGCTGTTCCAGTGCCAGCACTGTGGCCTCGTTGATGGTACGGAGCAGGGGATAGCTCTGACTGAGGCGCCGGGGGGCCGAGCTAACCACCTTGAAGTCTTCAAAGGTATCAACATCCAGCTCACAGTTGCCAAGGAAGTCATCCGTGTCCACCGACCAGACCATGACGCCAGCCAGACGCTTGGACATGGCATACAGCACCTTGTTGGCGATGGAACGCGAGCTGTCGAACGTCACAACGCTCACATCTTGTGTGAAGACATTGCGCTCGGAGCGGGCCAGCACCTGGCTGGTCTGTGGGTCCCACTGCTTGGTCCAGCCCGATGTCTTGTTGCTCAGTATATTGCAGATTTCATTGTACCCCAGAAAGCCATCCTCGCGCGTGTAGGGTCCTCGGAAGCCGACACCATCGCTGGCATCGTTGAGACTTCCCTCGGATACCGTCTTGAAGGTGCGTCCATAGAATGGCAGGCCCAGCACCAGCTTCGATGGCGGGGCGCCGAGCTTCAGCAGATAGTCAATGGTGTATTTCTGTAATAGTTCATGCCAAATCAAAATCTTGAACTTGATTATTTGCTAGCAGGAGTTTTACCACACTCAGCGGATCCTCGGCGGGGGCAGCGAGTGGAGAATTGTAGCCCACCCGCTGATCCCAGCTGCCGTGGTAGTCGTAGCACATGATGTGCAGGTAGTCCAGATACCGCGATATTTGTCGCACATCGTAAGCCTCGTCAATCACCTTTTTAGCCGCTCCAATGGCCGAGGTGAGCAGCAGGCCATGGTTGTCAAACTCCTCACGCAGCTCCTTGGTGAGAGCAACGAAGTTCTCGCGATCGCTTGGCTTGCCACCACGCTGCGTGGGATACTCCCAGTCCAAATCGAGGCCGTCAAAGTTGTATTTGCGCACGAAGCTCGACACCTGCTTGACGAAGCGCTCGCGCAGGTAATTGTTGGCCACCAGGCTGGAGTAGTTGGCCGAGCCCTCGTTCCAGCCGCCAATTGCCAGGGAGACCTTTAGATGTGGATGGCTGCGCTTCAGGCCCGTCAGCTGCTCGTAGCCACCCTTGCCATACTGCTCCTTCAGGTCCTGCCACGGATCTAACCAAAAGTAAATGGAACCTCAAATTAGCATACGGCAATAAACCAAGCGAACGTGAACGCGCTTGTGCTTGAGCTCCCCTTACCAAGCGATTTGATGGACGCCTGCGTAATGTCCAGGCCGGCAAAGGCATACACCACATGGGTGCACAAGTTGGGATCAAAGTTGTCGATGGCATAGGCACCCTGCTCGGGCCGGTACACGGCCCATGTGGATATGTAGCAAACCACCACCTTGTCGTGCGAGGGACCTGCAGGTGAGATGAGATCCAACACTGTTGGCAACAACAACCCCTTTTTGCGGTCAGACCAGACTCACCCGTCCTGGCGGTCACTGAAGCCCATAATGTGCACGAAACGGATGCCAACAGCAGGCGGAGCAACAGCTGCGGTGCTTCCCCCCACACCTCTCTCTGACGCATGGTTCGCATCTATGGGAAGAGACATGAGAAGCGAATTGAATGTTTTGCGTGGTCAAGCGCCACATTGTAGCGACAATGTGATACTTTTTCATAATTCCAATTCCGTTCAATTACGGACTTTAATTGAACGGGTCCCCCTGCGCTCGTGGCGGGGATGTTGAAAAGTGAAAGGCAAAAGAATTCTTAGAGAGTCAATCACTGAAATTGTGAGTCATGCCACCATTGCCATGCACTCAGAATTCCGAATGTAATCAAAGACTTTTCTTTGTTTCTGACGCTCTGGAATACTGGTATTCATTCCATACAGTTACAAAGTCATTTCGGCAACCATCCAGGGGGAATACGTGAACCAAATTCGCTGTGCCGGCGTTGTGTGGGTTGTCGAACCTGATTCTCAACTTTCGCCCGAAGGCCCTTAAATAGCTGGCGACCGGCGGCGGTGACAAGGTGCATCGGACAGAACGGCAACAGCAACGCAACGCAATGACCAACTAAAGAAGCTGATGAATCACAATCATTCATTCGCCAAACTACAACCCAAGCAAGTTATTCCTCCCAGAGCTACGACTGGCTGTGAAGTTTGCTATCTGGTTCGGTTTGGTTTGGTTTCGTGGGTAAACAACTTTACTTCGATGTTTTGATGTTTTGATAAGAAATGGCATGAATGTGCACTTAGGTTTGGTGTTAGAGTGGAAATTTGGTGGAAAAGCAAGTCTTAAATGGTTTCACTTTCCGGCGTTTTTTTGTTTGCTCATTTTTCGTTGCCACTAAATTTTGCATATTAATTTGTTTTCTGTTTAGCCTCGAGGCTCGACCAAACCGGAATCGGGCGTTCATCACGCGTTGAACCCATATAAAAGAAGCCGCGGAACATGTGAAAACGGAATCAGAATACGAATATCAACGAAATCGAGAGGAAAACATCAGAGCAGAGCAAACAAGCCAACTGAAGATTGAACTACGCACATACATATGTATGTATATATAATATATAGGAAGCTGGGAAGATTCGGCGGCATAGGGTATCGAACGTTATGTTTATGTTGGCTGTGTTGCGCATGTGTAGCCTGACGAGAGGGAGAGGAAGTGGAAAGCCAATTAGCACGTAAACACACACACTGCAGAGAGAGAGAAACCCCAACTCTGCATTGGGCTGGGCGAATACGAAGTCGTCGCACAAGATATTCGTTAATGGAAAGCACAACAAGTGGAGTCACTACTCCACTGCGCCTCAGTGTCTTCGATTTGAGTTGCTTGTACACGTACGATTTTTTATTGCCTGATGCTTATGTTTTTTTATTTTATTTTATTTTGTTTTATTTTAGTTCTGTTTCGCTTTAACTGGCTGCCACGCACGCGCCGTCGTAAAACTTTGTACCGCCTTCGTCGCCTTTCCGCATTTAACTGAACAACAAAACTCGTCGTCGTCGTGGCCACAGCGTTAAATTGATATACGTATAAAGCAACTGAAGCCGAACTCAAGCTCCAGCCCCGAACCACCATCCCCCAGCGTTGGCAAGCTCTCAAGCCCATAACCAAGACGGAGTTACGCTCAGAGCATGCATAGAATAACCTAAGAGAATCAAACAATATTTCTTGAATTTAATAAGTAAATGGAAAACATTTCAGCGCTCAGATACCTAACGGTACTCTTTATTTTCAGCCTTGTAACGAACATGAATGTTATTATGTCAAATCAAGGGTGCTTTGGGAAACATTTCTCAAAAGAAATATCTTTCGAGTCGTATCGTATCGGGCATTTTGTGAACACAGCAAAAATAATTCCGTTTGGATTGTTAAATTTCATTTCAATTTTTTGTTTTGCGAAATTACCAAATTATAAAATAAGGAACATGTCCGGTTATTAAAGTGTCAAGTGCGGCTTTCAGGAAACATTGAAGATTTAAATAATTCTACAAACACGGATAAGCGGCGTTATCGGGGCCGTGATTTGTAGCCAGAGAAATCGATAGTGCATCGAGGGTATCGAACCATCGCGCCCAAACGATTGAATACGTAGCCCTGAATATTCGTTTTGTTTACCATCACTGCCTTCATTTTGGACATAAACAACTACTGCACTGCTTGAAAAAAGGAAAATCGCAAAGAATCGTCAAACGCAGTAAAGCAGCTGCACTTGTTACAGCGAACCACTGACACCATTGTCAGGTTGCAGGATGGATCCTGATGAGGATAGTAATGCCGAAGCGGCATCCGCGCGCAAGCGCCAGAAGCGTCATGATTCAGGCGACGAAGATGAGAGCTCCAGCAGCCGCTCCGGTGCAGGAGATGCCACCATGGACGTGGACTCCTCCTCAGCAGCAGCTGTGTAAGTACATGACCCTCCAAGAAGTGCGTAGTTCTTGATTGATTTTTGTTTGGGTTCATGCAAAAAGCAGCGAAGAGAAAACTGCAGTCGTAAGCGAGACTGAAATAGGAACCAACAACTACAACAGCACCAACACAACCAACAACGATTATAACGACGTCGATAGCAACAGAGAGGGAGGAATGAGCAGCAAGCAGATTTTGCCACAGGGAGAGCCAGCGGAGGGCAACGACGAATCAATGAATCCGCCCGAGGAGGCGCCCACAGAAATTACTCTCGTGCAGGGTGTGCTGTCTCCAGCGGCAGCCAGTGCTGTGCTTGCCGCAGATATTGTTGCCAATGCCAGTGAGGCCATCGACAGCGATGATGATGAGCCGTCAGACGTTGCAGTGAATCCCGGAACTTCCAATGACACTCACACTTCGCCTACATTCAACCAGCGCAACATACCATCCACCCGTTCATATCGCCGCATAACCGTGGAACTTGTGGCCACATTGGAGACCAGCAGCGATAGTGAGTCTGCTGTCGCCCCAGTGCTTCCCAGTGTGGATGAAGAGGCCGAGGAAACCGCAGAGGCGGCAATCCCCAACCCCGACGACGATCAGACATCAACTGATGGCGATACCAACAACAGTCGCGGGGAGGATGACTTTTGGAATCACAACGACAGCTCCACCAGCAACACCTCCAGTGATGGTGGCCTGGTAAGTTCAATAGTAAGTACATAGTTCCGTTCTGTTCGCTTCTAACTCGCTTCTTCTTTGGGCGGGGCACTAGGCTGATCATAGCGATTGGATTGAACCGGAGCCAAATGCGGCCGACCGGGAGAACATTGACTTTGCCGTGAACGAAATCTTGTACAAGGATAAACCGCCATACACCTGGAACTCGGCCCATGAGCTGATGCAGCGCGAACACAATATAATAAATCGGATTGGGTGGCGCGGCGGCCACACCTCTGCCCAGAGCTTCGGGCGTGGCTTCTACGGGTCCAGGCATGTCGTGGAGCAGATGTCGCTCTGGGATACGATGATCAAACACAACGGCTGTGTGAACTGCCTCAACTTCAATCGGGCCGGGGATCTGCTCTGCTCTGGCTCCGACGACACACGAATCATTGTCTGGGACTGGGCCAACAACAAGCCACTGCATAGCTTCAAGTCTGGCCACCACACGAACATATTCCAGACGAAGTTCATCGACAGTGCCGGCTGCCTGGACATTGTGTCCACCAGTCGCGATGGGCAGGTGCGACGCGCCGTCATTCCTCCATCCGGAGGCGACACCAAGCCCACGAGACTCTACACGCACAGTGATGCCGTGCACAAGATCGTTGTGGTGCCGCACACCAAGCACGAGGTGATGAGCGCCGGCGAGGATGGAGCAGTCAAGCACTTTGATCTCCGCACCAGCACATCGGCCAACACCATGCTGCGCTGCAGCTACACCGATCCCAACAGACGGGGCCAGCGGAGCCGCGTGCGTCTCTTCAGCATCTCCCATCATCCGTTTGCGCCCGAGTTTTGTGTCTGCGGCGCTGATGACAATCTGCGTGTCTACGACAAGCGCAAGCTGCCAGAGCCCATCCACGAGATGACGCCCCGAGGCGTTCGGGAGGTGAGCAAATGTACACCCAAAACGGCGGAGACTTTTCATCCTTTTTGTGTCATCTTTTTGTTTTGTTTCGCTTTGTTCCAGACAAAGATCACGCAAGTCACTTGCGCCGTCTACAATCACAGCGGAAGCGAAATACTGGCCTCCTACAGCGATGCCGGCATCTTTCTCTATGACAGCCGCAACTACAAGGAGGGCGAAACTCTTCACTGCTACGAAGGGCACGTGTAAGTGACAGTTGCATCTCTGAGAGAGCTCGTATGGTCTAGATTATTGTGGTATGTTCTCCTGTTCACCGCCGGCCACACAGAAACCATCGCACCATCAAGGGCGTTAACTTTTTCGGACCACGTTCCGAGTACGTGATCAGTGGCAGCGACTGCGGCCACATCTTCTTCTGGGACAGGAACACAGAGTCCATCATTAACTACATGAAGGGCGACATTGCGGGTGTGGTCAACTGCCTGGAGCCGCATCCCTGGATGCCAGTGCTGGCCACATCCGGGCTGGAGCATAATGTGAAAATCTGGACGCCCGATGACCCCGGAAAGGTGAGTCACAGCCGGAATTGTAATTTTCAGAATAGATTTCTAACGATTCAGTTGCAGCACATTCCGAAATCGGAGGGTCTGCGGGATACGCTCTATAGGAACTTCCGACGTAGCATTTGGGAGACCGTTGGAGACGACAATGCCAGCCATCAGTTTCAAATATTTTTTCGTCAATTTATGGGGGATTCCGGCACCCTGGCACGCTTTCGTAATCGTCAGCAACGTCGTCGCAATGGCGGTGCTGGTGGTGCAGCTGCAGCTGCAAATGCGGATGCGGATGTCGCACCCGGATCGTTGCCACAGCGCGAAGATAACGACAGCAGTGACAGCAGTTCCGCCAGCGATGACAGTTCCATGTACGGGCGCGACGGCAACAGCTCGGACAGTTACAATGATGAAGCATATGCCGGCCTAGACGCTGGCTGCAACACGCAATAAGCACCACCATCCAAAGTTTTAGTTACAATATGCCCCATCGCGAGTGGGGCGAGTGGGTGGGCTGCACTTTTAAAGTTTCGGGGCTCGCATTTGCAGTTGGATTGATTGATAGCTGCGCGATGTAGTGACCGTAGTCTCTCCTTTGTTTGTTTTTGAAGGCGTTTTTAATGCTGTGAATTTGTACTTGCGTAGAATAAGCACACATGCCTATATATTATATATTATATTAATTTGGAACAATGTTTAATAAACCACACACACACACATGTATTCGGAATACTTTTGATTCGCTCAGTCGTTGGTCTGGCAGATAAGGGCCACGCTCCGCTTCACCCAGTGCGACGGCTTCGCCTGGGTATTGAGCAGCAGCGGCACCACATAGTTCGTCGAGTGGCCTGTCGTGGAGAGCGTGCCCTTGCGCTCGCCCGTCTTGTACAGGGGACACCGATAGCGCGTGCCCTCCACCAGCTCCACAATGAGTACGGGCCGGAAGAAGATGACGGGCATGGCGTAGATCAGTACCTTGGGATGCTGCTCCACCAGCATGTTGTGGTCCCACTCCCAGCGTGCACCCTCCACGAACAGGCCGTTGCAGTAGACGCCATCGTCTGGGGGCGACGCCTTCGTCTCCACCTTGAGCACATCGTAGTCGAAGGTCAGCGTGTCGATGGGGATCTTGTACTTGCGCGCATAGTTCTGCATGGCGCCCGTGAGAAAGGCCTGCGTGAAGAAGAAGCCCGACAGCCAGAAGGTGGGCGGCTTGCCGTGCAGGTGCCAGTGGAGCAGCCAGTTGAGCCGCTTGTACAGATCCTGGACATAGGAGCCCAGCGGCTTGAGGCTGGGATACGACTTGGACATCCACTTGAGCGGTATGCGGTTGAATTTCATGGCCGTCATCACGTTCTCCAGATCAGGAGTCATGACAAGGATGCCCTTGATGCCCATGGCCAGGTCCCGGCAGGAGGCGCGTATCTCCTTCTGCAGCTTTGAGGAAGCGTTCCATCTCCTGCACCACCACCGTGTTCATGGACTCGTTATAGTCCACGGGATATTTCTCGGCCGCCGCCTCAATATCCATGTCCGCCGGCATATCCCCCTCAATCTGCTTTATGGTGTTCAGAATTATCTGCTCCACGCTGACGCCGGCGCCAGCGGTGCCCGCCGCCTCGCTGCCCAGCAACAGAATCATCGAGTCCAGCAGCGTCTTTGTTGTCTGCAGATCTCGCGTTATGCCCGAGTTCGCATGCAGGCCGTAAACCTCGGGAGGCGCCAGCGAGGGTATGTTGTCCTCCAGGTAGCGCAGCATTTCCCGATGCTCCGTCTTGCGTGGCAGTATGTAGCGGTCGTCAGTGGCAAATTTATACCGATTGTCGGACACCACCTGGGGATTGCAGAAGTCCGCCAGGATCGTGACGATCGCCCGACGATCCCAGTTGTCCGTGACACGGCCGCCATAGTTGCACTCGCTGGTCAGATACGAGATGGCATCGTACGGCACGTGCTCGTATTGGTTGAGCAGCATCTGGAGCAGGAAAGTGGGGTGGAACCTCATTCTGGTCTCGTGCATGGTGACTGTCAAACACTTACGCTCAACTGCAGCACGGAGATCTGCAGATCAGACTCGTTGAATCCGTAGGCAATGTTCCAGCCGAGTGGTCCGTATTTGCGGCGTTCCTGGACCACCGCATGGAAGAAGCAGATGCCGTAGAGCAGGCGGGTGAAGGCGCGATCCTGCTTGGCGCAGCCCGCATAGAACTCGTACTCGTTGATTGGCTCCGAGTTGTAGGAGCGCATAAGGTTCTCCCGGAGGCCAGTCGGCGGCTCATTGGTCATTTTGACGCCATTCTGGAGAATGGTCACCGGGAACTGTGGCGTCGGATAGGCAGTCAGCCAGAGGCGGAAATTGGCTGCAGAGAAAAGAGGCCTTTATAGGAGGATTCAGAGGAGAGACTGGCCAGCACTTACGGACTGTGTTGAAGGTGTCCATGTTCTCCCACATGTACTCCAGGGCGGGCATCCAGGAGGCGGCCAAATGACAGTTCTGCAGGCAGACCCAGTAGCCCATCTCCTGGGCACTCTTGATGAGGGCCGTGGCAATGGGGCCCTGGCCCTGGCCCAGCGAGATGCTCTGAAAGGTCTCCTCCTGGCCCATTTTCTCGGCGAACGCCAGCAGGGAGCCGAGCGGATCGGCGCCCGGCGACAGGATGAACACGAGTGGAGTCAGGGCCGTCGAATCGGCGTACGACTTGGATATGTCAAACTCTGGCGGCGACACATACTGATCCCCGATGGTGATGGCAATGAAATTGCGAACCGCCAGAAAGACAGAGTCCGGACGCAGAGCCTTCAGCACGATGATCTTCTCGAAGGCAGTCGTCTTGTCGTTCCACGGCGCCGGCAGCGGCTGCAGCTCCGGCGAGGCATGGTCGTAGATGGCCTGCCACGCGGGCAGATTCTTTCGAAACGCATCCACAATGCCACGCAGCTCCTTGAGCTCCTCCAGCCGCAGCACGTTCAGCCAGACGGTCTCTGTGATCCAGCTGGGATCGGGATTGGGCGGCATGTGGCTGGACTCTTTGGCATTGGTCACGAGATGCGCCAGATGCCGCATCTCCACCTGGCCCGTGCCCAGCAGGACGCGAGCGGTGAGGATGAACGAGAAGAGCAGCTTGTCCTTCTCGAAGATGGAGCGACAGACGTTGTTGTAGAGATTCCTGGTGAATCCATCCACCAGGAACTTGATGCGTCGCGGCAGATCCTTCGACTTGTTGGCCGAGTCGATCGAGTACATGTACAGGTTGATGTACCAGTTGAGCGAGAACTGGTACATGGGATCGATGTTGGGCAGGTCGGTGATGGAGTAGTACAGAATGGAGGAGTGCACGGCCACCGGCTTGTAGTTGAGCCGGAAGGCCTCTATTTTGGCGGACGTCTCCTTGGCCGCCTCCTGCTTCTCCTGGATGTCCTTGGACAGACCCTTCGATTCGCCCAGAATCTGGATGGCCGCCTCATTCTCGAGTATGTCCCCCTCGCTGGCGGAGAGTGTCTTCAGGATCAAGTTCTCGGCATCACGCAGCGCGCCCTTGTTGGCCGCCGCCTCTGTGGTGAGGGTGATGCGCAGCTCCTGCAGATCGGGCCGCTCCTTGGCCACCACAATGCTCAGCAGCTGGTCCATCAGTGCGTTCTGGGTGAGGGCAAAGTTAATCACCGTCACCTTGTTGAAGGTCTCCGGCAGGAAGTGCGGATTGCGCAGATTGCAGGTCATATACAGGCGAAAGTTGGGCGACAGCGGCACCACCGCCTCGCCCAGGCTAATGTGCTTCACGCCGCCCTGAACGAAGGTCTGGTGCATCAGTATGGGATCCAGCGGCACCTCCAGCTCCTCCTGCACGTTCTCAATGATCACCGGCGTGCCGTACTCCATGGCCTCCGCGATGACGCGCATGTAGTTGCCCTGGTTGAACTTGACGCAGTTCAGCCGATTCTTGCGCTCCATGTTCTTCAGCCAGTTGTTAGCCTGGCCCTGCGGGTCGATGAAGAGACTGTAGCGACTGGAGCTGGACACTATGATCGCATTCTCGCTGGAGAACTCGTCGTTGGGCAGCCCGTCCAGCTGCCAGTTCTGTATGGTCACCTCCAGGCCGAGCACCTCCGTGATGGAGTATTTCTTGGAGCAGGGAATCTTCAGGCTCGTCACCTTCTGGAACCAGTCGTTCACGCACTCCGTTCTCGACTGCAGATTGACGGCCGACAGGTAGGCAATGATGCCGCACGACAGCAGCACATCGCCAGGCAGATGGTCGTACAGATCCTGCAGGTCGTCGGCCGCCTTGTTCCAGCGCGACTTCTCACCGCCCAGTCCCCCAATGAGGGCCTCGGCACGCAGCAGCTTGTTGCGACAGTTTTCGGCATGTTCCTCGGTCTTCTTCATCTCCTCGTTGGCCTTGTCCAGCTCAATGTTGAGCAGAGCCACCTTTTCCTCGAGGGCGGCGGCCAGGGCCCGTTTCTCGGCGAGGAAGCTCATGGTGTCGGCGTACTCCTTCTCGGCGCCAGCCAGCTTCGCCTTTTTGGGCGCCACCACTTTGGCCACGTCGTCGTACATGTCCATGGCGATGATCCACTGGCAGAGACCCTTGGCCGCACTCGACGCCTTGGCCACCACCTTGGGATCGAAGTCCTTGTTGGGTATAAACTCCTTGCGGATGCGCTTCATGGTCTCCACCGGAATGTTGTCCTTGTCGAACTCCTTGAGGGCGGGCAGAAAATTCATCTCGCCCAGCAGCCGCTTGCTGGGTCCCCAGAAGTCCATCACCATCTTGCCCGACGACGGATCGGGCACCCGATCCGCCGGAATACCCTTGATCACGCACACCGCCGCCATGACCAGCTTAATGACCAGCGGGGGGTTCTTCATCGACTTGACGAGCGTGATATCGGCGGGCTTCAGTGTGTTGAGGGCTGCCAGGGCATCCTCCAGCACGGGAATGGCCTTGGCCAGATCCTTTTCGCACTCATTCTTCAGCACCTGCGCGGCCACCGCCTGCACGGAGGCCACCTCCTCGTCCCGCTTCACCTGCTCGGCGGCTGCACTGGCCGCCAGCGTCTCCTTGTTGATTTCGAGCATCATTTTGCGCGAGGCCTCCGCCAGGGCCACCAACTTTGGCTGCAGGGCGTTCAGGTCGCGCTGCATAATCGAAATGGCGGCCGCTGCATTGGCCAGCGTGTCCAGCCCGCCGATGTATCGCATTTTGGCGAACATGGTCTCGCTCTGCTTGAGGTCGATGAGCGTCTGAAAGGAGCGGATGAGCTCAATGAAGGAGGCGTTCGTCTGGTAGATGTGGCGCCCCGTCAGCTGGCAGAAGGCACGCGTGGCCCGGGCAGCCGTCGTGTGGAAGTACTGGCAGGTGTCGACAATGGCCATTTTGATCTCCTCCGAGGGCACATTCACGTCCACCAGGGACATTTTGGCAATCATCTGCAGCGCCTCCTCCGGCCAGCTGTCGTACCAGTCGATGGTGCAGCAGTTCACCAGCGACGGATAGAGGCGGACGCGGGTGCGCAGGGCATCGCCGATGGGCGAGAAGCTGAGCACCACGTGCAGCTTCTGCTTGCAGCGGTTCACGAAGAACGAGAATACCTGCAGCGGCGACACGTCAATGTTGCGATTGCCGCCCTGGGCCGCCAGACGCACCATCTCCAGAACCTCCTGCTTCTCGTCGATGGGGAAGATGTTGGGCACCTCGCCCTGATTCAGCAGACAGTCGATGTCCTGCAGGAAGAGCTCCATCTTGATTTGGTTCTCGGTCATCAGGAAGGTGGTGTGCTTGTTCATGCCACCCGCTTCCTTGAGGATCACCTTGATGTCGTCGTGCCAGTCGTTGGGCCCGTAATTCTTGGTGATTTCGGGCTGGAAGAATGACGTCTGCACCATGTTGGTGGCCAGTTTCGTGAGCGACTGGCGACCGGAACCGCCCAGACCGATCAGCAAGGCGCTCGCTCCCTGGATGGAGATGATGCGGCAGATGCGGTTCAGGTGCTGCAGCGCGAAGGTGAACAGGGTGATGTCCATTTTGGAGCGGCGCGTCGAGTTGTAGTCGTCGAGGCTGTCGAGAGCCACCTTCAAGAACACCTCCACGCTGGGCACCTCCTCGTAGCGCCGCTCGTCCGGCACACTGTCCTCGTCAAAGTAGACGCCAAAGAAGACATTGTTGGCTGTCTCCATGCTGAACACCTGCTCGTCGCCCACCTGGACGCAGTACTTGTCGAAGATGTTCTCCACCTTGTCCTTGAAGTTGGCCTTGAGGCACTCGTTCAGCTTGTCGAACATCCACTTGCGATCCGTCTCGTCCACCAGGCGGTCGTAGAAGACACGCATGGCCTCGTGGTACCACACGCGCACGAGCACCTTCTTGTCGTTGACGGACTCCTTGCGCACCAGGGTGCAGCCGGTGACGACGCGCGAGATGTCGCGCAGATTGAAGATGTAGTGGCTCTTGGCCGGAGTGGCCCGAATCTCGGACTGGACGCTCTTGTAGATGCTCTGCGTGGCACTGACAATCTGATTGGTCACCACAAACACGTCCTGGCCGTGGCCGGAGCGCCGCAAGCCGCATAGTGCCACGTTCAGGAAGATGCGGAACATGCTGTCGTCGCTGAACGTGTTCAACGAGAACACATTGAAGTGATTCAGGAAGCGGGCATAGACGTCCTGGCGACTGCCGCCCGGCAGGCCGCACGCTGCAATTATCAGGACATCGTTGATATACAGCTTGGAGGCGTCCTTCAGGTCGTACACGTGCCCGTAGTCAAAGTACTGGCGCAGCAGCTCCAGCGGCGGCTGTGCCCCGTACACCTCCTTCACGGGCATGTTCATGTCATCGACAAAGAGGACGCTCTGCATGCCCTTGGGGGGACCGTAGATGCCGCGCTTCCACTTCTGCAGCTTCGAAATGAGCAGATCCTGGCACTGGTTGGCCGTTATCATCACCGTGAAGGTGATGAAGCCCGTCTCGTACTCCTCCTGGTTCAGCTTGTTCATCAGGTAATTCTGCACGTAGACGCTCTTGCCGGTGCCCGTGGGCCCCACCAGCAGCATTCGCTTCTTGTGCTTCACGTGCATCTTGAGCAGATGCACGTAGCGGGCCGTGTCCACCGTCGGCACAATGACGCCCGTCTTTGTCTCCTCCACATCCATGCGCTTGGCCAGCTCCGGCCAGTAGCGCCACGTTCCGCGCTGCTTGAACACGTACACGTACTCCACGATCAGGCCCTCCACGGGCGGAGTCACCTCCATTTTGCCCAGCGCCTCGGGTGGGTGTGCCTCCTCGCCGTCATAGATCTGCAAAGAACGGCAGTCAATTTGTATATGAAAGAAGGGGGAACTTTGAGAGCTGCGACTCTGCTCTTGCACCCGTACTCAGTCAGTGAGCTTATGTGGAATGTGGAATTTTGAAATATTCTATCAGTTTACATCTTCTCTGCCATCTACATCTACATTTTAGAAGATTCTACATCACTTCTCGCACCCATGATGCACACATACAGTCGTCGGCTGCCGCTGTTTGCATACAAGAGAGCAGCTGGCTCTCTCTCTCTCTGGCTTTTAAGCAAAATTTCAAGAGAGCCCGGAACCAACTGCAAAATTGCAGTGCCGAAATTTCGGATGGCGTTACGCATCTTATTGTTATATCGAGTCCATATCGACTCGGATACATCCACTTTGAGCACTTCGAGTACGGGTATAAAAGCCTGTAGGACACTGTAGGAAAGTGTTAGTCAACGCCTTACATACCTTTCGCAAAAATGCATCAAACTTGTCCCGCGACGCCGTGTCCAGAATCCGCCCACGCCCCAGACCAGGGCAAACAGAATGGCGGCCTGGAAGTAGCCGACGAGGTACTTCTGGTAATCCTCTGGGTTCTCTTCGATGGCCTCGTCCAGCAGCATGTCTATCAGGTCAAAGGTGGTCAGCATGCAGTTGAACTCGCCCGAGCGGACAAACTGACTGCAATTGCGCCGGATAAATGTCTGGCATTGTGGCAGGAGCCACTGCAGCATAGCCGTCACGTACTCGACGCCCTCGTCGTCGGCCCAGCGGGGATCGGCCTTCTTGAGCCAGCTGTTGGCAAAGGCACGCCAGCCCAGGGTCGAGGGCTCCATGTAAATCATGCCGCAACGGGAGACGGTGGCTGGCGAGGCCTGCGCCAGATCCATAACCTCAAAAATCATGGACATTTCGTGGGACATGGTAATCACCTCGCCGCTGGTCAGGCACAGCTTTTTGTTGTCATCCAGCACCGTGTTCATGTTCTCAATCCACACAGCATCCACGGGCCCGTCGAAGATCACCCACTTGCGGTCCGGCGTGGGTGTCATGGCAAACTCGCGGAATATCTTGGCCACCAGGCCGTCGGTCCACTCGTAGGATATGGGATCGAAGGAGCCGTACAGTTGGTTCATGGTGATCGACTTGGGATTCATGATGCCCATCAGCACGTGCTGGAAGTAGCTGCTCTTGCCCGGTGCCTTGATCTTCAGCGCAGACATGACCTTGGACAGAACTTGCAGCGTCTTCGATTTGCCCGCCAGCGGTTCGCCCACCAACATGAAGCCGTGCCGCACAATGATCATCTCGTACGTCTGGATCACCTTGGTGAGGAATGATGGTGCCGGCTCCAGCACCTCCTCCTGGCAGACGCGCTTGAACTCCGTCTCGAAGAGACTGTAGTCGATGTGCGGCAGACTGATGCCCGGGAAGATGTCCGATATGATGCCCTCGAAGAGCGGCACGTCGAACGACAGGAACTTGGGCAGATTCACGTCAATCAGGCTGCGCAGCAGCAGAATGTCCTCCAGCTCGTCCGGATACTGTTTCTTGATGTTGCCGCACGCGGAGAGCACCGTCTTCACCGCCCGCATGCCGTAGTCGTAGTGATTCTGGCTGGACAGCTGCTCCGAACACAGCCGGTAGGTGGTCACAATCTTGACAGCGAGCTTGCGGGCGTCCACGAATCCGTACGAGTAGAGGGAAATCTCACCAATCATGGCGTAGTCGGGCACCATCATGGCCACGGACCGGAACAGCACCTTCAGATTGTCGGGCAACTCGGAGCGACCCGCGTAGCCGGGATTCATGGTGATGCAGACGTAGACGGCCGGATTGAGCATCAGCTCGGTGCCCTCGAACATGAATTTGCTGACATTCGCACGCACCGCCTGTATGATGAGCAAAATCTGTTGGGCCACCACCGACAGCACCTCCAGCTCAATGCGATTGAACTCGTCGAAGCAGGCCCAGGCCCCGCACGAGGCCAGGCCCTTGAAGAACTTGCCCATCGCCTTGTAGTCCAGTCCGTCGGAGCAGTTGAAGACCTTGCACTGCACGGCCAGCGCTTTGGCCAGGTCCTTGGTGGTTTCCGTCTTGCCGGTGCCCGCCGGCCCCTCTGGGGCGCCGTTCAGATGCAGCTGGTAGGCGCCCACCAGGGTGCGGTAGCAGCGATCCGTGAGCGGGGTGATCACCAGACGGTCCGAGTTGCCCAGATACTCGTTGGCAAAGGGCACGGTGGCGTTTATGATCCGCACCAGAGTCTTCTCGTCCTCCCAGTAGTAGCGCATCTGGGCGAGCCACTGGAAGTCGTATTCGCTGTTGATTTTCAGCCGAATCAGCTCCTCGGTGACATCCTTGGCGTGCACATCGATGACGATCAGGGACTTGATGGTGATCCTGTTCAGATTACTAATTGCGGGCGAACGCACCAGGGCCACAATGTCGTGCAGCTCCTTGGACAGCTCCTGGAAGAAGTTTGACATTACGGCCTGATTGGTGCCGAAGCTGCGACGCAGGCAGCCGTGCATTTTGGCGGCCCAGTAGACCTGCGAGATGGCCAGCACCACCATCTGGGGCCACTCCAGCACCCACTCGTGTCGCTTCACCTTGGGATAGTGGCCGAAGGAGAGCTCGTTCTGGTTGCGCACCGCCTTCAGCATCTCGTCCTCCACGCCTATGAGCCACTTTTCGACACTGCCGCCGGCGGCCACCGTGGAGACAGGCTCAATGAACTCGATGTACTCCTTGTCGCTGCTAATCATGGCCAGGACATTCTTGCTCGCGTCAAACTCCAGGCTGTTGATGCCCTCGAAGCACTTGCTGAGATGCGGCAGCACGCGCAGCGGATCCTTTGTCTCCGAGAGGATCTCCAGCATCTCGTCGTTGGCCAGAAAGAAGAAGCGCGGGAAGAACAGACGCTTCTTCTCGAGGTAATTGCTGACGCCCGTGGATATATCCTCGAGCAGTTCGTTGGCCTTCTGCAGGGACTCCAGCAGTCCGGACACGGGCGCCGTCTCCATCACCAGCGGCTGGCGCATCACCAGGCCCATGTTGCGGGAGTATGTCTGCTCCACAATGGTGAAGAGGCGACCCTCCTCCGGCATCTGGGCCACGATATCCTTGGATGAGAAAATGGGCAGCAGATAGAGGTAGTTGGCCTGCACCTTGCCCCACTGGTCGAGCGTCTCGTTGACTCGCATTATCTTCTCGTACCAGGCGCGCACCTCCTCCTCGCAGGGCTTCATGAACGCGGAGCCGCGCATCGTCAGCGTCTTGAGGATGTGGTCGTCCAGCAGCGCCTGAATGTCGTCCAGGCTGTTGAGGATCGTCACACCCGTCTCCTTGTAGGGGCCCGTGGGGAAGACTTTGTTCTCCCACTCCTTGATCATAGCCTGAAGGGCGTTCCACAGCTGCAGCTCCTTGTTGGCACTGATGCTGATGATCTCGAACTGATCCAGAATGCTATCCAGCCCAGAGTTGAGGATCTTCCTCAGTGTAGTGCCCGCATCCGGTGTGACATCGAAGCCGGCAATCTCGGACATTTCCTTCCAGTGGCGCTTCCTCAGTGCCGGATTGCACATGATGTTCACCACAAAGACCCCGGTGGTGAAGTCTTTGATCGACTGAATCATCGAAGTGCACAGCCGCAAGGGCACTGGATGCTTCGCTGGATCGGGATCCTCCGTTTGACCCTGGAATGACGAGAATTAGCGATGCTTTAGCACAGCGATGCGGCTTGTTGCCACCCACCTTGAATTTGCACACGGGATTGTCGATGAGATCCTGTTTGATCTTGACGCGATAGTATTTCTGGTTCTTCTGGAACTCCTTCAGATAATTGTCCGTTGTCGATTCCACAAACTTGGGCTCCAAATACTCAAAGGGTCCATCCTGCCACACGTTCAAGTAGCGCTGCCAGTCAATGCAACATCTGTGGGTATCAAAATGGAGCATTATCAGCGAAAATCTGTCATGTGGCGATGGATGGGGCGGATGGGTACTCACTTCATTATCTCGGCAAATGGATAGACAAAGGACTTGATCACCTCCAGCGTGGGATATTCGGTTTGGGCCACTTTGAAGAGCTTCTCCTCCTTGTTGATCCACGCGACATAGTCATCGAAGGTCTTCAGCTGATCGATAAAGTTTTGCAGGATTATGTAGCTGTCGCGGAACTTGTCCGGTCGGCTCATGTCATCGATGATGGCCAGCTTGGGCAGCATTTCCTCAATGTCGGCGTTCAGCTTCTTCACCACCTCCTGCAGATGCTCCTCAAAGAGGAACTTGAACTGCTCCTGCTGCGAGGCATTGTACTCGCATATCTCGTTGATGTCCTTGATCCAGTTGATGGTCTTGATGGTCAAATCGAAGTGGTACTTGGACATTTCAGTCAGCTCCACAATGTTGGTGCCCACCTGCAGGCAGTACTGGATGCGATCCGTCAGCTCGGCCAGCTTCACCGTCTTCACGTGGATCATGTAGTCGGCGCTCTCCAGCAGCTCCTCCGTGGACTTGGGTATCTCGAGGGCGCGGTATTTAATCTTCTCAAACTCCTCGCAAATCTCCTCCTCAGCCTTGATGTGCTCCCGTATAATGATGACGGTGATCTCGGCTATCAGATTCTCGGCCAGGTTGCGCAGGCCCTGGATCGCCGGCTCGTTGTGGATGACGGCCATTACAAAGAACTCGGTCGCTGGCTCGCTGCGCAACATATTGATAAACTCGTAGTAGACGTCGATGCGGGCAAAGTACTCCTCGAACGCGTGCGGCTCGGCCAGAAAGAGGTTGAGAGCCTCGCGCTCCTCCCACGAGAACAGGGCGTCGTATTTGCTTCTAAATTTCTCAATGTAGTCTGTGACCTCGCCCAATGTGGCAATTATAATCTTCTGAACCTTGTCAATGACATCCTTCAGCGAGTTGTCGTTCATCTCGATCTTGAGGTAGTCACTGACCTTGGCGTACGCCGCCATGGTGGTGAGGGTCTCCACCTGCGGCTGCAGCGACTCCATCCGATAGCCGACCATCGAGATTTCCGTGGCGATCTCAGCAAAGGTGCGCAGGATGCTCCACAGGCTGGGCCGCGTGTCCAGTTCGCCCGAGAGCTCTGTCCACTCCAACGACATGCGGAACATGGGCATCGTACGCGGATTGCTGCAGATGCGAAACATTTCGATGAACGTTCGCATCTTCATGTTGTTGAGCTCCCGATTCATCAGTCCCTCCAGGCCGCTCCAGGCGCGCTTCCACAGGGCCGGCGGCATCACCCGCTTGCGCAGCATCTTGCGCAGCACAATCACCAGCTTGGGATACCAGGTCCACCGCAGGAACGTGTTCACCTTGTCCAGCTGGTTCTGGATGTACTTGCGGTAGAACTTGTACGAGAGCGCTTCGCGTCCGCCCAGGCCCATCTGCTGCTGCTGGGCGCCCGTGGCGCTTATGTACTTGAAGATGCAGACCACGTCTGGCAGATCCGACACCGAAATGCTCAGCACGGCGCGCATGGGCAGCTGCAGGATGAGCAGCTTCAGGCCAATCTTGCGGCGGTTCTCCAGGTAAACGCTGTAGTTGGCCGTGCGACCGGGACGCTTGAAGTGAAAGTCCGCGTGGGGCAGATCAAAGCTGGATGGATCCTCGTCAGAGAACTCGGGATGGCGCAGTATGTTCTTCATGCTGTAGATCTTCATCAGCCGATTGTACTCCTCATGCACATCCTTCATGTACGTGTCCACCAGCTCCGGGTATCTGTTCCGCAATCGTTCCGAGGCGAAGCTCAATATCTTCGCCTCCGTCTTGCGCAGCATTGGCGGCACGATTATCTTGCGCACCTCGCGCCGCAGATTATCCACGTAGTGGGACTGGGGCAGCGGCCGGATGTCCGGCTCTGGTGGCCAGTGCTGGCGGGCAATTCTCACCTTGACGTCAGCCGCCTTCTGCTTGAGGAACTGATAGTGTCGACGCTCGTGCACGTCCGAGATGTGGAACTTGAGCAGGGGATTCTTCATGTACGGCTCATTGTCGTATTTGCTGGTGTCCGAGGGCGGCCGGTGCATCCGGCTCAGCTTGCGACTGAACATTTTGCCAGATCTTTGTTACAATCGTATCCAAAATTTAATGCGGTGTTTTCCACTCTCAATGCCTGACAACTTTTCGTATTCTGTTTTATAGTTGTTGCCCAGGCAACATGTTGTGTTTGTTTGTTTAGGAGTTTCCTTTTTATTTCTGCCTGACTTTTGAGCTGGGCTCCAGGCTCTCTTGACGTTTTGTACACATACATATATACGTAATTGCATGTTTCCTCCAGTACCGTAACCAGTGCAGCCAACTTTTCATCAGGACAACAGCCGTTGAACAAAAGACAACAAAAATCTGCAAAATGTCAGAATTAAAGCGCTTTAAAAATCGATGTTTATGGGTTCACTAATTTAGTGTTTTTACAGTATTAGCTCCATTAACTAATCTTTAAATAAATATATATTATTAAGAAATTAAAAATGAATAAAGAGAATATAATTTTTTTATTTTCCGATCAGTCAATAGCAAAGATGCACTTCAAGATTTGATTTTTAGATTTCGCTGCTTCCCAAAACCTTTCTTCATATGGCAATTTAAATTTAACTGTTTAAGTTACATATGTATGTATATATTCGGGATCTCCTCGAGCCATGGCCTCCACCGATCTGGGCATAAATGTAAGCAGATCCCCAAACTAGCATCCTTCCTGCCATCAAAAGTTTGGACTATGAAACGTATAATGAGTTCATTCCTCCCTTCGGCAATCTGCCTGTCCTGCCACAGCCTGCTATTTCCCATAAATAAGGCCCCCGGCATTTGGGGACGGGAAAAAATATGAAAAGGCCCACAACACACAACCTCCTAGCGAGTGTGTGTGGTGTGCCTATCTCTGTGTGTGTGCGTGTAGAAAGCCGCCAGGATAAACCGAAAAACGTTGACAGCCGTTCAACGTACACGTTTTCCTGCAGACCTGTTCGTTTGACTTGTTTGATGGTTTTACGAGTGTCAAAACTTGACAGCTTAATAGACATTTTTATGGCAGGCAATCGCATTTTCATTGTTATTGGGGTGGGAGATACACAGGACAGAGAGAGCACGCCTACAAACACAAACATACATACGTAGACATACGTAGACACCAACAACAGTTGGTGCTGCCCCACCGAAAGCAAGGGATGGATGCTGTAAGCCCCGCCGCTAACGGCGAAAAAGCCTTTGCAAGCACACACACAGACACCCCCAATTCGTATAGAAATATGTACGTATGTATGCATGTATATTATATCCTACGCACAAGCAGACCCTCCCCAACAACAACAAGCAACGGGCCGTTTTGTTTGTTTACCGTTATTTCGTATCGTATTTTCTCTCTTTCAGCTGCGCGACATCTTTCTGTTCCTTCTGTGCACCTGTTCGCATGTTGTTTTTTGTTATAGTTGTATGTGTGTACGTGAGCCGACAACTTTGTCCAAAGAGGGGATGGGATGGAATGGGTGCTTTGCGTTTGCTTTGGTCCCGTTACTTTGTCTAGTGGTTAGTGGTGGCCTGCCCAATACAATCGGCAGTTCAATTTAAAACGGTTGCAGTTTACAGGTACATACGGGTAATAAATCTTTTGTTCGATTTGTATCCAAGTTAAGATTGCGAAAATGTTCTTTATTTATTGATTGATCGTTATCAATTCGATTGAAAATACATTACAGATACAGAGATTAACAACTTTTTAGCAACAAGAATGACAATATTTATTACATAACATCTCGTCAATTGCAAATACAATACAATATTCTAAAACACCCAATATTCTTCATCAGTTCAAAAGCCTCAAGTTAATGCAGATCTCCGACTCCGAAATACGGTTACGGCATGAGATAGTATCAGCAGGGGATATAGATAGGATCGGTGCATATAGGAATAGACGTCCCCTGTCGGCCGGCAGCTGGGCACTGCACTGGATACAGTTTACCATAAAGCGCATTATACAATAGCTATACAATCTGAATACGTATACAATATACATAAATACAAAACATACGAGTAGATGAGCGTTCTCTTCCTTTCCAATAATAGAATTCGTATCAAAGAAATTGCACACATTTGATTTCGCCAATATTTTAGTTGTGTTGTTGTAGTTCTCTTGGTACATGCGTTTAAGCGTTTCCATATATCATATACATACATATAGTTACGTATGTATAATATGTAATTATTGTTTAGCCACATACCACGATACCTCGTCGTAGGTGTATTAGTACGCGGTAAATATTTATATTAAACAGTACTCGTATATAGCTTAGGGGCAACATAACAATTGCAGTAATGATTGATTTTAGTTCTTTGTGGTTGGGTTTCATTGGTCGTTAGGGGTTAACATCGACGACGGCCCACTTGTTATCTCTCGAACTGCAGCACATAGTCCTTCAGGGGGCCGGGCAGGTTCAAGCGATTGACATTTGGGGCCAGTTTGCGGTTCAGTGCCTCGTAGATGGCCCAGCGGGCCAGTTGCTTGAGGCTGCGCGGCTTGCGGTAGAGCGTGGATATCAGCGCAATCAGTTGCTCGGTCTTCTTGCTGGGAACTTGGGCAACGTAGAAGTTGTGCAGCGACTTGAGGCAATTGTAGAGCGGCTCGTGCTCCATGGTCAGGTAAAAGAGGTGGATGATGCGCGTAAAATTCAAATGCGGATCGTTGAGTATAAATTCCTTCTTCGTTATCAGTATAATATAGTAGAAAAGCAGATATCGAGAGTTTGTGCGGAAAGAGTTGCGGAACGTGTTATCGCCCCCCAAAGCAGCGGCGGCCCCACCGCCGCCCAGGGCCTCGCCATAGCTGGCTATTTCGCTCGAGAAGATCGCTATACCCGGCGTGGTCTTGCTGCTCAGCACAATATTGGGATCGGCCCCGTACTGAATGAGCGTCAGCGTCAGTTCATGTATGCACTCCATGTCGTGGCAAGTGCGCACATTCTGCACCATATCCATGACAGCCTGCAGAATGTGCTGATATGTCTTGTTGCAGTCCAGGCCATGCTGCAGCAGCAGCAGCAGAATGTTCTTGATAAAGTCAAAGTTTGTGCGCTTCTGTGCATCACAATTGAGGGTAAAGTTCTCGCTAACCGTGAACACGAGTACGTGCAGCGGCTTCAGATTGGCGCGATACGAACAGTTCGGGTTCGCCCCATGCTGCAGCAAAATGCGGATGCAGTTCAGATAGCAGACCTAAAACGACACGACTGATTATACTCTCTGGCAGGATTTACCTTTGCTTGGACTCACCTTCATTGAATGCGTAAAATGGTGAAGATGGTCCTTGTTGATCAGCGGCACCAACAGTACCATTATGGGCACGGACCCATCCCGGCCCACAATGTTTGGATCACCTGCAAGAGTATGTCCAGTATACCCACAATGTCCCAGAAACGATTCAATGCATGGTGCCCTTACCATCCTCCTTGATGAGCATGTTGAGCAGCTCGTAGCAGACCTCCCAGTCGCGCAGGTGGCGAAACACACAGGCCATGGCACTGTTGCCCGCCTGATTGATGGACTGTTTGGCTCCGTTCTGCAGCAGGAACCGCACCAAATACAAAACATCCCACTTGCTCCATTTGTCGTAGCCGTAACGAGCCTCCTCCAAAGCATAGCGCACGATGAGTGCATGCAGCGGCGTATTCCCCAGCGAGTCGGGGGCATTGATCAGCTCCTTGCAGCCGCGTTCCAATAGGATGCGTAGAGTGGCCAGCGTATCCTCGGCAGGCTTACGAGCAGCAAATATAACTATAGCATGGGGAATTTCGTTCGTTTCGCTTTAATTACATTCGGCCATCACGATGAGGGATTAATTCTAGAACTCACCGACATGCAGCAAAGTCATTTGCTGGGTACAGGTACGAACTGTGGTCACGGCCCCCTGCTGTATGAGCAGCTCGAGGAAGCGGCCATCGTGCAGCACAGCATGGTGTATCGGATAGTACTCATCCATGATGAGATTTATCTCTTCGGATCGCGTCAGCACCAGCTGCTGGACACAATTCCATGCACCGCGTTCGCAGGCCAAATGCAAGAGGGGCTTTTTAACGCGAAACGGTATCCAAGGCTCCTCCATCTTCTGTGTGAGTAGGCTCAGGACATTGTACTGGTCACCGTCGATCGCATAGCATAGAGCATTTTGCAGCTTGTTGTTCAATCGCTCGCTGACGTCGTCCACATTGTTGTGCCACTTGCCGCTTTCCTCGCAGTTGTGCGTGTGGGCGCCGGGGAAACACATCCGGGAATCCACGTCAATACGGCCACCGTGCCGCAGGAGAAGTTCCACACACTCCTCGTACCCTCGGAGCGTAGCAATGTGCAGCGGCAGGGAGCAGGGGGAACGGTTCACATCGGGCCGATGGCGGTGCAGCAGCCACTTGGTGAGATCAATGTGATTGAGGCCGACACTGCGCTGAAGGATGTTGTATCCGCAATCGTCGTGTATGACCAGGATATTCTCGTTCTTCGGTATCTGGATGAGGAGGCTTTCGAGTGTTTGTAGTGAGATTTTCGGATTGGCACGCAGAATTTCGAACAGCGTCTGGATCTTCTCCTCCGTTGCCTTCGACACTTTGTGGCCATCTCGATGTGAAAGCAGTGCCGACCCAGAACGGAACACTTGGCTCACGGAGCCACCCATGTCGCCTCACTGGCTGGCGTCTCGCTCTTCAACCCAGCTGAAACCACACTTTCATGCTTCACCGTCCTGCGACGCAGTTCTTGTTGTGGCCTGCCTGCTGTGGAGAACAATAAACAACAATATGCGTACCAGTCCAGTCCCCCCCCAAGTCGTAAAAATCAATACGCTCTGTTAAACATTCGCCCAAATCAGCACAGGACACTGAACAGGAGGCATGAGGCACTCCATTCACGCTATCACATTGTTCCACATCTCTTTTGTGCAGTGATTTACTAAATGCATTGCATTAAGACGTCCAAAACTCTTTTTTTCCAAATCACAATACACTTTTTCGCTAAATTTCGGTTGTGCTCTTCTTCTTCTTTCGATAAATGCAAAACTAGCAACTGTGTGTGTATAACGGATAACAGCTGAGCCCCGATATGTATCGAAAAGCAGCTAAAAACAACAAACAAAAATATTGCGCCAAATTTGCCAACCAAACTCGTTTCGTTGTTTATCACCACAAGAATATATCCATAAAAACGTGAACAATGACTCTTCGGTTGGAGAGCACCTACGAGAACTTAAGCAGCCAATATCGGCTGAAGGAATACGATTACCAGAAGCAGTTCTGTCACCTGTACGCCCACCGGCTGGCCGAGATGACGCGCCTGCTGACGCCGCTTGTCCAGAAGAAGTGGGGAAAAACAGAGACCATTATGAAGCTATGCGAGCTGCGCGGCGAACAGGATGTCCACTGCATCTTGATTGGCACCATTTACAAGCACCAGGCGCACAGGCCCAGTATCCTGAGGGACATATCCGAGGAGAATCAATTGGCACCCCAGCCGCAGCGACAGAATTACTCGGAGCCCGAAGACAAGGTGATACTGGAGGATGAACTGCAGCGGGTTCGTTTACAGGGTAAGACGCTGGAGACCCAACTCATGGCCACCGGCATTGTTTGCGCCGTACTGGGCGGCACCGATAGCGAAGGCTTCTTTAACGTCGAGGATATAATGTACTATGAGAGTGGGCCACAGAAGCCACTGCCAAACAAACGCAACCGTATGCTGGTGCTCGTATCTGGCTTGGATCAGGTGCAGGCCCACACCTATGTAGAGGCCCTAAACCTCTTTCAGTACTGGCTAAGCGGCAGCCTGGGCAACGGGAAAGATGCTAAATCTTTGGTCCGATTGATCATAGCCGGAAACTCGGTGCGCGGCAGTGCGATGGCGCATGTTCCGACCCTGCAGGTGGCACGCACTCAAGCCAACGACAACGACACTGTCCAGGCGGTCACCCAGCTGGACAGTTGGTTCGCCTCGTGGGCGCAATGCATGCCCATCGATGTGATGCCGGGCGCTTACGATCCGGCCAACTTTATGCTGCCCCAACAGCCGTTCCACAAGTGCATGTTCCCCCAAGCGGCACAGCTCTCGTCGTTCCAGGCCGTCACAAATCCCTACAACTGTCGCCTGGATGATGCTCTCATTGTGGGCACTGCAGGTCAGAATGTGGCAGATCTCCTACGCAGCACGTCGATTGACTCTTCTCTGGAGGCCCTGCGCTGCACTCTTACATGGGGCCATGTGGCGCCCACAGCTCCAGACACTCTGGCCTGCTATCCGTACATCGAGAGCGATCCATTCATCATGCGCGAGTGTCCCCACGTGTACTTTGCAGGCAACTGCGAGTCCTTCGAGACGGCACTTCATGTTACCGCCGACGGGAAACGCACCTGTCTGGTGTGCGTGCCCAGCTTTAGCAAGACGAAGAGCGTCGCCGTGGTGGATTTGGACACGCTCTCCTGTCGCCAGATAAACTTTAGCGTAGAATCTGAATGAAATTTAAAGTCATGTGGAAGTAAATTGAGTTTTGTAAAGATAAAGAGTTTTGTTTGTTTTATTCGCTATTCATTAGTGCACAACGGGCCCCAGGGGCTCTCCTCGAATGTTGGCGAGGTCCAGGCGGGAGTCGATGCTCTCGTCAATCAGTCCAATTACAGCAATGTTGTCGCCCCGGATAATGTGCAGCCCCAGCACAATCTGCTCTATGCCGGACGACGTTGAGAAAACCCTCTCATGGCACTCGTCGATGATGATGTTGATGGTCTGGTCGAATCCCTTCAGTGTCCCGATGAAGTTTCGTCCATCCGCAGTGATTATGGACACGCTGTGGTTGATATAGGACTCCAAGCCGGACATCTTTTGATTTATTTGTGAGAAAAAAGTACAAACACAAATCAAGATTCGGCAAACGCTGGCGACGCGCTCTCCGATACCGATAACGATTGGTGTCCAATGCAACTCGCGAACATCTGTTCGCCCGCTGCTCATGTAATCGGGTGCTCTCTTTGGATTTTTTTCCATAAACTTTTTTAATTAAAAACTTAACTATGCTGCGACGCTTTGCGCAGGTGGGATCCAGGCAAGTGATGCGCGCCCAGTCCACAGCAGCCGCCCAGGAGAAGTGGGATCTTTACGCCGGCGTTCTCGTGGAACGACTGCCCGTCGTCTCCAAGTCACTCAGCCCCGTGGAGCGGCAGTTTCAGGACTTGCTGTGGCGTGTCGAGTACGAGAACAGCCTAAAGTCCGACCATGAGCTCAAGAACGAACGGGAATTGGTCCAGGCTGAGCTCATCAAGCAGGGAAAAGTGCAAGTGGATCTGGACGAAAGCATGACCAAGCAGACGGCCCAAGATTTGAAAGATGCGTACGTCGAGGAGCTGAAGAAATTCCAATTCGGCTCCCGCTCGACGCCCGACGATGCGGCCAACAAGACCAGCTCCACAGACCGCTGTCTGGAGGACACGCTCTATTTGCTGGTGCAACAGAAGCTGGGCCCGCAGCAGCACATGATTCTGCCGCAGGGCAAGCGCAAAGACGGTGAGTCCATGCGCCAGACGGCGGAGCGTGTGCTACGCGAACAGTGTGGCAGCGAGCTGCAGGTGCTCTTCTACGGCAACGCACCCGTGGGCTTTCACAAGTACAAGTACCCCAGCAATCAGCGTGCTGAGAGCGTCGGGGCCAAGGTATTCTTCTATCGCGCCTCCCTCCGCACCGGCCAAGTGGGTGACAAGAAGACGCCGAGCCCCAAATACGAGTGGCTGCCCAAGGGTGCCCTGGACGGGAAGCTAACGAATGCCGCCTACGCGGATAGCATAAAGAAGTTTTTGTTATAATTGTAAATGTTAATCTGTTTTGTAAAGAATAAATGGGAACCCCCAAAGGTAATTGTGTGCTTACATTCTGAATTGGAGAAGGAAACTTCATTATCTTTAACATTTATAGACATGCAGCAATATATTTATTTGCAATTCACGAATTGTAAACATATATGTGTTCAATACAGAGGCAATATTTATTGTTTGTTAAGCATTTCTTTTTGTTGTTTATTTTTTATAAAATTGCATTTGCTCAAGAGATTTTTCTTCTACTTTCGTTTCGAATACACGTAGAAACTGGACAAAGTAAAACGGGAAAAAGGCTGGATTATTTATGTAATGTGTATTTTGATTTGGATAGCAAGAGAGTATCTTAAACGTTTTGATATTTCGATTACAGACATTTGACGACACGACTATAGAAAGTGTATAATGCTCGTTAACTGGAAGCAAAGCGTTTTATAGCGCTTCATATGCATATCGTAGATCGGTTAGTTTCAATACAGCGTAATTATTATTTCCGGCGGTCTGGTGCAATCCTCAAACTGAAATGTTCAAATTTAAGATACTTGGTACGGGTGGAGAGGGGGCTGGGCTTGGTGGTAAAAGATACTAAATGCAAAAAACTTCAAACGGGTTTATAGTCATTGTAAATTGATAAATATGTATTGTATGTATTGCAGGCAGGGGTGTGCTATTACTGTTGATTTTAGGTTCATTGTGGCATAATTTCTTAAATAAGCTTTTAAATTGGTTTCGACTTAGAGACTAAAATTATCGAAAATAATTGTGTAAATATATAATTTATGTTTTTTGTTGTTTTTAGATTGTAAGACATATTCTCAGGCGCCACTGAACAAGACCGCAAAGCCCTCTTAGTTCTGGAATAGCGTTCGTGTGAAATCGATATAGTCCAGAGCATCCTTGATGGGCTGGCCGGAGCGCGGTTCCGAGAAGGGCTTCATCCGCTGCACACAGTAGTCCGCCATGTCCTTGGTGAGGTTCTGTAAGGCCGCAAAAAATCAGATGAGACAAGGGACCAGGGAGAGTGCTGACAGAAAAAAACTTACGCAGTAGAGCTCCTCCTTGGTGACGTAGGGGCGGTCGGCGGCAGTGATGGCGCGGAAGGCATTCTCGATTTCTTCGTAGGATTGAACATTCTCCGTTTCCTTGGAAATCATGAACGCAATGTACTCCTGCAGGGATACGTAGCCATCGCGATTGGGATCGACCACATCGACAATGGCCTCAAACTCCGGGTCGGGCTGTCCCTCCTCAACCATGGGCAGATCGTAGCCGAGGGCGCGCAGGCATGACTTGAACTCCTGGTGGTTTAGCTTTCCGCTCTTGTCCTTGTCAAAGTGCTTGAACATCATCGAGAACTCCTTGAGCGAGTCCTCGGAGACACCCGAGTGATTGCGTGCCTGGATCTGTTGCTCCAAGTTATGCTGCATTCGCATCGACAGCTGATCCAATTGATCCCATTGCTGGGCCAGACCGACTGTCGAGTGTTCCGTGTAGCGATTGTCCAAGATCAAATGCTCCTCTAGCAGGGCGCCCAGCTCCTCAATCTTCTTCAGATCGACACGACGTGCGCGCACCTCTGTGGCCTTGACGCGAAGCGCCTCCAGTTGCTGTTCGAGGGAACCAGAGCCTTCCATCATCGATGTTCTGTGCGTGTGCATGTGGATTGGAGTGGAGTTGGTTGAGAGGTTTGCAAAAATAAAAAAGCATTCGTTAGAAGAGCACGACAAAAGATCAGCGGCGATTAGATCGAGTTTAGTTCTCAAAAGAAATCAGAACGTTACAATGATATAGTATATTATAATGCATAATAAAAGCAAATCTTGTTAGAGGTCTGTTATGGGGCAGCGAATAAGTTCTTGTTGTTGTATTGTGGGGGCTCTCACAACTAATTTGTCGTCCCTTCATGTTCATATTTACAGGTGTCTGAATTTTGTTCATTTTAATGGGAATTCACTAATATCGGAGCAGAGGTTAGTGTAGTTTTAGAATCATATAAATTGTTTTCGTTTCTTTTCATTTTTGGTTCATTGAATTCAGCAACTAATAAGGACAAATAGTCGTCTAATGGCCTAATAAAAAGCGAGTGAAAAATAAGAAAAGCGCCAACGGAATGTCCAAGTTTGTATTTTGAATTTAAAAAAAAAACTACTAAACGCTTCGTATTTTAAAGAAAAAAAATATATCGTAATTATTTAAATTTCTACATATGAGATTCTGTACCGCTAAAAACTTATTTATTTATTATTTATGTATTGCATTTATTAATATTTTGTCACATGCTCAAGAATTAATTTTCAAATAATTTTGAAACGAATTTTGGAATAAATTTCAAGTGTGACCATCAAAACAAAAGCAGAATCGCAAACAGCTGATCATCGGCCTGTAGTCGGCACTAAAACTAAACTGTTAAATTTTCAAAACTATTATTGCCGCTGCTGCTGTTGTTGTTGCTGCCACCGCTGCTCGATCTTAGTTAGAGAATATTTACAAAGAGCGCGGGCACGAGGCACAAAAGCAAAAGTTATTTCCCACAGAGGAGAGGCAGAGGCGCGCTTGGTTAGGTTAGGTTGGAGGCGCAGCTGTTAGGAGTGCAGAGGCCTTTGCACCAGCCTCTGGGCCCCTCAAACAAACGAACGAACGAGTACAACAAATCAAATTAAAATTCACAAATAAAAACAGTTTGAAACGCAGAAACAAGACACAAAAGACGCCACGCCACCGCCTTCTTAATTACCCTTCACGGTTAAAACCCAGCATATAATATCTAGAAAAATAGAATTGAACGTTTCAGTTACGCTTTTCATGGTTCGAACGGATTCAGAGACCACCAAGAGGTTTTTTTTCATTGAAATAGATTCAATGTGCGTGTGTGTGGAGGGGGGTGGGGAAATGGTGGATTGGGGGGTACCATTGATCAACGCACACAATCTCGCACAGCGGAGTGTGCGGTGTGTGGTGGTGGTGGTCACTCACCTTGTTTCTGTCAGCCATTGGTGGAAGAGGTTGGCATGCTTGGCAAACTCCTTGCGCAGCTTGTCGTTCTCCTCCTGGCGCTTGGCCTCCTTGGCAAGTTCCCCATCGCGTTCCTCTATGATCTTTTGCAGGTTACGCCAGGTCTCCTCAAGAGCTTCCATGGTGAACCAGGTGTATGGATTCGGTCCAACATTAAAGCTCTTGATCTTCTGGTCGAGTGCTGCCAATGCCTTAAAGTCAGCTTCGGCCGAGGACAGAGACGCTTGGAATTGTGCGTGGGCGTCGCGCAACGCGCGTATTTCTTCGATCGAATTGCAGCGAACAGGATCTGTGAGATCTTCTTCGGCATTTTCGAACCAAGAATTGAAGGCCGAAGCTTTCTTGGCAAATGTCAAGTAGAGTTCCTCGATTTGGCGGAACTGCTCCTGCATGGCCAACAGTCGCTGCTTGCGCGTATCCGACGCATCGCGCAGACTCTGCCAGCGGGCAATCACATCCCCGTGACGCTTCAGTATGGCCGGCGATTGGGCGTGATTGGCATTGATCAGTTGGTCCTTCAGTGCCGTTATGTTGTGAATGCCCTCCTGTTCGAAGGCATTGAGACCTAAACAAAACAAAAGCGAACAAATTAATATGCAAACTTTCTCATTATAGGGCTAAATGATCGCTCACTCACCTGCATCGAATGTCTCCTGTTTGGTCAACAGCGTTTGCACCGTGGACAGATCACGTCCGAACTCGTCGGAGCGCACATAGTTCTCCTTGTCATCGATCCAGCTCTCGACCACATCGGCCTTCCACATGAACTGCAGATACGCCGAGTTGTCCAACAAAGCTCCCTTGCGACGGGCGGCCAGGGCATTGAGGTTCTCCAGCTTGTTGCGCAGCTGCTGGCAGCGCTGGGCAATCGAGTCGCCGTGATGGTTCTTGGCCTCCACCAGATCGCTGCCCTGGTCGCAAATGAGCGAGCAGCGGTCCTTGTGGGCCGTGAAATCGGTCTCAAAGGCATCGTGCTTCTTCAGCAGACCCTGGACAGCGGCCATCGAGTCGCCGTAATCCTCCACAGAGAGCAGCTGCTGCTTCTCGGTGATCCACGCCTCCTCCTCCTCGACCTGGGCCAAGAACTGCTGATAGGTCAGCGACTCGTCCAGCTTTTGGCCACGCGTGGCAGCCAAATTCTTGAGCTCAGCCCAGGCCTGGTTGAGAGCCTTCAGGCGCTGCTCGATTTCTGGTACACCCAAATTGGACACATCCATCAGCTTCTCGCCAGCCTCTTGGACGGCCTGAATGGCCGGCTCGTGGCTGCCCAGCTCTGCCTCGAGACGCTTGTGCTTCTTCTTGAGGTTCTGGACGCCGGTCAGATCGCGACCGTAGTCATCGGAGCCGACCAGCAGCTTCTTCTCCTTGATCCAGCTCTCCTCGTCGGCAATGTCGCGGAAGAATTGGTGCAGGGTGAGGGCCTCGTTGAGGCGGGCCTGACGGTGGGCGGCCAAGTTGCAGATGCGCTCGTATCGCTCATTGATACTCTGACGCTTCTCCTGGATGCCAGCAGTGTCAAACTGACCGCTCTCGACCAAGGAATCGGCCTGGTTGTTCATGTCCTTGATGCGGTCTTCGTGCGCCACGATATCCGCCTCGACCAACTGATGTTTCTTCATGAGGTTTTGGACCGATGCCAAATCCTTACCAGAATCCTCAGTGGTCAGAAGACTCTCGACTTCGCCCAACCAGAAGTCCAAATCCTTGACAGCAGCGATATAAGTGCGCTGCTTGTTGGCCTCCTTCAGCTTCAGCGACTTCTCAGTCGTCTTGTGCGTCAGGTACTCCCACTGATCGGCGATCTGTGTCAGCCGCTTCTGCACCGCATCCTCCGACCCGCTGCACTGCTTCTTGTCAATCAGATTGCCGCCCATCGCCAGCACGCTCTGTATGCGATCCGCATTGGCCGCCAGCTCTGCCTCGAAGGCCTGGTGCTTCTGATGTTTCGACTGGATGTTGGCCGGGTCCTTGTAGCTCTCCTCGGTGGCCAGCTGCAGCTTCTCAGCAATCCAGTTCTCAATCTCGTCGGCATCGCGCGAGAACTGCTGCAGTGTCTGCTCATCGCCCAAGCGGGAGCGCTTCTCAATGAGCCCCTCCTTGAGGTGGCGCCAGCGCTCCAGCACCTGCTTGCGCTTCTCGTCCACCGCCGTGGAGGCATAGTGGTTCTGGGCAATCAACTGATCGGCCACCGTCTGCAGGGCGGCAATCTTCTGCTCGTGCCCGTTGATCGCCTTGTCAAAGTCCTCGTGCTTCTTGATCAGTGCCTCCACATTGCCGCCGGCATTGGCGTCATCGTCAGCATTAAGGAAGGCCTCGCGGGCCGACATCCAGGACTCGGCCAACTCGCAGTCGCGCATGTACAGCTGCAGGTCCAAATTCTGCTCCAGCTGCAGCCGGCGCTCGGTCCAGGCCTTCTCCAGATCCTCCCTGGCCTTGGCCAGATCCTCGATCTGCTCCTTGATTTCCGGCGAAGCATAATGGTTGGCCTGCAGCAGCTCGTTGCCAAACTGCTCGAAGGCCCCAAAGGTGCCAGCGCGTGCATCGATCTCCGTGCGGTGTTCCTAGGGAAATTCCGAATAGCGAAAGATTAGTTGAAGTTTTCAAAATTCCGAAAAAGCTATCAACGCCGTGGGGGTTAGAACAACAATATATGCAACTGTGGCTGGCTGTCTGGGCTGGGTTTTATTTAGCTGCAGCTTCAAATTAGTCAACAACAAACAAACGTGGAACGAAATTAAGTTGAAGAAAGAGTTCAGTGTAGATGACGAGATGGAGTATGTGACAGTGTTGGCAGATGTTCGATGTGTGTGGATACGATTTAATGACTGTCCTAGGAAGTATCCAAACATGTAAGCTTTTGGTTTCTTTTTACACAATGTTTGCGGCCAGCTAAAGCCAGTCACTTGAGCGGCTCTTCCTTGTGAGCGATTGATGTGAGAGTGTTGATGGATATCCCAGTATTAGAGATGATATAAAAATACAAGTCTGGAGTTATTCAACCAACAAATATGTCCTGCCTGTGTGGCGTGTGTAACGATAAGCAAAAGCCAAAGGATATGCTTGGGAATTTTGATATTTATACACTGAAAAGGTAATTTCTGAATATCCCGACAAAGTTCCACCCAAAAGACAATTTAATAGTAAAATGTGCAACGACGAAGAGCAAAATGTTGCAATTAAGGTCGACCATTCATTCCTGATCCAATTTGTAATAATTAAATTAAATTTTAAATTTCTTTCTTGAATTTTCTTTGTCCCTAAAGTCAAATGGATCCAAATGGATAGGAACAACTAAAGAGAAGGCTGCCAAAAGTCTTGCGCTCGTTCGCATGGCATTTTATTATCAGAAATGTCTTTGGTTTCACTCGGAAAGAAATACAGCCACAGGATATTCAGAAAAATGGATCGCATGGCGTGGCATGGCACACAGAGAGAACACAGAACACACACAGAAAGATGCAACGGAATCACTGCATGTGATGATAATGGGTTTAGCCGAAGGATCTACCTCGTCGCCGGATGCGGGTGATGCGATGCTTGTGGTCGAGGCCCCAGCGCCTGTGGCTACCGGTACGGAGCTGCTGCTGCCCAGCGTAAACTCAATCTCAGCTCGTTGTGCCTGGGTGTAGCCAGTATACAGGATTTTGTTGTTTGTTTTTTGGGTTGTAATGTAACCATGATGTGAGTTTGTTTGTTTGAATGTTGTTTGTCATGAACCATGAACCATTGTTGTAGTTTTATTTTCGATTGATTGATTGATTGTTTTGTAGGTCGTCGATAAATCGAAGTTTGCGAGATTGGTTTATGATGTGGGGGACACGAACCGAAAAGCCAAAACGAAATAATCAATAGAGAGGAATACAAGAGTTAATTAAATATATGGATCCACGGATAAGATCTGGCCACAGTTTCAACTGAAAGAAAACAACACCTTCGGCCTGACCGAAGCTCCTCTGAGACAGCATCAGTCTGCACTGCAAGGGGTCATTTCGCCCTGGAATTACATTCCTTACCTGATGACGTTCAATGAGCGCCTCGGCACCGGTGACATCATTGGCCAGCTCATCGGAGGTGACCAGGCTCATCATCGAGTTGATCCAGGCGAGCAGGTCGCGATAGTCGCTCAGGAATCGCTGCAGATCGTACGAGTCCAGCAGCTTCTCCTTGCGAGCGGTGGACTTGGTGATGATCTGGTCCCACATCTCGTTGATCTCCTTCTGCTTGGCGTACGTCTGCTCGGCAGTGTCCGGATGCGACTGCATCAGACGATTTGCCGTCTCGTCCAGCTGACGAATCTTGTCACGCAGCGCCGCCAAATCACGCTCAACGCCCTCGTGCTTGCGCTGTAGGGTCTGCACACTCCGCAGATCCTTGCCCAAATCGTCATTGTTCAGGGCGTTGGCCTTCTCGGCGATCCAGTCCTTGGTCTCGTCAATGTCGCGATGGAAGCGTTGCACCTCGTGGGCGGAGCCCAGCTGGCTGGCCTTCTCGGTGGTGAGGGTCTGCAGGTTGTTCCACTTCTCATTGAGGTCCTGCATCTGGGTCTGAATCTTGAGGGCGGCCTCCGTCTGTCCCAGCGAGGTCAGTTGCACGGCAATCTCATTCATATTGGCCAGACGCACTTCATTCGCCTTCAGGTCGTCGTTGAAGTCGTCAAACTTCTTCTGCAGCACCTCCACCTCCTCCAGATCCTCTCCAACCACATCGGCAATCTGGGCATGGTTCTCCTTGTCGCGGATCCACTGGGCCAAATCGGCAGCCTCCCGCACCAGCACGTACGCCTTCGTTGTCTCGTTTAGCTTGTTCTGGCGCTCGCGTGCGAGGGCCAGCAAGTTGTCGTACTGCGAATTGATTTGGTTCTGGCGCTTGGCAATCGAATGATTGTCGACGAGGTTCTGCTGCGAGGCACTGAGCCCGGCCTCGATCTTCTTAATGTAGGCAGCCGGGACAAAACCCTGGCGATCGTTGACCTCCACCTTCCACCAGTCCTTGTTGTTGGAGTTGAGGAGAGTGAGGACATCGCCCTTCTTCATGGACACCTCGCGCGGTGACTTCTCCGTGTAATCGTACAGAGCGACGACGCACTCCTTGCCAGTGATATCCACCACGGGAGTCTCCTGCTGGCGACAGTTCTTGGCCTGCTCCTGCAGCGCCTGGATGGTGTTGCCAAAGGCCTCCAGATCGGAGACGAGCGCCTCATGTTTCTTCAGCAGCGCCTCCGAGGAGTCCTCATCCTTGCCGTAATCACTGCCGGTGGCAATCGGCTCCTTCTCGCGCATCCACGACTCGGCCTCGTTGGCATCGGCAAAGTACTGATGCGCCTGCAGCGAGTCATCCAGATCCTGCTTGCGCTGATTGGACCGCTCCCTGAGGTTGTTCCACTGCTCCTGCAGTGCCTCCAGTCGCTGCCGGATGTCGTCGCTGGCGAACGGCTGGTCCTTCAGCATATTATCCCCCGAACTGATGACATTCAGCAGCCTCGCCTCGTGATTGTTGATCTCCGCAAGTACAGCCTGATGCTTCTTAATCAGATTCTGCACTCCAATCAGATCGCGTCCGCGATTGGTGGAGGCTGCAATGGGCTCCTTCTCCCGTATCCAGGCCGCCTCGTCCTCCAGGTCACGGAACAGCTGCTGCACGTGCAGCGAGTCCGACAGATGCTGCTTGCGCTCGCTCATGGGCGCAGCGAGGGCAGCATAGCGGGCCGACAGATTGCCCTCCTTGTTGCGAATGTTGTCCGCATCGAAGTGTCCCGACTCGATGAACTTATTGGCCGCCACCTTGATGCTTTCGATGCGATCCTGATGGGCCATGACATCGGCCTCGAGCAGGGCGTGCTTCTTCTGCAGGTTCTGCACAGAGGTAAGATCCTTGCCGTGATCCTCAGACAGCAGCTGGCCCTCAATCTCGCTCAGCCAGAGCTCAATGTCCTCGATGGTGCGATTGAACTGCTGCTGCTGGCAGGCCTCGTTCAGCTTGCATCCCTTCTTGTCAGACGCCTGGACGAGCGTCTCCCACAGCACCACGATCTCCTGCATGCGCGTATTGATCTGGTCGGCGGCATAGTGCTGCTTCTCTATCAGCTCAGTGCCCACATTGGTGATGTCCTCGATGCGCGACTTGTTGGCGTTCAGCTCGTGCTCGAAATTCTGATGCTTCTGCATCTTTCCGTTCAGATTGGTGGGGTCCAGGTAGCTGTCGTCGGTGGCAAACTTCAGCTTCTCGCTGATCCAGCCCTTGGTCTCGTCGCAGTCCCGCTCAAACTGCTGGTAGCGATTTGAGTCCTCCAGCAGCTGGCGCCGCTTCGCAGACTTCTCCTGGAGGGCGGCACGGCGCGCCAACAGCATCTGGCGGCGCTGGGCCACATCGTCCGCGGCATAGTGCTGGCCATCGATCAGTTTGGTGGCAAAAATGTCCAGCGCCTTGATCTTCTCCTCCTGGGCGGCCAGACTCTTCTCAAAGTCCTCGTGCTTCTTAATCAGCGCCTCCACCGAGTCAAGAGAATCGCCCAGATCCTCGTTGGCGAGGAATGCCTCCTGCTTGGCCATCCAGGTGTCTGCCTGCTCTGTGTCGCGGTAGAAGAGCTGCAAGTCCATGCACTGCTCGTACAGGATGCGACGATCCTCCCACAGGGACAGCAACGAACTCTTGTCGTTCTCCAGGGCACCCAGTTTCTCTTGGATCTCGGCGGCAGCGTAGTGCTCACGCTCCAGCAGTTTCTGGCCCGATTCGGTGGTCAGCTTGAAGCTGTCCTCGCGCGCATCGATCTCCCCCTTGTGCTCCTGGTGACGCTCCAGCAGGGCCTCGGCCCCAGCCACATCCTTGGCCAGCTCATCGGCCGAGATGATGGCCTTCATGCCGTTGATCCACGACACCAGGTCCCGGAAATCGGCGAGGAATCGATGCAGATAGTACGACTCGTCCAGCTTCTGCTTGCGCTCGCGAGCCTTGGCCGTCAGACTCTGCCAGTAGTTGGCGATCTCCGACTGCTTGTCGCGGATCTGATCACTGTGATCCGCATGGATGGAGCACAGACGCTGCGCCTCAGCGCCCAGTGTGGACACTTTGTCCTCGAGGGCAGCCAAATCACGCTCCACGCCCTCGTGCTTGCGTTGCAGTGCTTGCACGCTGGCCAGGTCGCGGCCATAGTCGTCGGAGGAGAGAACCACATCCTTCTCGGCGATCCAGGCGACAGTCTCATCGGCATCGCGGTTGAAGCGCTGGATCTCGTGGGCACCGAAGAGCTTCTCCTGGCGCACAATGGCCAGCTGCTTGAGCCGCTGCCAGGCCTCGTTGAGCTCCTCCTTGCGCTTGGTGATGGTGTCACGCTCTGGGTGGCCATCCTGGATAAGTTTGTCGGCCAGCTGGTTGACCTCGGTTACACGGTACTCCTGCGAGGCCATGTCCTTCTGGAATTCGTCAAACTTGCGCTGCAGCACCTCCACGTGCTCCAAGTCCTGACCAAACTCATCGGCCGTGACAAAGGTCTCCTTGTCCTTGATCCAGAACATGACCTCCTCGCACTGGCGCAGGAACTGCACTAGGACAAGCGCCTGCTGCAGCTTCAGACCCTTCTCGGCCAGGCGGCTGAGCAGCAGCTCCCACAACTGGTGGAGCTCATCCAGACGCCGCTGAATTGTCTCGGAGGCAAAGTGCTGCTGATTGATCATCTCCTGGCCGGTGTTGTCCAGCGACACGATGGCATTGCTATGCGCCGAGACCTCGGCCTCGAAGGCCTGATGCTTCTGGATCTTGGCCTGCAGATTGGTGGGATCGCGATAGCTCTCCTCGCTGGCCGCTTGCAGCTTCTCGTGGATCCACGATTCCAGCTCGTCGGCATCGCGCTTAAAGTACTGAAAGCGACGCGAATCCTCGAGCTTCTCGCGCTTCTGACGGGTCTCGATCTTGAACTCGTTGTAGCGCGAGAGCACCTGCTCACGACGCTCCTGAATGTCCTCGACGGTCTCGAGGATTTTCACCTCCTTCGGTGTGAAATTCTCCATTGCGTGGCTTCGTTTTGTTGTCTTCTATTCTTCAAAAAAATATTCGTTCGTCTTTTGGTTTCGTAAAGAGCTGCAAAATGCAAACAAAATTCCATAAATTACATTTCTTTCCTTTTGTTTTGTAGTGCAATTTACCGTAAGCTGCTCTGGGCGCTGCCAACTGCTTTCAAATTAATACTGCTGCTTGCTGATGCTTCTTCATCAAATGTTTGACCGTGCACAACTGTAATATAAATTTAGAATAATAAATAATTAGTTTAAATATTCATTGACATGGATTAATATTTAATACAATTTAATTTAAAATCCAAATTTTAATTTCTGCATCAAGCATCCAGAAAGCATCCCTGTGAGCTTATCGCCGCGTTGCCAACTATCTCGAAAGCAATCGCTCCAATTAATTTAAATATTCTTGAACCGAACCGAACTACAGCGATTGCATTTTCGTTAGCTATACAAAATAATGCAAAGCATTTAATACAAATATGTAATACATATTATGTAGGTACAATAATTCCACAAAATATAGTTGCAATCGACGCTTGTCGCGTTGCCAACTGCTCCGGTTCGATGATCGAATCGTTTCAGAATGCGTTCAAGAATAAACTACAAAAAGGTGACAGTGACGCACTCATTCCCGCGCTGATTAGCCCAGCCCAGCTATCGTTATCTTATCGACAACATACCCAATAAAGACGATTTTCCTTTGCTCTTCCGCCCCTTCACAGAGTTATTTTCTACACAAAGTTTGGAAAAAAGAACCTCCTTTATTTGGGGGTCCAAACGGGTACATGACATAACACACAAGAACTACACATTTTTGTTTTGGGTTTTAGAAACTATCCAAATCACGCGACAAATCGGCCATCATCTCCATAAACAGATGCGATTTGGCCTCGTCCTCGGGACTTTTGATGTCCCCCTCTTTGTGGGCGAATCGATTCCCCTGCGATAGGTGCTGCAACATTTGGGAGAGGGCACTCCAGACGGCCGGTGGCCAGTTCTCCTTGAAGAGCGGCAGGAACAGCTCATTTAACTTATCGAAATTCAGTACTCCCTCCTCCAGCACGGTGAGGAGGACTTTCTCCAGCAAGCGGTAGCACCTTGCATAGTTTCCCAGCTCCTGGATGAAGCTTACAGTGAGCAGAGCATCAAAGATCCCCGGCGATGCTGGCTCGCTGACCGAGAACTGAGGTGTCCGCCACACTGCGCAGCTGGCAGAGAGGATCTGTGGTGTCAGGAGCGGCGGCTGGTGGATGATCAGCAGCTGGACAAGTCGCACCAGGCTGGAGCCGATTAAATGATAGAAAACGGTGGGCAGCTGGGGCAACAGAACGGCGTGTCGAATCTGCTGGAGCAATTCCCACAGCTCTGCCTCACTTCCCATGCTCTCCGGACGCAGGCTGCAGCAGTGAAGCCACTGTTGCAACTGGAACAGCATGTCGGAGAGACTGAAGCCCACGTCCAGGGTCAGCTGCATTTCGCTTGAGCTAGCGCCGCCAGTTGATTCCAATTTGTTCTTGTTGGCGCGGCACACCTTGCCGGTCAGCTCCTGGAGATCCCCGTGGTAGAAGCTGGACTGCATCACGTTCGACTGCAGCCACTGTTGCAGCTGGATCTGCGCCTGGCCACGGATCAGCTGGGCGTACGTGGCTCGCAGCACCTCGTTGGTGTTTTCTGGCAGCAGGGCCTCCAGCGATTGCTCGATGCGCTCCTTTAGCATTCGTGGCACTTGCTCCGCCCATCGCTGGCAGGCCTGCGATTTGGCCTCTTGGTAGATCTGCTGTATGTCTCCAAACACCTCCTGATATTGCGTGGAACTGATCTCGTTGACGCGGCCATCAGCCGCCGCCTTGGACGGCAGCAGAATCTGCTGCTGGGCATCCTTTACCACGCACTTGAAGCTGCGCTCCGTCACAAACTCGATGAGGCGTCGAGTCGAGGCATTCTGCGAGTGAAGGAAGGCATCTGCCAGCTTTCGCTGCTGCTGTTCCGCCGAACTGAGCTCCACGGAGACCACCACCGGAAGGCCCGTTGCCGAGGACGTGGCTCCTCCACTCTGATTCAGCTGCTCCAGCCGCGTGGTTATGTATCGGAAACGGCCGCTTCGTCCAGTGCTCTGGGACTGCCGCGAGGGCGTGATGCTCACTCGAAACTCGTGGAGGTAGGGGCAGGCCACCGGCAGGAGCTCCTCCATTTGGGGCACATGCGATTTTTCCAACGAACGAAACGTACTTAGGCAGCTCTCCACAACGGCTGCATTTGCTGCGTGACCCGTACCCGCCGCCCCCAAGGCCCTGTGGCTGTAGTATCCACTGACCAGATCCGGCTGTGCCTCCATCAGCCAACCCAGACAGCTCCGGGCAATGAAAACGGCACCGGGTTGCAGTTTCTCAGCCGGCATGGCGGCGTACAGGGCATATAGGAGCTCCAGAGTGGCCAGAGTGTTGGGCAACTGGAGCGTAACGAGATCCAGCATGACCAGATACTGCACCAGCCAGGGCAGAGTGATCAGCAGCTTGCCATTCAGCATCGAGCGTTCGAGGAGCTCGCGAAGATTAAAGTCCGGCTGGAAGTGACTGCGCAGCTGCAGTTGCTGCTGGCAGAGATACGATTGCGGCTGGCCGGAACAACGATTGTAGGGCAGGGCCGTCACATAGCCGAGGAACTTTGCGAGAATCAGTATATTGGCCATGGTCTGGGCACGCACTGTGAAAGGTCCGCCCTGCTGGGAGGTGCGCTCCTCCACCACATCCTCGGCCAGCTGCTGCAGCTCGAAGGTGGAGTCATTGTGGCGCATCAATTGGACGTAGAGGGCGAGCTTGAGTTGCACCAGAAAGGGCATGGAGGCGCATTCGCTGATAAAGTCGCGGAAGAAAGCCTGCGAGCGGGGGAACTGATCCTCGACGCTGGAGTTGGAGGTCACCAATCGCTGTGCCAAACGATTCAGTCGCAACTGGTCCAGCTTGAGGCCCAGCTCCTCCGGAGATTCGGTTGTCTCGCTGCCAGAGATGAGCAGCTGGCTGACAAACAGCTTGGCAAAGTGAGCCATGTTCACGACATTCTCCGACATCCTGAAGATGTCCCGCACCCGTGGCGTGACGTCTCGGCTGAAGCAGAATACCCGATTGAGGTGGCTCGTCTCCCACAGCTTGAAGGCCTTGTAGAAGAGATCGCGCTGTGACTTGAAGGCCCCAAACTCATTCTGGTTGGGAAAGTTATCGCGCGAGTCCTTCTCCTCGTGGTAGTAGACATTCTGCTGGCCACTAGGCGAGGCCACAGTCAGCGAGGAGGAGGATGTGATCTCCTTCTTGGCCAGTTCCTGCTTACGCTGGCACGACTCCTCCAACTGGTGTAGCTGCGACTGTGGCAGCAGGCCCAGGCGCTCGTGTTGCAGCAGAACACCGAGTGATTTTCTGTCCAGCTGGAGCAGAAGATACTGCTGATGCTCCAGCACCTGAAGGGCAAAGTAAATGCAGTTCTTGTAAAGGCCCAGCCGGTGCAAGGGCGTCCCCAGATCCAGGTCCTTCACCGCCTGACTTGGACTCACATCCGAGTCGTGTACGTTGAGCAGCTGCAGTACAAAGCTCAGCTCTCCCAGCACGTTCGGCACCAGATTGAGGTCCAATAACTGGCCATAGATGGCCGAGAGCACCTGCAGCTGGCCGGGACTTTTAACATCATCCAGCTTGACGGGGACGGGATCCTGCATGCTGGAGACCTCATCTTCTTGACCCCTCTCTGGGGCCACACCGACGGGCGCCTCACTTTTGATCTCCTGCTTGTGCAGGAGTAGGGTTTTGCGTGCCTCCATGTCCAGGGCAGCGCCCTGGCTACGATCGAACAGTTCGCTGCTCTGCGAGAGGCGCCACAGATTGTTGTCGTTGCTAAAGGAGCTGGTGTCGCCAAAGGAAGAGCTGGCCGAGACGTTCTTACTAATGGTCATCGGGAGGACGCGCCGCCTGGGCTTGGCCTGGGCAGAAGCAGCGTTTGCCTGCTGCTGTTGTTGCTGCTTCTTCTTGGTGGATCGCTGGTGGCCTTGGCTCGGCGTAGTAGCCAGAAAGTCGCCCAGACAAAAGCTATGGCCACGGTCACCAGCTGCGCCACCTCCGCTGCGATTGGCGCTTTGGGGCGTGCTGCAGAACTGACCGCTGCCAGCGGACCTTCGGCCCTGTGACTGCTGCTGTCGGACTGGAGTACACATCGAGGAGTTGGCACTGGCGGCACTCTGGCTGGTGAGAGATTCGTTGAGCGGGTCTTCAGGCGGTGGCTGGGACTGCCGTACAGGTGTCAGACATTTGGGAGTCGTGTCGGTCTCGCTGCCGTGGAAATGCTGTTCCGTATGTTGGCGCACTGCGGCTAGAAAGTAGACAGCAAAGTCCTCCAAGCTGCAAGTCTTGCCCTTCTTGAAGAGCGACACAAACTTGAGGGGCAACTGCGGACGGGAAACCTTATCCAGATGCGACAGCAGATGCTGGAGCTGAGTCTCTTCTAATCTGTTCATTTTTGTTCCTTGTATTTGCTGTCGTTTAAAGTGACGCTAGGAACATGGCCTTTTTTCGGAGGCTTGAGATATTTATATCCTCGGTCAGAAACACACACTCTCTCTCTCTCTCTCTTTCGTAATGGTCTCTCTCTCTCACTTTTCCTGCAACGGAAGAGGGGAGAAGAGAAATGGTTTTCTTGTACACGCTCGGCTTTTGTTTGTTTTTCGTTTCTATTTTTGGATTTTGTTTGGGTTTCTTTTTTGTTTTTTTTTTTGTGGATAGTTTGAAGGATTTTGTTCCTTGAGGATTTTGATATTTTTTTAAATCACTTTCAATCACACACACTAGGACGCGCAGGAGGGGAAGGAGAAGGAACTAAGTCACGAAAGACTCTACGAGGTATCAAAATATGTCAGCATATTGACACATACTATATTAGAGGGTATATAAGATTAGGATACATAGTACATAGATAAATAGAGTATAGAAAATGCAATTTCCAATTGTTTACCCAACATAGAACATATACATAGATACATACAGGCAATGTGCAACGTTAAACTAAATTTAGATATGAAATGTTCCCATTCAACGACCCGCTACTGTACACAAAATGCCCGTTTGAGCAATTCTGATAGGCATATCTGGGACATTTCAGGGTTTCAGGTTATTACTGCTCGATTACTTAACTCTTCCAGAATATGAATGGAAGAGGTCAAAACAGCAGAAATCTGCCTTAATTAATTAAAGCCAGTGACATCATTTCCCCCCGTGAACAGAAACAATCACACATCAAGAGGGTGGGTCCACGCCAGAGAGCACGGCAGGAAATAACACAAAAAAAATACCCTAGGCTGGGCTCGGGCATTTTTGTTGTCTCTCTCTCTATCTCTCTGTCAAAAGCAGCCATACAAAAGTATGAGCAAACATATCACACACACACAAATAGCATTGAAGGCAATTTAACTGTTTATCGCGGTACAAAATACAAACAACAACAAAAAACAGCAAGTGCGAGAGACCGAACCCCCTTGAAAAGAGAGCAAACCCATGTGTGTGTGTGAGTGTGTGTTTGTGTGTGTACATTAATTGAAGTGTCTATCAGAAAATAGCTTGGAATGACGTAATCCTCACGGTTTGGAATTATGAGCAATGATTGCCAAGCACGAAATATACTATCCAAAATAACTTATACGCTGAGCTGTACTACACACACACACACACTTTCAATGGGGCTGAAATATCCTACATGAATTAGCCTTCAAGCAAAGTCAAGGACACTGCCATTTAAACAGGTTTTTGGCAAATGTAAGGTAAAACATTACTCTTCATACTTGGAGGCTCTCACATGCACACAAACAATCTCATGACAGGCTCTCTCGCGCTTTCTCTCGGCTGAAGTTGCCGCACCACAGCCGATGACGTACACACACACGCACACTTATTGAATTTTCTACTCCTGCACGCATGCACACACGCAAACAAAACTGGAGCTACTACATACAGAGATACTTTTTTTCAACTTCAATTTGAATACAGAATTTTGCACAAAATACGAACAATTCCAGGATAATTGTATCCTTGGTGTTGTGTCATTGATATATTTAATAGTATTCAACACTTTTCCCTCACTTTTACCCATATTTAATTGGATTTATAGTGCCTCTATGAGAGGGTGTGGCGTTGACCCGAAAAATTTTCACTTTGCACACCAACCAAATTTCAATTGCAACTTATAGCTATAAATCGATGTGCTGTCATTATAAAATTAATGAAAACTTACACTTTGATGTCTAATGTAATGTTTCACAGTTGTTTCATTAATTAAATTATTGATTTTAAATGGTTTTTTCTAGTTTTTCGCAGCGCCTGAATTTCACGCGAACCGCACGGTAAAAATTGTAAATCGATAGTACTCACCGAAATTATCGGTTTGTGGTACTATCGACTAGATTTTACAAAATGTCGGATGCGCTACTGATATATTGAATGGAATGCGTTGAGATATTTTGCAGCACTGAATTAACATTGTTTTGGGGTGTGGGAGGAAAATATTTTGAAATGGATAAAGAAAAGCTAATTGCTCCCAATCAGATTGGATACCTGATCCTGAAGGACGATGGCGCCGTTTTAGAATCGGGAGGTGAACTGAAGAACGACGAGCGCAGTGCAAATGTGATAATGGGTCTTCTGAATCTGACGGAAAGGTTGGAGCGGTTGCAATCGTCATCCACAAAATCTTGTTTGCTCCTAAATTTTAAATGTTTGCAGCATCGATGAGGACTTTATGCCCAACAGTAGCTGCGAGAGGATCACCATCGACTACGACCAGCACTACTACAGCATCTGCATGTCCAATCGCCGCATCTACGTCGTGAAGCTGAGCAAGGCGCACACGCAAAATGGAGCCACCACAAGCTCGTCGTCTTCTACGTCCTACAACGATGCCGCCGAGGGCAACAACATTGGCTCCAGCTCCACGGTGATGGCTTGAAAACTACCCACCAATGCCCATTCCACGTGCAGATTCTGCCGGAGATATCCGGAGCGCCGGCCAGGATCGGGGCAGCGGCACTACAATTGGCGAACCCCCTTCGTTTACCTCATACTGCTATTTATTTGTCAAAGAATACATCATCTGTGAGCTCCTGTTCAAATATACGCTTCGCCTCTTGCGTCACGTCCAAAAGGGTCGCCTTGCTGTTGCATAAAATCACATAGTACTGCCGCCAGTTGCAGCGCCGCTTCACAATCCAATAGTCATTGGTGGTCTTCACCTGAAGCTCCTCGGTGGCCGCGGTAGCTGCCACATCCAAATGCTCGCCGGGATTGACCAGATCCGCAATTACGCTCATAACATTGCGCGGAATGCCATTCCTGTGGATGTTCGTGTGGTGCTGCAGGCTCTGTTCGTTGATGAACAGATACTTGGGTGTGGCATCGTTGGAAGCTGAGCCACTCTCCTGTCCAGGATGAGCCAGCGCTTCCCTTGACTCTTCGCTGGCAATATCACGTGCCAGACACGTCAGCTGGGGCGCAATGTAGGCATGCAGTTCGTCGTATAGGTCCTGCTTTGGAGCTGGCTGTTTGGCTGCAGCGGGACCAGGGATTAGAAAAAAGAAAAAAGGGAAGCTAATGCATTGCGCATGGACATACATACCATCGAAGAATAGACATAGGGTAATGTGTAGAGCACGATATATGAGCAAATAATGTGGCGTAGCTTGATTTTCGACGGATACGTAGACCGTAAGTGGCAGCGCTTCCTCCTGGCCATCACTGGCATCGCCGGGCTGGCAGCGTACAAAACCTCTCGCTTGGCACTCGCTGATGCTGCGCTTTAGCACAGGAGTGGCGGCAGATGATGCGTTCGACTCCAATGCCAGGACATTTTGGACAATGTACGCATGAAGGCTGTAGAGGTCGCCCGCACTGAGCTTGCCACCGCAGACGATCTGTTCGTTGTAGAGCATAATGCTCTCCTTGATCACCGGAAAGGTGGCGCACAGCATGCCAAAGTTGTGCGCCCGCAGGAAGAGAGCCTTGTCCAGGGACAGGTACTGTATGGAATGGAGCATGTCAATGATATCACAGTGGGCCAGATCCTTCAGGCTGATCAGATATTTCTCGTAAAACTGCAGCAGTTGCCCGGAGAGCAGTTCGCGTCGCTGATCAGCCTGTTCCAGTCCAGCTCCAACCGACGCCAGTGTTCCATGCTGGAAGCGATACATTTGGTAGCACTGGCGGAGGATGGCCCTGTATATGCGATCGGAAACTTCGCCGCCCCGGTAGTCGGCCACCTCCACGCCCTCCTTGAGCCGTATTTCCTTGGGCACGTTCAGCACCAGGACCAGCCAGAAGCCCGGCTCGGGCTGGTAAAAGAGCTGTGTTGTCTTTTGGGTATGCAGCGCCTTGCAGTCATCGTCGGAAGTGAATGTGCTGAAAAAGAAGGGTATTAAATGGCTGCTGGAAAAACTGCTATCGTGGGAAATACCCAGTAAATCTGATGATTGCTTCGCTGAGGCCCACATCCTTGATTTTGGTGTTCAGTTCAATGTCGTTTGGATGATAGTACAAAACTTTCTTGTGTTCCTGCGGAGGGTACTCATTCGTGGGCGTTGCTTGCGACTCGGCTTATTCGAACTCACCTCGCCTTCCTTCTCGCCAAAGCTCGAGTTGAACACGTAAAAACTACGAAGTGTCACCTCCACGCGCTGCAACAATTTCGTCATAGTTGCACTAATTTATTTTATTGTTCAATTTATTTATTTTGCAAAAATTTCCTAACGCGTTTCTGTTAAAGAAAACCCTTGCATGTCACTAGAAAATCCATAGCGCGTTCCATAATAAACAAAATACCACACATGCGGTATTTAAAACCAGTGCTGGAAAATTTCCTCAGACTAATTTGAATAAAATAAAATGTGATTTATTGAACAATTTAATTTTATTAACCTGTGTATTTTGAATTGGATAATTTAGATTTAGAATTTAAGAGAGGAAAGTGATGTCAACAAAAAGGATATCGGTCTAGGTCCTGAATTTAAACTGAAATTGACAGTCGTTTGGTGCAGAAAAATCTTGAATGTGTAGCCTTGAAATAACTTGTGTGGGTGGGAGTGTTTAATTGGATATGTAGCAAGATTAGGCACTGATTCCACCGCGGAGACGCAGAACCAAATGGAGAGTAGACTCCTTCTGGATGTTGTAGTCAGAAAGAGTACGGCCATCCTCCAGCTGCTTGCCGGCGAAGATGAGACGCTGCTGGTCTGGGGGGATTCCCTCCTTGTCTTGGATCTTGGCCTTCACGTTCTCAATGGTGTCGGATGGCTCAACTTCCAGCGTGATGGTTTTGCCGGTCAGAGTCTTGACAAAGATCTGCATACCACCGCGGAGACGCAGCACCAAATGGAGAGTAGACTCCTTCTGGATGTTGTAGTCAGAAAGAGTACGGCCATCCTCCAGCTGCTTGCCGGCGAAGATGAGACGCTGCTGGTCTGGGGGGATTCCCTCCTTGTCTTGGATCTTGGCCTTCACGTTCTCAATGGTGTCGGATGGCTCAACTTCCAGGGTGATGGTTTTGCCGGTCAGAGTCTTGACAAAGATCTGCATACCACCGCGGAGACGCAGCACCAAATGGAGAGTAGACTCCTTCTGGATGTTGTAGTCAGAAAGAGTACGGCCATCCTCCAGCTGCTTGCCGGCGAAGATGAGACGCTGCTGGTCTGGGGGGATTCCCTCCTTGTCTTGGATCTTGGCCTTCACGTTCTCAATGGTGTCGGATGGCTCAACTTCCAGGGTGATGGTTTTGCCGGTCAGAGTTTTGACAAAGATCTGCATACCACCGCGGAGACGCAGCACCAAATGGAGAGTAGACTCCTTCTGGATGTTGTAGTCAGAAAGAGTACGGCCATCCTCCAGCTGCTTGCCGGCGAAGATGAGACGCTGCTGGTCTGGGGGATTCCCTCCTTGTCTTGGATCTTGGCCTTCACGTTCTCAATGGTGTCGGATGGCTCAACTTCCAGGGTGATGGTTTTGCCGGTCAGAGTCTTGACAAAGATCTGCATACCACCGCGGAGACGCAGCACCAAATGGAGAGTAGACTCCTTCTGGATGTTGTAGTCAGAAAGAGTACGGCCATCCTCCAGCTGCTTGCCGGCGAAGATGAGACGCTGCTGGTCTGGGGGATTCCCTCCTTGTCTTGGATCTTGGCCTTCACGTTCTCAATGGTGTCGGATGGCTCAACTTCCAGGGTGATGGTTTTGCCGGTCAGAGTTTTGACAAAGATCTGCATACCACCGCGGAGACGCAGCACCAAATGGAGAGTAGACTCCTTCTGGATGTTGTAGTCAGAAAGAGTACGGCCATCCTCCAGCTGCTTGCCGGCGAAGATGAGACGCTGCTGGTCTGGGGGGATTCCCTCCTTGTCTTGGATCTTGGCCTTCACGTTCTCAATGGTGTCGGATGGCTCAACTTCCAGGGTGATGGTTTTGCCGGTCAGAGTCTTGACAAAGATCTGCATACCACCGCGGAGACGCAGCACCAAATGGAGAGTAGACTCCTTCTGGATGTTGTAGTCAGAAAGAGTACGGCCATCCTCCAGCTGCTTGCCGGCGAAGATGAGACGCTGCTGGTCTGGGGGGATTCCCTCCTTGTCTTGGATCTTGGCCTTCACGTTCTCAATGGTGTCGGATGGCTCAACTTCCAGGGTGATGGTTTTGCCGGTCAGAGTTTTGACAAAGATCTGCATACCACCGCGGAGACGCAGCACCAAATGGAGAGTAGACTCCTTCTGGATGTTGTAGTCAGAAAGAGTACGGCCATCCTCCAGCTGCTTGCCGGCGAAGATGAGACGCTGCTGGTCTGGGGGGATTCCCTCCTTGTCTTGGATCTTGGCCTTCACGTTCTCAATGGTGTCGGATGGCTCAACTTCCAGGGTGATGGTTTTGCCGGTCAGAGTCTTCACAAAGATCTGCATACCACCGCGGAGACGCAGCACCAAATGGAGAGTAGACTCCTTCTGGATGTTGTAGTCAGAAAGAGTACGGCCATCCTCCAGCTGCTTGCCGGCGAAGATGAGACGCTGCTGGTCTGGGGGGATTCCCTCCTTGTCTTGGATCTTGGCCTTCACGTTCTCAATGGTGTCGGATGGCTCCACTTCCAGGGTGATGGTTTTGCCGGTCAGAGTCTTGACAAAGATCTGCATACCACCGCGGAGACGCAGCACCAAATGGAGAGTAGACTCCTTCTGGATGTTGTAGTCAGAAAGAGTACGGCCATCCTCCAGCTGCTTGCCGGCGAAGATGAGACGCTGCTGGTCTGGGGGGATTCCCTCCTTGTCCTGGATCTTGGCCTTCACGTTCTCAATGGTGTCGGATGGCTCCACTTCCAGGGTGATGGTTTTGCCGGTCAGAGTCTTCACAAAGATCTGCATACCACCGCGGAGACGCAGCACCAAATGGAGAGTAGACTCCTTCTGGATGTTGTAGTCAGAAAGAGTACGGCCATCCTCCAGCTGCTTGCCGGCGAAGATGAGACGCTGCTGGTCTGGGGGGATTCCCTCCTTGTCTTGGATCTTGGCCTTCACGTTCTCAATGGTGTCGGATGGCTCCACTTCCAGGGTGATGGTTTTGCCGGTCAGAGTCTTGACAAAGATCTGCATACCACCGCGGAGACGCAGCACCAAATGGAGAGTAGACTCCTTCTGGATGTTGTAGTCAGAAAGAGTACGGCCATCTTCCAGCTGCTTGCCGGCAAAGATGAGACGCTGCTGGTCTGGGGGGATTCCCTCCTTGTCTTGGATCTTGGCCTTCACGTTCTCAATGGTGTCGGATGGCTCAACTTCCAGCGTGATGGTTTTGCCGGTCAGAGTCTTGACAAAGATCTGCATACCACCGCGGAGACGCAGCACCAAATGCAGAGTAGACTCCTTCTGGATGTTGTAGTCAGAAAGAGTACGGCCATCCTCCAGCTGCTTGCCGGCGAAGATGAGACGCTGCTGGTCTGGGGGGATTCCCTCCTTGTCCTGGATCTTGGCCTTCACGTTCTCAATGGTGTCGGAGGGTTCCACCTCTAGTGTGATGGTTTTTCCAGTCAAAGTTTTCACAAAGATCTGCATTTTGTATTATTCTGCAAAGGAAAATTCAATAATGTATGAATTAGTACCAGCTAAATTGAGCGGTGAGGGGGACAATGACACAAACAATTTTAATTTTGAGACAAATGAAACAGGTATGAGATTCTATAGATCTCTTGGCTTGCTTTGTTTCCGGGGTGAAAGGTTGTTACTTTTTAAATTCGACAAAACAAAGACACATAGGAAAAATTTGGAAACCTTTTTTTCGCTGAGTAGTCGTGGCTTCAGTATGTATACGTATACGTCAGTGATGGACGCAGATAGAGTTTCGAAATCACGAAAAAGCAGGCCGCACGCACGAGCAAAATGTGTTCGACGTACACGATTATTTCCGACAGACACGATCACGCACGAAGTCACGAAATTGAAGGACAGTACCATGATGCAATTATATAAGGTGGTCTCGTCGGCTGCCGAATCGTTCGGGTTTGAGGACCTTAACGTTCAGTGCGCGCTCGCTTGTTCTAGTGAAAGGTTGGGTACGGACAAATTTTTTGCGAAAACCTTAACCCTTGTGAAAAAAAAATGACATATTGCCGCGTTTGCCGCAAGCACGTGCTCGGTGTGAAATTGATAAAGGCACCAAAATGTGTTGTGAGAAGAGAATTGTGGGAGAAATCTCTAGGCTGCAGCCTGGGAGAGAACGCCAAAATTTGCGACACGCATTTTAAAGCTTCGGAGTGGAAGTCAGCTCCAAAAAAAGGCCAAGTCTTTAAAAGAAGGCGCCTGAATGACGATGCTGTTCCGGAAAGAGTCCCAGAGCCTGAACCAAATATTTTAAAATTAGGCTACGCCGATTCGAGCACGCAAACAGAGTAAGCTAACCGTGTTTAAATAAATAAAATAATAATTTACTTGTAATGTAGGGAAAAATTGATAAATCGTAACATAATTATGGAGAACGAAAGCCTGAGAAAACAACTTCGCCTTATGGAGAAGGAGATGCTATCTTTACGCCAGCAACTTGGAGAGTACGAGGAATTAAACAAATCTTTAGGAAAAATTTTCACCGAGACGCAAATAAGTATTTTAAAGAGTGGAGGGAAGAGAGCTGTATTTAATGCAACAGACATTTCTGCTGCCATCTGCCTTCATACGGCGGGACCTCGTGCCTACAATCATCTATATAGAAAAGGATTTCCTTTGCCGAGTCGGGCAACATTATATAGATGGTTGGCAGATGTAAAAATTAATGCCGGTACGCTAGACGTAGTGATAGACCTCATGGAAAATGAAGAAATGTCCGAAGTGGATAAGCTCTGCGTTTTGTCCTTCGATGAAATGAAGGTTGCTGCTGCTTTCGAGTATGACAGCTTAGCGGATGTTGTGTATGAGCCGAGCAACTATGTTCAACTGGCCATAGCTCGTGGCTTGAAAAAATTTTTGAAGCAGCCAGTATACTTTGATTTCAATGCTCGAATGGACGCGGATACTTTGCTATCAATTATAAATAAGCTTCACAAAAGAGGTTATCCTGTTGTTGCCATTGTTTCTGATTTGGGCGCTGGAAATCAAAGATTATGGAGGGAGCTTGGCATATCGGAGAGTAAGTTTCGTATACAAAATTATACAAAAGAGATATTTCAAACATTTTTTTTTTAGCAAAGACCTGGTTTAGCCATCCAGCGGATGAAGAATTGAAAATATTTGTTTTTTCGGATACTCCCCATCTGGTAAAGTTGATCCGTAACCACTATGTCCACTCCGGATTAGTCATCAACGGTAATAGATTGACTAAGACGACAGTCCAGCAGACAATCAGCCACTGTGCTAAATCAGATGTGTCAATATTGTTCAAGATTACCGATAATCACATCAATATTGGTTCGCTGGCTAAACAGAAGGTCAAATTGGCAACACAACTGTTCTCCAATACAACCGCTAGCGCCATTAGACGATGCTATGCGTTGGGTTATGAAGTAGAGAACGCATGCGAAACCGCTGATCTCTTCAAAATATTCAATGATTGGTTTGACGTTTTCAATTCGAAATTATCAACAGCAAATTCCATTGAAGCGACGCAGCCTTATGGCCAACAAATCGAAGTTCAACGAAGCATTTTGGCTAAAATGTCTGAGATTATGCGCACGGAGATAGTTGGCAAAGCTCATAAGCTTCCGTTCCAAAAGGGTATTTTAGTTAACAATGCATCCCTTCCTGGTTTGCATGAATATTTATCGGAGAAGTACGAGATTTGTTATATTTTAACAAGTCGTCTTAACCAAGACATTGTGGAGAATTTTTTTGGCGCCATGCGGTCTAAAGGTGGACAGTTTGACCATCCGACTCCACTTCAATTTAAGTATAGGCTAAGAAAATATATAACAGGTATGACAAAATTGAAACACTATTAATTAATAATTGAATTTAAAAATACTAATTGTCAAATGTTTAGCTCTATGTTTCAGCCAGAAAAGTTTTGATCGTGATTGTTTGTGATTGTTTGTAGGTTTGTTCTGTGTTCTGTATTTTGTGTTTTGTTTTGTGATTTACCATGTCTTATTTTTTATTATTATCATTTTTTAATAATCTTTTTTTTTATTCAGCCAAGAATACTGAATTATTGTCAAACAATCAAAATGTAGATGAAGACAATTCTGACCCTTGGTTGAACCTAGACATAACTACTCAAGCAGACCAAAGTCAAAACAACAAGGAGAACGAATATGAAGATTTTGTGGTAGACATTGATAACAACATAGCACCAGAAACTGAGCTAGACGAGCTAACGGAGGATGCCATTGAGTACCTAACAGGCTATGTTATCAAAAAACTGCGACTTTCCAATGAGTTGGCCGAAAATACGACATTTACCTACGTAGATGAGGTCTCGCATGGTGGACTCATAAAACCTTCTGCACAGTTCAAAAATGAACTGAAAGAGCTGGAAATAATATTTTTAAACATTATAAAAGAACATTTTAACATAACAAAAAACGTTAAGGAAAAATTGATAATGGCTTCCGAAAATGTAAATATTAATTTAGATATAAAAAGGTTTTATTTCAAGATAAGAATTTATTTTAGAATTAAGAGTCTCAACAAAAAAATATCTATTCAAAAACAAAAACAGCGCTTAATTTCAAATTCAAAACTATTAAAAATTAAATTATAAAAAACACATCAACTCCTTTTATTATAACCGGCAACTTTAAACCCCATGAACCAACATAGGGTTAATCCACACGCTCTATTGTTGTTTCACTCACACCTACTGAGGTGAGCCGTTTCACTCGCACTTATTGTAAGTATTGTTAAGGGCCTGCTGCTGCCGACGAGACCACCTTATATAATTGCATCATGGACAGTACATACACATTTGGCTATGACGCAGCTCATTTGTGTATGTATGTATAGGTGACGTCAAAGATGTCAAGTGATAGAGGCCAAACTAGTTTTTTCAACCCTCTGTATGTACATATGGGGATACTGCGTGAATATCATTTAAAAGATTTCATCAGCGAATTGGGGAAATATTTCTTGCAAAACGAAGAAAGTTTACTTAATTAATAGAACAGCAGTGCTACACACACATACATATGTACATACATTTTAATGTATGCATGCAAACAAAGGCTAATGCGTAGGTTTTCTCAAATTTCGACAGCAATATCGCATATTTAGGAAAAAAAAAACATTACTAGATAGAAATTCACCTAGTTTGAAACTGAGTTCGAGCAAAACATTTCATTTCATACGAAAGAAAAGTAAAGACCCAGTGCAGCACACAAAGGGGGATGCGTGTGTCATGCATATACATACGTACATATGAATGTGTGAGGCTTCTCGAATTTTCAAATGGCGTCATAGCACAATTTCACAAGGAATTGGCAAAATTGCATCTAAAAATTATATCTACGCAACACCTATTTATATCATTGTTTAATTTCCCGGAAACATCATTACGAAACCTAATGCGTTGCAGCAAACTTCTAATTTTAAAATACGCAAGTGCATAAGAGGGTTGAATAAGACAAGAAAAAAAATGGCTGCACCTTTGTTACGAGGCCTTAAATTAACACGCGAAAAACTGCAGCTTTTTCGTACCCCTATGCACAACTATTTAAAAAACATTTACAACTTACGTTTGTCCTTAGTTTTCCCTTTTAAAATTATCTTTTCACCAACAAAGGACACAAAGCTGTTAATTCTGTAGTTTTTCTTCCAATTTTCTCGAACGAACTGTGCTTTGCTTTTATCTTTCTGTTTTGAGTGTGACCAGTATCACGATAGTATCGATTGTTTTCTCAAAACATTCAACGTTGATATTCCTCGAATTTGATATTCCGTTTAATATTACTAGCTAGTTGGCCCTCTCAGCCCTAAACAAATAATTTCATCCAATTCCTCAATGAATTTTGTTTAGGATTGGCTAGTTTTCAGAACACTTTTTCATTTGATTATTTACATAATAAGGTTCAAACAAAAGCGGCCAAAGCATAAAACGTAAATGTTGACTAAATGTGACGTCAATGTTGCTGGCCAACCAAGTTTCTTTTATGCGTATGGACTTGTGTATACCATATTTGTTAATATCTTTAGAAAAGAGACTGAGTAGTTTTTGCATTAATTGGAGCCTGAAGTCAAAATATCTCAAGTCCATAATATCCGTTTTCCCAAGCTTCGTGCCAAAGTTGCACAAATTTATCATACGGGAACGTATATATGTATGTAGTACATACTAAGTACATTGTTGCGACTTTCCATACGCGTTCCCGTTAAGAACATGCGGCTCACACCACGAAAATGAGGGGGAAATCATTAAACTCACCACAGAATAAAATTACTCAAATATTTTAAAACACCTCGAGACGACAACTGGACCGTACTGCCCGATTGAGAATAACTAATATAACCAATCAAATTTAGATTGACAACTGTATCAGAGCCTTTTAGATAGTTTAGATATTTGTGTTTTTCCAATTATTTTCGATTCAATGTTAGACGAGCGGGAGACCCTGACCGTACTGACAGACTCAGAAATTAAAACTAAAATCAAAAAAATTTCGTTGACCCTAAATTCAGCGCCGTGTAAAACCCGTTTCATTTACTACATTACTTATAGTATACTCACCAGAATAAAAGAGTAAAATATTTGAAGACAATTTCAAGACAAGACCTGGATAACGACTGAATCAGAAACATGAAATTTTGTTAAAAACAATAAATCTAACGTTGACAGTTAGTTCAATGCCTATTCTGCTCAACTTTTCTGAATTAAAATAAGCCGTTGCATGAAATTTGCAGCACACTGCCAGCACTTTTAGGAATACCCATACTGTACGGAAATGGTTGTGAATTGTTGCAATGCGCGTATTTCCAAATTTAACAGCAGCAAATATAAAACTAGCAATTTATTCACTTACCAATAATACTCCCCAGAGAAATGCGCACTTTTGTGGACTATTTCGAATGTCTTTGCTACGTTTCCTTCAGGAACAGTGTTTTTTTTTACCGGCAGCAATTACTAAAAATTGCTCGGCTGGAAATTGTGGGGGGAAAGGGCTATTGTAACTCTTCTGATGTTATATTGAATTAAAACACAACGACTACCTGATTAGATTTATTGTGGGGACTTAGTGTAAAACGGTCACACAACCATATGTATATGTGAGACGGGTATATTTTATCGATAGGTCCGCGGTCACACTGATTTTCTAATCAATTTCTCACAATTCCACAAACGGCCGCAAAAACATGGAGCTCGAAATACTCAGTGCAAAGACCAGCAAGTCCTATGGCAAGGTAAAGGTGCCCTCGGCCGCCACTCCCATTGGCGACCTGCGCGCCCTGATTCACAAGAGCCTGAAGCAGACCCCGGATGCCAACCGCCAGTCCCTGCGCCTGGATGCGCGTGGCAAGAGCCTGAAGGACACGGACACCGTGGAGTCGCTGTCGCTGCGCAGTGGGGACAAGATCTATGTAAAGGACCTGGGACCCCAGATTGGATGGAAGACGGTGTTCTTGGCTGAGTATGCCGGGCCCCTGATTGTGTATCTGATTTTCTATTTCCGCCCGGAATTAGTCTACGGCAAGGCAGCCAGCACACCGATCTCCCTCACCACCCAGTAAGTAGACCGTTGCGCGTGTGTGTGTCGGTGCGACTTTCGCCGAACATATTTCGATTTTGTGTTTTTTGAATACGACCTGATTGACCCAACGGCGACTAGAGCCGCGCTTATGCAAAGCGATGAGTGACTTAAACGCAAGCCAAAGCATTAGCTTTTACCCGAATGCATAATTATTAACCCGTTTTCGTTCGCTCCGCTTTCCTCCAATCTTCTGCAGTATCGCCGCCGGTTGCTACACTGTCCACTATGCGAAGCGTTTGCTGGAGACAATCTTTGTGCACCGCTTCTCGCACGCCACAATGCCATTGCGCAATCTATTCAAAAATTGCACCTACTATTGGGGATTCACCGCGTATGTATCGTACCACGTCAACCATCCTTTGTACACATCGCCCTGCATGTGCACCGTCTGGGCCGCCCTGGGAGCCTTTGCTGTGAGTGGTCACTACTGTGTGGGGAGTATTTCAACAGGATTACTAATTACTCATTCTCTTTTCAGCTGTGCGAACTGGGCAACTTCTCCATACACATTGCATTGCGCAATTTGCGTCCACCTGGCACTAAGGTGCGCAGGATTCCTGTTGCCGACGCCAATCCGTTGACCAAGTTGTTCAAGTGAGTGGCTAATGCGTGGCTCGTCCAATTGGTATTTGTAGCTAATGTTTGGTGCTTTGTAGCTTTGTGTCTTGCCCGAACTACACCTACGAGATTGGAGCCTGGGTATCCTACTCGGTGATGACCTCCTGCCTGGCCGCCTATTTGTTTGCCTTTGCTGGCGCTTTCCAGATGAGCGTCTGGGCCCTGGCCAAGCATCGCAACTACAAGAAGGAGTTCAAAGATTATCCCCGGCAGCGCCGCTCCATCTTCCCATTCGTCCTGTAAATGGCATCATATTTCATTGCGTTCTCAGTTCTCGACGCTGTATTACCTATTCCATTTGGTTAGCATTTAAAGGGTAGTGTAGTTGACTTATGAACTTTGTGCTTTCGTTCGTTCAAAGCAGAAATACATATTGGGGAAGAGTATGTTTACCTTGTGTGTGTAATTTTCGTAAGTTTACCCCTTGGACTTTGATCAAGTGGAATGTTCGGTTGGGGCATTAATTGATTATTTGGTTTTAGGCGAACCAAGCGTTCAAGGTGCACGTGTCCAACTAGTGACAGGGGATAGGCTGGAACTTAATCTACATCAAAGACAGCAACCATAACTTGAAGTATAACTCTCGTCTAACTGTTTATATGGCCGTGCATATATTTATGTGTGTCATGTGCAAGGGAATGTACATATGTATTTCAATACGATACTATTGTGTTTATCGGCAAAGTGAAGTTGGCTGCGGCTGACGCACTTTGTGTTTATTTTGCCGGCAAACGAATCGAAAAACTGGAAAATGGCAACAGATCTGAACGATGAACTGGACACCTTGGATCCAGCTTCGAAGCTTGTGCCGCCGCGCATAGAATCTCCCACTGCCCACAAGATAGTGGTCCTAATTCTACTAAAGCAGTATGTGATTGTAGGTTTGCCCAACGTTCCCTGCTATAGCGTCCCCATTTTTGACTTGGTTGGCGTCTCTTTTGTTTTGCAGAACAAGAAGGTATGCTTGGACACGGGCGTCTCAATGCGTCCGCAGAAGCGGCGTATGTTTTACATGCTCATCTTCAAAATAATCCAGGAGGCAGACAAGAGCTACGACGAGCTGCACGCCCTGCTCACCGCAGGGCGCTACAAACTGGACAAATTGATGCTGGAGGCGTTCGAGAAGGCCATGTCAGAGTTCTGTGCAGGCAGCATAGAGGCCCTGTTCGACTTTGCAGAGATCCAGAACATAGACGAGATACTGAACGAGAACTATGGCATCAGTCAGTTCAGCATGGTGGGCGTCTATGTGCGTCGCGTGGGTGTCGTCATGGAACGGCTCAGCTTTTCCGATATGATGGACATGTATCGCAACATTTGTTCGTTCTATGAGCGTGGAGTGCGTGCCATGGCCTCGGGCCCAGGGTCACGCAAGTCAGTGGCCGGAGGAGTGCTGCACAGGGAGGAGACACCGCCACCAGTTGCCAAGGACAAATCCAGCGCGGAGGAGAAAAGGAACGACGATGCTGTGGCGCTCTGTGCGGATGGGCGCAATCTCTTGAGCAAGTGGGCCCCCAAGCAGGCCAAATACTTCATCAACAAACAATCGGAGCTGCTGGAGACCAATGAACGGCACTCCTTGTCGCCCGTGGAGCTGCAGCGCAAGGTGCAAGAGATGATACAGGATCTGCCGCTGACCACGACCCCATACTTTCTAGGCTACATGAACCAGCTGCGCGTGAGGGACTACTACACCTCGCTGTCTGCTTTGCATCGCGCCCTGGACCGCAGCCCCGTACGGCTGATGAGCCAGGAGAAGGGCTATCAGTATTTCTGCGTTAATCTGGCCGTGCTACATGCCACCTTCGGACACCGCGATGAGGCGCTGGCCGCTCTCCGGGAGAGCATCATGCTGGCCCAAGAGCACGGGGACAAGCGGAGTCTCAATCTCGCCAACACCTGGTATTGTCTGCTGCGCGACGAGCTGCCGCTCTCCACGGTCCAGCGCAGTGTGTCCGAAGCCAATGAAGTGGACGGTTCACTGCTGCAGAACTACACTCTGGCCCTGCATTTTGCCGTCAAACTGGGCACAGTCGCCGGGTACAAACCGCTGCGCCTGTTCGACCTGCTCCACCACAGCGATAATCTCACCAATCGGAACAATTTCGTGGACCACGCCTCTGAGGCACTGGCGCTGAGGAGCGCCGTCTGGGCCGCCTATGGCAGGCACGAGCTGTCCGCCCTGTACTCCCAGCTGCTGCTCACTGCACGGGATCGCTTTAGCAATGGGTCGGCCGGATTGGGCAGTGCCTTGGCCAGCTATGCCCTGTGGCTGCAGCTGCAGGGCCAGCCACAGATGTCGCGAGTGCTGCTGGATCGCGCGAGGGGCCGCTTTCCGCGTCTGCCCAGCGCCGAGGGTTGGATGATAAGCCAGTGCCATGTGATCATACAGTCGGGCATCTATCAGTGTCGCTGGCACGATGCCCTGAAGGCCTGCGACCAGCTATATCTGCTGGACACATCGGATGCCCTGATGCAGAGGGCCTCCATCTATGTGGCCAAGCGGGAGTTCTTCAATGCGCGCCGCCTGCTGGACAATCTGGCCACGCAGACCCAACTTCCCTTCCTGCTGCGTATGCGCATCAAAGTGATGCTGGGATACTGCGGCCTGGCCGAGGGTCGCTTCTCCAGCGAAACTACGATGCTGCTGATGAGTGTGGCCGAGGAAATGGCCGACTCCCAGATGGACTACGAGCTGGCCCTGGTTGACATGCTGCTGGCCCAGCAGCTCCTGCTCCTGGGCTTGCCCCAGAAGGCCTATCAGGCCATCAAGCGTGCTATGCACGACATTCACACAAACGGCGGGATCTTCGAGCGGGCCAGAACCGATTTCGTGTTTGTTCGCTGCCTCCTGGCCATCACGGCCAACAATGTGGAGGCTCGCAAGAGTCAATTGATGAAGTCGCTGGACATCCTCGAGCGCGCTGCTACATCATTTAAGCAACTGCAAGCCCATTCCAAGGTGCTTGATGTGTACGTGTTCCTGGCACAGCGCTTCAACGAGTTTGGCGAACGGACGCTGAGGAACAAGTATGCCGGAGAGTTTCGGCGCTATTTCACGGTTCATCCCATACCGCGCGAATACCTGGGTAGTCCCTGAGTGGGGAGAAAAGTGCGAGCTGTCGTTTAACTATTAATAAACATAGTTTTATTCATTCGTTTATATTGTAGTTGTTCCTTTTTTATACACTTTATGCGTCAACTACGAAACTAAAACCTATCAGAAGTTTTCGCAACTGCTCGAAGAGGATGCCGAACAATGAGGTGTGTATTAGTGGACTATTTCGGTTGGCCATTCCATCCCACTCGCAACGCTGCAGTGCTCGCAGGGGATGTGGGAGGCAGCGTAAATGCTTAAGGCGCTAGCTGTATGTCTGTTCTGTTCTGTCTGTGATTGTGGTGTTGTATGGAGGGGCATGGCTTCCGTTTTGCCAACGACTGGGATTGATTGATATTGGATAAACTTAAGCTAAACGTGTCCCGAACACGGACTCCAGCTGGTTATAGTGTTAATGATAATAGCTTAACGTATCAATGGCAGGTTGGGCGAGGGCCCAGTGGAAGCCATTGCACTGCTCGGCCCAAGGAGCACCTGCTTCTGCTGCGACCTGTGCAACTCCTCCATTGTGGCGCGCTCAGTCTCAAAGACAATGGGCGCAAACATAATGATGGATGTGGTGAAGAAAATCCATGCGGCATTGCGTGAGAACGAAAATAGACCCTTGCAGGTCTTCACGCTGGTTCCGCCGATGGTGACAACAGCATTGCGCACAGAATCGGGGAACATTTCGGTTAGGCCAATAATACGCTCGCCCAGCGTCTCGTCCGGCTCCTTGAGGATGAGCGACAAATATAGAAAGATTGAGGTTATAGTACATTCCAAATTTGTGTACTTCTAGAGCCGAGTTGTATGTTTACAAACATCAGCATGCGCCATGCGCCAACTTACATCATCGAAACTCTCCTCGGCATCGCGTTCAGGCTGCACATTCTGCAAAGGTAGATGAAAACAATTATAAAACGTTTGCCCATCCATTTGTATTAAGTATTTGCTTTTGTTGGGTATAATGTGTTCTACGCGTACCAGCTGTGATAGCTGCAGGTCGGTCGGTGCGGCCATTACGTGAGCACGATAAGACGGGGGGGCTGTTAATGGGAACCACGTTTCTACTTACAGTGGCCACCGTGCGACGCTCGGGCGTCTCGTCTTTGCTGCCGCCTAACGAGGACATCCCACTATCCTTTTCAATGAACTCAATTTCAGGATCAGAGTCCATCAAATCCTCAATTTTCACTGTTTCGGTATCCACTTTGCGGCTTTATTGTAACACACGTCGAGAAATCGTTGGGAAACGTGATCGCAACCCGTCTATATATGATGCACACTGAACAGGGAGACTTTAACGCAGACAACGGACGTTAAACGCAGTTCTCACTTGCATTTAATTCAGGTTTTAACACAAATTTTCGTTCGGATTTCGTGAAATTGATTTTATTTTGGCCCTCGTGAACGACCAGCGTGACCGTAGCGATAGCGAAAAAAATACCATCCGTCCAAAAACAAATACCGTTAAATACGATTTCAGTTTCGAGACATGCTATTAAAATACCATGCCATAAGAAAACTTGGGCAGTCCGGCGGTCAAACGAGAAAACCCACTTAACACCCCTCTATTTGAAAAGTTGAGCACTCTTTCTGCACCGTTTCTATTGATTGAAATCGTATTGCCTAATTTTGATATTCCGTTTAATATTACTAGCTAGTTGGCCCTCTCAGCCCTAAACAAATCATTTTATCCGATAGATACATACATTTTTTACAAGACTGGCAAGTTTTCAGAAGTCCTTTTTATTGGATTATTTACATATTAAGGTTCAAACAAAAACCACATTAAACGAATGTGACGTCGTTTTTGTGGCTCATTGTGACCCTGGACCTGGTTGACGCGCCGATGTGAGCGCGTTTTAGGGCCGTTAACGTTCGAATTTAAACCACTAGTTTTTAATGAGCCGATGTTAAGAGTGTTTGTAATTTATTTATAACTATATCAGCTCCACAAAAACAAACAAACTTTCCCCTTGCAACTCACCATTTCTTCACCAAGATTCACTCTGATTTTTAAAGTTTATTTGGAAATTTTATCTGTATAAAATGTAGACTTGTTTTTAGTTAAACGCACAGACGTTGAATGAAAAATACATTTTTTTGGATCAGTTTCGCAAAACATGTTTGACAGAGCCTACCCAGATCCATCGATTTAGAGGAATGAAACATTCTTTGAGAGTGAGTTGGTGAAAACTTGGGCAGTCCGGCGGTCAAACGAGAAAACCCACTTAACACCCCTCTATTTGAAAAGTTGAGCACTCTTTCTGCACCGTTTCTATTGATTGAAATCGTATTGCCTAATTTTGATATTCCGTTTAATATTACTAGCTAGTTGGCCCTCTCAGCCCTAAACAAATCATTTTATCCGATAGATACATACATTTTTTACAAGACTGGCAAGTTTTCAGAAGTCCTTTTTATTGGATTATTTACATATTAAGGTTCAAACAAAAACCACATTAAACGAATGTGACGTCGTTTTTGTGGCTCATTGTGACTCTGGACCTGGTTGACGCGCCGATGTGAGCGCGTTTTAGGGCCGTTAACGTTCGAATTTAAACCACTAGTTTTTAATGAGCCGATGTTAAGAGTGTTTCTAATTTATTTATAGCTATATCAGCTCCACAAAAACAAACAAACTTTCCCCTTGCAACTCACCATTTCTTCGCCGCGGTTCACTGTGAGCTTTAAAGTTTATTTGGAAATTTTATTTGTATAAAGTGTAGACTTGTTTTTAGTTAAACGCACAGACGTTGAATGAAAAATACATTTTTTTGGATCAGTTTCGCAAAACATGTTTGACAGAGCCTACCCAGATCCATCGATTTAGAGGAATGAAACATTCTTTGAGAGTGAGTTGGTGAAAACTTGGGCAGTCCGGCGGTCAAACGAGAAAACCCACTTAACACCCCTCTATTTGAAAAGTTGAGCACTCTTTCTGCACCGTTTCTATTTATTGAAATCGTATTGCCTAATTTTGATATTCCGTTTAATATTACTAGCTAGTTGGCCCTCTCAGCCCTAAACAAATCATTTTATCCGATAGATTCATACATTTTTTACAAGACTGGCAAGTTTTCAGAAGTCCTTCTAATTGGATTATTTACATATTAAGGTTCAAACAAAAACCACATTAAACGAATGTGACGTCGTTTTTGTGGCTCATTGTGACCCTGGACCTGGTTGACGCGCCGATGTGAGCGCGTTTTAGGGCCGTTAACGTTCGAATTTAAACCACTAGTTTTTAATGCGCCGATGTTAAGAGTGTTTGTAATTTATTTATAGCTATATCAGCTCCACAAAAACAAACAAACTTTCCCCTTGCAACTCACCATTTCTTCGCCGCGGTTCACTGTGAGCTTTAAAGTTTATTTGGAAATTTTATCTGTATAAAGTGTAGACTTGTTTTTAGTTAAACGCACAGACGTTGAATGAAAAATACATTTTTTTGGATCAGTTTCGCAAAACATGTTTGACAGAGCCTACCCAGATCCATCGATTTAGAGGAATGAAACATTCTTTGAGAGTGAGTTGGTGTACCGTATTTTATTATATCGTATCTTGATCGCTCGCCATCTCGCATTCGTAGTTATAAATTATGAAATTATTAAAATCTAAACGAAACATCTACCGCTGTAAGTACTCGTTCGCATATAGATAGTGTCTTAATTCATGTTTTGTTTGCGTTGTCCAGTATATAGTAGTATGTAGTAGGTATATAATATTAGATAGTTTGACATTAAACGTAAACAGCAAGTATATATTTAAGTAGTACTCGTATATTGTTGGGTTATATAGTCCTGCATAAGGTATTCCAAGCACATTTAGAGGTCATAAAAAACTACTTGAATCAAAGACATTGATCGGGTATATATCCATAAAGATCTTTCATATAGAATATAGAGTTGAATAACTTGCAAAGTGTGTATTGTTTGATTTTGTCAACGGTTTATTTTGTTTTCATTTGCTTGCTCTTGAAGTAGTCCAGTTTTTATAAATACCCTACAAAAATTTGCGGTTCGCTTTCCTTGCAATTCCCATTTGACTATTTGTACCTTTGACCTGATTTATATACTTATTTGCTGTCTGTTGCACATTTCCCCACCTCTTTCTCGTACAATGATCTGAATACAAATATATATATATATTTCTCTGATGTTTGAAAAGAGCACTTTTATTGAATAAATTTGAGATTATCCTCTCTGTTTCTTTGCCTGCTCCTAAATGTTTTTTTTTATATCAAAAAGGAAATGGAAAAAGGCAAATGAATAGAAAACTAATTTGAAACCTTCATGTCCTATGGATGGGTGAAAAGCTTTGTAAAAAAAAGTTATTACTCGTATTACTTCTTGAACCATGGCTAAGCCGGGACGGCAATATGTAATGGACTTTGAATTTTGGCTTTGAATCAAACAAACAGAATCCTAAAGAAATTATTAGAAAATTAATTTGACTAGACTTTGAACTGTATCAATCAATTTCCATCCTCAACTTGGGCTGTTTCATGGATACAATAATTCTTGTTTATGGTTTTTCATATAATTTTGGGGTTTCATTCCTTTTCAAATACTTTTTGCAATTGAAATAAGTTTTCTTGTGGACTTTTTCTTACATAAATTGTTAACATTTATTTTCTTATTCTAACAACATTTTGAAAACAACTTTTTTGTTGGGGGATTTTGAAACACGCATACATTGAAAGCAGCATATGTAACTATATTTAATAAGATACAAATACATGGGATCCCAGCTGGGAAACCTCTTCATAATTTTAGATTTTATTATTATATATTTTATTATTATGTATGCCCCTTGTTGATGCATCCATCACCCTAAACACAATATCACTCACGCTCTCAGACTTATCCGAATATGAAATATATATGTTCTGTTTTTTTTCTTTTGTTAAGTGTATGGTGTGTGTGTGTTTTCTGTGTGTGTTTGTGTGTATAATTTATAAGCCATTTTTCGACAAAACTTACAAAAATAAATCCTAAAGTTTGCCACTTAATTTTGGTGGTTCTTGCTTCATTAACTTAAATGAATATATTACTTTTTACAATCGAAAAAACTTTCCAAACTTGTTTAAGTAATATGTATGTGTGTGTGTTTTTGTGTATGATCTGCCTTGCACTTTCTTCCACGCCATTTTGTATAAATATAATTCGTCCTTTAGTTTTGTATAAAATATTAAATCAATTTTTGTTTGCAAATTTTCACTCTGCAAATGTTCTTTTTCATAATAATAATTCCTCTTGTCTGAGTATATCCATAAAAGCTTAACACTTGTGTATGTATGTATGTTAAATGGTTAACCTTTTCCATTGTTTTCCATTCATAATTTTTGTAGCTTTTGTTTGTTGACCACGCCTCCCATTCCGGGCTGAAATTGCTTACAGCAAAAGTCTCGTAAATTCTGTAATTAAAGCAAGAAAAAAAAATACGTTTTCCATTAATTCTTATTGCTGTGAAGCTGGGAAAACAATGCTCAAGTATTCCGGAAAAGGGATGAGTGGACAAAAAATGTGTGTCAAGCCCCCACATAACCTCATTCACTCTTCTATGCAAAAGCTTAGGTGAAAAAGTGGTCTGGCAACGCTCAGTGATACTCAGGGGATTCTCCCCACAAATATTTATCACTGGGAATCATATGCCTTGACAACTCTTCCCATTTTAGGTAAACCCTTTCATGGATGATACATCGCCTCCAGCTGGTGATTACGCCTCCCACCTTTCACAAACCACACTTCTACGAGCATCAAGTAGGATCCACCAGGGGCAACGTATCTATGCATACGTGTACGTGTTGCTCTGACCAATCCTCCAGCACAGCACAGTGCAGTGTCAGCAGAACGCACAGAAAACAAAGCCAAACAGACAGTAAGTAAGGGCAGCTACAATGGATAGTAGTACTTCGACTATGGAATACCCTCTATAACGAGAAATATATTCACTGAGATATCCCCACTTCAAATAATCGTTTGCAGATGGATGGATAGACTTGGCAATGGATCCCGAGAAAGAAAGATAATTTTATAGAATTCCCTTTAATTCTACCAGTACCAGTAACATGTTCAAAGTCGTTGAGTGCTTTTCCCAGGCAGATGCCGGTGCAAAGTAAATAAGGTAAAAGCGAAAAAGAACCAAGTGAGTAAATAAATTGCAGATGCCAGCAAACAAACGGCTGGCGGTTGTACTGGACTTGTTCGATGGGTGGATGGGATGGGTGTGCTGACATGTCAATGCGTTACAATGTACAAGGTCAAAGTATCAGCTGGGCAAAGCGATGGCATATGAACCTAATGATACAATGCAAGGGAATCCAAGCCGATGTCATGGCAGAGGTACCTACTACACGGACAAACCCACATACATTCACTCATAAAAAACAATGCACACACGCGCGCACTTAGAGGGAACTCGAGAGCTCGAGCTTGTTTGTGCGTGTTTGTGCATGTCGCAGTATTAGTTTAAGTTTATTAAACCAATCTAATGCCACTCAAGGGAAGGCTGTGCCGCCTTTCCCCTTTTCCTTTATCCTTAGGCGATGGTAGAGCCGACGGCACAGAGAGAGAGAGAGAGAGTGCCAAAGGTGTTTCCTAATTGCCATCCGACACTGGTGTGATTGCAGAATATTATGCTGAAAACTACTTAACGAGAATATCCAAAGATATCTGATCTCAAATAATTATAAGAGTTCGTTCTCTCTCTTGATCAAATTCAGCTGAGTTATGGTACCGCGAAATTGAACTAAAATTCGTAAAGTTTAATTGGATTAGCAGTGGCAGTAGCTTCAGAAACCAGCAAGAAGGGGGCATAAAAACTTCTCGAGTAAACAACAAAATAGACATTCACTCACATTAAAGAACTTTCGGGGAAGGTTAATAAACTTTGTCGTTTGTCTAGCTGATTTATGAGCGAGCAATTTTCGGCTTGCGGTTGGATAAATATTGGCTCAAGGTTGTATTTTATGGCAAGACTTGATTGGGGCCCAGCGAAAGCCCTCAGCCACAGTCAGAGCCACAGCTGCAGCAGCAACAGTAGTCAAAGTCAGAGGCAGAGGCAGAGACCGTAGATGGAGCTGTTTTGTGGCTTTTATATGTGTATGTCTGTGTGTGTCCTTCGGACTGGTTGACTGCGTCAGCAATGTCCTTTATCGGCTGCATTGACTTACCCTCGTAATTGATGCGACCATCCTGATCCAAATCGGCTATGACCAGCAGCTGCTCCAGCTGCTGTTCGTTCAAGGGCTCGCCAATCATTTCCATGGCGGTCTGAAGCTCGTCGCGCGTTATGAATCCATTCCCATCCCGATCGAATACTCTAAAGAAGATTTACATATTTTTTAGTAGAGCGGATATCCGGAAAGAATTAATGATGGAAGGCAGGAAGAAGTATGGGTGTTTGCACTCACCTAAATGCGGCTATCAAGTCCTCGGTGACATCATCGGCCTCGTCCAGGGGCTTGCTGTTGCTGGGGTTCTCATCGTGCTGTTGCTGCTCGTCGCGCAGCGCCTGGATCCTGCCCACCCATTGCAGGAACTCGGCCTCGTTGATTAAGCCATTTCCTGTAATGGAATCAACGAAAGGAAGAGAGTCAGAGGAGAGCCATCAGCGAGAAGGAGAAAGAATTCTAAGCTTCTCCGAATAAAAAAAATTTGAGTGCATTTCTCTGTTGTTTGCCCGCACGCTGCAAGAGGACGATGTCCTTCCATTGCTGCCAGAACAACACGGGAGACCGTACCGCCCCCTTCCCCCTAAGTACAGTCCCTCCCTTAGGAAGTGCAGTGTGTCCAGGTGCTGGCATTTTGTAAAAAGCATTTTCCGGACAGATCTCTGCTGGCATTAAAAAGCAAAAGCTAAGTCCCAACTCCCAGCCAAGATAAAAAGAGGGAAGACAACTTTTTCGGGACTTCTACCGAAACTTTTACAATTAAGAGCGAAAGATATGCCGTCCGGAAAACCTTTGAAGCCATATCCTCGACCTTGACCTTCGGCACAGAAAAAAAAACAGCACGGAAAAACTCAGTAAAGAAAAGAGGAGTGGCAGAGGGAATGGAAACAGTTGGTGTGAATGGGAATGAAAATGAAGTTGGAATCTGCGATAATCTCTGCGGCAATCGCCAAGCGGTTGGTCTGTGGCAAGAATGGGTGGTGGATGGGTGGCGGATGGTCGCTTGCTGTGGGCTTTGTATATCATTCAAAGGAAAATCCCCATTTCTAATTGCAATTTGTGTGTAGCCGAAATTTGAATTGCTAATTTGTTTGTAGTTAAGATAAAATTAAGTTAAATAAAGTCTCAGCATTGGGCGTAAGTAATTTAATTATATCCGAAATGAGAATCCCTACAGAGTGTGAGGGATTAGATCACTGAGCTATCCTTGTGGCATCCAAAGGGCATCCTGCATACAGCAGGAAATCCAATTACATATACTATTTCCCTGCTCTTTTCTGTAATGTTCAAGCACACTGCAGTTGGTTTATATTTGCCCTAATACTTCGGGAATCTTTTGATGGTTCTCCCCAGCTTGTTAGGGTAACCCAATCTCTGGCGCAGTTGACACCCCGTTGCCTTGCCAACAATAGACGAAAAAAGTATTAGATAAAGGCCAGAAGAGAGAGACAGAGAGAGAGCGAAGATGAAGGCCGAAACTGTGAGGCTGTAGAAATGTGGGTAATTACGAAACGGGCTGCTGGCTTTGAGCCGCCGTTCAGTGGCATTTGGCTGTTGGTTTGGCATCAAAAAATCATTAAAGGTCATAAAACCCAATGCCCGGACTCGTACTCGGACTCTCGCATCAATTAGACAATGCAGTGCCATCATCACATCACATCCAGTGCCAGTGCCTTGGGCCCGAAGCAAATGTACAAAACAAATTCCTCAGTCAACTCCGGACTTGGGACAAATATTATTCCATCATATGCCATGACGATTGCTTGGTGTATTTGTTCATATGTCTGCATGGTCATACGCGCACATGACTAGGCTCCTGCTCCCCCTGCTCCCTCTGCTCTCTCCCCATCATTGTTATGGTGCTCGTTCGCAGAGCTCTTTGTTTGCCTTTTTCCTGCTGCTTTGCTGCTGCTGGTCTTTCTGCTGTTGTTTCCTCTGACATCTGTGTGACATTTTTGTGTTGGCTGCCTGAAAAATATTTTCATTTGTGCTTAGCGGCCGGCACACAACCCGCTCAACCTCTCAGCCCTGAGCTTTTGCTGTCATTTGCCAGGGGGTGGGGGAAGCGGGTATGTTCCATATTCTTGATCAAGTCTATGTGTGTGTGTGTGCTAGTGGCGGAAGATTCATCTTGCTTCAGAGATGCCTATCCTTTATCCTTGAGATGTTTTCCTTTTCCTCGTATCTCTTGTGTGTTGGCTTTTTTTTTTTAAATACAAAACTAAATGTTTGCTCGCCATGCACATTATCTCTCGGTCTCCATCTTTGCCTCCTGCTCTGCGTATCTTTCTGTACTGCCTGCAAAAAGGACAAGTCCAAGGATAATGAAAATGGCTCTGTTGTGTAGTTGCTGCCGCCATTGTCGTCGTTTTTCGTGCCATCTGCAATAAGGACATTCCAGGGCAGCAGACAGCGAGGGCGCCTGCCTCCAACAGCGGCATTATATTTGTGGCACATTTTGGCAGTGCCACCCAAAATGTTTCCTGCATAAAGAATGTCCTTTCCCTCCATGTGTGTGTCTTTCTGTCTGTCTGTCTGTCTTTGTGGCTGCATACAGTTGTCGCTGCTTGCTTGAGTCGTTAAGCGGAAATTCTTGCCATTGATCGATGGCCGGTAAGGGCAAAAGCAGCTAGAAATGTCAGAAGTGATCGATAATTGTGTACTCTATCGACACCATTAGTTGAAAAATATTCCCAATCAACATTCCAACCATCTCCTGTACTGGCAATTCAGGTCACATCTCTACCGACTAGCAGAAGGAGTAGCTGCGCACAATTGTTGAATGTTGAATGGCTGCAAGTCCTGGCTCACATTTTCAATCAGCTCTTGCCAATCACAGATTCATTTGCTGTTTATTAGCCTCTCATCGCATCCGGTGCGCTGCCAGGCAACGACAACTTGCAACTTGCAGACCCGTGTCAGTGCATCTGTTTCGGGCACAAATCAATGCCACAGGGGAGTGCCACGTGCGGGGCAGGTGTTGCTGAGTTGTTGTGTGGCAACAACTTCATGCCAAAGTGTAATCAATTATTGGCAAAATGTGTACCTGCGGCTGGCCTGGGTCTGGCTGAAGCTTCTGTTGCTGCTGCTGCTGCTGGTCCCATTCGAATTTGCCACGGCTGACCTCATGCCAGCGGAAACGGAAGTTGGAACGGCACGGCACAGAGGGGCAAGGTGGGTTGCCATGTGTCTGGGTGTGTGTGTGTGGCTCCTGTTTGATTGTTGCTCTGTGAATTGGAAGGGCCCTTCCACCCGCCCCGAGTACGTGTAATTTGGACACATTTGAGCTGGCAGTAAAACATGCAATAAAAGCTGGCTAACCCACACACACCCACACTTTGGGAGAGGTGGGGGCGTCCCATGGCTGTCTGTGATGGCAAATAAATTACCTTGCAACTTGGCCATTAATTAAATCTGGCCAAAAGCATTCGCCAATGTTGCCAGCCGCTTGCCGTTGGCCAACGTTGCGTATGCGCAATGTTTAGCTTTGATGGGAATTCTACCGATTTGCTGCCAGGCAGACGGGCTGCCCGGAATGCAGTTCAAGGCTCAAACTGAACTTTGAACTTAGCTGCAGCCCCTCCCCCGTAGGGCATTTACCACTGGTAAAGACTCACTTTCATGTCTGTGGCCCATTTTGGGGGATTTCTTTTTTACTGTGGCTGCCATTTCCCATCTCACATTTCCATTTCACTTGGCCAGCAATATTCAAGGAATTTCTCGGTTTTTCTTTGGTATTTTAAGCTGTATTTAATTTGGAGCCTTTCCAAGTGCTTCCTTCCATTTGGGGGGTGCTGTCATTTATGCACACATTTGCCGGTGGCCTCTGCACTGTGATTCGATAAGAGCTCCATTTTCCGTTTGAAAACGGCCTTGAACGGGTGTCGGCTGCCCCGACAGTTGTTGCTAATGGGAAATGCGTTCTGCTTTCGAGCTGCGGTCTCCACTCCACACACACAGGCACACACACACTGCTGTCCAATGGCCAGGGGCAAACTAATTTAACATGACATGGCCTCACCGCCATGGGCCTGGCCTGGCTTTGACACTTAACCACTGCCAAATAGGAAATTTAATGGCTCCCGGCTGTCGTTTATGGCTTTATGTCCACCACAAAATCGCTGCCACATCTGTGCCTACCGCACGAGAGAATCTCCTGCGGGCTCGCCATCCCTCAAATAGAGCCTCAAATTAATTGCATTGTAGCCTAAAAGCATCGGCAATTATTTTTAAACACCGACCAATGTCCAGGCCAAGTCCAGGCGTACATAAATTATCAATGCTGTTCGCCCGACCTGACCTGACCCCACAATTGATTTGACCCCAGTAGCAAGCAGTAAACGAAAAACTGTTGAATGCTCCTTGGACCCTATTTCTGGCCGCCATAAAGACACGCATAAATAAGGACCGCAGCCAGGTGTCCATTTAGCAGCGTCAGAAATTCCATCAGAATCACAGCCAGGCAGCCCTGGCCTGTCGCCTTCTGAGCCTCTCAGGCAGGGTGTCACTGAAACCCAAGGAATGTTAATGAAGCCATAAAGTGCACGCGTTCACATTCAACAGCTTTCGGCCCTAATCGAAATAGAAAAGAAAAACAACCAAAAAACCTCATGGGGAGACAAAGGCAAGTGTGTCTTTGTCTTGGGGGCAGCCTCGAGCAGTTTGTTGCCACTTCTGGGATTATTTGTAGCCAGTTATGCTCTTTGGTTACTTATGAGATGGGGTTCAAAGGCCATTTTAATATGCAAGTTTGTTTGTTTTAAATTCTAGAGTGTGATTCTTGCTGCATAAAAATAACCATCAGACATCTGAGTGCCTATTATTATTGAATATTCTGCAACATAAATCAGTCCCGTCGCTCCTCTGCTTTAAGGACAGTGTTGACAATTGCCACACGTGTTGATAAGCTTATTATGGGTAAACGATAGTGCTGCCAAGTCTGATTTGGACACATTTAACACATTTGCTTTGTTTTTTTGTCATTGCAAACAACAATGGAAGAATCCGGAACATATGTCAAGCGCCAAAGTCGCACTTAGCGAACTTTTTTATCAATATTTTCAGCATTTCTCTGCTATTGTGTGTCGTGCACGTGTCGCTGCCTGTGTTCGCGGTCTTGTTTGTAGATAAACTTAAAGGATATCTATAGACAGACATACGAGTATGTATACGAGTCTATACAAAGCTCGGGGGCGTTGGGGCCACAACATTTGTCTGTCGGTGGCAGTCATCAAAACAGGTCTCTCGGTCTCTCTCCTCTCGATCCACCTCTCCCTCTCTCTCTCTCATGCTCTCTTCCTGGCTGCTATGAATGTATGTCTGCGTGAAGGCGGTGGCTGTGGCTGTCAGCAACAGTTGCCTGCTTTTATATGATAAATGTCCGTGTCCACAGCTCCATTGCTCCACTGCCCCAGCGCTGTACGTGACCTCCTTTAAATTTACAGCATTTGCAGAAAAGTCCCCCCATCGATAGAGCTCCTAATGCATTGGACAAATATTGAAGTTACCTGGAGCAAAAAGAAGCTTAAGTGGAATTCAATTTGCATCCGATACGCTTGACAAAAATGAGCATGGCAGCCACGCCCACATCATGCACTCGCCAATGTATGCATTGCAGTCAGACATACGCCCGAGTATACATTTTTATGTACGTACATAACTGACATGAACACGTATTCGGCCAGACAACAATTGCATTTTAATGGGCAAGAATTTAATTTTCTGCCAGGTTGCCCTAATTTGATTTAAATATGGGAAAAGCGACGAACAAGAACGAAGAAGAGAGCTGACATGAAAAGGAAATGGGATAAATTATCCGTTGAACGCCCAAGAATGCAACAAGAGCCGAGAACCACCCACACTCAGCCACAGTGAGTAGCAACTCCTATTCAGTACATGGGAAAATTGCATTTTCTAACGACTAAATTAAATAAGAAAAACGTCTGGACCTGCGTGGGTCGTGGGACAGCAACAAATTGGCTTAAGGCGGATCTTTTCTATATTGCAACAGTATACAAATATTTAAAAATAATTTAGCTTGGTTTACTTGACTAAAAGATACCCTTTAATTTGAGTTTCCGTTACCAAATCAGAGGAATCGGTGAGTGGAAATTCTACTGCGAGTGCTAAGAGTTCAAATGGATGTTTAAATGTACTAATAGAATATATATAGCTAAAGGTTTGTTACAAAAATTACCACAAGTGCAATACAGCAGCTCAGTACCACATGAGGGAAAGGGTTTTAAAAGGCTATTTCCTAGCATACTTTTTGGGGGCATTCAATGAAGTTCAAGTTCAATGAAGTAGATTAAACTGTATTTTGCTTAGATATTCCTGGTACGCAAGGGAAATGTCAAGCCTGGAGAGTCCCACGACCAAACAGATGAAAATACATTTCACCTGCATACTGGTATTTGCGCTCGGCCAAGCCTAAACTTGATTAAATGCCAGCAAAACCACTTGACATGCTCGGCTGAGTTTAATTAAGGTTTCCAGCGGTCCTTCGGCCTCGCACTGCCTTTCAGTGTCGCTTGAATTATTAAAGACCAGCCGGCAGACCAACTCTCAGTGGAGGGGACTAACTGTTGCACTTAGTGTCTACAGGTGGGCGTTTTGTCAGAGGGAACTGGTCCAACACTTTGTTGCTGTTTGCTCTTGACGTTGCCGTTTGCTGCTGAGTGGCACTTACCTGAATGGCTCGCCTCACGTATGAGATCGTGTATGATTTCGTCACGCACATTTATGCCCAGGTTCTTGAGCATAAACTGCAGCTCGTTGGCCGTGACGCGTCCGTCACGGTTTCTGTCTAATAAATCGAATGCTGTGCGTAGATCTGAAAAAAAGAATTTAAATAAAATAGCTATAATTCAAAATAAAATGTACATTCAAAATAGCAAAAGGTACACACATTGCTTAGCATTTCTCGGAAAGTGCAATCAAGCAGTGATTCTTAGCATTTAATTGAAGTTTTGCCTGCCAGAAACCCACAGTATTACGTATGCGCCGTGTGGGCGAAGCAAACTCAAGGGAAACCCTAAGCGAGTATTTATGTGCATATTAAGGGGCAACAAATTGCGTCGAAAGTGTTGCCCTAAAACACAAATTTGTCAATAAAACACAAACTTAAGTGGTTGCTGTGCAAATGCGCAGTTTCCTACGATACAGAAACCCCTCGCAAGCAAGGGGCAGGATATGTTTTAGGGGGAAACCCTCTTAATGTTTGTTATTTGAGCTGTTCTTCGTAATGCCATCAAATGTGGGAAAAACATATCAATGGGGTAGCTCAAACTTTGCTACCGTTGTATCAACTGAGTCGGAATTTTCTAGGGCTTAAACTCTCATTCTGGGCGGGGCCTTGCACAATAATTAAGGCCTTGTCGCGGCCTTCTCTGTGGCATGCCAAGACAAGACCTCTGTCAATGCCTTGCGGCCATAAAAAGTTGCTGGCTCTGGGCCCCTGCCGCTGACTTTCCGAACTCAATGCCATATCGATCAAACTTGCAGTTGGCTAGCTGCAAAAATCTCAATAAATATGAACGCTTAGCTAAAACTTATAATTCGTCCAATCGCGCTTAACTTTGCGCGCAATTTGATTCGTAATTTGGATAATTGCTGCTGCTATTTGGGTCACGAATACTGTGATAGGGACATCCGTTTCCCTAGGTAGGAAAAGAAAGCTTAGAGGTGAACCACTGAAAAAAAAAACTAAACATTTTTGCCTGCATGAGCTGCCAGCCCCCATCCCAAGATGGCTTCCGCTGGCAAGGAAGATATGCGAAAATTGCATGTAAATTGCTTTGGGCCAAGTCTATTCTCTCTATCGCTTATCCTCCACCGCCCACCACCCTGTTACAGAATGTGGAGCACTTCCGTTGCCTTGGCTATGTCGAGTGGCCCAAGTTGTGTGCCAGTGTGTGCCGGTGGGTGTGCATTTGTATAGTTTGTAATTGCACACGTGTTTATTCTTCAAATATTGACACATTGACACCAATATTTCACGCTGCAGCGTCTGCAGGCTGCCAGCCACCGCTGACAGGTGTCGGAGCAGTGGAACATATTGAGGTTGCCCCCGCCCTATTCCGGCCCACAAGTGATTGACATCTAGTTAAGTTGTAGTCAAATAAATTCGAATTTGTTGTTGCTTGCTCGTTCACTTTGTTGCAGTGTTGAGTGTGTTGCGTTTATCGATTGTTGTGCGAGGAAAATGTCATCGCAAATTAGTGATGGGCACGTCACCCCGTCAGTTAGCTATGATGACTCTGGCACAGACTCTGTTGGCCTTAGCAATTAGGAAAACTTTTTAATTGCAACATTAGCTAAGGACAAAGACCTTTCTTCTCGCTCCGTGCGTGCCCCACATTTCAAGGCAAAACTGAAAGTGCACTCAGGCATAAAGTTTGCAATCTGTAAGGGTCGCTGGGAACTAATTGAAGGGACAGCATCAACACCAGCAGCAGCAGTAGAAGCAGCAGCAGCAGCGACGTCCCTGGGAGACTGAATTGTGAGTCATTTTCCTGTGTCTGTTGCTGCATTTAAGCCATAAAACTTTGTCCTGAAAACATTTCTTGTTTGCCTCGCTCCTTGTTGTCTGTTTAGGTTTTCGGTTTCGTTGTCAATGAACTTGATAATTGCACTGCATTGCCCTCTGTTGGCCCTCTGTTGGCTCATTGGGGGTACCATTGGGCTTCCCCGGGGCCTCATTTGGGGAGTGAAATGTAATTGAGTTGGAGCAAAACAAACTTTGCCAACACTTGCACTTGCCGTAGCCAAGCCCACATAGGACATGGGACCCAGGGCCCCAAATTGCACTTCCACTGGCTGTACTCGTAAATAACGCTTAAAAGTTAAAAGTTCTTGCAGAAACTTTACCAATCCACCCACACATACTCATACTCGAATAAATATTGGCAGGAGGAGATATTCCAAGAATTGTGGGTGGCATGGTGGGCTGTATGCATAAACCAGAGTGGCCATGAATTGTGGCCTTACGGTAGTAGCCGGAAAGTCGTTTATTCGGCGGAAATGCTGCTGATGTGCTGGTCTCATCTTGGAACTCGTTCAAGGTTATGGTTTTTACAGATATTATGTGTAATTTATTGCCATGTAACCTTTCAGATTATAGCCCAAATAACCTTTGGTATCGGTTTGTTTCTGTGCTTAACCCTGACCCTGATTGAATTCCTGCAGAAGCGGAAGTTGTTCTCCTTCTTTTACATTTTCCCTGGTCTATGGCCTGAATTTATTTCTCTTGCATTGCGAATTTCAATATCTATTAATAGCCTGCCTGACAATAAACCAGGTTAGTCCCCTTTCATGTCGGCACAAGAATTAAATTATCCGAAACAAAGGGCGCTTCAATATTTCGCGCGCGCTTTTCAACACTTCAAACGTGTCAAATGGAACAGGGCGGCGTAGCTGTTCGAGTGCCTCTATTTGTCACACACACACACACACTCCCTTCCCTTTAAAATGGCGTAGTGCACGAGCGTGTGAGCGGAAGGTTGCAGAAGAAAGAAACATCCTGAATGTTGGGCATACTTATTGCAAAGTAGGGGAAACACACACTGACACTGACCGCCGTAAATGTGTGTGTTTACCGCTCGTGTGAAAATCGAACGTAATATTCCAAAACGCGATAAATAAGACGAGGAGGACTCCCTGCCGAATCATAAAAAATATAATGAACATATACACCAATAATAGACTTGGCTGCTTGGTGGTGTCCCAGCGATAAGATATGCTGTGGTAATTCACAATAAAATCACCAGAAAACAAAAAAAAAACCAATATGAACAAGTCCAAAGTATAACTTTGGTGGTCGAATGTTTTGATACCCTTGCAGATAGGGTAGCTTGATTTGATCGTTGGATACAGTTAAGCTAATTGGAATTTATTTCTTTAGAAAGAGAAATCTTTCCCTAAGAGAATATTTTTTTTTGAAATGGGTATGGATTTCATTTGGCGGGTTTCCCATTTCTAACAATGCAAAATTGCTTAATTGAGCGACTATGAGCATAGATCCAGACGGATTCTTCATGATACCTAATGAAAGATACTTCATTCTTTCAAATTACAAAATTAATCATAAAATCAATGCAATCTCTGGAAGTGTATTGCAATAACAACACACACAAAATTATCGTGTTGATTAGATTGGCAATGCCATTCGTGTTTTTCTATGTATTTGTATTTGAGTTTGTCTTTGTGTGTGGGCGAACGAGCGGCGGTGATTTGGCATGACACACGACTCTTTGTTGCCGGTTGCCCTGCTCCATATCCGCCCCCGCCCCTGCTCTAATTTGTTTAAACATTGTGCACATGCATAGTATATAGATTTTCAGTGATAATTTTTTGCTATATCCACAACATCATGTGCTCTGTTAGCACTCCCATAGAAATGTGCGAACACACGACCCGGGGATAAATCAAATAGTTAACAGGCAAAATGAAAATGGGAATATACGATCTAATATACGTTAAATATAGTTAAAGATTATGGAATAATTTATGCTGTAAGATAAATAAGTGCTCCCACGTATGGCATTTTAATGGCTACTATATTAGTGAACTATGTACCGTCAAAAAAGTAAATATTTAAGCATTTTGAAGTGTGAAAATGTCTAAAAATATTTTTAGAATAAAGCATGTATTTAAAAATTGTTAAACACAAATAACAAATATTGTAGTAGGTATTAAAGAATCGAAATGGATGTCCGTACTTAGCTCACCTCGCACTTCACTTGCGATTTCTTTGTGATCCATTTCAGTTGCTTTCTGTTCTTTCTTTCTTTCCGTTTTAAATGTCTTCTTTATAGTGGTTCTATTTAGTATTTATAGATTCAGTGCGCCTTTGGACGCCCGTTTATTTGTACGATTATCTGGCTGTTAAGATGATCTTTCTTTTTGAGCACTTTGGCAATTATTACTTTTACTTTTTGCGGATGTGTGTACTTTTTTTGGGCCTTGTCTCTGCCGTTCAATGGGGCGTATGAGTAAGTTGCGCGATTTGTTTATACAGTTTCAAAAAGTTCTCAAAGTTTTCTCTTCAAAAATAGCAAACAATGGATATGGTTATTGTTGATCTTGGCAGAGCAGCGAATAAACGATTTTAATTAACCTGATTCAGCATGGATTTCTTTGTGGAACTTCCCCATTAAATCCCCGCAGCCCCACCCCATATTAGCCTGTAGCATTAATTGCAATCAATTACAAAAATGATGTCCGATGACTGAATGAGGTTAAATGCCAATGTGTTGTTTGGCCCCAGGGTCAGGGTCCAGTTCTCCAGCTCTCCTTTTTTCCTTTGACCTCTCCAACATCACACACTTGTCGGCTTTCATCAAATGAGTGTATGTAGCCTCGTACTTGATATTTTAATAAATAATATGCCTAGATTTAACACATACTTGTTAAACTTTTAAAATACTTCAAGTTAAGCAAGGAATATTTTCATTTTTTAAATGTTTGGTGAATGAATTCGCATGGTTCTCTGGCTAAACAGCTCTGACAGCTGTGAAATGTATATCAGATGGGGAAACACTCATTTGTCTTATCAAATTTCCAAGCAAATGACTCTGACTCATATTTGTCATGCCCCAAAGAATGCCAATTGGAACTTTTGTGGACATGTGGACATCTGCTTTCTGCATCTTTTGCAAATGCAACTATTATGTTACCACAAGTGACATAACAGACACCGTCTGGGTTCTGGCCACAGACGATTGGACCCAGACACAGACCTAAACTTGGAACCCATCCAGGCATAATACACGACACTACGATTAAATTACTTTCAATGGCCAACTTTGGCCAACATTTTTATCTCTTCGATTACCATATAATTTGAGTTTGCGTTAATCTGATTAAACTACGCCGCTCTGCCAAGAGGTTCGGTTCACTGCGCGGAGACTAAACTTCGAAACTGATAGCCGGTTAGTGGAGATAGCGATAGATAGAAGATAGATAGCACACCGATTTTAATCGGGCTTAGGTTAGTTGTTAGTTGGGGACTAGACCACAAAGTGGGGACTCGAACTCTCCGGTCGCGTCTTCTGTTGGCAATCGCGTCGACTTCGAAACTGAACTGAACTGAACGGCACCCAGCGGAACCTCATGAATGGCAGACAGGGCAGGCACCATTGGCAGCAGCTTCGGGTGGGTGGTGGCTCCATGATAGGCGCCCCCATTCGGTTCTGTTGCCGTTAGATGGCGCCTCGTGTTCGTGTGGCTTCGGGTGCCGTTCGGTCTCTGGCTTCGGTGAAATTTCATTCAACAAATCTGTTTTGTTTTTGTTGCTGCTTCTGTTTTCATAACGTTCTTCTTCACACGAAGAGAGCCACACAGACGGAGAGCGAGAGCCACTTGTGCACTCTTTTCCCCTCCTCGCTGGAATAATACCAGTGCTTAAGTAAAGCGCATTCACGTGATAAGTTTCTCGTGTTTTGTGGCTGGTTTTTGTTTTTTGCGCGCTATTTCTGAAGGACTTTTCGGGGCTTTTTGTGGAGGAAATGCGAGTATAATAAGGCACATTCGTAATAATTTATGGCTGCACTCTTGACAAGTTGTCGATGTGTTTGATGCAAACAGAAAGTAGCAGATTTGAGTGATTTTTGGGTGGGTAATTTGAGCAGAAATTTTAAAAGTTTTCACACCCTGTTCGCCGGTAAGCCCCTTAGACAACATCCTATATGGAGAAGACCTTCCAGTAACCTTGCAATGAAAACAACAAAAACCAGAGGAATGCATTCTGTGCAGCATTCATCTCTCACTCTCGTTCTCTCTCTGTGCATCTATGTATGTACGTATGTATTGTATGTTGGAGGGGTAAAGCTCTCTCTGGAATGACTGGAACCGCTATCTCTCTGTCTCTCTTCCACACATAGGGTAAATAAAAACGGTTTGTTTGGCTCAGCGAATATGTGGAACAAAACAAATTGACGAAAAACGGAAAAAACGGTGTTTGTGTGTCTGAGAGAGAGAATGAGAGAGCGGGAGAGTGGGAGAGTGGGTGGGTGTACGGCAAGGCGTAAACTACGAATATGTAAGGCGTTTATGCAACGATTTCATTGGATTTTACGTAATTCACAATTAAATGGAGATACCAAATGGATTTACATGGAATTCGATTTCATTTTCTGCTAATTAAAAGAGTTCCCTCCCACTCGGAAGTCTTCAAATTGGTCTTGGGGTTTGTCTGCTCTTCGGACAAATGAGTTGTAATCCGTTAACTTGATCGAGCGCATCCTTAGTTCGTTCAACCCCATTGTGCACCAACTTTTTAATGAAAATTGATAGCCAAAAGTTTGAGCACAGAAGAGAACAAGAGAATGCAGGCCAAAAACCAAACCAAACAATCAACTATTTCCGCACAGAGCTCTCAATATGTGAAGCTCCAGTGCAGGGTCAAACACGAACTACGACGCAAAAAAAAAACTTTTACCAGACCAGATTAAGGCGCAAATTGTATTTGGAATAACGTATTAGTTGGGGGCTCGCCTCCCGCACCAAACATCACGAATGCCTACGACACCCGAATAATGAGGTCACGTGCCGAGGCCAGAGGGCACCGCCACCCACGCTGGACGCCAGTAGCCTGATACATATATATACATACATATGTATGTATGTATGTAGGTTCGTAAGCCGGATTTTAATACCCAATAACAGACACAACGCAATCCTTAACCCTCTCTATCGTTAGATGTGCTTTTCGATTTTCACGCTTTAAGTGTGGAAAATGCACCATAAATTTGATATTTACGATGCGATGGCCATTTAGAGATGCGTTTTCACTGAACCTTTTTTTATGGGTTTGTCAAGAGCTTCGACTCTGTTCCATGCGTACGGAGAGTTCCCACTCCATGGAAGTGCAGCTTCTGCTGCTACGAGGACCTGCATTAATATTCAGAAATCAATCCGCGGCGTCCGTTGCCATCATCAAAATATTTCAAACCCAAAACGTGCCGGCTGCACGGTTGGAATATAACAGACAGCAGGCGAAGGGGTGCAAGTGGGTGGCACACAGCAGAAGTGCACTGGAGCGGGACTGCAGAGTGCCCGAATATTCGGAGTACTGAAGAGTCACGCACATTCCTATAAGCAGACTTCAAATAGAATTACTGGTTTCGTTTCGCATCGTTTTGATGTTGAATCCATTTACGTGACCAAGTTAGACTCTTGTGCATATAATTTTCGTTCTTTAAATTTGTATATTCTAAAATTCATTTTCAATATGACAATTGATCAAAGTTCAAGTGCTAACAAAGTTTAATGCTGTATGAAAACTTTTTATGGATAACACTTCACGATCAGTCCGCAAGGAAATACGCTAAACCGGTGGAAACAGCAGTAGGATTTCTTGGTAGTGCGTGACATTTAAAGTAAGATGGAAACTTTAAAGCCACCAAGCGTTCTCATTTTTCGCTTTTCCTTCGTATTTTTCCCGGCTAATTGCGGTGCCTTTCCATAACGCAGCTCGAGTGTCAAGCTGAGCATTTTGTGGCATAGAAACAAAAAACCGCCAGAGTGGCGCATCCATAAATCAAAATGCAGGCGTGTCCCCTCAAAAAAAGAAACAAAAACAAAAAGAAAAAAAGCATAGAATATTGTGGCGGCTGCTGTCTGTCAGCCTTCATCAGCGGGGAAAATGAAAGTGGCAACAAATTAACTGCCAGGCCCACCGCCCATTGCCCACTTGCCAAACACACATGCACGGACACGCACAAACACGCACGCGAACGGAGATAAATTGTCGAGCGATAAGTGACAGAAAGAGAGAGTGTCAGAGCACACAGAGAGAGCGAGAAAGAGCGAGATAGAGGAAGTGAGCGACATACGTGGCTGGTGACAAACGTTTAATTAGTTTTACAACTGTGTCGACAAATTGGCACGGCCTCTCTGTCTCCCAAAGTGGATGTGGTGTCACCTCTTTGCTGCGACTAATTAGCAAATTCACGGATCTGCTGCAATCAACACAATCGGTGGTATCGATAGCCGGCAACCGATAACACGTCTAAAGTTCGCTTTCAAGTTTACAGCACACGGCACGCGGCACACGGGCCCGAAGTGCTTTTGGCCAATACTCACACTTATCATCTTTGCTCATATTTCCAATGGACGCTAATTTGGCAGCGTTCCAGTGATTGTGTGTTCCAATGGAGCTTTGATGTATTGGAGTGGATGGTTGCGATCAATCATCAATGCTGGAGAGACACTCGGCACTGTCACTGGCACTGGCACTTCTAGCCGCTACATAGACTGGCAATACTCTGGTTAAGTCCCGAAATGCTGCACGAATGCCAGCGCTTACTGCTTGCCGCACGATTTATCTACGAAAACTCCAAGATAATGAATAACTGAAATGAACCGACTTTTGCCAGGGTTCCCTTTTCTCTCTCTTTATATCTGGGTGTGTGTTGGCCTGGCCCATGTGTCTGTGGTACCTCATTTAGTGTATTATATTTCATTTCAGATAACTCGCTTATCAGTTATCAGCTGATGGCAGCACACAAATCTGGGTGGGGGCGTTGTTGAGATGGGGGTCTGGGATGGGCGAAGCAGTTGTCTGATTTCATTAAGTACAATCCTATATGGCGTAATACAGTAAGACGAGCATGTCCACTATTTGCTCTCGGTTATTGTTATTATTACTGTTCTTATTTGTGTTCTTATCGCGATTCCAGTGCTGTCAGATTGTTGAAAGACAGACAACACTTCGAGAGGGGCCTTAGCCTCAAAAAAAAGCGTTGAATGGGCTTGCCCAGGTTTCTTTATGGGACATGTAGTAGGTACTTCTGATTTATTCTGCATATCACTTTCGTTCATGCTTACCAAAAGTTTCCCCATAATACATTTCATGGTATGACTGTTGAATTACTAGTATTAATAAACAGGTGATAATATTTACTACCAAAGCGATATGAAAGGCCAATGTTACAGGAGAGGGTCATGCTGTTGATACCCTATTTGTTTGCGATCCAAAATGCACATGATACTCGTACCACATTTGCGGTTGAATAGAGGATAAATAGAGGGTACCATCAAACGTTAGTGCACCTTTTGGCTACCCACGTTATACCTTCCCCCATAGTTCTACCATTTTTCAGATTTGGATACAATAAAGCCGTTAAACCCAGCACTTCTGTGACTCACTCCAGCCACTTTGTATTCCACTTTCGTGCAAATATTTTCTGGATATAAACAGTCTGACAGGGCAATGTCATGTGAAAGTGTCCGAAGTGATTTAAATATGATACCTTTTGCTCGAGATTAATTTTGCTTGTCATCCGAGAAATGTGTCACATGGCTGAAGGATGGCCTGATGCTGGATGCTGATTCCACCACAGTTGGCCAGAAACCAAGAGCATCTTATCTGATCCCAACACTTTTCGACGTAAATCTCTATAGCCGTGAGTGTGGTTAATTTTGCATGGTACTCGGTGTGGCTTTTATTTCCCCGCTAATTGGGCACGTGATGTGTGGGTGTCAGCTATCTGTGCCTCACCTTTTGCCTTCTACCACCAATCTGGCCGTATCTGGCCCAAAAAGAAGGAGGCGCGCGTTAATTAAATTTCAAGTCGATTATGGCTATCATGATTAGATTATAACCGCATTTCTAGAGGCATTGTTGTTTGTAGAAAGCGACAAAAATTAATAAAAATACCTCAAAGCGTGTTTTACTGTATACTCGACTCTAACTATCCATCTATCTTTAAGTGGCAGTGCACCTGTCGTGTCCTGTCCCGATCGGCAGGCAGCTAAAATTAGTTTGCCACACACTTTAAATTATATTTTTAGTAAAACATGCAAAAGGCGGTCAGTATTTGGGCCAGTCTAAATTGGAACAGAACATTGCAATTCGATGTTCTGTATGCAGATTACGTATACACACGAGTGGGCCTCTATAAAAATGGTAATCCCTTTAAGGGCCTAACAAAAGATAGCACACGCAGATAATAAATTTGCTGTATTTATTCATACATCAATTATAATCTGTATAAACCTCCATTCTTTTCGAGAGTTTACCCTTCATATCAGAGGTCTCTGTTCTGGTTTCTTTGTTTGCGCATAAACAATTCATTTGTTGTTGATTTTCAGGGACTTACCTGTTATTTCCACCTCTGTAAATGGTTTCTTTTTGACAGACTGCAAAACGAAAGTGAAAATTAAACAGATTAAAGATCTAAAGATGCTGAATTTGCTGGATTATATTGTGTTTACCTTGGTGGCTCGCTTGCCCAGCAGTGCTGTTCCCAGCATCTGAAAAATATGCAAAAAATAACAAAAGTACAAATTAAATAGGTATATATATATATTTGTATGAAATACAGTCAAGAGAAAATGTTAGTCGAGGTAAAGAGAAATAGCGTTGCATATTTTTAAGCGGAAACGTCTTGGCTGAGGTAGGTACGGAATGCAGGCAGATAAAGATATTTGTGTATTTCTTTTACATCTTGTCCTAATAGACTAATGTCTGGCACAACTGGCGATTTATTTTTGACATTCTGTTTATTACGTTGTTATTTTAGCACCCATTCTATTTTTGTTCGATTTGGGGTCGAGGGATTCCTAGCATTTGGGCACCAAACACCCAAGAGAAATGCAAATGCAGTCAATTATCACCCCAAACCACAATACCGATGCAAAGATCACTTGATTGGGTTAGATTTTGTATAAGTTAATTAATTGTGGGTCTCTGAAGGAAATGTTTTTGTGATTTTCCGTTGTTTTCCTCCCTCAGTGGCAAGTATTTGGGCAATTTTTGATTAATTACAAAATTGCACAACGAGAGTGCTAAAAATATACTTTCATATGTTTACGAAAGTACGAGGTATATAATTCAATATCAGATTTAAATATGAAAGAGCTACCTTCACGGAACATTGAAATTTCACATTTATTTTTGCCTCAGTGAAATGAAACGAAAATCGATTAGCGCTTAATTCAAACATTTCTGAATTTGTTTATTTCGTGTCACGTTTTATTTTGTTTTGCTTTCAATTTTGGGTTTATTTTAAGTGGATTTAAGGTGCAGAAATATCCATTCGAAAGTTATTTTTAGGGTAAAGGGGAAGTGGTGGATCTCTATTATTATGAAAGATTTTCTATTAATATCCTTATTAAATTTGAACCGTTTTTTATCCTTGATTTACCTACTAAAGGCAGTAATTCGTTTTCACTTTATTAGCTCATCTTATAACCAAACTAAAACTGACTTAAATTCAGACCAACTACGTGTACATACATGCATGCATGGTAATTATTATGCAGCATGTGCCATCTTGGCTCGAACGGCAACTCTGTAAAGCCTTGGCCCAGGTTAGTTACCTCCCGACGGAAAACAGTTGGTCAAATACCGATTCGGGCATTGTTCACGTGCCAAGTGAAAACAAATTAATAAATTTACACAAAAGACTGACATATTTAATACGCGCTTAATAGCATTTTTCGTTGACACTTTTCCTCTGAAATGTACCTGCTTTTTGTTCGTGTTATATGTATGTATATGTAGATTCTATAATCACTTTTTTATGCGAATATTATGCCTAGCCAAAAGCATAAATTTGCGTCTTGTTTGTCAAAATATAGTATGGAAATTTGATGGGCTTGGTAGCCCTGAATTAATATTAATATATCTACTAATAAATATTGCCACTGCATGAAATTCAAATATACAAATCGAAAGTATAAGGAAAATTTAATAATCGCCATTGTTTATGGTGGATTTTCCGATAAACAATTAACTTTTCATTTCCATTAACAGCATTGAAACGCATTTCGGATGCCCAGAGACTTGGGCATTTAGAAGCCATTATGGCCATCTCCCATGCCATAATGAGTCCCAGGTCTCTAGACTCCGTTACGACACGAACACGAAAAGCCAATTTGCCAACAGCACATGTATATATAGACATATGTATATATATACATCATGCATAGATGTATGGCTGTCTGTGCACTTTAATGATGTGTTCTGGCTACAATGTTATTGGCTGCGACAGAGACGCGTTTTATGGCCCAGCCTCCATGCATGGGGGAAATGGTCTGTAATGTTGCCGAACGACTTGAGCGGCGTTTATCGCTGGCAAGTTTTTAGTTTTCCTCATTTAATGTTTGCTTACATTTAAAACAATTGACTATAACGCAGAAAGGTGCAACCTTGTTGGCTTCAAACTTAAGCTTTGTACCCAGAATGGGCTGATAGATAGATAGATAGAACAGAGTATCGTATATTATAAATATATACATTTCAGAAGCTAGTTAATTGTGACAAGACCGCCGGCTGTCTTCATCAGCGTTAAATAATTATGAAAAACAAAACAGGAAAGTAATCAGTCAAATTCCAATGCAGGAATACCACTAATCTGATGCAAACTGAACTATTTGGCAACTCTGTGCATTGTCATCAAATCATGTGAAGTTGGTTGTGTTTGAAGGGAGCTTCCGACAGAATCGTGGTTGCCCAGGCATTCAGCTTTCAATTTCCAATGTGCAAGGAACATAAAAGTAAAATTTTCTTGTTGAATTTTGTTTGAAAAAGTCCTGACGTAAGTCTTACAAAAGACAATCAACCGCCTGTGCATCTATTGCAGAGTGAGTTTTAATGTGTGTAAGAAGGGAAAGCGAAACGGCAGTTTTCCACAACAGATTTTGGCAGTTTCATTTTTCTTCGTTCGTATGCACATATGTATGTGTGCGTGTGTGCAAGTTTAACTGGTTCCAAAATGAGCCAAAATGAACCACAGATTCAGTGAAATTAGCAACTCACATTTTAGTTAATTTTTTCCCGTTGTTGGTCCTCACTCTAGAGGAAATAATGCATTCGAGCATAAGCTAAGCTCCTCTTTGAATTTTTTGACTCTTTTTTTCATTTCCAAAAAGGTTTTCAATAGCGAAATTCCAATCGTCTCAAAATGACAACATGCGAAGAATTTCCAGACAAAATGGTAGTTTACCATTACATAAATGGAACAGATGAAATTCGAGAGATATCGCTTTCGGCCGAATCGATGAAATTCATTTACAAGAAAGTCACAGGCGGGGAACTAAGCGAGGAGGTGGCCCAAGCAATTGCCGAGGACATGGCCAAAGAGGTCTTTGAAATTCTGGAGACTGTAGAAACATATGCATATCACAACCGTAGCGATGAGATAACGGAGGCAGACGTTTACCATGCCATCAAAAATGACGCCAAATATGCCAATGACATTTTATTTGATGTTAAGAAAGCTCATCCTTATACTAAGCGGCCTGCAAACCCGGGAGCAGCGCAGGAGCAAGCTCCTACCGCTGACACTTCTGATTCAGCGGTGACAGCTGGGGAATCGTTGACCGAATATCGCACGACTGGCTGGCAGCACGAAGAGACAGTGCAACTGCAGCCCCCCACTCAATGTCCGCTTACCCAGGAGGAGCAAATCTTCTTCCAGAGAGTCATTACAGTCTGCTATGCACAGGACGAGGATGACCGCGGCAAAGCGCTGAAGTCACTGGAAGTAGATCCGAGCGTGGAGTTCATACTGCCCCAGTTGACCACGGCCATGGCGGATGGAATCAATACCGGTCTCTTTAATAAGATAACAGATGTGTGCTTCGTTGTACTTCGAATGGCCAAAGCTCTTGTGAAGAATCGCAGCATCACTTTTGACCAACACGTGAGTGGGAGTAGTGAGTGTGTGCAATCAGCGACTGATTATTGATTATTGGATTACATTTACTTGCAGTTCCATTTCATCCTACCTGGCATTCTCTCGTGCATTCTCATGCAGGAAGCATTCGAAGAGGATCACATTGAGGGCGATTTCCTTCACTGGGACCTCCGGGAATTCGCAAGTGAATTATTGGGCGATATGGTGAGGGTCGCCAAGAACTACAATCTCGTCGGTCGAATTATTAAGTAAGCAACTGACTAAGCACTGACACCTCCCTTGACTTTACAATACACACATTTTTTGTATGCATTCCAGTATGTTAATTAAGGGAATCCGCCATCACGAAAATGTATTTACGATTTTTGGTGCCATCATTGGCTTTGGCCAATTGGGAAGTCTTATCGTAGCAGACTATTTGCTACCTGAATTATCCAATTTATCGGAATTTCTGTACGCCGGAGGCAGGAACCCCAGACTTGAAATGGGAGCAATAATGAAAACCTGGTGCCGATTGGTCAAGATAACTGCTCCGGTCGTGAAAGCTTTAACCTACCCACACGATCAAATAGCCAAATATGCTGAACTCTACGGTCGTTTCGGGGAAGATCTGTTCTTTGTGGTGCTTGGAATTCGTGGAAGAGAGCAGAAAGCCGCTACAAAATTATTAGTCCAATTAGTATCGAAAGCAAAGAAAAACTATAAATTCCAGGAGGTGCCCACAGCCGAATTAATGGAAAGAGAGCAAAATTCTGACTGCGAGAAGGTTAATGCCGAGACAGCAGTAGCCCAGGTTAAGGAATGTGAAGTCGATGTGTTGTTTTCGGAAGGAGTAAAGATAGATGCTAACTCCAAGAAGGAAAACTCAAACAAACTGGAAGATGAGAAGGAAGACACTAAGTAAGTCTGACTCCGAGGTGGCAGCAGCTCAGAAGAAGGAAGAGCCAGTCAATGCAATGTCCACACTTGCTGAACAGCTAAAATTTTGATGCGATTATAATATTGTTATTGAAATTTATTTTTAGACAGCGCGCAGAGTGGCAGAGCAGGAGAGAGATCAACAAATATTAATATTTGCCCATAACAAAAGAAATAAACAGATTGTGCATGCATGCGGGGCAGCTTTAGCACCTGACAGGCGGAGAACCAAAGTTTGTTGCCTTCATTGAGAAGCGATTAAGCAAATATTTAGATAAATGCGAGTCAAATTGGCTTGAGCTGAGATCGTTTCGGTGTGGTGTGGTGTGGCGTGGCGTGGCGTGATGTGGTGTTGGTATGGAGTATCGGAATGAATGGATCTCCAAGGTTCAAGGGTGCAGTACTCACCTTCAGCTGATGACGTAGTCCACTCATGGGGCTCATTCAGTATTGAGGATGCCGGAGATGAGGAGGAGATAAGCAAAGCCTACAGCAAATGAGGTGGTGCTTGGTGTGCCGGTGGCGTATGTGTGATTTTCTGCTGAGTGGGTGGGTGCCGCTTTTGGCCTAGTTTCAGTGCTGATTATTTATCGCTATATTTGCAAGCACTTAAATGGACTTTAAATATGTATATTTTCGCTTGTCGGCACTTTCACACTTCTGTACGTATTTTGATTTACTTTTAAGTTGAATCCCAAGAATGTCTGATAACTGGGCGACTTATTAATATATATTAGATACATAAAATTCTTTTGCGATTATTAATGGTTTGTTTTTTTTGTGCGCAGTAAATAGGAATTGTCGCTTTAGAATTTTTTTGTATATTTTACCGACTCGATGTCGTAGTACGCGCGGTGTCGACGATCGTCTCGCCACGGAATCCCAAACAATATTGAACAGTTTGCGGCGCTCCAACGAGCTCGAAAAGCTGCCAAAAATGAACAGTGAAAAGTTCGGAGAGAGCCAGAGATCTCTCTGTGCCTCTCTCGGGGATCTTACGGCACCGAAATTTTGAAATCTCGCCTCGTTCTGGTATTGCCATTTTGTTAATTTGAATTGTTTTTGATTTATTTTCAACAATTTCTTAGCCTGTTCCCGCTCATTGTCAACAAGCTTAGCCGGCACCGCATTTGGATCTTGTGACGAGGCGAATTGGGAATCTAAATAAACATCTGTGCCATCAGATATTGCAGATTAATACAACAACAACAAAAGTATTGGCAAACACGTTTTCTCATGTTCGTACCTACCATTGGGCAAGTACAAATTTAGTTATATTGAAAATCAACAGCACGAGAAGAGCATTACATAGTATATAAACGGTGTGGGTAGGCAGGTAGGCAGCAAAGGTTATATTTAGTCATAGGCACAGACTCGAGTCATTCAACCCGGTTGCACAGACCAGAAGCAACAGAGCATTGCAAGTGCGTTCGTGTGCCACACTGCGTATGGTTTATTTTTAACGATTGACAAACACCCCTTCACCTCCCCAAGAAACTTGGCATCGGCCAGACAGCCGGCCCAGAGAATCTTTGATAATTTTAATTAGGCAGCTGTCGTGGACCGTTCAGGCGATGCAGGTAAAGTCGTCTAAAAGTGACACATTGCTCACACGCAGGGTGTTGGGAGAGTGTTGTTCTCTTCCGTTGAAATCTCCAACACCATTAATTACGAGTACAGCTCAAGTCGAGGGAATACCCAGGCTTTTGTCTTGCATCCATCATGGGGAGCCCAGCCATCAACGTTTTGTTTGGTGATTTATTTTCGTATTTTGCTGGGCTATTGTTCGGCTACAAAAAATATTGTACTTTATCGATCATTGGAGCTATCAGGGAATGATTTTATCTCAATAAAAACGCACAACTTCCTCCAGCTGGAAGAGCAGTAACTAACCGGAGGAAACCAGAACCAGAACCCGATTCAGATTCATTCGGTTAGTGTGTTTACGATCTCATTATCAGTTCATAAAAGCATCGGACAGCCTTTTTTAGCTTATTTATTTATGGAATATTTCTCAGCAAATATGTGTATTAAATTTGCCACGCGTTAATCAGATGAAAATGAATTTTCCGCAAGCGAATTATGGTGAAAAATCATTTTGCTCTTTAGCTTTGCTCCTCCAATGTAAATATTTACAGTGTTTATTTTTAAACCATATATCGTATACGTACATATAGTATATATTGCTATACCCCCCGTACCCCGTACAAGTTATGATCGTGCCAGATAAGTATTATGAAACGTTCGGCCCGTTCACAAAGCAATATTTTATTTTGATCGAATAGAACTCGTGATTTTCTCTGGGAAGCATTACATTGGTCGTTTTAACGGGCTGCTAATGACTCTGGAAACGCTTGAGCGATGTTTAGCAAGCTGGAAATGTCGCACTTTATTCTGGCCTTAATGGCGGTCGGATGCAGTGATATCATCGGAGCCGCCACAGAGCGATGCCACAAAATTCAAGTGAATCGCTGCTATTGCTGCCAAACGAAGCATGAAAATCATTCAAGGTCAAAAGGCGGCTGGAGCGCTGCAATAGCAAAGCAATTTGCAGTCTAACACTATTCTGGCAGCATTCTACTCCTATCAATAACGCACACTTACAGCGAACGGATTTGCACTGTTATCCTCTTGTTCCGCAATTTTGACCAACGCACAAGTGCACACCACACACAGGAGGTAGAGAGCGCGAGAGAGTGGGACAGCTAGAGACGCGACCCTTTTTTTCAGGTTTTCCGGTGTGTTGCCGCCTCGCAGACACTTTTTGTACTGCTCACAGATTTGTGGTTGTCTCTTCGGCTTGTCGCCTCTCAGCTAACACCATCCACCACACACAAATGATCGCTCAGACGCCACGCCAAATCACATAACATAAATAAAAGTCCACAAACGACACGTTCCTAAGCGAGATGATCATTTGCATGTCGAACAAATCTCTGATGTGGGTGGCACCAGAACAAGCGGAACCACAACCAGAGCCACAATTATTTTGCTTCTGCTACTGCTATTCACAGTTATTTTGAAATTACCGTTGCGTGGGAGGTGGCGCTGGGCTGGCAATGCTTTGTGTCCGTTTTAGTCATTGTCTTACACACATGTTATGTCAATTTTATCACTTATTTATCGCTAATGTTTTCCATTGAAAGGCGTAGGAAATATTTCGAACACCGCCTATTTGTATGCCTAATGGGAAGTTTTTCACTCGAACTGTGATTTATTTCGAGTGGAGAGCATTTAAAATTAGCCACCGAGATGTGATAGAATCATCGACTCAGCAATTGCGGGAATAGCTCTAACAGTGCTGCTATTTATGATGGTATTCGCATTAAGACCTTTTGCACTAGGCACGGGCCAATTTGTAAATGGCAACTAATTTGGCCCGCCAGAAACAAAAAATAAACTATGAGGTGAGCAGAAATCAATAGGATTAGTCGTGCTATGAGGTATGTGGGCCGTGATACGAAGGCTGATGAGACAGCAATTCAGTTTAAGGCAATTATTTGGATTTATTATACTTTCCGTTAGAGTAGATTAAAATGGCTTAAATACATAATACTAGGGCTTGCCCACTACGATATAGAGTCAAGGTTGGCGGTTGAAAATTGATTTGTTGTGCGCTATGCCTCGTTACACTAGTTACTGGTTTCATTCACTATCAACTACATATCACAATCCGGATATTATCTGTATTTAGAGTCTAGTAAAAACCTACGCTAGTTAATGCAAAAAAAGTATCATCGATTGGACGGGAATTCCCAGTTCCCAAAAGGTACTCGAATAAAACTAATTGTAGTGTCTAAAACTGTGTCCTGTAGTGTGGAAGTATTTGGTTTCGTTACTAGCTGATCCAATGTTAAAGCTAATCTAATGCGCTTGAAGCCTGCAAAGCATTTGCATTCACCATTTGATGATTTTGCAGTACGTTCCCGTATCACAGGGGTTCCCTAATCCCCTTACACCTGCATATAGCGGTAGTTGTCGTTCGTACAGCCCGACCCCGAACCGGATCCACCGCGATAATTGCATTCGCTTAATTTCACGTATTGCCCCAAAAAATTGAGCACTAAGACGCTGCGACAGAGGGCGTGCAGGCAGCCCAACAGATGGGGCGTCATGATCGTGATTAGGATGTAGGCCAGCTGCGACACGCGATCCGTGTGTCCCATGGGACACAGCCAGTAGCCGCGACGCACAGCGTCACGCGTATGATGTGTGATGAAGGCACAGAGCAGGGCGCCCAGCAGCAGGCTGGTGCGAAAGTAGTTCAGGCACGCGGTGCATATGTAGAACAGCAACATGACCAGAATGATGCTGGAACAGTGCAGGAACGGACGACGCGACAAATTCGTGGCATCCTGCAAAGAACAAACGACATTCAAGCAAAGAGTAAGCCGTTCGAATGGCTACTCACCTCCAAGTACAGCGAACGGGCCTCCACAAAGTGGTCCAAGTCAATGAACGATGACACAACGAAGCAGGTGAAAATCAATATCCAGCCAAATAGTTGCGTGGTCCGCTCGTAGAATTGCATCGAAAAGGCGATGCCGGTCAGGGCGCCGATGGCCGCGTGCGTTGCATTGTCCGCCAGGGCCTTCAGCAGCGGATGCTGGGTGAGCTCCACGAAGTTGTCCCCCAGCAGGCACGTTACAATTGTCAAGGTTGTCAGCACAATTCGCATATAGACCATTATGTGGCAGTGGGGCATCGATTGTTTGAGGTTGTTCGTTCGTATGGTTGCAGCCGCCGCAGCCGGGAGTCGTTGCTCTACTTTGATTTTGGTTTTCGGGAGCCTGTTGGACGGATTGGACGGAGGGGCTCTATCTACACCGCTTTGACTTTGCACGTCCACGTAAGTGGTGTTTCATGACATGATGTTTAAAGTGGATTTTCTGTGAAATTCCTGTCTTGGCATATTAAATTGTTTTTTTGTTGTGCTTGCGAACAGCTGTTGTCACCACCATTATCCACCAGTCTGGCAGCGCTTAGACTGGTCACACTGTCAGCTGATTGCCTGGGCGCCAAGAATTTGTTTGTGCTTTGCTTAAGATTTACATAATATAATCAAAGTAAAGTGCTGGTTGTATTTGTTTTTAGCCAAGCCAATCGTATGTTTTGTTCTTGAATAAGTGCCAGCACGTGTGTGGTCATGTGTTAGTGTGTTTGATTGAGTGGAAAATTCCGTTTGGGTTTATTTCCAGAACGCATATCATCACACCATGCGAAAAGCTCTCTCTCGCAAGTCAACCAAAATAGATCATTATAAAATGATAAGACTGTGTAAATACATGTGTTAGTATATCAATCTTTAATTAACATTTTAATATCAACAGTATTCATGATTTTCAGCTTAAAATTCGATGTTGAAGGGATAATTCTTGTTCTTGATGGCATGCTCCATGGGAATGAGACGCTCGCCAGTGTTGTACGTGTCCAGGACGGCATGGTCCGCGGCATCCAATTTGAAATCGAAGATCTTAAAGTTCTCCTCAATGCGCTTCGGGTTGGAGGACTTGGGCAGCGGCACAGCTCCAATTTCGACCTGTGGAGGACGAAAAGTCAGAACCAACTGTGGCGCAATTGCTAGCGAAATACGAATACGTACCAGATAGCGGAGCACCACCTGGGCCGTGGACTTCTTGTACTTGTCCCCGATAGCCTGCACCTGGGCGTCGTAGATGTAGTTGGGCGTCTTCTTGGCCGGATCGGGCCTGCCCAGCGGACAGTAGGCGGTGACCACAATGCCGTTCTGCTTGCACAGGGCAATCAGCTTCTTCTGGTTCAGTGCGGGATGACATTCGATCTGTACAGGAGTACGAGTGTGTTCAAGAAAGTGTTATCCAACGCCGCACCGCAAGCGACTCACCTGATTGTGGATTGGCTTGATTTTGCAGTTGGCAAGCAGGCGCGTCAGTTGCTCGGAATTGAAATTGGAGACGCCGATGCTTTTGGTGAGGCCCAGCTCGACCAGCTTTTCCATGGCGCGCCAGGTGTCCACATAATCAATGTCGCTGCAATAAGAAAGCCCCAGGTGAGTGCCTACCTCTGGATAACACCTGTTAACCATATCTCACTTCAGTTCAACCTCGCCCTTGGCATCTGTGGGCATCATTTCGCTGTCGCCGCGATAGACGTAGGAGTAGGGCCAGTGCATCAGGTACAGGTCCACGTACTCCAGGCCAAAGTTTTGCAGGGTCTTGCGGCAAGCATACTCCACCCTCTCCGGCTCATGGAAGTGGCACCACAGCTGGAGAGAGTGAAAACGTCAGCGTAAGTTCAGACTACGCAACACACCCACTGCACATCACATATGCAAAGGATACCTACTTTTGTGGTTATGTGTATGTCCTCGCGCTTGATGACTCCCTCGGCTATCTTCTTGTTGACGGCCGCACCCACCTCATTCTCGTTCTCGTAGAAGAAGGCGGTGTCTATGTGCCTGTAGCCCACATCGATGGCGTGCAGCGTAGCCCGCTCGCAATCGCCTCCCAACGACTGCCAGGCAATTGTAAAGTCATTTAAAAGTGAGATATACAACTGTACGCGTCTGGTCTGGCATCTGCGCCCCCTTTCTACCGATAAGCATTGTTGCTGCACTGATCGATAGTGGAGGCGCGATCCGTTGACGTGGGCTGGGCACTTACCGTGTAGGTTCCCAGTCCAATTGCTTGGATCTGTGTGCCGTTGTTGTGCTTAACGTACGGGATTTTTCCAGCGGACATCTCGGCAGCAGCGTTAGAATCGGAATGATTGCTATCACAGCTTGCGTGAGAGCGTGTTCATGTTCGGGCCTGTCGAATGCTGGAAAAGTTCTGGCAAGAGCTTTTGGCGCTTTCAAAAGCACCAAGTCGCTTTGAGTAAACTTTTTAACGGCTATTTAAGTGTTCTCTTTGTGATATTTTCAACAGGTTTAAAGACTGTTACCACACTATTGAAATGAAAAAGATATAATGAGGTAATTGTCAAATGTTTTTGCATTATAAATTTAAAGATTTTTAAATAGTCTGCCTATATTTCATAGCCCTTTATATCTAAGCTGTTGATATGCTGCACTTCTTGGATGCGCCTTCTACTGACTGTCCCCATTTGGCCCACAAATACCGCATATAGCAAAGCTCACCCCATGGACTAGCTTCGTCTTCAGCTTCTGTTCTGTTCGGGGCGCTGGGCGCATGATTGAGCTTTGGCTGTGGGAACGGAACGCCTGGAAGTGGCACAACATCTGTTATTCAAAGAGGAACAATGTAGTGGACCTTGCCACCGTCGCAGGCCGAGACTGAAGGAATTTTCGTATTGCCTGGTGAGTTTTTCGTGATTTAAAGTGTTTGCTTCGATGAATTCGAAGCTTAGCTTACCAAAGTGCTGATAAAGTGTGGACTGACAGTGAGTTGCAGATTGGTGGCACCGAAAACAGTTCCAATTGCTTGGCAGGGGGAAAAGTCTGCTAAGGATAAAGCGAAATCTGGGGTATCTATAAATACCCCGAAGGTAAATAGACCAAGTCACGCCAGGTAGACGTAGACTGCAGCAGGCTGTCTCCAAGTGCATGTCGAGTCCTCATTTTGGCTTGGTTTGGTTGGGTCTGGAGCGCAGTGCAAGACTAGGGCTGAGCTGAAAATTAATGTATTGTAATTTCAGTATACGCATCACGCCTACAACTGCGCATGCCCCAGCCCCCGTTGGAGTCTCAACCCAGTCGAGGCCGAGACGCAGCAGCAGTAGCAGCAGAAGAGGAGACAGCAGCAGGTGACAGCAACAGTGACACCTTGTGAGACCTCAAGGCTGCCGCCAGTGGAGGCCACTTGGATTGCTCCGTGTGACTGGGAATGGCCGCCGTGGTCCATGGCTGTAGCAGTCCCCGGCAGCGCTCCTGCAATGGCAGCAGCTCGCCGGGCGCCCATCACGGGTCCACGCCCTCGTCGGGCCCTGCCATGTACACCACCATGCCCAAGTACTCGCGAACGGCCAGCCAGACGCTGTACGCGACCAGTCAGCAGATATTCGGCAGCGGGATGGGAGTGAGCATGCCAAGCGACGGAGCCTATGGCAACGGGCCGATCTACATGTCATCCGGGCAGCGTCCGTTGTCAGCATCCGCTCTGCCAGAGACGGCAGCGGCTAGTCGCAGCTATTGGGGCCATCATGCCGCCTTCTATCACGGCGGCAGGCACTACAGCAAGCGCAAGTCTGCGGTGGAACTGCTGGCCGAGTCCAAGCCGTTCTACATCAAGTCGGATGCGGTTTTCGAGCGGCTGCAGCAATCGAGTTATCGGAACGGTGGCAACAATGGTGCCGGCTCTAAGCGGGGTCGACGCCCGGAGGAGGCACACGGTGGCCATGGCGGACACGGTCATGGCGGCGGCCACTACAACTCGCAGGCATACGACGATCTGGAGGACCGCCGATACATGAGCTTGTCCCGACAGCAGCAGCACCAGCAGCAGCAGCTGCAGCAGGCCCAGCAGTACATGCACAACCAGGCACACCATCCGCATCAGCACCACCAGCATCGGCACGGACACGGTCATGGCCAGGCCCAAGCCCAAGGTCGTGCTGGGGGCGCGGCTGTCAACAACAATCTGCTGCAGCAGAAGCTGCGCATGCTGCTCGGCTCGGAGGCCGTCAAGGAGAGGAATGGCGGGACCTTGCGGCGTCACGAACTGAACGACGGCAGTGCCGAGCTGCTGCCCACAGACTATGGGGAGGACGAGGGAGGAGCGGGGCCAGGCGGAGCCCTGAGGATCCCCCCACCCCTCTACATACCATCGCACGGCTATGGGAGGGACTCCTCCGCCTACAATAGCGGCGGCGAGGAGCCGCTCGTGCTAACCGAGAACTACAGACCAATCAGTCCGCCGGCCGAGTATGCTGCCAAGTCGGGACAGGCGCACAACGATCGCTACAGGTGAGTCGCCAGCCGTACCAAGTCAGACGTAGAACTGGGACTGAGATATGATTTGCTGTGTCCACAGGTACAACTACCAGCGCTCCTACTCGCACTCGCACGAGGTGCCCCATGCGCCGGAGGAGCGGACCCCGTACGCTGGCGGGGACTTCAACATCAACAGCCACAAGTCACTGCCGGATCTGCACACCCAGATCAGTCGGCACTCGCCGCACAGCGAGATCCTGAGCTGCTGCAGCCGTGGCAACCGATCCATCAAGTCTGCCGGCGAGTCCTCCATCAATCGCGACTCTGGCGGCAGTTCCGGTCACTACACGCACCGCAGCGAGCCCTGCTACAAGCGCGAGCGGCAGCGAGAGCCCAATGTGGGCACAGCTAGTGGCACAATCAAGAACTGCTGCACCCTGGTGGCGGCCACGCGTCGGGACAGCGGCTCCTCGACCCAGCACAGTGCAAACTCCTACTGCGGCTATGTGACGCCCGGTGCGGACTATCCGTCGCTGAACGGCCGCAACACCGAGTGCATCGACTGTCGCTGCAAGCAGGATACGGCTCCATTGAGCGGCTATGACAATGCGGCAGCCTCGGACTATTTGCTCAACTTCACGCCCACGCCAGAGGTGCCGGAGGCCTTCCAGGATGACTACACACCCACGCCCCCGTCGCCAAGGATGAAGACGCAGACGCCGCGCTACTCGAGCTCCTCCAGCCAGCAGTTGCACACCAGCTCGCAGGGCTACACGAGCATCAATCACTCGCAGAGCTCCCTGGTGCAGAGTCCCGGCTCGGCACCCTCCGTGGACGACATTAGTCCACCGCCCATCCAGTTCAAGCGGCAGCGCTGCATCCGCTTCAAGAACCGCAACCGACTGCCGGTGCAGCCACAGCCGCGTACATCGCCCATCAACAGTAGCGGCGTGGAAATGGGCGGTGGCGGAGGACCTAGTGGCGGTGTCTTGGCTGCCTACAAGCAGCATCGGGGAAGCGTGGACCACGAGAATGTGTTCTTCCCCAAAGGTTTCTCGGCAGACGCCAGCTATGCCAGCGCCCACAGCATGGAGATGGAGCGCGAGGCGCTGAATGCCAGCATCTCGGAGCTGGAGAAGTTCTTCGATCGGCTGGGCCTCAATGACGAGGCCTTCCACGAGATATACAGCCAGCCGCGCAGGCAGCACAATCCGGAGACAGATTCTGATGACTCCAGCACGGTGTTCTTCTCGGACGTGAGCACCGTGGACTCGATGCGACTGCCCGACAGCACCGAGACCCAGCCGCAGACCACACAGACCTATCGCCCCTCGGAGCCGCCCTCGATTGTGGAGCGGAATGCGCGGATCATTAAGTGGCTGTGCAACTGCAAGAAGGTGGCCGCCCATTTGCACTGATAGAAGAGCACCTCCACTTCCAGGCTTGATTCTTAGCGAGTATTTTGTCTCTTGCAAGTACCCCCCAATAAAACCAAACACAATATATACACAACTATATAGTAATATATATACTAAAATAATGCATATAACGGTATACCTATGTATACACGGCTCAAAAGTCAAGTCAAGTTCAAGTTCAAGTGTAATAGCATGATTAGAAATCACCTACCTGTACAATGCAAACGGAAACCTAAACCTAAACGGAAACGTAAACGGAATTAAGAATTCAGAGTTCAGGGTTCAGAGTTACGAGCTACGATTATGGATGTGCGTTTCTCCTCCTTTGCTGCATCTGATTGCAGATCAATTACACCATTGATATTTATATTTAAATTTATATTGACATTGGATATTGGATATTGATATTGATAATGATAATGATATTGTACTACTACTCGTAATGTAATCAAATAGCAACCGATCGTTCATATTACTCTTATACACAATACAATGGTATTATTAGATGAATTATTGTACAATTAGTTCTTTTAATGTGCATGTGTGTACGTATGTATATGCCATGCATGCTATACATATATACATGCGAGTATATATCGTACAGCTAGTTGCCAAAACAAACCACAAGCAAAACAAAACAAAACCAAACACAACACAAAAAAACCACAGAACAATTGAAATTGAAATGAACCTACCTATTTATGTAATTGTACATGGTTTGCATGACGAATAAATCAAATATTTACGATTATCAAATTAATTGGAATATATAGAGAATCAATTAAACGTGCCCGAGTTTCCTTTTTGTCCTCAAGTAGGCTTTTCAAATGAAAAATCTACAACTGCCAGTGTTTTTCGCATTGTGTTACATTCACTGTCGACGTTGGCTGCCTGCCTAATTCTCTAGCTGCGAGCAAAATAAATTGTGCTTCGAGCTGACGTTCCCCAAGGTAGGCTTTCCGCATTAAATCAAACTTAAATTTAAACAAAAAATAGAATTCAGGACTGAACTGCAGCGCCACTAATTGTGAACTTCTTTTGAGGAATAATCAGATACAAACAAAAATCCAGAAGGATGAGGTAAGCACATGCCCCAATATAATTACTGCAAAAAGAGTATTTAATGCTATTCTCGTGTGTCCTTTGGCAGTGCTTCCGGCGAAGGTGATTCTAAAAAAATAATTGTTGAACCATTCCTTAATCTTTCTGACGAGTCCAGTTCTGATGAAGTGGAGCTGACTGGAGGCACAGCAATCTCACTCAATGACCCATGGACAAGGCGCCCAATGAGAAATCCACTTCGTAACAAGATTTGCAACCATTTCTATGAAAGGGACACTGTCATCGCCATGCTCAAGCGCAAGGCTCGCATCCAATGCCCGGTCCTGGGTTGCTTGAACAAAAACTTCATCACACGTAATGACCTGGTGGAGGATCACGATGCCGTTCAGAAGATTCGCCAGCTTAGCCTCTCTCCGAAGAAGACCTCAGTTCCATGTATAATTGATTTAGTGGATGATTCCGACTAATACTTGTAATGCTGTGAACATGAATAAATGAATTCAGAATTCATAAGCACATATTACTCTGCATATTCTGATGGATATTATACATTAATTTTACATCGAAAATGTCTATTCTACATTAGTTTTACACGATGTCTTTAAGGGTGCAGCCAAAGAGTATTCACCACAATTTTAATTCAGTTTAAATTAATTAAAACTAAAACGTGTTTTCTCTGGAGTCACTTTTGGGTCATTCGGCGTATATAGGTCGTGAATCCACTGTTGCATTGATAGCTCCAACAATTGTTCTCTGTCGCGGCTGGATCTGTCGCATGTGGGTCATTGAAACACCTGTCTGCGACTGCTACTATATAATGGGCTGTCAGGCAGAACATCAATATCAGTGGATTCTTATTCTTATTCCTCTACAGCCGATATGAGGAAATTCCTGCTCTCTTTGGCTGTGCTGGGCTTCGTCGCCCTGGCAGCGGCACACACGGTAAGTGAGGTCAGTCGAACATTATCTTCGATCCTGTAATATCTGAATAACTAGAATCCCTGGGAACAGCAGCCTCCGGCTCCTAATACGGTAAAGGTGCCAGTGGCAGTTCCTGTACCCGTTCCTGTTCCTGTACCTGTACCTATTCCCACTCCCGTAAAGACTTCGGAAGGTGGAGGAGGGAGTGTAGGAAGCGGCGGAGGGGGTGGCGGAGCCAGTGGCACTTGCCCCAAGCCATCTGGCGAAACGCTGCGGGTAAGTGCAGATTAACCAAATCCATTGGTGATACTCAAATTGAGCTTGCGTTGCGTTGTGCATTTGCAGTGCCTGCGGGAGTGGGCCTGTCAGTACGTCATTCGGCTGGATCTGCGGTAAGTGGCAACATCCGGTCTCTCGACTGCCAGTCCCTGGCTGGCTAGTGGCATTCCCTCATATACTCGTACTATACGTTGCAATGCTTTGACAGCTGCCTGCTCAACTTGAATGGAAACCCCTTGCTGGGCAATCTCATTTCCCTGCCAGGACTTACCGGCGGCGGCGGCACCGGAGGAGGCACCGGAGGTGGCATTTTGGGCAGTTTACTGGGTTGATACCAAATACCCGGAGAAGCAGCAGCAGAAGCAGCTGGAAGTGTGTGCACATTTTACCCAATAAAATGGAACCCAACCAACTCAGTCGGACCACCGGGCCGAGTATCATTGGGCGGAGTATTGGGATTGGAATTGGAATTGAAGCTCCTGTTAATGGGCAGCCAATAATCCTTAGTATTGGCATTGGTGTAAAAATGGCGATAATCGTTCACATAATCGTTAGCTCGATTATTGTTTAAGCGCTCGTTTGAGCAGCATCGCAATTAAGCGAGCAATTTTCAAATTAGCCAGCATGGAAATGGGAACGGGCATGGCAATGGGCGGGCGGGAATGGTGTCCCATTCTGTCTATTCTGTGTATTTTCTGCAATTGAACTCTTGGCCTTTAACCGAAGGAGAGAGGAGAGGCCAAGGATGTGGTCTTTAAAGTATTGGCAGCGAGCGAGCAGCCAGCTTGTGGAGCTGGCGTTCGAATAAAGTCGCAAATCATTGAAGCATATGCAATTATTCATTTTGAGGTTGAATGCGCTCGAACGCACACAATGATACAAGCACACGGACCTGGGCATCCATCCTTCCTTCTGTCCGCCAGTCCGCCAGTCCGTCCGTCTTTCTGTTTTTCTCGGTGTGTACGTGTTCGTATCTTCCGTGTGTCCGTATCCTTGTGTGTATGGCTGTGTCTGTGTGGGTGTGTGTGGGAGTGCAGCGAGCGCAAAGCAAAATTTAAATTCAGGAGCAGTTCCTTTAACGAGGATGCCCCATAAAACTCGCTTTTACTACGCATAGTTTTCATCTCCTTGTGTTTTTTTTGTGCCACTCTTCTTTATTTTTTCCGTTTTGCTGCCATTTTGCTTTTAATGCCCTCTTGATTGCAGCCTTCGTTGGGGTCTCTTTTCGCTGATTTCGTCTGAAGATAGTCCGCTCCGGACTGCTGGGGCCGCTCCATCTTGGTTAATCCATCACTTGCATCCACAGCTCAATAGTCTGGGTGCTGTGCTGGGCTGGGCTGGGCTGGGCTGTGCTGTGCTGTCCCATTTCCTTTGCCCTTTTATAATTAACTTTATGTGTATGTATTTAGTTTTATTGCTCGTTAGACAGCCTCCGCGCCGACACAGAGACAATGAAACAACAATTTGTGATCGCCCCCAATCACCCCGTCCAGAGTCGCACTCGTAACCAGCCCCAAGCACCAAGTACCAAGCACCAAGCCAACCCATCTGCCTCCATCGACCTCCTGCCACATTATCAAGGAGCTGGAGACCGCAACGTGTGTAGGCCATTTTGGAGTTTTACTTTGCCATCGTCATTGCCACACAGCCGTTGCCATTATATTAATTACAAACGTTTGCGCCACAGCGCCACAGCTTCCAGCACCCAGCAACCATCCACTTCCTGTCCGCTCCTGCAGCGTCTGACCCTCTCCGCTCCCTAATGGGCCCAACAAGTAAATCACACACAAAGCTCTAAGGCGATTTCGACGACGGAATTGGAGACGCAGCCGAAAGGACCGAAATAATTTCCATTGAATGTGTGAAACTTGTGCAGCTCTTAACGAGCTTGGGTCTCGACTCGACTGTGAGTCGGAAATTCATTTAAACACGGCAGACACTGGGCGGAATAGTGCTGAAAGCCCCTGCACAAGCTCTGGCCTGGCAGATGCTCTCCTGCAGATTCCCTAATGAACATATCAACAGCTTAAATTCGAAGATGGGAAGATCTTTAATTACATTGAATATCTTTCCAATTCCACGTTTGCCACACGTTTTATTCACAATATTTGCTTAATTCTTTGCCACTACTTTCGGCACTAGACCCAGAACTTCGCCTTGTCTGTGGGGTTTTATTTGATGGGATAAATTTGCAAACTAAATAAGTTAAGCAACAATTTTGTATTTATTCAATTGCATTACTCCTTTGCCTGGGCTTTGATGGTCTCAAAGCTGGCAATATCCGACTCTGTGGAGCTCTTCTCAGTGGATGTTGTGGATGGAGCGTCTTCACTTGGTGGGCTTGTAGCTGCCACTTGGGCGATCTCGGTGACCAGGCTCTGGGTGGAGGGTTGTGACTAAATCATTATAAAGAGAGCTATGTACGTGTGTATGGCTATATCTTACTTCTGCCTCGAGTGCCTTGGACTGACCCTCGTTGAAGGCCTCTGCCAGACCGGGATGGATTTCGCTCAAGGGCTCATTCCCGTGGCGTATGTAGACGGGCACATGACCTTTGCGGGGCTCCAGCTCCTGATAGGGCGCCGCTAAGAAAATTTTAATTACAAGCCATTAAATTATTTCGTTGTCGCTGTCGCTGTTGCCTGTTCTTCTTATCAGTTGGCTAATCTCTTGCCTGGGCTATGACATACACCCGGAAGCCTTGAATCACGGCAAAGCGTAATTATGACTAACGAGCCGAGAGCTCTGTGGGGTCTTGGCAATGTTAAGTGCGTTACTCGATCCCTGTGCAAACTACGCCCCTGTCCCAGAGCCAGAGCAAATTCTGGCGCTTTCAGCGAGGGGGTAGAAGAGCAGAGAAATCATCGAAAACCTGTTTTGGCTCGCCCCACAAACAATAGAAATGTGATTCTCAAAACAGATGTGTCCCCCCCCACCGGCCATAAATCTGTTTAATCACATTTAGTGCTAATATTTTATCCAAATGCATTCGGTTGACTTACCCTGAATGACACTGCAGAGGGCCAGCAGTGCGAGAGCTGCAACGATGAGGGTGTTCTTGGCCATGGCTATCTCTGGTTGACTCTTTGCGGCTGTGTGTTTTGGCATGCGATCGACGTGACTCCAGACTCTCGACTCAAGACAGATCGGTCAGCAGCTGGGCTTAAATCCGACTCGCCGCAATCAACTTTTGCTTGGCAAATTACTCATGGGTAGCATCAGCAGAGGCAGTGGCAGTGGCAGCGGCAGCGGCACCCGAAGCTTCAGGGGCAGGCAGCATCAGAGTCGTGGGAAGCGCCAGAGTGAGAGGCGGAGAGCCAGAATGATGATGGCTCCGATGATGGCTGGTAATGAAGCTGTCGGCGGTGGCGGCGAACTTTTCAAGCTGTGGCGGGGCATAAAAAGCTTTCGGAGCTGCGGCAATTGCCAGGCTCTGTGGAGTGGGAGTGCGAGTGTGGGGTGTGGGGTTCTAACCTAACATTTAGTGGCCTGTGGCGTTCCACCACCCTTGCAACTTCCACTTCTGCCACTTCCTTCGCTGCTGGCTCTCCAAATTCAAATATTCTTCTTTTTTTTTGCTTGTTTCAAATTAATTGGGTCGTTAGAGAATCCATTTGCGACGGCTCGTCTTTTTTTCACTCACTCCCCACGCCCCCAACAAGAGGTTTGAATTGTTTGCCCACTTTCGTTTTTGTTGAGTATTCAAATCGAGAAATTGCTGACATCTGTAGTAGATGAATGCCGCGGGTGGGTGCTGCACCGCACCGCACCGTCAGAATGCGGCAAACAACACAAGTACGAGGACGAGTACGAGTACGAGTACGAGCAGGAGTGCCAGTACCAGCACATCTATCAGACTACGATTACGCTATTGAATGCAAGTGGGGGAGCCTTGGCTGGGAAACGGAAATGGGTTTGAGAATGGGGATGGGTGCTGGGTGATGGGTACGAGTAGAGCAGAGGCCTGAACTTGTTTGCCTGCTTCGATTGTTCCGTTTGGAGCGCGTCCTTGATACAGTTCCATTTTGATTTTGGGGATTTTGTGCGAGTACGTTGTAAGGGCAGGGCGTAGGGCAGGGCACAGGGCGCAGGGCTCTTACAACAGCGAATTGCGAATCAAATTGTTGAGCAAATATTCAACAGAGTAAATATGTTTATGCCGAATCAAGCAATTTCATTTAAACACACTCCACATGCCGAGGCACTTGTCTGTGAATACGAATACTCGGAAGAGCACGACTGTACTTGGCCCCCTCATACACATTTCGATAATGTATTGTATGTATTGTACATCGTGCATACACACATGGGTATGTGCCCCAAGTGCTGACGGCGGGAACTGTTGACTAAGCTCCATGTGTGTGCCTGTTCCAGTGCCATTGCCAGTGCTCGTGCGTCTGTGTCTGTGTCCGTGTGCCCCTTCTGCATGAGCCCCAATCGAATTAAAGCAGCGATGCATAGTTTATTAGTTGTGGAGCAACTTGCCCCAAAACAACGAGTGGCCGCCACTCGGCTGGCTGTGGGCGCAAAATGTAAAATGTTTGTCGATGGCTGGCAGCATTTAAGTGCACTTTTGAGGACCGATTTTAGACAACAACTATCGCATTTAATCCCAATTGAGTTGATAGAATCCATCAGGAATGGTTTACCCCACCCAAATGGGCAGAGTGGACGCTAATCAGTTGGGTCAGAACATTCATTAAGCACTAATGGAATCCCTCATAACAGTGTTGCACCATTCCATTTGCTGCGAGTTGCGAATCAGTTGAAACTAAAGCTGATACTTTACCCAAAAGAGGGTTGTATGTATGGATCGAAGCTTTAGATTTATAAAATATAACAATTCCATACTTACTTTGCCCATATTCCACACCATTTAAGAAACTTGTTGCAATTGTTCTGTTTTCTCTGTCGTTTATTTAATATTTTTATGTATATTATGTATGTTTATTTCCGAGGCTCTAAAAATAGTTACATGGCTGCACTAGTGTGTGGGTGTAGCTTCTATAACTGTGTATCTAATTTATATACCAACTTCATTAGCATGTATCTCCGTGTCATACATTTCTTGGTTGGTTTTAATCTTTTGAGGATTCGGGGTTTGGTTTTAGTTTAGTTTTTGTGTGTGTTTTGTTTTGTTATTCGTGTGGCGTTAATTCTTTGTCATATGCGTACTCGTATTTCTTTCCATAGTGGAATCTGTGATTCTTTGCTTCGTTTCGTTTCGTTTTGTTTTGTTTCGCTTTGTTATTCTTGTGTTTATTAATTTAAGAGTGGATAAGCTTTCTTTGGGGATATAATAGGTTATATACGCTACATATTAGCCATAAAATCGTATGGTTATGCATGTCGGTTAGTGTTTTTGTTTAAACTGTGTTCAGAGAGTGTGTCAGTGTTTAGGGGGTGTAGGTATAGGGGGTGTAGGCATAGGTATAGGTTTTACAAGTAAGTATAGCGAGCATTGTTGGCTAGTCCCGGTTCATCTAGGTAAAGTCCATTATTTAACTCCTACGAAAGCTGAAACTATTTAATGCTGGCTGCTGGCTGCTTGCTGCTGGCTTTCCCTAACTAAAAGTTGAACAAGAACAAATGCTAAGTATCAAAAGGAAAAACTGTGGATGCGTGCAACGCGTTCAAGTCGCTGCCCCATAGGGGTGTGTTCTCGCGTGTGTGTGTGTGTTTTGGTAGCTGCATGCATTCTATATGTATTTACTATATACGAGTATTCCTGTACGGCAGGCCGAGCGATATGCTCCCACCTGCCAAGTGGTCATTGGGTACAATTACAATTACAATATCATCATTGAATTGATCTTGCGTTACTGATACTTGAGGGATTCCTATGGGGATTCGGTTTATGTTAAGTTTATGGTTCGCTGTAAGCATATACAATACATATATAAATAAGTTAAGTACTATGCATACATATGTACATATGTATGTATGTATGTATGTACGTGTATGGTATGGTATGTATATATATTTGAGTGAAGTATACAATATATTGCAATTTTAAATGTATATATAACTGTTCAAGTCTTTTTGCATCTCTAATATATGAATATATAAATTAATATCTTTACGTTATTCTTTCACTTCATTTCATTTCTTTTCATTTCACTTCTCTTCGCCCAGTGTTGTCTGTCGTTTTATAAAATATCTCTCCCTTACCATCTGCCTCTGGTTCGATTAGCTTCCCTTTATTGTATAATAATCCGAATTGAATTGGTGTCTTTGATCTTGAAATTATTCACTTGTGTGTATCTGTCTGTATTTTGTGTGCCTTTGGGGGTATCTAAATGAATATTGCAGGAGTGTCAGGGGTATGGGATATGGGGTATGTGTGTTATCTAAGGGGTTCAGGGGTCTTGCCACATTACAAAACAACAAAAAAAAAAACACAAAAACAAAGTTTCGGTGTAAAAATACTTTTGTTTTGTTTCTCCTCGTAATTGTTCACTTTTTTTTTTTAAGTTTTTCTCATTTGTTTTTTGTTTTGTTTGTTTCTCGTTTTGTGGTGTATAATGTGTATAAATAAATCTTACTCACAAATAAATCAATTAAACGCTTGCCTCAATATATAATCTATATATACTCGTAATTATTTCATATATATATTTTGAATGTAAAATTGCAAATCACATAATTGTTACCACTACTGTTCAATGGAATTTCTTATACATTTTTTTGGTTTTTTTTTTTGGTTGTTTTTCCTTTTTTCATTTTGGGTTTTGTTGTTCTGGTTTGCTTATGTGTATATAGGCATTTAATGCTATTTAAAACGCTATCAATAATCATATCATCAATAAAGCCATGCATAAACACGATCTCTAAACAATGCACATAGCACTCTCTGGTCTAAATCTAATGCTCCTCCGATTTAACGCGGCTGTGTAGACTGCGACACACGCGACATGCTACATTCGACATGCGACATATCTACGGATCTACATGTGTATAATAAGTACATGCACGTATGTAGATACGATGTAATAATCATTTTTCTTCATGTTTTTTGCTTTTGTTTTTTTGTTTAATCTATATATAAACTGGAGGTGTGTCCTGTCAGTGTGTGGTGTGTGTGTGTGTGTGTGTATGTTGTGTGTGCCTGTCCATGTATCTCTGAAGTTGCTGTATTTGTGTGGGCTTGGATCTATAATTAATGTTTTCTTGCTCGTTGTATAATTAAGTTCGAATGGTTTTCAATATTTTGTTGCTATTCTGCCTTTACTATTATTAATTTTCGATATAAAACTGCCTCTTTTTTTAAATATATTTGTTTATATGTATATATATGTGTATATATATGCTTTAAAAAATAACGTCTATCGCGTCCGCCTCATTCATCGTTTCTTAAATTAAGAAATAATTTTAATTGACAATTTAATTAAATTGTTTACATTGGTTTTTTTTTTGCTTTGTTTTATTTTGTTTGGGTTTCGGTCTGTTGCCCATTTTGCTTTTTGGTTTCAGAATAAAATCTACGCGTAAAATAAATACATGTTTTTTTTGTGTATATATCAATACTTCTCGATTTTGTTATAGAATTACAAATTTGTTTTTGGTTTTGGTTTTTGGTTTACTTATGTTTTATCATTAAAAACTATGTCACTTAACTTTGGAATTGCTTTTAGTTATCATTTGTTTTACAAGTGCGTCTTCTACTTCTATCATCATCATAATCATCGCTATCTCGACCTGGCCTCGATTGCCCAATACTTGTGAGGACTGTCGCTATCTCGCTATCCCCATGGATATCTATCCCTTGCTGGACTGCTGGTAGGTCAGGGGAGGGGGGAATTGTTCTTGTCTATAAGAAACCTTTGGCTGGGCCAAAGTGGGGGTTGCCTTTGTGGTGGTGACTGGGATGGGCGGGTGTGGGCGGGGCGGGACTGGGAGATTTGTATAAAATTGTTAATATAATCTTGCATGTATATACACGAGTTGGTTTGGTTCTAATGCTAGTAATAAAATAACTATACCGTAAGTACTTTGTTGCTGCTGTGTATGAGAATGCCTTAATGGGGGTTGCTTCTCTCATAATCTAGTTTTTTTTTTGGTTTTATTTGTTATTTTTGTATTTATGTATATTATATTTTGAATGTACTTTTTTTTTAGTTATGTTTAAGTATTGTCCTTGTGATATGTTTCTAAATTGTTTTCTCATTAATTTTAATCATTTCTAAGTAATTGAAGTAGTTTTTGTTTATCGAGTTAGAGCATAATATGGAAGTAATACCCATCTTAAACTGGGTTAGAGTGTAAAGTTGCCTTAGCAGTTTTTAAAATGGTTCTTCTTTGCCATGTCCTTCGTCCATCGTCCTTCTTCTACATCTTGCTGAGAGTATATCCGATTTTCAATTGCTAATCTTGATCGTTGAGTACAATATTTAAAAAGAGCCTAAGAGCGAGAGAGATATAGGGAGTTACAGGAAGTGCTATAAGTTCACTAATTGATTAGTTTTCTAGACTTGAAGTGAGCCGTCCGTCCATTCGTCCATCTGTTCAACTGTCCAACTGTCCATCTGTCCTCCTCGAATGGCGTGTGGGAGCGTGGGTGTGGTTGTGGTTGGAGAGAGCGAGAGAGTTCTCTTTGAATACAGACTAATACTCGTAATACTCGTACATCTAGGTATGTATTGCATGGATGCGGTAAGGGTGTGTATATAAACTCTAGAGCCCTAAAACGATGCCTTAAAGTAGATATTACCAAAAAACATGCAAATTGGTTCTGCTCGCTATGTTATTATACTCGTAGTTCATATAGATCATATGTCATATGTATATGTATATATGTATATATATATATATATAATTTGCCCTTTCTCCTCCTCATTTTCTCCTTTCCTGCTCCCTTCCATTCTGTATATATGCTTATTTGATCTGTGTATATATAGAATTTCTACTTATGTTCCATAATATTCGTTGTGTCAGATTTTTACTATAAGTTACGTTTTGGATTTCTTTCTTAAACCTTTTGTTTTTTCCGTTTTGTTTCCGTTTATTTTTTGTTTGTTCTCTCTTATTCTCCCTTCCGTTTTGCTCGTTTGTCTTTTGTCGGTGTTGCCCTTTTTTGGTTTTTTGTTCTTTTGGCTGTCTCAATTCAGTAAAAGTCGCAACTCGGAAAGACTCCGCCTCCTCCTTGTTCTCTTTCTCGCTCGTCCCGCTATAGTAGCCCGGAAAAGGTCAGATAATAAGTAAGTAGATATATATGTATATGTATATAACTGTTGAAAACATTCTATTGAGTTGAGATCCATCTGCTATCCGTCTATCCGTCCATCCTCCATATTCCGTCCGAACTACTCTGCTAGTAAGCTGCTAGTTGACTGATTTGAATTATAACCTTCGATTACATTTTTCTTTTTGGGTTTTATCGTTTTTAATTTGATAAGGGTGCTCGAATATTGCTTATAGGGTTCTGGTATAAAGTATCTAATATTAAGGTAAACGAGAGGAGTCTTGTGGCAATCTTCGGCGGCTGCCTAGGTCCCCACAATCTCCTGACTAGTCTCATCACTGTCCATTTCCATTTCCATTCCCAACTACATCTCCATCGTATCGCTGACGGCCGCCTAAGCCACTTCAATATCCTGACTAGTCTCATCACTGTCCAGCTCATCGCCATCGAACTCGTCCTGATCGTGCTCATGCTTTCCCATCATCTCATCCTCGTCCTCCAGATCGCAGTCGTAGTCATCGTCCTTGCCCTGCCCTATGGCGCCTGCATCCCTGAGGCAGGCCGACTCCAGGTGCTTGTTCAGATACGACTTGAGCGCGAACGTCTTGTTGCAGCGGTGACACTTGAAGTTCTTGTCGCCAGAGTGCGTCTGCATGTGGGCGCGGAGGTTGGAGCGGTCCGCGAAGGCCTTGCCGCAATGGACACAGGCATAGGGCTTCTCGCCCGTGTGGGAGCGCAGATGGCCCTGGAGCAGCCAGGGGCGCGAGAAGAGCTTGCCGCAGATGTCGCAGCTGTGCGAGAGTTTGTGCGTAAGTAGGTGCATGGCCAGGGCCGGCATGGACACGTACGCCTTGCCACAGGTATTGCACTTCTTGGCCGATTGTGAGTCCAGGGAGCGGTGCGTCTGCTTGTGGCGCGACAGGTTGCTGGAGGTGGCATACTGCTTGCCGCACTCGGAGCACTTGTAGCATCCGCGCTTGCGCTTGGCATAGTTCTCCCCATTGCCACTGGGTCCGGCTGCGGCACCGGCTGCAGCTGCCACATCGGCAATCGTCGCTGCACGTCCGCCTGCGACACTGCTTGCTGCGCCGCCCGAGCCATTGGAGCTGCTGGAGCTCTTTGGACGCTGGTGCAGCTGCTCCCGGTCCTTGCCAGCCGCTGCCTTGCTGGCCTTCGTGCGCCCGTCCATCATGTTGAGGCACATCTTCAGGGCCGAGGCCCGCTGCTGCTGCGGCGGCTGGTGCGGCTGCTTGCCCCAGTGCATCTGGCCGGATTCGGACGAGGAAGACATGTCGATGTCCACATCCGAGCTGTGATCGGAGTTGGGCGGCGTCAGTGGCGAGCAGTTGTTCGAGGCCTCCGGCGCGCCGTTCATCATGTCGTAGGAACTGCTGCCGATGAACCGGATGTTCGACTGCGACGACGTGGCCAGCGACTTGTTGGAAGCGTTCGAGATCTCCTGCATAATCGGCAAGTGCTCCGCCGACGACTTGTGGTGCTCCTGCTCCTGCTTCATGATGGTCACCACGCAGGGCGGTATGAGTGGCGGCAGGCTTTGGGACAGCGACAGCAGATCGTGGGCGGCCTCCGTCTCCTCGGCGCTGCGTCCGCGGTAAATCGATGCGGCCGTGGCCGCTGCGGTGGCATTCGCCGCCACTTGTTGCTCCCGCTGGCGCTTCACGGACATTGGCTCCGGCTGGCGCGCAGCCCCACAGGCACTGGCTGGCGGTGCATAGAAGATCACCTTTCCGTCCTCGGCCGGGGCCCGCCCGACGGCCACTGGACGGCGCACCGACACTGTGGATGGGGGGAAAATATGTTATTGCAGGAGGCCGCAGCGCACAAATTTACCGAAAATCTCAACCAACAATCCAAGGGCTCAGTTTGGGGCTCCTCCCACACCATAGATGTTCCAGAAAACATGTTCAAAGGGATTTTAGGCTTCAACTAGCAAAAAAGGTGCAGGAACTAGAGTTGCCTGGAGAAAGGCATTTCTGGGAAATGTCACCTGCAGCACATGGGTGCATTGGAAAGCACTGCCAGCTTCCGGCCGGACAGTGTTGGCAAACGCACTGCTGAAACAATCGACTCTGACGTTTCTTAACACAACAGTGCACTTAATTGCGGAAAATAAAACTGCGTATGAATATTATTAATTATTAATTCCCACGTTTTGGCATGAACTTGAATAAACAATGATCGTCGCAGAGAGATCGTCAGCGGCAGCGCGCATCGGGTGGAATGAGGTAATTATTGAACCCGTGACTCGCTATCCGTCCCTTTTCCGCACACGTGTGAGGGGAGAGAATGGGACGAATGCCAAAAGAGGAAGATGCGAATCTCTATCTGTCCCTCTCTATCCTATCGCTTTTAAGAACATGCAACTCTACATTTGATTTGTTTTGTGCGTGCGTGTGTGTGTGTAAAACGTGACGAGGAATATAAAGAAGAAGAGTGATCAGCTGACGCAATATTTTCACATTAAGCTGCGGCTGCCGCAGCGGTTGACCTGTTACGTTTACAGTTTCTCAATCGATAAGACGACTACGCCACCGACCTCCTCTTCTAGCCTCCTTCTGCCCTGCCACTCCACCTCCCCCTTCCCATTTCCTATACACACTGGCAGTCAATGCCGCCGCTTGTTCGCTTTCGTGTTTGCATTTGCTTCTTCTTTTTCTGCTGTTCTCCTTCTTCTGCTTCTGCTTCTTCTTCTTTGCCTTTGTCAAGAGCAACAAGCAGCAGCGAAAGCAACAGCAACTACAACAGCTACAAGTAGGCAATGGAGAAGCAAAAAAGTGGTGGGAGAAGGGTGGGCCAAAGGGGGCCAAAAGCGAACGCAAACATGGAAAATGCCAACATACGCTAAAAAGATTAGCTAACGGCGACAATGTCAAACACGAGCGCATATCGGAGAGGGGTGCTGAGGGCGATGGGGAAAAGGGCACAGGGCACACAGTGAAGGACGAGGAGCGACGGCCAGTGGCCAAAGTGGCGGGGTGGGGGGTCATAAAATGGTTGAAAGTGCTTCTTGGTTGGGGCGCAGAGTGAGCAAGAGTGAGGTGAAACCTGGCTACTAAAAATAAATACGAGTACACAAATTGTCGCAGCCACCTGTTCACATTGTTGTGACGCAACTTTCCAAGGGGGGTGGGCAGGGGGCAAGGAAATAGAAAGGGCAGGCTGCCACCAAGGAGGAAAGGAGGACAGGCAACAGAGCAGGAGGCGCCCCACTAGGGGAAGTCCATAAATGGAACAATGAATGGCTTGGCGACCGCTAGACGGAAGAGGGAAAGGTAAAGTGGAATCGCTGGGGCAACCATTGGACCATTGGACCAGTGGCAGGGACATGGGCATGGGCAGGGGCATGGGCATGAGAGCGTGCCAGGAAGGACTAAAGGAACACGGAAACGGAAACCGAAAAGTGGTCAACTGTTGCACACATACCTGAGGCGGAGACTGTGGCTGCCGCTGCGGTTCCTGTGGTGCCACCAGCACCTCCCAATGACGCCCCTCCCAGGCGACGCTGTTTCTCCTGCTTGGAGGAGGTCATCTGCACCAGAGACTGGGCGGCGGACCACTCCAGGTGCTCGCACAGCTGTTCGTCGCCGGCGGTTCCCTCCCTCCGATCATCCTCGTCGTCCAGCTCGATTACCTCACGCTTCAGCAGGGATCTGGAGGAGCGTTTGGCCAGCGACTTGAGCGATGACTTGCTCCCATTTCCATTTCCACTTGCGTGAGCATTCCCATTGGCATTACGCAGCACCGTGGAGGAGGACCTGTCCTCCAGCCTCAGTTTGCTGCCGTTTCTCGGCTTCGGTCGCCGCCAGCTCTGCAGCTCGCTGCTGCTGCTGGTGCTGCTGCTTCCGGATCCGGTCGAGGCGGATGATGCCGTCGCGGCATACTTTCTGCTGGCACTCGCGTAGGCAATCGTTTGTATCTTGTTCCGATTGGGCAGTATAAAGTCCACAGACATGGTGGTGCCTGCTCTGCTCTGCTCTCTCCTTGGGGGCCGATTCCGACTCTGACTCCGTCACCGTCTTCGTCTCCGTTCCCGTGTCCGCTCCCCAAGTCTTCCGGCAGTTGCCAGTTTGGCCGCCTGGCGGATCAAATCTTTTCAATTGCCTGTGCACCAGACACCGAGGACTCTGAGTCCGCAACACAACCCGCACTTTGCGTTCGGTCTGCACTTTTAGTGTGTTTGGGTTTCGGTTTCCTTTGTGGGGCTTGTGGGGATGGATGGGATCCTCCTGCTGCTCGTGACGCCCGTTTCTGTTTCTTATGTTTTAAATTTGTTTTGTATTTACTATGTAGATGTAGCACAACCTTCTTTGACATCGACTCCAACGTCGTCTGCAGTAAAATGCTTTAGCTTTGCTCCTTGTTCTCGTACTCCCACTCCTACTCGTACTCGTATTCGTACTCCTCTTCCGACTAGTTATGCTTCAACTTTGACATTGACATGAGTTGCCTTGAGAGTAGCGCTGCTCCGGCTTTAGTAATAGCTTCAGTTCCAGGACCTGCTCCGGCTCCTGCTGCAGCTGCAGCTGCTGGCTCTGCTTGCTCTTTGGTGTTGTTGGAATCGTGTCCTTTAGCGTGCCGGCTGCGACTGGCGGGCATCCTCGACAGCCTTGCCTCCCTTGCCGCCCCTGTAGCCTTCCACGCAGCCTTCTTATATAACTTGGGTTGTTAGCTTGGCTCTGAGCGCTCGCTGGCCTGGCCGAAACTCACTTTGCCACAATTGAAGGTATTTTGCGTTCGTTGTTGCGTTGCCGTTGCCGTTACAATCAAGGTTCTGCAAGGAGTAGACATGAATGTAAATTATATTGGATTTACCCACTGGCAGGACTCTAGACAAAGACGCAGCAGCAGCCCCATTTCATTTACTTACAAATATAAGTACGAATATTCGTTGCAGATTCCCCAAAGGGACAAATAAGCAGACCAAGGAAAGTATGGAAACAATAAAGAAGAAAATATCTTCATGGGATATGTATTAAATATACATGCACACATATGTACGTAAATAATATGTATGTGATTCTGTTATGCATCGTACAACATTTATAATGATGCACAGTTTCCTCAGACAAAAATACCTACAAAATATAAATGGATAGGAAATTGTTGGAGCTTGGAGCATCTTCAATTGCAGTCTGCTAAGACCATAAGTTAAAGGTAAAACCTAAGTAAAAACTAACGATGTATTTACTCGCTTAATCATCTCCTTTCGATGCACCAACTTTCTTGCACGAATTAAATTACTTGAACCTTAAAAACTATGTGTGTGTGTTTCCTCTTACAGGTTGTCTTCTATCGTAAAATAATCCATATATGCAAATTCCACGATTATTGGTTTTGGTTGCCTTTGGCTCCACTACCCTTTAAATCGTCACTCACTGGAATCCCCACTTAAATTTAAGGTAAATAATCCGTTAACTATGCAGCAAACACTCCGCCACTTTCCACCGAACAACAACAACAAAAAGAGGTGCACTCCTCGTAAAATTGCATAATTTAAATGCCGATTTGCGAGTGAAAATTGTAAACAAGTTCCTGCGGTGGTTGGCAGCCATAATATTTACATTATAAATGCAGAAACCGCCGTGCAATCAGCGCCAACCCAAACCGACGCACAAGACACCACACGGTCGTGGCAGGGAGCGGGATACGGCAGGGCGTTGTGTTGGCGTGCCACAAGGGCATGGGGACATGGGGCATGGGGCGGAGGGGATCGGCGATTTGCAACACTTGATTACACTTAATTGATAAATTGTTATACTTTTTGCACTAAATTGCATGGGTTATACGTGGGTTGGCAGTGCCAGCGCCAGTACCAGAGCCAGTGCCAGTGCCAGTACGTTTTCCACGCAGAAAGGAGCGAGAGGACGGGCTCCCTTCCAAAGTTACTTCCACATCCAATGGAAGGCGCACACGCACGCACGGACACGAATATGAGTACGAATACGAATGCGGACACGGACACGAAACTATCTATCCCTATCCCACTTTTAAAAATGGCGCATACACTCGTTGCCATTGTTTAGGAAATGCAGAGAAGAGACGACAATTGCAGTTCCGACTCTGACTCTGCCTCGGACTGGGACTGGGACTCGTATTGGACTCGGATCCTGATTCCGATTCCGATTCCGATTCCGATTGGAAAGGAATCCCATTCATGGTATGGATTGTTCCGCTTTGTTTGCACCTTCCTCTGCATCGAACACACACTTTTTGCTCACTTTTCTGTTTGCAGCTATCACAGGTTGGCAAATGGTTTATTTTCCACCGAATTGGATTGATTTTGTTGCGGATTATTGAATATATAAGTTAATTTTTCGCCTGTTCGTTGTTTGGCTGCTCGCTTCAGCAACAACAACTTGTTTCACTCTGCACTTGTCGAATGTTTTGTGAATTGAAATCGACTGAGAGACGAACGAGCGAAGAGAGAGAGAGAGAGAGAGAGAGAAAGAGAGGGTGAGAGCTCGGCTCGGAAGAGCGCACTCGCTGGCGCTCGCAGCGAGTGGCGAGTGTGGTGCGAGTACATGCAACAAATAGTCAACTGTTGGTTGCCTTGCCTTAGCCTACCTCACTGTCGTCTCCACCAGCACACACACCCCTAACCCGTGTACACTCTCTCACTCTCTCTCTGTGTCTCTTTCGCTCCCTCTCTGCCTCTCTCTGTTTCCAGGCTTGCACATAAACAATGCGAGATTTTATTGCATACTTTGCAGCAACCGCTGCCGCTGCCACTGCAACGAGTGAGTGTCGACATCGCAGTTTATATACACACACAAACGCACGGGGGCCAGGGGACACCAAAAGAAACCCAATCTCGAGGCACACAACACACACACACACACAGATAAACATCACTTTGTTGCATACCACATAACTCACATGCAACACGAAACATCTGAGGATGGCCAAATCAATTCATGCATAAATTAATCGTAATGGGAGAAATGCTACACATGCTCGGGTCAAAGAGGGGATACATATGTGATAGATATATCATGTAGGAATCTAGTTATAGAATTGTATACTATATGAACTCTCTCGTACTCGCTCTGATTTGTTGCCCAGCTATTTTCCTTAGCTTGTTTTTCTCAGCCCGTTTCACAGTTTTTTTTTCGTCGCTTTTCTCTTATAGATTTTTTGCACTTTGTCACGTAATTTGTTTTGCTCGGCTTGGACTTGATTTCACGTAATGTTTTATGTATTTTACAGTTTATATTATTATTATTATGAGTACTATTTAACTATGGACTTGTTTCCTCTTGCGCAGTGTGGCTGCCGCTGTGCGTCAGTTTTTGACGTACCACTCCCTTCTACTGTGCGCTTCGTATTCGCAGCTTTCGGTTGTTTCGTTGCCGTTGCCGTTGCCGCTCCCGTCACATCACTACTGCATGTGTATTGTGTGTGTATCTGTGTGTGTGCGTGTGTGTGTGTAATTTACAGCGAGTGTGCGTGATTTCGGGTCAGCAGCAGCAGCACTGGCACAGGCACTGGCACTGGCAGCAACAGCACCAAATCCAACACCAACACACCACCCTGGCGGTGGGACGGGGTTGTTTGTTGCCTCGTAACTATGATCATCCCACCGAAGGGTTGACCGTGGTGGCTGTTTGTCTCTAGAGTTGACAGTTGAGCGAAAGATGGGTCTTTACCTTCAGTTATTGATATGACTGCTCTGATTTATCAGATACCGATCGATAGGTAGAGTGCCATTTGATGGATGATTGCCCCACACATAGAGACACAACAAGTAGCCAGCCAGCCCCCATTCGGGCGCCCACATTCAACAACCCCAAGTCGGAGAGCCAGAGAACCAGAGAGCCAGCGACAGAGATGTGATGTGTGATCTACGCCTGCGCTGCTGCTCTTGTTGTGGCCATGCCACTCGCATTTCCCTGCCCAAAACAAACGAGTGAGCCACTCACACACACAGACACACTGAGAGACAGGGACAGAGGCTGGCACGGACTCGTGCCAGGCAAATCCACACACACTTGTGGATTGCCGAAAATTATGCAACAGCACCGCAAGGAGCAGGAGCAGGAGCAGGAGTAGGAGTGGGTACAGGAGTAAAGCCAGAAGCAGGACCACTCTGGGGGTTGGAACGCCGGCCGACTAAAGGGAAGGCGGAAGGAAGCGAAGCGAAGCCCGTCCAGGCCGGGGGTGTGTTTTGATGTCTGCCACTTGGCTGCCCGGCTGCTGGCCCGGCCGCCTGGCTGCCAGAATTGGCACGGCGCTGGGCTAAAAATACCAAACGGATCCTGAGCCTGGAAATCTGCATGGCAGCGGGGTCCAGGCCAAGGATTTGGATATAAATTATGGGCCTCAACTAAGCGCCGCTCAAGTAGTAGGCATTTAATTTGGTATTGTTTTCATTCCTTGGGTTTTTGGTGTATTTGAGCAACTATTTCCGGGGAATGTCCCCCCAGCATAGTTGGGGCTGACCAGGCAACTGACAACGAAACTTGCTCCTTGTTGTCCTTTTTAACGTTTTGAGGTTTTGGGTTTATTTCGTTACGTTTCGTCTCGTTTCGTTTGGTTTCCTTTGGTTTTTGGTTCGAATGAGGACTGCGGACTGTGGACTGTGGACTGAGCACTGGTTCTGGGGTTTGTTTGCACAGCCCCAAAAACCGAATCGAAAAGGGGGACAAACACACACAGCAACAAGGACTTCATGGCCCGTGGCCCATTATTGCCCCCCTTCGGCCAAGTCCCTTGCGGTTACATTTATTTTTTTTTTTTGTGTGTGCCTCTGCCTCTGCTGTTGCTGCCACGGCTGCCACTGCTGCCCGTGTTGACTCTGCTGCTGCGTTGACATCAGCGCTTCCGCTGCGGGCTTCCTTATTATTCCTGTCACTAAGCCGCCCTTTAAATTCGCAATGAATGCCAAACAGCGAAACAGTTAAATGCTTTTTTTCCATTTCGTATTTTGTGGTGCCTCTGTTGTTCGAGCCACGGAAGTGCAACACCAACGAACCCGGCAACGAATCCACCAAAACCAGACCGGAAGAGCGGGGACGGGAATGGGAAGGGAACGGGGTCGGGGGCTCTGGTGTTGGGAATGGAAACAACCGCAAGGTTACCCCCAGCCACCAGCCCAGCCCAAAAGGGGTTGCCGTTGCCTTTGCCGATGTCCTGATGTCCTGCCGCGCGACGGCTGCCTTCGCGGTTACATTGACCCTTTTTCCACGGCCATAGGCTTTTCTTTCGTCAACGCTAATGGAGCTTAAAAAGTTGTCAAAGCGGCGCGGGATTTATATTTTAATTTCAAAGTGACAAAATAGAAAATGAAATGGAGCAGGAGGCATCAGGCAGCAGGCAAGGAACGGGAGGGGGTCTGTGAATAGAACCCCGAAGGTGGGTGGACTCATCAAAAAGGCTCCAAACAAGGCATCAAATCAACAGAGGTCTGCCCGTCACAAATCAGACGCGAATCGTCGACAGCCAACGGAAGGAGTGGACAGACACGGACACAGACAATGGTGTGGGTGTGGGTGTGAGTGCGGGTGTAAAGTGGAGTCTATTCGTGGCAATCGTGGGTCCTGCTGCCGGTCCTGGCCATCGCATTTATTGCCATATGCTGACAGTGTTGCTCGCGGGCAGTCAGTCGCGGCGATGGGGGCCAATTTGAGCTGTCATAAAAATGTACAACAACTGGCTACAAAGCAAACAATGCGACGAGTGCCAACAGCAACATCGGAGGCAGCAGCAACAGCAGCAGCAGCAGCAGCAGCAACAACAGCAATGGCCGCATTCAGCAATTGTGCAAACAAATTGCTGTTGCACTTTACTTTTATTTTACGAGTGCGAATGCCAGAGCTTTCTTCTTTCCATTTTTGCTTGTTGCCTCAGTTTTTTTGTGCCATCCTGGCCAACGCTGCTTGACGGACCAAAGGAGTCCTGGCGTGTCCTGGTGCTCCCATCCGACATCCGCCATCCCCAAGCCGCCTGCTGCCCAATTTGCATTTTACTATCGTTGCAGGTTTTTATAGTTGTTGCTTTTGCATTTGGCGATGTCGTTGTTTCTCTTACTTTTTGATGCCTCACTCTGTTTCTGTTTCTGGTGCTGGTGCTGGTTCTGGTTCTGCTTTGGGGTCTGTTTCGGGGTCCTGGTCTTGGTCCTGGTTTTATTTGCGCGCCGCAATTCCCCTTCCTCCCGATCCAGCTCCGCCACATCTACAATCCATATCCTTCTTTTTGTGCAGCTCTCGCTCTGGTCATAAAGTTTACTTAACATGCCGCTGACGCTTTAGTTTTTTCTGCTTGTTTTTTACTTCTTTGCTCTGCGAAGCTGTTAGATTTCGGATTGCAAAAGTCAAGCTCCTTACCAGATGGAGACAAACACAGAGAGAGTCGGATTCGGACACAGTCGCAGACGCAGACAAACCCAGACAAACCGAGACAGAGCATATGCTGTGGAAAATCACCGAGCGACTCGCTCGCCTTTGCTGATTTGTTGTGTGTAATGGCTCGCCATCAATTATATCAATTCCTGGGCGGAGAACTTGGAGTAAACAACACCACTTCAATGGCGGCTACTCAACTTGATTAGTTTGATCAAGAGGTATGTTCAGTGCTGGTTATATTCCGGTTACATTTATTGCACAAACTGTGGCCCACAGCCTTCGAGTAGACATTTGTGGTATGGTTTCTGTGCTGGCTGTGGCTTCGATTGCTTTTGAAGTTTTTTCTGGATAAGTTTTACTGATTGAATGGGGGCTAGACGTGACTCAAACATTATTCAGGCATCAGGGATATCCTGATTGGGGTTTTATCGTTCATAAATCAATTATCCACTGTGCTGCCTTAAATTATACACCATTCTACAGTGAAAACGGACTGACTTTAAGTAGGAAACATCTTGAATGCGCAGCTAAAGTTTCGGGATTAAAAGGTGAACATAACAGCAACGTTTGGACTGATTAGAAGCATATTCCACTCCTCCATAATATAGACATTTCTAGATTCAGAATGCCATAAATCTAAGCCCGAACTTCCACTGAGATATCACATGAAAATCCATTCAAAATGAGCTACCAACAGGCTGCCTAATCCATAGCCCATCAAATGCCATTTTAATGCAGAAAAAGTTGAGTAAAATATAAACAATTTCCCCCATCCGCCAGCCAATCCAAGGCCCAGCAGTCAGTGGCAAAGGTGGAAATTTATTCAAAGAGCTATTCAATCGCGATCCCACTAAGCTCACAAGGTGCTTTACTCCGGTTAGGTGTTCACTTTCCAAGCGATTTACGAGTCTGCCGTAGAGCGAAGCAGAGCAGCGCAGAGTGGAGTGGAATCCTTTGGGTCGGTCGGGTGCCAGCCAGTATCCAGGCCATCCATCCCTTGCACTTTTTGCCCAGAAACATTTTACAACATTTGTATTTATTTGGCGTCATGAGTTTAAGATGTTGTTGATATATGTTTACCGTCGTGCGACACACACACACACACAGATACACACGGGGAAACCCAGGGACACACGTGGCAAGTAGCAAGTAGCAAGTGGCAAGCAACTGGCAACTGCTGCAGCTACACATAAGTAAATTAGGATTTATGCTTTGTTCTATTTGAGCGCTGGAAAGCCATAAACGATTTTTTATGCACAGCCACTTGGCTGGAGAGGGTCCCCGTGCCGCGCCTTGGAGCAGCAGTTCGCACCTTTTACCCAGCCGAATACGATTTACGACGCCATGCATGTGAGAACGTAAAATTGTTATAAATTTGCATGTGCAGACGGAGCAAGCAGCCAAGTAGGAAGTGCCTGGGAAGGAGTAAAGCAGCAATAAACCCAACTTACGGCCAAGATCAATCGCAGCGGCTTGTGCAAGTTAATGGCACATGAAACTGAACAACAGAGCGGCAGCAGCAGACAGCGTAGAGCACACACACACTCCAGGAATCTGCAGCTAAGAGCAGGAAATACAAAGGAATAGCTGGCTGACAAAAGGAGCAGAACTCTCCAGGCATCGGAGGCTGAGGAACACTGGGAATCACTGGCTGACAGTGGAGCGGGGCTCGCTGGGGGGAGCCCGTCTCCAAGTGAGCATAATTAATGCGCGCAAATTTATCAAGCTGCATTAGGGCAATGAATGAAACCTGTAACTCATTTTGTCACCGAAAGCAAACAACAGAATGCGATGTAAACTGTTGCTAAGCCTGCCCCGGCATCGCGTGTGCATATGTCTCCGGGAATGACAGCAGCGAAAAAGTTTGTCCCCAGTTTCACACAGCTTTCCCTTTTTGCTCCCACTCCCATACCATTCCATCCCATCCCTGCTACTGCTACTGCCACTGTCATTCGCTTTGCAGGCGACAGTTTAATTTTCCCCGTGACCCACATGACTGACACTCTCCACGATGACGCAAATCTTAAAGCAGCGCAACGCGGTGGCAACCAAACAGTGGCAGTGGAAGTGGCAGTGCCAGCAACAATGGCAGTAGTAAGATGTTGCCGGCAGATAGTCTTCACTGGATTAATGCTGCCATAATTCCTACTCTGCCTGCGGGGGTGTGGCCTCTGTCGAGTCTCTGTCTTCGGGGGGGTAGGCCCACAGCTCAAGTAGGGAGCTGGAGTGGAGTTCATTTAATATATCCGATAAAAGTATTTGCAATAAATCCTGTAAAAGCTAATGATTAATTGCTCTGTAGCTTTTAACGTCAACGCGCATAGCAGGCACGGATTGTGTGTCAGACGCCAACAACGAAAACGGCGACGGTGGCAGGCAACAGCAGCAGCAACAACAACAACAACAATGCCAGCTCTGTGGCAGCGGCATTGGCCAACGTGGCGTATGAGTAATTCGACTTTGACGCCGCAACGCCGCGCGTGGTTTTGCCTACAGCCACAGCCAGAGCCACACACGCACACCACACCACACCACTCTCCAATCTCCAGACACACACACTAACACATTTGTCTCTTCCCGTTAGTGTAGTATGTTTCATGTTTTGCGTTATTGTCGCTTCAAGTAAAAACACAAAAATATTTATTTCAAATGAGTTCTGTGTACGGCGAACGGCGTACAACTGGGGATCGTTCCGGGATGTAGAATGTAGCAGTGGGGTGGGGTGGGATGGCGATGGCGATGGGATGTGCGACTGCGGAACTGCGGAAACTGGTAAACAGAATGCCCACCCCCCCCACCCTTCCCTTCCACTGCTCTGCTCTGCTTTGCCCAACGGCCTGCCACGCCTCCAGACAACCAGTGATGATACCCTGTAAGAGCGAGGACATGGGCATGCAGGAAATTCGAAGTGAAGCGGAATTGTCTGATTTATTATGGGGTATATTCAATACATACATACATACATACCTATATACATACCATGTAATTTTAACTGCCTTCATTTTTCATTAATTTTAGCTCTAAAGTTCTTCCTTTTTCTTTTGGGTACCTGCTAGTCGCATCGCCGATACTTTCCCAATTGACTTGTTTTTTTTTTTGTCCTTTCGGGGAATTCGTTTTTTTTCGGTGGGTGGCGAAAGTAACTTTCTGGGGGGTTGGTGGGCCGTTGGGCTGTTGGGCTGCCTCGTTCGCTGGCGCCTTTCCTGTGGCACGGGGTGCCGGGTGAAAGACAGCATTTGCCATAAATTGTGAAAGTGTCAACGAAAGGCAAAAATACATACACACAAACACATTGAGAGAGAGAAAGGACAGACACAAACACAGATACATTTAGTGTAGAAGGAGGGGTGGCACATGCACGCACGCACTGAGGGGAAAAAACAATGCTAACGACATACAAACAAACAAATCTATACTCATTTGTGCGTCTGTGTGGGTGTGCGACGACTGTGTATTTGTGTGTGCTATGGCGGGTGTGTGAGTGTATTGGTATTGTCGCTGGTGTGGGAGAAGCAACACGCACGCATATTTATTTTGAACACAATTTTTTTGTTTTTTTCTTTTTTGTTCTTCGGCCATCTACAAATGCGTTATATAAATAGCCATATAAATATATCTATATATATATAAATGTTCATGTGTGTGCATGCATATGTATTGTCTATATGTGTGTGCATGGATTGCCCAACATATTTACGCATATTGTTCTAATCAGTGGCGATGTCCCGGCCTCCTTGGCCCCCTTGGCCTCCTCGCCAGGAATGTCAATTTTTTGCTGCCTAATTTATTTCGCCGGGACTATCGAGAAAGGGCCAAGAACCAAGCCAGAACGGGAATGGGCTTCAAGAAGAGGACGAACGCGGCGGGGATGGGGAGGGGTAAAACCACCCTCCAAAAGGGGATGGTATGGCCAGGACAGAACAGGACTCTTTTGACACCCAACAGAGACGCTTCAGCTGCTGATTATTGCCAGGACACATTCCAGCAGACGGAGGCGTTTTGTGGGTGTGGCAAACGCATAAGACTCACCCAGATTCACCCAGATTTCTGGCAGAAGCAGGAGGTGGCGCCCTTGGAGAACTTTGCATAAGACCCACACTGCGACTGACATCTCCCAGAAGATGGATAGTTCGTGGGACTGGTCAGGTAGAATCGATATCAAACATATTTATGGTCCGCACGTGACCTCTCGCTGACCGCTGCACATCGCTGCCCGACCAAAAGAGTTTGCCCTTAAAGCCAGAAGCTGCCAGAGTCGAAGGCTTTAAGTCCGTCAGATGGAAACAATCTCCTGGACGGAATAATTAATCTTCTTAATTGAATACATGCGATTATGAATCAACAGCACTTACCGCAATTACTGTATTAATTTCCTCGAGGAAAGCAAATTGCCACAGAGCGGCTTTCCCCTCAGCTTCCGTTTTTGGGGGGTTGGTTGCAACCATAAGGATTTAAGCAAGACAGCGCCCTGCCTCCGCTTTAGCATCAGAATCAGCATCTGGCCCGGGGCGTTGGTCCAGTGTTCCACTAAATTGGACACATCTGCACAATTTTCCTTAGCTGTAGGGAAAATCCGTATCCCCTTGCCTCCGCTGCTCGGCGCTGCTCAGCTCTGCCGGCTTGTCTGGCAGCGTGTCAATCTAGCGACTCAAATGGCGGCACGCATGGCAAAGTTTTCATCCTGCGGCCAGGAGCTCTGTTCTGTGCTCGGCTCGGCTCTGGGGCTGCCACAAATCCCCGCACGTATCCGCATTTCCACATTTCCACTTTCCACATTGCCAGACTCGCAGTCGCATTTGCATTTGGCTCCATACACACAATTTGTATGCTTAAGTAAGCCGACTGCGTGCATGTTTCTAATGGGCGGCACAAAAGGTTACCTTAGCACCCCCCCCTGCACCGCTGTGCTCTGGCCTTACCTGATGCTGAACCAAAAACCAGAACCAGAACCGGAAAAAAACGAAACGAAACGAAAGGAGGGGAGAGGAGAGTAGAGTAGAGGAAAGGAATCCCCCACAACAGAAAACTCATTTCGCCCTCGGGCGTGACTTTTATAGCACTTTGTTTCCGAGTGTGGAACCTGAACCCAAGCCAAAAACCAGAAGCCCACACAAAAAATGAGTGCAAATCCAACGAAACAAATGGATTTCCGTCAGAGCCATACACCCCTCGAAAACGCATTCGAAACTTTTGCTTTGGCAATTTTCAAAATGCCCAAAATGTGCTACAGATTGTGGGCTCAAGTCGTAGGCCGAGGGTTTCAAATGATTGGCTCTGATCAAAAGATTGCAACGGCCGCATTGCCGAATCCATAAAGTATATGCGAGTGTTTCACTGATCAGCAAGGGAATAGTGCCAAATGCTTAGAAGATATCTAGCTGCGGGGGGTACGTAGTAAAGTGGGAATATTATATTATCTTGTTACCATATCTGTCTTAGAAAAGCTGCAAAACATTGAAGAAAATCTAATTAAATGCGACATTTTATTGCCTGAAGCTGGACTACTATAACATTCAGCTGCCAAAGCAGTAATAGCTGCCATTGGAACGCTGGATCCCGAAGGGTATGTAAAGTTTCGTCCTGTGCAGCTAGCCCTTGAGTACATTCCTGTTGTCGTTGCTGTTGTAGCTCATGTTTCTGATGTTTCTGCTGCTGTTGGTTCCTTCCTGCTGATGTTGCTGCTGAACTTATCAACACGCCGATCACTTGCGACAGTTTCCGTTGTGCCACAGCACACACACACACAGTGGCACAGACAGAGCCTAATTGCCCCGGCAGCAGTAAGCAGTAAGCAGCCACAGTTCCATGCCCATGCCCATTCCCATTCCCATAACGATACCCAACAAAACCCTCGCCATTCACTCCACCCAAACCCCTACCGATACACGTACCCCTACCCCTGCCCCTCAACCTACCCCCACCCCAACGCGCCTCCTCACACCCCATTCAAGGTGAGCAATGTAAAAACTTCCTGTGCACTCATTTAGTCCTGCTGAGCTCTTGTTGCCGTTGTCCTTATGTAAGCAGCAGTGGCAGTGGCAGCGGCAGTGGCAGCTCCTCGCACGCCTTCTGCCGCCAGGCGAACAATACACGAAAATAAAAACGAAACAAACGAAAAAAAAAAACGGATATAGAAATTCAATACTTTGATTCGTGCCACAGCGCAGCAGTAGGGGCAGGGGTGGCAGTGGGAGCGGAGGAAGTGCAACCATACAAGGTAACCAAATAGCAGGACAGACAACACGTACCACAAAACAAGCACTTGTTGTAGTTGCTGTGGCAGGAGTACTCGGAGTACTCTCGCATGGCGGGTGAGGGTGGGGCGCAACAAGATTTCGGACTGCTGCTACTGCAACTGCAACGGCGAGTCCAAGTCCGAATATCTGTTGGGAACCAACCCAGGAACTGGGCAACTTTGGTGCATTATACTTAGTGGTTTCCACTTGATTGATGCCATATGTCCTCTGGCCCACCATCCACTCCCTGGCCCTCCACTCGCCCACCCCTCCCGCAATGGAATGGAAAGTGGGATGGAAAAGTTTCGCGTCCCACTAACGATCGACAGGAATACAATTGTAATTGCAGCGCACAAACTAATAACAACATCACGCAATGTCCTGGGAGCGAGTCCTGCGAGGGAGGGGAGTCCTGCGTGGGAACGTGCTGTGCTCTATGGAAGTTACCGTTGTATAATTACTGATATACAGATATCCTGCACTGCACTGCCTGCCCTGCCATCGCTAGACTATTAACAGTCGGCAGGCATTCGCATCCGGTCTGTGGTTTTTCAGGAGGCAACTACAGCGTGGGGAGGCAGAACCCCTACCGCTGCTGGGAAAAGCTCTCAACTCTCATCCACACCACACCATCAACTACAACACCCGGACGGACGGATGGGCAGACAACTCACATGTCTGCCAATTATAAGCAACTAAACCGCAGATAACAGAGGATGCTGCGGCTTCTGAGGCTGAGGCTGCGGCTGCGGCTGCGGCTGAGACTGTGACTGAGACTATCCCTAACCCGTAACCAAGCCCAAGCATATTCCCTAGAATATACAGCATCCAGCCTCCATGGGATACGTGCTGTCAAAGCGACGTGACTAAGTGGTGAAAAATGATTTCGTGGATACGTGTGACTCGCCCTCGGTGGGAATGAGCGGGCGTTAAGCGTTCACGGCTTCCTCCTGGCCCGGGAGCACTGCCACAGCTACAGCCACAGCCATCGAGAGGGTCACTTGACGAGATACCTCAAGGGGGGATGTGTGTGTGTTGCTGGATGCTGGAAGCTGAAAGACGAAGGTTGGGAATGGAGATGCGACTTGGAAGTGGGAACTGGGAACTGGGCGGGCGACTGCATGTGTTGTGCAATCGTCAAAGGATCAACATATTCGGTTCATTTGGAGATGGGGCCATGGGTTCGTGAGGGAAATTTGTCACGAGATACTTCCGCAGGACGTGGTGCGGGAGACGTACTCGCATCCCTGAGATAAGCTGGAGGGTTCCAGGGAATTCAGGAGAATCCATTAATCTAAAGGAAAGCGTCTGCAGTGAGTGAGTCCTGAAAGAAAATTAACTCCATTCTCTAGAGTTAATCTTCTGGTAGCGTAACTAAAATAATGATCGAAAAATATTCTATATCTTTCGTCTGAATCGTCGGACTTATTCGTTGTATTCCCCAGTAAATTGGCTTGGAAATTCCTGGCTTTGGTTCATGATATTTCCGATTCGAAGAAAGACTTTCTAGCGTACTCACTGGACCCTGCTGCTCTGAGTTGGATATTTGGAACTCTTTTTCTTGGATAGGTTTCGCCATTCCGTTCCAGCCTCTGTCCTACCTGAGAGAAAAGCTTACTTTATGCTACTGGCTCTTAAAATTCCCTGCACATTTCCTACCCAATCGTCGAGGTCTTTTGCGTGATTCACGCCATCATCGCCGGTGTCTTCCACATCCAGCAGTCTGGCGTCGTTGTCTTGCTGCCAAGTAGCACTCAAAGTGAGTTTGCGACGCATTGCCGCATTGTCGCTACTTCATCAGCAGGCAACGGCAATGGCAACGGCAACCAACGCCAGTGGAAGAGCCAGAGCCAGAGCCAGAGCCAGTGGCACTGGCAACGGCATCAAGTGCAAGTATCCATGTCCTCGGCGTTGCTGGCTGCACTTGTGCAGCATCTCCATCTCCAGCATCGTTTCCATGCCCCATGCCCCATGCCCCAACACTCTCTCACTCGACACAGAATGTTGCCAGTTGGCAACTGAGCGTCCGCAGGAAATGAATACGTGTTGAATATTTGTCGAGTTGAAGCACAAGGACATGAGGATAACATGGCATGCCATGGCATGGAGAGTGGTGAACGGAGAATGGGCTCTGAGGGGAGAGGGGAGCTGAGGTGGTGTACGTTCAACCCCCTCATGCCTCATGCCACCCCCTAAACATCTACAAGGCAAATATGTGCACATCCACTGTGTGTGTGTTGTGTGTGTGTATCCATCTACAAGCGAACTCGTGGATGTGGATGAGCTCCATGTGTCGCTTAGCCTTGCCTGGACAGACAGACAGACAGATGGAGAGACAGTACGACGGGAACGGGGACGGGGCTAATGCGCAAACCAAATATGATATACAATCATGTATATACTATAAAGCATCTGCTGCTGCTGTTGCTGCTGCTGCTTCTGGCCAAAGATTTGCAAGCGTTTCATAAATACAACACCAGTGGCAGCAGCATCAGCAACAAGCTGCAGGGACCATAGCCATGGCCATAGCCAGCTGCTGCAAATGGCACGCATGAAAATGAAAGGCCCATCGAATGGGCGCGTTCATTGGGAATTTATTTCAATAAGAGAAAGGAAAATAGCTACAGCAGCGGTGGATGAGGGGAAGAACGCAGCAGCAGCAGCAGCAGTGGCAGAGCAGCAGCAGCACTAAAGGCCATCGGAAACTATAATCACGTCTGTGCATACGAGTACGAGTGCGAGTGCGAGTACTCGTATGTCTGTGGGCAGATACATGAGACCACTGGCAGGATATCATCGCTAAGTGCTCTTGTTGCATGCTGCACAAGCACCGAGCACCGAGCACTGAGCACTGAGCCCTGAGCACCGACTCGAACAAGTAATTAAGATTAGTGACTCAATATACAAACATATGTACACACACATATGCATGTACAAGGAGCAGAGTCCACAGACAAACAACATCCATCCATCCTTGCCTGCTTTCTTTGTCTTGCTCTAAACTGTATTCTCTCCAAGGGAAATGTGCGAAAGCTGTTTTGTTTCTTGTATATGGATAATGTCTAAGTGCTGTGTCTGGTTTAAATGAAACATGCCTTAAATTTGTAGTTTTTTAAAGGAAATCAAATAACTATTTATTGGATATGGAACTTGCACATAAAACATCTACGCAGAAATAACTCAGGGGGGTGCCATTTTAACTCTTTGCAACTTGTGGCTGCTGTGATTGCTAGTTATCAATGTTACCCCAATTATGTATGTAAGATATTGGTACTTGGAGCGATCTGCAATGCTGGCCACAGACCTTTGGCTTGCTCTGCCAGTGAATCTGGCGGAGAATCGAAGAAACCCTCAGCAATAGCATTTCGGAAATAACAAATGAAATATGGACATCACTTTTCGAAGCTGAGTGTGCCAAGTCTGCAGGGATAATCACCTCAACCAACTGCCTGATGATAGCTACAAGCTGCGTAGTCTTTACGGAAGCACTCAGAAAACTCAGTAAATTGTATCTGAAATTCCACAAACGTCGCCTTTCTAGTTTATTGCACGTATATCCCCGTTCAAGGGAAATGTGAATTTATGAAGTATCTGTCAGATTTGGCACTTTTGATTTGCACAAGAACAATTGCAAAATGCTTCCTTTCAGTGCCGTGGCCGTAATTCCCACAAATTGTAGAATCAACTGCGATGGCAGGCTCTTCTTTTTGATTGACGCGCGACCCTTACCCCCTCCACAAGTTTGACTTCTCCTGGGCGATTAATTGAATCAACAGCAGCCAGGAAACGCAACCGCCGATATTCAAAATACTTCTCCTATCCCATCCCATGCTTTCTCTCCCTGCTGCTGCTGCTGCTTATTCTATGGCTCATTCTGCCTTCTATGCTGCCTGACAGCCATTAGTTTATGGCTGGCAAACAAAACAAATGCCAGAGGGCACTAACCCAGACCCAGACCCAGCCCCAGACCTGGACCAATCCCGAATTGAAATTCAAGAACTGGGTGCAGCCGTCAGCGTAGGACCAGAATGCAGAAAACCAGAACCAGAACCAGAGCCAGCGCCAGGGTCAGGAATCAGGAATCAGCTGCTGTTGCATCGATGAGGATGGAAAATGAGTAAAATGAAATAATGCCAATGTGGACAGCTGTCGGGAAAATTGTTGAAAGGCGAATGAAAAGCAGCGGCTCTGCTCTCTCTCTCCTCTCGCTCGCTGGGGTCGGATCGGATCGGATAGGTTCGCCCTTTGGCTGTTTTTTATAGAAACAGAAGAGCCAGCAGCCAGCAGCAGTCTACGTCTACGTCTACTGGCAGGCATCACAATCATCATCATTATCATCCTCGATGCCGTTGCAGTTGCTGTGCTGTTGTGTTTATGTAGATCGTCAAGCGATGTCCCGTCTGAGGATCAGAGGGCGAGGCCAGCCAGCAGACAGAGGGCCGAAAGTATTTGGTTCATTTTCTACCTGGACCGCACCTCAGCACGGACCGGGGTTCGTGCTCTTTTTCGTCCCTGCTGCCCCCTACTCCTGCTGTGGCTGTTGCTGCTGCTGCTCCTTCCACACATACTCTGCTCGGCAGCTCGGCTCGCAAGAGGAGGGCAGAGGCGAGGTCTTTGAACCCAGAGTCTCGTTCGCGTCTCGTCTAACGATTTGTGGGTTTCCACTCGCTTTTGTTGTCCTGTCCTGTCCGACTGCAACAGCTGCCTGCTGCAGGAGGAACGAGTCCCTGTCGATTGTGGCATGGAAGGAGGCAGCCAGCGCAGAGGATCCCCGACCAGAGAATCCCTATCCTGGCAGTGAGATTTCCCCGACTCAACGCCCGATTCAGCCGAAAGCCCAAACAAATGTAATTAAAAATACAAAGTTTCGAATTACCGGAATGGTAACTGAACTCAACTCAACACAGCACAACACAACTCGGACGCGTGTGTCCAGTTTTCGGGCTGTGGAAGCCGCACAAGTGGTGGCAGGAGCAGCAGCAGGAGCAGCAGCAAGAGTGAGTGGCAGCACTCAGCAGTCAGGAGCAGTCAGGAGGCAGGAGGCAGGAGCTTCTATATCCTGTTGCAGGATATATATGCTAATAAGTTTGCCCATCAAAACTGAGCAAAGTGCAATTTGGGGCGATGACGTAAACCCACCTTTATTTGGCCCGTTGTTCTTTTTATTCCCAATTGCTTTACCCTACCTGTTTGCTGCTGTTTCTATGCAGACGCCGAAAAATGCCAAAAACGGGGTGGTTGGGTGGTGCCTGTGAGAGGTGGTGGTGGTGGTGTTGCCGCTGTTGCTGCTGCTGCTGCTGCCGTGCCGCTGTTGCTCTGCTGATGATGCTGATGATGATGACGACGACGACTGCCAGGATGGGGTGGTTGCAAAGCCATTCAAAAAGGAGTAACAATGAAATTACAGCAGAAACAGGAATAAATAGCATTTGGGAAAAACTCGACAGCGTCCGGGAGGAGAGACCGAGACCACGGCGGCTGAGAGGTACGAGTTGGTTGTACAGGGACCAAAAACCGACCCACCGACAGACAGACAGAGAGACAGACAGACAGACAACGCGAATACAATAAAGATGAAAGCGAAGTCAATTGCCGAGCCAACGAAGCGTGAATACTCTCCTTTGTAGGGCAAAAGCTGATGGGTTTATGTTGCCATAAACTACAGCCGAGTATACACGTCCAAGGGGCAGCAGGACATCCAGCGATTGCTTTAATTCAATTAAAGTATTTCAATGTTTCATGGTCTATCTCTCATAGGTAGATCCTTCGGGACTATATAGCTATATAACGCTTTGGGAAGTTCGATAAATATTTTATATTTCTGCAGCTTGGGAATATACCAAAATATAACCCTTAATCTCCTGCAGACTCCACAGGATGTGCCGCATGCTCTCTGGCTGGCAGAGAGTGTAGCTACAATTCAGAATCAGACTCGGACCCGGACCCAGGCCCAGACTCTGTCTGGTACTCGTACACCCGTGCTGTTTCCACTTTAATACATCATTGAATGAATGGAAAACGGAATGAGCATGCCAGACACCTGGCTCGCTTGGGCTCTGCCTCCTGCCTCATGCCTCATGCCACAGTCTTTGCCTTTGGGTTCTGTTCTGTTCTGTTCTGTTCGTTCTGCTCTGTTCTGTTGGGTGCGCTGGTGGCTGGTGGCAGGCGGCAGGGCGAGGCAGAGGAAAGGATCAACAGTTTCTGGTTATAGTTCTGGCTACAGCTGCCGCCGTCACTTCCGTGCCACGCGAGCGTCACACTTCATGTGCGAGCGAGATGGAGTGAGTTATACAGAAAGAGACGGATATCGAGCCAAAGCGGAGAGCAGAGTGGGAGCCCGTAATAGTCGTAGTTTGAGCCAGCGCTAGGCAACGCCAAATAGCCTTTGGCAAGCTGACAAGCCAAATACGAACTGCATGCACATAAACACATGCAGGCCTGTACGTGTGAGGGGGGTGTGGTGCGAGTGGGACTGGGACTGGAGTGGTGCACCCAAAATCACCAAGGAAAAGCCATAACAGCCAACAGCTGGGCCAGCTGCAGCACAGCACTTGTAGAGCATTTCCTGCTCCTGCTCCTGTTTCTGCTCCTGCCCTTGGTCCTGCTCCTGCTGCGGCTGCTGCTTTTTGCACGCTCGCAAACGCGCTCAACTGCATCCCCGCAACGGGGCTGCGGTGCACCTTTGCTTAGCCTCTTAGTGCTCTCCACCCACCTCCCCTTGCAAACTAAATAAACTAAAAAAGTATTACCCCTGAGGGGTGGGCACAAGCTTTAACAGACCGAAATCCCAAGTGCCCTTGCAGCAGTTTTATGCCGCATGGAAAGTTCTTTTTAAAGCAAAAGATTTCTACATATTTATGCGATATTAATCGAATATTGGAAATATAATGAACATTGGGACATGAAATTCTTTCGGATATCTATACCCATATATAGCAGGCAATACTTTCCCCTTTTATGTCGCTTAACTCAGGGCAAAGCCATAGCTGCAGCACCCCCACCGGGCAGGGTATCAAAGAGGTATAAAAACAAAGACTAATAGCACCCAAGGTAGCACAGAACACACCACCCCACACCACATACTGTACATAGTATGCAGAACTACTCGTAAAACATGAAACAGGAAAGGCGCTGTCGCTGCATTAACCATATTGTCCTTGTTCCAGGTGAGCGCCTCCCTCTGTCCGCCCATGCGGCCCGGCCAGCCCGGTCAGCCCTGCTACTGCTGCCGGCTGCATAATTTGGTCGTTGCTTTCCTCTCCTGTCGGTGACGCGTGTCTACGAGTAAGTTCCAATTCGGCAGCCAAAGCCATATGCTATATGCCATGTATGCAATGCTCTATGGGCCAGAGCTTGAATCGCCTCACTGCCTCCACATCTGCAGCGCTGGCAGCGGGTGCGCGTGGCCAACGGTGATCTAAGGATCGAGGCAGGGCGAGGCCCAGGTCTTGGTCTTGTTCTTAGTCCTGGGTGGAGGAGTGCGGCTAACGAAGCGCAACAATTTCGTTGCGGGTTGTCTAAAGCGCATCTTGTGCCACATTCGCCTTCAAGTCGGTTGGCCGTTGGCTGGAAAAGCAGATTACCATTTAGAAGGAGGCCGTGTGCCATGCGAGTGGTTTTTTCTTAGCTGAAAGTGACAAGGACCTACCTACCCAGGGCGCAGGGCGCATACCTAGGGCTTCCATTTTCAGGGAGGAGGTGCCCAAGCCCAACCCCAGCCCCATTCATTCTTTCTTGTAATTAGTGCAGTCGAATTCCACAGATGGCCTATACGTTACATTAGCATTCATATTTACATAGACATTTATTTTCAAGGAATTCACGAAGAGGTCCTTATGGCCCTGACCCTACCACTACCAGTCGACAGTCGACAGGCGACTGTCATGTCCGCGAGATGGATGGATAGATACGAGCAGATTGGTTGCGGGGCACTTCTTGGCTTTCCTCCAAATTCCAATCCAAATTCGAAATTGTTTAAACTGGGAAACCGTATAAAGGAGGTTGCATCTGTCACAATGCCTGGCAGGCTGGGGGGCAGCAGTAAGACGCATCGGCATGGGGATACCATAGAAAAACCAAACGAAAGTCCCATAACAAAAAAAATATGGAATTTAAAGTGCGGCCACCGCATCCGAGCTGCAGCCTCTGTTGGATATTGCTGTTGCGCTGCGAAAGTTAGTCGGTTGGCAGACAAATTGTCTGTTGTCTCTCTGGCTAATTAAAAGGTTAAGAACTTTGTAATTTAAGTGTCTAATTATGCAGACCCGCTTTTTCGCTCGCCCCCTGCCAATCCAAGACTCCACTTTAATTAAATAGTCTGTTGTGTGTGTGTGTGTGCAGTCTCAGTCTCTGAACAAAGTTGAAGAGATTATGCAGCAAAATGTATGTAGATGGGAGATTGGATATATGGATATAAGTTATGAGCACAGGAGGAAACCCCAAAGGGAACAACTCTTTAAAAACTTGCACTGTAAATATTTGGACAGGAATCCGTGCTCAAAATTGGAGACATTCATTTCTGTGAGTGTGACATATGACACATCTGGCTGTCAATCAAAACGGACTCTGTCCAGTCTGCAATTAATCATAGACCGATTTGAGTCCACATTCCGACCTTTGATCCAGAAACTAAACCACTTATTCATGCCCAGTGGAGAGCCAAAAGGGACATAGAGGACATAGAGTACATGGTGGGCAGCAGGGGCAGCAGGGGCAATGTAGTGACATGGAGCGACAGGAGTTAGTTTGCTGTTTATCTTGTACTAACTGAGTTAGAAGCAGGGACCAGTCAAGCAAGGACCCAGCACTGTTGCTTCCCCCTCCACAGGCGACGCCGTCGCTGGCAATTTGTTGAAAATCAGAACGGAGCAACAAATGCAATGCAACAGCAATTAACTCGGCACAACTGCCACATTCTGTGAGCGACGGCGGGGCAGGCAGGCAGGCAGGCTGTTGCGAAAATCCACCCTGTGTAATGCTTAATAACAAAAGGGAGCAGGCAGAAGCAGGAGGAGGAGCAGCAGCAGGAGCAGGAGTGCCAAGCCCCGAGCCAAAAGAGCGCCATGAGCCAATTCAGGTACGAGCATGGTATGTCCTGAGACAACGAGCGCCAGAGAGAGAGAGAGAGGCGCAACAATTTTGGCCAGAGTGAAACACTTCCTGATTGTTGCCTTGTCGCCTCCCCGGGAGTCTCTGCACTGTCAAACATGTTCTAAACCAAGCTACAAAATTCTGAAGGGCCATAAAAATGAAACAAAAGAAATCTAAACAGAATAAAAGTTTGCCTTGTTTCAAAAATTTCAATAAAGTTTCATTAGATTTATGCAACATTGAATGGAAGTTCAAACATTTGCAACGTGTGCCAGTGGCTTGAGGACAAGCAACAGCAATAGCAACAGCTACGCTTCCATTTGTTGGGGGTTGCTGTTTTAGGGGCTGAATCGTTGGTTCCGCTCTCTTATTCTCGCGCTCTCTCTGCCCTTCGTTCAGTGTGTCGGCTGGCAACATTAAGTCAGCAACACGGCCAGCAACATTTGAGGCCGGGCGTTGCTGGACATGCACGGCCTTGCCGCCCCATTTGAACAACCCTTATAAGCGGGGTTTCGTTCAGTTGGCCTCTCATAAGCATTCAAGCATTCGGTTCGTTCGCATTTCTTCTCTATCTTATATAATATTATATTTTCCTCCTAAATCAATTTTTTCACTACCAACAACAACAACAATAATAACAAAAACAACTCAAACTATTCTCAACTCGCGTCAACCTCACTTAACCTTTACCACTAGACCTAAACCTAAACCTTAAACTACAACTACAACTGCAACTAAAACTACAACTACAACTAAAGCTATACTTTCCGTATAAACATTTATTTTTGACTCGACAAAGTTTTTGGTTTCAAATTGTTTCGCAAAAACCAAACCAAACCAAACCAAACCAACAAACGAGCCACAAAGCGAGCAATAAGAGCCACAGCCGAAGGATATATATACACTCGTAAATCAAACCCAAATCGGAGAGGAGACCACCCCCGCAGCAAACCGAAAGCGTTATGTTTTGAGTCCATTTCGTGTAAAAACAAACGTAAACGTAAACGCAAATGTAAAAATCGATAAGCCACACGCAGCCAACGCGAACAACGTGTCCGTGTCCGTGTCCCGTGTACGTGAAAGTGTCTGTGTCCGGGTACGGGTCCGTGTATGGGAGAGCAGCAGCAGCAGCAGCAGCGCCGAGGACTGACCCAAAACGTGGCTCCCAACTCCCAGCCAACTCAATGACGGATACGGGTCTGGGTGCCAGGTGGTCTGACAACGAATCAAGCGCAGAAATGTGTAAAGTGGCTGTGAAATCCGAGGAATCCTAACCAACAAATCTAAAGTAACAACAAACAACCAAGAAACAAAAAAAAGCCCCAACCAATCCATAAAATGCGAACCTAAACTTAAAGGAGGCAACAAACGGGAGAAGAGACAGCAGGGAGCAGACAGCAGACGGCAGACGGCAGTCAGCAGTATGCCCAGTCCCGACAACCTGTACAAGTAAATCTCTAAGATACTTTCGGCGAGCCAAATCTATTTTCACATGCGTCATCAGTTCTTGCGAAATAAAATCAGCAACGTTTCCTTTCCGCTTTGCCACCACCAACGAATATCCCTCAGACGGTCTTTGCTCGTTCGAAAATCGAAACTCGCTTCAGCACTTTACTACCGCTCCTCCCTGGGATCGACCTGGATCCAACGCTCCTCCAGCAACAGCAACAGCACTAAACCTCAGCCTCACAGCTGCCTTTGCCTTTGCCTTAGCCTTCACCTTCGCCGCTTCCGATAGCCAAGATGCCACGCTGCCTGATAGCCAAGAAATGGAAGGCCTATCCCTGGCTGGATCGGTCCGAGGACAACACACAACAGCAACAGCCGCAGCAACAGCAGCAGCAGCAGCAACAGCAGCAACATGCCACAAACACATCGACTACTTCCAGAGACGAAGATCTGTCGCATCTCAAATCGCGTCGCTCCACCCTCGACGATGACGAGGAGATCGATGTTGTGGGCGATAAATTCCTGACCAAGTTGGAAAAGCAACGCACAACCCTTGCCTCAGTAGCAGCAACAGCAGCAGCAGCCACCGCCGCAGAAGCCACAAATAACAGCAACAGCAGCAGCAACAACAACAGCGAGAGCACAACAGCAACAGTGACAGCAACAACCACGACATCGGCCAAGTGCTGGGGTCCAAGCTCCCCCACGGCGGGCACCACGGCGCCCAGTCCGCCGCCCCACTCCCCGGAGGCGGCGACGCGAGTGGCCAGCAATGTTTACAACGGTAAGTTTGCCGCAGGAAACTTTCTCCCACTGAAAGAGAGTGAGCGAACGAGGGGGGGCACGGGGCGTAGCATGCCACGGGGCAGGCACGTAATCGCTGTCATTGATGCGACCATTGTTCGATTGCGAAACAATTCCGAATTCATTTAATTGCCTTTGTTGTCACTCAATGCTGTTTGGGTGCCCTGTCCAGTCCGCCGCTGGAGCAGGGCATACTTCAAGGGGAACCCAAGGTAATTCTGGCTCTTCTTCGGGCTTCACTTTCGCCACTGAACTCGCCAATGGGAGAGAGGGCCCATAGAAATATAAATTAGGTAGCTCGGAAAAGGTGTCTTCAAAAGTCTTCAAAGAAAATCCCAAAAAATAGCAGCAAATTACTTGAATTATTTGACGGGTTCCCAACAGGATATCCCAAAGAGATTTTGTGGAGAAATAAACTGTGAAAAAATCGAACAAACATCCTTAAATGTAAAAATCCACAGATTATGGCATACCTTTGGGGATTGTAATTATTAAAGCACTCTTTTGTGCACTGCTCGGCGGGCTTAACTGTTGCACACATCCCACAGAAAATTAACCCACATCCATGTCTGTGTTTTTGTCGCGTCTTACAGGCTACACCCGCGAACTGTCCCCGCTGCACTACACCGCGTACCTGCCCCGAATGGAGAGCGAGATCACCGTCATCCGTGCCGCGGCCACAGCCCTGGTGGCATCCGCCTCCAACGGCAACGGCAGCAGTACGGCCGGGGATCAGCACCTGGCCTCGTACCAGACACCGCCATCATCCACCACATCGTCGCCCTCGTGCTCGCCCAGCGGCGCCGGGGATCGGATGGTGGACCGCTACAGTCCGCACATCAAGATGGAAACCGGCCAGACGTCGAGTGAGCGCAAGTGCTTCAGCAGCACGGGCGCCACGCTGTCGCTGCCGCCCAAGAAGAAGGACATCTATCGGCCGTACTCGCTGGACGACAAGCCGACGCAGGGGTACCGCAAGCGGATACCGGCCGAGGAGGACCTGCACGCCGCCCACGCCATACTGGACCTGAGCGCCTCGACCGCCTTCCACCCGCCCACGCAGCCACACCAGCTGCAGCAGCAGCAACAGCAGCAGCAGCAACAGCAACAGCATCATCAACAGCATTCCCATCACTTGCCCCTGCAGCAGCAGCATCAGCAGCAGCACGCTCTGGTCCACTCCCACTCCGCATCGTTCGAGGCGCATGCGCATCTACGGAGCACGTCATCGATTGCCGAATTGGCTGCTGCAGCCAGCGCGGTGAACGAACAACGCCCCTCGAGCAACGCCTCGAGTGCCAGCTCCCAGCACGCGATGCCCAGCAGCCCGGCCAGCAGCAGCCACGGCAGCATCCTCAGCTGCAGCGGCAGCGGCAGTGGCAGCAGCGTCCAGAATGAGAACAGCAACACGACCAACACGAATCAGGAGTGCGACGGCGGGTCGCTGGACGACGAGGCGGGCGGCACGCAGGCGGCCAAGACGGTGGCGTATACCTACGAGGCCTTCTTCGTGAGCGATGGACGCTCCAAGCGGAAGCATGTGGCAGATCCGGCCGCCGTGGTGGTGCAGGACCAGCAGAAGACCAAGTACACCTGCTCCGAGTGCGGCAAGCAGTATGCCACCTCCAGCAACCTGTCGCGCCACAAGCAGACGCACCGCTCCCTGGACTCGCAGTCGGCCAAGAAGTGCCACACTTGCGGCAAGGCGTACGTGTCCATGCCGGCCCTGGCCATGCACGTGCTGACGCACAAGCTCTCGCACAGCTGCGGCGTCTGCGGCAAGCTCTTCTCGCGCCCCTGGCTGCTCCAGGGCCATCTGCGCTCGCACACGGGCGAGAAGCCGTACGGCTGTGCGCACTGCGGCAAGGCCTTCGCGGACCGCTCCAACCTCCGCGCCCACATGCAGACGCACTCCGTCGACAAGAACTTCGAGTGCAAGCGCTGCCACAAGACATTCGCGCTCAAGTCGTACCTCAACAAGCACCTGGAGTCGGCCTGCCTCAAGGACGAGGAGGAGCTGATGATGGCCATGTCGCTGCACGGCCACGGCGGCGACAGCAACAGCGAGAGCGGCGCCAGCATGGCATCCTCGCCCCCGCACGAGTTCATCGAACGCGTCAAGGTGGAGTGCCCCAATGGCGGGCCAGGATCGGGACTGGGCGGCAACGCCTATGCCATGTAATGCAATGCAATGCGGCAATGTAAAGTTTGAGTAAGTGGAATGGCTGCAGGGCTGCAGAGCTGGTTAGTTAATTTACCGTTAATGTTAAAGTTACCGTTACCATTTACCATTTACAACTAGGTTAACTGATAGCAGTTTTTATATAGAATACGAATACGATGCATACATCACAATACGTCCAAAAGCAAAGTGTAGTAGAGTAACACAGAGACTGTAGAAAATCGCATTAGACACGTTAGGCAGCAAACAAACAAACAAAAAACAAAGCAAAACAGAGCAGAAGAAACAGAAACAGAAGCAAAACAAACAAGCAAAAACACCCAACCAATCCAATCTGGTTCTTCTTATAAAGTTAAGCATTGAAGAGTTGAACATTCCTAGACATTCCCCACATTCCATATACATATAGACATATATATACACGACACACACACACACACACACAACACACACAAACACAGAGAGCCTTGTGTATGAGGTGCTATATACCGAATGCATTCCGTAAACCTGAACAAAACTAAGCAACAATTCTATGCCAGAGCGCAGCTATCTAATCTATCCAAAACTACTTAACGAAGCAAACAAACAAACAAACAAACATATATACTGATATATATATATATATCTATCTATATACTATATAGAGTGTACTATATATAATCTGTAGCTGATGCAAAAAGCAAGTTTTTAATCTCCAAAACTCTCTCTCTCTCTCTAACTCTCTATAACTCTCCAAGAACACTCTCCCCTAACCCTAACCCTAACCCAAACCCTAACCCTAACCACAAACCTAAACCTAAACTCTAACTGTAGCTCGATGAAAATATCTCTCTATCTCTCTAACTCTAAATCTAACTCTAAATCTAATACTAAACACTAACTCCTTAATCGACAACGTGACGATGACGAAGTGATTAAAATTAATGCAACGAATTACAAAAGCAAATGCAATGTTTCTCAAACAACGAATTAGGTCTTAAGGGCAGCCTATCTATAAGCAGATATTACGAGTGGTGGCCCCACTCGGCGGTGTGCTGGTGGTGTCGAGCGGGAGGGGGTGGGGCCTACCTACCAAACAAACAATTTTAAACTAAGTCACCAAAAAACTAAAAGAGCAACTGAAAGGGCAGTAGCCGGACATTTAAGCACTCAAAGATTTTTAGATTCGATATTAACAACGACACAAAAAACTTACAAACAAATTAATCAAACAAAAAATTGAATACAAAAAAAACTAACGAAACGCAAAGCAATATTAGCCAGGTATTGGAAGCGGTTCGACAGGAGGGTTTTCCGAATGCGAACCGCTGCCGTCACCCTCATATTAACCCTTGTAGAAAGCATCATCACGTTAATACATACATACATATACATAGGTAACGTCCACGTCCACGTCCCCGCCATTAGTTCATTCCGATCTCATTTAAGGCTAGAAGAGCAGATGCAGAGGAGGGAATTTCTGAATATTGGGCTGACTTTTCATTTACATTTTCCCCCAAATTTCCATCCGGAAAGGCTCCGCATTCATATCCAAGCATACGAGCATACGTTTTAGTCAATTAGCATTCCAAGCCCCAGACCGCAGACCGCAGAAGGAGAAACATGGGAGAATACTCTACTCGTACAATTATTTATTATAGAGAATACGCACGATAGAAGTGAACATCTAGTCGCTGTCCAACAGCAAACAAAAAAAAAACACACCAAAAATCTATCATTTATATTGAACCAAAGCCAGTTCCCAGTTACCAGTTACCAGTTTTCGAAGCCCCAGTTATACAATTAACAATTAACATTGAACATTGAGTTCCGTTAGAGGCCCAATTAGGAGTACATACAGCCAGCGAGCAAGACCAAAGAATCGTATCGTATTCGATCGCATTGAGAGCGCCCCTCTGAATAACAGATACGAATACACGAATACGAGTATATCGAGTGTGATCTAGTCTCAAGCATTTAACAGTACACTTCGTCCATGCGTGAATAATACTTTGCACTTTTCAACACACTTAACCGATCTAGCACGATGATTACTTAACCCTACATTAAGTAACTGTAACTCAATATACGTTCCATTCCATTCCAATCCATTCCATCATTTATTCACTCATTCATTCATACACTCATACCCACACAAGCTCACCCACAACCACATTACACACACAGACACTCACACATACAAAAATATAACAGATCGCTGCACAAATTCTGTAAATATTAGAGCATACTTCATATCCATTATACATAAACATAAACATAAATAGTACATTATATACTCAACTGAAATCAGCTTCAGCAACCGATCTCAATGATGACGAAGAAGTGAGGGGAGGGTGGGGGGTAAGAACGAAGTGCAACGAACATTTTGTAGCCATAGTTGTAGCCAAGTTTAGAGCGACCCAAAACCAAAAGCAAAAACAAACCAAAGTTGTTGGTATTATGTCTAAGTGGGGACAGGCAGAAAGAGGATGATGATAGAAATCTATATACATACATCTAGAATACGTATGTAGTTGCGTAATATTTACAAAGCATATACATACATATACATATACATATATATACACTTGTAGGGTATAGTATTCAGATATGTACGCGTAAGTTAAACTAGTATATAATCACGAAATTATTTTTATACTGTTGATTGGAAGAGGAATAAGGAGGAAGAGGAGCAGGAGCAGGAGGAGGGAGATGCGAGAGGCGGCAACAAACCCCTTTTAAGCAATAATATTAATCGAATCGAATCGAAAACGAAAACGAAATCGAAATCGGCTAAAGTACCAAAGCAATACTCAAAAACAAACCCCATGCAAAACGCAAAACCAACTACAATTATTTCAATTAAAATTACAATTAACTATATTTAATATATACCTAGTTATATAGGAATAGTCACCTATTATTTATGATCTATTATTTCTCGTAATCGATGAAAATTCAAATTGAAATGGAAATGGAAACAATATAATGAATATTTATGAAATTTGCATTATGAGAATGTTGAATTAAAATTGAAATTGAAGTCCGGCAATAATATTAAATTTTAAAAATTTTGTATAACAATTGTATAGAGCGCGAGTCGACGAAAAGAAAGCAAAGGAAAGGAAAGCAATAACTTAACTTAACAAACGAGTTAATCGATTATTAGTCTTAGTATATATACTGTAAGGTTGAAACTACTTACAATTAGCAATCGCAGCACACACACACACACACACACACATGTACTATAAACGAAAGGTAAACCCAAAAGCAAAACCACAAATACAAAATGGGAAACGAAAAACAAAAATATATAAAGTTTAAAAATATATACAATACATATTAAATGCTTACACTTTACATGCAAAACAATGTTTTTTATTTGTAAACTTATTTACTCATTCTCAATATGCTTTGAATATAGTTTCTCTGATTTTTACTGGACTCTGTGTGTATTTGTTTCTTGTGCATTTTGATTATTTCTTCAACAATTATTGTGCTGAGTGATTTTTGATGGAAGCACAGCCGTAAGAAGATGAATTATGAACCCAAAGCAATTCGAATATTGTGATAGCCCACACACACAACGAAACACACACACACACACACACACGAGATTCATTAATTTTGCTCAAAGGATATTGGAAAATAACGAGAAATCAAATTCATATTGAGATCCAGAAACTATACATAGCATAACGTGTATCGAAAAGCAATAAAACGTAGTGGTAAAAGATATACATAGAGTATAACATTTAGGGGAGTGCATCGTGCAGGGGGAGTAGAAGAGGAATATTTTGAGATTTTTAACTAAAACTAAATAATATTACCCTCAGCCCAGGCCAGGCGTATACATAAATACATACATACATAATACGAAAATATATTTACGAATGCACAGACAAACATACATTCATTTGGAAAAGCTTTAATCCAAAATTTGGTTATCGAAGGGGGAGCATGGAACATGTTTCAGTTTGTCCAATCACGCGCACACACACACACACACAGACACACATGTTATGGGTTCTCTGCAGGATCATGATGTACTGTTATACAAAGGGAAATTGTTAAAGTTGATACATTTGTAGCATAGTATTTAGCACAGACACCACACCACACCACAGAACAGAGCAGAACACACACCCACTGGGAGTGGGACGTCAGGCACAACTGTACATACTCGTACGTAATCGTAATCGGAATCGGAACCAGAGCGCAACCTGGAAATGCAATTGTTAAAATTGTTCAGTATTTGTGGCATTAGGTTCATGATCCATTGTTTCCATTATCTGTTGCTGTTGCTGACAACCCTTCGGCCCTGTCCCACTCCCACTCCCACACCCCATTCCGCCTCCGCCACCGCCTCTGCCACTGCCACGCAGGGCGACACCGACACAGCAACACAATGTTGTGCTGTCCTTTTTTGTGTCAATGCAGTTTAACGAGCGCTCGTTAGGCGTACTCGAACAAAGGGGAAATGTAATAAAAAGAGGAACAGCACCATGAATGAGAGAGCACGAGAGAATGGCAATGGCAATGGGATGGGGATGGGGAACGAGAGAGGAGCGGTGCCATGCCAACACTGGCTGGTCCACTGCGTCAGTCAGCACGTGGCCCACACTGTGTCCACAACTCATTCCACACTGACAGGAAGAGGGCGGCCGGTGGGAGCAGGAATCACTAACGTTAGGGTGATGCAGGGAGCATTTGATTCGAAAATTTAATTTGCATTCCGCGTGATTTATTTTTGTATCCAATACACGTACACACACACATAAACACACACACAAACAAAAGCAATGTATAAATAATTGGGCAACCAAAAAAACAATGATTAACTATTAGCAAAAACAAAAGCAAAGGCAAAAAAATTAAAAAGACTTGGCACGTTAACACTAATAATTCAAGAATTGAACATAAACTAATAAAAAGTAATTCGTAAATTCGAAAAGTTTAAAAATCAAACAACCAAAAGCAGAAACAACGAATAAACAGCAAGAACAAAAATGAAAGACTTAACACTTTGAAAATATATATATATATATATGTAGTATATATTATGAATCGAAAATGGAGAGCAATATGAGGAAGCGAAACTTATTTACAGCTATTGTATATGGTATATAATCATAGAGAAGATGAATAAAAAAAAGAACGAGAAGAATTAACGATAAAAGCAATACAACAGAAACAGCAACAAAAGCAAAAGCAATAGAGCATTAAGGTAACTCAAAAGTATTAAATCGCATGTATCTATGAGTAAATATTTGGAATTCGTTATATTATTGCGATAAGTAAGCGAAACCCCAAACATTTATGGCACTATACACTATAGCATAATAAAGAATCGATATATATATATATATATATACGACTATATACCTAGTTTACAGAAAAAAGCTAATGAAAACTGCTAGAAAGCAAACCAAAAAAAAACGAAGAGAAAAGAAAAATAAAAAAAGTAATAAGAATTAATTAAAGCCGTAGGGATTTTGGATTTAGCTGGCATACGATGAATTGAACGATTTAACGATTATTAGTTATCGATATACAGATACATATATTAACGGTAGAGTTGTTTTTTGCATATATTGTTATCGCAACTTTTGTGCTGCTTGACGAGACCAATTGATGTACTTTATACAACGAAAACGAAAATGAAAACAAAAACCGAAAAAACCGAAAAACCAAAAAACCGAAAAAACCAAATGAATAGAAACTCATCTTATGTTTTTGCATAGGTGCATTGTTGCGATAGATATGTACGTACGTATATACAAACCTATTTTGATCGACTATACTACAGAAATACACGCCACACAGACACGCCAGATGATACGAGATACGAGATAGTTGAAGGATACATACATAGTTACTGCGTAGAAAATAAATCATTTTATCCTGTATTTAGAGCACTCAAACAGAACACAACACACACACACACACAGACACAGACAGACAACTGTAGCATTGTAGAAAAGTAGAGTTGCAAATTATTATTAAAACGAGACAAAAGCGAGACATAAATTTAAGCTTACGATTAGACTATGACTAAAACAAGAACACAGCACATTAGAGAAGCCAGCAAAGAATACTGTACCTAGAACAACAACAGCAGACACACACACACCCACACATAATTATGTATTTTATTGCATTGTATCGATTAATAATCGAAGAATATATACATTGACATATATATATATAAAGCTATGAATACGAGTATATACAATATGTACATCATACACACACACACATGAGCGAAAATGCGTTTATTATGCGATATACATACATTTATACAATACATTCTAAATTATAAATGACATGCATTATGTATATGACATTCATGTGCATCATGCAGACAAACAGACACACAAACACACAACCAACACACAAAATCGGATGTCCTGGCATTGTCCCGTCAATCAAAAACGATTACGAACGACATTTGACAGGAGCCTCCGCCCTCGAAAGTCAATTTTACCAAATGGTCAATTTCCAATTACAAAGAAAGCGAATCGTTTCATGTTTTTCAGTAGTTTTTATGATAAGTTGTTGAACAAATTGAGCAGCTAATTAACCAGAGATCGATGATCAATGATCGATGATCGAGGATGACGATGAGTGGAATCTAGAATTTACCAAAAAGTCTTCAGTTTGATTGCGTGGTTTCCATTCAAGTGCGACAAGTACTCGTACGTACAATATACGATACATACTTACTTGCACATAGGTATATGCATATAGACTCACACCTTATATACGATATATTTTGTACTTAACCAATTGATTTGTATAATCCACACACAACAATCGAAGCACCAGTCGAGACACCAGGCGAAATGGCTAATCATAATGCATAGTTACTAACGAACGAAAGAGAACAAAAAAAAGAACATACACACACACACAACATACAACACACAACAATGGAGCCAAGCATTCTGTAAAACATCTAACATAAAACGTACATAAGTATATTATATTTTCATAACACATGACAAATTTATACATGACAAAAAACCAAACAAAACAAAACAAAAAGAGGAAAGAAAACGATGAAAAATGCGACGATGCAAAACAACTCGCGTAGTAAATGAAAAAAAAAACAAACATAGTGAATAAAAAAAATAAAAATCTGACAAAAAAAAAACTTACACCAAAGTGCGTTTGATTTCAATTGGTTGGGAGAGTGGGGGGAGTGTGGGACTACTGTCAGCTGCAGACTCTGTGGATTCCATCCGATGCAATTTCGTTTGTGCGAATCAACGGAACGGAAACTCAGTATTTTGCCGGGGAAAAAGTAATTGGAGTTACACTTCCACGTAACTGCAGGGAGTGGGTTCCCTTTCCCCCCTTTTTCTTTAACATTTAACCAGCTCGCTTCCATTGACAATCAACTGAAAGCGGCAATAACTGAAGCTGGACTGCAGCTCAAGAAATTCCTTTTCTGTTTGCTGCCTCGTCTTGTCGCTTAATCGATGGCGGCGGAGGAGCTACAGTTTCTTCAGTCGTAAGTTACAACAAATCTTACGGATATTCCAGAGCAGAGAAAGCAGCGATACAACTGCTCGCAAATCGCTTTTAAATTGTTAAAGGTTTCAGTTTACCTTCAAAATCATTTCTCAACAATAACTACAAACAAATCTGAAGAGGAGCCTCTCAAATCAAAGTTAAATTCAACTTTGAGTACACTTTGTGCTGGGCAAAAACACTCCCCAGGGGAAATGTGACACGTTAGAGGTTAGATCTATGGATGTGTGGATGTGAGGGGCCGAACCGAACCCCTTCTGGCAAGCTGTTGTCAGCCAAATACGCAAGTTCCATGCCCAACTGTGGCTGTGCTGTAACCGGGAGCCAAAAACAAGAGAGTAAACAATTTTCAAACATAAACAGCCTCATGGATGATATCCCCCCCTAACCATTCTCCATCCTCTCCCACTGCTTCTCCTCATTCCCGCTGCTGCTGATGCTGATGCTGCTGCTACTTCTGCCTCTACCTCTGCTTCTGCTGTTGTTGTTTGTTGCGCATATTTTCACATATCATAAGTTTTTATGCTTATTAAAAGCCAAAAGGAAAAAATTGAGCATAATTTATATGATTTGCCTATGGGGCAATAAGAAAGCAGTGGAAAAAATTCTGTTTATAGGCCGATCAATGGCACGAAGGCGAGGCCTGGTATTTGGGATTTGCTTCTGGTGTGGTGTGGGGTGGGGTGTTGGCTTCGGCTTGGGTTGGGCCGAGTCGAATCTGATGGTTTTAGTAGATTGTCCTCAGACGATGGCATATTTATACGGCTTAGCGATTGCCCAGTAGCACACATACGCAACGCGAGTCGAGATAGTTTTCGCCCCCTAGTGGCCCTGGCAGTGTCAGTGTGGCAGTAGGCTGGTGGGTGGTGGGGGCGAATGGAAGACAGAGCAGCCCTTCGGGGCGATTCCATCATAGGCGGATGACGGCGACAACGAAATCAAAATAGCCCCCCGACCCACAAGCCACCAAAACAGGGCAACAGGGTTTGGCTTCAGTGAGGAATTGTGTGGTGGGGGGATGGTGGTGGCAGAAGGAATACTACGGAGTAGTAGCAGGGCAGAGTCGTGGCCACTGTTATCCAGCAAAACAATCAACAGCGCGCTTTTTAAGCCATGCCAGATATATTTTCTAATGCTTTTTTTCTGTAACTTTCCACATTCACCCTTGTTCTTCACGCTTCGAGCGCTTTATGGGAGTCCTGGTGGTCGTCCGACGTTCTGCTTCTGCTTCTGCTCGTCCTGCCACTTCTCCCCCTCCAGGACGGGGCTCTCAATTGGGGGTCTCTTGAATGGGAATAGGGTTCGTTCGGGCAATGACAATGGGATTGGGTTTTCAGCCTGGATTCTTTCCTTTCCGCTACTTTCCTTGCCATTCCTTTTCCTTTTTTTTTTTTTGTTGTGTTGTTGCTGCCATCGCTGTCATGTGTCGGACTGTGAGCCTCCAGATGTATCTGTATCTACAAGTGTACGACTACGAGCATGAGCACGAGTATCTCGAGCCGTTGTTGCGCGTGAATTGTTGGCTTGTTTACTATGCCCTTCAAATTATGCACTATCTGTACAGGGAGTGTGGGTGGGGGCGGGGGTGTTCGGTGTTGGGAGCTGGAATGTTGAGGATTTTGTGGGGGCGAGTGAAGATTGCATTAAGATAAATTTAACTGAATCAATTTGCTTAATAGCCAATTGAAGAGCAGGAAAAACAAAAAAAGAAAACCAAAACAAAAACAAAAGCAAAAAAATCCAACAACAGGCTAAATGAGCAGAAAAGAAAGAGAGACAGACTGAGAGACAGAGACATGGGCCAGCATGGGAGGAAGAGACACAGCAGGATAGATGGAGGAGCGACTGGGGAACAGGGAAACAAAGTGAGTGTCTCCAGTTTTAGTGTCATTTATTTTAACGTTGATTTCTTCCTATCCATTTGTTCACATTGCATACTTTCGCAGCTCCTCCATTCGGGCTTTCTGCTGCTTTCTGCCGCCGCCCCCCCACTTTTGGTAATGAAACGTCGTCCAGCTGGCTTAATGCGAAAGCTGCTCACTCTCTCTCTCTCTCTGGGAATGAGATACAAAATAAAAAAAAAGAATCAGCAAAGAGAAACCAACGAAAATTTATAAATCTCGAAAGTGACGCTGAAATTACATAAGCCCCGGACGTTATATAAGCCAGCAAGGCGATGGCGATGGCGCAGGCGAAGGCACAGGCGAGTTCGTGTCCCTGGCACTCTTCTCATTCGTTCACTATCTTCACGGCTCTGGTCAATTTCAATTTAGCGGCGAACCCTGTCCATTCCATCCAGTCATATGTATGGACAATTGCAGGTCCTAACCCCATTAAAAAGCCATGACGGGGGCAACACACACACAGGCAGTGAAAGAGAGAGAGAGAGTGCATGGCAAATGCCTGGCATTTAGAAACGGATGTTCCGATTCGCATTTCGCAACGCAATGATAAACTTCGGCCGGTTCCGGCCCCCCGCACCGCACCACCTGACCAGCACCTGCTCTGGGGCTCTATTCGCAGAGAGAGAGAAGAGAGCTGGCGCCAAATATCACACGAAAAATACCCGTGACGGAAGATAAAGGACTTGGCGGTCTAATGGAATTTGTTAACTTTGAAAGTACTAAAGGGTTCCAAATGATGATAATTAGGAAGAAATGCAATCAATTAGAGGGAGTTATACGGGCATGGTAGATGCTGCGACACTTTTAAAACGATAAAGTACTCGATTTTAATCACTTTGAGTACCAGAGATTGGCTAATCGAATGCAAAAAATATTTAAGGATCTACGAATAGCTTTAGCAAGGAACTCACACCCATTATGCGTCATTTTTCCTTGCTGATCTTCCCCATCTCTTACTGCAGTCGCAACTATCGAAACCAGCCCAAGGACTGCTCATCTCTAGCAGATAGATATCGCTGCTGCTGCTGCCGCTGCTGTCTGAATTCTCGTTATTTAGCGGCTACCACGCATACGTGTGCTGGAGCGTGCTAGAAATGTGGGTGGGGTTAGGATAGGACTTGGATTGGATTGGACTACCCGCAAACTGATTTGCATGACAGCAAAAGGTGCGTAGGCGTGCACAGTCGGAAGTGGAGCTGGAAGTGCGGCTTATCGCCAGTGTGGCATCTACAACTCGTATTTGGCTGGAGCTACCCTACCCTACCCTACCCTACCCTACCTTCTTCATCGCATTGAAGGTAATTGCTACGAAGCGCCCATTTTTCGCACGGATCGCTTACGCACATGTCCATAAAAATGGACAGACAGCGAGAGATAGAGATGGAGATAGGAAGTGGACGCCGCCTCGGGGCTGGCCAGGCCAGGACTGTGCCTGTGCCTGTGTGGTGTGTGGCAAAAGGAGAATGGAGCGTTGAGCGTTTAGCGTTTTTCGACCTGTGCAACTAATTACGGGGCCCGGGCGCGTAGCACCCGATTTTAATTATCGCCCTTCGCGCTCGCTCAGCTGTTGCCTTTGCCGCATTTTGGATACGCGTCCGCGTCCGGGTCCGGGTCTGTCAGTCAGTTAGTCAGTCGGTAGTCCGTAGTCCGTAGCTGGTCCCATCCCGTCCTTTTCCGTGCATAGGCACGCCCTGAGCGACAGTTACAAACAGCCAAGCGGTGATGGGCCATGGATGGGCTATGGCGATGGCGGCAATCGATTGATTGTGGCCAAACACGCAGCACTGGAGTTGGACAGGATAAATCAAGCCCCTGACATTTTCCCAGCCTTCTGCTGGCGGACTGGCTGGCTGGCTGGCGTGCGTGAGTTTCGTTAATGCACAAACGGAACACAAACAGAACCAGAACCAGAACAGGCAACAGGGCCCCCATTCATACAATACATATACCACATACATTCACATAGATATAGTATAAAAGCCGATATCCAATTCCCGAAACTCGAACGACGCGTAATGGACTGAAATCCAATACAGAAATATGCATGACACAGGAGTGGGGGAGATCGGGGAGACCAGGGAGAAGAGCAGAGCAGAGCGCAGCACGAAGGAGAAGAGCAGATATGCGGATATGGGGGGATATGTGAGTATGGATTGAGAGACAGACACAGGCTCCCACACAGATGTCAGGGAAATATGCGCCGTTTAGTCACAACTGTCAGTTTTCAATTGATTTGTCGAGCCAGTGGGGCAGGGGAAAGGCTCTCAGAGCCTGCGGGATTGAGTGGGGTGGGTGGGCGGTTGTTTGGCTCCGAAGTTCACTTCCATCAAAGCCAACAAAGCAAATGTGAAAACATTAAAGACATTTTTGGCCATGCTGCATAAGTATGTGTGGTGTGTATGTATGTGCACATGCCACACATACTTATGTACAGAGGCGACAGTCCATGTGTTGGACATCTTCCTTTGGTGGATAAAACAACTTATTTGACACCAATATGCAGTGAAAGTTCTTTGGGCGGAAAGTTCTTTGGTTATTTTTATAAGATAAGCTGGGAAATACATCAACATGCATTTAAAATATTATTTGGCTCTAAGAAATTGTTGCACTGGAGCAGGTAAAAGGTAGAACTATTTACTTAGTAGATCGTTTTTTTTTTATAAATATTTCTTGGCAAGAAGAAAATTTTAGAGGTATTTTCAGGGATATTCTTCTTGGTTATGGTTCGCCCTCCCAATAAACTCTGCGCGTTTCTTTGACGCTGCCTTAGGCATCCAATATTCGCGTGTGTATAGGAATTATGTCTAGCGATAGTTGCTGGCAGTTTCCATTTCAGTTGGCCCATGCGCTGTTCCGGTTGGCCGCCAAAACGCCAAAACTTCAACTTTTGTCCAGTCATGGAGCGGAGCGGAGCAGGGCAGAGCAGTCCATTCTTGTATCGTCATTGTTAACATCATCAATTTGTGTGCTTAATATGGAAACTGACGCACAACAATAGCAGGCAGGAGGCAGGAGAAGAATAGGGCTGGCTCGATGGCTGGCTGGCAGGACAGCCTGGAGGTAGAAACAGGATCAAGCAACCAGGACTAGAAGCCGAGAGCAGGACTAGCACCAGGCCAGCCATATAAATTGAGTTGCTGCAGCAATAAAGCATCTCGAATTGTTTATTACATTTTTGCCACACTTGACGAGCGCACGAAGGGGCAGGAGGCAGGAGGCATGAGGCACGAGGCATGAGGCAGGACCTATATGGAGCACCAGGCGATAAATACGAAAAGTCATAATATATATGTATATACTCATAGGAAAAGAGACCGGTGCAGGGGTTGGGGCAGATGAAACGGAAAGCCCTGGGCCAGAAATCAAAACAATTGCAGCTCAATTCAATTGCTTGGCATCTCTCAATTCTGTGGATAAGAATGGGAGAAGCTATATACTCGTCTGGGACCGGGGACACATATATAGAACTGGGGGACAGCGGACATACAGACAGGCGGAGTGGGGTGGGTTGGGGTGCGGTGTGGCGGCCACTTACCGTACGAGGCGAAAAGTTCATGAGGTTATGATTTGAGCCAACCCATCGAGCGACCCCGGACCCCAGAGCAAACAGTTACGATTGTGTTACAATTTGTTACATCTGTAAATGTGTGCGCGGAGCTGAAAGCGCGCTGAAAGCTCTCGAGGGACTTTTTAGCCAATATAAATTTTGATCCTTCTTGAAAAATGGAAGCAAACATAAATAGCATCAAGTGGAAAACTGAACGTTAACGAACGTGCCACTGGTTGGGGTTGGGACGGGGATGGGTCTACGTTGCGGCAGTGCCATCAGCAGGGGGTGTTGGGTTGGGTTCGGTTCGGTTTCGGTTCTGATGGGTGCAGAGGGTGACAGCGGCTGTGGCACATCGACGACATAAATGAGTGGCGGGCTGAGCGCACATTTAGCAGCAAACAAACAGATTCTTCCCCACATCTCCACCCACAAAGCAGACACACACACAGAAGCAGTAGGGTGTGGGGCGGGCATAGACTGACAAACACGCACTGTGAAGGACACACAATGTTGGGGAGCCTGCTCCACATGTGTCTATGTGTGTGTGTTTGTAATAAAAGCGATGAAAATGGCAGCAACAGCAACAAACAGCAGAAAACAGCAACAGCAATGACAGCAGAAAGGAAAACGAAATGGCAAAATAAATTGAAAGAGAAACAAATAAAAATCAACGAGAAAGGCTGCAAAAGTGGCGGAAAAAAAGGAAGCAGCTCAGAGAGAGTCAGAAAGCAGAATGAACGATGGAGCAGGAGTCGGAGAAGAAGCAGAAGCCGGAGTAGCCCAAGAAGTAGCAAAACAACAAGAATTATGGGAATAACTTCAAGGCCGAAGCCTTGGATATCCTTCAAGATCGAGTCCAGGTTGCTTTACGATCAATCGTAGGAACGATATCTAAATAATTAAGTGATTGTAGATTGTGGAAAACATTACAGGAATTTCTAAATTGTACTCCAATCTTAACGCCGTTCTTGTACTCTTTTCTGATATGAGAAAGATTCAGTTTATTGGACGGAATATGCTTAAGTGTTTGCATGACAAACAGCCACTTCAAAAGCGTAATACCCTCTGAAAAGAGTACAAAAAGAAGCAGCAGCAGGCAGCAGCAATAGCAACAGCAAGCAAATATTGAACGAAAAGGCAAAATACCAACAAGAACAACAATCAAACACACACACACTCACACAGTTAAAGAAAATAATCGTCGATAAAAAGCTGGCGCCAAGATACCCGTAATATGAGCTAACCACTGCCCCCAGCAACCGATTCGGATGCCATACACATTCCCCATCCCATCCCATTCCCATTCTCAATTCAGTGGACCATCACCATCCCAATCCCAAGCCCAATCCCTGGTCACTCCGAATCCGATGGCAAGTGGCTTCGCACATCACAGCGCATTATTGGGTGACATGTGGAAGAGCTCCGCTCTTAGGCCTGAAGCTGCCTGCCGGCTGCCTGCTGCTTGCTGCTTGAGAACGGCTTTGAGCCCTTAGCCCACTTGAGTTGGTGTTTTACAAGATACAATTCCACTAATTCCAAACAAAAAGTTAGTCCAGCGTGGCACTTGAAAAGCTCTCTGACAGGACTTATTTCGCCCCAGCAAGGTCACTTTCGTTTCCAGCACTTAAAGTGCTCTAATTTACAAATTAAACACGATTTTCTCGAGTGTTTCTGGCGGGTGCCGCGGACTTTGAATTTGAATTTAAAGCGCGCGCTGGCATTTCAACTGGAAGCCCGAAAGTATGCAATGATTTTTGCGACAAGATCAGTTCCGTGAACCAGTTGAACCAGTTGGAACCCCCGTCCAGGTAGTAGTAAGTAATATGTAAAACAAACAAATCATTGAATATGCTGCGCGGCGAGTGGGGAGGGGTCGGGGAAAGTTTTATGTCGAATCACCTAAATGACTTTACTTTCTGCTTAATTCGCATTCAAAATGCGAAAAATTTAAGCCCCAAAAATGTGAACTATAAGCTGACGTCACGTTCGTTCCCGCACAGCTATGTACAGCTCCCAATGGCTTAAAATTTATGACATAAATAAAAATACGGGAATAAGGTTGGGATGGGGCTGCCGCCGCCGCCAGGATACGCAAAAGCCATCCATCCCAAGCCAACACCCAAAGCCCCCCGAACCACTCCAAATTACACGAAACGTTTTCGGTTTTTTCCTTGGTTTCGATTCGAGTGGTCACCTTTGATGGAGAGAGCAAGAAGGAGAGGGAGTGCTAGAAACGAAAACACAAATAAATTAATATTTGGCTTAGTGAAATTGAATTTGGTTCGATGTGGCTGGATGCCATGTCTGGCATTTGGCGATAAACGCATTCGCTTTCGCTTTCAGGTAAATTGCTCGTAAGCCACATCAGCATAAACCGAAAGAACCAAATATTTATGGGCGAAAGAAAAACCGACCCGACCCCACTCTGACAAATTCAAACGCCAACGGTCACGCGGCAGCGACGCATCTGTCAGCCCTGGACAAACGCTGACATTAGCAACCCTGTTTGAGCGAACAGCTGGAACCTGTTGCATTTTTTTTGTTTATTTGATCGGTTTTCGCAGCTAAAATAAGTGGGATTGCACAAGAAATAATTTTAAGCCCGCAGTGCCACCAAATCCACTTGACCGAACCTCCCCCCGTGAGATGCAAAGATGAGCGGCGCACTGAAAGCCAAAGAACAACTGATACGCGCTGTAGAATGCGACCAAATCGGACGAATACTGGAGGCGCAGACGCTCTACCAAGATGGCATCGCACAGCTCATGTTGTTCGTGGAGACCGAGCCGGATGAGTCGAAGCGGAAGGCGTTCCTGCTGCGCATCAAGGAGTACATTGATCGGGCCGATGCCATCAAGGCCCGCGTCAATGGCAAGCTAATGCTGGGCGAAGTGGTGGACCACGTATCGATTGAGGAAAACGACACGGGCTACGACTACGATCAGATCTTTGGCAAGTACATGGACGACAAAACCGTCGAGATCCTGCTCGAGGAGCCCTACATGACGCAGAACTATCAGGTAAGTGGCTAATCTTTGATGGGAGAGCAGAGATAATTCGATTGATTTGTTTACAGTATCAGAACCTCGTTCGCTTCCTGGAGCTGGCCATTACAAACTGCAAAAACTTAAAGTATTTCCGTTTGATAACCAAAGAGTACACGGATCCAAAGAATCCCGATCAGCAAAAGACAAACCTGGGCCAGATTAGAGCTGACCTGGAGCGAAGGGACATCGTTGTGTCCATAAAGTACGAAGACACGTTGCACGACCGCAGAATTTAGTAAGTCTTCCCGCTACCAATAAAAATCCATTGAGTCATCGATCTATTCCAGCTATCTAATCTTTCCATTGATACAAACAAACATATGCTTCCTGTACTTTCAGTCTGAGCAATGGCTACATTATCAAAATCGGTCGCGGACTGCACTTTTACAAGGCTGCCAATCCCATGTATTCCATTGGCCTGGTCAACTACAGGTACCGCAAGTGCCTCCAAACGGATGTGGACATATGGCGCAACAATCGCACAGCATCTTAGGGCAGGAATGTCATTCCATTTTAAAAGGCAGATTTTTCATACAACACTTAATTTTTATAAATAAATCTTTCAATGCTTTTTGCAAGCTGCGAGTGCGAAGTGGAGTACAGCAAGAGGCGTAGGAGGATTCACCCACAATTGCTGATTCTGGGTGCGCTATAAATCTGCAGTCGCCACGAAGACGTGGAGCTGATATATGGATGTGGCTGCTGCTGCTGCTGCAGCAGGGGCGTTCGGTTCTCCTGTTTCTGTTCCTTGGCAGAAAATGTTTAAAATTCATAACTTTCACGCCACTTTCGGATGCGGAGGCAGCAGCAGCGGTAGCGGCACAGCTGGTGGGCAGAGTTGGCTGCTGTTTTGAATGCCAGTGCCGCCGCTCCAGCAGCCAGCGGGTGGCCAATGCAGTTGCATAAAAGCCAAAAGCTGTAGCAGTAGCAGAAACGGAAGCGCTACCGTAACCAGCGCCAGCCCCAGCTCTTTGTCCTTAAGGTTCGCTTAAAGCCCAGACACAGATTCGGTCTGAGGCTCAATGGCGATGCCAGAGACATGTGCGTGGATAATTACAGCTGCGACACAGTTCGCTGCACAACCGACGCCAGAGTCCACCTTTGGTGGGTGGGTATCGGGGATTGGGTCTGGAAATGGGACGAGGTCCTTGGGCGGGGGTATATTTTCAATTTACTTGGTGCCAGGCCAAGGATTTATCAACAGATGAAGGCAATTGTTACGCAAAGGCACAAAATGCGCCGCGATGAGCCGGCCTAATAAATTGCACCAGAGCTAAAATGCTTTGCTCGCTTTTAAATTTTATGGCCCGTAAGAAGGCCCAGACACACTCGCTCGCTCGCTCGTTCGCTCAGCCAGCCCCCCAGTCCAGCCACACACACACACACACACACTTCTGGGAACCACCCCTAATTTTGGGTTTAAGCACCACTGGAAGATGGAGCCTGCGGCTTCTGCTGGGTCCGGAGCTGGGGTGAGGTGCAGATTCCATTTGCCTAAGCTGGCTATTCATTCGCTGGATATTCTAAACAAGCAACAAGAATTGTGGGTCTTCGTGTCCCCAGGATTTGCAGGGACTTCCACTTCCGCCTTCTCCTTTGGAGCCGGGGGGGCCAACGATGAACTTATTGAACAATTAGATGGTTCACTTATTTTAGATAAATCTATGAACTAGATGGATCCCTAGGATCCCTGCCTCTCCCTGAGCCTGCCGCCAAGCGAGCTCCTTGTGCGTCACGGAAGCTGGAACAGGATATTTTTCGCTAGCAAATAAGCCACTAACTGACTGAACAACAACAGGGGACAGGTTGCTCCTCCGCAACCTGGAATCCTCCCCGGCAAGCAACAGTTAGATTGGAAGCCGCCGGCTCTCCCTGCCAATTTGTGAGCAATGAATGCTGCAGTTAAGCGCCGGGCAAGGCCAGGAAACTACAATACATAACCATGGAATTAGTTATAGTCCTGGTCCTGCTTCTGCTTCGGCTTCTGGTCCTTCATCTTGGTCACAAAGCGAACAAGAGCCACGCCACCCAACCCCCGTCTGGAGGAAGCCAGGCAGACACTGCCTGGGGCAGACCAACAGCATAACTAATCCGAATATTTTACCCCGCCCAGCTAAATGGGAAATCCTCAAGATACGAGCACGACTAGGAAGCCAAAGTGGCAGCAACATTTTGTACCTAGTGAGTCGTGGAGTGACAAGGGGTATGTTCCATAGTAAACGAATTTCCAAAAATATCTCTGATGGCTAACAAGTTATAGAAAGTAAACTCCAGAAAATATCTTTCTAAATCTTAGATCCCATAAAGAAACAAGTACACTCCATCAGATACACTCCACAGCGGGTATCTATCGGTCGGAACTCTCCCTCCGCTCTAGCATTATTTCTTGCCTATTGCTGGGATGGGATGCTGAGTGCGGGACAGGACACGCGTTGAGCGGAATGTTTTAGGTTCAGGCGCAGCACTTATGACATTACATTTTACGAGCACATGTGGATGTGTGTGTGTGGTGCGGGTGCTTGTGTGTGTGTCTTCCTATTAATTTGCCATAGCTGAGGAGCTCTGTCTCCCCCCTGTGCATCCTCTCAGACCTACACATTGCCCATCAGCAGGATTGTCCTCTGGCCGGGAAAGCGCCACGTAATTGTCTCTGCTTCGCTTTCGCTTGCTTAAAATTATCATAGAGCCAAGGGATAAGAAAAACTACGAATCGGATTGTGTACACATCTACTTATGCCGATTTCCTATTACTCGTAGATGCGTAAAGTAACTTTTAGACCAACACCAACAATAGCAACAACAACAAAAAGGGTGGCGTCAACGATTCTTTCTTGGTTTTATTGCTGCTTCTGCTGCTGCTGCTGCCAAACAACATCAACAACAAGAAAGACAAACTGGCAAATGTCCCACTTGTTACCAGAACGCCCCCAGCCCCACGATCCACAAATGGGAGTGGGAGTGGGAATGTGAGAGGAAGACATAGGCAATAGATAGGGAAAATCGGGCCATAACTTTTGTTTTGCTACGTACATAAAATGGCGCCAAGCAACCTATATAGGCCAGACATCCAAAACGAAGCACCAACCTACAGCAGAGAACAGGAGCTGGAGCGGAAGCATGACTGGGAGCAGGAGCAGGCGTAGGAGTGGACATAAAGTCAAGTGAAACTACTGGCAATAGCAATTGAAATCAAAAACGTGCCATCAACGGGTCTCCCTTGCTGTTGCTGTTGTTGTTGCTGTTGAAAGCCTCCTCCGCTCCGCTCCACTCCACTACTGCAGCCCACATCCAGGAGGCGTTGGCCATTATGTAAATTGCGTGTACGGCAGTCAATGAAGCTCTGAGGATGGGATGGATAGAGACTGCGGCTGACCAAAAACCGCATCATTAACGCCCTGGACGCTGGACCCTGAACCCAGCATCAGAAATGGACTGGATTGGACTCTTCTCTCTCGAATGACAACTGGCTAAGGTCTCAGGGTCTCAGGGTCTCTCTGGCTCAATGTGTGTGTCCGAAATATGAACTAAAGTGATTTTCAAATATGCTCGAGTCCCAGGCACTTTGGCAGTCCTATATCATTTGTTGTGGGGTGGTGTGGGTTGGTGATGTTTCCGTCGCCTCGTGCTAGATTAAAAGCTGTCACAGACCAAACAAAGGCAACCGCAGAAGCAGCAGCAGCAGCATCAGCATCAGCAGCAGAACAAGAACCACACCACACAAAGGATAAGCAGAGCAGTTATTGTGTTCTCTTTGGATTTGCAATGTATGCCGATTTATAATCAATCAATGTCAGCGCAAAATTCGAAGCGCCACCAACGGCAGGCACTCTCTATCTGTCACTCTCCCACTCACTCCCTGGGGCGGCTACGTGGAACGTATGCTCAAAAAACCGTTCATTAGGCCCCTCAGACGTCACGGCACGACACTGCACAGAGGCAGAGAGAGAGGGAGAGAGCGACGCCCAAAGGCGCGTTATTTATAGTGCGTGTCCTATTAATGCATAATCGACGTCAATCTTGGCATATTAAAGGACTAACGCGGCCTAAGTCGTCGCTTCTACTGCCCTGCCATCACCCACTCTCCTCATCCGCCTCAACCTCAACCTCATCCTCATCCTCCCTTTTTTTTCAACCAGATTTTAAACCAAAGATGGATAGACAGAGATATTTTTTGGCTACTGGTTGCCTTGCCGGGCAAATCCTTTCTGCCATGGTTCGCTTTGGTTAATAGACCCCGAGCTGCGTGTCAAATTGCCGGCGAATTGATGAACTTGGCAGAAAAAAGGTCCGGTCCTCTCCCCACCCACAAAATGCATTAGCGAAAAAGATAAGAGCAGGGCAATATTTATAAAAATCATAAGAAGCGGTTAACAAAAATGTCTTTGCTTTCGAATAAACTTAATATCTCCCACGTATTTAATGTCGCTTTTATGTTTAAATATCTTTAAAATTATACGTATAAACAGATCCCGAATAAAACAGCGACTAAGTAAATAATTATTCTATTGTTCAAGCTTTTTGTACTGGCTTTGGGTTCTTAAGAATTCGTTAGCTTAAATTATAACTAATTCTTTCATAATTTCTGTATTCTTTTTGCAATCACCAGAGAAGGATTGTTTGTTATCTGCGCAGCTATAGCTTTCAGAGTTATGCAACTGAATAACAAATATTTAGCATAATTATGGACGTAAGTACTGCCTCGCAGATAACTTAATTTCAGCTCGCTTTTATGGCAAAATAAACCTTAAGTCTGCGGTCGGAGGTGCCCCTGCGACAGCACGGCAAATGCTGCGACAAAAGAAGGTTCCTCAGCATGGTGAGCAGAGATGTGGGGGCTCTGATGTGGCTGCTGGCTGTGGCTGTGGCAGACTCAATCGTAAGCGCAGCAGTCAGCGTCATAAACGACGGCGTCGGCATTTAGAAAGCGCAGATATTCCTGTCAAAACGATAAGCGCGCCTTACGCCGTACAGCATGAGGGAGACGGAAAGAGTAAGAGTGAGGGCTAGAGATGGGGAGATGTAGAGATATAGAGAGAGAGACAACCAGTCAAGGTTTCGGGGAAGGAGTGGGTGGAAGTGGAGGCAGCAGCTCAATTTTTATACCAAGTGCTGAGGAGCGTCTTTAAACGTTTTGTGGCTGGGGATATATCCATCCCTTCAGCCTCGGATTCAGCTACAGCTACAGCTGCCTGTTCCCTGTTCCCTTTTCACTGTACTCGTACTCCACACTGCCTGCTCGTGGCATTGTCATTTATGTATCTATTCCGAGAGTCTTTCTTGCATTGGTTAAATGCCTTACGGTAATTTCATTCACTTACGCGCACATAACTTGCAGAACTCACGTATTCCCATTCGGATTCACATTCGCACTTTTATGCAGGGACGTAGGGATGGGGGCACACGGGCACACAAAGTTATAGCTGAAGGTGGAGATGGGAGATGGCAGTTTGGAGATGGAGATGGGGTGTCTCAGGCAGAGGTGCGTAATGACATTCATGTGATAAGCACACGCACACGCCCCCAGGTGTGATGGGTGTTGTGTTGGTCGGTGCGGGGGCTTGGTGTGGGGTGGGGCTTAAATTTGGGTCTGGGGGCCAAGACAAGGGATGCAGCTAATGAGGCAAATTCCCAAAAAAGAAGCCAAAAACAAATATGTACATAAATCTTTAGCGCCAGTGACCGAAAAAATGGTCGCAGTTGTTGGCCATTTCTGTTGGGGAACGGGAGCGATCGCTGGCCGCAAGAAATATGGATTGCTGCCTAATCACCTACAGCGTTTTAGCCACGCGAAAGATTTGGAGTAGGGGGGAGTGCCTGGAGTGGCGATGGGAATGGGACAGCTCCTAAGTCGCGCAAATCCCAAAATATTTCACAACTTTATCCCCTTAGGTGGGATATTTGCGGGCACGCAAAAAGGACGAAAAAAAAACCATCCTCATAAAAAAACAAGTTGAAAGGCTGGGGCCGAGACTTCGACTAAAGGATACCCGCTAATCATATTTGTTAGCATCTTTAAATGGCTGAAATAACTAAATAATTTCACATATATTTTAAGGATAACTAGCTAACACCTCTGCCTATAGGTTTGCCGAGTCCCATAGGTTCACATTTCCAGATAACATAGATACCTGTTACATACCCTTCCATGTACACCAGTTACCCTTTGCACTGTTGAAGTACCGGGTATAACGAGCATCAGGAGCACGTTAATCAAAATGTTAGAGGGGTAGCAGCAGCAACAGCAGCAACGGGGGGAACAGCGATGTCCTGGCCGCCAGATATCGCCATCTACGTACACGGAGACCGACCCCCGCCCGACTACCCACTGCCGACTAGGCATCGAATCCAAGAAACGAAACGAAACGAAAATTTTAATGGCTCAATAAAAATGCCATTTGCGCTGGGCCGCTGTCTTGGCCCGCAGAAAGTTGGCTTTAAAGGCAGCCCGCACTTAGCCCGCCTCCCCACTGGGCTGGGGAAAAACAAAAGCCAAACAAGGCTTAACACATTTCCCCAAAATGTTTATCTAATCAGCGCAAAGTATCCTGACACCTGAAAAGGCAACGGGAGCAGAGCTGAGAGATCCAGGAGCCCAAATCCAGGAGCCAGGCAGCCAGGCAGCTGTCAGGGCATTAATCTGCAATTGCCAAAGATTTCCGCCTTCCAATCGAATCAAATGTAAATCAGTGAGGGAAAGAGACAGCGCAGGAGAGAGGGCGATGGCAGCAGCAGCAGCAGCAGAGTTTCCATTGAACTAGTTGCACATCTCTGGCCCCGCTCCCGCCCGTACATATATTTATTTCTTTTCCCGATTTCGGGCAGGGGGAAATTCGCTTTTTGCCACCCATTTTGTTTGTGGTGCGCTTTATCAAACAGAAAATTTAAAAAACAAATAACAGCCGCTGCCGCTGCTGCTGTTGCTGTTGCTGCCACAGTGGCAGCCGCAACAGTAACAGACTGCCTGCCATTAAATTTTTATTGGTTCTCCGAAATCCGATTCATGCCTTTTACAAAGATTTCTCAAACATTTAAAAGTGCGAAAAGATCAAAGCGAATTCCAACTTATTGTCTCGCTCTATCTCTCTCTCTCTGCCCCCCTACAACCCAATCCTCCTGCTCACTCCCGCAGGTCATGGCTTAACAAGATTCTTACTAGTCAGAGACAGTGGAACTAAGACCAAGAGAGGGGAAACTACAAATTCCCAGAGAAGCGCAGTTAAAGAGCCACGCCACCCCTACTGCATCCAACGGTAGTTCCTCTTTCCCTCTCCACCTCTCTCTTTGTCTCTGATGATGTGGCATATTTGCTTGTAAACATTTGACGAGTTCTTGCTCTGGCCACTGGACCACCCACGCCTCCGCATGCCACCAACTCGAACCAAGCCAGGGCCTGGCCAAAAGTCGGCCATGGAAAATTAAATCAGCAAGTGGAAAGCTCCTTGCTGGTGTTCCTGCTGCTAGTGGTCCTGTTCTGCAATGGAAAACTGATATTTTGCTGGCTCTGCCAAACCGCATATCAAACTGTCGAGCATTTACCATTGGGTCGGGTCCTACAACGAGGTGCGGCCCGTGCCAAGTGGTTTTTGGCTGCCGTTGTTTTCATAACAGCCAGCCTCCCGGGGCAGCCACATGCACATGTACACACATACAAACATACGTACATATAGGGGCACAGTCCGCCCTCCGACTCCCTCCCAGTCCACGACTCGAGCAACTTTTGACGCCACTCTGTCTGCCGCGCCACGCCTTGACGGCCTGCATTCCGTATAAAAAATATTCATACGTAGATGCCCTTTTTATTATGCACCCTGCACCGAAGCGGGCGTGGAGGGATTATTGTGAACTCTGGCATTTACCGTAGCGGATCTCCATCTCGGTCTACAACTGCAGATAAGTGTTGTTGAAGTATGAAAGGTATGGCAAGACAGCTGAGAGAAGGTGCAAGAGCTTTGACAGTTAATTCTCTCACGATCTTACTCTCCACCTGTACCTGTACTCTCCACTCTCCCATGCTTAACCAGAACGGAATAAGCGAGCGCCAGTAAGGGATAGCAACAGTAACCTAGCCTGTAACATGTGCTCTCCTTTTGGTATCTTTTGAGCTTAGCTGCTGATGCTGCTGCCCACCATTGAACAGTTAAAAGGCAGAGAGATGAAAGATAAACACTATGCAAGGAGAGAGCGCCTGAAAGGGACAGCCACAACAGGAGGGCCTTATCAGTTTAACCACAAGTTTGGCCACCAAATTGAATCTTCTCTCAAGAGAGTTTGTGCTTTGTTCTGTTCTGGTTTTTCGATCGCCTGGAGGGTATAGAAACTTCGATGTGGCAACAAGTGCCTCGCATTCTTGTTATATCGTCACTTATGGGTAGGGAGAATGGGAAGAAGTTGCCTTCCAGTGGGGTGGAGCGGGAGTGGGGGACTAACTCCGGTTGTTTACACGTGCCTTTGTTGCGCCGCTGCTGACGCGATGCGTGTGTTCCGGACTTGGGCATGTGGCTGTGGCTGTGGATGACTCTGGGGCATGGGGCACTGCATGAAGTTTTGCGTACTTGGTATTTACATACAAACACACAACACACATAAACAGAAGCACCAGCAGCAGCAGCAGCAGAGCAGCGGCAGCGGCAACAACAGCAACAGCAGCAGCAGTCGATTGCCAAGTGCAACAGCAGCAACAGTAGCCCCCATGGCTGACTTTCCCATGGAAAATAAACAAGAGTTCTCCCCGACAGTCGCCAAGATGTCTGCGACGGGTTTTGGCTTTTGCTACGTCTCACCTGGGCTGGGCTGCGCTGCTGCTGCTGCTACTGTTGCTACTGCTCTGCGGTGGTAGTGTGGGATGAATGGATGAATGTGGCATGGCCTGGTGTGTTGGGGTGGGATGAGGTGAGCCGAGGTGAGTTGGGTCGCTTGGGGACAAGGACGTCGTGGAGGATGGTGTCAGGATGTTGCCGCTGCCGTATTTTAATAATGCATCGAAATGAAAGTGGCTGTCAACTGGAGATTTGACAGCTGCTTTAGCTTACGACAAGGATCGATGATGGCATGTCAGGTGCGTAGACAGACACGACAGCCCTGACTACTACCGACAACTCCGGCCAGAGTTGCCATGACTTCTCGCCACAGATTATTTCACTTACTGCGCCAATAATGTGCGATAATTAGGTGCGGGGAGTCAGCCGCCATTGAGGCAGCGGCAGCGGCAGCCATTGGGGGAATTCGAATCGAACCGAACCGAATTACCGCCTCATTAGCACATGGCACTCTGGTATTCCCAGGGCCCGGCCCCCTGCTCCGCTCCCGTTACTCATAAATGCCATAGATCTTTGGGGGCCCAACAGCACCACCAGCTGGCCCACTTGATGGCATAAACAGATTGCATGGCTCTCTCTCTTTGAAGTGCAAATTACCCGCGGGGTCAACCGATGCTCGCATTGTGGCCTGGAAGGGAGTGTTGCTGTTGTTGCTGTTGCTGCTGCTTGTGGCAAAGGTGGATGCGGCAAGTGCGGTGGATGCGGTACTGAGTTAACAATGCTTCTTGGCCATAATACATCTTGAAAATTTGTTTAATGGCTCTCTTCCTCTAACGGGGGGTTGGGTAGGGCTGGGGCTGGGGCTGGGCCGGGGCCACTTGAGAGGCTTTTGAAGCTGTTGCTATTTTAATGTGGTCGATATTCTAAATTTAAACAAATAAACAAACATACCCGCAACAAATACAATGCCTCTAGATTGCTGCTTGCTGCCGATTGTTGAAAGTTTATTGTTTTTAAACCTGTGCAGCAAAACTGTTTGATATACCTATCCGCCCTGAGCACCCGATAATTTGGCACTTAAAACGTGCGAAATTCATTCACATTTTCACTTGATTCATTCGGCATCGCCGGCTACGAAAGCAATCACGGTGAGTGCTTGGTTTACGACCATATATTCCACCATCAGATCCGCCCCGGAGAGTGGGTGAACACACACATCCGCTGCCCTGCCGTGCTCTTTTTTTTCCTCTTATTTTTTTTTTGTCGGCTGGAAATCAATATGAGTAATACGAAGCAATAATCTATGAGATTCCCGCAGTTTGCAGGGGCAGGAGGGCCACACGAAAGTTTATACTTTTGGGTACTGAACACATTGCTGCTCTCCTCTCTTTGAAGTGGGAATATAACCAGAAAGATGAAATTATTACTGAATTTATAGTGTTTTTTTTCTACAAGTGCAAATCAGCTGCCCAGCCGATAAATAATTCCAGGCTTATTGCGTGCTAATTGGTATTATCGATCAGCCCTGTGCCTATCAGCGCTGATTCTGGAAGTCATTATAAAACATAACATAAAACATTAAAGGCGATAAACACAAGGAAATATTTAATATGTCGCCGCTCGGGGCGGCTCCTTTTTCTCGTGTGAAGTCTCAGCAAAAGTTAAACCAGTTGCATACTTTACGGGGCACTACTGCCCACTACATTATGTACATACATATATTGGTTGCACAAACTAACTGCTTGAGAACCATTTTGCTCTGATTGCCACAGAGTCCAGCACCTGTTACCAACAAATAACATGCCGAACGAAGAAACCTTCCCGCTTCACAGTTCAACAGCCACATTATTGCTCACGCATTTCATTTGCCATATAGAAATCGACTTCCAGCTCGAAACTAAACATCTCAGCTATGTGGAAGGGGCAGCAAGCGACTGGAGACTCCGCTGCCACGCAACTAGTGTCAAGAATCGCATAAATTTCCGATTCCGATTCCGGGACGGGGCGGGGCGGGACGCTCTACGGGTACAACCGAATGCGCTGCGTTGCGTTGGACTCAAAGTGTGCCATTTAATGGCCACCAAAGGTCACGTTCACACCGCCGTAATGGCTAATGGGCGACCGGTCTGACAATTCAGGTAATGTGGATAATTTGCTGTCAATGATGTGTAACGAACGCACAGCGGAGATGAGAAAAGCGCTGCCGACGAGATGCGGTCCTTGTATTTGTTGTCAAACAACAACACGCTCCTAATAGCCCGGACCCGGTGCTGCATTTTACGGCGCTTATAAATAGGCTCTACTAGATGTTAATGTTCGTGTCGATGGGGGCAGAGAGAGGATGCGTTGGATGGTGGAGGGGGACACCGGGACGCCGGAACACGGGCCACGGGACCCCATTCAATTTTGACAAATCGCCTGTTGTTGAGCACAGGCCACAAATCCGTGCTGATCGATGATTTGTTGTCTTTGATCTGAAAATGGGCATGGGGATGGAGGTGGAATGAGATGAGATGTGCTCCGACCGCGAGTGTCGAGTGAGCAAATCAAATTTTGACAAGGTGTTGATTGCCCCCCCAACCACCAACCGCCGACATGCACTCGACTCCTACATATACTCGCATTCTATGCAGATGTGATGTGATCCGGGGGGTGGGGAGTCACCCCATAAATCAAGCAGACCCACAGAGCAGAAGTAGTCACGCACTAAACTATAACTATAACGATTAAGTTGCGGTTGGGCACCGGGAACTAAACAAACAAGACGAGCGGCGTTTTATGGCTTAACGTGACCGATCCGTCAAAACGAAAATGGAAAATGGAAAACCAAAACGAAAACTCAAACTCAAACACTGTTATTTCAGACTCTGATTGTTTTGTCTTTGGTTTTTCGCGTTCCACACAGATTCAGAATCGATCTGAGCTGAGCCATAAAAAACAATATTTGTTTCCAATACTATTCCCAGCATAGATCTAAAAATAATCAACCAAAACATAGTCGAGCAAAGCCGAGTCGGGACGAGCGACATCTATCCAATGTGGTGGCCCGACCCTCAGGGCGGAGGAGTGGGTTGTCTGTGACTCTGGCACTGCGAGTAGGATCAGTCGGGGGCATTGGATAACCCATTGTTTTATGACCCATTTTTCCAGCGGTAAGCGATCGTAAAATTTGAATAAAGCGAGAGAGAGCGTGAAAAATCCTTTGTGGCATCTTCCACACATGTCAGAGATGCGAGCTGTGTTTGGCTGCTTGCTGCAACTTCAATTGGTCTTTCAGTATTCCGTATGTGGTGGTGCTCCGTTTACCCTACTTGCATTTGTATGCCTTGTTTTTATTTCTTTCAAATGATCTCTGCTTTCTACTTGAGAACAGAACGATCGTAAAAATCGATCGTAGTCCTGTTTGAAATGTATACACAATTATTTTACGACCTTCCAAGATATAGACCAAGACTTTCGTTTCAAAAATTGCGTACTTGAATACACCGTTTACTCTTTGCTTTCTCTCCCACTCTCTCTCTCTCTCTCTCTGAAAAGTCGTAAAAATTCGAAAGGAAATTCTACCAGATAGCAATGTCAGGAGGCTATGCTATGCGGAGATAAACCAATCTCTCCTGTCATTATCAGACAGACGGACAGACAGCTGTGCATAATCGGGTGTAGTATTTAAAGTACTTCTTGGTAAATATATTTTGATTAGAGTAATGTTTGCTATGATTTTCCAGTTTAATGTTTACAAACCAATCGAGTTAAGGCACTTCTTCTCTAGGAAACTCCTTATGTTTGTTTTCAATGGAACTTAATGAAGCTTAAACATGTTGGTGGTAGCAGCGTCTTACTGTACAAAAAAACTTTAGGGATGTCTTGTAGTTTTGAGGGCCTCATATGACCTCATAGCTTTAAAACGGCATTCAATTTACGTTATACTTTATTGCATAATTTTTTCCTGCATATCCTTTATTGTACAAGTTATAAATCGTTTAAAATTTAACAAACTATTAACTTTAACATACCCAATAAATACCCTTTGCATATCTAAGAAAAAACCTTCTTCCAGCTCTTGGAATTGCCCGGAACTCATGTGTGTGGGCCTGCTGTATTTTCATTTGTTGAAAAATCATATTTTCCATATAATTGTAAACACATTGAAAACATTCAGCCACACACACACACTGAATGAGATCTTGGCTCCTCCCACAGCGGAAAATTCAGGCAAATGAGAAACGAATCGCGCTGTGAACATCTCTCCATAAATAAACATGGAACGAGCAGGAGAAACGCTGTAAGATCCGCCCACATTCTGAAGATCAGCCATACAGATGACTGCAGTCGATGGATATGGAAAACATGATAACTGAAGAAATATCACTGCCAATAATAACTGCTTATGCCATCATCCGACTAATAGGAAAAACGTTCAATGAAATACTACAAGAACAGGAATGCTAGAAAATATATGCATACCTACATACTGATCTTTGGTAATTATCAAGTTCATAAAGTCTTGCCCTTAAGTCATGATTGATCCCTCACTGCTGCTCTGTCCCGAGACTTGCTCTCTCTCCCTCGATCTTTCTGGGAACTCAAACATGTGTGCATATAGTACGTATTTATAGTCCAATACGGTGTTCTCCCCACAACACACACGCAGACAGACTCTCGCTGAGGAACTACAAGTGGGATCTCTACGTATCTCTGCGTATCCGTACACAGCCCACAAAGTCCATTCATTTGTCGATCGGACTTCTTGGCTGACGCAACGAATAGGCGCGCTCGCTTCACACGGAACTTCGGATGTTTTATGGCCCTGAAAAGCGGGACAAAGATCGTAGGACAAAGCCCTTACAAAAGTGAAGTGTAGTCATTGCTCCAAGGATAAAAAAAAGTCCTGATAGTGCGCCCAAATAGTGATTCAAAGATAGCTGTAAAGAAAAAACGAAAGTACCAAAGTTATAAGGAATAAGTTTAAAAATGTTACCATCCTGCTATTCGAATGGTTCGGTACTGCCTGACAACGAGGAGCTGGTCAACTCCCTGCTGGCCAATCCCGAGTATCTTCGCAGCAATGCCAATCCACTGGGTCCAAGTGCCGTCGGGTTGGATAGTCTCATGTGCAGCTCGTTTCCATCGGCCTTCTACTACCAGGGCATCGACAACTTCCTCGCTCTGCACAATAATATCTGGACTCTGCCCATATCCTTCCTGCACAACACCCATCGGCCGGAGAAGCCTCCGTTCTCCTACATTGCTCTCATTGCGATGGCCATCAGCAGTGCTCCCAATCAGCGTCTAACCCTCAGCGGCATCTACAAGTTTATCATGGATAAGTAAGTTCAAAAAGGATGTCCCATAGATCTGCTGCTCTTTCTTGATCTGTTTTAATTTAAGGAAACTTGCCTGACTTGCTACATTTATAGGAAAGTTTTCTTTGACTATAAATTATTTCATTTACTTCAAGTTCCGTTATAATGAACATTTGAATTATTTTAGTTGGCAGTCGTCTAAGTCAATAATGCAAAGATAAACAATGCTAGCATTCCAGATTTACATATAACTAGAAGAGACCACAAATATATAAAAATATCTACATATGTACATATATGCACGCATGTTGAAACGCATTTCAAAACAGTTGAAAAAGCATTGGCATGATCTGGGACTGTAGCGGTGAAATATTGAACGTACATTGTCGAGTTTTATTGAGGAGAACAGCCATTCATTCTTTAGCCCATTATATCATGTTCAAAATGGGGCAAATATCTGAAAGGATTACATTTATAGTACTTAACGCAGATATTTATTTAAATTATCTTTGTGTGATCTTTGCAATACAAAAATTATATCTCATAAGAAATCTGGTGGATTAAATACAAGATTTCCCAATTAAAATACGCTCTTAAAATCGAAAGGAAACCGTGTCATAGCTGAACATAGCAGTAAATAAAATTCTCTCAATTGTGGATCGCTTTTTCAAGATTACTACGAATGTTCCCTAGTCATCAGCTTATAATTCTTATTTCAATTAAATATTAATTACTTATTTACACTTTCGATTCTTTTAGATTCCCCTACTATCGGGAGAACAAACAGGGCTGGCAGAACTCCATCAGGCACAATCTCTCGCTGAACGACTGCTTTGTGAAGGTGCCGCGGGACAAGAACACCATCGATGACAATGATAGCGCCGGAAAGGGCAGCTACTGGATGCTGGACGCCTCCGCCTCGGACATGTTCGAGCAGGGAAACTACCGACGGCGTCGAACCCGGAGACAGAGGCACTGCACCAACGTCAGTCGCTATGAGCGTGATGCGGGCAAGGTAAGAGAAGAGGCTGCAGAATATCCGGTATATAGTAATCCAATTCATTTATTGACTCCCTCAGGAGGCCACGGATGGCAGCAGCACGGCGGAGATCAGATCGCCCAGCGACTCGCTGAACGACTTTGATATCTTCTGCAACGAGAGGCCCAACTACTCGGATCGCATCACAGATCTGCACCGTCAGTACCTGTCCGTCTCCCTCGGCTTCAACAGTCTGTTCAACGGCGAGCCAAATGGGGTGCGGCAGCTGCAAGGCGCCTCCACGGCGGTCACAGAATCCAACGCAGACGCCGACGCCGATGTGGATGGCGATGCCTCCACGGACAGTCCGTGCTCCAGTTCCAGCAAGACAGCTCAGAACGTCCCGGACAGTGCGGCGGCGTTGCACGACGAGTTACATTCCCCGAGCGCCTTCACACCGACCCTCAACTGCAGGCTCCCAGGGCTGAGCGATGCATTTAGGGGGATCCAACATCTGATGCCCAGCGATACGGCTCCAGCCCCTAGTACCAGCCCCACAGCAGCCACCAGTCGTTCAAAGACGACGCTTTTCACAATCGATAATATTATTGGCAAGCCCTGAATGGTGCAATATGGCTGTTACGGATAGCATAGCATTAAGTCTTTTCACAAATTTCAATACCTTAAAAATTATTAAAAATTATATGAGTTACAGATGTTAGTCTTATTTTCCATAAATTGTTCATTCCGAGAGTATTTTGGAGAAGTTCGGTAAACTTTATCCCGAGGCTATGACAATGGGGGTTTGAAATGCGCGCTCACTGGCTAGCATCTTCGTTGACCCTGTCTAGGTCACACACCTTGCAGCTGCTTGGCCGTTTCTAGCCGATAAATGCAATTTCGCCCCTGTGTGTATATGTCGCAACTGTGTAGTAAAATATCATGGTATGGCAGCCCGCAGCAACCACGAATTGTACGTGTCTGGCAACGTATAAATAAATATAATGTAAATATAAAACAAATATAGTTTTCAAAACATTTTTCTTCACGGTGTCCGGCACAGGAGTCGTCGCCATCTGCTGATGCTGATAGTCAGACACATTTCCTTGCCAATAAAATGTTGGGGAGCCCAGGATATGCCTGGGGAAGAGCGGCCCCAGCCGAAGAAGTGCATTTTATTAGCTTTAAACAAAACCAAGCAGCTGTCTGAGCAGAGTAACCGTTCGGAATGCAGTGCACACCTCTGGTCACACACTGGCTGTTCGAAGCATATATGACATTCGTTTGGTTTTCCGATTTGAGCACTTTAAACTCTTTTTAATAAATATTCCATTGACAAGAAAGCACTGGAATCTAGTTAATCTTGTAAATAATTGACTCACCTACCGGATAAAATTATGTGTTTAGTGCTGAGATCCTAGCTGGCTAGTAATACTCCATCGTAAATCGAAATCGAGTAAAAATATCAATCCCTGACGAAAATGGATATTCTAAACGAATCTGTGGGCCTCGGCGTGGATTTAATTATTTTGGGCCTCTGCGTGCGTGAATACATGTACAACAAGAAGGTGGCACGACTTTTGAAGGTGAGGGTCGCACAATTGCATCATCAGAAACACCTGTGTTTACATTAGTGTTTCGCAGACTGCGCCGCAATACAGCATCGATGGAGATCTTAGATCCATTGTGGAACGCAAACAGAACAAAAGCATACCATATGCGGTGATCCGAGGCACTGTCACGCCCATTGGCGTGCCCCTGCGCAGCACGCTGGTTCCCAGTGTCAGCGGTGTGCTACAGATTGTGAAGTTGCATGAGCACCGGGTGGCCCGGGGCTTTGCCGGCTTCTGGATGGAGCAGCGAAAGCTGCTGCACACGTCAGCCAACGAGATGCCTTTTGAGTTGCGCAATCAGAAGCATGCCGTCGAGATTGTGGACGCCCTGAACGCATCTGTTCTTGATGTGGACGTTGTCTACGACAGTTACGAGCCATCTACACTCTCGGCCTTCGACCACATCTTTGGATTTTTCAGTGGCGTGCGACAGAAAGGCCTCCAGACCACGGAGGAAGTTCTTCGCGAGGGCAGCTTCCTGACGGCCATCGGAAAGCTGGAGCTGGACGGAAACTCATTGCGTATGCAGCCATCACAGGAAGGAGGACTATTTCTGACCACCGCCACTAAATCCGCGCTTGTAAAGCGGTTCGAGGATGCCAAATGGACATCGATGTAAGTGGACAAACACCTCAAACGATTCACGGCTACAAATGAGCCCCGTTTTAGATTGAAGATAACTTTTTGCGGCGCCATATCAGCCATCCTGATCGGCCTCATAGCGAAAAAGTTATATCGAAAGAGAAAGCAGCAGCAGGAGGAGGCGAGAATACACAACCGCCTGGAAACAGAGAGACGCGAACGCCGTGCCCGCAGTCGTCCGCTGGCACTATCCGAGGATCAGCTATGCGTCGTCTGCGTAACAAATCCCAAAGAGGTGAGTTAGGTGGATGCAAGGCCAAGATTTCCATCAATAACATTATGGCCAATGCCTTTCAGATAATTTTACTCCCCTGTGGCCATGTGTGTCTGTGCGAGGACTGCTCCCCACACATTGCCACCCAGTGCCCCGTATGTCGGGGCAAAATCGTTTCCAGATCCGCCGCCTTCATCGCTTAGACCCCGTACAGCCAAGAGAAATCACGTGTACCTATGCCATGTATAGCATATTGTGTATTACAAATTATTATAGTGTTGACCAAATTTTAAAGATCCTCTCCATTCATAATGCGCCTGTACTGCCGCTGATGCTCCAGCAGCTGGAGGAACACCTTGTACTTGCGATTGTGAAACTCCAAGGTCTGGCGATTAGGCTCCAACAGCTGTCCAGTGCCACCCATGGCTTTCGAGGCGCTCTATAGGGATGCAGAAGCTAGGGTTCGTTTGATACATTAGGCAGGCTATTTTGTGGCACTCACCTCGACACTATCAAAGTGACCGGCGGCTGCAGCTCCCAGGGCAGCAGCTCCCACCAGAACCATTTCCTGTTCATCCGGTATCAGCGCGGGCAAGTTGCAGATGTCAGCATGGCATTGCACGTACAGCGGATTCTTGGCCAGACCACCGCAGAACAGAAGCGTTTGGAACGGTGCCCGCTTGTGCTGATACAAGTTTTCGATGATGTGACGCGTTCCGTACTGAAGCAGCAGAATATTAGAGCAGATTAAAGTTAGATTCCATTACAATTCGTACTTACGGCCAGGGCTTGAGTGTAGGACAAGTATTTGATGGCCAGAGATTCAATGCCGCGCGTCATATCCAGGCCAGTGATCTGTGAAGAAACATTTGGTATTTGGATGGGTTAGTAGATGCAGTATAAACTCCGGGTTCTAGGCCACCTACTATGCCTCGCAGTGTGGGATCGGCAACGGGCGAGCGATTGCCGTGCAAATCTGGCCAGACGTGCACATCCTGGGTGAGGCAACAAACTTCGCTGAGGCCGCGCGCAGCCGCCAGCTCAGGCAGGAGCTGATTCAGATGCTGGTAAATATTTCTGCAATAGATTGTAACTTTGTTATTGCTTACTTGTAATGTGCTCATACATACTTATCTGCCCCCAGCTTTTCCTTGAGCTCGCCGTAGGATTCGTGTGTCGTCAGCACATGATCGAGCAGACGACCGGCAATGCTCTGGCCGCCTTCGTTCAGGAAGTATCCGGGTATAATGGCATCCTGGTACGGGCCCCAAACGCCCTTGGCAAAGCAGGCCTCTCGGGTGATGCTCATGTGGCAGGTGGAGGTTCCAGCTATCAGGGCCATTTTCCCCTGTACATCGTCGGCATCTGCAGAGCTACCAGCGCGGCAGCCGAACATACCCAGAGCGCCGGCATGGGCATCGATCAGCGATGTGCTGACCACAGTGCCCACAGACAAGCCCAGATCCTCGGCAGCGCCAATGGAGAGACCCTTGCCCACGCGCTTGCCAGGCGGCTGGACATCGCTGCCGAGCTTCTGGAAGTTGTTTGAAATCAACTCCTGCAGTCCCGCGCCGCAGAGGAACTCCTCATTCCAGCTGTTGGCCGCCGCGTCGTAGTTCCACTTGCAGACAACCGAGCAGAGGGAGCGGGTGTCCACGCCGGTGGCACGCCAGGTCAGGAAATCGGGCAGATCAAAGACTCGCCAGATGCTGCTATAAGTCTTGGATAGATTCCGCTTCAGCCACAACAGCTTCGGCACCTCCATCTCGAGGGAGACCTGACCGCCCACGTACTGCAGCAGAGGATGCTTCTTGGCATTGATCTCCACCGTCTCCTTCTCGGCCCGATGGTCCATCCAGAGGATAACATTCCGCTCCACCTCACCAGACTTGCTGACTGTCAGCGGCACTCCGTTCAGGCCCAGGACCACTAAGGAGCAGGTGGCATCGAAGCCAATGCCCTTGACTTGTGTCTTATTGACGCCGGCAATGACATTCTGTAAATTCGGGATAGGTTGGCTGGTTAATCTAATCTGCGCCCAGACCAGAGGTTATCAAATGAGCCTTTATTACCTTGACAACCTTACAGATTGCAGACCAAATGTCTTCGGTCGACTGCTCGTAGTAATGGGGCTCCGGCGTCCACGTCTTGATCTCTTGCACCGCCTGCTCCACCACCTGGCCATCGGCTGCCACCAGAGCCGCCCTTGCACTGCCCGTGCCCACGTCTACACCCACAAAGTACGACTGCTGGGACATTTTCCGGCTGCCTTTCCAGCTGCTTTCAATTACCTTTGCGGTCAAATAAATGTTATACGTATTAATGGATTGCACAAAACCAAACCCCACAACAGTCGACCGCGTACTGATAACAAATTTGATATGCGCACGCTGGAAGCTACAAAATCGTTTATACTTGTGTAGGTAGAAAGATGTCTGTATATTATACGGAGACGCGTCTTGGGACCGTGTACCGGTTTGCAAAGATCTTGTATTGAGTGGGAAGAGGCTTAACAGCTGGGAAACTGCTCGACTAAGATGCCCTTTGCCACCCCTACAGGCTCTTTCGCAAAACATTTTGGGGAAAATCTCAATCTGATTAGCACTTGAAAGCTGGAATTTTGTTTAAAAAGCACACCTGATTGATTATCTCTAAAAACGGCCAATACTTAAGTGATTTATTGTTGCTTTTGTTTTACTTCCGCATAGGTGTGTGTTTATCAACACATGCAAATTAGTCGTGTACGACGCCCCTACAGCAAGCACCTGAACGCGACGAGTCGCTCTTCAGCAAGCAAAAATCCGAACAACAGCTCGAGTTCTCATTTAAACATTTAAATGTAACCGAACGAATCTTCTCTCTCGCTCTGACGATCGCAGTTCGATATATATAATTTTCCAGCTGTCTGGCAGCTCTCAAAACGAGCATTTTAAACAAATTTTCACAAAAAATTTAAGATCAGTACGGGCTTTGAACGGAACGATTGCAGTGGTGTAGTTTATTAGACTATTAGAAAACAACTCATACTGCATTTGTACACTGACACCATTGATAACGTTAAACAACGTGTTGATACAAGAGATTTACTGATAGGTGACTTTTATAGTAGCTCCATTTAGTTGACAATCAAAAGCAGAGATAGATAGACAATACTGGCATTGTTCGCCAATCTTCTGAAGGTCGTGTGGATAATAACAAACATGTTGGCGAATAATTTGAATGGAGCGGCGATAACAAATTTGGCCAGACATCGATATTTGCTTGTGTGGTTTAAATAGGGGGGGTTTAAGAGGGTTAATATTTTACAGAGGATAAGGTATTAGAGCTGTCAAACGATTGAATCAAATGAGTCATCAAATGGAGCGGGATTAAGCTATATTTTTCTCGGTTTCTGAGCTTCCAGTCACTCGACAAAACAAATCAAGTGAAATATTTATTTTTCCAAATATTAAGACACATTTCAAATTGCAAATATTGACGAATATCATTCACCAAATATCATGGTATGGCAGCAACTACGAATTGAACGAGAGTGGCAACGCCACAAACGCAGTTATCGGTATCAACCCGGGGTATCAACCCGCAGTTTTCTCTCAAAAGAATAATAAAGGAAGAAGAAGAGCGCGCGGATTTGTCAATGGCCGAGGAACCGGCCGAGCAACTGAGTCCGCGGGACCTATCCTCGGATACACGCTGGGCAACGGATGGAGCGTCATCTTGCCATCGTCCAGGCCGTAATTGGAGAAGTGCTTCACACAAAATACCCAACTGCCGGTCTCTGGGCGACGAAGCGCGTATCGTTTGCATAGCAGACATCCCTCCCAATTCATTTCGATCAGACGCTGCGCATCCTTCACAACAGGCTGTTGCCGGCTGTTGCTACAGGTAAGGATTAACTAAGTTAACGGTACGTAGTTACTGCACGGTGCGCAGTTAGTTCATGCGTTTAAGTGAGAGAGCTTAAGCCGATTTGGCGCGCGTCTGCTGACGCACACACACGTAACTATGCCCATATGTCGGTCTGTTGCTCCACTTACTACAGATAAGGTAACTACTTTTACTAGATACTTACTAACTAAGTTAACGTTACGTTACGTAGTTGATGTACGTAGTTAGTTTTAGCGTTTAAGCTAGTTTAAGCGCTTTGCTTTGGCGCGCCGCTTCCTCACACACACACACTCACAACACACTATCATGATAGTCTCAAAACCATCGATAGTAGCGGATAGCAGCAAAACATCGATACTATCGATAGTGCCCTCGATGGTTTGACAGTACATTTTTGAGCATGGTGCGAATCAAAAATAGGTAAACAAACGTCGTATTGTTAAATTAAACAAATTAAGGTGCTAAATAGTGTTTTTGCCCCATCAGGTACATAGCGGTGCAAATTGTACCCTATACACCCACGCAGACACTGCGTCTGACCGATCACAGCCTGGCCAAGTGCCTGCTGCAGAATGTGGAGAAGCACTATGGCGTGTACGGACTTGGCGTTATAGAGCATGGATTTCGTGTTAAATATTGCAATGAACGCACCAAAATAGCCATTATACGCTGTGTGCATCGTGGCCAGCGTTTCGTGTCGAGCATGTTGCCGTTGATGACACTGGTAAGTGAAAAATGTAATTCTTTGAAATATGCCCCAACACCTTGGCGTTTCAGATAGGAGACGTGAGAGCCAAGTTTCGCACGCTGTACATTGGCGCCACAATTATACAGTGCAACAAGTTCATCATCAAGCATCAGAAGCAGTTCCTGGATCGCGTGATGGGACAAGTGGAGTCTGCCAAGGAACGGCAGGATCTGTTCAAGCGCGTCATGGAGTTGGACATGGATAGATAGAGATTAATGACACTATAAACTGAATTCTAAAGTATATAATTAAGTAATTGTAGTATATAGCTTTCTTATAGAAGGCCGTTGTTCCGAGTTGACTAAAAGGTAGTGCTTATTTTTGGTATTCAAATTATACTTCGATGAGGAATTTGCGACTCGGCGAACGAGGTAGCCTGGAGCCGAATTGCTTGAATCTGGAACGGATGTCTGCAAACGTCAGCTTATTGTTTTTGCTGTAGACATTGAGATAGATGCCGAGCACAACTATCAGACCGGACCAAAGATATCTGAAAAGAGAAATATGATCAGTAGGGAGTAAAAACAGGATATTTAATGCTACTCACTGTACTGTAAAGGGTTTGCTAAAGAGCACAAAGGAAAAGGCGATGGTCACAGCCTTGCGAGCGGTTGTCACAGTGGCAGCTATGGGGGCACCGCTGCTTCTCACCAGCGCCAACACGAATTGTATGCCCAAGTAGCCGGAGAGACTGAACAGGAACCCATAACCGAAGGTTTGCAGGGGATGCTAAAATGTACGGATTGTTAGAAGTTATCTTCGCGAGAATACCTTATACTGACCTCTAAGCAGAAAGCGAATCCACTGAAAAAGTTGCCAGTGATCAGCATGATTACAAAGAGATAAACGAAGCCCAATCCATACGAGTAGAAGACCACCTCGCTGCTAGGTGCCTTATGCTCCCTCATGGCCTTCTCCTGAACATTGCCGATCGCCGCATCACACAGCAGAGCTCCCGAAATCATTGCCACTCCCAGAAGATTAAAGTTGGGCGTCATTTGAGAGTCGGCCAGGGTAAACCAGGCCAGACCGATGCACATGCAGGATGCTGCCGCAAAGTCCAGCGGTCCATATCGCTTGCCCTGTATGAGGATGCTGCCCACAAGCACTGGAATCAGCTTGCAGCACTTGAAGATCACTTGGGTAGGATAATTGAGGTAGCCTAGGCTCGAGTTGGACAGGCCCATGGTGCCCAAGGTCAGAGCAGCCAGAACCAGGTACGTTTTCATGGGAATGCAACGTGGCGCCGGCTCAACGTCCCACAATGAGCGCCGTCCTGTTCTGTAGGCCTCAAGGCGGCGTTCAACCAAACCGAAGCCAATGTAGTATCCGAACTGGACGAGCGTGAGGAACCAGCCATACGGCTTGAATCCCTCCACCGTGAAAATGAGCTCCTGCAGATAGCCATAAAGGATGTAGAGTATAAAGACGCCCGCACAGCTCAGCAGAAACTGCGTTGTCTGGTTGTAGTACGTCAGGTCAAAGCAAAGGATCCGTAGTTCCGGCGGGGGCTCCGATGATGAAGATTTTCGCGTCAAGGTCGGAGAATTCGCTGTCGCTGCTTGCTGCACACCCGCACTGCCGTTGATGTTGATAACGCTTCCGGCTTGACCGTCACTCATTCTGGTCGTCACTCGAAGATTGTGTCGTGTCTGTATCACAGAGTTGAGTTGAGCCAAGTTGTTTGCTTGCCGCGTAGATTACTGCCACGCAAGATGAGGGATTCCACGTTTACAAGATTGATTTGACATGCCGCTCTTTTGGTTACATCATATACTGACCGTGCAAGATTCCGTTCTTTAACGAAAACTACACACTCGCGGCATTTGTTTACGCTGTTTTTTTTAGTTTCTCTTGCACAAAAAAGTAGTGTAATATCGATATAGCGATAGTTGAGCTGAACCAGTTCGTTTATTCATTTATATTCAATGAACTAAGTTCTTTTATTAAGTTAATTTTTGATCGTCGTTTTTTGAGCTCTTATTTCTATTTATAATCTTATACCAGCTAAAACATAACGATTTAAGAAGAACAAAAACGGAGGGAAAGGAACGATTGTTTTGAAAGTGAAAAGAATGGAGGTAAAGGATGGAGCTACAAGGAGACTTCACAAACAGTATAATTTTCCGCGGTTTAACAAAGGGTGCTCAACTTTTTAAATAGAGAGGTTATCAGTGGGTTAAGTTCAAATTGACCGCCAAACTCAATTAAGCGCACATAAATACTGCAATTTTTCGCGCTCAATTCGTGGTGGGTTTTCAAAATTTGCTCTTGTTGCCAATCTTGTAGAAAATTTATGTATCTATCGGATAAAATTATTTGTTTACGGCTGAGAGTCCCAGCTAGCTAGTAATATTAAACGGAATATCAAAAAGTAGGAATATTAACGTTGGATGTTTTGCAAAAACAATCGATAATATCGCGATAGTATCGGGCTCTAATAATAATAATAAAAAACCATTGAAACCTTTTAGGAACTTGTCCATTGTAAAAATTATATGCCACCTGTCGATTTGTTTACAAATGTGTCTTCGTTTTATATAGCAGCCAATCCAAACATAACCATCCAAATCCATCATGATAGTCGCAAAACCGTCGATAGTAGAGACTAGCAGCAAAATATCGATACTATCGATTGATTTGGTTTGACACCTCTACTGGCACAACAAGAAAAAACTGGGAAAAGAGTGCCGCGCCGCTGAAAAAACGCAAAAAGTAATGAATTTGGCCATTTGCGCGAAAGTTTAATAATAAAAACAGCAACAGGATGGATGTACAACCACCGAGAGGTAAATACAGGACGGGAGAGTGTCGCCGGTCGCCTGCACGGCGCCCAGTCAGACGAGTTCTAGTACACACACACACACACGCTCGTGTAGTAATTTATGGGACCACATTTGATGTGCAAAATTGCCTTCTTTCAGATGCCAATTTACGCAATATAATAGATAAACTGGCAGAGTTCGTAGCGCGCAATGGGCCCGAGTTCGAAGCAATCACCAAACAAAAGCAGCAAAACAACCCAAAGTTCGAGTTCCTGTACGGCGGCGAATTCGCCAACTATTATCAATTTCGGGTGGCAGCCGAACAAGCATGTGAGTAGGCAGAGCAGAGACCCTGTTTAAGTGGACGTTTTGACGATTGTCGTTTTTCCAATCCAGTGCTGAAGCAACAAGGCGTTCCATTACAACTGCCAGGGGGCCCAGCGTCCGGACACTATATGCAACATCCGCCGCCGATGCAGCAGACACAACCACCCTCCCACTACGCACCACCAAATAACCAGCAACAGCACCCGCCCGCTCCAAACAATCTGCATGACAACGCACAAGACAAGATGCAACAGCAGCAATCACCGCATTTATGGCCGCCAAACAATGCCGGGCCCGGGGCGCCGCCAAACAATCAGCCAGCCAATGGCTCGCCACTTACGCTTAATCTGACGACCCAACTGGATGCCATCAAGATGCAGCAAAACACACTGCGGGAGCAGATCAAGCAATCCGAAGCGAATCTCTCTGCACAGCATACGGTAAATTAACCTTGATAATGCCATCTGGTAGAGGACCAGATGCACATATCTATATATATTATTGCAAGCATTTTTCAAAGAGATCAGAGCGTGTTACACAAGGGCTGCACTGCTTCCCTACTTATTTATTCACTTATTTAAGTCTGAGTCTCTCCTTGAAATGGATCCTCAATTTAAACGGATGTATTTCCTTTTTTAAGCTGAGATATCTCAATATTGCTTCACAGCAGACGAGTATGGCATGAGCTATATGATGGGCTCTTTTGTAAAGTTTCCAAAGTTAATCATTAGCTTTTGTAAAGGGTAGCCCGTAAATTCTTTCCATAATGTGAAACTCTTTTTCTGCTGTACTTATGGTTATACCATCCGTATGTTTTCTTCGTTTTCCGGCGAACATCATCAACTTGTGGGCTCCTTGCTTCCTTATAACCCTTCACTGTTTCGGTCTCTATCGATCTCTCTTCTCCGTATTTATTCTGCAAGTGTGGATGCGTTCCAGTGTTCTTTCAGCTTTACTCAAATACATTCTCCATATTGTTTTCCATTTTGATTTAACTATTGAATTAACAATTTACAATCTACAATGCTACATTAATTTTTGCTTTATTGTATATTTTTTGAAACATAAACCAAAAAAAAAAAAATACTCTTCATACCAACTGACAAAAAAACAATGTATAAAAACACCCAAAAATCAAATTTGTTTAAAACGAAACTATCGTTTACTTGTCGAACCGCAAAAATATATCTTTGTGTGCCCAAAAAAAAAACTTGAAAAAAAAATGCCCAAACTGATACCAAAACCAAACCTACGAATCCGAACTAAAATCGCACCACCACCAACCAAATGAAACTCCATAGGCGCTGATGTCGCAAAAAACAAAGCAGATCGAGGAGGCAATCGCGGCGGCGCAGACGGCCCAACTGGAGCAGCTGGCCGGCGAGCAGGGGATTGTGCTGCGCGATTTCGATGGAGTCCTGCAGCCGATCATCGATGCGTGCACCAAGGACAGCATCTCAGCAGGTAAATATGAGTGATGCGGTGGCCCAGGCGGCTCCGGCAGCACGGCCCGCATGCGATTAGATTCTCGATTATTGATATTTTTTCATAGATGATAAGCTAGTGAAATGTATGGTCCATATGCACACACATTCATACACACACACACAAACTTAATGAATTCATACCAAAAATTAATTGATTAATTTCTATATTTGATATATGTACCTATATTTTTTTATAAATTATAACTGCACAGTGACAATGACAATATGAGTAACCTGTTTGATATTGCAATTTTAGGCAAGAACTGGATTTTACAGCATTCAACCGACAGCGCAAAAATCAATGTCGTTTTACAATATCTTTTAAAGAAGTATGCCTCAGTTTATATAATTAATGATCCTCCACATGTATTAATGAAATTGTGTTTCTTTCTTTCAACGAGTGAAAATATTTACGAGAGACAAATTGTTGAAACGCAAGCGAGAGAGATGATCGATTCGATTGAGCGAGCGATTGCGAGAGACTCCCCCAGAGAGCCTCGAGATTATTGATTCGTTAATTATGATTATGATTCGATGATAGTTATGATATCTGATCTGGAATTCTAGACCATAGTTAGGCCAACAGACACACCACACACAATCAAACAGACACACACACACATAGAAACCGAAAGCAACCTCCCCTATATCATTTACTTTAAGAAAGCTTATCTTTAACACACACCACACACCCACAAATCATCAGTAAAGCAAGTGAAAACAAATGCAGAAAAAAGACGATAACAAGTGAAAGAAGACCAAACAACAACTAACACAATATTCATAATACATGCACAACAAAATCATTTTGGAAAATGTTGTTGTGCATACAGAAAACTAGAAAAAATATGTTTTTCGTTTGTTAATTTATTTTTAGGGCTTTGGTCAATGGTTCAACGTTTCAGCAAAAATTGCATCTTATATATTTAGTTAATGATATACTCCACCATTGGTAAGTTCGCCCAATCAACCTTAAGTATGATAAACACACCCAAAACTGTGACAGCCAAGCAACAGAGCCACGATTCAGCTTCGTTACTTGGCTTACACAGCGGCTGGACGGGTATCGGACGGAACGGGACGGGGAATAGACAACAAACACAGACACGACACCCACTGAACCATAGACATTTGTGTGTGTCAATCATAGCCAGGAGATATTTTGTTTAAGCATCACAATATATTTACAGCATGCGCAAAAACATCAACGACTTGAAGAACAGCCTGGAGAACGTCGTCATACCGATGTTCTGCAGCGCAGATCTGAGTATGTACACCCATCGTTGTCATTCGGTTTTAATTTGAATAATAACGATTGCCTTTTCCACGATAGTTGCCAGCATGGATCAGCGCCAGAAGCTTGCCAAGCTGTTGTCCCTGTGGGAGTCCAAGGCCAAGTTCTTTGATGCCTGCGTCATCTCTAAGCTGCAATCACCGGACTCGTCCATGCAGGAGTACAAAACGAATCTGCAGAACTCTCATCACGATATAGCAGCCAAGTTCACACAAAACACCAAGGCCACTCTGGACAAGTGAGTAGATCCTCGAAAACGGTTTAAGTTGTAGTTTTGAAACCATTCGATGTTTCCATTGTAGCTACCAAAAACAGCATCAGATATTTATCCAACATGCCAGCCAGCAAATTGCACAATTTGAGCCGCAAAGGCAGCAACTCGAACAACAATTGATGGCATCACAAAAAGCACAACATCAGCAGCAGCAGCAACATCAACTTCTGCAACAGCAGGGCCCGGGAACGCCACAGAAGAACATACCATCGTTAATGTCACATCGCTTAATCATGCCCGGAGAACATGAACACATGAATACGCCACCACCTAATGAGGCGCCACATCCCCAGGCTGGGAACAACATCTATGCAGCAGCCAATTTCCACCAACAACAGCAGCAGCAGCAACAACAACAGCCGCCCCAGCAGTCGGGCAATCATTTCGGAGATCCGCGAGGACCAAACTTTTTCATTCCGGATATGTCGAAGCCGCCGCCAGGCTTTGCAGGACCAGGACCCATGCACCTGCATGGCCAGGTGGCAGCGGCCCTGCAGCAGCAGCAGCAACAGTATGGACAAATGCCCGGACAGGGGGCAAGTAATGAGCCTCCCGTTGATCTGGGCGTGTTAAATGCAGCTATTCAGGCGGTGATGCAGCTGCAGCATCAACAGCAACGACATCCCGACGAGCCTCAGCAAAATCCACAACAACTTCAGCAGCAATTACCACAACAGCTTCAGCATCAAATCCCACAACTCCAGCAGCAGCAGCAACAACTAACCGGATATCCACAAAGTTTGCGACAAGCCCAAGGAAGTGTCGATCCAAATGCAGTGGATCTGGATGCCCTTAACGCAGCCATTCGAGCGGTTATCACCAAGCATCCGGATGACATTCATGCGGAGCAAAAGCTCCACATGGAAGATGGCCAGCAGCTGCAGCAACATCATCAAGGTGAAGGTGAACCGGCCGGTGATCCTGCCGTTTTGGCCGAGCCACAGATACCCACTGCGCCTTATTACGACTTGCCCGCCGCGCTAATGGTTCCCCTCATACGGCTGGAGGACTACAATTACAAGTCCCTGGACCCGGCGGATATACGGGTGCCAGCACCGGCGCCGCAAAGCGAGCGCCTGACGAATGCATTGAATGCTTTCTATGCGGCGCCCTCCCACGACCGTCCAAGGGATAAGTAAGTGCTGTACACACACGACTCTTAGACGGGCGTTTAATTGTCATTTTCATCTTCCAGTGAGGGTTGGGAGAAGCTTGGCCTGTACGAGTACTACAAGGTGAAGAATGGTGCGCGGAAGAAGAAGGAAGAGGACATCAAGGAAGGCATAAGGGAAAAGTCACGCTCCCCCAGTCCCATTGTGCTCGAGAAGCCGCAGCCCAAGCAAGGCAATAAGCGATGCTATCGGTTGGTTATTCTAACAAAAATATATTCTGATTTAAATACGATCGATCCGCTTGCATTTCTTATCTAGTTCCCAGACTCGCAGTCGCTCCCCAGTGCATACACCTCCGCGTCGTGAAAGAACCCGGTCACGGTCGAGATCTCGCTCAGTGGAGCGGACTTTAACGCCGCCCCCGCACCGAAATCGTGGTGCTGGCGGCAGTGGGGGCAACAGTCGGAAAGGTCGCCACCGATCGCCGCGTCATGAACGTGACAACAACAGCAATAGCAATAGCAGCGGCAGCAATCGGGAGAATCGTGCGGAACGCAACAATTCCAATAGCAACAATGGCAACAACACTTCTCGTCGTGTGGACCGGGACAGATCTCCAACACCGCCAAGCTTTCTGTAATATGATTGCTCCTCCTTAATTGTATTCCCTTATTTGAAGTTCAATTTTCTGTGACTTTCAGGGGAAGCAACTTTCCCAAACCGCAGGAATTCATTGAGGAGACAAACAAAGGCCATCAAATGCTGATGAAAATGGGATGGGCGGGCACTGGCACTGGTTTGGGCTCAAAGAATCAGGGTATAGATGCGCCCATCTCGGGTGGTGAAGTACGCGATCGTCGCGACATGTACAAGGTACCGGGAAGCGAAGCTTGGCCATCCCCCCAAAACCGAATAACCAATACGATTTCTCTTTCCATCAGGGTGTTGGCAACAATCTGAACGATCCCTTCGAGAGCTTCCGCAAGAACAAGGGTGCGGCATTTGCCCATAGAATGCGCACCAGAGATGACAAAAGTTAGGATCTGTTTAAACTTATTTCTTTTTTTTGTTTCCGCTAGCAAAGAAAATACATTTTATACAAAAACAAACAGGGAATTCGAATCTTATTTATGCCGAAACATTTAGGCAGGACTGTGCAGCCTTGGCATTGACTTTCTCGAGCACCTGCAGCAGCCCCTTGCCCGGACCACACTCGAAGGTGCGCGGAAAGTCGGCGCCCTGCTTCCGCTCGTACATCTCGTGGAGGGTCTGCTCCCATTTGACGGGTCGCACGATTTGCTTCGGCAGTTGGTTGAGAATGTTCTTGGCATTCCGGTATGGCTTGCCATCCACATTCGAGTAGACTCGGATGATGGGATCCTCCAGGCGCAGCGACTTGAGCGCCTTGGTGAACGGCTCGACAGCGCTCTGCATGAGAGGAGTGTGGAACGCACCGCTGACACTCAGACGCTTCATGCGACGGATCTTAAGGACTTTGGCATTCTTCTCGAGGAATTCTAGAGCCTCCACATTTCCAGCGACGACCTTGCAGTGCGGATACATGTAGTTTGCTATGCCGCAGTAGGGCGACTCCACTCCCCGGTCGAGACACCATTGTTGGGCCTTGGCGCAGGCATCGCCCAGATTCGTGTCTGGTCCGTACAATGTCAAAGCCATGCCTCCTGCTGCCCGGTCACAGGCCGCCTGCATTGCTAAGGCCCGCACTTGCACAAGCTTCACAGCCTTATCAAAGGGCATCGCTCCGGCGTAGACCAGGGCAGTGATCTCGCCCAGACTGAAGCCAGCGGCTGCCACGCAGTTTTCGATGGCTTGGGGTCGCTCTTCGCGCAGCTGCTCCAGCGCTGCCAGCGAAGACACCATCACAGCCAGCTGTGCGTGCTCCGTCCTATTGAGCTTCTCACGTGGACCCTCCAGGCATATCTTCAGCAGATCGTATTTCAGCACTTGGTTCGCCAGTTCAAATATCTGCCTTGCACCCGGAAAGCGCAACAGATCCTTGGCCATGCCCACATACTGGGTTCCTTGGCCAGGAAACAGCATCACACTTGTCTCCTTGGGATCGATGGCCGGCCGGCGTTTTTGGTCCAGTGGCTCTGCCAGCTCGTTGAGGAGCTGCTGGCGTTTATTGTCATCTGCCAATGGTGAGGCGGGATCTGTGGTGGCTTTGACTGCATCGCTACTCCAACGGGACCAGCTCAGGTTGCCGAAAACTCGTGTTCTTCTTACGGCAAACATTTTGTACTTTATTGTGGGGCAAACAGCTGATTGTGCTTACAGATGCAGTCCGAGCAGGTGGCGCTGCGGGGCATCTAGCGCTCTCTGGCGGTAGCAATCGGCACCGCAAATATCCGTTTCGCTTTCAAATGAAAAACGTCACTGGGTCTCTGGGTCTGGGCTCTGCTCTTGATTTATGTTGCTATGCTAATAACTTTGGCATTAGTCATGACTTAACGAAATCGTAGTAAATATGCTGACTCAGAGTGGCTGCCACACAGTCACCTCCAGTTGGAAATATTTGTGGTTTTGTTTGTGAAAGAGTATTTAATAGCCCCCACCATTGGCTGCAATGCCCTGGGAAGGTTTTCTAATTTGAAACACGATCGTTCGTTCCTAAGGAAATGCCAAAGTTTTTTGAACTCGTGTGCAATGAGAAACCCTTCTGCGGCATGCCACACAAAGGTAAAAAGGAAGATAGCAAAGGTGAACGACAATCTCTGCGTTGAAGGCGACGCCGAAGCCGCCGGCAAAGTCAGACACGACACTGAAGATGACGTGACGCACCACTTTCGCCCTCAGTGCAAAGAACAGGCCATCAGCATCAAAACAAAAACACTAGCTCACACGCTCCTGCTCTGATCTGTCCCTTCCACGTCGCAGTCCCCATCCCAGTCCCCATCCCTGAGCAGAACCTCTCTGCTGCCGTCACCTTCTCGGAATACGAAGCGACATTCCCTTTTCTTTTCTTGTTGCCAAGGCAGGACCAAACCAATGCTCGTCTAGACTGCACGAATATCGGAATCATATTCGGCACCAGCGATGGCTATCTCTACGAGTATTAGACGGAGAACCAGTTTTGGAATTCTTTTTTCTTAAATTTCGGCTGTTTGGGCAACGGCAAATGATGATGAGGGGGTCAGGCGGGGTGTGTGCCCAGGTATGCCCAAGCATGTAGGCTGCTTGGAGAGCGTTGACATTGTCCGCAAGTGCCGGTGTGTGTTTTCTGGCCTGGCGTCTTTTTAAATCAGGTTGTGAAATTGTATTTATGAATGAGAATAGCTGCTCAGCCGATATACAACAACATAAAACTAATGAATGCATACTTTTGGCAAATGCCAAAGTATTCCACCACATTCTTCTCTCCACAAGTTTTGCAAAATTCTCGACTTGGCTAAAGATTGCGAGACGTGCCAATACCGTTAGCTCGATTGAGTGACAGCAGAGACAGCGGGAACAAATGCACATTCCGAAGGACAGGACGCGAGGCACAGTGTATACATGTGTACGTGCGGCCAGGCGGAGAAATGCAATTGCGACTTAGCGTTGCGTATACGACGCGAGGGCCGGAGAACGTTTCCGCATGCGAGAAATGCAACGACAGGCACGGACACGAACACAAAAACTCGGCCGAATGTGTACATTGACCGAGAGACCAGCTAAAAATACGAGTACCAAAAGAACCCAAAAATTACACCCAAAACAGCAAATTATGAACGCGCCCCTCATCGATTTGGATGCAAGTGAGGTGAGGACCTAAAATAAAATGAAACGACGTTGAAAGCGCGACGCGATGCGTTCCCGATGACGCTCGGGCTGGGAACAACCGTTAAATGATCAATGTCAGTATAACGTCAATGCATTGGATGCTGCAACGCCAACGAAAAAAGAGAGAGAGAGCGCGCAAGCGCCAGAGAGAAAACGAAGCCCAAGCCAGCTGAGCTGCTGAGAACTGAAGTGCATGCCGATGCACATGCGTACGGGAGTGAGAGTGAGAGTGACATTGAAAGTGCTTTTCGCTTTGCTTCTTTTCTAGAATGAAATACGTAACAGTAGAAAAATTACATAGCACGTGTTCATCCACAGAACTCTAAAGAATTAATGTTGAAATAATTAAGAGCTTCAGAATGAATATTACTTGCAAAAATAAACTGCGGAATACATACACCCCACATAATTAATGTTGGAATATTTCGTATCAAATATATAAAATGGTTGCCTTTTTAAGATTCAAATTTAACCACCAGCAGTTACACTTCACTTTTCATTCATCATTAAGATTACCTAGAATACTCAAAAATACTTCTTAGAACATACTTTTAATCTTGTTTACATGATATGGTTTTATAGTTTTGTTATTGAATTCTTTATCATTAAACGTAAATCTCTGAATGAAGTGTGGTCAATCACAAAAATTAAAAGCACAACGAGTGTAAATCCCCTGGCAACAAGGCCTGAGATTTGCCAGAGCGGAACTTTCACCGCCACCTGAAAATCTCCACAGCTACCTACCCTATTACAGCCCCAAGGTGATAGATTAGACAGTAAGCTGTTTCCTACATCTTTATCTTTATCATGTGACCACAAATGCCGCATAAATAGATGACTCAGTTTTGGTGGGAATCGAATTATGTTGAAATAAAATACATGCTAAATCAGTTAACCACTGATGGTCTTCGCGTCAAGGCAGTGAACGAGGAGGCGGCGTCTAAAAAACGACTTATTTAATACAGATCCACCATCCTCGATCCTAAAGCCGTCTGACGTACGTTTCGTGCATCCTTCATTCATTAAAAAATCGCCAAAGAAATAAAAAGAAAAAAAAACCAAAAATCACATTTCTGAATAGCCGGCGCCTTTGACTCTTACGCAAAGCGAAACTCTGACAAACGGTAAAGAGCGCATCCGAGTGCGCATGGGCAGCCGCAGTCGACTGCTCTTACTCTCACCCTTACTCAAGAGCAGCGCCGAGAACCTGAGCCCGAAGCTGCGCTCCGCTCGGTCGTCCTCGATTTACATGCGGCGTATATAAGCTAAGCGGCTTCGTGTCGAGCTGTCATAGTGTGCTCGCTGCTTATCAGGTGACGGTCGAGTCGGGTTTTGTACGATCAGAGAACACGCCAGTAAAAAAAGTTCGTTGTGCGATCTTTCATTTTCCCTGAAAAATAACACGTATACGTAGTGTGCCCCCCTTACGAAAGGGTTGTGATATATCAAAAGAGGATTATTATCCATTAATAAATCAACCAATCATGAATGCAAAGGTGAGTTAAATTTCCACAAGAAGTGGGGAATGGTAGAGCAAGAATAGATTTCTGTCACATTAGTTATGATCCTTCAGTTTTAGGGCCTCAATTTTTCGAATTCAGCCTTCTCATATATTTATTATATACCTCTTACCTACCTACAAATCTTAATTATCGAGAAAAAGTGGGTGTGTGCAAATGAGTAAATAATTCCGCTAAAAATATCAAAATTCGAGAATGCGCTTTTGTTCTGCCCCTTCCCCCGGGGCTCCTCCTACAAGCATAATGCGCCAGATGATTCCGATTGGGATAAACAAATTGTCACCGCAAAATGCGGAAATGCCTACCTGGCGGGGCGGGGCGTACGTATTACATAATTTCCATTTCATCTCTTTGTAATATCGGGGAAGTTTCGGTCATTAAAAGCGGCAATTAAAATTTACCATTTGGCTGAGACGACTTGCAAATGCGCTCCAGTTTATGTTTGGGTACGAGTCGAGCTTTTGACCCACTTCATGGGCCGCATAAGCCGTCGCGGGGGAGACGTCACCACATCCCAGCTGGCGTCAGCCCAAAGTGGTTCATCCAGATGCGGTCCCCGATCCCTGATCCAGAGATACAGATACAGGTGGAGGGGCAGCCGATTAAGAACATTGTAACACTTAAATAACAAAAACTCTGAGCGGTTGGAGCCGCAGCGTCATCCGACTTATAATTAGGCGGCGGAGGCCGGTTGTGATTTTATTTGGAAACAAACACTCAAAGGCGTCTTTTTCTCTTGCAGTTCAATCTATGCCGCTGGACACTGCTGGTGCTCGGCGTCTTCTGTCTGCTGAATGAGTCCTCGGGCAACTACTGCTCCCTGGAAAAAATGAAGAAGTTCGCTATGGAGGCCTGCGAGCATCTGTTCCAGCAGGACGAGGCTGGACGGCGGGACAAGCGGTCCATAGAGTACAGCCATCATCATCTGAATCGCCTGGGATGTAAGTATCAGATTACATATTGACTGAATAAGGTCAGAGAGTCACTCAACCCGACAATTGCATTCGGAACTGGCAACAAAAACACGTTTACAAATTGTAGACGGCCTGTCGGCAATGCTCGGTCATTTTCATTTGCATAAAGCAGTTCCGATGCAAAGCTTAACCGTTTTCAAGGCGCAAGTTCAAGACCGCTTTTACTCACACATCATTTCCCATTTTTGTTCACTGTTTACAGTCGGCAAACTGCACGGAAAGCATCATTTCATCAGCCGGAGTAGCTATCCCATGGGTGGCTATCTGAAGGTCAATCGGGAACATTTCCGCCGCCTCAGTGATCTGGATGTGGTGCCACGCTACAAGCCTAAGAAGGTCCATCAGGAGAAGATGGGGCGCTTCAAGCGGGATCATGGCTCCATCACGTACAACAACATACCCTACTGCTGCTTTCAACCACTGCGACGAGGAGTTCTTCTGTTAGGCGAACACATCCACATCCTCTCACTCCGTCCATAGCTTAGATTAGTTTATACACAAACGCACACACGACTACAAGACGCGCTCACTCTTATAGAGTCCGGTACCTTATTTGTTCCCCCTTGAAAGGGACCAAAAATCTTGCCACAGTATTTATACATTTAGATAGATTAATATTTAGTTGTTAAGACGGGCAAATGTTACCCAAAATATATAGAAATACATTAAAAACATAGACAAATCTTAGTACAATTAATAAAATCTCACAAGGCACTTGTACAGTGGACGCCATAGGCTTAAAGCTCTTGGTATGATCACATTTCCATTTGACAGACAGACAAATCCCCGAACAATTGAATGACTCACAAAGGACTTATATAGTACGTGCCCTTGCAGACGGCACACTTGTATTTGCTGCAGCTGGCCTCGTCGAGCGGCTGCAGGGACTGGAAGTACTTGGAGATCACGTCCAAGATGTCCTGGCGGTGGCGCTCAAGGAAGTCCACAGCAAAATCATCGTAAGTATGCACGCAGTGCATCAATATCCGATAGAGAACCGTCTCCGTGGAAACGAACGTGTTCAGGGTGCGATCAATCGAGTCAATATTCTGTTCCACAAAGGTGCGCGTCATTTCGATAAAAAGCTGCACCGCCCTTTCGCTAAAGTACCGGGCCAGAGCGTCCAGCACGTCCGTAAAGTTGCCCAGGCTGCTGATGTGCTCCACAAACTTGCTGCCAAATTGGGTGGCCAGCATTTCCAGATTCAGACGCATCTGTCCGCCACTGCCCAGACTGACAATATTGGGCAGCACAGTGGCACCCAGGGCACTCACCATAGAAGCTCCTTGGGCGAGATGTGCATTGATCTTGTGCAGGCTGAGCAGCGTATCCCTGAAGGGTATATCGTTGAAGGTGCGAACAATGTCGAACTTTCCAGCGTCGGTGCCGCTGTGCAGCTTTGTGGACTCTTGCGAGATTTGCCTAACGACTTTTCTGCAGGGAAATCGAACTCTGTTACGGTATTCCAATGAGGATGCGGGGTGGGTTTCTTACCTGGTTTGATTGCGCAGCGCACGCATCAATGTTGATCTATTGCTCACCTTGGAAGCTATGCGGAGATTGTTAATGGAATGCGTAAAGATCACTAGGCTCGAGGCTATCTGCAGAATATCCATTTTGGACAAGGCCTGATCGTCGCCAACTTTCTGCAAAATTCAACAAGAAACTGCACTTGGGTATCCAATGAAAGCTGCTAGCCACTCACCAAATACAAGTCGTAGACACCGTTGGCCACACCCGTGCCGGATATGACAATAGATGACACATTGATGCCCTTGACGGCGAACTGAGCGGCACAATTCACTTCGGTGCCCGCTGCGGCCACCCTGGACAAAAGTCTGGTGGCTCCGGTGGCTCCCAGGCCAACCACACCGCCAGCAACGCCCAGCCATTGGCCCCGAGCTTCGCTATCCTTGATGGAAGTGGACTGGCCATGACGGACACGATCGTACAGGCGGTTGGCCGAGCGCAGGGTGCTATAGGCGGCCGTTGCAACGCCCACAGCAGTGGCGGCCAGAATGATGGGTCCACCTACGGGAACCGCCAAGGCGGCAGCCACAGGCACACTTGCCACAAGGCTACCAACAGTGGCCACCGTGTCGCCGACATTGAGGATTCTATAGCGCGAACCTGACGCTGGGGTGGGATGCACCATTAGTTGAACTCCGGCGTCCTCGTCATTGGTGAAGGTGTAAATGCCGCGACTTGGAGCCACCATCATGCCTTTGGGCAAGGTATTCCCGTAGACATACTTCTCCCAATTGCCATAGACGCGGCCGTGCTCGTCGATGAAGATCATGCAGCAGTCCTCACTGTTCTCGCCCTTCATGCACTTGCGAGTGCGGAAGACCGGATGGCAGCTAAAGCTGGTGGACCGCACTGCAAGCTCGGCATCCATTTCGGGCGTGACCAGCACGTAGATGATGGCCGAGAGCAGGGTGCGGTTCGTGAACTTCCGCTGAAGCCACACATTTCGGAACAGTTGCTCGCGCTGCTTGACCACCTTTCTGCCAGATCTTGCATCATTCTCCAATATCAGATTTTCGATCTTTTGTTTCAGCACTTCCGCCTGATCTGGGGCCAGTCTGTGGGAGGAGCAAAGCATGAGTAATTTAGATAATTGCATAATCTATGTGCGTACGTACGAGTCCCAAATGATTTCCGAGCGCAGGCCGCTGCTTAGCCCAAAGTCCCGTTGCACATCGTAGGCTGAACGCGACATTTGCTTCTCTTCTGATGCTGTGATGCTCATGGTACCTCAGGTCCGCAGCCAACATTAAAACGAGCAAATAAAACAACTATTAATTTACTAAAATGTGTCAAAACTATAGTATATAGAGCAAGACCATTTGTTGTTTGTTTGTAAATACAAGATTTGGGAAAGTCCAAGCTTTGAACTTGAAGCTGAACTTTGAATTGCGCCGCAAGGATGCGGGTAAGAGGTATGTACGGCCAATAAGGAAAACGTCACAAAATCCAAAGCTTTCAAGGATAAAACCCACCTCACCACATAACACACCATGGCGGATTCGCATTCAAGGTATATTTAGTCCTTCGGGGCCAGGGTGAGCAATGTACGAAGCCCTTAAAAAAAGCTTGGCTGTTTTCTGATAAACATACCTTGCCATGACCAGCAAGCTCGAATCATATCGATCACTCTAAACCTCATTTTTGCGTTTCAGGTCAGGAGCGCCAAATTCAAAATTCCATTAAGAATTCTATTTAAAGATTGCAAAGTTCTTTATTTCCTAAAAGTTAGTTATATAAAAACATTGCTAAGGCCACTATTAGTTTACAACGAATTAAACATTAAGAAAAACGTACATACAAGTATTGCTTTGAAATTGTGAGTCTTATCAGTTGGTTAGGCGCGGACGTGGACGCGGACCGCAGGTAGCTTAAACGTTAAGAATCTGGCACACCATATGGCCACTTGACAACAATTAGAATAGTTAGCTTTTTTTATACAAAACAAAAAGAAAAACAGCGAACATTTTGCAGACGTCTATGACCAGCCGCCTGTTAGTTTGTGGAAGAGTTCCTCATTCAGGGTTTGGTTATTGTCCTTGGAGCGCATCGACATGAAAATGTAACCGCCAATAAACTCATGGACAACCTTGCAGTCCGCCGAGTGGCAGGAGAAGACCACATTCTCGTCCTGGAACTGAATCATCATGCACTTGATGTTCCAGTTGACATTCCAGGCCTTCATGTTGTTGTAGCGCCAGGTCTTGATATGATCCCCAGAGCTCAGGTCCATGCGCATAATTCGATTCTGGGCCACGCCCAGCAGCTCCTCCTTCTTGTGGCCATCAAACTTGATGATGAATAGAGTGACGCCAAAGTCCGGCAGCGACTGCCAGGCCTGTATGTACTTCAGCTTGGACTCCAGCAAATTCAGCTCCCGCACATTGGCATGGGCCTCCAGTATACGCTGCACCGCCTTGCCGGACAGCTTGCGATTCATTTTGGGGCAGAGATAGTCCACCGGCTCGACGGAGCGCGGATCAATGTTGACATGCACGCCATGCACTGGACGCTGCATCTGTAGCAGCGAGAGTATGCTGTCGACCTCACTCTCGTATGAGCTGTCGGCCAAGGAACGGCCCTTGGCCGCCAGGCGGCAGGCAGCCATCCATTTGGCATACTGCTGCTCGTTCTCGCATCGCACCCACACCTCGCTGTTGGGACCGTTTCTTCCCTCCGGGGAGACCTCCAGCCGTATGGCGTACTTCCCCTGTGAAAGGTTGACGTCAGGTGTGACCTCGCATCCCTTCAAATTGATGCTGATGGCCGGGGCCTGGCGACGGGACTCCTCGGCACTCTTGTACAGATGCAAATGAAGATCCCGGTAGGTGAAGAAGTAACGCTTAAAGCCCCTCAGCGTGAAGCGCTGTGGCTTCAAATAACGCAAATAGTCCGATAGTTCCGGTATGCGAGTAATGTTGCCAGCATCGCCGCCGGCGTTCGGTCCCTCCAGCGTGATCTGCAGCTCCTTGAGCGCCGAGTCTATCTCATCGTCATCGTTCTCCTGGCTGGACGTCTCAATGCCCGAGTCCACGGCGCTCGGAGGCAGCGCATCCACATGATGGTTAACCTGAAACTGCAGGGCAGCGAACATCAGACTCTCCTCCTCGGTGCAGTCCAGCTCCTCATTCAAAATGCTCCACTTGGCCTGCTCATACAGCTGGTTGATGCGCACCTGATCGTATTTGGGATTCAGGTCAAAGAACGTGAAGTACTTGAAGCGCAGGCGCAGCGTGTCGTACTCGCGTATGCCCTGCTCCATGATGGACAGCGAGGAGTCCAGCCAGCCGACATTGAGGCGCGCCTTCTCCACCAGCGACTTGGGACGCAGTAATTGGGCTCGCACTTCGGCACAGGGCGTCGGTGGAGAGCTGGCCAAGTTCTCCTGGAAGTCCCCCAAGCTTGAGGAGGAAGAATCGTAGGTGGCATAGCCAATCTGGCTCTGCTTCCACGTTCCAGGCGATGGCGCTGGCGAGGCCATGGGCGAGCGTCGGCTGTGATTGTGCGGCGAGAGTGGGGCGCAGAAGAACATTCCCGGTGTAGAGGGCTTGTCCAGGCTGCCAGTGCTTCCTCCATCCCCATGGAAGGCAGCATTGATGGGCACAAACGAGTTGGTGTCCGCAGCAGGATGCAGATATGTGGTTCCGTCTGGCTCGGCGATGGGCACCCGCTTCTGATGCCCGACCTGCGCAAAGTTTTTCTTCAGATGCTCCGCCTCCAAAGGCTTGCAAAGCGACAGCTCCTCTGGGTAACGAATCTCAAGTTGCTTGCAGAGATTCACCACAGCAGCAAAGGTTTTCACGGAATAGTCCACGCGGCAGTCCAAATACCGCAGATCCGGCAGCTGCACCCGCAGAATCTTGTGCATTGGGGTGAAGTGGAGCAGGCTGTCCGCCTGGACGCCGCACTTATCCAGCGTGGCGCGTGTCCGGTTAAGCCAAATATTCCTGGCCGGCCACCACAGGGCATGGTCGGACCAGTCCTTGGGATTCTCGGGATCTACAAGCTGCAGCATTATGCCCCCGATGTGCTGATCCCCGCGCACGCGCATTGTGCGCTCCAGCGACAGATCCGTGATGAATATGCGCAGGTTCCATGAGTTTTCCCCGACATGGATCATTTTGCAAACGAATTTTCCGCACAATGACGTCAGATGGTCGCCCTAAATGCGCTTGTGCTCAATTTTTCTGTCTGTCTGCGTCCTTGTGGGGCCGACGCCTACGAGCAAGAGCCAATTTTCGATTCGGGGCTACAAGAAAGAGAATCACGACACAGATGTTCACTTAATTGGCATTTTTCGGGTGGTGATGCAATCTACGGGCACTAACTTCAATGCGGGCACGTTGTATTCAACGGCATATGTGCTGTAATACTTCCGGATGCGAGTAATTGATTGATTTCACTTGAATCTCGATTAAATTGGAGCAAATGAAAATGGAAAATTCAAAAAAGAAAGCGAACAGTGTGACTGACCCTCAGAAATATACCGAAATATACGCTTTTATTTTCCAAATGTACCGTAAATATACCAAAGAAAAAAGAACTCAGCCCACTTAAGCCCCCGCTATTTAAACTGGTGAGCAACTTGAGTTGAACCGCGGAAAATCAGTAGCATTTTGTATATTCTTCTTGTAGATCCATTCATCCCCTTAACTACAAAAATATATTACCACGATATCTTTCACCTGAAATCCGAAAAAAATGTTTAAAGTTTCATAATATTCGTGCGTAAATTGAAATACCCAATGGTCGACATTGGGTTAATTGGTCTCTGCCCATGGTCGGAAATCATATTCCTCGATTTTTAAATTCGATTTCATATTACTAGTCAGCTATGACTCGCAGCACTGGACATATAATTTTATCCAACTCATGAATCAATTTTTCACAAGATTGGCTAGTTTTCAGAACTCTTTTTTATTAGATTTTTCCATGATAAGGTTCAACGTCGAAATTTCCAGAGAAGATCCTCCAATTCGCTGAAACTGCCAACTCGTTTTTAATGGTGGCACTTATTTGGCGCGAAACTTAACGGAAAAAATGTTAAAATTTATGAAATTATTAAACAAGAAAATAAACAAAGTGTGTGCAATTTTAAATTGTTAATAAATGATTCTTAGAATGCTGTGATAAATGGATGCGATGCTCACTTTGCCCATCGATAGGCAACCACTGATTGCCTTGCCATGGCAACCCTTTCGACAGGACCCCCAGAGCAGGACCCGGCCATCCACCAAACAACAGAGCAGTCGACGAGACGATTCGACGCTCGAAGCAAACAATAAACAAACATTGAATTCGTAACCAGAGCAGCAGCCGTTCAGTTTTCTGAAACATTTTAACATTGCTTTGACTCGGCACCGGCTTTCCAGCTTCACACAAAATATATATAGTATAGCATTTTATATATTACAGCCAGCCGCAGTCATCTCCACAGAGTGCTGCACCGGCATTAAATGGTATCGCCGCGCAAGTCGGCATTTTCGGTTCACCCAGCACGTCGGCAGTCGGCAAACAAACTGATGGCGTGAGTAGACGACACACTACCCTCTTCCACTGCTTCTCATTCGTGGTGTGTTGCAGTTCCTCGGCGAAGAGCTGCGAAAGCCTGTTCTCGGCCAGCTCCCGGGAGTCGGCCAGCCTCATCTACCAGCGCAAGCCGAACCCACGTGTGGGCATGAAGAACTCTAGCAACACCAGCATGCGTCCAGTCAACAACAGTGAGATACACCAGCGTGTGATGTCCGCGCGGAATTTGCGGGTCAAGACGTTCCAGAATCAATTGGCCGATGCCCACACAGAGATTGCCAATCTGGCGCACGAGAATCGCATGCTGCGCACGCTTCACAAGAGGCAGACATCGGCCTTGAACAAATATGAGTCGAACAATGCGGAGCTGCCGCAGCTGCTGCACTCGCATGCGGAGGAGCTGCGCGTCTGGCAGACCAAGCATCGCAATCTGCAGGCCATCAACAAGGATCTCGAGCAGAAGCTCAAGCAGAAGGAGGCCCAAATCCTCACGCTGAGTGACCAGAACAAGCACTACAGCCAACTCAACAAAGACAGGTAGGAAGGGGTCCACTTGGATTCGGTATCGTTTCGCTTCGATCTCTCCCAATTGTCTGCGTCTTGCAGGAACCTCGATGAACGGCAAAAGCTGCAGGAGAAGGTGCTTTACTTGGAACAGCGCATAGAGGAAAAGGACAATGACATTAAGCTGATGGCGCGCAAGGTGCAGCTGGAGTCGAAGAACTTCCGCCAGCAGCTGCTCAATGAGCAGAAAAAGTGCAAGGAGATGATGTTGAAGCTGGAAAAGTCCAAGCTGGAGATCAGTGGCTACCGCAAGCTGGAGGAGTACACTGTGAGTCCAATGCTGATGCATTTCAATAGATCTTTGCCTCATGTGGTCGCCCGCACACAGCTCGGCACTGATAAGGTCAATCCCATGTCCTCCGGACGTCGCAGCAAATTGGGTGGAGTCGCCGGGGAGCCGGACAAGATTGACAAGCTGGAGAAATCGCTGGAAATGCTGGACATGGCCATTGAGAAGAATAACCACACCGAGTATCACGCCCTCACGGATGTGCTAGAGTCGGAATCGCTGTACGACTTTGAGAAGGATGACGAGATTGGCCCCAAGAGTGCGCCAGTGACGCCCAACAAGGAGCAGCACAGCAAGATTCCAGGTGCACGCGGCAGAGCTGGCGTTGGGTTGTCCAAGCTTACGCTGCCGCCAGCCACCAGCCCATCCAAGCTGGCCGCCACAACCAGCACTCGCTCCACCCTCAGCCATCTGGTGTCGGCCCAGAGAAAGTCTCCACTGACGGGCAATCCAACCAACAGTCGAATGCGAGCGGGAGCGGGCGCGGGAGTGGGAGTCAAGAATGGCAATATGGCAGCGGGCGGATCGGCCCTCAAGCGTCGTGAGCAGGCTGCCATCATTCCCAGGTTGTCGTCTGCCGAGGTACGGCAGCAGAAGGGCAAACAGTCGACATTGAAGTCCCTGGATTATGACTATGATGATGAATTTGAGCACGCTTTGGAGGGTAATGAGGATGATACGGATACCTATGCCATGATGTCCCAGATATGTGCCGTGGACGACGAGGATCCCGATCATGATGGCGAGGAGAATGCCAACGAGATTAGTCTGGTGCAGTACGGCTCGTACTTGGACCCAAAAGACACGCCCGACGCCATGCTGGACGATATGCTGGAAGATGATGAGTACGTCGAGGGCAAGACTTCACTGGGCAGCGATGAAGATGTGAGCATACACACCCATACCCTTCCTTTCAGTTAGTTCTCATCCAATTCCTCAGACAAGTGCTCGTGCAACGCGTGTCAAGGAGAGCATGTCCAGCTTACGCAAACAGATGTCGGACGACTGCAAGGACCGAGAGAGTTTCCTGAAGACGTTCTGCCGCCAGGCATCGGGCAACAATATGCGCGACGATGCACAGATGAAGAAGCGCAACAACATGGTCGCCAGTCGCAAGCATGCTCTCCTCGCTAGCCTCAAGGGTATCGATGATAACAAGAGCCAGGACTAGGAAAAATACACACTAGACATTCACGCACGCACACACAGTCCCTCCCCCGCAGTTGATTTAGTTTCCAGTTCGAGTTACGCCCCCTAAGCGGGTGTTGAGTTATATCTACCATATATATTTTTGTCAGAGTAAATTTTTGCATTGCTCCAGCCGCTGGTGCAGCTGCAGCAGCTGGCGCTGTGCAAAGCAGGCTAGGCTCCGGGGCCAATGACAACATCCACACGCACACCAGTTGCTGGAGCTGCTACAGTCGGACACGACGCTGTAAATTGTGAGCAAAATTCGTTTCAATCAGTCCACAGCCGAGTGGGCTATCTTTATATTTCTCGAAACAGTCCTATCTATTGTACATCTGTCTGGATCTCATTTCGTTGGCTTGCCGCGCACTTTGCTGATGGCCCTGGACACCTTTTTGCGCAGCTCCTTCTGGCGCTTCATCTTGGATGCCTCCTCGGACTTTTTCTTCTCGCGGAACTTCTTCATACGCTGCCTGGTCTCCAGGCGATCCCGATTCTTCTTGTCCTTGTAGTTTGTTGTGATCATCTTCATCATTTTGGCCACCTTCTGCTCGTACGGCGAGTTGATGACCGCCACCCGTTCCAGCGACTTTTTGGCATGTTCCGGCGCCATCTTGGGCTTGTCCTTGTAGGGCAGTGCGCGCTGCAGAGCCTTGGGTATGGTCAGGGGACGGAAGATCTTCTCCTTGCGTGTTATCTCCTTGTACATGCTGTCCGGCTGAGCCTCGTTTTGCAGGGCGCGCTCCCGCTTCAGTGTTCCCAGGGTCTTCATGCCCTGCCAGTGGCTCTTCTGCTCCGGCGGCAGCAGCAGTGACGTGACGGGCGCATAGAAGCGGGGCACCTCCACCCGGAACCAGGTGCGGCAAAAGACAATGTCGCTCAGCAGTATCTTGTCCTCGAAGGTGGCTCGGTAGGAGCCCTCGGGCGTGTGGTGGGCCTTCTTTATCTGTCCGCGAATGCCGGATACCGTCTTGATTTTGGCTCCCTCAAACTTGGCCACTTCCAGCGACGAGTTGAACATGTCCTTGACGAAGGCGGTCTTCTTGAAGATCTTGAACGGATGCCCCACCAGCTTGAGCTTCTTCATGATCTGCGAGGACTTGTCCAGCTCGGTGACACAGCCCGTGGCCGCAATCCGGAAGCCCAGGCGCTTCATCTCATCCTGATCCTGACGCACTGTCTGCAGGGCGAGAAAACCCGTATTTTGTGGCGTAATCGGACCCCAGAAGGTCATGCTGCAGGTGACATGATTGGGCGTGTACTTCAGATAGCGATGCCGGAAATTGTCCTCCACCTTGGCGTAAATGGCGACCGTCTGGAAGCGGCGCCAGCCCATCGATACGATTAGGGGATCTCCCGTCTTGAGGATCTTCTTGTACCAGCGATGCTTCTTGACCTTGCAGTTGACATAGCCGACGTTCTCCTCGGTCATGTTGAGGGCACCCACCAGCACCGGGTAGCTGGCATCGAAGTGCTCCACAAATTCAGCTGGAATCGTTTTGAAGCCCAGCCGGACATACATCCCGGGGCGATAGCCCTCGATTTGAATGCGAAACTCGTTGTCCAGATGTGCAAATTCACTCTTGTTGAGCTCGCTCTGTTTGTGGGCCTCCGCCTTGAGGTCCTCGTAGAAGGAGTGATCGCCGGTGATGCGGCCAGTCTCCTCTTCGCCGCCCTTCTCCCCTGTGGTGTCGTACTCTGCATCGAATTTCGCCTTTAGCTTCAGTTTCTTGGCCATCAGATCGGCCTTTGTCAGGTTCTCCTCCTCCACGCGGGTCATCTTTCGCTTGCCGCTGCTGGCAGATTCCTCTGGCTTGGCTTCCTCTTTGTCAGAGTCGCCTGCATCTTCTGGCTTGGGCTTGCCGCTGTGCTGTTCGCCAGTTTCCAGATCCTCAAAGTCGCCGTACACCTCGCTGTCGGCATCGCTCATGTCGTCCATCTTCAGAAGGTTCTCTGCATCCTCGGAGGCCTTCCATTTGCCCGTCACGAAGCAGTTCTTGATCAGCTGCTTGTTCTCCTCGCTCAGCCAATCGCGAGTGGCATCTGAAAGGTGCAAATAGGGGCCATGAAATTGGGTTCCAATTCTCTGTAGGGAGTAGATCTCTTACCACCCTGATACTCGAAGAAGCAGCGCTCTTCCTTGTCCCGTATGTCCTTGTCCTTTAGCTGTTCGCTTTGCTTCTTGGCGGCCACACGGAACAGGCCTCCCAGCTCTTCCTCGGAGTCGTTGCCATCCTCCTGTTCCTCTCTGCTCCTCTCACTCTGGTTGTAGACACCATAGACGAGGCGCATCAGATTCTTGGACTCCGAGTGACGCTGCAGGAAGGCATCGCGCGCCTTTTGTGCCAGATTCGTTTTCCAGCTCATGTTGCTGGCCAGAACGCGTGCCTCCTCATCGTCGTCCGACTCTGATTCAGAGCCAGCGGGGACAGCGCCCAGACTCTGGTACTCTTCGTCGCCAGAGGAGCCATCATCGTCGCTTTCTGCTGCTTGCCCATCTGAATCCTCATCCTGATCGCTGTTCTCCCTGCGCCAGTCATTGGAATTAAACTCTTCCTCCTCCTCCTCATCATCAGAAGCAGCTGCCTCCAGGCCGGAATCGTCACCCGCATCGTCTTCGTCTTCGCTGCTCTCCGTCGCCTCATCGTCACTGCGGAAATCCTTCGATTTTATGGGCGCACCATCGGAGAAGAGCCGGAACTCCTGCTGCTCCATCTGCTGGTCCATGGTGGCCTTCTTGTCGATCAGCCGGTTGACCAGCTCCTCCTGCTCGGTGGCCTCGGCTGTCTTCTCCTTGTGCGAGTGCGAATGCGAGCCCTGCAGCTCAATATAGACGGCGTCCTTGTCGTAGACAATTCCACCCACACCAGACATGGGTGCATAGAGCAGACGCTCCTTCTCCAGCAGACTGCGCTTCTTTTCGGTGCCCGGCAGTGGGCAGGGGTCGGGTATCACGCTCAGCTCATCAATGCGGGCATCCCCCAGGCCGGCAATGTGCACCATGTGCTCCTGCTTAAGCGGCACACCGCGCACATAGCCATAGAGCACCACCTCGCGATCGCATTTGGGATTGCGGCGCACCTGATCCGTGTTGGTGACATCCTCCATGCGGTCCACCAGCAGATAGCTGTGGGCGCCACGCCACTGCAGGGGTCGGAACTTCATAACGGATATGAAACGGCCCAGATTCTTGATCTCATTGCGCAAATACTCGCCGTGCAGCAGGCCAGAGAGATAGAAGAGCTTGGCCCCGTCATACACCTCCGTCCAGAAGCGATGCTTCAGTTCCTTCTTCCGCTTGCGCAGCTGCTTGGGATTCTTGATCATGTCCAGGTGGGTGAGCACGCCCATTATCTTGGGCATGCCGTGCACCTGGCAGATGTTTAGGAACTCGAAGATCTCCATTTCGAAGCCGTAGCTGGCATCGCAGAGCAGCAGCACCAGATCCGCGCACTTGGCCACATCGATCATCGAGTTGACGTCGTTGTTGCACTCCAGCAGGGTGATCCGACGCTTCTTCGAAGTCACAATGGTGATGGGACCCTTGATTTCGGTCACATTAGTGCGTGTGAAGGTCTTGATCAGGTCCTTGATCACCGTCGTTTTTCCCACCTTCGGTGGACCCACGACGGCAATCAAAACCGGCGGCGGCTCATCCGGCGTCTGGTCAACCACCGGTATGTGCTGCTTCTTGGCTGTTAGATCCTCCTTGCGTCGAAAGTTGCGCTCCGCACGCTGCGCCGAATTGATAGCAAACGCCTTTGGATTCCGCTGCCTGGCCGTCAGCTCGGGCTCCTTTTGATTTGAGTCCCGCTTGGCCTTCACCTTCTTCTTGTCCGCCTTCACGCCAGATTGGCGGGCGCGGTGCTGCTTGCGCTTGTCCTGGCCGGCGTCGTCGGCCATTGTTAAAGCGGGCGAAAACTAAAAAATTTAATTATTTGCTGTTTACGCGCTGCACGTGTTGTCAGAAATATACCTTTTGAGTTTTAAAATATACCGTAAATATACCGAAGAAAAAAGAGCTTAGCCCACTTAAGCCCCCGCTATTTAAACTGGTGAGCAACTCGAGTTGAACTGCGGAAACTCAGTAGCATTTTGTATATTCTTCTTGTAGATCCATTCATCCTCTTAACTACAACAATATATTCCAACGATATCTTTCACCTGAAATGCGAAAAAAATGTTTAAAGTTTCATAATATTCGTGCGTAAACTGAAATACCCACTGGTCGACAATGGGTTAATTGGTCTCTGCTCCTGGTCGGAAATCATATTCCTCGATTTTGAAATTCGATTTCATATTACTAGTCAGCTATTACTCTCAGTACTGGACATGTAATTTTATCCAATACATGAATAGATTTTTACAAGATTTGTTTATTCTTCAGAACTCTCTTTACTGTGTTGATTACATAGGAAGAGAATTGAGAGTTTGCGCCCCCAATTTGAATTTGAAAATAAAACAACTCAATTTCTTGTTTTCTCTTTTTTAACCACATTCAATGTAAATATGTATTTGTTGTTTATGGTATAGACATTCCGTCTGCTTGGATATAACGCTGTTTAGCTTCTAGTTTGCGACCGGCATATGATATATGTAGTATGCATGCGTTGGTTGCCGCTGCGGTCTGTTTTATGGGAGATTATAGTTATAACTTTGATTATTTGTAACCCTCCGCTTGCTCCTGCTCCTGCTATGGCTTGCTCTATGGTGTGGCATGTATGGGGCTTAAATAGAGAGGCTTTAACTAACTTAATTGCAAGGGATATTCATTAGTGTCTCGTGTAAATAATTTCAATGCCTTCAAACATTCTTTAGGTTTGGTTTTGTCGTGGATCTTAAAACTTAACGATAGGCCATAACAATTAAGATTTAACAATAGAGAACCAAAAAATGTTTGGTAATAGGTATATAATCGTCTTTGTTTGTTTTGTTTGTTGTTGTTTGTTTATAGTTTATAGGTAAATTGAGTGATTGTATTTGACTTGACTAGGATTTGGTTCCTTCCATCCAGCGATCATCTCTCTTTGGTTGCTGCTGCTGCTGCTGCTGCTGCTCTCCCATGGTTAATATATATATTTATGGAGCTAATGCTGTTGCACGCTGGGTTCTCCGTTCCTCCGTTCCTGCCCATGGGCGTGCTGGACAAATGTCAATGTTGCATGATTTTGCTGCGATTACGAATTTCGATTCCAATTCCTAGTCCGGATTGGAAAGTAGAGTGTTTCTCTGCTTAGTTGAGGACTCCATTTGGGTTGCCTCTTTTTAATAAAGTACATTTATGCAACATGCAGTTGTATATGTGGATATATCATATCTGTATCTGTGTATATATCTATATATTGTTCAATATTTTATGCACGCACCCCCGTTACCCAAAAATTCCAATTTACATACAAAATGCTAACCATACCGCACATACCATGAGTACTCTACTCTCTACGCCCCCACCCACCCGTACTATCCGCTACCTTCCCGCTAGGGTCTTAAAAAATTGGTGCCAACATACATATGTTATCCTGTCTGTAGGTGTATCTGTGGGTCGTGTTTTACTCTGTGGTGTGTGTGTGTATCTGTGTCTTCTGTGTGCGTATCTTTTTGTGTGTGTGTTTTATTAAATGCAGAAGTTCGACTTTTGCCCAGCTCCTGCCATACCCATCGACCTTTTTCCCATTTTCCCTTTGATCTGTCTGCTGGTTTAGTGTTTTTTGTTTTTCCCCCCGCTGGCCCTCTCTGGCATGGGTTTTTCCTTCTCTTTCTGGCATTCTTTTGTGCACTGGATCGGGACGATGTGGCCAGGAAAAATTACATGTTCCTGCACTGGGCACAGACGGAGCGCGCCTTTGTATTGTCACGCACAAAATCATGCACATTGAATTTTCCATCATCGCCGTGGTCGTATCCGCGACTCTTAAGCTGCCTGCAGGCGACAACAGATGTGAGTGGGTGGAAATCAGTATAATAAATGAAAGAAATTCCCGGAAGAAACTTATGGCCAAAGAGACCAAGGGGAAGAAGACTTACCTAGCCACCGCTGTAAAGGCCAGCTCCACATTGAGTCCCGTCTTGGCTGATGTCTCCATGAATGGTACATTGTGCTCCCTGCCCAGGCGCTCGCCATCCTCCCTCTTCACCTGTCGCTCACTGCCACTGCAATCGGCCTTGTTGCCTTGAAAAACAAAAGTAAATTTGATTCGAAACTCATAAGTGGATTAAGGCGTTACAGCTGGGGAAAAGCTTTCAGCTTTTAGCTGCAGCATCCGTGGCATGGCAGGCTCACCTATTAAAACGATGACCACGTCCTCCTGGGCATACTCCCGTATTTCACCGAGCCAGGCGCGTATGTTGTCGTAGGTGGTCTTGTTGGTCACATCGTACAGCAGCAGCAGAGCTTCGGTTTGGGGTTTGGTTTGGTTTCGGTGTCCATGTCGATGTCCGTGTTGATTGCCGGTTCGCATGCAGATTTCAGACAAATTCAATTAGCATCAAAGGCAAGGGATAATTGCAAAAGGATATAGTTGGGCTTTTGGGCTCCCTCACCGTGCGCATCCCGGTAGTAGGCGTGTGTAACGCTGCGGAAACGCTCCTGTCCGGCCGTGTCCCAGATCTGTAGCTTCACGCGTGTGCCATCGACAACGACCACTTTGTTCTGGATTGTGCAACACGATTTTGTAAATGCAATTAATTATTGTTTTAAATGCACACCAAGTATCGACCGAGAATATCCAATTGTTATGTAAAATGCAATTAATTCACGAAAAGGTTCATGCATAACAACCGTGCCCAGAATTATTACACAGGAGAGAGAGAGAATCGAAACACGTTGCGTATGCTTAATGCATTTCGCATACGCAGCGTGTTCCATTTATGAAGACCCAAAAAAAACACAAACATGCAGGCGAAGGGGAGGCATGGGAATGGTATACATATTCATAAGTAAGTAAGGGGCAGACGCAGCAATTTCCATGATGAAAGCAGAGCCACTGCCACTCCCGTAATGAGTGGCAGACATTCGGCCATTGCCATTGCCATTACCAATGCCACTCCCCCTGCCTACTAACTACTCAGACAGTCAGTCAATAGCATAAAAGATACACAGTTACACAGATGAACATGGAACATGGAACATGGCTGGCTACTACACGAAAAAGGTACGAGCATAAAGATAAATGGATGGATGTTTATTGCCGAATGTGTGTGAGGGTTGCCTTGATTTGATTTCAATTTCTCCTTTCGTAGACAGTAAGAAGACTAAAAGATAAACCAAAAATGATTCTGGCCGAGTAAACAAAATGTCAATGCACTCGCAGAATTCGGTTGGGTTTTGTTGGTGATGGGATAATATAGACACAGGAAATATTTGGGGAAAAATCAAATGAGAAATGAAAACAACAATTCAAATAACACACATTATCCACACATATTCCTATTCGTATTCGTATACAAAATTCATTTACTTTATATTTTTTATGCTGTACTTGGAACCAATTTACAAGTTGGCCAAGAATCAGCCGAGCTGAAAAATCAACATGAACGAACAACTCCCCAGCGAATCTCATTTTAAGTTCAGGTTCAGGTCATTCCCCAATGCCTACTCAACCTTCTGTAAAAGTTAGACAGTGCCCCCGGATCGACATATATTTAATATAGAGAAAACATGGAAACAATTTAAAGTCAAGGAAACGCCAGGACCCTAGTTCGGACCCCCCCAGCATCAGGCAGGCACTTGAAAAATTTCATGGCAGTATAAGTAAGAGACAGAGACAGAGAGAGGGGATAGCTTGAGAAAGTGAAGATGATAGAGATAGAGAAATTGTTGAAGGCAATTCCCGCTTGTAATTTAAGAAATTTATGAGCAATGAAACAGAGTCAGAGAGAGAGAGAGAGAGAGAGTGAGCCTCGGGGGCAGCTCAAGCTCTAAGCCTCTAAATGTTGCACCGCACAAAAACCACACAATAATAAGCATAATAAAATTACAACAACTTAAACGAGCACACAGATAAAGATACATTTAGAGAGCTGCACACAGATGCAAAGATACATTTAGAGAACTGCTACAGGTACACACGGACACAGACACACACAGGGCAGACCGAAGGAGAGGAAAAACATCAACAAGTCCTTTTCAAGTTCACATGCTTTTTAATAAATAGTCCCCCAAGGATCTTTAGCAACAGGACCCCCCGGCCTGCAACACACACACACACAGAAAGCAGACAACAAGCAGAGGGTTACTGGGAATACTGGGATTGGGACTGGAATGGGGATGGGGATGGGGATGAGGATTCTGTGGTACTGAAAGATAAGGTTTGAACAAGAACTGAACGTAAAGAGGACAACCGCAGGCAGTACTACGAAATCAGTAAAACCGCAACTCATAGAGGAGGTCACACAGACAGAGAGAGAGCAACAGAGAGTGGCGGAGGGTAAATGTACACAGAGTGAGTGAGGGGTAAGCAGGTGAAAATCGCATTGAAAGCCTTGACAACTGTTGACAGGAGACACACAGACACAGACACAAACAGAAAGAGGAACACAGAGAAAGAGCCAGGAGAAAGACATAAGAGTAGGATGATGAATGGATGGATGGATAGATAGATAGATGGATGTTTAACACAGAGTAACACAGTAGGACAGTGAGACAGAGAGACAGAAAGAGAGAGAGAGACAACACTTAGAATGAACAACAATTACAACAACGAGAACGAGAACAAGAACGAGAAAAAGAACATCTAAAGACTTTTTGGGTATAAAGCGCCTCTTACCCTAAAATCAATGCCAACGGTGCTCAGGAAATAGCTGGGCACATAGCGACCATCGCGGAATCGTATCAACAGCGATGTCTTGCCCACTCCCGAATCGCCCAGCATAATGACCTACGCGTATGTAGGCCGTGCCGCATTCGACAACCAAAGAACCAAAGAGCATGATATGATATGTGTCAGAGGTAGCAGTAGCATTTAAATGATTGTTTATGTACATGGGAATGATCTTATGAATGCTTTTTTCTGTGGTTTTCATTTGCTTTACTTATGCTAAATATTGTATGCGATTAGCTGCCTGCTTATGAGTACATAAGAACATACGGAATGGGGGGCCTAGCCTACGCTCCCCCCAACCAACGGCACAACCAAAATCCTCTTCTTGTTGACTTTAACGTTTTGGGGCAAAGTGAATGTCTGAATGTTAGCTTAGTTATCTAAACATTGCAATTGCTGGAATTTGCCTGGGAAAAATAATATTTGCCACCAGCGGCTGGCTGTTGCTATGCCTTTGCTTGAAAACGAAACTATCCACAGAGAATTTTCTGGAATAGCTGGGAAATTAAATGCTGATTTCTATGTAATTTCTAGCTCTCCTTTAGCACAATTTAAATGAGCTTAGAGCTGCCCTTGGAGATATTACATGCTCCCCACTCTCTAACGAGCATTTGCGCAAATAAATGAAATTTTTTATGCAGCTTTCTCTTATTATGTTATACATATATTTATGGTATGTAGGGTATATATTTTTTATTCCCGTGACATTGCGTGGCAGCTGTGTGACAGGAAGTTGCCGCGAGGAATTCTATCATAATTCTCTTGAATCACTCTAATCAACAGCAGTGGCAGATGAAACTTTCTCTCAGCAACTCAGCGGACTGGCCTGTTTGCTTTAACAACTTTTCGTTTTCTGCGTTTAATTTCCTTTGTCACTTGGCACTTTATTGAGTTTTATGACTTTCTTTTGCTGCCTGCTTATGTAAATCACATTGTAAATCAGGGCCCAAAAGCCGATCAGAGCCAGAACGCATATAAAAGCCAGCCCCTCGTAAAAGAGCCGACAGTCAGACAGCCAGCAAAGGGGCTGCTGCTGCCGCTGCTGCTGATGCTGTTGCTGTCAAATAAAAAGGTATAATACATAAATCAAATTGTGGCTGGGGCTCCTTGAACTCGGCCTTTGTTGTCGCCGTTTTTTGTGCATGCAAATTGGCATTTGTCGCATTGAATCGAAAGAAAAGAAAGGATTCTGGGATGCAGAATTCCATTTGGCTTTTCACCACAATTTTGATGGATAAATGACGTTTGGCTGATTCCCCAATTTGGGTTTGGAGTTTTGCATCTCCCTTACGCCGCCCTTATTCACCTTGCCCATGATGTCGAAGTCCTCGTCATCATCCGGTCCATTGCCGGATGAAATCATGCGTATGAGTGCCCGTCCGGCGTTCTTGCAGAGCGTGGCACTGGCTCCCTCGGTGCCAGGTCCTGGAGCTGGTGGCGCTACAGTGGCTGGTGGCGCTCTACGTGCAGCAGCAGCAGCATTGCCATTGCCACCAGCATTTACTCCGCCACCACCGCCGCCAGTGTCCAGAAGCGGCTGCTGCTCGGGGGCCGAGGTCAATCGAACGCTGCTCAGACGAGCCATGAAACCATTGCCACTGGAGAGATGTGGCGACTGCTGGGCCTGGAACAGGGACGATGCGGTCATAAACTCGGGCAGCAGCGGCTGCTGGGAGATCGACTGCTGTCGCTGGTGGACAATCACGCTGGGCCGCCGCTTCGGGTAGCCATCGTCATCGGAGTCGTCCGAGTTGATTCCATTGATCTTGTCCAGCGTCTTGGGGGGCAGTTGGCCCGGTGTGATGTGCTGCCAGGTGGGCTTCACCAGCGATTCGCGTCGTGTGGGCGAGGCATTGGCCAGGGGCGAGGCCGAGGGCTGCCGACATCGAGAGCTTCCTGCCGCCCGATGGTGAGGGGCTGGCAATGGAATCGCTGCGGTAACGGGTCTGCTGACGACGCATCTTTGAAACCTTTCTGGGTAGCAGCGGAAGTCCTTCCTTGTCGATTGAGTGGCTTGATTCTATATTTAACACACGCACAGAAATCAATAATCTGGGTTCAACTTTCCGAGATGCGGATACATCTTCATTATTGAGAGCAGATGGGGGGGCAAAACGAAAACAACCCCCAAGAGGGAATCCCCCAAAGAACCCTTCGAGTTTGTTTAGGTCTCAACACACACACAGAGCACGCAATTCTCTATATATTACATAGTAAATATGTACAATATTTTTGTATCTTTTGAAGGATCCAACAAAGTCATTAAAACTCATTAAAAACCATAAACAAGCAAAGAGCAAACTTTCATTATCCTCCGCGCAGAAATAATAATTTCAAAAAATAAATTAACATTCAAATTCACGTCCTACTTTACACTCCCCCCCCCACACAGACCCAACCGGAATAAAACAATGAACGAACAGGTGCAAATTGAATGTAATTTGTTTGTGCCCCACCCGTCTCTGTGGCACCTCAGACGCACACACAAAATGAAACGAAAACCGAAACCCAGAAATGCTTCAGGGCACCACACAACTCAACTGTCGTTGACAACAAGTCGGCAAGGGTGTATGGGTGTAGGTGTAGGCAGTGGCAGTGGCAGTGGTCAAAGGTGCGGGTGGCTGTTGTGGTTTTTGTCGCTAAATCAACAGTTGGCAAGCAAAACCGCTACCCAACAACCAGGCGGGGAAACCACAGATGACTATGAAGGCGAAACAGTTCGCAACAGAATGGACCAGGAACGCATCGAAGCGTAGCCGTGGCCAACTAAATTTTCAACTAATTATGCGTTGTGGCAGCCACAAAGGGGCGGTGGCTGTGGCCGGGCCCAGAGGGGTGGGCCTTGAGCGTGGGAGTACAGTGCTGCCTTGTGATTAACTGCCGCTCATTAACACCCGAGAAATGGTCTGTCAATAAACTGATTTTATGTTCGCTCATTTCTCATAGCATACTGTTTGGGGCAGCGAAATTTTTACAAAATTCTATGAAATTTTATTAAATAAATTTTGGGGAAAATATTAAATCAAATTACACTGCACCCTCTGCACCCATCAAAAATTCATTTGAAAACATTAAGCAGAAATATAATTTCGCAAGGGTAAAGTTCACAGAACTTTTATTTGCTTTGACATTTCGGTGTGCTGAGGCAGCAGTAGCAGTAGCGGCGGCAGCTGCAAAACAAATTCCAATCCCAACTTTAATTTAATTTGCTGCCAAACAAATGTTCCAAATGCCAATACATATACTATATGTGTGTGTATATCAATTGAAAACCCCTTTTGAAAATCCTCAGACGGTTATTCCGTGCGAAATTGCTGGACCCATTGTGCACGGCTGTCTGCGTCCTGTCGCTTTACCTGGGATTCAGAAGGCCGCCTGTCGAGCCGGGGGCTTGCTTTTATCCCACTTTGGCAGCTCCTTAAAATGTTTTTTATGGCGCTGGGTCGGTGGTTGAGGGGGTGCAGTGTAGTGGATGGATATCTTTTCGCCATGGGGTCCTTAAATGCAGGTCAACGGCAGCGTCGAACACGTGCGAAAACTTAACTACTTTCTGGAGGCGCATAAAGGCGCGTTCATCGTCGTCCATCCTCCAGGAGTGGATGGAAGTGAAGTGCCCAAGATGGAATGACAACGAAATCGGATAGCGCTCGAGTGCGACTCCCCCGTGTGTAGGGAACGAACCAACCATTTATTAAAGCAGAAAAAGTATACATTTACCAATTAGGGTACACAGCAAACTCGCAATTCCTGGAAACACACAACAACTCACATTCGAGCATCTTAAATTAGATCCGAAATTCCAAATAAATTGAGTGACTGCACAATGTCCTGCGAGTATATACTGCCCTTGTCCGCAGTTCCAGCTGCCTTCTCCTTTCATACTTTTTTCCTCGTTGTTGTTTTTATGCAAATATGGCAAATGATATTTGAAAAGTTTACCCTTTTTCGTCTGGGTAGTAGGTGTCGATCCATGAAATAACCTCTCGGGCAACCGAACGAACCATCTAGCAATTTACTTTAATCAACTTAAACGCAATGTTGATAACAAAAGTTTTTAATTGGGTTGTCGCTGTTCTGCTGCTCTTCGACTCCGCCGCCGCCGCCGCCGCTTCCTATCTCCTGACCTGCTGTTGACAACAGCCAAAAAAAAATATTAAAAAAACGGAAATGAAAAAAAAGGAAAAGTAAAATTTCGTTTCTGTGAGTACACGAAATTTCTGTTCAAAGCTAAAAGTTAAAAGAATTTGTTCTCTTTTCCCTTTCATAAATTGAGTGCGCAGGAGACAGTGGAGAAAGTGCGAGGGAGAGTGAAGAGTGGAGCGAAGAATGGCGAAAAATCGTAAACTGTTTGGGGCATTCGTCGTGCAATTATACAAAGCGAAAGCGAGCACATAAGTGACAAAGACCCAAGGACGGTTCATTGCACAGACAGCAAGCGATGGGCGGTAGGCGTCACACGGCCCACGGCCCACTGGCCACGCAGGGCACAATACTCATGTAGGCGTATATCCTGCACACCCACACACAATCAGGGACACGCTCAATCACGCAGCTTAACGCGGCACCGAAGGAGCAAGCCGCAGCAAGAGCAGCCGTAGACAGGAATGCCAGACAATAGTTTCCTGATTGCATGAGCCGCTTTAAGGAAATGAAAAGCGTGAAGGCAGGACTCGACAGGACAGGACAGGACAGTCCTCCATCCCACATACGCACACAGATTTTGAAGGGGAAACAACGACAAGTTGATGCGGGCGTAAAGCCAATCGACAGGACAAAAGCAAAACGTTTTCGCGTAAAACATTTTCAAGATCTTTCAAGTCCGTAGCATAATCCTCTTACAGCCGCATGACCATATTTCACTCCCATTGCATCTTGTGGTAGAGAGAGAGAGAGAGAGAGAAAGGTGGAAATCTCCCCCAGAGATTTGGGCTAGTAATCGGCTTAAAAGGCGATTCAAGTGACTGCCCCCACGTCCTCGTCCACAGAGTGAATCCCTGTGGAAATTTCGAAACGACAAGAAACATGGACAGAGGACACCTGTGGAAATGGTTTGCTTTTAATTGCGAAATCGGTGCACACCATTGGAAGCCCCACACAGCCTCCATACTCCATACTACCCCATGCCCCATGGGAGAAGCCTTGAACTGAAGCCACAAGCTGCTTAAAAAGTTTCCTCAAATTGCAGCCAGACAAACAGATAGTTGGGTGGCGGGACAGGAGTGACCTTCGGACTGTTGGCATTGATGCGCATTTATGGCCCGTTCGCATAATTAGTGCGCATTTAAAAGAAAGAACAATGGATTCGGAATCGAACTCGTACTCGGTCTCGGACTGAACATCCCAGCCAGTCGGTCCATGAATCAAACGTGAAGCCAAACTCGATTATAATCCAATGCGTAGCTGCAATTTCTATTTGATTGCAGACAAAAGAGAGAGTGAGGGAGCTGGGGATCCGATCAACTGTATGTACGTACGAACAAAGATTGATTAGTTTCTGTGATGAGCAGAGTTACGTAGGAGGGGCTATAATTGATAGTGGGATGTGGTGAGAATACATATGTGCACAAAATTTAATTACAAATATTCCCAATTCGCGTATAATTACTGGAACTTCCACTTTGGCCATGTCATCCATCACACATCATTAGAGATTCCCTTTGATCTCTCGAACATCAAACAGATTAACTAATTAGATGCCAAAACCAACAATTATTTTCCCATTAATTTTTTAAAATTATTTATATAAAAAAGAGATTTGTGTTTTTTTGTTTAACATCATAAATGTTTGTCTATCATAAATGGTTTTCATTTAATTTATTTTTAAACACGCGCAGGACCTTGTACCCCCCCAAACACCACACAACACTCTCGCAGAGACACACACACCACAGGGACGGCGGGGAAGTAAGCGCCAAAAATAACTGGGAATTTTGTTTGTGGCGCGGAACAATGAAATGCAAATGTGCAATGTTTTGGCTCCCCCAGCCTTATGCCAATTGGTTGTTGAGACAACCAAAATGTCTACTTTTTTCACTTTTACTTTACTTAAAGTTGTTTTCCTCCTTTAGCTAAATGTATTTTTGGCTGAAGCGTAGCAGCTGAAGCTGAATGGAGAGAAAGGAAGAGAGCTTGGGATTGCGCGCCCGTGGATGACTATCGAAGCGTCCGTTCGCAGCAGAGCTTCAAGCTAGACTGAATGGAGCCCGACGAGCCAAAAAAAAGGAGCCCAAAGCTGGGTAGGTAGCCCGCAACCAAAGTGTGTGAAACGAAGGTGATGCGAAGCCCAGCGAGCGCTCTCTGGAAGGTGGGTTATTGGTTTTCCGAAGCACATGCAGAGCAGAGCAGAGCGAGTGAGTGAGAGCGTGGCCATGGCAACGTTTCACCTCATTTCAATACCCACCTTGACCGAGACCTTCGCCCGCTTCGGCTGACTTCGGGCTTGGCTTTGGCTTTGGCTTTGAAGCAGCTGCCAGCAGTAGCCCTGGCCTAGAAACGTGATGCGAGCGGGGGTCGGAGTGGGCGTGGAGCGCCCTGCAATGAAAGTGAGCTGCAACCTCAAAAGGATGGAGAGAGAGCCGAGCCGAGCCAGGGCAAATGGAACGGTTGCACTTGAACTTCATTGGCGGCCATTGTGGCAGGTGGCTGGCTGCTGGCTGCTGTTCGTGTTACGTGCTCGTGCGTGTCGCTGTCGTCTGTGTGTTTGTTCTGCGCGTCTGTGTTTGGAGTGAAAGTGAAAGGCAGCAACAGGTTCTTTGTGTGTGTGCGTGGGGGTGAACGGGTGCCAGCTGCACCCACATTTTAAGCAGAAGGGCAATCAACGTGTCAACAACATGGAAGGGGCTGCCTGGGAGTTTATAAAAATATTTACATGCCTTTGGAATAAAACAAAAAATCAATTTGAGGGATTTACGCACGAGTAAGAGTACTGTACTCCTGAACGTGGTGGGCATGCCTAAAAATAGAAAATCCCCGGCGATTACAAAAGACAATATGTTGCCTATTTAGCCGCGAAATGCTCGCATCCTATTTGTACACTGCCCGAAAGGTCAGAGCAGGTATACGCTTCGCTCAAGTGTTGGGCATTGTATTTTCTCTCAGTGTGAATGGTGGGTGGAGCGGGGATTCTTTGGGGTGTAACGGCTCTGGGCAGCTGTTGTCCAATTACACACACACACAGCAAGCAAACACAGACAAAGACAGAGACAGACACTGAGAGGACTACTACGTTGGGAACAAAAGCGAGCCGAACGGAACCCATTCGAATGTGCGTCAATAAGTACATGGGGCTGGGTAGGGGTGGGGCAGGGTAGGTTCGACTCGGGTTTTGGGGTCAGGTTTTTGGTTATGGTTTACGGGTGGATGGGTGGTTGCTTCATGCAGCAGGCAGCGCTACGGAGTTGCCTTAAATTTAAGGCTAAGCGCAGCACTCTTGCTGTGCTCGATTTCCACTCACCGTCAGAGCAATCCCCACCGTCGCCGAGAAGGAGCCCAGCCGAAATTCGCCCGTATTGTATTTGACCAGGAAGGATGTCTTGCCCACGCCAGAGTCCCCCAGCAGTATCGTCTTGTGATTGACCGTGTCGTCGAAGGGTTGCAAATTGGCCGTCGGCTGTGCCTGATGCATGTCCACCTCATCGTAACGATATGAACGCCAGCCATCGTCGTAATCGTCGTAGTCATCTCCAGTGCCGTAGGCGTACATCTGGAGAGCTTCTCGTGAGGGTCGGTAGCCCGGATATCCTGTGGCCGACCGCTGCACGGGCGCCATTATGGCGTCGTCATGGAAGTGATGGCTGCTGCCCGTCAGGCTCTGCTGGCTTTGATGATGATGCGGATACTGGTGATGGTGATAATGATGATGCTGTTGCTGCTGCTGTTGCTGCTGTGTCGTTGTTGTTGCGGATGCGGAAGCTGCCACCGTGGCTGATATTGATACGGGTGCGGCGGGGGGATTGTAACAGCCATCTCCAAAGGGCCGGCGACGCAGCTCCTCGATGCGGGCCTGTGTGGTCTCTGCATCCTCGAAGACGTCGTCGCTCATGCTGCTGGCATCGTCGTGGTGGTGCGTTGTTGTTCCCGTTCCAGTACCTGGGCCAGTTCCCGTTATCCCCGTTGCTGCTGTTGCGGCCATTTCGGACTGGGGGCTTGTGTCTTGGGACGAGCTTTTATCCTGCGCTTTCCTCGATGTCCTTATGGTTTTAACATTTGAATTCTGTTTTTGAGCTTTTTTACATTCCGTTGTGCTTTTCCTCTCTCGCTCGCTGTGCTCTCTCTTTCGCGTGTACTCCCGCTCTTTATGACTTTGACATTTGCCTATCCGGCTGTTTGTGTGGCACGTTTTCTGAATGAAATTTTTGGTTCTCGGGCTTTTAGAGCACGGTGAAGGGAGAAGGGGGGCGTTGCTATTATTATTTTCTATTTGCAAATAAGCTTAATATTTTCGCTATCCTTATCAGTAGTGTGTCCAGATTCCCTAATCGTTATTCGTTAGTTATAGTTATATTCGTTCTATACAATTGAACTGCATAAGTATTGGTTTTTCCTTGCGGTTTGGTTTGGTTTGGTGTTTCGTTTAAAGCCACTAATTAGTAGTATCTATGTATGTATATAAATGGTAACTAGCTAAACATATTGACTATCATTTATAGGTTATGCGCTAATTGGTGCTTGGTTTTCACTATTCATTTAGGTTTTATCATTAATAATTATTTGCAATGTCTTGCTTGGTGTTTTTTTATTTGGTTAAAGCTTTTAGGTTTGGTTTTACTAGTTTAATTTATTTCATTTAATTGGTTAATTGGTTTTCTCTCCTCTCTGCGAAAATATTGCGTTTGATTCGTGACTTTGGTGTTGTTCTTGTTATTGGTGTTGGTATTTCACTATCACAGCATAAATAAAATAATGTCATCGTCGTTGCCGTTGCCGTTTGCCGTCCATGTCGCGCTCTTGCCCCCGCCACGCGAACCCGAACCCCAAAAACCCCAACACAATAGTAAAAGAATATCTGCAGTCTCCAGTTACAGTTCCTTATTTCGACTGCTGTCCTGAGCTTTTGCTTTCATTCTCTCTGTCTCTCTCTCTTGTCGGCTCTCTTTATTGCTTTGACATTTGAAAATAGAACGTTCTGAACCGAACTGGTTCTTTGTTAATTTCAGTTCCATGGTGGCGGCAAATTCTGTTGGGGCACACTTAAATTTAATGCTTTGGACGATTTTGCTAAAAAATTATTTGATAGATAATCCAATAAAAATGAGTCCTTAAAGTTAGCCAAATCGAGGTTTATGACACAAATATAGCGTAATTAAATGGGCTACGTTCGTTTTGTACTTACGGCATATTTTGAAAATGAGTAGGTATGTTCTGGTATATTTCTGTGGGTCAGGCGGTATATTTTATTGATAAATCTTTCAAACGATTGATAATTGAGTAACCGATAGTTTTGAATGTTGTGAAAACACAAACGATACTATCGTTACAGTATCGGGCTCCAATAATTATTAAAAAACCATTGAAACCTGTTAGGAACTTGTCCATTGTAAAAATTAGATGCCACCTGTCGATTTGTTTGCAAGAGTGTCTTCCTATTTTATAGCAGCCAATCCAAAAAAATTAAAAGCGCAACGACTGTGTCTCGATACTATCATATCGCAAAACCTTCGATAGTAGAGACTAGCAGCAAAATATCGATACTATCGATAGTGCCCTCTTTGGTTTGACACCTCTATTCGGAGCAGAAAATAAAAAAAAAACATTTTTTGAATAAAACGCATGTAAAAGTCAAACAATTTCCAGTAGCAGCACACGTGAAACGATCATCAAAGTGTAAACTAAGGAAAAATGACTGGCCGCGGAAAGGGAGCCAAGGGAAAAGTGGTGCGCGAAAATGTCCAGGATGATATGGACGATTTTCTCGTCTACGCTGCCGAGAAAATTATCCAAAAACGCACTAAAAAGGTGAGAGCGTGTAAACAAATAGCAATCAATGGGCAAGTAAATCCAGATGCAGGACGCAATATGCGCAGCACACAAATTACAAGGTCACATGTCCTTCGGATATTTGAGGCAGAGGACATCACATCTGCTGCAGCAACCACCATTTGCGCGTTGCATGTGTTTGTGCGTGAGTGTGTGCGAACTGTGTTAGTGTGGGGCATGTGGCTCGTGTTGTTGTTGTTGCGCTTCATTGATGGAAAATCAATTAGTTGTCTTAAGACACTGCAGCTGAAAATGAAATTAGGATAACATCCCTCCATTTCCCATTTCCATTATTGTAGGGCAATGTCGAGTACCGTGTGAAATGGAAGGGCTGGAATCAACGATACAATACCTGGGAGCCGGAGGTGAACATTCTAGACCGTCGTCTCATCGACATATACGAGCAGAGCAACAAATCGTCTGGAACGCCATCGAAGCGCGGCCTCAAGAAGAAGGAAAAGGAGCCCGATCCGGAGCCAGAGTCCGAGGAGGATGAGTACACATTCACCGGTGATGATGGGGACACACCCCAGGCCACCACCTCGAGTGCTATCCACGATTCTGACAAGAAGGACAAGGAGAAGAAGCACCATCACCACCATCATCACCATCACATCAAGTCCGAACGTAGCAGTAGTCGACGGTCCGAGTCGCCGCTGACACACCACCACCACCATCATCATGAGTCCAAGCGCCAGCGCATGGATCATAGTTCCTCCTCGAACAGCAGTTCCACACACAACTCGTTCGTGCCCGAGGCAGACACTAATTCATCCAGCTCGGAGGATCAGCCCCTGATCGGAACCAAGCGCAAGGCAGAGGTGCTCAAGGAATCTGGCAAAATAGGCGTAACCATCAAGACCTCTCCGGATGGACCCTACACCAAAACCTCAGCCTCAAACCCATTCACACGACCAGCAGGCACAGAAAACGACGTCCGATTCATCTGCTTCTCTGAAGTCCGAACTCCAGAGCACACCCCTGGGCACTGAGGTGTCATCGACGCCAGCCGAATCGGGCGCAGAGGAAGAGGAAGTGGAGGAATCTGGCGCGCAGCCGGATAACAACAATATACCAAAACTGGGCAACTCGCTGGCCCTATCACAAAAGCAGCCCTTGACTCCATTGTCGCCAAGGGCTTTACCTCCGCGCTTCTGGCTACCAGCCAAGTGCAACATATCCAATCGGGTGGTCATCACCGATGTCACAGTCAACCTGGAGACGGTCACCATACGCGAGTGCAAAACGGAACGTGGATTCTTTCGGGAGCGCGATATGAAGGGGGACTCTTCGCCCGTGGCTTGAGGTCCACCCAAACATAAGAAGAAGAGGAACAAACAATTGTAAATAGGGGAAACCACAAACAAAAATCCATACTAGATGTTGCTAAGCATTTTATTTAAAAAATTAATTTATTTATTGTATTTATTTATAGCGTAGACGTTAGTTTGTTATTTTATTACAATGTTTACAGTGCAGAGTGCAATTTGAGCAGTGGCCATACCCCACTCTTGCGACTGCTTGAGTTGCTATTGCGACAGATTTTACATCCTCATCATAGATTGTCATATATATATACATACATATATATATTTATTTACCACATATTGTATATTTTTCTATAACAATTTGAATCTGATCGAAATGACACTCATATGCAACAGAAACCGAACTCCATGCGACACCGAAGCAATTGTTAATTACGCTTGATATAAATGTATACACACATACAAAAGAGCATGTATTCATATATACATACATATATATATTCGAGTATGCCACAGTAGTTGCTCCGTTGGCTATCCCAATGTTTTATTTGTTTTATGTTGTATTCTATGTATTTCCTGGCGCTGACTGATTTATACAAAAGGAACCCCAAAAAGATATATTTACACTTAGTTTAATGAATATTTTTAGAAATTAGCTAACACCAATCTCTATTTAATTATTTATTTTAATGTTTCTCACACGTCCAATGTCCAAGTGCTGCCTTCATGGGTTCTGTACGGTGCAGGTGCAGTGCACAAGATAATTCCATAAGGGAACCCATAGATGCAATACTTATCCATAGGATTTTAATTATTTAACCGGCTTATCAATCCCGCACAAATGTATACTTTGCGAGAGCTATGGGAAATTGCAATATCGTTGCTAATTTCTCATAGTTCTTATCAGCGAATCCCCCTGCATGCCCCTTTTATTTGATATATTTTTTGCGTAGTTTCCCTCGCGACGCTGATTCCAGAAAAACCATTCAAACCATTACACGTGAAGATTGTAATTTAGTCTTTAACTTTAATGTTATTGCCGGTATCGATTGTACATAATAAATTAAATAGAAGCAAACCAAATGTTCTTCAATGGGGACTTCTAAAACTAAGATTGATTTGTGTCACAAATATCCTTAAATCAATATCAACGGAAAACTTTAAACATAAGAGGTTCGCTCTAGTCTCTGCTGGGCTCGGTCAACAACCTAAGTTTGTATGTACAGGTATCCAGATATTTAGATATCCAAGTCCATGGGATCTCATAAGGGACGGTACTTGTTGATGAACGAATTGATGATTGGCGCCACTTTCTCTGGCTCGTTGAGATGAACGTGATGTGTGCCATCGAGTTCGTTGTATTCGAATAGTGGATTCTTCCGCAGCTCCACCAAGGTAGCATCGTAGTGCTCCTTTCGTTCGTAGTACGGAGCCTGCAATGCTTTAATGAATAAGTGCGGGCATTTGATGCGTCTCGCCATCTCTAGAGGCACTTCGTTGTGAAGTGTGTAGAAGAGCGAGGTCTTCAGTCGATTGTCGCGGGAGAAATAATACTTGTGTGGCTCGTGAGTAGATGGTTTACAATTTCGCTGCAGCAGGTACTTGCAAGATTCCATTGAAACGGATTTGTTAGATCCCTCGTGCAGTCGCGTCTCCAATTCATCCCATGCATAGCAAGGCGGCTCGGAGCCGCTGCGTAAGCGTCGCTCAAGTTTCAGTGTAGCCTCCAGACGCTCGCTCAATCCATCTACAGTGTGACGGGCACTCCGAACGGGCGGTTTCAATACGTCTAATCCAATAAACATATCCACTTTCTCCGGAAACAGAGCGCAGAACACAAATCCATTGATGGAACTCATCGAGTGACCCATTATGGAAATCTTATCCCAGTTGTACTCTTCCATGAGACGTCTAGTGACGAGGACGTAGTCAATGGAGTGGTAGGATATACCTGGCGGGAGCCAAGAAGACAGCCCGTGGCCAGGCATATCGATGCTTAGAAACGAGATGTGGTTGGGGAGCATCGGTGCGATGGTGTCAAATGTTCCAGCATTGTCCTGCCATCCATGCATTCCCACAAGAGGACGGACATGCTTTGGCCCATACCATTTCCCAGCAATGTGACCCCATGGTACGGGTATCGATATTTCGTCATACTGTAAGTGAATGTCATGTGAATATTGAATGAATAAATAAATAGCCGCACACCTACGTGTTTTGTGAGGATCTTCAAGGGTCTGGTTGCTCCACTGCTGGCGTGGCGGACACTTGTTAGCTGTGTTAGCAGGCGTAGTTTCCTGAGTACCTTCATTTCAAGGTACGTATGAATCTTGAGTTTTCGTTGAATAACGTTTTAATCAGACAGACAGTTGCACGTTCTTTCAGCTCGCTTAACAGTGATGTTCTGATTGCGATTTCACCACTCATTGACTGGCGATGAGACAGCGCACGCTTGGATGATGAACTTTGATCTCTGGGCCGTCGTAGTAAGTAATATCTCTGAAGAATTATGTTTAGCAAGAATTTAAAGGTGTCATCCGGCTGCTGCTGTGGCTGCAGTGAAACGATTAACAGCACTGAACATGTGTTGATTATCTTTTCCAACACTGTTGCTTGGTTTATGCGCATAACATTCGCGATCTAATTTAATTTTTAAATTTTGAATTTAATTTATAAAACATAAAACAGAAGAAAACTTGTTTAATTAGTAAATTTAAGTCTTATCCAATATGAGTTGCTCCAGCCAAGATCAGTTGGCCATCGAACTAATGATCAGCATTAGCAGCCTGCATAAACGTTGTGTCTCACACTTATTCTCGTTCAACAGCTGTTGATAATTCCGAATTTTTTATCTATTTGTACTTTCCACCTTTGTTAAAGTTAATTTTTCACAAACAAATTATTTAAAGCAGTGCAAGCGCACGAATTAGCATAAAGTCCAGGTCCCCAAAGACGACCATGGCAACAAGGAAAGGTGAGGTTTGTTGGATTCGCTGTTGCTGCCAAGGAGAGCACCTTGACCTTGGAGACAATCGACGCGTCGCCGGCATTGAGTTTTGGACCCAAAATGCAAACCCCCTGCCAATGCACACATGCAATTAATTTATGTTCAAGCATTGCCCTTTATTGTTTACTTTGCCAGCGTGCCAGTTTCTGCTTTTATTTGTTTTTTCGATTCCCTTTTGCCTTTTCCGCTGGCTAACTAATCGCGTCTAATCTTGAGCGGCGCGCTGATAAGCGCCGATACTCGCTAAACTTTGGAATTAAACCTCATTCCTCATCTCAATTTCGGTGAATTCAGTGCACAACATGGACTTCCAAGAAGATAGCTCGAGTGGCACCGCTGGCAATGATCTGGGCCAACGCTATCGACATGCTGGGGACTTAACAGGCGAGCCGCCAACCAGGCCAGTAAGTGCACTTTGCACCTTTCGGGTGTAGCTAGCATTTTTCAATAAAATTCTCGCTCTCAGTTCGCAGAGATCAGCATTACTGTACCGTGGGGACACATTTCTGGCAAATGGTACGGCCCTCAGAATGTGCAACCCATTCTGGGCCTGCACGGGTGGCAAGATAATGCGGGGACCTATGATCTTCTGATGCCGCTGCTCTCCCCGGACGTGGCCTTTCTGTCGATTGATCTGCCCGGACATGGGTTGTCCTCACGCCTGCCCGATGGCTGCTACTACAACTCTGTGGATAACCTCTATGTGATACGCCTGATCATGAAGCAATACAAGTGGGAGAAGGTGTCGCTGGTGGGACACTCCATGTCCTCCATCATTTGCTTTGTGTTTGCTGCCGTCTTTCCCGACAAGGTGGATATGATCATTGCGATCGATGCTTTAAAGCCGCACCAGCGACCATATCCCTCGGTCATTCGCACCATGGAGACGCGTCTGGACGAGTTTCTGCGGGAGGATGAGCGCAATCGCAGCAAGAATGAGCCCCCAAGCTACACCTATGATGACCTCATTGAGCGCGTTTACCTCGGCACATTCCATTCGGTGAACAAGGAGCATTGCAAACACATAATGGCACGAAACATCCAGAAGTCGGAGAAGTACCCAGACAAGTTTTTCTTCTGTCGCGATCGACGGCTAAAGTTCTATAACTATGCCATTGGCTCCCAGGAGCTGTGCGTGGAGATGGCCCATCGGATCAAGTGTCCGTATATGTTCATCAAGGCCACTCAGTCCTCGTACTTTGAGGACAAGAAGTACTACGACGAGGTGCTCGAGGTTCTGTTAAAGAAGTCAAACTTTGAGTACGTCGAGGCCAATGGCTCGCACCATGTGCATATGAACAGTCCAGAGGCCATCATTGAACCGGTCAATAACTTCATTCAACGCTTTGGACCGGCGGCAGCGGCAGCGGAGCGCCAAAAGGCCAAGGAGGCGAAGGAGAGCAAGCTCTAGAGTATCAGTATCAGGCCATACGCCCATAGCACACACACACACACACACGCACAACACCAAACGGGTCAAATGGGGCTTATTTATCGTTGCACAGATTGCACAGGTTTTTATACTTAATTGTTGATTATGTGATCGAAGCAAAAGGCTCAGAGCACAGCTCTGCTCTGCTCTGCACTCTGCTATAAATATACAATGTACATATGCCGAAAGGTTGTTCGCTTCCACTCGCCTCCGAATTATGGGGAAGTTGTGAAGGATACTGTGGAACTGGTTATGCCAATGGGTGCTTTGTTACAAGACTAAGTGTGTGTCCTCCCTTTGTGGTCTAAAGCTCGTGATGTGGTTGGTATTGGTACTGCCTATTGGTGTTTATCGATCAATTTAGCTTAGGCAACCTTTGTGTGGCTACCATCTTGCATGCGGACTGTGCAACACCGCCGGATGACCTACATTTCGTTGATAGCCACTGTAGTAGAATCCATGCAGCGAAAGTGTTAATAACCCGCAAACCAGTTTCCCAGCCAGCAGTTGCATCATTTTCTAGACTCTTTCTTGGGTCTGCTCTGGAGGTCAAGCGTCGGATTTACATTAAAATTGTTTTTTTTTTGTTTTCCTTCAATATATATATTTATTTTTTGTGATAAATGGTAAATGAAACGTAAGAAACGATTCCAAGTAACTTGTTGGCCCTGCAGCTTCCACATTTGTCTGCATACATTTCGGTCTTTTGCTACTTTTTTGCTCTTGCCCCGATATGGATGCTCGAGACAGTTCCTGAGTCTGTTTTTGCACTTTGATAAATGAACATGGACAGCTATTTAATTTAGCTAAAATTGGCTATAACACATGTTATACAAAATGTGGAACTAGCAAGGTTTCAGTTCGATTTGATGGTTTGCAGTGATGGCTTCTCGGACCAATTCCATAATTGAAACATACTTCATTCGGCTTAAATGATCAGCATAGCTGTTGGTTTATTTTTTGTGGAGTTTTGTAGGGGTTTTTCTTGTCTTTAATTATGTACAAAGTTGCTAAAACTAGATGTAACGCATCTTCAGCCACAAGAGCACTGACTAGGCCTTTAAACGGGTATCCAATCTAACATATGTATGTGTATCTATTCCTGTGCTGGTGGATGGGCGGCAATGTACTCCAGGGCGCGGATGATGGCCTCTGGGATTGGTGGTGGTGTCGGCAAATGGGCACCGCGGGGCTGGAAACCGTTCTCATCGGCCACATAGGTCACGAGAATTTGCTCGCCTTCGGGTGAGGTGTACGAATAGCTGCCAGTGGCTCCATTGGCATTGCCAGCCTCCTGCACTTGGATGCCGTTGCTTGTATCGAAGGAGTTGGCATAGTTGCCCTCCGCATCGGCGGGATCGTTCTTCTCGCTCAGGATGGTGGCATCTTTGTCGATGTGGTCTGCGTGGACATAAGCCACGAGCAGGGCAGCGAGCAGGCAGATCGTCTGAAATATATAAATTCGATTAGCTCTGGGGCGGGCCTTGGGCTCCGATATACTCACAAGCTTGAACATCTTGTCGGAATTGTATAATCCACACTGTTTGGGTGATCTTCAGAGGCGGAGGCTTTTATAGCCACCATCGTTTCGTATCGCATCGCATCGCCAACGCAGCGTTGCCTTTCGGCGTCTGCGTCGACGTCCACGACGGCGTCGCTGTCGTCTCTAATCTGGCTCGGAGACGGGGACGTGCCGCTTTAAGCCAAATATCAAGCTTAATATGTTTGTATATATATTTCTAGCCAAGCGCAAAATACCCATCGAATTGAACCAAATTTAACGCAACAAAAAAAAAGCAGCAAATACGAATATGTGGTAGCATTTGAACCCATTCAGAGTGGATGGGCCCACATCTAGCTGATGATGGTAATGGCTATGGCTGAACCTGAATCGCGGCACTTAATAGTTAATAGTTTCGGTTGGGTTTTGAGGTTTCTTGCGATAATGGGCCTGTGCGACATTCACCATCACTCGAGTGTAGTGTAGGAGCGGGTGACTTCAGAGACGGGCCTGGGCTCGACTCGTGTGCGAATAAATTGATTTTAAGCCCATTTATCATCCATTCCATTTCGATTTCATTGGCTATTTAGTTTGGGATGCGCGCAGGCGTAGAACCAATTAAGTGGCTTCATCAAGGAATTCTCAAGTCTCCCCCTAAAACTCGACAAGTTCAACACATTAGCATACAAATTTGTAGTCCAATAATTAAATTAGGCATCTCGAATAAATTGTCTAGGCCTAAACGCACATACCACTCGGACTAATAAAATGCCCATCAATCGCGTAGCCCAACAATCCCATCTAAATCACCACAAACATCTACTCCATGACGTATTCACTAAAATTTGCATTGGTAAAAAGCCATAACCACTCCATAGAACATTTCGCCAGTTAGCTTCGAATTTCACAGCAAATTGGGGATACTTTATGGATCTATATACCATTATCAGAAGCAACATTCCTCTAATTTAAATAGTTATGAGTTCATTATAACAGTTTCGGTATAGATCCAAATAACCTGGATCCAGAATCTATAAATACATATCTCTTTTTCTAGACCATACAAAACTATGACTGTGCGGATTCAACTCTATTATTATGAAAGGAAGTCGGTTCTGATCAGGTTTATGGGTCGAACAGCGTGTGATCCGCTTCCCTATTGATCAAGCATATTCCCAGCAATTAACACCAATTTCCAAAGATGTTTGCGCAGCTAATTTTTAAAATAAAACCAAAGACTTTAGGCGAGACGACAAAACATTCGTATAAATAAATATGTTCAGCCTTATCGACTAGTTCATGGCAATTAATCAAATCGACGAATTTCAAAGTTGTAAATTAATTAAAGTCATAAATGTAGGGTATCAGATGATCACACAGATTTCATAGTCGTTCAGTTTGTAGATCAACTGAAGACAGATGTTCGGCGATGGCGGCGCTCCAGGTGACAAACTCCGACCTTGCCCATCTCAAACTCCGACTCCAAATCTGGGTCCAAATCTGAAACGATTTCAACAGCTTTCCACCTGCCACTCATCTGAGGCCCAGGGCGCCTTCAGCAGCACCCATAGACTTCCCAATTGAAAGCTGTAACAATGAAACAGAGCTTGTGCGGAGTGGAATTTCCGAGCGCCTCGTGAATGAGTTTGGGACCGCATTAAACAACAATTTTTATTTGTTAGCAATTTAACATTTAGGGGGATATGGATACTCGCACAAAGACGACGATGATCAGATCACTAAACGCGAAACTGAAACCGAATTAAAGCATAAAATATAAATTGTTGGCAAATGACTCATGTATTTTAAGCGCAAAAGGCACGATTATAGTTGGCGAGTATTGTCTCCATTATTGGTATATGATAATACAAGTTTTTTTCACTTTTTTTTGGAAATTATTGCTACCCCTGCCCTGCTGCCATTGCCATCCCGATCGCCAGCATGGATGCGGCCTGAAACCCGTTTGGCGCCTGTGAACCCGGCAACCCAAGCCCAAGGGTCCCATCCATATAAAAGACGCACTTGAGCTGATCGAATTAAACAGTTGCACTCCAAGCAGCCTCTCCATAACATCCGAGTATTCCCTCAACCGAATCCAACATGTACAAATACGTAAGTTACCTTTGGGATATTCGGGATGGCTGAAGATTGCAGTGACCAATAACCATGATCGTTGCCCTTACAGCTGTTCTGCCTTGCTCTCATCGGCTGCGCCTGCGCCGACAACATCAACAAGGACGCCCAGATCCGGAGCTTCCAGAACGACGCCTCTGATGCGGAGGGTAACTATCAGTTCGCCTACGAGACGAGCAACGGCATCCAGTACCAGGAGGCCGGCAATCCCAATGGAGTGCGCGGTGCCCTGGCCTATGTTTCGCCCGAAGGTGAGAAAATCTCACTGAGCTACACCGCCGACGAGGAGGGATATCACCCAGTGGGCGATCACTTGCCCACTCCACCGCCAGTGCCCGCCTATGTGATGCGCGCCCTGGAGTACATTCGCACGCATCCCCCAGTATCCGCTCAGAAGGATCAGTAAATATGCTGTGGGCCCCATAAAGCACCGCATTACCACCACCACCACCGGACTCCAAGCTGCGGCCAGTCATTGTTATTTAGAGACATACATACATACATTCGCACGTTATTTTAGTAGTTATCGTTAATAAAGCCCGTCAATACAGGAATTCCCTTTGATTCCCTTTCTGAGTGCAAGAGAGTAGAGACAACGCTTTTTACCATCTCTCACTCTCCTTCTTTATCGGAGTCTTTTTGTTTCCCTATCTCGGTCTTTCCCTCTCTTCTTCTGTCTTTCACAGAGATAGTCTTCCACAAGGTGAATTTATTAATAAGGTGACGTCCACTTGTACCACGCTCTTACGGCTTTAAGACACAAGCAAACGTACTGCACTCTTCATTTGTTATTGCTCGAATAAAAGTTATTGTTATTGCGGGAAAAACTACCACAGCTTATCAACAACAGCAAAAGAGGGTAACAACAGTGCGAGTCCCACTTACTACTCACTTTGGTAGTAAATACTATCATTCAAATGACTTAATTTGGTTCAAACGAAACAATCAGCATTGCTGTTGGTTTATTGTGTGGCATTTCTCAAGGGATTTTCTTCTATTTTATTATGTACAACGTGCCTAAAACTAAGCAACTGACTAGGCCTGCAAACGGGCATGCAATCCATATGTATCTATTCGCTGGATGGATGAGCGGCATTGTACTCCAGAGAACGGAGGATTGCCTCTGGAATTGGTGGTGGAATCGGCAGACTGTCACCTGACGGCTGGTATCCATTCTCATCGGCCACATAGTTCAGTGCAATATTCTCACCCTCCGGTGAGGTCCAGGAGAAACTACCAGTGGCTCCATTGGCATTGCCAGCCTCCTGCACTTGGATGCCGTTGCTGGTATCAAAGGAGTAGGCGTAGTTGCCCTCGGCATCGGCGGGATCGTTCTTCTCACTGAGGATTTCGGCATTTTTGTCAATGTGGTTTGCTTGGACGTATGCCACGAGCAGGGCAGCGAGCAGGCAAATCGTCTGAAATATATTTTTCATCCATTAAATGTTTATTCCTTTTGCTTCCCTTCGGTGTCCGTTTTGGTTCCACGCCACCCAAAATACTCACAAGCTTGAACATCTTGTCGGAATTGTCTAGTCCACACTGTTTGGGCGATCTTCAGAGGCGGAGGCTTTTATAGCCACCATCGCATCGGCTGAAATTAAATATGCTTGCATATTTAAACAAAGTGCCAAATACCGAATATTAAATGTAGATATAGTTAGCATTTGAACCTATTCAATGGAGCTGTGTTAGGTGGGCCCACATCTGAACCTGAATCGCGGCCCCTAATATTCGCCAATTTCGGATGATTTTTTTTGGTATGCGAAAAATACAATCGGCATTCGACTTCAGAGATGGGTCCAGGGCTTGTTTGACGTCATATTCAAGTAATATTTTTTGTTTATTAAAATTAGCTTTTACAGGTTCTGGGTCAGTAAAACGTGACGCGACCTGAAATATGAATAAATGCCAATAAATTGTGAATCAGAATGCATACGAAATTACGATTGTGGAAATCAAAACAAAGTCGGTTCAGTTATGCCCAGCCTGTACTCCCAACAGGTGATTATAATGTATCTATTCCATACTTTTCCATACCCCCCCTTTTAAATGAATCAATTTAATACCCTAAAAAAAAACCAAAAACTATTTCTCAATTTGCATTTTTTATTTGGATCGCTTAAGAGTTATTTGTAAATGTTATTTAAATTCGAACCCGCCGAACTTGTTTCAACACAATGTTGTGGCAAATGTTTCTCTGGCCCTCTGGTTGAGAGAGGAGTCGAGGTTGTTACCCGGAAAGAAAATCCCGCCTATTATCAAGTTATCGAAAGCTATCCAAATAGAATCGCGTTCTATTTCCATCCAGTTTTCAAATTCCGACATCTGAGAATAGACATAAATATTAATAATCAGACGCTAAAAGATAAATAAAACAAAGATGTTTGCATATAAAAAAAAAATGAATATAGAATTCGTTAGGGTCATTCTATGCGGACATCAAATATCGAATTTGGGCTTGGCTTTGTTTGCTCGTTTTGGGTGTAAACACAATAAATTATGGGATAGGATGGTGCGGAAGAATCAATGGATGAATTGATTTATACCCCGAGCCGAACGCCGGAACAGAACAGACAAAACATTTGCGCAGTTGGAATGGCTTACAAGATCTAGCAACAACTTAGCCTACGCCTAGTGCTGAATTATATTATAGTTATAGCTATAGTTAGTTCGTTGGGGTTTATTACTGCTACATGCTATGGTATGATCAGCCTTCTTCGGGGACACTAGTTTCCATGTAGATGTGGATGGGGATGCGGGCGGCAGGAACTTTAGAACACATTCGGCTTCAGCTTGCCATCCTCCGTGTGGGTGCGAATGTATTCGAGGGATCGCAGGATGTAGTCCGGAATAGGCGGCGGCTGGGGCAGGTGACGGCCCACCACATGGAAGCCCAGCTCATCGGCTATGTAGCGCGTTTCGATGGTCTCGCCTTCGGGCGAGATGTATGTGTAGATGCCGATGGTCTCCAGGGCAGTGCCCGCCGCCTGGACATCGATGCCATTGCTGGTCTTAAACGCGTACTTGAAGACCCCCTGCTCGTCCAGCGGCGAGACCCGGTAATCCGTGATCTGGGCATCTCGCTCGCTGGAGCCCACCAGCCGACGAATGCGGCGTATCCGCACCAACTTGGCATCCAATTCGGCCCAAAGAAGGGCCAGTCCAAGCAGAGCTATGATCTGCAGAAACGAAGAGATCTTATCAGCAAGAGATAACACAGATCGACGGAGATCGGGAACACAGATGGGGCTCAAGGCCTATGCTTACAAAATATCGCATATTTCCCTTTGTTTTGTATTTTCGCACTCGGCACAAGCACACACTTAAAGGTGGATTTCCCCAATCAAATTGATTAATTTCGATATTTATCTGCGTTAAACGATCTTTGTCCGCACGAACCCCAAAGACGTCTGCGAGGTTCAAAGTTAGCCACCGTACTGCCTATCCGGCGAGCGTGTGTTTTCAAATTTATATGAGGAAAACATGGTGGCAAAGCGAAAGCAAAAACGAACCGAAAAATCTAATAAGCATAACCAAATGCCAATAATCGCTGGCTCCATCTTTTGTGTCTGTATCTCTGGCGTCTGTGGTTGTGGATGTGGATGTGGCTGGGTCTGAGGATGGGGCTACTACTAGGGCTGAGGGAGGCTACCCAACGATTCTTGCTTGATAACAGGTCACGCTGACTCAGTAAAGTCATTCATTTCCGTTCATCGTGCGGCCCAGCCAATGTCTGTTTATTCATATTTTATGATCCCATACGTCAGCGGTAGTTTCTGCAGGCATCTCTTGAGTATTCAGATGTGCTAAGTAGCTCGAGTTCTCGTAGATCCGTACCCAATTTGGATTCAAATTTATTATGGCAAAAAGTTCCGATTTCGTATTGTTATGATTATTCTGCTGCGGAAGACTTGATGACAAAATGAAGCTTATAAACTCAATGGTATGGCAAATACAAGTTCTTGTTTGGTACGAGTATTCTTGCATTTCTTTACGTTCATTTACTTTGGTTTATTTAATTAAGTTTTTACTAATTAATCACCAAACACGTTCTACCACAATTTTGATTGGAACTGAAAACGAAAGTCAAAATTCCATTTGTGTAGATAGAACAGGCCACCTGGGGTTCCAACACGGAAGATTATTTGCCCCCGGCATGTTCTAATCTATTCACATTATTATTATTATTAAAACAAAAAAACATACATTTTTCAAAAGCATTTTCTTGTTTAGATTTGGTTTTGGTAAAGTTGAATGCAAATTCTGAACATAAAAATCACAGCAAATGCGATAAAATCACAGAAAATAGGCCATCAAATAATAAGTAGCAAACAAGATGGGCTTAGATTAACAATCTTTAACGATCTCAGAAGCAGACACAATTGGCGGAAGCAGTTCCGTGTCGATTGGTTCTACTATAGCTCAGAAAAGCCAATTCCAGACTGATTCTGATTCTGATTGAGTCGTTGCTTGAGTTCGTTGCCTGAGTCTTTTGTTTGAGCTCTCCTAAGGGTGTGTGTGTGTGTGTGTCAGTGGCATCAATTATGCTAGTATTCTTAGAACCCGTAATCGAAAAGAACTTCAACATAACCATATATAGTTTATGCTCACATTTACATACGACTATGCTTTAATCAATGCTCTCATAGTTCCCAAAAACTATTTAATAGTTCAGGCACGCACCGCACCGCTCAGGTGCCAACCAAAGAAGATGATAATGCGAAAGATGAAGAACTGGAAAAGGCAGTTCAGTTCAGTTTGTCTCTAGCTTTAGGTTTTCAGTTTTCTAGTTTTTCGTGTTTTTTGTTCAAAGTTTCGCAATCGATTCTAAGGCTAAACTATTTGGCGTCGATTTGTGTTATTTAATTAATGTTGTCCGCGAAAAGATCTCCACCGACGACTTGTTCGACTTGAAGATTTATGTCTGAAAATTAGCCATAGATTATTTTCGGCACAATCTTTCTCTTTATAAATCTTTTGCTACGTATGTAAATTGTCATAAACGTTGGTGTTGATTATTAATTAGTTAATAATTTTTAAAGCAAATGACTTTATGCGGCGCTTCTGCTATTCTTTGGAACCACAACGAAAAACGAAATAATGCAAATGTCATTCAAATAAACATATACATATATTCTGATTGATGGACTGATTGATTTTGTTGGCCGACACCTTGAGAGGCGGCTTGAGAGTCGGCAAGTTGTAAGATCGGGCTATGCAAATGCGTGCAAGGTCTAGGTCTGCATAGCATCCATCCAACGCACAGTGGAACCAATTAGCAGACCAATTGTACTGTCATTGGCATCTGTTTCAAGTACTGACAGCACAGACTTAATTTCGATGTACCCAGTGTAATTTCAATCAAAGAAATCTCTAATTGGCACTGATAAATTATTGTATGTTAGACCTCTAACACTTCCAGTTTGGCTTTGAATCAAATTTAGCTTCAAACTTGACGGATCTTACCATACGAAATCCAATTAAAATATTTTGTGTTGGCTTTTTAGTTGAGTGTTGAGTTTCTTCAACCTTGACCTTTTCCAACGCAGCCAAAATGTAGAATTAAATTAAAATAAATTACTGATAACATGCGACCATTATAGTCCATATGGTAGAGCCACTGTGTCTGGGCAACCCATCGTCGCCGAACCACTGTGCATAGCTTTTTGGTTGATGTTAGTTTGATATGCAGGCACACCCAATCAACTAAACCAAAACAGCTTCATTGTCAGGCGATAATGGTCAGGCACATTAGCACAAATTCAACATAAATCAAGCCCAACGCGATCCTCGAAACTCGTACACGGATAGATGCTGCGGCTAATGCTGTTGTTGCATTGATCTGGGCTGGCAATTTATGCATCGGTTCATCATGCTCATGTTCCGTCAGAGCTTGGCCCGAGATCTCTTCCTCTGCGAATTCGGGTCTGAGAACTCTTTCCAGAGAGCGGCGACAAACACAATTAGCAAGCTTGAAAGCTTCCTTATGCACCGGACCGCATGGCTGGTTTTTTTTTTTGGCAGTTTCATTCTAACATTCGGGGACAGCAGATCGCGTCGCAGTTGATGTTTCAAACGTATTTAACGGTTAATATTTCGGTTAATTCTGATTCTGATTCGGTTTCAGATTCAGGTTTAGGTTCAAGTCGAGTCGAGTCGAGACTGTTAACGATACATTTGGAATATATTTAATTAGGAGATGATGTGGTCGTTTGGCAAGGTTTGTGCGTCGTTTTGCGATATCCCTGATTACTCAGCCGCTAATCCAATCCCGCCCAGCTTCTGCTGGCCTTCGCAGTTGCATCCGCCACCGCCAATGCTGCAACGTTGTTCGATCGTACCATTTACTACCACAACACGCCGCCCAATGCCGCGGGCCACTATCAATTCGAGTTTCAGACCACCAACGGCATCACCACCAAGGCGGCTGGCAATGAGAATGGGGCCGTGGGCGTAGTCCAATATGTGTCCCTCGAGGGCATACCCGTGACCTTCACATATGTGGCCGATGCCAATGGGTATCGCCCAGAGGGCGAGCACATTCCCGCCGTGCCGCTGCATGTGCTCCGACAGCTGGAATACATTCGCACGCATCCAGCGGTGGATGAGCGCCGGTCGAGGCGCTGGTAAGGCTAGAAATCAGCCATAAACATTATTATATACTGGCTTTTAAATATCTGTCAATTGCCTGGAGAATCGGAGATAAGCGGACAATGCCGTTGCACATGAGAAATATTTAAATTTTGTATTTATCGCTTATCGTTTTCACATGCAAATGGCACAGACGCACAAGCAACAGCGGCAACAGAATCATACCAAAATATATAGCAAGCAAATAAATAAATATATTCTATAAACATATATAAAATACAATTTTAATTGAGTCGTGGCCCAGAGAGTCTGGGCGGAATTCGATGCAGTAAATAACAATTAAAGATGTTACACAGTCATAAAATACGGACAAAAATATTCAGGAAATTCTATGGATAGGTAAAACCAATGGAAAGTACGCAAAGATTCATTCTTGTCATTGCTTGTCGGAATCATGTTTTTTTTTTTTGTATGTTAATCATGGCATGGCACTTATTCGCACTCAAATGTCAGCTTTCTATCAGCTCAGTTTGTGCCATTCCGACTCCGCTATGGTATGCCATTCCAAAGACCTTGCCTCGGAGATCTCTAAGAACGACTTTCGCTTTTGCGACAATCGAGAAGATGATTGTGGCATGTCGCCTGTCGTCGGTCGCCTGACTCATTTGCATGTGGGCGCCTAATTAAGGTCGTTGCATACTATTGACCGACTGACGCTTCAAGACCGAGAGCCGACCGCACTTATGTAACCAGACTAATAAAACAAATTGAGTCGGCACCAACGTTGGCCGCATTTAATGTCACCGAAAACAAGTTGCTGATTGATGCACGGCTCGGAATAATCCCTCCGCCAATCAGTTCCGGCCTTGGAACAACCAAACAATTTATATTGAATGTAATTTTCGGAGGAGCATTTACGGGAGCCATCAAAATGCCACCACATGTTAGTGGAAAGAATATCCCATTAGCACACACACCATAGAAAGCAATTATGAATTATTCATAACCAGTTTTTTGTTTTATCTGATCCTCTTTCAACGCAGCCGTTAAACGCTCTAACCGACACTTAACAGGCACTCTGCTGGATATCACCACCAATTTGTCACTGGACCACAACTATCCAGCAGCATATTAGTTTTCTAAATCTATATTTAAGTATATTCCCCGGAATGTATGAATAATCTTCCACGTGCCAATCCGGTTGCAAAATTCTGTTTTGCGGTTGCTAATCAGTGGCGATTCCAGAGTTAAATATCAACTGCCACAGATTTATGGGTCGGAACGGGCTATAATGACAGTTTTAATGACATAAATGTCACCGCTAGAAGTTTGGCATGCACTGGGGTATTAAATCTTATTAATCAAGTGCATAAAAATTTAAATATTAATTCATCTATATTCAACAGGTGTTGTGAACGAGTTGAAAGTTTCCCCATAAGAATATGAACTTTCATAGAATTTAAAACGAAGATTCATCCATCCAGAGGCCAATGGCCTGGTTGAACTTGATAAATCCAAACATACATATATATTATGTATCATTCCATTCATGTTGGGGTTACTGGCTGACTTATGGGGCTATATATATTCATGGAGACAAACCTGGCAACATCCCATTAGCATCATCGCCATCTGATGTTCGAATACCTTATCTAAATCGATTTACATGCATAACGAATTCCACAGCTTTGCTTTTGTTTTTTGCACATCTTTACAATAATATATTTCAAGTTTCTTGACATATATATACTTCTATGGGTGTGTTGTGTGTGTGTGGGGGGAGGGGGGATCCAAAGTGGTTTACATGTAACATTTATCATTGGGTTTTGATGGGCGGGGGTTAGCTTTGATCAATGATCAACAAATCATGCCAATTGTCAATTGTTTTGGTTTTAATCGATTTTATTGTTTTTGTTTAATTGTATTTGTGTTGTGGTGTATGCATACTTTTGTTAAAATATTAATCCAAGTATCTCATGATAATCTAGTATGTTTATACATTTTAGGGTTTTGCAGATGATGCCTCCCTTTTTTTCCACCGTATGTAGTTTACTTTTGTCTATAATTAAACTAATCCTAAAACACCTACCAAGTCCGAGACATGAACGCGTAGCATACCAATCGAATGCGATTTCGAATGCCAAATGGGATCTGAGATGAGATCTCTGGCAGCGGAGCAGCAGAGTGCGAAATGGAACGGAAATGGGCCGAATGAACAATTTGATTGATTGAATTATTTAGATTAGTATTCCTGGTTTTTGCCTGCTCGCCCCGGACGCACACAAAGGCAGCGACCAGACGCAGGAGGGAGAATAAGAAATTGTATAGTTTACTGGAGTGTAAATACATATGCTAAATGTAAATATATTGAATAGGTGTGGTTCGTATTTGTGTTTCTCTCTGTCGTCTGTAAAATAGGGTTTTGGTTGGACATGTTGGTTGGATGTGTATGTCTCGCTCTTCTGTGTGCGAAAGTCCTCCAGAGACCTTGAGCCGCTCATCAAACATTCTAAGCGCGCGCACAGCGTGTGAATCTGTTAAGTCCTGCAAGGGATCAAAGGTAATAATTCGTTAGTGAAATCACAGATGGGAGCAGCGTGCAAATGCCATCCACTTACCAGTCCTCATCGCATGCCAGTATTCTGTAGTGTTCACGGCCCCGCCTCTAGAGCCAACCCTAGTCCGCTTTCGTCTCCGTAAACTCCTCCAGGCCAAAGAAGCTGCCGCCGGAGGCGCCTGCAGTGCTGCTTGCCGTGCTGGTGGCCACCACAGTGGTGGATGCAACGCTAGTGGCTTCCGATACTTGCACTTCCTCGCCGGCAGATGTTTCCGCTGCCTCCTTGTGGTCGGGACTCTCACCACTGGCGCCCCGTTGGGCAGCCTCCAACACCTGCTGCTGCACGTGGACAATGGGCTGGCCATCTTCGGTGTACGACACGGACACGGGTATGCGTGTGCCATCCTCGCTGATGACATGAGCTCCCTCTTCTCCATCCTGGCCCTGCTGGATGATCAACTGACCCTCGGAATTGAGCAGGGAGGCGTCTATCAGCTGCTGTTCATTGTTGTCGCCATGGACCAGCACCATCTGGCCACTGCCGTCGTTCATCATTTGCAGGGTTTCGCCTTCTAGGCCCTCGCCGGACTGCAAGACTCCCACGCTCTGCAGCAACTGCTGGATCTGCTCGGGATCCTGTACAATGATCTGGTTGCCGTCCGCATCGGTTAGAATGTGGTTGTCCAGCTGCAACAAATGTCCGTTCTCGTTGACAATGAACTTAATCTGGCCTCCATCTACTTGCGCCTGCATGGCCTCGTCCAGTTCCATGGCCACCTGCTGCTCGCCACCCGAACCCTCACCGGCCTCTCCCTCACCCTCTGCAGAGGCGGCATGTTCGCCATCGGCCGATTCGCTGGCTTCTGTGGTGACCGCTGCAGCCTCCGACTCGGTGGTGGGCGTGTCTGTGGCTTCCCGCTTCTCTACGGTCTCGACTTCCTCGGAGGGATGGACTTCTTCTGTGCCGGCAGCCTCCTTATCCTTTGCGCTCTCCTCTGTCTTGATCTTATTGGTGGCTTTTCCACCTGCTTTGCCCTCTTCCGCGTTCTCTTCTGCAGCGGCTGCCTCGTTGTCATCATCGAGGCTGGGCATGGAAACGGGAGCAGCGGCATGGGACTTGCCGTCAGCCGAGGAGGCATTGGCGCCGCTGCTGGCCTTGGCGTCAACGCTACTCTGGGATTGGGATTCGTCTTCGGCCTGGTCTAGATTAGGCATATCAATGGGCATACTAGGGGCACTGGCATTCGCCGAGTCCTGCGATTGGTCGCCATCCGGCTGAGGGATGGTTATGTTGAAGGTGATGCCCCCGCTGCCCTCCTGGGAGGTGATGACCATTTCTCCGGTCTTGTTGGTCTTGGGAGCCTCACCGCTCTCGTTCTTGTCTGAATGTAGCTTCTCGAACAGGCTCTCAATATCGGCCTCGGCATTCTGCTCGCTGCCATCGTCGGCCTTGCCGCTGGTCTCGCCTGGCTCGTCGCTGAGCAGAGCGGTGGCAGCCGAATTGAGGGCCGCGGCTCCACCAGCTCCGGCGACCTTTTTGTCCCTTCTGTGGGTCTCCATATGATGATTGTAGTATGTCTCCTGGATGAAGGTCAGCGAGCAGATGCTGCACGAGAAGAATCGAATGTTGTTCTCTCCCTCGCCACCAGCCACTACAGCGGCAGCAGCTCCCGAGGCTGGCACACTGTCGCTCAATGCCTCATCAATGGTTTCCTGGAGCAGTTTCTGAGTGTTCAGGTTGGGGCTGCTGACAGCCGACAGCTTTGAGGACGCGCCACCGCCCCCCTGATTCTGGTGCACTTCAAAGTGCTTCACGAGCAGCTCACGCTTGGGGAAGGTCATCGAGCAAGTGCCGCACTTGAAATAATTTGTCTGATGCTGCTTGGCATGGGTAGTGGCAGCCTCACGCGTCTCGAATCGCTGCGAGCACAGACGACACTTGAACGGCTTCGGTTTGGCATGCTTGCGCATATGCTCGTCGAAGACTCCCTTATCGGTGGACTTGAACTGGCAATGATTGCATGTATACAGAGCCGAGCCGGCCGCGCCTAGGGTCTCAGAGGCAGCAGCGGCGGCGGCAGCAGCTGCCGCTGCAGCGGCCACGGGTGCAGCAGCTGCGGGTATGGTTGTGGTGCTGGTAACCAGGACATTGGTGGCATGATTGGTCTCCATGTGCTTGCGCAGGCTGGTCTCGTTCACGAAATTTATATGGCACATGGCACAGGTATTGTCCATGGCTGTGCTGTGGTCACGCACCATATGCTGCTTCATGGCCCCGAAATGGGGGAAGATCTTGCGGCATGTCTTGCACTGGAAGGTCTGCTGTTTGCAGGTCTCATAGTGGGTGTTGAACAGCCTCATGTCGGAGGTCTTGTAGTCGCACGAGGTGCACTTGTAGATCTTGGTGGCCTTGCGCTGAACCTGTGTCTGTGTGCCCGGGGTGCTGGTCTGCGGCGTGAGGGGTGCCAGCTTTGGCTGACCTGGAAGATTAAGCGTTATATAAGGTCAACACTGAAGTTATAGTAGATTCAAGAAATGGCGTACCTTGCGATCCTTGGACAATTTTGCGCGGTCGTAACAAATCTCCGCCAGGACTCTCTTCCAGCGACCGGGCGGCACCGCCCGTGGCCAGCTTTTGCATCTTCAGAGGCGGGCTTGACTCCGCGACAGCTTCATCGTTGATTGCATACTTTTTATTCAGCAAACTAATCAAATTGGTCTTCACACGCTCCACATCGTTCTCCAAGCGGTCGTAGTAGTTCACCAGGTTTGTACATCTCGAGCAGACATAGTCCTCGCCGCAGACAATCACCAAGAAGCCCTCGCCGACGAGCTGAGCCAATTTATTCGGGAACTTGGTGGCCGTGTGAGTGGTGCACATCTCCGTGAGCGACGTCTGGGCATCGCATCGTTCGTCGCATATGTAACACCGTGTGCCGCCCGCATCTGAATCGCTTGCAGATTGCTGGGCTGCTGTTGTGCCCACAGCAATGTTGCCGCCACCGCTGGACGCAGCGGCCCCGCCTCCACCGCTCGAGCCAACGAGTCGCGTTGTCTTTAGAATGCGCGGTTGGCTGGGACCAGTGACGGTGACGGCTCCGCTGTTCAGCAAATTGTTAAATTTGCGATAGGTGACCGGATTCAGTTGGTTGTTCATTGTGTGGGAAACAATTGTCTACCGTGGCGTGGCCGTATTGGGGTCTTTAAAAATTGAGCGCAACACGCGCAACTGCAAGCCGCTTCTTTTTTATTATTCGGCGATTACGACGAACGGCGATTTTCAGCACTGCGCTAATGCGGTCTTGTCGATACTATACTGCTTCAAACGTACAGATTGTTTTTATTTTTTCTGCAGCCACAAAACAATATTGTGCACCAGGAACAACAGTTTTTTGTAACTTAATTCTTGTTCTGATGTCGCGGCGTCACTTTGACTGTACTAAAGACTCGGTGCTGTATTTTTTAGGGTTAAAAATGCGTATGTTTTCTGCAGCACTGCTCGCTGAGCAGCTATTTGTCTCGCTCTCCAGCACGCACGCTGCCCTGGCTGTGCGCTGCTGTGCACTGTTGTTGTCTCACTCTTGCTATACGGAAATGGCGGCTTGCCTAGGCGGTCAGGCACGTTCAGACAAAGAAAAAGTATGACAGCGTTGCAGTTTGGTATTATCCATATGTGTTGTTATAGTGGATATTGCGGAAATAAATTATGCTGTGGATCTATTTAATATTTGCATGCAAAAGTAATTTGATATTACTAGATAGGAATATATTTGTGTGCACTCGCGGTATTTGTATGCGTCGTTTCGTGTATGTCATACAACAACATGCGCTAGTAGTTCTCAGACCATCCGCAAGGTGTCGCCCTTGCGCGGTTCTTTTAAATTGTTGAATAGGTGCAAAAGAACTAATTAAGACACTTGAGCAGTGAGGCAAGCGTCGCATTCCACTCAGACAACAACAAGCATTTAAGCAACGATAACAAAGGTACTACATCACTAATGGGCTAAAACCGAATACCGATAAGATTCCACTATGCCATTGCCGTTTTTAGCCTTTCGATTTAGTTGGGTTGAACTTGTTCCATACAGCTACAGGCTTGAACAAATGCTTGCTGATATTTGGGGTGGTGGTGCGGCCAGGCCAGCAGACACCGTCGCTTATCAGTAGCACCGATAATTTTTTATTTACCAACCGAACGCCAAATGCCGAACAAAAGTAAAGGTTGATATGTATTTTGTATCTGAACGGACTTCGCATTTCATTTAGCGAACGAAACGAACAGCGAACGGATATCAGCGAAAAAGTCGAACCGAACCGAATCGAAATAAAAGCCTTGTCTGCTACTTTACTGGCCCATTGGCTCATTCCAATACCCATATCATTGTTGCTGCTAGTATTCAAAGTGTGCTGTGCTGTGCTACCCCCACACTATCGCAAAAGCGGCGCAAAAATTAATTGGCGCATGTTACGGGCCAATTCAGTTGTCCAACGATCGTCCGTCGCGTACTACAAAAGCGCACTCAACCCGATCCGAACACCGCTTCGAACTCGGGGGCGTGAGAATCAAACAACAGTGTCTACAACAGTGCCTACAGCATGTATCCGCCCAGCATCAAGAATTTTCCCTCCCTCAAGACGGCCGTCGTATGGGCCGGTCTACTCGGTGTGGTATGTAATCAAATGTGTCATAAATATGTTGCAGGAGTGTGTGGTATGGAGTATGGAGTATGCGGCGACCCCATTCACATTGATAAGCCCATAGACTGGAGATATTGAAATTGACATTGGAGTACAACAGAACCACTAACTGAAATTGGCTTCCCCTGCTATCGCTCTCCAGGGCTCTCAGTAGACTCCAACTGATCAGTTTTGTGCTAATCATCATATAATCAGAGCTGACGCATACAATGGAAATGGATCCACAATCCACAGTCAACAGATAACCGTTAACAGTGGCCCCTTTGACGTGTGTAAACAAACAAACTAGAGAGGATTCCATTATCTACCCATCTCTCTCTCTCTCTCTAAGTGTCTATAGCTAACTCTCTCTATCTGTTTCTGGTTCTTTTGTGCAGGTGCAGTCCATCATCTGGATTGGATTGACCATTACAGCAATATGCGCCTACAATTGCCTGCTCTATATAACCGATGACCTCAGCTTTGGCACCATGATCAAAACGGTGTTCTTCGATGTGTATTTCAGGGGTAGCTGTCAAATGAGCACCGCCGACTATCAGAACTACGATTATGGCATTCTGAAAATGGTCGTTACCGTATTCGATCCTTCGCAGGTATTAATTTGGGACTGCTTCTACCTGGGCGTTTCCGTGTGCTGGCTCATCGTTTCCATTGTGCTCTTACTGTGTAAGTAAACGGAAATTAAATGCATATGTGTACAATTAATATCGCATGCGCCCTATGCTATGATTCACTCTAGGAATTTCTATTTATCAAGCAGCTACAAAATTTAAGATAAAAAAAAAAAAAAAAACTAAAGCTCTAAAGCGATTAGATAACTTTCATTGATGATTGTTTCCCGGCACTAGCTTAGTGATTGATGCAACACATTACCTTTGTCACTTGGTCTTTCAGGTGTACGCAAAGATAATGCCAAGCTATCCCTAATCGCCATCGCACACTGGGCCTTCTTTGTGGCCGTCATCTGCTGCATGGATGTGGCCTCTGGCGTGATCTTTGGCATTGACTATGGACGCTTCCAGGCGGCGGCGCTGACCTACAATGCCAACACCATCAACGCAGCTCCTGTGTTGCCAATGGCATCCACTCTGATTGCCGGCGGTGTGGCGGCCATTTCGATGATGATCATTTCCTTCAAAGGCTTCATTCTGTGGTTCATCAACGTGGGTCTGCTCATCTATCTCTCGATCCGAGCCACGCGCATTGTCACCGATAAGGACAGTGAGGTAAGATTCCCAAGTGGTTTACCTCATCGGACACTCATGTATGTATGCTGACATTGTCTATGCCGGCGTTATAAATTTGGGGACAGCGTTTAAGCCCAAGAGAGCAATGGCCAAGGTGTTGTGGGGTGGGCTCAGCTCGCCGAAAATACAACATTTCGACAACGCAGAAAGAGAAATTCCTGCGACAGCGACTACGACACGGCTAAACATAGCAGTGGCAAGGCAACCCACTGATAAGCCTTCGACAACGGCGCGTTGGCTCTCGATAATGGTTCGCAGATTTTCAGGCTGCCTGCGTCTGAATTGATTGTAAACCAAAGTATAAGTGCAATATACATACGATAAATGGGGTGAACTTTTGCGTTTGATTTCTTGAAGTAATCTTTGATTTTTCTCGCCACAGGATACTTTGTTCAATCCCCGCAAGGATTCCAATGATATTCTGACCACCCGCTCACCCATTCGTGCCTACGAAGAAGAAAAGTAAGTAGCTAAAATCTCCACTAATTCGGCTGCCCATTAATGCTTGAGCTTTGTGCCACCCACAGAGTGGAATTTCAGGCCTACAACAATGCAGGTTACATGGCGGATAATCGGTCTTCGGCCGAGACCATCGAGGTGAACGAGCAGGCGATTGTCCGAGCGGCTCACATGTCGCTCGATTCCAATCTGATGGATCGCCGGTTCCGCGACATCAATGCCTTCCAGCAGTATCCGGCTCCGAATCCGAACGACAGCCGTCCTCTGCGACAGCTGTCGATGACTCCGTTGCAAGAGACGGTGGTGGTAGCCACGTCCGGCTTCCCCATGCCGGACTACACCCCACAGCCGAGCCCGAGCGGCATTCTGCGTCATCCCCAGTATTAAGTGACGGTGGATGGAATGGCGCCAAGCAAACCAACCAAAGTACCCAAAAGCTAACTTGCATAATATAATTCTCAAATAATCCCCATCCCCAAAAGCCGCCCCAGTACGAGTGCGAGTAGTAGTGCCGCCCGCAAATGAAATAGGAAATCAGCTAAAGATTAGTTCAAATGTTTATCAGTCTGTTTTGTGCATGTTATTTATATTTATTTGCATGTTAATATAACAATATATAAGTGTGTGCAGTTTTAAATATATAATATACAATCCAGTGTTATATAGTTATAGCTGTTTGCAAACGCGGTGGAATTTTATTTGTTTATAATGCTCATTTCTGATAAGGCTTAGGTCGGCCTAGGTCGTCTGATTGAAGACGGCCCCCAGCAACGTTTTAATTGCGACGCGATTATCGCGGAATTTTGAGATGACAAAAATAGAATTGAATAACAAGCATGGCATGCTAACTGCTATCTAATGATTACCTAACTATTTAAAATAGTTATATTTCAAATGCGCGCCCAATCAAACCATTTACAGTGTTGATTTCAACCACTATCGAACTCAACCCTGACGCGTTTTGGTATTATTTAGCACCTTAGCGTATGTTTTGACAGAAAAACGCTTAACCCATTGTCGACCAGTGGGTATTTCAGTTTATGCACGAATAGGTATTATGAAAATTTAACATTTTGTATGCATCATGTTATGGGAAAGGATGAACCTACAAAGAGCATTTACAAACATATTCTTTTCTGCCGTTAAACACGGGCTCCACACCTGGTCAAATAGAGCGGGGTTAGGTGGGTTAAGTTCGTTTTTATCGATAGATCCGAAGTCAAACGGGTCAAAAATTTCATTAAAAATTGTTCGATTCGTGATAAGCCGGAAAAGATTCGACTTTAAACAGTATAGCCAGGCGTGAAACGTAGCTTGGGCTCGTGTGTCTTATATTTTAGTCATTTGTCATCGAAACACACCGGTGAACGGACCGAATCTCTACCCAAGCGTCAGCCGACTTAGCTAACTTTTTGTTTTTGACTCGAAAAAAATGGTTTTCATAACAAAATTCGCTCGGATCGGTGTGCAGGCGGCCCGCCAATTGCGTGCCACGCCCCTAGCCACAGCTCAGTGGCGTAGTTTCCACATAACCAGCATGCTGGACAAGGGTAAGGACTTTATGCAATAACAAATACAGTTGGCGAGTCACTGCATCTAAAACTGATAATGTTGCATGTGGATTTTTTGCAGAGCGCCGCTACACAGACAAACACGAGTGGGTGGAGCTACTGGACGCCACCAAGGCCATCGTTGGCATTTCCAACTATGCCCAGGAGGCATTGGGCGATGTGGTCTTTGCCCAGCTGCCGGAGCCAGGCACAGAGCTCAAGCAGGACGACGAATGTGGTGCCCTGGAGAGTGTGAAAGCTGCCAGTGAGGTGTATTCGCCCGTGAGCGGCAAGGTCAGCGAGAAGAATGCTCAAGTAGAGGATACACCGGCTCTGGTTAACAGCAGCTGCTATGACAAAGGTGAGCACGGGCATGACGAGTACTTTGAGATCATTCTAACATCTTTTTTGTATATTTTCCCATATAGGCTGGCTCTTTAAGGTTGATCTGAAGAATCCCGCAGAATACGAGAAACTTATGACTGAAGAGCAATACAGCGCCTTTGTGAAAAGCAGCGAAGAACACTAAACACATGGAACACATGGCATGGAAACTGCCCCCAAGACTTGAGTCTAGCCTTCAGACACAAACAACGTTCACGCATTTGTTATCTCTCGCACACCAAAAACTCACTACAAAACTCATCCACACATCCCTCCATGCCCACGTTGTTGTAGCACTTGAAACTTGTTACGAATAAGAATCGACAGTAAAGCCTAACATAATATTTGAAAAGGGCAATCGCCGTCTCTGGTATTGACCTGCGGCAGCCAATGTCTGCTCCCCCATGGAAACCTAGCGATAAGAGACTTAAGAGAAGGCGTCGGCAATCGCTCAAAGATTGCTCAAACGATTGAGTGAAACCCAGAGAGTAAGAGTCCAAAGAGAGAGTCGTAATGTGTCACTCGAAACGGACTCGATTGAGATCAGCTTTGTGCGGCGTGGTATGCACAATGGAATCAGCCGCGTCGCGTGTAGAATGCTGTGGCCGAGACGACCGATGGCACACGCCAATCGTCAGAGTTCAAGTGTCTGGCATCACCTGATTAATGTGCAGCTAGGAGCCGCAACGGAAGCCGGGAACTGGACGGAGACCGCACACACCTACTTCTCTGGAAAGTTACGCCGCCGTGATTCCGATAAGGATCGACGACGGCAGTGGTGTCTGTCAGACCATAGTAGGGATGGGATGCTGATAAGACCCAGCACTCTGTCTCTTTGAACTTGAAAAACTAGCGCGGCACGGCACTGCAGAAGCTTTTTCTCTCGCCAAAGCTCGCGAATGCCAAAAAGCTTCGTTGTGTCGCGGCCTAGCAGTCATTCCGTCATTCAAACTCACTCCGTGCGGTGCGAGAAAGCGCGTGCTGCTCGAGAACCAGTCCGTAATAACAATAAGCACAGACACACAACACAACACACACCCCACGGCCACGGCAGCTCCCGCTGAGCAAAGGATAATCAAAGGAAGGACAACACAAGTGAAACAGCTAACAAAGGCTCAAAGGAAGCAAATCAATTCTGCCACAAAATAACACCAAAAGACACACAAAAAAACCGACAAAATGCCAGCGGAAAAATCAATATACGATCCCAATCCGGCCATCAGCCAAAACGCTTACATATCCAGCTTCGAGGAGTACAAGAAGTTCTACCAGGAGTCCCTCGACAATCCCGCAGAGTTCTGGTCCCGTGTGGCCAAGCAGTTCCACTGGGAGACGCCCGCCGATCAGGAAAAGTTTCTGCAATACAATTTCAACATCTCGAAGGGACCCATTTACATCAAGTGGATGGAGGGTGCCTCGACCAATATCTGCTACAATCTCCTCGATCGCAATGTCCGCAATGGATTGGGCGATCAGATCGCCTACTATTGGTAAGTCCCAAAGCTGTCCAAAACTGTCCTTCCGCACAATTGGCATTCGGTTGCGTAGGTTGCGCATGAAAACAAAAGTTTCAAGGGACACTCGCGTTCTGAAAAGGACAACAGTATTGATTTTTCTCTTGTGTGGTTACGAAACTCGCCTCGTGACGTAGATAGGTACGGTGCGGGAAATATCTAGGTGATTTACTGCGCAGGCACAAAACCGACAGGCCGACAGACAGACCGAACAGATGTTTCCAGTTACTTTTTCTTGAATTTTCTTGGGGGCCAAGGACACGGCATTACAGCCATTGATTTTGGCAGGAAAAAAATAACTTTACTATTCAGACAAATGTCAGCATTATTTTGTGTGTGTTTTGATTGCTCCCAATTGTAATTGGTTGGTAAATGATTTGCATGCCAAATGTGACATCGACACAAATTACTTTTAATTTAATCAATTTTGGATGCTTAACCGTGCAACAAAACTACCTTTGGAGCGCAGCACTTTGGGTCAATGTCAGGGTCGACGTTCCTCAAGCCTCGATACGATACGTCCCTGACTTGCTTGATCTCCGATGCTACGGTGCGACCTGCCTAAAACAGCTTTGTGTTTATTATATTTTTGTCTCTATATTTGTTTTCTTTTCCACACGCCCCATGCAAATACTCGACGTAAAGCTAACAAATAATAGCAAATATTATAGAGGTATTCTTCCACCCAAGCACCAAGCAGTACACCCCCAAGTTGAAGTGCGAATCTATTTGTAATCAGAATATTGTTTAGAGATGGGCCAGGCCCTTCCCTGATTAGATCAGCACGGAATTGTGCCTCCTTGAGAAGCCACGGCAACTCACAACGCAATAGCACCCGGCATGAGTACTTTGTTTTGGATGATGCCTCAGAGATTTGATGTTTTGCAGCCCAAAGTTCATCTTCACCATAGAGAGTCAGAGAGTCAGTTTGTCAGAAAAAAACGATGAGCAATGTTCAACAAATGTTAATGCTAATGAGCTTATCTCGGGGTTATCACCAACAGAGGGTTCGAACAGTTTAGAGAGCTCGTGTGCCCAAGGAAATGTAAATGAAAGTCAGGTAATTGAAAGGCAATTACAAGGTCATTAGTAGGAGGTTCCCATCCATATACGCGGAGTATATGTGTATGTGTTGTGTGTGTATATATATTAGTTTAAAACTACTCATCACTATTGGGTTCTCTTTTCATTTCTTTCACATAAACTATTCAATTTCGTGGCACAATCAGAGCGGCTGCCCTCGCTACCCTACCCTTAGATAAGATAAAATATAATAAAAATGAAATAAAAGCTGGCGCGTAATGAGCAATAATTAGCGCTTTTCGAACGGAATGTCCCAGATAATTTTGTTGCAAAACCAAAACCAAAGCCAAAGCAAAACAACATCTTAAACTTTTTATTTAGTCCACATTTTTTTTATTGAAAGATAGCAACGGGTGTAGTCAGTCACATATAAACATAGGAATGGAGTGGTTCCAAAACCACTGTCGGCACAAAAAACTGAAATTAAATGAAATACACGAAAGCCTAGCACGAGCGAAAGCTGTAGGGCGGGCATTATGTAAGCGATTTGACAATTCGCGCAAATTGTTTATTCAAATTGATTTAAGCGCGTCTATTCGTCGCGTCAAATTGCGTTAAACGCTTTGCGGGTTTTTGTGTGTCAGCTGGAGGGGTGCTTGGTGTGTGATGTCTGGGCAAAAGGTGGTGGAAATTGTGGGAAACACTTGTAGAATGCAGACACCTTGACATTAACAGACGAACAGAGTAGTTCATGTCGGCTAACTAACAGTTTGAGCGGCCCTAATAGTTTGAGTAGCGCTGTTTGAGTGCTGCTGAAGAATCACGCGATCACATCGCCTGATTACTCACAACCAATTAGAGAGCGATTTACGCACACACACACACACACTCCCAGACAGAGGTGGACAAACAGACAGACAGAGAAAGATATAGAGTGGAGAGAGATAGAGGGTGGGCATAAAAGAAGCCGTCAAAAAAAGAACAGAACTTGTGGAGGAAATGTCGTGTACCTGGGGTTTCTTGCGGGTGAGAGACAAAAAGAACCGTATAAATGCTGTGTGTGCACTTCTTTTCTTGTTTCATGTGTTATCATTTTTGCAGTCTGTTGATTATGTAAGCTGGCGTTTATACATATGCTAATATGAAACACACCCAAAATTGTAAAGGTGATCAATACAAAAGCAGCAGCAGGCAGCAGCATCATACGATCATGGCTGTCAAACTGTAGGGCCGGCTAGACGCCGCGACGCTCCGATAGGGAAAGACAGAGAGGGAGAGAGAGAGAGAGAAACGAAAACATTCGATGCGATTTATTCGACACGCGAATCAACAGCTGTTGCTGCTACTTAGATAAGTCTGTGTTGTAGTTATTGCTGTTGTTTTATTCCATTATTAACAAGAAGGGTAGTCGAAACTGTTGATACCCATTCACAAAGATCGGTATTCAACTGCCATAGCCGATAAAGAAGACTTCAAAACGGAGACTATCTTGCTTGGAAACAGACAGACGTACTGAAGGACACGTCGTATTATTGATACACGAACTAATCAAGAATATACTCTATAGCTAATTTATTTAGTCGGAAACACTTCCTTTACTGGTGTTTTGCAAACACATGATTATCAACATAATAAATACCCTCTACAAGGTTATATTAATAATCTTTTGAGGGAGGGAGACGTTCTCCTGTTTTGGTTGTATTTGCTGCCATTTCTTTTGGTAGCATATAATTTTGGTGATTTCTGATAAGGGCAAGTACCGCCGCCACGCGTCTGGCTGTGATCAAGCAATCATCGAGACGAGGCAGGCGCACACGAGGTGTTTCCAAGGCAGCATGGAAAATTTCTTGTCTACCGATGGGTCCGTGTGATTAGGGACAGGCCAGTGAGTGGGTCGATTACGCCTCCAAATTGGAAATTAATACACTTGAATCGGCAGGGATTGTGTTACTCGTCGCGCCACTTTTTCTTCCACTTACTAAAATTAGTCATAATTTTGGCACGCACATAAATAGTGTTGCTTGATAAGCATTATGGGATGTCCGTTCTCAGTAGAAGGAGATTTGAAGGTGGTACATAGCTGTAAGTTCACTTTGGCAAGAGCTTTTCTACGGAAATGAAAAGGTTACGCGCTCGATGCGTATTTTGTTTATTTTGGACGCCTCTTACTAATTGACAAGTCGCGTATATGTTGGTCGTATAAACAAGTATTTCGCTCAAGTGGAATAACATTTCATGAGTATTGGCCAACTCACAGCCTTACCTCACCAATCAAACCATCCAACCACCCTCTGCCCCCACATCACTGCAAACAATGAACGAACTTTGGTCGCCGCCCCGCCGATCAGTCAGCATTTCCAAAATAAACCTGAGGGACGTCACGATCAGTTCTGTTCAGTGCTGTACTCTTCCTGCTTTCTTTTTGTGACATATACAAAATTACTAACCGTTTTATAGACGGTTAATTCTTATCAGGTGACGGACACTACACAATGATTTATACGAGGGCTCCCTTCAGTCAGTTTTATACTTATAATGATTGCATTTTGTCTACACCTGTGCTGTTTACAGCTTAGACAACGTTTACAATTGTCTTTGTTAAACAAATCTCCCACACGCCTTGACCTCCAAAAGTTCTACGGTAATTCGCTTTCTCTATTAGAATTGTTTGCCCATTGCGTGTTGTCCGTCAACAGATCGAGAGCGTTTATATCCGTTTTGGTCGCTGAAATCAAACACGATCTGAACAGTCACGATTTCTGCTCCCCCATTGTAGCTTTCCAAGCTTTGAAAGTCTTACATTTTGTGTTAAATGCATTCGTTTAATTGTAACAATCGTTCTGTTTAGCACACTTAGAGAAATTGGTTTATAAATTAGCGAAATTGGAGAGTTTTTGGATGCCTTGAACTTGTGGTATTTACGGAATCCAACCCCTGCCAGCGAAGATTCCTTTATTATATTATACTGTAGACACTTTTGTCTGCATTTGTTGGGGAATTAATTTCATCTGTTGCCAAGTTCAGAACAGAAAGGGGAAGGAAAATATCTCGTGCTCTGTCTGCCACTTGTAGAAGAATTTAAATTATGATTTTAGAAAATCGAATTAAGTTTCCTCCGGCAATTAGGAAGCTTCAAATTACAGCAAGTGATCCAATTGGGGCGCTGGGTGGGCGTAATTGTGGATAATTGCGAGACACCCTGTACGATCCATCCGTTGGCTGGGAACGTTGCCAGCGATCGCTGGATATGCATGATATGTTTGCTCATGGCTGTTCTGTTTCTTGCAGGGAGGGCAACCACCCCGACGACTACTCGCGCGGTCTCACCTACCGCAAGCTGTTGGAGGAGGTCTGCCGATTCGCGAACGTGCTGAAGGACCATGGCATTAGGAAGGGCGATCGCGTGTCCATCTACATGCCCATGATCTTGGAGCTGCCCATTGCCATGCTGGCCTGCGCCCGCATCGGGGCGGTGCACTCGATTGTGTTCGCCGGCTTCTCGCCGGACTCCCTGGCGGAGCGGATAGTCGACTGCAAGGCCAAGCTGCTGATCACGGCCGATGGGGCATGGCGCGGGGAGAAGCCGCTGTACCTGAAGGCCCTCTGCGACACGGCGCTGGAGAAGGTCGAGGAGATGGGTCACTCCGTGGAGAAGTGCATTGTGGTGTCGCACCTGAAGCGGGTGACGCCCTGCCAGGAAGACCATGTGGAGGAGGAGATACCATGGACCGATGATCGCGACTACTGGTGGCACGAGGAGATGGAGGACAAGGAGCCGGCCTGCTATCCCGAGTGGATGGACGCCGAGGACCCCCTCTTCATGCTCTACACCAGCGGCTCCACCGGCAAGCCCAAGGGTGTTCTCCACACCACCGCCGGCTATCTGCTGTACGCAGCCACCACATTCAAGATCGTCTTCGACTACAAGCCGGGCGATATCTACTGGTGCACCGCCGACGTGGGCTGGATCACCGGACACACCTACGTGGTGTACGGGCCCCTGGCCAACGGTGCCACTTCAGTTATTGTAAGTGCTCTGATTAGCCCCAGTCATGGGACGCAGTAACTAACACATGCTTGGCATGGCGTTTGGCTATTCCAGTTCGAGGGCACTCCATTCTTTCCCGGAAACGATCGCTACTGGAGCGTCATTGACAAGTACAAGGTCACCCAGTTCTATACCGCCCCCACGGCCATCCGTGCGCTGATGAAGTTCGGCGAGGCACCGGTCCTCAAGCACAACCTTAGTGGTCTCAAGTAGGTTTCGAACTGGAATCCCTGGATCCCCGAATCTGTGTGCTAAATCCTCATTTGCTTTGCAGAGTTTTGGGCAGCGTTGGGGAGCCCATCAATCCGGAGGCCTGGCTCTGGTATTATCGCGTCGTTGGCAAAGAGCTGTGCTCCATTGTGGACACCTTCTGGCAGACGGAAACTGGCGGTCATGTCATCACACCTTTGCCAGGTGCCACGCCCATGAAGCCGGGATCAGCTGTAAGTGAAGAGAACGGCTAAAGAATCGAATCCCTGAGTAATCTTTGTACCATTCTTGCCTTAGTCGTTCCCATTCTTTGGTGTCAAGCCCATTTTGCTGGATGAGTGTGGCATCGAGATCAAAGGCGAGGGCGAGGGCTACTTGGTGTTCTCGCAGCCCTGGCCAGGCATGATGCGCACTCTGTACAACAACCACGAGCGCTTCGAGGACACTTACTTCTCGAAATTCCCTGGCTACTATTGCACTGGCGATGGTGAGTACTGGAACTCTATTTTCGTTGGCATTTAGCTGATTGAATATTTCCCCCGAACAGGTGCTCGTCGCGATGCTGATGACTATCTATGGATCACTGGCCGTGTGGATGACATGTTGAACGTGTCGGGACATCTCATGTCCACCGCCGAGGTGGAGTCCGTGCTCACCGAGCATCCGCGCGTGGCCGAGTCCGCTGTGGTCTCGCGTCCGCATCCGGTGAAGGGCGAATGCCTCTACTGTTTCATCACGCCCAATGAGAACGAACCCTTCGATCAGAAGCTCATCTCGGATCTGAAAAGGATGGTGCGCGAGCGCATTGGACCGTTTGCCCAGCCCGATGTTATCCAGAATGCCCCTGGCTTGCCCAAGACGCGCTCCGGCAAAATAATGCGCCGCGTGCTCCGCAAGATAGCCGTAAACGATCGCAATGTGGGCGACACTTCGACCCTGGCCGATGAGCAGATTGTGGAGCAGCTGTTTGCCAATCGTCCGGTGGAGGCCAAGTAGATGGCCACGATATCGCGTACCTCCCATCCCTGGCTTGTCCTCTACTTTGGCCATTTTCCAACGCTGACGCATTTGAACCCCTGTTCCTGGCCCTGGCTCTGGCCCCGGACCCTAGTCCAGTGCTTATACGTATCCCGATTACGTGTCCTGTAAATCTCGCTCCCTACACATATACATGCCTACTTATATGTATGTATGTAGTGTATATCTAATGCTAAATGTTGGTCCCGTTCCGGGTTCCGTTCCGGGTTACGCCGTGGTTAACTCTTTATAAATTCTATTTAGTTCTTAAGCCGTGTGCGTAAGTAAAACGTTGGCAGGCGGCAGACGGCAGACGGAATGGAGATGCTGCTGGATCCTCCTGCCTGCCCCAATCACCGTAGTTAAACCCATGCTCAGCACGCACACACATACATTTTTTCGAGTTCTTTTGTTTCTTTGTTGTAGTCGTAGCCTAAGTTCTTGCTAATTCGTTGTGATACAAATTTAATTATATATCTTTACACTTATGTATGTATGTTTAGTAGAATTGATATGATACAAAATATATACACGACTCCAGTTATAGCCACAAATTCACACCAGTATCACCACCCACTTTTCAGTTGTATGCTCTTATGCTTTGTAGTAGTCCTTTCTTCCTTCCTTCCTTCTTTTCGTTCGTTCGTTCGTTCGATCTCCACACATTTTCAGCCACGATGCAGCCACGACACGTAAGTCCGGAACTTGTCCCTGCGCCCTCCCTTTTATATAATATAAGATTGTGAACGATACATATCAGTGTGGGCACATAAGCTTGCTATCATTCCTACATAGAATCTACGATACTTACAAGACATAAATTATTATAGAGAACCACTACTGGGATAATCTACGTACACACCCGTACGCGTACATATATGTGTATACTATGTGTCTGTTATATGGTCTGAAGACTTACTGCAACGAAACATATCATTGACGTTACTGCTGCAAAAACCTATAAATATTATACTGATTATTATTGTTGTTAATTGAGATCTACATACCTGGAGGAGGATCGATCGCTAATGGATGGTTCATCAAGGAGAACTATGGATGGGGAGTGTAAAAAGTTTGTTAGTTTTACAGAGTGTTGGCAAGGTCTATATATACATATATATATATATTTATTTATCGAGGTACATATATCTGAATGTGTATATCTCTACGTATGTACGTGTATAATAAAGTTTATTGTTTCAATCTGCTTGGATCTGAATGTACTCGTATGTAGCTACTCGCGTGTAGATGCGGATGAAAGATCATTTTTCGATTCAGTTTGGTTTTTTAGCGATACAAAATTCAGATCGCATTGGCCTGGCAAAGACACTTCCAGCATGATCATTCCAGTCTAAATTTACAACACACACGAAAACAATATTTTCGGCTTTGCTCGGGCGTGCGACTTCTTGGTGGCAGTGGGGCGATAATTAGGGAGCAGAATGCCTGACCAGGACGAGAAGAAAGAGGAGGCTAGCGAACCCACACGGCCCACGAATGCAGCCTTAGAATTTGGTCTGGAGGACCATGAAGCCACACAGGAGGATCCGCGGGTAGCGGCTCTGAAGAAGGCGGACGATGCGCGCCGACTATCGACGCAGAGCGGCAATACGGTCAAGCGTGCCGTGTCTCAGTATAGAACTCAAATGGTGACTCCGCCTCAATCAGAGCCTCAATCTGTGGATAAGACACCTCAGCCAGATTCTGTGTCTGTGAGCCCACCCGATAGCCCCTCTGAAGTTCCCCAATATGAAACCAGGACAGAACAACAGGCCCATTCCGAGGACCATCCCTACAATGCTGCCACCGATTTTGGCTTGGAGGAAAATAAAGCCACAGCCCAGGATCCCAGGGTGACGCGCATCATGATCTCCGAACGAAAGCCAAAGGTAAGCTCATCAATTTTACTCTAATGCCGAGTACTTTGTCCAGCTTGTCCACTTTGTCCGGGAAGCAGACACCAACTGCGGATGCATCGAAGTCTCAGCTGCCAACACAGCAGAGTTCAAAGACGCAATTGCAGGAGAAACCTGAGGAAGTGAAGCCACAAGAGGCAAGTCCAAAAGAAGTTGTGATACCGCCAGCACCACCGAGGCCCGAAGACCCTAGGCCTGCTCCAAAGCCAGTGGATACCTCTAAGATACAGATACCTCCACCACCTCCGAGACCGGAGGACGTGCGAATGCCGCCGCCCACAATGTACAGTAGTGGGTGTGTGACGGGTGCATGTCCTGTGCCAGCAAGGCCAGGTCATGGACGCGGTAAAGATGGGGCGTGCAACGAGGCTTGCGGCATGCCCTGTAAGAATCCCAATCAGACAGACGTTTGGAAGGACCCAGAAGATGATACGGGCAACACCAAGAGGATCAACACCGACTACACGATTGACCCGGCGAAGGAGTTTACTCGGACACGAACAAGCACTGAACAAATGGCTCGCTATGATGTGCCCATGCGCCCCACAGATGAGAGTGAAAAGGTTGCCAGCGCAAGCACCAGAGAGGCTACTGAAGCAGGTACCGCAGAAGCCAGTGCAAGTCATGAGCTGGAGAAAAAGAGATCGATAATGGAGGATAGTACCAGTGACAGTGATATACCGTCGGAAATACCACCCCATATGGTTGATGCATCCACCAGTGGAACTGCTGTACCGATACCGGCAAAGGGACCACCTACTGTGGAGGAGCTCTTCACTGTGGCCAGCAAACAGGTGAAGGCGGCGGGTGCCATTGCTCTGGCGGCGAACCAGGGGAGGCAGGAGTACACCACCAAAAAGCATGAGCACGATATCCTGACGCGCACCGATAACGAGGTGGAGGAGAAATTCATACGAGAGATGAGCGCGCTGTATCCGACCCACAAGTAAGTTTAGGTATCGGCCCACAACTCTTGCACGAGATCAACTGTGGATCCCTCTTCGTAGATTCATTGGTGAGGAGGCCATTTCCAAGTCAGAGACAGGTCAGGTGGAGTTGACAGATGCGCCCACTTGGATCATCGACCCCATTGACGGTACGATGAACTACGTGCACCACTTTCCCTACTACTGCATCTCAGTGGCTCTGGTAATCAACCAGCGGCCCGAGTTCGGTATCGTTTACAACCCGCCCATGGACGAAATGTACACGGCCCGACGGGGCAAGGGCGCTTTCCTCAATGACGTGCCCATCAAGACCAGCGGGCAGCAGAGTCTGGAGCATGCCCTCGTCCTGCAGGAGTACAGCACTGGAATGAACGAAGACCGCAACACGGTTGTTCTTGGCAATACCAAGCGTCTGCTCAAGAAGACCCATGCGTGAGTAGGATCGGGTCGAACCGACAAGGTCAAAGATCACTTCGAATCTCTTTGATTGCAGAATGCGTTCCATTGGCTCCTCGGCCATGGGTTTGGCCATGGTTGCCTCAGGCGTTGCCGATGCATTCTACTACTTTGGCCTGCACATCTGGGATATGGCAGCGGGCGTGATCCTGGTCCAGGAGGCCGGTGGAGTCGTTATCGATCCTGCCGGCGGTGAACTGGACCTCATGTCCCGGCGCTGTCTGGCAGCCGCAACCATGCCCTTGGCCACGGAATTGTCCGATCAGTTGGACCAAAACTATCCCTCACCACGCGATGACCAGCCAAATTCCAATACCCGAAAAGTCGAGACGAAAGATTTCTTCGCACAAACTGATTTTACCGACTCAAACGAATCCCTAAGCACGGATAATAGTGCATCGCCAAACAAACAAAAACCACCAGCGTATGCTAACCAAGAAGTCTAAGCCACTAAATTATTTAATTATCAACTAAGTCTAAATAAAATGCAAGTAAATCGAAAATCAAACCGTTAAGTATCAAAAGCATAACTCAGTTTTCTTTTTCGTAAGTGATTTTCGTGACTTTTTTGTTCAAAGTGAGTCCGTAAAATTAGCTAAGCTTTTAGAAAATTGATTTAACTATCGGATAAAGTTATACGTTCAGTGCTCAGGCTCCTAGTTAGTAATATTAAACAGAATCGAGAAAAATATGATATCCGATCAACAAAAAAAAAAACGTTAGCCCAATGTCGACCAAGGGGGTATTTAATACTCCGACGAAAATTCTAAAACTTGAAATATTATAGTACACTTCAAACGCAAGATATCGTGATCATTTATTTTTGTTAGTAAAGGAACATTAAGGAACATTCTCAAATAGTAATATTTTTCCGCGGCTTAACTCATGTTGTGTACTTGTTTAAAAAAAAGGGGGGTTAAGTGGGTTAAGTTCGTTGAATCACTCACGATATCGGTATATCGGTATGTTCCTAATTAAATTACAACGATTTTGCACATCAAAATCAGCTCCATTCTGTTTCTACAACGCGAACGCAACGAAAATCCACACAATGGGCGACAACGTGGACTTGGAGAAGTGCTTTGAGGTCATCAGCAACCTCTTGACAGAGGCTGGACGCGTAAGTGGTGGAAAGTACACTTGAAACTTTCCTGCGATGGAATTTTCCCTTGCAGTTGATTGCCCTTAACAATGAGACGCGCCAAGATTTTGTATGCAAGAGTGGGGACATTGACTTGGTCACACAGACTGACAAGGATGTGGAGAAGCTCCTGATGGATGGCGTTCGTCGGCACTTCCCCGACCACAAGTAGGCACAAGCAGGCAGAGGAGCAAGAGAACGATACAATAATGTTTGATACTCTTGCAGGTTCATTGGCGAAGAGGAGAGCAGCACTGGGGCCGGTGTTAACAAGCTCACCGATGCGCCCACCTGGATCATCGATCCTGTGGATGGCACCATGAATTTTGTTCATGCTTTTCCCCATTCATGCATCTCGGTCGGCCTGAAGGTTAACAAGGTCACGGAGATCGGCATGGTGTACAATCCCATACTGGAGCAGCGCTTCACAGCCCGTCGCGGCCATGGCGCCTTCTACAACGGTCGCCGGATCCAAGTGAGTGGCCAGCAGGAGGTGGGCAAGGCTCTGGTGACCAGCGAATTTGGAACAACTCGTGACGAGGCCAAAATGGAGGTGGTTAACGAGAATTTCGCCAAGATGGCCAAGCATGTGCACGGGTAAGTTCTTATGGGACGTCATAGTCTTTTCATTCACTATTCCTTCAAATAGTTTGCGCGTCCTGGGCTCCGCCGCCCTCAACATGTCCATGGTGGCCTTGGGCGCCGCAGATGCCAACTACGAGTTTGGCATCCATGCCTGGGATGTGTGTGCCGGCGACTTGATTGTGCGCGAGGCGGGCGGTGTTGTCATTGATCCGTCTGGCGGGGAGTTTGACATAATGTCACGCCGTGTTTTGGCCGCCGCCACGCCCAAGCTGGCCCAGGACATCTCCAAGCTGCTGACGCAGTTCCATCCCCAGCCTCGCGACGATTAGGCAATCTACTCACAAATGGTAAATCCATTCCGTACATAACGTACTTACTGAAATGCATTTGAATGAAACCCGACCATGTACCTAAAAACCAAATGGCCAACCGATTACTCATGGAAAATTCCAAATAAAACTCGCGTATAGAGTATTCTATATTATCAACATACATACATCGTATCGTCTGATCTGAGTGGATGATATTTTGCAGCTGTTTATCAATTTATTCAAAGACATTTGCCTGCCTGTTTGTTTACTTCTTTTGTAATTTTATTACAATCTGCGTACTTGTGTGTGTGTTTTCATTCTAATTAGTTTTCGCAGCGTTCTTATCGTCTTTTGGTTATTTGTTGTTGTAATTTGTTTGCGGCTTAGTGTGATGAATATTGTTTTGCCTACTTCTTAGTATGTTAGTAAAGCGAGCTTGCCTTATATCTTTATGGCGCTCACGCCCTGTGCTCCAGACCACAAATGGAATAGATTTTCAGGTTGAATTAGAGCGTTCTTTAGCATGGTCGAATGGTTTCCGACTCATTTACGGATGTGTAATTCTAAGCAATGTTTTTTCTATGTTTTGATATTGATATATGTTCGGTAAACATACGAGTATATCTGGTTTATTTTTTGCACTGTATTTGCTTTCGAGTAGAGCGATGAGCGAGAACTTTTGCTCGTTCTTAGGAAGTCGGCGTTTGTTCTTTGTCAATTTGTATCTTTCTTTATTTATGCGTTGTAGTTGTTGTTGTTGTTGTAGTAAGTTCGAGTATTATGGACTATCGTTAATACCATTTAAAATTTGACACATCATTGAAAAATGTAATCAAAGCTACAGTAGGTAAAAAATTGTATCTATATATTTATTATAATATATATGTGTATGTATGTATATGTATATCATATATATTATGTATAAGTTAATTAGGTAATTTAAAAATCTGTTTTTCTTGTTCGGTTGTTGTTTTTGTTGTTGTTGTTAATGCTACATTCACAAAGTTCCATTATGCGCACTGGTTTACAAAATTAACACAGAGATTTGTTGGGCTTGGGCTTGGATTTGGATTTGGTTTGAAATCATAATTGTAGAGTCCTAGGAGCAGGAGGAGAGGCTTAAGAGAATGTGTGCTAGCATATTAAGTGGTGTGTTTGTGTGTGTCTTCTAAGATATTGCAAGTCATAGTCATAGTCTATATATGTATAGTATATTGATTTTCGATATTCTAATTCAATAAGCGAAAGGTACACATGGAGCATAAAATGGTCGCTACGCCCAGTCGAGCGTCGAGGGTTGGGCTCGAACCGGTTCGATCTGGATCGTAGCTACCTCTACATTTAATATTTTCTTTGTCACACTAATAAAATGTACAAAAATTTTCTATATAAATTCAACAATCAATGCAGAGCTTTAGAGAGAAGAATCCATTTTTGATTTTTTTACATACATATATTTGATATATGGATAGATTTTATGTGTATATATTTAGTTTAGTTTTGTTTCATTTCTGTCTGTGTTTTTTTATTATTTTTATTTGTTTGTTTTAATTAGATTTCAATGTAAACGTAACACACAAATTTAGCACCAATCTATTCAAAAATTGATCAAACAATTTGATTGTTCCAAGTTATACAAACGAAGCCTTAAAGCACTTAAACTAGGGGTTCTCTAACCGAAAGATCTTAATCGTAGCTATGTATGTATGTCAAAAGTTTTGATCTTAAGTGATTAACTGAACACTTTCAATGGAGGCTGTTGCCGGAGACGATCTATCCGAGATTGCGTCTGGAGAGATCATCGAGCAACTGATTGGAGGGGTGGGGCGGGAGCGGGGAGTTTGGATAAATAATAATCAAGTCGCAGCAAGTTAATGTTAGAAGTTAATTTAGATTTATTTACACGCAGATACAATAAACGCATCGATCATCATAGGTATAGATTTATCAGATTTATCATATATCAGAGCTATCATTATATATGTGTATGTACTCGTATTCATATATCGATTCAATCCTCCAACTTATTCAAGCAAACAAAACGGGTCTTTTTGCTTTCAGACTATTCTACGTCCGTATCTCTAGGTGTACACACATACCGTACTACACGTATATATCATATCCGATTAATAGTAATTTAAGATTCTTAAAAAAAAAACCAGTGTTTATCGAACTTTAACGCTCGCTCTTCAGTCGAGTTCTGTATAGATAGATGCCTTGGGATAGCTGGCCAATGGTTCGGGTGATTGTTGGATCCTCCAGTCAGTGCTTAGAGCGGGGTCTGGGGTTGCTCGAGGAGGGTGCCGCCGGATGGGAGGTGAATCGGATGATGTGATGTTCGGAGTGGAGCTCAGCTTGATGATGGTTTATGGTTTATGGTTTAACAATGAAATAAATAATTTATGTTTGCGCATGGATATGTTCAGCGGGGAGTTCTAGTCCATCTTCGATCATTTCAATCGCTGCGAACGCCTTTAACATTGCTAATATGCCTTTAAGCTTAGTTAACTACTCGTGTGTTTCCAGTTAATGTTGATGCTACCTCTTCGTATCCTCGTCGTCTATCCTCTGTTAACGCTAAGTTCTTAAGCCTACAAGTTGTAGAATATTTGTTGCGGTTGCTTTGCACGGCCCTGGGCGTCTCGGGAATCTTCCTACAGCTCGTCGTCGGCCTTCGGTATGTCGAAGATCTCCGCAAAGAGGGGCGGCAGTCGCAGCTTGGTCCAGTTCATCCGCAGCCAGTCTAGATGTGAGAAGTGCTTGGCTCCCAGCGAGCGCAGTTCGGGTATCTTAGCCTCCAGGGCGGGCATCAGCTGCAGCGCCTGCGGGGATCCGGCCCGGGAGCGCAGGATCTGTACCCGTAGCGCCTCGGCCACCAGCTCCCGAGCCCGGGCAATCACCTTCGGCTCACTGAGTCCGGTCCGGTCCGAGGCCAGCAGCACCATGGCCGAGAAGAGGCCGATCTCGGTGTCGCTCAGCCCGTAGGCGTTCAGCGTATTGGCAAAGTTCAGCAAGGCATTGACAAAGTCGGTCTGAAAGTCGGAGTGGAAACATTAGAGGTCTGCGGTGCATAGTCAGTAGGACATTAGGTCATTACATCATAGAGTATCTCCAGCTGTTGGCGTGTCAGATAGGCGCCATCGTCCAGCGTCAGCGTCGTGTCATTGATGAGACGCGCCACATGGGTGAGCCACACCTCGAAGAAGCCCAGCTTGATCAGGATCAGCTGGTCGTCTTGGGTGAAATCACAGAAGCCAGGTACGCGTTTCGCAAACTCCACAATCCGCTGGACGCCGGGCGTCACCCTGGCCGAGAATTGCTGCCAGAGCCAGATCTTCTGAAACTCCAGGCTCTCCGCTACTGTGGTGGCAATCTACAAAGAGACGGCGGGGGTAGAATCAATCATTAGCAGGAGGCCAAAGCGGACAGGGGAGAGAGAGCTTCTTAAAGTACTTACGCCATTCTGTGGCACCGTCACTGGACGTCGCATCAGTTCCCGCGTCAGCTCCTCCGTGTAGGAGCAGTTGAGGCGATGCGCCTGCGAGACGCACACGATCACATCGTAGACGGTTAGCTCGTTGGCCGTGCCGGCCATGCCGTCGTGGCACATGGTCACCTGATGGCCACCGACCTCGGTGTGGGCACCAACACCCATGCCGTTGCCCACGCCCACCATTTGCTGGTGTCCGTGTCCGTGTCCGCCCACAACTACAACGCCCACGCCGCTACCCCCACTGGCATTGCTGCCGTTGTTGTTGTTATTGTTGTTGGTGGCACTATTGCAACCGCCCAGCTCCGATGGCGAGGAGGCAATCGAACACATTTGTGGCGTTTGTGGTGTACTCGGTGTCTTCACACGGACGCTGTTCACGTGCGGCGGCGGCTGCTGCTGCTGCTGCTGTAATTGCTGTATTTGTTGCTGTTGCTGTTGCTGCAGTTGATTTGTATGCAAACTATTGGCGGTGGAATCATCCACATTTAGAGGCGCACCGGCCAACAAGGGGCAGGCAGATGTAGAGGTGGCTCCGGAACCTCCTGCTGTGGACCCAGCGCCGTTCAGCTCACGGGATCGCTTGGGAACGCGACCATAACGTACAGCTGCAACCAAAACGGAGAGGATAGGTTAATGATGAACTTCTCAGTTTCCCATCCCTACTGATAACGAACAAATAATTGTGGCCGACATATTCTAGTAAATTTTCTAAAAGATTAGTTCATTTTTAAAAGACTTAATTTATTGCATTACTTTAAAAAGTTTTTGAATACAAAATAATGCCCAAAGCTGTGCTATATTTTGCATACAATAATTCGTGTAGAGTTCGTGTAAGATTCATGTAGAAATGCCAGATTGGAGGCGTACCTGACCCCAATCGAATACCAATTTGTGAATCGGCTTTAAATACGAAAACAAAATAATTTTCCTTCCCAAGATAACAAATTAAAAAAATTGCAAAATACTTCCTAAAGGAGCAGCCAGGCTAAGTTTTCCTTATAATTTTTGATTATGTGGTTTAACATTTTTTTTTAATAATATACAAAAAGTATTTTTAGAAAAAATTTAAAATTAAAAAACTAAAATTGTTTTTCCGTCAAAGTAGCATATGAATATAAGTTCTTTCCTTTCAGTTTCTCCTTCTGCAGATTAGTCACAAAACTATTTCCCATTTAAACAAATAGTTTTATGTACAAAACAGTCAATTAATATTAACATGATAGCACTTCTGGCATCCCATACAGATTTATATATGTATAAGATTAGTCGAACACCCAGCAATGAATATAGATAGTATGTAGTGGGAAAAAAAGAAGAACTGGCACACGCATAAATCTTATAAAATGCGTCACACACTAGTGGATACATATATACATACATATGTACAAATGTACATACATATGTATGTATCTGCTTTGGCGTTGTAGCAAATTGCCAACATTGCGATGCTATCAACTAGAAAATTTCGGTGTCCTACAACTTGTTGAAATGGAAAGGCAAACAGACTTGTGTCGGGGCCAAAATAATTCAATTTATATTTCACATTTTGCAGTGATGCTCATTAGCCTCAGGTTTTGTGGCTATTCGAATTTTCTTCTTTGTAAATTGCACAACATGACATTTCCTTTGTGCAACCAAATACTCGCACTCGCGTTTGAGCATATTTTATTAATTAAAATCGCATTTGGCTGGCAGACAGACAGAAGGCAAAAGCAGACGCAGCTGCTCCAGTTGCTGGCTTTCAGCTGGCGCTGCGGCTGTGGCTGTGGCTGCGGCTGTTACTGTCTGTGGCTGGTCGGCAGTCGACAGTCGGCGGGCAACACCACGCTCACTTTATCAGTGGGACATTGACCCACTGCGCTCAATATGAAAACGGAGGCAAGTGATTTTGTTGTTGCTGCTGCTGCTTCTTTTTTTTCGCCTTATATGTGTATTTCTGTGTGTATTTCTTCAGCTTTGTCTTGTTATTGTGGTTCGTTCGGTAGCCGGCGGCATCCGCGGCGATGGTTTCCAAATGACGAAAGCCTGCCCCTGCCGCTGCCTCGGCCACCGCCGCTCGCACTGCTTTACAGTGTTGTGGTGTGGCCACTATGCGTCAGCAATCAAGACAAATAATATCGTAAAATAAAGCAGCTAAAGTGAAAGAAACTTCGCATGCATTGCGCATACGCAGCGTTGCCGCTTGCCGTTGCTGTTGCCGGAAAAGTCTTGGACACGCAAGTGTGCGGCTGCCTTGGGGCACAGCATCATGCAAAGTGAAAGATGGCCATTAGTCGATGCTGGCCAACCACAGCACACTGACCCACATATTTCCCCCACGAATGAAGGATCACCGAGGTCATTAGCGGACAGCAGGGGTGTGTCTGGGCCAGAGTTTTCCCCTGGCCACGCACCAACCTTGTCACAGTTACACTTTGGCGATGTTATTGTGCCCGAGAGTCACGCTTTTCAACGCCCACCCACCCCACCCCACAAAAGCCATAAAGAGTTGGCGTTAATTGTCACAGCTCGTAAATTAATTATGGCATAATATAACTATGGCACACACACACCTCCACTGCCCCTTCAAGCCCCTCCTAGTGGCTGTCCAGCACTGGCTGTGCATTATGGGGCAGACGTGGATTGTGGCTGTGGATGCCACCTTCAAATCGCAGTCTACGCTAATTACTTGTGGCGGGCACTCGGCGTTCTTGCTCCGTTTCTTTTGAGGTGCTTTCAATTAGCGGCTCATTGCCCATCGCACCATACTTGTGCCCATGGATTTTGCAGATTTCATCGACGAATCTCTGGAGTCTGCCCTCGAGAAGTGTGAGGCTTGAGGAGCGGTTCGAGCTGTGCAGAAATGGAGCAGCTCAATGGATCGACTTTGAGTGGGAATCCGTAATGGAGAAGTATCACCAGATTGGAAGTACATCTGAGGGAGGGAAGCCAAAGCCTCTTACTTGTAAGAGAATTAACCCACATTACTCTGTTTCCACCCATAATCTCCCCCATCATTACTTATTCAATCCTTGTGGAGCGGAGCCTGGCCAGCAGTGGCAGCAGCAGCTCCACATTCGCCTGTCACCTGTCACCACCCACATCGTACGCCTCGGCACGATGGGTTCTCTGGTTCAGGTCAACATCATCCATTACACACGTTCCATGTCCGGACCAGGCCCATTCAGGGGAGCCAACATAAATAAGAGGAGCATTGCTGGCCTAAGCTCAAACTTTTTTCCCATCGCTGCTGCCGCTGCTGCCAGCTAAAAGCATCTTAAGTGATTTAGTGCAGCCAAATGACGAGCAGAGTGCCGTGCCGGGGAGCCGAGGGGGCGGAAGAGGGCCAAGAGTGGGCCAACAAAGAGAAAATGAGGTGGTGTGGTGGTGAGGAGGGGGGGAACAAACTCGTTTAGGCCATAGCCAGGGCATCCGCATACAAGTGCGGTTCAAGCCAAGCCGAGCTCCCACTTCTGGCCAGGGGGAAAAGGATTTGGGTCACCAAAATCTGTGGCAGCAGCAGCAGCATCAGCAGCAGCCGTAAAGTGGCCAAATGTTGCCCGCATTTAGCTTACTTTCCCCCTCCCCTGCCCTCATCTTCGTCTCGGACTGGAGCAGCGGCCATTAGCATGCGAAGAGAGGGCCAACTGCCGAAGTGCCACAGCAGCACACCCATACATACATATGCATTTATGTATGTACGTTTATGTGGATGGATATATAATGTAGAGTTGATATTTTTTGGGCTTTAGCGTGCGCATGAATGGCCCTGCCCTGCCCTGTCCCCGACCCCGTGTTTCTGCTGCTGTTGCTGCTGCTGCTGCTGCCTGACCTCGTTTGAGGTCGTTCGTTCACCTGTCGTCGCTGCCTGCACTTTATGCACTCTACATTTGCATGACTGCATGGCTGCATGTGTATGTGTGTCTCTGAGAGCTGCAGAGTGTGTCTCTGTGTGTGTGTGTGTGTGTTTACCCAGTTACGAAATGTCCAAAATGCTGCGGCTTACTGCTGGGGGAAAGTTTGTTGTTTGTTTGCCGCTCACCGTTCGACAAAAACAAAACAAAAAACAAAGAAAAAGAATTTCAGAGTTTAAGAGACTTTTGTAGATACCCTTATGGGTGGGAGTAAACTCCGTTTTGATCAGCTGCAAAACTCTACGAAGAATAATATTTTTAAATACCAAAAAATGCATCGCTTTTCCGATACTTGAAGTGAGAAACCGAAGCAACAAGTGCGAGTTGTTCTCTCCGAACAAAGATCATCGTAGTACCAACAACATTTCCTCTCCCAGAACTTCCATTAATTGCAATCAAAAAGTGTATTTTGTTTTCGTTGTGGCGAAGAGGCGAATGGCTCTGGCCGCTTCTTTTGTTTGCTTTTCTATTTGTTCCATATGCACCTGGGTGTGCCTGTGTCTGTGTCTGTGTGTGTGTGAGTCGGAGTATCTGGAACAGCTAAAATTGTTAGTTGCGTGCTAAATTTGTTGCTTTATGCCGGCGGCAACAGCAGCAGCAACAACAACAAGTCACACGCAGCAACCGCCCACCCTCTTCGGCGAAACCAGCAACAACTAAAACTAACAACCAACAAAATTGTGTCATGCAATTTGCGTAAATTATCGCAATGCTGTTTGCTGTTGCCTCTGCCCCTGCTGCCGCTGCTGCTGCTGCTTCTTGGCTGTTGATTGTTGCCAGTGCACGAGGACAATTGCAGTCTAATGACCGCTGAAATGAGAATTGTTCAACTTCGATTTGCCATGACACATATTTATTGGATTTGATTGGACTCCAAAATGGGATTTAGAGCGAAGTAAACCTAATCCTGATTGGTCGGACAGTTCCTGACATTAACCGGGTAATCGCAAACGAATTTTTCCCGGTTGAACCACATTCCCAGCTCGCAGAACCCCAGCATGGGGCAGTTCTGCACGCAGGTCCAGAAGAAACGACAGTGCAGGGCATGGGGCAAGATCTGACCATGGAAGCTGCACTGCACCTCACTGTTGGTGCAGTGGGGGGGTGTCACTGGGTCCCCTGGGTCCCCTGGACTCGGTGTGTTTTTACAATCGCTGCGCGGACACTCTCCAGGCACACAGGCATTGAGACTGCTGTCGAAGATCTCCCCCTGGCTGCATTTCAGCCGCTGTATGACATCCTGGCCGCAGTGGAAGTAGCCCGAACAGTCCGCGCAGTCGGGCAGCAGATCGCCGACTTGATGGTTCTTGCAAATGCAAAAAGTATCCAAAGTGACGCCGTCCTTGCTGGGACACTTGGAGAGTGCCTCTGATTTGTTGCAATCGCTGCGCGGACACTGTCCAGGCACACAAGCCTTGAGCCTGCTGTCGAAGATCTCGCCTTGTTCGCACTTCAGTTTCTGTATGACATCCTGGCCGCATTGGAAGTACCCTGAACAGTCATCGCAGTCGGGCAACAGATCGCCCACCGGAAGATTCTTGCAAATGCAAAACGAATCCGAACTGCAGGAAGAATACTCCTGCCCCTGGTTCGGGTTCTGGTTCTGCTCCTGGCCCTGTACCATGGAAATCGACAGAAGCAGGAGCCACAAGTTTACTGCAACTGCAAAGGATATTCCTAGTAAAGAATATAACTGAGGCAGATGCCCAACCTGCTGATGCTTACCCAACTTCATGCTGTCTTTAAAGCGTTAGAATGCGCACTGATTGGCAGTCGGAGGAACTAACGGCATTTTATATGTTTAGGTGTTATGTAACTGCTACTTAGTTGCCGCTTGTGGACAGTGCAATTGACCCGACTTCTAATGGTTAGTGCTGCTACGTATCAGACTGCACTTGCGATAATCTTTCCTCTTCAGTGGATGTTTGTTTTATAATATTATCAAGCGATAGATACAAGACGTTAAGGAGCGACCCAGTCCATAAAATAAACAGCATAATGGGGGCCACATACCCACATTCCAGTCCGCCAACAAATGACCCCAAGACCGGATCAAAGGGGCAGGCGGAGCACGTGTTTGCGTACATTTTTGGGGCAGGGCAAACAGTCAGAATATGAATAAGAAATCGAGTGAGAAATGTGAGAAATCAAAGGCACACCACACTCATCGCATAGTATGCAAATTTCGTACTGACCTACTCCCATAAGAAAATCAAATGGATCCCAAACGAACCAAAGCACAGCACACCAAAGCAAAGCAAAAGCAAAGCAAAGAGAAGAGAGGATAAGCAGATATATGTGTGCAGAGACGAGGCATTAATATCCAAATTCCCAATTCCAATTGGGCTGCGAATTGTGAGAAGGAGAGAGAAAGGTGTGTGGACAGAGAGGAGAAGAAATATTTATGCAAATCCCAACGAGAGGGCGTCGATCTCAAGTCAATCAATCAGAATTTTTGGTTTGCTGGAGGGGGAATCAGTCGATGGAGATAGATTGATAGATGGATAGATGGAAGTTCTACGGCAAATTGCGGGCAATTAGCATGTTCTCTGTGCGGCTGTGAGAAAGGCTTTCCCTGAAAGTGTAAATGGGCAGAGCCCCCACCCCACCCCACCCCAAAGCGGGGGAAAAAGCGTTAGAAATAGTTTTATTTTCTCACTGTTTTCTGTGTACTGTGGCCCCTCATTCACATGCTCATCTAAGCTTCTGTACCGCCTTCTTCGCTGCTCAGTGTGCCCCTCTCCCATGTGGAGTCTTCCCCTTCCCCTTCTCCACAGACTCAAATGTATCTACGTATACATAATTCACTTAAGCGGGCTCAACGAAGCGAGATGAATGACCTCAATTTGAATAGTTGTCTCCCTCTGTCCGGCTGTCCGGCAGTCCGACTGTCTCTCTCTCTGTTCATCTGTTCATCTGTCCATTTGTCCGCTTGTGTGTCCGCTCTGACTGTCCGTCTGTCTGCCCGTCTGTCTCTGTGTGTCCGCCTGTCCATCTGTTTGCTGCCATGACTGACTTTTTGGGTGCCATTTAAATCAACAAAAGCCACCGCCTACTTTTTTTTTGACAATCTCTTTCGTAGTCTTTCACTTCTTTTGGAGGCCTCTTTTCTTCTCGTTTTTTGATTGCATTCTTGTAAAATTATTCAAATGCTCTACAATTTTCGGGGCCAGTTTTCTCTTATTAAACACGCAGCAGCAGCAGCAGCACAGCTCCAAAGCAAAGCGGGAATTGAGGTTATAATTATAACTGCCTCTGCTGCTGCTGCCTCAACTGCTGAAAGGAGTGGCTGCCTGCCGCCTGCTGCCCCATCACCATCATCACCAACATCATCGTTGTCGTCGTAGTCGCAGTCGCTGCTGGCATCGTTTTTCTTTTTTATCTATTTGACACAATTCTCTGGGCAAAGTTGAGTTTGCAGTTGCCTCCGTTACTGCCTCCTGCCTCCTTCCACCGACCACCGCCACGACTCTCTCGCTCTGTTCTGGCAGAGATTTCTGTTTAGTGACACAGTTTATATTACAGGGAGTCGAGAAGTGTTCTCCCCTTGTATTTTGACTACCTAATTAGATAGAAAACAAAAATAAAATTCAAATGTGTGGCAAGCTACAGACAGACAGTGGGTGGTTCTACTGATTGAGTGGTTAGATCAAAGACAGCTTGAGGTTTCGGGTCAAAAGCCAAGCTCGTTTAATGACACGAAATTCAGACAAATTGCTGCAGACAAAGCAGCAGATTCATCTGTCAAATCCGTCTATGGAAAACAGGCAATAAACGTTTCAATTAAGCTGCAGATTAACGCAGATAATCGCCATCAAAAAATAAACCACCAGAAAACATCAGTATTTATATGGATTTCAGTGAAATTACCGATCATTAAGCGTCTCTTGAACCTGTTCCAAAAACCGCATTCACTTATTTCTTTCTGAATCAAAATCGAAATCGAAATGCGAATTCAGCATGCAAGCGACGTCATTAATTTACCACCAACAAAAAAGAAGCAGAGCGAGATAAAAATATAATTAAATATTAAAAGCTGCGAAGAGCGCAGAGTACGAGCATGAAATCCGTTCAACAGCCGGAAGCGAAACGGGTCCCGGGCCAGCGGTGCGTATGAGTAATGCCAAACCACTCGAGTGGGGATCTTATCAAATATTTGTACTAAAATGTGCGGCTAAATTAAACAACCAAACAACGGCAGGGCAGCAGTGGCAAAAGCAGACGCCCAAAAAAACCAAATAAAAGAAGCAAAATAGGTTTTCGATGCTCCAATTTGATAAGCGGCGAGCGAGCGAGCGCATTAGCAATTAGCGAATTAAATGCCAGCCCAGCGGCGAGCGCGCGTTTGTGCTATAAATGTTTCAATGAACTAAAAAAGCCTTCGGAAAGACCCCTCATCCCATCATCCCACTCTCCATACATACATCTATTTGTCTGTCTATCTATCTATCTGGCTGTGGGAGCCTTAATGAAAAAACAAACAATTAAATTAGCCAAGAGGCAAACGTCGGGCGAAGGCGAAGACAAAAATGCGAATCGTCAGAGGAAAACTAGAACGCCGCCACATTTGTGGGATGCCAAACCACAGTACCCTGCTCGTAGGTACAGTAGTCTGTCGAAGGGGCAGAGAAGAGACAAGACAAGACAAGACAAGATACAGATACAAGCGGTAGATGAGATCAATGCTCGCAGTCAGTCGTCCAATCGAACGTTGAATCGTTGGATCGTTGGGTGATCGATCGTTAGGGAAGGCAGGGCCTGTGATTGATTGAATTAATAATACAAATTAACAGCGCCAAGTAGGTAAGATCAATGATCGACCAGAGCCAAGTGGCACGGCACGGCCCGCTGTGGGTGCTACGCTACGGAACAGCAGAAGCTGCCCGAGTGTCTACAGCGGTCACAACACCAGCGATACGCATCACACTAGTAGTGGGGGAGGATCTACTGTAATTGAGTTGAAAGAATGTTTGGTTTCGTGTGATCGATGATCGTCTGGAAATAACTCTGTGCGCAGATCATAAATAGGAATGATCTCTGATCAGTGGTTTTGGATGCTGATCGCTTGACTAGATCTACGGAGTCGCTTCGCTGTTGCACGTTCGAGCAAAGCGAGCAAATCGAGCCAATATTAAGCCCAGCAGATGATTGCGAACCAGCAGCACAGTCGATTTGATCATCCCATGTTATCCTCCCCTCCATCGCATCGAATCTCAACATAATCAGATCACTTAGTGGACCATCGATAGTGACCACCGTTTCCTGTCTGCTTTGCGCAGCTCTGCTCTCTGGCTCAACATAATAAGATCAACATCAGATCCGTCACCATATTGTCAATGAAAGTCAACAAGAGTCGTTGTCTTCATTATGAGGAGGTCTCACACACACCCAGCCACACACACACACAGCCGCACGATCATTGACCGGGTGGACGGACGGACAGAGAGTTGTGCAGGCGCGTGAGTGATTTCTTGGCTCCTCTTCATCTCTGGACGCTGCTGGTGGAGCTGCTGCTGCTGCTGTTTCTGCCGTTGCAGGAGTTTTCAGACACAGGCCCCAGGGCACTGGCCAATGGCTACTGATCGCAGCAGCAGCAGCAGCAGTGGAGCCAGCAGCATCACCCTGCCCTGACAGTGCGTTGAACTATAAACGTCGTTGTCGCTGAGAATGATGCTCGTTCTTTGCTGTTGTACTCTTAAGGAGGGTATTATAATTTCAAGCACAGATTTGTAGCTAACAGAAGTAATAATCTGGGATCATATACATATATTCCTGATCAATATTGTTCTAACCCAAGCAGTTGTTTAGTTTTAAAGATATTTCGCTGTCTCTTTGCTTGTGAAATTATTATATTTTATATAGAAACAATTGCTCTGAAAGGGTATCAAAAGCTTCGGGCTTTCCCCTCCCTTCTTGTTTATTGTTGTCTTTAAAGATCTCTGCTGTGGTTGTTGCTGTTGTTGTTGTGGCATTTCATTCTTGATTTTGCTTTTGTGCTGCGTTGTTTGGCAACGTCATCGTCATTATCATCAACATCGCAGCAGCAGCAACAGCAGCAACAACAAACATCATTACGATGATTCCCAGCGTCATCATTATGCCAGAGTCTGGGGCTGAAGTTGTGCGTTTTTGTTGTTCCTTCTCATTTTGCAATATCATAATCAGTTAGCCCTGCTCCTCTGATCACTCCCCCGCCCCTTAGCGTGCACTCTGGCTCTTTCCCACTCCCAGCGCTCATTTAGCAATTCGAATTTTGAATTCGGTGCAACGAACGCGAATTTTGTTGCTGCTTCTCTTTCTTTCTTATACGAGCCCCGTACAGTCTTTTTTTTCGGTGTGTGTTTGCTGACTCTTTTTGTTTTTGGATTTTTGGGGCTTCTGTTCGCCCTTCTGCCCGTTCCCCGTTCCCCGCTCCCCGCTCCTTCCTCCACACGATCTTCGTTGTGGATCAGCTGTGTGGTGCTGGTGGCGATGTGGACTGGAGTTCGCTCTGGAGGTCGATCCCTTTATGGGCTCTCTGCTTGCGGATTGCTATCAAAATGCAGCGCTGGCGGTGCTTCACCCTTTGCAGTCGCCTTGCCTTGCCTTGCCATCCGTCCGTCCGTCCGTCCGCTGGCGTCTCTGCTCTACCCGTCTCTCCCCCTGTTCTACGTCAGTCCAGCTCCCTTTGCCCTGTTCTTCTGTCTGTCTCTCCCTCCACCCTGTGCTCTCTGGCCGTCCGTAAAGTGTCAATGCACTTGTTCTTGTTTCCACCAGCACCAGCAGCACCAGCACCAGCAGCAGTGCCAGCAGTGTGTGCGTTGATTGTGTTTGTTGGCGTAGTGCGTGTGTGCTTGACTGCGTCGTCGTCGTCGTCGTCTTCACGTGCGTCGCCTCCTGCTGTTTGGGCATTGCCTTGCTCCCTTCCTCCCTTCCCGCTGTTCCTCTTTGCTCCTCTATGTTTTCCTTTGCTCCACTGGGCTCCCTCTGCTCCTTCTCTGCGTAGCACACTACTCCCCTATGCTTTTCACTGCTCCACTCTCCTTCTCCGTCTCCTCTTCCCTCCCTCCCCGCCCCCTCTGCCAGCCATAGCACCCAGGTTGTTCAATCCTTTTTGCTTTCCGTTTTTCAGGCACTGTGGGATCCACAGTGGGTCCTCTGCCCCAGAAAAGTGCTGGCAAATGCGTATGATGGAGTCAGCTTCTGGAGAACGCCTGAGATTGAACTCCCATAAAAGATTTAGTCGCGTAGATATTTTTTTTGCCAAAAAAGTATCCCTGGGTCCCACTGTGCGTCGTCTGCCTCGAGTGCCTTCCCAGTCTGCCCCTCTCTCTGTCTCTCCTCCCCTGCCCTGGACGATGCTTCGGTCGTTGGACGTTCGCCTGCTCGTTCTGCTCCCCCTTTGCCCCGCCGACGACTGGTTGCTGCTGCCTTTGCACTTTGGTGCATCCTTGTCTGGCGTTTGAACTTTTTTGTTGCTTTTGTGTGTGTGTATGAGTGTGTGTGTGTGTGTGTGCAATCTTTGTTCGGCAGACGTCTGGGGGCTCTGCTCTGGCCAGCACTTGGTGTGTGCTCTTTGTGTGCGTGTACTTTCCTGTGTGTGTGCATTGGCATTTGACTCCATTTAAAGTTTGTTTCGCTTTATTTTGCAAATAAAATTAACTCCAGCGGGGCGGGGGGGAGTGCAAGTGAAAATTGTTGAAGATGGAGTCAGTCTCTTTTCCTCTCTTAACCCCACTTGAGGCATCCGCTATTGAGACAGAGCCAGAGACAGCGCCAGGTTACGCATAAATATGAAATGGTGCACACACATTAGCCAAAGCTAAAGCGTGGGGTCTGGTCTTAGAACCCCTCACCCTTACCACGAAGTGGGTTGTGTGGGCTGTGGAGTCACAGAATGGTCTAAATGGTCACAGAAAGGCCACAAAGAAGAGATTTTGCATTACAATGAACCACGAGAAGATTCGATTTAGCAGCAAACTGAGAGTCTTCATAAACGTTTCAATCAAAATTGGAAGCTTGTGCCACTTAAATCCATCCAAATAGATATTTGCATCCGCTTCCATTCGAAATCTTTTCTAACGAAACGCTACGAAAGCTACAGCGTTTTGGACACTGCCGCACGGAGAAGACATTTCCCAGCCGACCCCGATCCGCCTGCGCTTAACGCTTTTAACCCACTTTAAACGTGTCTGCTTTTGGGGCACAGGCCCCAGAGTGGCAGTCGACAGTCGAGCGTCAGTCATTAGCCAGACAACGGCCACAAAAACCTCTATCTTCATCTCTTGCTCTATCGCATGTCTCATCAGCAGTGCAAGCGGACACAACGGGCTGTCTCAGCCTCTGCCTCTGCCGCTGCCGCTGTCTCAGCTGAAAGACATCAACAGCGTTTAATAGGCTCATCAACACACACAGAGCCCCGGTCTTGGCAACTCCACCCCAGAGAGAATCCGCACTCTTCCGCTCACACTGTCTGCCGCCTTCCCGCACAAAAACCACCTGTGCAACATTTTAATACATTTTGTAATAAAAAGAGACGTCATTAAAGCGGCGACTCCCCAAGCAACTGGCAAGGGGCAAGAGATACGCTACGCTTCTCTGCCCCATGCTGCTGCAACCCTTGCCACTCCCACTCCCACTCCCACTCCCACCGAAACAGTTACTGTCGACGCCCCTGTCCATTCAGTCTTTGGTTCTGTTCTGTTTAGCGCTTTGAATGGAAGCCGAAGCCGAAGCCCGAGCCCGGGCCGTCTCCATTTGTGGCAGGCCACATCCAGCCGTCACTCATTCAGCATTTTGTGCACTTATTAAACAGATATTTTGCGTGCTGCCTGGGTTCTTCATCATCATCACCATGCTGCGGCGGTTATGCTCGCCTGCACCTTCCCCTCATTTTGTGGCACTGACTGCAACTGGGTGGTGAGGTGAGGTGAGGTGAGGTGAGGGTGGGCTGAGGGTGGCCACTGGCCAGGTTGCTGCCAGCTCCCTCAATGTCTGGCCCGGCACTTGGTGTGTTCTCTCTGCATTTGGAGGTCACTTCTTTGGTGCTGGGCTGCATTTCCACTGTGTATCTGCGCGTGTGTATCAGTTTCTGTCCAAGTACTTGTATCTTTGTAGCTGTGTATCTGTGTATCTGTATCTTGGCCTGCCAATGCAGCCAGGCGTATCATTCTGTGGCGGCTGCCATTCCAAATCAAAACTAAAACAGTTTGCGGTATATTCTTGGCACAAAACTGTCAATTACGATGAGGGCTAACCAAACACACACACACACACACAATCCCCCCCACCCGTACATGCATAACAAATGGTTTTGAAAGTTCTCCATTCTCGAGTCTCGATTCTCCGTTTCGCCTTCGCTTCCATAGCTGAAATATGTACCCTCAAAACTCTCTGAGGAATCAGCTATGTGGCTGGGATGGGGTATATAAGGTATATAAGATATTTGCCAAATTGTTGACACATCAAATGCGAATCGTTCATCCATATAAGTTCATTAATGTCAACGGACAATAGCGACCCCGCCCATCAGTTCTCCAACTTATTTGCTAATGACAACACACCAGCACACACACGGACAAAAAAGCCCCAAAAGAAACGACACAAAATAAAAATAATAATAATAATGAATAAATAACAAGAAGCACACACACACACACACGCAGCAGAAAACACACCACTCTCCTAGAGTGAGATACAAATGTATCTGTGGCCATACAATGGCCACTCATTCGTGGCGCAAAATACGAAGCAAATATGTGGGTCAATTTTGTAATAAACTAGACAAAAGCAGCAACAACAAGAACATGGAACTGTCGGAACTGTTGCTGGGTCCAGGAATGGGAAAGGCTAATGGGAATGCTCACACATGCGAGTCGCAAAGCCAGTCGCAGGGAGCAAGGAATCCTATAATGAGAAACCGAATCGGAAGAGCTGCAGAAGGAAGGATATCTTCTGGGGCAGCAGCTTGTGGTACTCATAATTGGTAACTATTTATTATATATGTATATATATATGTACAAACTCAGTGAATACTTTGCATGGCAACAAATAAAACTGTGCTCCATTCTTGGAGCTGAACTGTGATGAGACACCAGAACGAGAAGCGTAATGGATACAGGAATTAGGAATTAGGAACTGGAGCTAACATCTGTAAGTCAGAGACCGAGTAAACTGATTTTAACCGATTTCTGGCGGCACTTGCGGCTATAGCTGCCGCATCCCCTGCCGCTCCCCACTGCTAGTGTGCCACCCCAGACTTCGCTGGCAGAGTCAATTACCCTGAGCTCTTGGGTAATTGGCCCCACTGCTGCGGCCCGACGTCTTAACTGTTAATGGGCGCTTGACTTGGCTTAACGGTAACAGAAGCCAGGCAGCCAGGCAGCCAGCAGCCGGGCAGGCAGCGTAGCAGAGCTGCTCCATGCCACAATTTGGTCAATGAGCTTCGGCCTCATCCGCGATGTATCTCATGGATACACATACATACACATGTTTGCCAGAGCTTAAGCTACAGCTGTATGGTGTATTGTGTATGGGAGCTTCGGCTTGTGCTAGTTTCGGATACCGCCGGGGTCTCGGCAGATGATTTCATGCTTTTGAGATTTAATTGTTATTCATTTGGCTGCTGCTGCCCCAACCGTCGTCCGTCGTCCGTCGTCTGTATGCTCGTCACTCGCTAGCCTGACTACATGGCTAGGTATCTCCACTCTTCTACTTAGTTGTGTTTGTTGCTCGTTTTAGTTTCGTTTTTGGCTTTGGCCAAACCTTGAACCGCACGCGTTCGGTTTATTGGCCGCTTTTTTACTACAAATACCGTTCGTCGCTTCGCTTCGCTTGGCTTCTCGACTGACTTCTGCTGATGATGATGATGATTATAAAGTTTATCATTATCATCGCTGTCATTGCTATAGTGTGTGGATTATTTGGATGTATATACTCGCACTCATTCACGCTCAAGTGTGTGTGTGTGTGTGTGTGTATCTATATCCATCCACCTGATGGGTGGAGCTGTGTGCTTGCTCCTGCCATTAGCTGTTATCCCTGTATCCCCTCTTTATTCCTGTTGTTCCTACTTAACCTAGTTTACTTTTGCTCTCTTTTTCCACATAATTTATTTATTGGTGTTGGGGAAATTTTGCTTTTGGGCCTGGCCCTTTCAGGAGGTTACCCTCCTGACATAACAAAAATAGAGAGTAATCGGCAAATGGAAAGGGGTATAAGTTATTCTCCATTTTTTGTAAAGAAAAATCAAATATTATACAGCATAAACTATTATAGGGCATCATGCCAGTCGGTGCTGCTACCTCATCAGTGTTTGATTCGCTTAGAGCAAAAAGCTGAAAACGCACAAGGACAACATTTAATGTTAATGAACTCGGCAAACAAGTGCACGGGTGGGTATGGGTGCGAGAGTATCTGCCTATCTGTCCATCTATCTATTTATCTATCTATCTGTGTATGTGTGTATACACGTGTGTCTGTGTGTCGTGAATCTATGTATCTATGTAGCTTTGTGTGTTGTTTATATAGTTGCGAATTTGTCAACTATTTTATGCGAGGCCCCGACCGACCCATATGTACGACTCGCACACTCACATAATAGACGCAAATGTATTCATAGTCGGTGCGGATTGAACGCCTATACCGAACTCGACTTGAACTCTGCTGTGGGGCAGTGATTCTCGTCCAGGGTTTCGGCTGAAAGCTGACGCACGAGCATGAGCATGAGCACGAGCACGAGCAGCAGCTGAAACTGAAGTCACAGAAGCAGCTGCTAATAGGAGCATTAATAGGAACTTCTCCTCTATGTCTCTGGCTGTGCACCTGTTCAGGGGCATGGACAGGGCAGCTGGGTCTTGGTGCTTGGTGCTTGGAGCTGCAAGCTGGAGCTGCCAGCATTTTTATGTTTCCGGTTCTGATTAGAAAAAGAGAATGCAAAGAGCCGGAGGCAGGAATGCCAATGCAAATGCAGGCCCGGCCAGCAGCAGAGCCAGAGCCACAGCTAAAGCCAGAGACAGAGACAGAGCCAAATCAATTGCCCTGAAGGTGCCTGCCTGCCGCCGCCAAGGAGTCAAATCAAAACAGAAACACACACATAGATACACACCCATACTCGGGCACACACACAGAAATGAAAGCAGCAACCAGTTTCGCAAACGAAACCAGTTTTTTGGGGCCAGTTGTAAAGTTAATAAGCAAAGGAAAATGGAAATTTGCACACAAATAGGAAGTAAAACTGTGGCCCCACCACAAAGACAGGAAGTGTGATTCCGGGCCGCAAGTGAATGAACCTGATGGGGAGTACGAATACGAATACGAGTATGAGTGCGAGTGCGGGCATATTCATTCGATTACTCAGCGATTGTTAATTCGATTGCAATGGACATTAAGCATACGACGCGTATGGCCCTGCCGGAGTCTCCTCTCCATGTGACTCCTGCTTCCCGGAAATGAACAAAAGAAATTCAGTGCAAAAATTTACCATTCAATCGGGAGCTGCTCCTTGTGGAGGGGTTATCCAAAAATAGGCTCTCTTTCTCTCTCTCCGGGCCTCTCGCTCCTTCTCTCTCACTCTTTGTGCGTTCGTCTCCCTCTCGCTGCAGAGTACCTTCTGGGCCGTTGGCTTCTTATTAATCTTATTCTTATTCCAATTCGAAAACTTCACTTGAGAAACGATTTTTACACTTCTCTTTCCCCTTCTCGCTGTTGCTTTAATTTCACTGCTCTGCTTTTTTTAAATATACTTTTTTCTTTTATTCCTTTGAACCTTTTTTTGGGGAAGCTTCTTTTTTGGGGAAGAGATGTTCTTCTTTGGAGGTTTTTGAAATTCAAATCACACAATGCCCCGAAATCAATTTATGCAACGCAGTGGGTGGGGAGGGAGGAGCACGGACCGCAGTGAGAGTGTGTGTGTGTGTGTATTTAGGTGTTGGGTTTAGGTGTGGTGTGGTGCGGAGGGGGCACGCGTCAGTTGTTGGGAGTATATTGAATTTGAAGCACTTTTGTTTGTGTTTTGTATTTTTGTAGTTTTTTTGGTAACGATTTTGAGGCTGGTTTTGCTTTGCCACAAAAATTGATACACAAAACGAAGTGCTGCTGCTGTTGCTCCCACTTCTGCTGCTGCTGCTGCTGGTGCTGCGAATGTTGTTTGTTTGTTGCCGTTGCGTTGCCGTTGCGGTTGTTTGTCCCGTCCGTTTGGTGGAGCATTCGCGTGCCGCGCGCTGAGTCGCCGAGAGACAACTGAAAACGACAGCGAAACGAAGGCAACGAAACGTTGGGGCCCTGCCTGCTCCCAGTCGCTGCTGCTGTCGCTGCCGCAGTCGCTGCTGCGGCTGCCGTCGACCGAGCAAAGCTTTTACAGCGGCAGCAGCAGCCAGCAGCTGAAGAATACCAGAAGCAAAACAAAGAAGTGAAAAGAGCATAAGTGGGATGGAGAGAGAATGCAAGAGAGAGAGAGTACGAAAGAGAGAGCGCGCACGCCAGCGTTGGAAGACGGAGAGAGAGAGAGAGAGAGGGAGAGAGAGCTTTTGCCGCTGCAGAACTTTCGAGTGCAGCAGGAAGCGCGCTCGTTGCAGTTGGCAGCGTCGCCGTTGCTGCCGTTGCTGCCTCTGCCGCTGCCGCTGCTGACGTCGACAGCGCACCAATTGAAATTGAGTAACAAGATTTGTTGCTGCCGCCGACAGTGACGCCGCTGTGTGTGTTGCATGCAACTGCAGCAATCTGCCCGATGCACAGCGATGCAAAAAAAAGCTGCCTAACCGGTGTTAGATGCATTTGCATTTTCTGCAGTTTGGCAACACACACAAAAGCAAAAACAACAACAAAAGCAAACAAAAATAATGCAAAACCTAGAGGAAAAATCAACCAACAAAATAGCGAAAATGTTGCCTCGCTGGCAGTTACATAAGCCTTGATTTAGATGATGGCTTAAATGGGATGTGCCTGTATGCGTGCCTCACACACACACACACACACACTCTCTCGGTCTTGAGCTTTGCAATAAGGAAGTATCTTTTCGTGTCAGTCGTCGGCTCTGTCTTTGGGGCTTTGGCGGCTTGGTTTTTTTTTGGTTTTCTCAGCGCAGATGGAAATGGAAATGTAGACAGGACGCATCGCTTGACAATTTCCTGCTTGAACAGTTTGCACACTTTTTCTCGATGCATTTTCCCACACAAAAACCCAAATTGCATCCGCCAGACATTGGAAAACTGCGTTGAGCTTGAAAGGAAAGTTGATTCCTCTTATGGCTGAGCAGGAAACTAAATCCCGGGGGTGCCCCGCTTAGCAGAGCCTTTCGTCACTTGAGCGGAAAGTATCTTCCCTCAGTTGGGTAATTTTTACCCTCACATAAAGCTAACCCTTTGGTTAGTTTAAACCACCCCCACCTCCCACCCCTCTGTCTGCAAGTAGCAAGTAGCTCCAACATGGTTTTCCACATTCACTAATTGGGGGTTTTGGCAGCGCTGCCAATCTGTGCTAAACATGGGCGCAAATGCTATGCCCCAATCGGGGTGCAACTTGGTTGCAACGGGGCGAACCCGTTATGGGGCAGGGTGGCGGAAAGTGGGGGCTAATTTACAGCACGCAACATGCAGCGCCCATCTCTGGACTCTGGACTAATGGCAACTCCCATGCCACACTCCACACTCACCACTGCCCTGATTCCTCGCCGCTGCCCCCTCAATTGCACGCGTCTCAAGTGCCGATTTCCTTTTGCAAGCAACCCCAGCGGACCACGGGGAGAGCTGGGGAGAGACCCGGGAGAGTTGCGATCCCTGCTCCATGCCCTTTTTGGCATGTCAGGCACGTTTTAACACGCTGCCAGTTTTGATTTAATTTAGTAACAGCTCAAAGACGTTCCGAGGGTGAAAGGGGCACGCACACAGCAGTACTTGGAACAGGGAGCCACCATCGATCAAGCTGCAACAGCAACAGCAGCCACAGCATCTCAGCAGCATCATCATCATCATCGGGGGCATCGTTTTGATAGAGTTGTGCATTGAGATCAGCCACAGATCAGCCACAGATCAGCAGCTCAGCAGCGCAGCGGCTCAAGCAATTTAACATGCAACCTCCGCTTGAGCTTCATCTTTCAACGTAATCTTTGAGCTTCAGCTGCAGCTCTTCATCTTGCTGCATCTTGCAACTCCCATCTTCAATCTTCAGTCTTCAGTCTTTCAACTTCAGCTTGATTAAGCAGTTAAATCAAAAGCGCAGTTAGGGAAGTGCGGGAAAAGCACTTAGAGCGGGGCTGAAGGTGTTCCCAACAAGCCGTCAAAGTTGCCGCCGTCATCATGATCACCATCATCGCCATGATCATCATCATTATCATCGTTTGTGGCCACACTTGAGAGCACAGCGCTCTCCCATGCGATGCCCCTGGCCCCCTGCTGCATGTGGCAGGGGAGGAAAAGGTCAACGCATTCTGCGAATCGTAAAGGGAAATGCCACACAAACGAGCAGCAGCAGCAACAGCAGCAGCAACATCAGCAGCAACATCAGCCGCAACATCGAAGCGGCGTGTTAATTGAAGACAGACAGGCAACCAAAGCTGCCACGAAAGATGGCAGGGTAGGGGTGGGGCAAGGGGAGCGGAGCTGCCACTACCACCACTGGCCACCAGTTAGCCAAGTGGAGAGCAGCGAGCTCTGTTCGAAATATACAATGCTTCACTGATTTCTGCGTTGCCGTTGCCGTTGCAGTGGCATTTGAAGTTGCTTCCTTATTTCTGCCTCTCATAACAAGCAGCAGCAACAGCAGCAGCAGCAGCAGCTCCCCATAGACTTTGATCACTGGCTGGTTTCATGTTCGTTGCAAGCGTAATTAAAGTTTAAAGGTTTTGGGTATGCAACATCCTCCCATCGAATGACAATCCCCTTCTTCCGGGTGGCAGTTTGCCATCATTTGGAAGCTGCCACTCAACGACGCATGAAGTTGCAGCAACAGTAGCAGCAGCAGCTTAATCAAGGCACTCCCAGCCCTCGCCTACCCACCCCTACCACTGATAATGCCATGTTGTTGACGTCGCTGGCCAGAATCGCGGAAGCGCCAAGAAAAATGCGTGCCATCGTCGCCGTCGTCGTCGTCGTAGTCGTTGTTCTTGCTGCTTTGGGCATTGAACCCTACCCGCAGGCGGGTGCAATTGCCGATGCGCTGTCAACTATTGTGTATCTGTGTATGGAGTATGGAGTGTGTGTGTCTGTGAGTGCTTACGGGTAATGGCATCGCATCATAATCATTTATTTTTGCACTAGACAACAGCCATCGCATCACATCGCATCACAAAGTGCGCTGGCTAATTTTATAAACTTCTTTTCTTCTGCATCGTCTGTGATTTGTTGTTGCTGTTGCTGTTGTGTGTTTTTTTTTTTTTTTGCTTCACATTTTTTGCATATATATGTGTATGTTTATATATATTTTTATGATATTTACTAAGAAATTCTTATGCAGCGCACGTCGTAGAGGGGGAGAGAGAGCGTGAATGGCAGGGGGTGGGGCAACTGTGATTGACATTTAGAAGTCAACGTTCGGTTCGGTTTGGCTTTGGCGTTGTTGCTGCTGCCCCCGTTGCTTCTGCTGCTGCTGCTGTTGCTGCTGCTGCTGGCATTGTCTTGGCCAATCGCCCCCGCACCACACGCCACGCCGCCACACATTTCTTGCCAATTTGTTGATGGCTTTTGACATTAATTGTGTGTGTGTTTTCAGGGCGGATCAGAGGGGGTTCCATAATCGCATGTGAATCGACAGCAATCGATGGAAAGCGTAAGTGTTCTGCAGCTCAAGGGGGTTTTTGTGGGTAAGCTAGGGACCTTCTAATTACTATAATTGGTCCTATAATTGTTCCAATCTATAAGGTTCATCCAAAGTAACATAATAAGAATAGCTGCAGGTAACACCGAAGAGAGATCTTTCTCGTTTTTGCCCCTAAAATATTCTCTCAGTCATTTGAGTGTAGACTTAAGTAGAATTCCCCCCACAAATCCAATGTCAAGGTTACTCATCCATCAAACAATGACAATTTTTGTGCAATATTTGGCGAATTGTTCACCTGTGCGCCTGGGCTGTGAGTAGAACACCACTCATTGCCACTCATTCCACTCGCTGGCACACATTGCGTGCAAATAGAACTCCCCGAAAGGTAAGCCGGTGGAAAGTTACCCAATCCAACATCGAGAGCGAGTGCTTCGAATGACTCACGGGAGTGTGTGTAAATTTTCTCTTTGGGCGCAAAGCAGCAAGTGATGCAGAAATGTGCAAATTGCACGACAAACTGTTTTGAATGAGATGCCGAGACGTGGTGCAGCAGGGGTCACTCAGTTCCCCGAGCTCTGTGCAATGAACTTTCGGCGGGATTCCCACAGAATTTTGGTACTTGCCGCAACTGTGTGCCTCGCAGCCGCGGACAGCACTAGAGTGTCGAGTGATTTATGTTTGGGCATGTGTGTGTTTGTAGCCATGCGACAAGGTGTTAATTAAACTATAAATAGAGAGACAACTGTGGCCGCAATCGGGTGCAACATCTAGGCGGCGCGGACAAACGCGGCTCGGTGTAATTGGAGGACAGATTGCCGGCGATGTTGCGGCCGGGCACGCATGCGTAGCACGGCGGCAACTGGCGGACAGAACAATGAACCGCAACAAAGCCTCTTGCATAAATTAACAATCGCAATTAGTCACCGGGAACATGCTGCAACACCAGGGGCCACTGCACCACCAAGACGGGCAGACTGGCCACTTGGATTGAGTCTGGCGATTGAGTCATCTTCTGGTGCATTCATTCACCTGCAACAGGTGCTGCTGGTGTTGCGGCGCTGTGCTTTCCGCTTTTGTTCTCGCGATTAAATCGTTCAGAGATCGTTTCAGCGTTTACTGTTTACTGTTTGACTGTTTACTCAACTTTTCGGTTTATGCATCGAGCAGAAATTGTGAATAAATTTGAGCTGCCAAAATGTTTATAAATTGAGTTGAGCGAAGCGGCCACGGCAGCAACTTAAATGCATAATTAAAAATTAAATGATATTTCAGCGGCAACAAATTTGTTGACCATATTTTATTTATATTTCGCTCGGTGTTTATGGGGGGTCTGTGTTTGTGTTTGTTGTCGGGCGCCAAAACACATCGACTCTGCGAGCATTGGACTCTGTTCTGGAGGCGGCCTGCAAGGGGAAGATACATATAGAGGGGGCTGAGCAGGGCAGCGGAAGCAGCGACACGACAACGGAAAGTGAAAGGCCCCTGGGGAGGGGTTCAAGCAAAAGCCTCTGGGGACCTGCAAAGGTTTGCTGAACTCTGAGCAAATAAAAGGTTGAATGCCATCGAATTATGTAACGGGGGGGAGTGAGCCAAAGATACTTCCGTTACCATTGAGCAGACAGAGAGCTCCAAGCCAAAGATGCTCCAGTGCTGATAAAGAACATAATACATATTTGTTTGCCCTTTTGATGGCGCATAATCAGAGTCAAAAGCAATCGAAGCCCCGCCAAAAGACTGCCCAGAATTTGTGCTCTTTGTTCTCAGCAATTTTTCTATTGCCAAATAGTAAAATCTCGGCCGAAACAATGGCCAAATAAAGCTGTGAGCTGTGACTCCCTGGCTGGGGCTACACTTTAATGTAGCCAACGAAACAACAAGACAAAAGACAATTGTCAGAACGGCACGGCACGGCACGGTGCGGCACACGAAAATCAGAACAGCAACAATGGGCCAAAAGCGAATTCAAAGCGATTCAAGCCACCAGAACGAACGAGCCAACGGCCACAAGAGGGTCGGGTCTATGGGCCTGGTGCAGCAAATGGTGGATTTGGATTGGCCTGACAGCCTGACCCAGTTTACGCCACAATTATAAGCCAGTCTTGCTCTTTGTCTTTGTTCTTGTCACTGCGCAGGCGCAGCAGCAGCAGCAGCAGTAACAGCAACAACTGCCACAAGAGCAACAGTTTCATTTTGCACTCGATTTTTGGGCGTCTAGAAGAGTCGTGGCAACGAAACGAAACGAAACGAATCTTTGGCGCTGACATTTGATAGTTGGCTTTCAAATTGACTACAATTGAGTCGAGAGCAGCAGCAGCCAACGGACGCTGTTTTATTCTGTGTTACTGTGTCGCCTTGGCGCTGCTCTAGCTGAATGTTTGCTGTCTGTTGCTGATGTTGCCCCCAAGCAGCAACAGCAACAGCGACAGCTCTGTGCCCATTCCCAGACAGACAGACAGCAGAGCAGAGCCAGAATATTGTCCAAAAACTTCTCCCCGTCCCGCCCCGCCGTTCTTTAATTGTAATTTGATTTGTGGCAAATTTGATTGAGGACGGCTTCGTGCCCCACAAGAGAATGAGAAGAATGAGTAACGCAGAGAGGGGCAGGCAGGCAGCTTTTCAATTAGCCAACTTTTGCTGGATATTCGCACACAAATTTGATTAAAGCCGAGCAGTGGCCAGGCCAGAGTCCTGGGAGCAGTTTTTAAGCTCATTTCAGAGCAAACACACGCTGATGCTGCCACATGAAGACCGCCCGTAGCTGTATGTGTGTGTTTTATGTTTGACCCAAATTCCTGCAGAGCCATGCAAAGTGTTGCTGGTGCCTCTGACGCTGCTGCAACATCCGAAATGCAATTTCTGCTTGGCAAGCGTCGCGTTATTTTCCTTTTTTATTGCACATTGTTGCCGCTGCCAACAAAAGCTTTGCAAATTAAATAAAAGCCAGGCCACGCCCACCCAGATATACAAACAGAGGCACACAGCACAGCACAGCAGCTGCAACACGGGGGCAACATAATTACATTTGCTTGCTAAAACATAAGGGACGGGGGAGGCCAAGCTAAAGCCGAGTGGCATGACCCATTAAAATCCTACATCTCTAACATTTGCACAGGGAATTTCGCTGAATGGAAGCCCAGATTCGGCTTTCAACGATTTTAGTCGATCTCTGAGGGAACTTAATTGGAAAATCTCTCACGGAGTGGCAGCCACAGCCAGCACCAGACTGCAACAGCAGCAGAGGCAGCATCAGCAATAGGCCATCGACAATCGGCAATCAGAAAACGGCAATTGCTGCATTGCCATAAACCATAATAACCCCCCTGCTGCCCCCTCGCCATTTGACTCGACAAAAGTCTAATTAAACCGAGCAAGCGAAAATCAAGCGGCGCCTCGAACGAAGCAACGAAGCAACGCCCACTAGCAGCAGCAGCAGCAGCTGCAACATCTGCAGCTGCAGCAGGAGCCACCAGCCAACAGCCACATCCATGCAAGGCCCGAACCAAAACTTGCCACAAAAGCAATTTAACTAAATTATTGAACTTTCCGTATGCATTGAGGCAAAGTAAAAGTCCCAAGTAAAAGCCAGCCCAAAGGAGGAAGAGCCAGCAAATACTGGGGGGTGGAAAGAGAACAGCTTAGGTCATGGGAGCGAAGCTGCAATACTCTGCAAGCGAAGGAAAAGCACGGATAAGTGCACAAGGATTTTCATTACCTAAAGAGAAACGAAAGAAGAAACTCGCAGAAGAAGGCGCTATTAAGACTTGCAGGAAATCTAGACTAAGCCAGACTAAATGTTGCCCCATCCGTTCCACGATAGAGCATTCTTGCAGACGGCGAATCTGTGCACTGGAAAAATCATTAAAAGTGGTAGAGGCAAACACCAAAAGCCTTTTGTCGCACAATCTGGCGGGGAGGAGTCAGGGGAGTCACAGTCGAGCGTGTGGGTCGAGAGGATTGGCTGCGTGGGCGCTGTGGCAGCAGCATGGGGGGAAAATTAAGGAAATGTTTGCCCAACACCAGGCACGCCGCTGCAGCGAGACAAAAGCCATAAAAAATTGCAACAAATGTTGCAGGCAATAGACACGACTAATAAATGTTGCTCGCGTGCAGCGACAGCAAACAGCAACAGCAAGAGCGACAGCAACAATGACAGTGACAGCAACAAATATCTTTTGCCTGCCACACAGACACACACACCTACAGAGTCCCCTTTTTGTGTGTTGCAACGATGTTGCCTGGTTGCCTGGTTGCTGGAGTTTATGTGCCGCTCTCTTGTTTCCGATCTTTTTGGGCAATTAATTGTGCAACATCAAATAAATTGCATTCGAAAGCAGCCACAACGGCCCCAAAAGGGTTCCCCAGAGTGCTTGCTGCCGCGAAAAGTCATAAAAACTAATTTCGCTCTTGGCCCGTGGGTGGATTTTGGCTTCGAGCAAAGCTGTCGCTTCCGCAAGCCTAAGCCTGGAGTGGTTTATGGGTGCTTAGCTAAACGGCTTGCCCGACAGTAAACCCGTTTTTGCACTGCGAAAATTATCTTAAGTAAAGGCTTTACAGCGTTTCAGGAAGCATCTGGATCAGCCCACTGGCGTGGGTATTCGCGGGTATGCGGGTATACATTAGTGCGAATAAAGTAATCCAAAACCATTGACAATGGCCCGGAGAAGTAGCTGACATAATCTTCGATCTTTGTGCAGAAATTTTCCGGCGATTTGGCAGCTAATAAAGTTATCAAGCAAACATAAGGCTACAAAAATAGCCAAACTAGGTGCAGCCTCCCCTTCACTTTGTTTGTGCAACATTTGGTAACTGTATTCGCGGCGTACGGTGGAGGTTGTACTCACAGTCGCGGCTCATGCCAGCGGAGAGGCATTTCTTGAAGCGGCAATACTGGCAGCGATTGCGGTTCAGGCGGATGACCAGGCACTTGCCGTCCCTTAGGCAGCGGTACTCGATCTGCTTCTGGATGCTGCGCCGAAAGAAGCCCTGCAAGGGAAGAGTGTTTAGTGATCGATGGGGGCGTGCAGTGGGCCGCAACTCACCTTGCAACCCTCGCAGGAGGTTACACCATAGTGGTAGCCGGAGGCCTTGTCACCGCACACTTTGCAGGGCACAAACGATTTCGAGGAGACGCCGTTGTTGTTGCTGCCACTGCTGCTGCTGCTGCCACTGTTGTTGTTGTTGCTGGAGTCGGCTATGCCAAAAGATTGCTGTTGCTGCTGCTGCTGCTGCTGCTGGGGGTGCTGTTGCAACTGTTGCTGCTGATGTGAGTGTGGCTGCTGCTGCTGTAGCTGCGTTGTCTGTGGCTGCTGCTGCTGCTGCTGTGGCTCTGCAAAGGAAAAATTCATGGATTTCGTATACATTTCCTTCGCATGAAAGTTGTCTGGCAAATCGATTATGCAACAGCCTGGTTGCCATGCCACACATTGGCCATACACCACATGTGTCGCACAGCAATTTCAATTTGCCAAATGAGTTTGCTGTCACCAACCATATCACGCGCTCCAAATCTGATGTGTTCTGTGTATTTCCTCATTGGAAACGCCGATCGGGAGGACATTTCCCAGACAGCTATCGGTGAGGAGGGAAGCTAGTGGCATTCAAATTAATGAGGGGAAACTTTAAGTGGTGGGGAGCAAGCACTTTCAATTAGGGAGCCTCGCACGATAACCCAAATCGGTTTTACCCTTCAGTAATGCATCCCTTAATCATCCACCATTAGGGGCAATTTGCCTGGCTGGGAAACGTAAGCACGGACTGAGGCCAGCAATCAAAGTCACAAATGCAACAGCTAAAGGGGGCATTCAACTGCAGGGCGATGTGCGATAAGAAGAAATGCCAAAAAATCACGTATACGCCACCGCCTACAACAGTTTTCTGCTGCTTCCTCTTGCTGCCAGTCACGAGGAAAACTGCAGCCACACAATTTTCCCCGCTGGAGCCGAAACCAAATTTGCATTGCAAATGGCAAATGGAAAAAAAGAGAAACAAAAAAAGCAGAAAAAATGAGGCAGAAAAAGGCTGGAAAAATTGGAGCCAGACAACCATGCTTCTTGGCATTTTCATTTTGAATTCAATTTGACTTTGTTTCTCATTTTGTTTCTTTTATTTGCTTCGCATTCGAGTTGTCTAATGCCGCAGGAAGAGGCAAATGAACTAAGCGCGGAGTTTGAACTGCAGTTGTTGCCACACCTCGAAAAATGCGAAACAAAATGAAATTAATGTGCAACTCGCACGCGCCGACAAACAGTTGGTAGAGGGGGGGCGCCGGGGCGGCAGAACGAGGCAGCTCCACAGATGATGGGCCAGCAGCAGCAGCAGCAGAGTGAGCAGAGGGAGTCGCGGGCAGTGAAGGAATATGTAGATGGGGGACACTGCGCGTTACGCGCTTGTGCAATTGCAAATTGAATTTTCACCATTGGACAGCAACAGAAACAGCAACAACGATGTCTGGAAAATGTCGTCGGCATGGGCCTGGGCCTGGGCCTGGCGGGAATGAAAAACCAAAAGGAAATTCAAGTGCCTGGTTTTCATTTTCGCGCCGCGTTCAAATGCAAATCATTTGGTCGCCTTTGTACGTTGACAATTTCAAACGCCATTGTTCGTGAGGCCAAGGGGGAGGCGGCGTGACACAAGAGCGGGGAAATGTGGCATGGACTGCTGCTTGGCATTTCCGCGTTGTCAGACAACAGTCTGTGGCAGAGTCAGAGCCAGAGCCAGAAGCAGAGTCAGACGATAGACGACGACAAAGACTTCATATTTTCGCTTGATTTTTTCTCCATTTTCTTGGATTTATCTGCAGACAACTGATTGAATGAGTGGGGGCAACGGAACGGGCAGAGGGGCTGGGCTCTTGGGCAGATACGAATATCAATTGGAGTTTGTGGCAGCTTTTCCCCCTGATGGAATTGTATTTGCTTTTCCCCTAGATTTAATTTGCTGGCAATTTGCATTTGCCTGGAACTGCCCGCACTAATTGCAGCAATTAAATGTTGCCCCATGCATCCATCATGCCCCATGAATCCTTGCCAAGTCCAGGCCAGGCGGTGAGGCAATTAGCAAGTCCCGCCAAGACGCCGCTGCTCGAGTGCTTATGGTTTTTATGACATTACCTCAGGGTTGCAGCACTGTCCGTTGCCTCAAATGGATTTTAAACTCAATTTTTTTGTGCCCGATTCCATTGCAATTTCCTTGATGCTTCCAGCTAAGCCCCATTCCAATCATATCCTAGGATCAGAGGTAGAGTAGCCTGCGAAGAGGAGCGGCCAATTCCGAGCGATTTATGAAAATGAAATCAGTTTTTGCATGGCTTTCAATTGCGGCATTGGCAGCCACAGCATAGCCACAGCCACAGCGCACAGCATTGACAGACTGCAACATGAAAAGCAATTTTCTTGGCACCGAAAGGCGAAGAGGTACAACTGCAGCGTGGGGCAGCAGCAGAAGAGGCCCAACTGCCGCTGCAACGGCAACACAACTGGCCTCAACAACATTGGATTGGCCAATAACAGGGAATTATATTCATTTTCACATTTTTCATGCTGCGCTTTAATAGTTTTCCCTCAAAAGGAGAGGAAAAGCCGACAGGGAGCAGCTGGGATGGGAGGTTGCAACGAGCAGTTGCAAGCAACTTTCAATTGGCTATGCGACTACAGTTGTTGCAGCCGCTGCTGCAGCCGCCGTGTTATGCAATGAATGCAAATTTATTGAACATAATTTTGCAACTGCGACAACAATGGGACCCCCAGACCCCAAACGCGGAAGAGTCGAGCCGCGATCTTGGCTTGGAGATGGACACGGACATGGACATGGACATGGACATACCTGAATGGCCTTTGTTTAGATGCGCAACAGATGAAGATGTTGCTGCGCTGGAGCTGGAGCCGCCACCTGAGATGGAGACTGAGACGGAGCTGGGACTGCAGTTGTTGCTGGAGCTAGAGCTGGAGCTGACCGCTGACGAGGATGTATGAGCATTCCCGCTGACATTGACAAGCGACGTGGATGTGGATGTGGCTGCGACTGCTGCTGCGGCTGCCGCTGCTGCTGCGGCAACAACTGCGGATGAGCGGCCAAAATGCTCCGAGCAGCTTGATGACGATGATGAGGAAACGGCGTGGGAGGAGGTGGAGCTGGCCGAAGAGCAGCCGCTGTCCGGCGAGGCGTGTGCCCCGCTCGATGAGGGGGAGGAGCTATGGTGGTGGCCGCTGCTGCTGGCCGGACCGAACTGATGCACACTGCTGATGGTGTACAGAGCACCTCTACCATTGCTCAAGGTGCAGTTCAGCTGCTGCTGCTGCTGCTGCTGCTGCTGGTGTGTGTTCGGAGTTGTGTTTGCGTTCTGGTGCGGATGCTGATGCGGGTGCTGATTGTGACTGTGGGAATGGTGTGGATGGGGATGCGGTGCAGTGGCCGATGGGGCTATGACTGGCGCTGCCACACCCTCGCTTGCAGCGGACGGGCCGTAGTAGTCGTCGCACTGCAGCAGCTGCAGGGGATCCGCATCCGCCGCCTCGATGGCACTTAGGCAATCCTGCAGCTGCCGCTGCTGCTGTGGTTGGTCGTCCTCCCGGTCCTGGTCCTGGTCGTGGTCCTGGTCCTGCTCGGAGTCTAGGCTGGCGGCCTCGCTGTAAGGCACCTTGGGTCGAGGAGTCCTCGGGCGTGTCAAAGAAATGCAAATTGAAATCGGAATTTGCATCGAAATTGACTTCTGGCAGCAGTGGCCTTTCTTCCTCTTCGTCCTCGTCCTCGTCTTCCTCTTCTGCGTTGTGGTCGTTGCCTTCCTCTTCCTCTTCCTCCTCCTCCTCCTCTTCCTCGTCCTCTTCCTCGTCCTGGTCCTGCTGGTTGTCGTCAAAGTCCTTGATGTGGCTCTCTTCCTCCTGCTCCTTCTGCGGATGGAGCTGCTGCTGCGGCTGCCCGACTGCGTGCTTCACATAGGTTTCAACCAACAGATTGGAGCGGATTTGTGCCTGTGCCTGTGCCTCCAGCTCTATTTGGTACACATCCATGTTGCTCGGATCGCTGCGGTTACATGGCCATCCATCATCTGCATCATCAACATCTTGCTGCGGGCACTGCGGGAACTTCTCAGCATCTTTTTTTGGCAGGTTGGCGGTTGGGCAGTTTCTGGCACCTTCCCAAGTCCTTTGGCACTTTATCTCGAGGAAGTCTCACGATCTCGAGATTTTACTCATTCAATTCAACGTTCGTTCGTTTTGGGGCTGCCTTTTTCTATCGGTTTCCAAACTATTTGAGGGGAAATTTCGGTATTTGTTGGTAACTTTCTCTGCCTAAAATCTGAAAAATCCTCAAAGCTTCTCCTAAACTAATTCTAATTCTAGATCTAAAGAGGATGCAAATTTCAGGCCATTCTTAAAGGGATTCCCAGACCTAATATGTACAGTGAAACCTCTCTTGGCGGTTGGAGAATTTCATGGAGTTGGTTTTCCGTTTGCCAAGAGAGCTTTCACTGTCTTTCTCTCCCTCTCTCTCCCCCCTGATTATCGTCTACTCTGTTTTCTTGCTCTCGCGCTGGCTCTCTCCCATTTCCCATTTTCCTTCCCCTTTCTCCGTTTTCACTTGCACTTTGCTTTCATAATTATTGTATCATGGCATTTATTATTTATTTGTATATTCAATTCACTTCCGTGTTGCTTGGATTCCTCCGGATCCACAGAGAACTTTACGGGGGCTCTCTAAGTGTCTTTCTGTGTTCAAGTTCACTCGCTGGACAGATCGATATTGGATATTGGATATTGGGGAGGGCTGGCTGTTCCGATTCGCGTTGGAGAAATTCTGAAATTGCAGCGATCGCGCGCACGAAACTCTCGCCTCGACGAGATCCAAGCGCCAACTTCGCAGCGCTCCAAATGCGCAACAGAAATCCAAGGCGAGCTGCAGAACAGAACCTACGACAACAACGCTACGACAGCGGCAGTGGCAGTGGCAGCGACCAAGACCAAGTCCAAGACGACGGCAACGACGGCGACGCCAAAGAACAAGAATCCCCATGTGTGCGAGTGTGTGTGGTGTGGTGTGTGTGTGTGGAAAGAGCAGGAAAATAGAATGTGGCTGGGGCCTCTGTGTGGCCCAATGGTGTGGGGAGGGGGGAAAACTACGTAGCGCCGTTGCTTCCAGCACGAGGCGGCACTTCTCTGGGGGAGGAGGAGGCGGAGGCGGAGTAAGAGTCAATGTGCTGCAGGCTGGAGCCGTGCTTCCCCTGGTTTCTTTCCTATCTTTCTAATCTCCACCAGCAAAAGCAGCAGCAGCAGCAGAAGCGGCCGCGCCAACACTACCACTAAGAACATCAGGCATTGCCACTCTCGCTGCTGCTGGCACAGCTGCCTCAGCTGCCTCTGCTGCCTCTTGTTGTTGCACTTTTCCATTTGCAACTCTTTTCCTGGTTGCTATTTTCAATTTCTATTGCGCTGCCGCTGCTGACAGCGACGCCAACGCTGACTTCCAAGTGCATCCACACACACACACACACACCACTCAAGATCAATTTCACACACACAAGCGCAGCATAGAGGAAGATAGAGAGACAGAGAGAGAGAGAGAGAGAGAGGGAACCGTTACCTAGTTTGCACTATCATCGAAAGAGAGAGCAATAGCTGGTCCCAGTGTGTGTGTGAGTGTGTGCAAGAGAGAAAGATGCAGTGGGGGCGCCTTCATGGGGAGGGAGTCAAGAACCTTCTTCTGCTTTGGGAGAGAGTCCGACACAGAGTCAGAGTCAAAGAGAGCCAAGTAGAGAGCGAGGCGAGCTCTCTCTGAGTGGGAGAGTCTTACAATGCGGAAGTGGAAAATGTTGCAGTGGAAAGTGGCAAACAAGTTTTTGGCACGAGAAAACTATTTGAAGATCAAATGAAATAGAACTTGAAGAAGGGCAAAGAAAACCTTAACTAAATAAATACATTTTCCTCAATGTTCCTCCCCCACCAGGCATCTCTTCCCCTTTACCTTCTTGAGGGTTTCAAGGCACAAGAAAGCTACATAAATATTCGAAGATCAAATAAAATACAACTTAAATTAAGGCCAACCTTTCTGTAAAGAAAATCTAAATTCCCGTACCCCCCTCCAGGCCATCCCTTTCGACTGCTTGACGAATGCCTGGCCCAAAAGGGAACCAACGAAAGTCAATGATCAGCAACGGCAGCAAAGCCACCAGCGACGTGAGCGCTAACGTTAGCGTCAGCGTCGACTGCGACTGCAACTGCAACTGCAGTTTGCAATTTTTCCAACGGGCAGCGAAAGCCACCAGAAACTGTAAATAACAAGAAAACGGCAACTTCGCGAACGAAACCCAACGAAGCCGTCAACGATCCTCCACGAAAGCGAAACGACACTCGAGTCCAATCGAACCAGCACGCAGCAGCAACACCCCCGTCGTTGCACCATCAACCCGTTGCACGCCCCAACGTAATATGTTCGATTGCGTTGCCTGATAAAACCTGATCTCCCCCCACACACACACACAAACACACATCACACACTGCTGCCTGCTGCTGCTTCTGCTGCTGCTGCCCAGAGCAGAGCGCGGTGATGGCGATGAAGACGAACCAGGAAGAGAAAAATGAAAATGCCGCTCGCAAAGATTGTGTAATCGATGTGCATAAGTGTGTGAGTCAGTGAGTGTATGCGTGTTAGTGTGTGTGTGTGTGTGTATGTGCTTCGAGTGAGAGTTGTTTGCTGTGGTGGCGGTGGGCGGCAAGGGGCGTGCGGTTTCCCCCTCTCACATTCTATTCTTATTATGTACCCAGCCCAAGGTACTTTGTCAAAGAGTATTAGTAGAAATACCTCAACAATTTAATCTCTTATTATTTTCTGTTTGTTTAAATATTAGTTGTTTGTGATTTAAGAACAGTATCAATTCATAATAAACATTTAAGAAATAATTTTCATTAAAAAAAAGTATTTACGAACGACATTTTGATGCAACAATAAAACTTATTCCCTTTCAAAATATGTAATTCCAGACAAAAAAATTACTACGAAAAATCACTAAGATTCGAGACCGCTGCGTTTTTTCTTCGAGTGTACTTTTCAATGAAGTTTTCGGCAAGAAAGTGCATTTCACTTATCATCTGCGCGAAGCGAGAAGCGAGAGGTGGCTGGTGCTTCCACTTTTCTCTGGCAGAGACTTCTTCTTCCTGCTTTTCTCTCTGCCTTTGCTTTTGCCTCTCTCTCTCTGTCTCTCTGCTCGCGTTTTCGCGTTTTATTTATTTTGCTATTGTTGGCGGCGGGCGGCGGCTGGTCCTAAGTTCAATGACTTCGAGGAAACGTCATGGGCAACATCTGAACAACAATAACAACAGCAGCAGCAACAACCACACAAACATCACCATTACGCGGGCAGCAGCAAAGAGGCGCAAAATGCGTTTAGTTTTAGTTTTATTTATTTGCTTATTATTATGCCACTGCCCGCTACACACAAAGAAAAACCTCAGAAATCTTCTTCATTTTTTAAGTATAATAATTTTTCAATTGCAAAATTAGATACCTGTACCTACCTGTCCATCCAAATGGTGGTACAAATTATATTTTTAGAGATATTTGGAATGCCCCCTAGGAGGGAGCATTAAATGAAGTACATTTTCGGCAGTGTAGTCCCTAAGATTCTCTTGAATGTGAATTCTGTTTACTTTGCAAATATTTCCTGCGGCTGGCTGGCAACATTTGCGGCCAGTTGCCGAGGCCCGACGACGGATTCTGATAGCATTGGACTATCTGGTAAACAAACTGGCGGAGTGAGCGTTAGAAATTATCACTTGAAATGGCAATGGATTCGATTCCATCGGTGGAAATGTTCCAAGCCCCAAACAGAGCAAATGAGGTTGAGGAAGAATTAGAATGCCAGGAAATGAATACAGAATGTGGAATGCAGAATGTGGTATGTGGAATACGAAGAGATAGCCCTATAAACGCCTGAGCAACCCAACTGCCACAAATTGTGGCAGGCCAGACCAGGCCAGGCCGCCTGGCATTTATGCCCAACACTTTGCGACTCTATGCGCGTGTTTGCGGCATGTAAAGTAAACCAAACCAACTGCAGTTCTATCGCTAGCATAGGAGCTGCGGAGGCGCGGGCGAAGGAGATGGCATTGGTTGGTTGAATGTCAGCAACCTCAATAAAATGCTACAATTCGTTTGCATTTCTTTGTTCCTGGGTCATGATCTGGTTCGTGGGCAGCTATAAATAACAGCCTCGCATCGGCAGAATCGGGGGCTGTGGGGTTGTTGGGTGTTGGGGTTGTGGCTTACCCAATAGAATATCACTGCATCCCGAGCCGGAATGGGAGCTCAGCGAGGAGATGTGTCCGTCCGAGGGGCTCTGGGGCGCCTCTCTCAATGGGCTGCTGGGCGTGGTTGGGGGCGTATTAAGGCAACGCTGGCTGCCCAAAGCTGTGGCTGTGACTGTGACTGTGGCTGCTGCTGCTGCGGATGATGTCGATCCAGTTGGGGATTCAATCTTGAAGTAGCTCCCACTGACAACGGGCAGTCTGTAAGTGCATCAGGATATACTATACATGTACACATATATTTAGATATTCAATAATTGCCTCAATGTCAATGTCAAAGATAATTGCTAACAAGAGAACCGCAAGCTGGCTTTAAAATTCAAGTAATTATCGTTAGCTTAAGGTTCCTCCCATCGCTAACGACACCCCAATGCCAGGCCGAAGCCAAGGCAACCCCCTCCCTTATTTATTTTCTTTGCACGTCTTATACTTTCCCTACTTCCCGTCCCTACCCCAGCTCTCTCTTCTACGTAATTGATTGGAAAAATGGCCATTCATGTTAAGTGCAGGCGGCTATGGCCATTCATTCCCAAAGAGATAGCAAGAGGGAGAGGCAGAGAGAGAGAGAGAGAGAGAGAGACCCCCTGTATTGGCCATCTCTCTGCTGGCACAATTCTTAACTCGTTTTGCCTCGTAATTGGCCATTTTCCCTAGTCCAGCTCGGGCCAGAATTTATTGAATATCAACGTTGGCTGGCGGTTCCTGGTGGAGGGTGGCACTTGAGCCACAAGCACTCCATCCCATCCCCCACTTTGATCGATACGATAGTCTTGCTGTGCGGCTGTGCTTGAAATTTAAGAGCCATTTCCTGGCCGGAGAGGAGAGCCTTTCCTTTTTAAGTTGAAAAGTTTTATGGAAATCTCGAGATTTATTGCCCTCACAGCTGAAGAAGCGCAGGCCGATAGCTCGAGAGCAACACATTTCGCCCCGTCTAATGTCGATTGTGTGATGGCTTTTGAAAATCGGATAAATCAAGTATACGCACTGGTATTACTCATACGCCACCGAAAGAAAGTCAAACCGAAGCCAGAGCTTGTGTGGCATCTTGTGGCATCCTCAGGGAATGAAAATCAATAGATGCTTTGCATGTTACTTCCTTTGCTGCTCCCTGCACCCTGCTCCCATTTCCACATGTTCTTTTTGCCTCCCAGGACACGTATCCAGATGCTGTCTCTGTATCTGTATCCGTATCTGTCTCTATGCCTCCGTGCCACTGCCACTGCCTCAGCCCCAGCCTCTGCCTCTGTCTGTGCCTCCGCTTGTAGTTTGCTTTTACAATATTTCCACGTTGTTATGCACTTCAGTCGAGTGCCTAGACCGAGCACTTCCACTTGAGGCTGCTGTTGCTGCTGCTGTTGCAGTGCCTGTGCTGCCAGTTGTTGTTATTGTTGTTTGTGTTGTTGTTGCTTGTGGCAGTTGCTGCTGTGGTTGCTGCCGCTTGTATTGTCACAATATTTTCGCTTTTCAATGCGCCGCTCGAAAGCACAAGTGAAATATTTGCCCATGTGGCATTTTAGTTTGGCAAGAAGCCCTTTTCCATTTTCTCTCTGTGTCCCTCTCCATCTCTCTCTAGCTTTCTGCCTTTCTGCTTGCCTGTCTGTGCCTCTGTGGTGTTCCTTTGTGCTGAACTCTGCAAAATGGAACTTTTGATTTATGCAGGCAAGCATCGATCGCTTAGAGCAGGGGCTACAGATATGTTAGAGACGGCTGGGCAGAGGGAGAAGCGCACGTTCCGCTTGCTGCAAAATAAATCTCATCATTTGTTATGCCTCCTCCCCCCCTCCTCCTCCACCTCCTCCTCGTTTTTTTGTAATTTTCCCATTTTCACTCATCAACGCCAACGTCATCTGAACAGACGCCAGCAGCCTACCGCCTGCCTGCCATTGTGTGGGCGTGGCAGTGGCATGCCGGCAGCGTGAGCTGCAACAACAATAACCACAACACAGCAGCATCAGTGGCAGTGGCAGTGCCAGTTCCAGTTGATGGTAGCATAGCCATGGTAGGTGCCGCATCTGCTGCGGCTTTTGTGTGTGGAAGGAAGTAGGTTAGTGGCTCACTCGTCAGCCAAATGAATGATGGAGTAACTGCAGCAAACTGTGTGGCCCTGCTGTTGATGGAAACTTTTCATTTGAAATGATGTGGCAGGCAGGCAGGCAGGCCGTCAGCCAGGCAGCCAGGCAGTATACTTGGTCCCTGCTCCTCTAGCATCCTTTGTGTGTGCACTGCCCGGGCAATTGTATGGTTAATTGAAATAAAAATGAGACTAAAAGTGAAAGCATGAAAAGTTGCCCCCTTTTGGCACAGGTGTGGCCGCAAATTGGAGCACACACCCCGCCCCACGGACACCCCCTGTATGGGGAGTGTGTGGGAAATGTACGTGCAACTATTTATAAATATTAACCTGGTTTGTGGCTGCTGCTCCCGATCCCGATCCCGATTACGAATCCGATTCCGCTCCTGGTCAATGTGATTCAAACCCGTTGTGTTTGAATACTCCATGGATTGCCGGCCCTCCAAGGGGCTGGCTGTTGTTGAGTGCAATCACTAAAATACATTTAAGCAGCTGCTCTCACTCAAGTTCTGGCACAAAAACAAACTCTCTCCTTTTTAGCCACAGAACGCAACCGAATCCGCACGAGAAAACTCTTACACGCAACGCCTAAAAGATGCCATGGAAATTTTCACTTTCATTTCTGCATGTGTGTGTGTGTGCATTTGTGTTAGTTAATTATTTAAAGCTTTTTTTTATATTTTGTAGTGATTTTTGATTAGTCCTCCGCACGTTTGTTCCCTTAACTGGAATTAATTGTCTTTGGGTGCCTTTGCCATTGCGGAAATGCTGTTGCCGTTTGGCTGGCTGCCGTCATAACTGGCATGGAAAACTGTAAATCGGCTTTTGGACACTGCAGCTGCAGTTCTGCCGTTGCCTCCTGTGTCTCTGGCTGTGGGGCGACCGAGCAACCGACCAGCCTCTGGGCCCGAAAAGTACCGACGACTACGACTACGTCCTGGTCGTACGACAGCGCCAGCGACAGGACGACGGCGACAACAAAATGCAGCAAAACAAAAAAAAAACACACACACAGAAGAAAACTTTTTAAAGCTGCAGCAGCACCAACAGCAAAAACAACAACACCAGGGAGGGGAGCCACTGGCTATGGCACAGGATGTACCAACAAAACAATCACATGGCTCGGTGCAAGCTTGCCGCAACGGCAACGACAACGGCAGCGCAGTGGCAGCGGCAGCAGCAACAACAGCAAAAGCAACGTCAGCAGCCCCAACTGAAATGGTGCCGCAAAAACATAAACAGAGAGCCGAGCCCCAAAGCCGGTGAGAGACGGGCCAAAAGAGAGTCATCGCTTTGTAATGCGAGGCAAGCAACAAAATTGGGAATTTGCAAAAAAAGTATGAAGGAAAACAAAAAAATATTATTATTAATGGGACATCGTTTAAGAAACATAAACATAAACACTTCAAGCAATACTATTTTATTTTCCACAAATTTAACACCATTTTCTGGCTCTCTTCGAGGGGAATTCTCACGCCGGCGCTCTGCTACATCGCCTCGCGGTCTGCCTCTGCCCACGCGAGCTGCACAAAATCGCGTGCATGAAAATGAAACCAGGTCAGGGACGTTTTGCTCACGTTACCCGACCGCACCGCGTCCCCCCCCCACTCCACCACAGTGCAGGCAGAAAGCTTCAGTGCCGAAGGAAAGCTGTACCCGGAGTAAGTGGTTTGTACCGCCTTTTTGTAGGTACACACATCGTTTATTTAATTAATTAGTAACAAATATAATTCTGTATAAATACGATCCTAACATTCATCGAACTTAAAATGTACGATAAAATCGAGCACTCGGACAGAGAACATCATGGAAAATCATAAGAAACGAAGGTGAGACACAAGAAACATAAATTCTAGTCAGAGAATAGTACAAGAGAAACGGTAGCCGTAAGGGGGAGTTCGCTCGGCTGCTTTCGGTTCGAGTTTCGGTTAGGTTCAGTTAGACAAAGTGGTAACACAAAGTGGTATTAAAATTAGTTGGCAAAACACGTTGTAGACAAGGCACATTTTGGCGTATTAATCGCGGCTGCAATTCAGCGCTTCATCTTCTCCAGAATGGGCACAACCATGTCGAACTTGGGCCGCTTGCCCGGATCCTCGTTCATGCAGATCGAGATTAGTTTGGACATGTGTGAAGAGGTGCCTGGCGGAATTTTAACGCGCAGTCCCTCCAGGGCAATCTTCATGCCGCACTCCATGGGCGACCATTCGGCGAAGGGCACCTCGCGGGTGGTCAGCTCCCAGATGAGTATGGCGAAGCTCCACATATCGGAGGCCTCCCAATTGCGGTCCGCTGACTTGCGCTGCAGCGCCTCTGGCGACATCCATGCGGGCTGGTAGATGCGTCCCTTCTCCTGGAACGAGAACTTGGCATCACCCATGTTGATGCGTGCCGTCAGATCTTCATCGATCATCACATGATGGCTGTTCAGATGATATGTGGGTATGATCCTCTCCAGCGTATGCAGGAAGGCCATGCCCCGGGCAATATCCAGAGCAAAGCTAACCGCCTGGCTGGTGTCCACCACCACACCAGTGGCTCCATGCAGCAGGTTGAAGAGCGATGACCGTGGCATGTACTAAAACAAAAACGAATTTTCTTCCTTCATCATAAAAGCAGAAAAACACACAGACTTACCTGGCTAATTACCACCAGATTGGGTGGCGAATTGCAAGCTCCGATGATGGGTAAAATATTGGGATGCGAGAAGATGCGCAGCTTGGGGAACTCCTCGTTGAAGTCACGCGAGATGCGCGGCGTGCACTGACGCACGCCCAGAATCTTGGCCACCACATCGTTCTTCTGCCAGCGTCCCCTCCATGTCTCGCCCGAGGCTGTCACGGAGAGCTTGGTGTGCAGGTCCAGGTCCCCCATGCTGATGCCCTTGAAGCGCGAAAGCGTGGCATCTCGCGACCTAGTCTTCATGCCCTGCCAGCTTTGCTCCTTGAAGCTAATCACCTTCATTTCCTGGCCATTCCTTTCGGCCAAATCCTGGATGCGCTTGCCCAGGCTCGGCTTTGCCTTGTCAATTGGCGTGTGCCCGTCCTTATTGGCAATAGAGACCAGCGCGCCAGCACTGAGCAGATCCTCGCAGATCATGTCATAGCCCCAGAAGCAGGCATAATGCAAGGGTGTGTTGCCGTGCTCATTTACGGCATTCACATCGGACTTTTCACGCAGCAACTAAAACGGAGGAACAGTTTATCACAATTGTATGGATTAAATGTTTTTTTCTTCTGCTGCTCACCATCTGGACAACATCGCGATGACCGTGAGCGGCAGCCAAATGGAGTGGGATGTCATCCCCCATATTGGTGGCATTGACACGGGCGCCGCGCTGCAACAGGGTCTCCACCAGCTTGGCATGTCCCTCCTTGGCCACCCAGTGCAGAGGACTGAAGCCATGATCGTCTCTGGAACGAAAGTCAATATAAATATAAATTCGAATTGTGTGGGTAGCAGGTTTTTATGCTGGCCGACGCCTCCTAGGTGTTGTTGCTTTGGTCTGTTTACACAACGCAAGAATAAATCATGACGTCACTGCCAGACTCTTGATTGGCCTGCCATTATATGGCATGGGGCGGATAAGTGGATGAGTAACTTTAAATTCCTTCGCAAGACTTGTGCTCCAACTATTGCTAACACTACTGTGGGAAAGTATTCAACAGTTATTTGTTTCTTTTTACCCCAGATTCATGTCATGTTCCGTCTCGTCCAGCCAGAGGCGCACTTGAATCGAGTTGCCCTCGCGGCACCAGTGGAATATATCCTCCATTTCTAGCCTTCACTCGTTTATTCTGCTCTGTGTCACTGTTTTAGCAAGCAATGGAGCCTTAATTACATCTAGAAACGCTTAAAAACTATAAAATTGCAGCAGTTGGGTGTAGAAATTGCACAAAAAACAAATTGACAGTGTGACCGCGGATGTATCAAAATACCGCTCTTCCTTTAGAAATATACTAAAGATGGGCTGCCAGTGGCAAAACTGAAATGGTATTTAATAGTATTTATTTTCTGGCCGGATGGTATTTTTTATCGTTATCGTCACGGTCACGCTGGTTGTGTGGCAACAAAACGTGCGCTTTATTTCTTTTTGAAAATACACAATTTCTAAGCGATATAATATACTTTGCGCAGCCATAAAATGAAACTCAGCACCTACAATTTCCTTACATCGATGGCCATTAAGGGCGTTAAGGTTGGCTTTCCCCTGAAACTGACGGTGAGTGCTGGAATCTGGGGTGCCTCGTATTGATTGTTTCATGGAATTATGGTTTTCCATGTAGATTAACAAAAAGGAATTGGTGGAGACTGAATTCAACCCAACGTTTGTGGAGCGACTTCTGCCCAAGCTGGACTGGTCCGCTGTCTATGGAGCTGCACAGGTGGTTAGTATAAAATACTGCACTTGGAGAATATTTTTCATTGTCATAATTTGACACACAGGCGGAACTTGCTGATGACATACCCGCTGTGCAGCCAGAGAGTATAGCCGACAACGAACAGCTTCTGCAGAAGCTGCACCATCTTCTCTTCGAAATCGACGTGCTGGAGGGCCAGTTGGAGTGCCCTGAGACGGGGCGAATCTTCCCCATCACTGACGGAATCCCCAACATGCTGCTCAATGAAGACGAAGTCTAAATCCGCCCATTTCTGCTTTTCTGTATCATAAACCTAACCAGCTAGGCCTAACATACGATTAAGATAGTTTGCTAGTTTAAATCTCAGTTTATTTTCAGAGTGTCAAAGTTTTTACACTAAAAAATAATTGGAGCTTGGATGGAATGTGTTTTTGGTGTGCGTGTGTGTGGATACTTACGCATGGAGCGTGTTGGGTAGGGGGAACAAGTAGATCAAAAATGTTTCACGACACATACAAAAGATTAGTCTGAATTTCTGGAGGGTTTTGTGCATTGCTATTGATTAAATGACTTCGCTTGGTGTTCTTTTTGGCACACTAGAGGAGACTTGGGGACTGTCCGCCGGTCTAGTTGCATTTGATGTTGGGACTCTTGTTGCTTCCCTGGGCATAGATGCTGCCCTTGGCCAGTCCCGCCTTGGCTCCCTTGCACAATTCCGTATTCCTGCCGGCAGTCTTGTAGGTGCGGTCGCTCAACAGACTGCCATCTGGCCCCTGGGTGGGCTGCTTGTGGATGAGCGTGGTATTGGGACCATTCCAAGTGACGTAGTCAGCTCTGAGAAAAGGCACAGGAACCCATGAGAATGTGTCTATGTAAACTGTGATGTGGGGGACACTTACAGTAGTAGGTTTTCATCTGCTCCTTTGGTGAGCTGCGAATTGGCACCCAGGGTGGCCATGCGTTCGATTATGGATTGAAACTCCGAAGAATCCGAAGTGTGGGAGTTGCCAAAGGCCGTGGACTGCTGTCGATGTCTGTTGGGGCGAGTGAAAACCTTCTTTAAAGACTTATGGCAACGAATAATCAGGATAGTTCTAGAGTAGTAGTACATTAGGATTACTCATTCCAAAATAAACTAGAGAAACCAAAGAAAACGAATGATCTAAATGAGGATTAGCTGGAGTCGGAGTCTCTCTACGTCGCATGCGAATTGAGTTCCGTTCCTTTCAAAAGTTCAAAAGTAAACAACACATGCGCATCGGTATTATTTTACAGAGCGAAACGGTAACGGTAATGGTAATGGGGGCATACGCATACTTCAGTGAATCGGTTTTGGTGCGCGCGCGACTTTCAATTGCCTTCGCTATGGATGAGGAGTTGGAGTTGGTGTTGGCCGATGCCAGCGATGATGACGTCATTGATGTTGAATAGGAGGAATAGGAGCTAGCATTGCTATTGCAGTGGGAATTGTTGCCATGCAGGTAGCCGCTGATGCTGATGCTGCAGTTCTTGCTACTATTGTTCAGATTGTTGTAACTGTTGGTGTTTATTGTTGGACTGAAGCTACCGCAGACACCGCCAGCGCCGCTTGCTGCTCGGGCCAGGATGCTCTTGGTGGTGAGGCGTTCGTAGCAGGGCTGCAATGTGGGTGACTGTGCGGGTGAGACGTATGAATGCGACGTGGATGCACTGGAAATGGATGACAGTGGCTTTGTGGCCTCCTTCTCCTCCTCCACCGGCGCCGCCTTCTCACCCCTGTACCCTTCCATTGTGGGCGTGTAGTGGTGGTGATCTAGGATGATCTGTGTGGTGGCCGTCGACGGTGTGGTGACGTTGATGGATGGCAAAATGTGGCGCTTGTGTGGTGGCTTCGGTGCACAGGCAGATGCGGCGGATGTGGGTGCTCTCTCCACAACCACCGTGAGAATGCTGGATGATGATGATGATGGCATGACGTTTGTTTTTGGTGGCAGACGTGGCAGCGCGCAAAGCAAGCGAAAAATGTGTGTGTTGATTTCGGGGGAATCAGTTTCGGTTTCGGTTTCAGATTTTTGGTTTTTGTCAAAGGCAGCAACAAAAGTTCACAGAGAAAATAGGCAATCGATTAACAAACGGATAAAGCAGCAGGGCAAAGAGAGAAAGAGAGGTGGGTGGGCTTGGGTTCGGGTGGGTAAGCAGGGAGGGGGGTGACTAGCCGGAAAAGCTACCTGTCTGTGGCATGACCATCCACCTGCTCGCTTCCCACGACCTTTGCCAGATCCAGCTGCTTGGGTAGCGTAGCGGCATGCTTTTGGTCTCGCTGCTCATCCTCGTCCTGGACAATCTGCAGTATCTGTGTGGCCCGATCCTCGGCATAGTTCACCGACTCCAAGGCCATCACAATGATGCGCTCGGCTATCTGTGGATACTTCTCCGTCAGCTGCGTTTGCACTACAAAATAAAGGAGTATAAACTACTAAGAAGCCATTCAAATGTGTCATTACTCCAACTCACTGTTGGCCTTCTCCTCGTCGGTGTACTCCTTGGGGCGCAGTGGAATGTGCTGCGTGGCCAGATCACCGCTTGGGTGCTCCGGGGGACGATTGTTGGGCTTGTGCGGCTGCTGCATGTCCCGCTTCGTGTAGCCCAGGGAAATAAGCTTCTCCGAGGCAAACTGCACATTGTTGTCCACATTGGCCAGGATGTCCAGCAGCAGCATTTCATCCGCCTTGGGAAATATGTTCTTCATGTATCTAAGGGACAGGGAGACAGAGCGGATTACTTTAAGAAGTCATAACTCCTTTTAAACTACTGCTAGCTACTACACGAAATGGAGAGATGGCTCATCCAAATGGAAATAGAGAGAAGGCGCATCCAACGGCCGGGGCCGAACCTTAATTTCATTTTGGGCGACGAGTGCGGCTTGGGCGAACTGCGCCACTGCGGTGATCCATGCAAAGCCGGCGGCACAGCACCGGGGGTAGGACTTGGGCCAAGTGGCCACCGCTTTGCATGCTCATGAGACTACCAAAACGGCCGCCTGGCAGGGGACTGGCCGTGCGAGAGGTGCCTCGACTGGCCGCCATCTCCAGGCGACGCGCCGGTGGTGTCATATAGAAAGCGGAATTGCTGTGGAACAGATGCCGCTGTGCGGGTGGCGTCACAAACGGCCCGGGCATCGTCACCGGATGCTTCTCCACCTGCAACGCGCTGATGACGACGGCCTCGCTATTGTAGTAGCTGCAGTGGGGTTAGTAAGCGTGGAAACAGAATGCAGGCGATTCGTGTGCGGTGGGTTAAGTGGGTGCAGGAAGCGGCAGCGTGAGAGAAGACAGAGACAGAGATGTAAGTACGGAGGATTAGCATGAAAGCGTGGGGTGGGGCACAGCTGGGGAGGTCTTACCGCTTCAGCAGCAGGCGAATGTGATTCTCGCCGGCTGTGGGGAACATGTTCTGGATCTTGGCCACCACGCCATCCGTTTCGGTTTGGTTGGTAAATGAGGTCTCCTGAATGGTCGAGCGCCTGGACATGTTGCCACCCAGGCGGGTGCGTTGGAAGGGCAGCGGCGAAGACATTTCCTGGCAAGCAGCTGTTATTATGCTAGTCCCACGGCACTGCAATGGCCACTTACCAAATGTCCCTTGGATGAGGCCGACAGCAGCGGACTCGTCGATATGTTGTGCAGTGTGGACTGCTCGCGCTCCTGAAAGGCCCGGACAGCCGTCAAACTGTGACTGGGATAGACGTGATACGGCGAACTGTTGTGCGAGGAGGTCTGTGCCGTGCTGACCATTTGCTGGAAATGCGAGTGTTTAGCGGAAAATCAATAAGCTGCACTTTACCTTCTCACCTGCAAGGCTATCGACTCGGTGGAACAGCGCTCGTTCTGCAGCTGCTTGTAACTGCGTCCGCGCGGATCCTCCAGCTGCATGGCCTTCGTCAGATAGTTTATATAATAGCTGCAACGACAATCATATGGCAGATGGCAGATGAGCTTGGCACAGGCCGATAGGAGACATAAACTTTCCGCCAAAAGTGCAAAGTGCAAACCAAAGGCCATCGAATGACCTCCTGCCCACAGCCACCCAGTGACGGGACAGTGGACAGTCGAAAGCTTCCCGATGATGCAGGCCAAGGGTTGATTTCTGGTGCCGGCCGGTGGCGCTTCGTTTGGTGGTGGATTTCCTCCACAAGTTGATGGCACTTTTGGGACTTTTGGACAGGTAAAGGAAAAGGGTAAAGCTCCGACTCCTCTTAAAGACCGGCACGTGCCAAGTAGCTGCCAAAAGGCGGACGCCCAGTCGTCAGCCTCATCGTTGCCGTCACATTTGGCAGGCAATCTTGCCCCTGATTGCAGCTGTGTGTGTGTGTGTGGGCATAAAAGATGAGCGAGCTGTCGTCTCTGGCTAAGTGGCCACTTGAATTAACGTATATGACAGTCGTTCTTTGGGCTTGTTGCTTAATTGCACAAGAGCCGCCAAAGAAGTCAGCGGCAGAGGCACCCTGCACCGTGCACCGTGCACCCCGTGGGCATCTGACGATAAGGAAGTGACACAATTTATGCAGCTATGCAAAAAGGAGGCCAATTGGGGTTTCTGAGGAGCGCCCCAAGTATCCGTGAAGAGATGTGTTTGACACTCGAGGACTCTGGACGAGTAAACAAGAAGTGGGTTTTAATGTACCAGAACAACTTTATGTGTGTATCATTGCTGAAGGGTTTTAGAGGAGATTTCTCCTTAATTTATGCTTTAAAAACCCTCCTCCCCAGTCAATGCACTCCTTAACAATACATTATCGTAAACCGTAAGCCGTATATCGTAAAACATTCCATTCGGGCAGCATCCTCATGCCACTTGACATTTTCAAGTCCCTCCAAACATCAGTTACAGTTACTTTATATCCCTCGAAAGTACATACCACCCTACCGTTGCCGTTGCCTAGCCAAAGGCCATTAAATTTCCCCGCTGGGAAACTGGGTACAGTCGTGTGGTGGAACGCAAGGAAAAGCGCCAAAGCACCAGCCAAACAAAAATAACATTTCTCCCCTCACAAACAGATTAATCTTCGTTTTGTTGTCTTCGTTTTAATGCAGGCATAAATATTTATGACATTTTGAATGGCATGTATGTATGTATGCTGGTGCATACTTATTATATATGTATGCACATGTATGTATATGCTCTCCGTAGCTTACCAATTTCCCGTTGTTTGATCGTATTTGCAGTCCCAACCGGGCGGCAGCTTCTGATAGCCGCTTGCATCGCTCATTTTGAATGCACAAATACGTCCACGATAGAGATGGAGATACACAGATGCACGGATACAGATACGAATGCGAATGCGAATGCTGTTGTGGTTTTACGAGTATTTTTTGCTCAATATTTATGGGCTTTTATAGTCGAATTCACAGCTTGTTTGCCAACTGTCTGCAACCCCGAAAAACTTGGCTGGCTGGCTGGCTGTCTGGCTGTCCTGGCTGTATTGCCCTTGCCACTCGAGCTTTGTAGTTGCCTTTGTTGCCGTTGCGGCTATTGGGGGTTGATACGCCGCCACCACCACCACAAGCAAAGTTATTTTTGTTTACAAGGCGGAGCCGGAAAAAAAAACAAACACACACACACAGGATGGCGTGCCTTCAGTGGCGAGTTGGGTGGGAATTATTCCTCTTGCTAGTACGTAGTACGTATTTATGCACAACCTCGCGAGCCAAGCTTTCACCGTTAACTGTGAAAATCACAGTTGCGTCGCAATGAAGGTTCCAGATGCTGCGCGGAGAGAGCTTTTGAGCTCCACCACCCAACCACCCGTTGTGGTACTCGCAGTCAGTGTTGGAAACCGAAAGTTCTGGCCACATGTAACGGCATTCATTTGCTCGGTCTGTAGAAAGCTTTGCCATTACTTTCAACATGAACAATCTCGTCTGGTTTGGCATTGTTAGGGTAAGATCAGATCAGAAACAGAGTAAATTTAGGCTGTCAGCAACAAACAATCAATATTAAATCTTATACTAGTATTCCTGCTTAGTGATTCGAATAGAAATACACCAAAATGTCCGTGCCAACGGGTTTAGTGGAGCCCGAAATCCGGATAACACGAATCACAACCAACTATCTGCAGGAAATGCAGGATGAGTTGGACAAGGAGCCCGAGGGGCCGCGCAAGCCCACAAAAGCCGAGAAGAGGGCTGCCCGCAAGGAGGCCAAGCGCCTGGAGTTGATAGAAGACAAGAAGCTGATTATGCGCGTGAGTACGGGTGGCTCCAAGCCGATCGCAGATCTAATTAGTTCCGCATAGGATGCCCTGAGTCGCGAGCTGGAAATGGGCAAGCGGATGGAGCAGAAGGGCACTGAGGAGTGGCACGAGATGTGCAAAGAGATCAAGATGAAGGAGCTGCGTGAAGAGGTCATCAGTTGGGGCGAGAAGGCCGAACGAAATATACAGGGAAAGAACGATCACATCCAGATGCTGATCGACGACATGACCCAGACCCAGGATCGCCATGTGCGCTGTTTCAGCAAGACAGTGGAGTTGATTGATCACATCAGCGACTGCTTCCACGGCATGATGGATGGGGTGCGGAATATGTACGATCAAGAGGCCGAGATATTGCTGAGGGACTTCTACGAAGAGGTGCAGCGCCGCACAGAGGAGGTGGAATTTATGCACGAGAACAGCGAGAACATTATACATGCCACGAACATAACCACGCGCGATCAGCTGAAGGAGGACTACACGATCTTCCTGGAGCAGCGCGATGATCGTGTCAATGCTGAGATTGAGAATCGGTTCCGCATACGCGATCAGGTCGTACTCCGGATGACCGATATGCAGCAGCAGCTGAACGACTTTGTGGAGTCGCTGCGCAGCACTGAGCTGGATGCCCACAAGTACGATAAGATCCGTTGGCTAACCGAGCGGCAGGCGGCCTTCATGGAGGAGTCACGCAAACTCAACTACGAGGAGCTGAAGAACATCAACACAATGGGCGATCTGAACAAGGAGATGCTGCGCATTGAGGCCGAAAACAACTCCACTCTGAATGATCTTCGTCTGGAGTTTCAGTACTTTACGCGCGTGCGCAAGAAGATCGAGCAGAATCAGGAGCTGGATCGCGAGATAACCCACGAGAAGCTGCGCATACTAACGGGCGAGTCCTACGAAATAATAAAGGTAATTAGTATCTCTTTTCAGTTTCAGTTTTCAATTCAAATCCCATCTGAATCCACAGCAAATGGAAAAGCATGTGAAGAGTGGCGAGCTGCTGCTGGCGCTGTCGATCACCTGCCGGAAGCTGCAAACCGAGACGGAGAAAGTCATCCTGGGCGGTGAGATTGTCGATGAGACGGATCTGGGGGATGTGGACGAGCAGTTCACACTGCAAACATTGAACATGAAAGATCATGTGGATATGACCGAAGCGGAGCTGGTCGAGCAAAATAAAATGCTGAAGAACTTTTGGCGTCGCCAGGCCATGGTCGAGGCCCAAAACCTGCTCTTGCTTGAGGAGAAACATCGCCTGACCGAGCAGAACCAAGGCTACATAGATTTCATCAAATACATGAGCGTCACCGAAGATCCCGAAGAGCTCCGATCGGCCGTCAAGGTAAAGTCGTGCGACAATCAGCCAATGCCGCCGCGTCTTTTCGACACCAAGTGCAAGGAGTACAAGTCACGCAATGTCTGCAAGTCCAAGATCGCCCACAAGGAAGCCAAGTGGGATGCGGAGAAAACATTGAAGCAAGTGGTGGAGCAATAATCCCACACGACACATCACACCACACCACATCGAATTTGGCTCAATTAATAGCTGTATTCTATTATTTATTGCTCGTAATTAATATCATAATATCAAATAGTTCATGGCAAAACAAATTGTTGCATATAGAGGAACTACAACAGAACACCAACGGATCGGATATGTGGTCAGAACTTAGGCACTAAATAACGCTGTGCTTTGGTCAGGCAAAATGCAGAAGCTTCTCCAGCATACTATGGCAATGGATGACACAGAGGAGGCATGGTCGCCGTCTCCCTCTCTAGTTAAAGGCCAGCGGCTTAATGTTCAACTTGTCCGCCAAGGAGGCGCAGGTCTTCAGCTGATTATCCAGATACTGAATGCCGCCGGCAGCGTCAACGGACGCCATGTTCTGACTCTCCTTGTCGCCAGCCAGCAGAACGGGCTTGCTGGGATCAGTCTATAAAAAAAGAACAAGCCCAGATTATTGTGTGAGTTATAATGGCTTTAGGAGGGGAAATGCTTACCGGCTCAACACCCCTGAGGCGGGCATTGAAATCGGTCATGCGCTCCTCAAAGTTGGGCGCGAAACAGTTGGGATCAACGGCAATGAAGACCTGGCCAAGATCTGCCGCCGAATCGGCACCAGCGTGCGTCCACTTGCGCACCTGGGTGGAGTAATGGGCACCGGACATGACGCCGGTAAGGATGTCCACCATGGCACCCAGACCGTAACCCTTGTAGCCGGAGGTCAACTCCGATCCACCCAAGGGCATCAGGCAGCCGGTGCTGAAGCCCAATTCGGCGTCGTTTGTGATGTTGCCATTGGGATCCTGGGCCCAGCCGTCGGGCAGAGCGGCACCCTTGCGGCGCTGGATCTCAATCTTGCCCACAGCGACGGCTGTGGTCGCCATGTCCAGCAGGAACTTGTCACCGTTCGTGGCGGGAGCGCCCAGGGAGAGGGGATTGGTGCCCAGAGCAGACTCCTTCGCGCGTGTGGGGGCCATCAGCGGCGACGTGTTCGTCATGGACATTCCGACGAGGCCCTGCTCCATGGCTCGGATGGCATACCAGCCGGCCATGCCGTAGTGGTTCGATCCCTTGGCGCACACCCAGCCAACGCCCACTGTCTTGGCCTTCTTGATGGCCAGATCCATGCAGTAGTTGCCCACCACAGCGCCCAGACCATTGAGTCCGTCCACCCAGGCGGTGGACGGCGTCTCCTTGAGAATCTTGGGCTCTGCCCCTCCGTCCGTGGAGTTGATGGCCAGATCGTTGATGTACATCTCCAGGCGGTTCATGCCGTGGCTGAAGTGTCCCCGATGATCGGCCGCCACAAGGAGATCGGCCTGGGCCTCGGCATGGGCCTGGGGCACCTTCACCGCCTTGAAGCAGTCGATCATGAAGCGCCGGGACTCGGCAACGGCCACCAGTTTGGGTGCAGAAGACGCCATGTTTCTGGTAGAACCTCTGAGCAGCGGAGCAAAGTCTGTGATAGAATTTAGATTGGAGCTGCTTTAGAATTTTGTGATATCTTTTTCTGGTGGTGGGAGAGCGGAACGTGTGTGCTCAGATACGCGGCGTATACGCGACTGGAAATGAAATGGACTGAGGAGAGGCGACACAAGCAGTCGTCTAATTGTTCTGGCAATCTCTCACCCATACAGACGGGGCATACGATAGGCCCTAGGCGGTTGGAAACAGCAGGGGTGGCCGCGTCGGTTTGTTTTTCGCTTTTGGCAAACCCGAATTCCGCAGACTCGAAGAGAACGGCAACGAGATAGACGACTGATGTATGTACAAATGCTTATCAGCATAATGTTTGGTTTAGATTTAATACAATTTTCCAGTTTCTACCTGGCACATCCACATGGGCAGGAAAGATATCCAGAGATTGCGGCTCTCAATGCTCGAACAAGTTTTGCTTAGTTTTTTTTTGCTTCTCTGTTTTCGTCTATAGGGGGGCTCGCAAGTCTATACAAACATATATCACTCACTTATACATACATTTTTCTATAGTATATGTACATATATTCATTCCCCTGCTTATTTATTATTTGTATATTCTTTTTTTGTCGTTTTTTTCTTGTTGCGTGTGTGGGCTGGACGTAGTACGTCGTCTTGGCATAGTGTTTGCTAGCTTGGTAATGACCTTGAACTTCACTCATGGAAATTATTTCTGTATTTCTGTACCCACTCTTGAATCAGCATTCTGATAGAAATGAATTAACAGCGTGAGCAGCGAGTGTAGGAAGCGATGAAAGTGGGACTCTTGGGCACTCAATTGGAGTTCATTGCTTTGCTCGTGGGTTTGTTTTCCTAGAAGTACCCGGCCCAATGAATGTACTAGCGTTGACCTTACACAATAAAAGCGAATGTGATGGATGGATGGGTAACAACATGTGCACGTAAGCCCCACACTCAATGAATTTAGTGATCGCTTTACTGGTTTACTGGCTTTATCTTATCTTGTGTATTCCAGAGCCATCCAGCAGTGGGATCGACCAACAAACATATTCCACTTAGTTCTAGAACATTTATAGCCTGTGTCCGAGCAAAACCTGACTCTGTGTTTCCAGCTTAATGGCTTAAACACGACTTGGCTTGTTTCCTAAGTGGTGAAATATAAATAGCCAGCTGTAGATCTGCTAATTTCTGAATATTTAGCCAAACTGTGCGGCCGTCTATCGGCAGGGGACTGACTGTCTGCCGCCCTCCTTATCTTATCAGCTTAACCTAGTCCAAAATATATTTTGAGTGCCCCGGAGGCTCTAATCAATCTGGGGTGGACGAGTGTGCTGGCGGTCAATAAACAATAAATTATTGGGCAAGTAAACAACAAGTTGTAAGCTCGATTTGCTCCGCCCATTAACACCTTTCTGAGTAATGGATATATTTGATCGATCCCCACTGGCTACGAGGGTGTTATAATATTGATTAAACGGCAACGTTGCAACGCAAAACCAGTTTTTGATATCGGAGTAACAAGTGAAGTGCCTAATGTGCTTTCAACGAGGCAATCAAAATGCGATTAATAACTTGTGGAAGACCCAGCGACGCCACCGCATCGATTCGAGTTCCAAAATGTTTATTATGTTCAGATGATGAGACGCCAGCCCCCTTTTTGTTGTTCTTATACAACAGCAACTTGTTGTGTGTGTTTTTTGGGGCTGTGGCTCATTAAGAAAACAGTCAAGCAACAAAAATTTATTTTAATTATAAATTCGTTTGTAAAGTCGTTAAATGTGACTCGTGGGAGGCATTATGAGAGAATTGGCAAAAAATAGATGACAGAACGAAACTAATTTTGAAAAATTATCAGGGTTGCCAACCCACCCACAGTTGAAAGGTGGGAAAAGTGCGAGAGCGAGAGCAGGAGATATGTATTTATGTATCTATTGTAGGTGATGGGGATTCATAATAAATCAACAATTGCACGCGTAATTTGCATAATTAAAGTTCAAACTTACCGCCAGAATTTGCATTTGCATTTGGGGCTGCCGCTGCTGCTGCTGCTGTTGTTGCATGCCGCCTACAGGAGGGGCGCCGTTGAAGCGTTTGAACGCACCGCCGATTGGCAGCACTGGCGTAGGCGTATGCCGCGTCGCCAGTGACCGCAGAACGTCGCAGAAAGCAAAACAATGTCAACGAAGTCATTGCAACAAATAAGGCAACAAAAAGCACAACAGGCTAGAACAAGGCACACGAATGGCAACCAAAACAGAACACAACAGAAGAGAGCGAAAACGGAAAAACTAGTTGGAGATAAACGACAACTAACTACTACGTAATACGTAAGGTCCGAAGAGCAACAACCAACGGTGGAGGGGAGAAACAGCTGACGTCGCTGTCGCTGCCGATGTCGGACGTGAGCTGCTTGCACTTTTTATTTATTCTCCGAGTGATTCAGAACGTTTTATCTCTTGCTCTCTCTCCGCGTACGACTTTTGGGAGATTTACTCTGGAATAATTGCCCAAAACGCGACTCGCGAATGTTTCTGGCACGCCGCACAAGTCCTCAACTAACTACACAATTACTACGTAAAGTATTTAAATACTAATAACAAAAATTAAACACACAAATTTACGTAATTTGCACAAGCAACGGAGAAGCAACAGCAACAGCAGCAGAGTGCCAATCAATTTACACGCCAAATCCCAGCAAAACTTAGGCTCCTCCTCGTCGTCGCCGTCGTCGTTGTCGTACGAAGCGCCAATCTGAACTGCCATGAACTGAATCCGAATCTGTGTGGCTATCGCTTTTCCACAACGTGCCCCCCATCGTTGTCGGGTTGATAGAAAAGTGAAAATTTAAATAAAACAAAACGAATCATAGCACCCGCGTGACATGCGTAGTAGAAATTTATGAAAGACAAAACCGATTCCAGCTTTTGGACCACGGCAAGACACACAAAGTAAATCAAATTACAGTTATTTAATTGATAAATGACTGAATTCAAGCATATAGAAGCATAAACTATGGATTTTTCCAACCACTTGTTGTTTTTGTGTGTTGTTGTTGTTTGTGCCAAAAGCTGTGCTTATTTTCGGCAGTACTGTGAAACGCATTTAACTAGTGTTGTGTAGCGATCCTTACTTAGCAAAGACACACACCCACGCAAATGAAGCGCGTCATTTTTAAAATTGTGTGTTGTTGCTGCTGCTGCTGTTGCTGCTCTGCCTTTTTCGCTTGTTTTAGAATATAATTAGTTACTAAATATGGTGATTTGTATGCACTACACCTGAGTGTGTGTATCCAGAGTATATTTAATTTCACCTGCCGTACAATTAACGAATAATTTAAGTCATATTTATATTTATTTATGCAAACAAATAACGCCAGTCGGCAGGTCTGACGGATCGTTCGGTTGGCTGCCCCTATTAGCACACAGGCCACAGCTTACCTTTGACAGCGCCCCGACCCACGCATCAGCGAGTTCTAAACCCATTAATCTATAACGTATCGTATCGCTGTGGTTATCATGCCTGCACATGTTCATAATTGGCAGAATGACTGCTGCTTATTGCGTTACAGCAACATTGACAATTTTGGACGATTCCCAGATAACCTGTCGCCCATAGGGCTAACACAGCCACAACAAAGAGTAACTAAACAAAAACCAACAAAGCGATAAAAGCAAACACAATCACACACTCAGCACAGACATGTCATCATCACAACCATCACAACCATCACCATCATCATCATCATCGGAGAACCTGATGGGGCTTTCGCTCGGCGGCAGCGGTGGCACTTTCGCAGTCGCAGCGCATTCCACTGCAGAACGCCGGCCGTGCCAGACCATAGCGGGTCTCTGTCTCTCTTGATTAATAATCTCCAACAAACAATAGCTCGGGAAGGGAATCGTATCGAATGGAATGGAATAGTAGTGGGTAAAACGGTCGAACATCTCCCAAATAAACAAGCATCAAACTATCCGCTAACTCTATTGAACCCACATACAAAATTCTCTTAAGAATCGAATGCGAGACGCGCTTGTTAATTGCTTTGTTTTCTGTTTGCCTGGTCTGTTCTGTGGTGTTTCGTGCGGTGCCCGATTCTCGACTCTCCGTTTCCTGTTGGCGTGTTCGTGTTCGTCCCGTCCCAGTGCAGTCCGCAGACAAAACAAACAAATTTGAAAGCCAACAAAAGTTTCTATCGTGAATATTTCGACCTCGTCGCGAAAGTTTCTGCGTTTCTGCTGCGTGCACGTAAGTACAAAACTCATTTTTGGCATTGAACAAGCAGCAACGCAACCAGCAAGCAGCCGAAAATCGACAGCCAACAATCAAATATAATTTCCGTTTAATTGCAGCTGACACAGTGGCTGCCACAGCAAAATGGCCACAGCGAATGTGAAGATCAGTGAGTCGAAACTGGACATATTCCAAGCACCGCATAGCTATGCACTGGCCCATGCCGTTGAGTCATCGTTCTCGGCTCTGCGCGGCACTCTCGCCTGGCAGTTCAGCCTCATATACGGGGATGTGGAGGAGCTGCGCCAGCGGCGGGTGGCGCGGGGCAATTGTGCCGTGCTGGAGCACAATGCACGATTCGTCTACTATTTGGTGACAAAGTCGAGCATCTACGATGCCACCACATACGAGGACGTTCAGGCAGCATTGATTTGTATGCGAGAACATATGGTGAGTGTGAGCGATGGGCTGGCTTTCTCTTTCCATGGAGCATCGCCCAGTCAACGCTCTCTGGCATCAATTTGCAGCTAATTTATTTGTACATCGAAATATTTATGCCGCCATTCGATCCACAGCGCAATCATGAAATCACCAAAGTGGCCATGCCGCGCATTTGCTGCGGCAACGATGGCCTCGACTGGAAGCAAGTGAAGCGCCTCATGCAACAGACTTTTGCCCACGGCGAGTATCCCATCGAGATTCTCATCTGCGAGCATGAGGACATGTCCAAGGAGGTAAGTCATTCAGAGAAGCTGGTTGCAGCTATAGTTACCAATCGATTCAATTCCTAGCTGGCTGCACCCAAGTGCCAGATTACCGAGGCCAAGGGCAATCTGTTCAGTGCGCCGGAAAACTTCGCCCTGGTCCACTCGGTCAGTGCGGACTTTGCCATGTGCGCGGGTATCAACTTGCAGTTCCGCTGCAAGTTCGGCCAGGTAGATGAGCTGAAGAGGCAGCACAAGCACACGGGCAATGTGGCAGTGCTGGAGCGGGGCGGACGCTTCATCTACAACCTGGTCACCAAGGAGCGTAGCCACGAGAAGTGCACCTACACGGCCCTGTACTACGCGCTGCTGGCCATGCGCGAACACATGGTAAGAGGCTGAGACTCTGGACTGAGACCGAAACTTGATCCTCACTCGAAAATTCTCCGTTTCAGAGGGAGAACAGCGTCACAAAGTTGGCCATTCCCCGGCTGGGGTGTGGCATCGATCGTCTGGATTGGCTGCGTGTTCGCAGCCTGCTGGAGCTGGTCTTCGCCGACGACAAAGTGGACATCATTGCCTTCTTCTACACTCCGCCCCAGATGGTCAAGGGCAGCATGAACATTGTCTGTCCCACCTGTCATCATATGAAGACCATACAGCTACCGCGATCAGTCAGCGCATCGCGTCAGTCGCTTCACCGGGAGAAGACTCCATTCTGAGAGCTCGACTCCAATCGGAATTGTATATATGTATGTACTCGAAATGGAAGGGTTTGCATTGCATTGCATGGGAGTTGTAGCACCAAATGCACCGCCGCATATCTACGTAGTTTATAAGGAATTATACACCTAAGTGATTTTTGTTTGCACCTGAAAATGCATATTCCGTGGGTATTTATATTGTAAATTAATAAATATATTACGGCGCCCTAAGCTGCGCACATAACCAAAAACCGAAGTTTCGCTCTACAGTAGGCCTTGAATATCCCACTTGATTATGTCCCAAACTGTATCTGCTGTATCCAAACTATAACTATAGACACACAAAAATGTATTGTCCTAAACTTTTAGAGCTACGCCAAGCATTTCGTCGCGCTTTTGTGGTCGGAATGGCAGGAAAAGGATACCAAATAAACGAAATCGATGGGGATCTCTTCTCGGCGCCCAAGACTCACTCGCTGGCCCATTGCGTGGGCGCTGATTTGGCCATGGGCGCGGGCATAGCTGTGAAGTTCAAGGAGGTCTACGGCAAGGTCGATGAGCTGCGTGCCCAGAAGGTGGCCAGCGGTGGGGTGGCTGTGCTCAAGGATAATGAACGCTACATTTACTATCTAGTGACGAAGCCGGAGAGCTGGGGAAAACCCACGTACGAATCGCTGCAGTCATCTCTGGAGCAGATGCGCGAACACATGGTGAGTGGCTTACACTAACTTTTTGATCTTTTCGGTGCTAATGAATCTTCAATCCCTTCTGGCAGCGCAAGAACAACGTAAAGCAGCTGGCCATACCGCGCATCGGGTGCGGCATCGATGGCTTAGAATGGGACAAAGTCAGCGGCGTGTTGGAGTACGTATTCGGGCAGGAGCCGCTGGAGATTGTCGTCTACAACTTTGTGCCCTCGCCAAGCAATTAAGAAAAGTTCACTTACTACATTTAAAACATGATGCCAGTTTACTGTTTGGCTGCACCTGGTACATAATTGTATACAATTAGTTCAACAGCATCCGATTGGAAAATCTCGCAGACCATTTCTTTCACTTTCATCCAGGCGAGTCCGTCCAGGCCGCAGCCAATGCGGGGCATGGCCAGCTTGTGCACATTGTGGGCCATCTAAAAGAGGGAAGATTGCACAGTACGGGTGAACAAATTGGGGATGAAATTATGTATAGTTTCCACCTACCATATGCAGCCGCATGGCGGTCAAGGAGCTGTGGAGTAGCTGATAGGTAGGCTTGCCCCAGCTCGTTGGCTTGGTAACGAGATTGTAGACGAAACGCTCCTGATCCTTTAGGATGGCCACTCCACCCGGTTGGATATTCTGCCTCTGCAGTGTCAGCAGCTGGCCAAATTTATTGCTGAGAAAAGGCGTAGAATGGTTAATTTTTTGTGTCTGCAAAGGAGAATGTAGGACATACCGAAACTTGACAGCGATCCCTTTGCCCATACGCAAGTCGGCGCCCACGCAATGGCACATGGAATAGTCGGCCTTAACGCTGAACAAGTCCCCGTTCACCTCTTTATAAACAAAACCTGACATTTCTACCAGTTTACTCAATAATTCCAGACGGCCTGAGGCTCTGTATACAAAATTTTTGTTTCAATTGCGCGCAAAAATACATGTTGACGCTTTGCAGCACCAAACAAACGGTACAAACAGCTGGTTGTGGTATCACAAGGCTAGCAACACCTTTACAACACTGCATCGTCTGTATATATTTAGGGTATATTCCTATAATTAATAGTATATTGGTATTTTGTGGTATATTTTGCATTCAGACTGATAACAAATGAGTTTTATTTTCGAATTAATTGCCTCGCTTGTGCGTAAAATGCTGGAGCTGTTGCAATTCGGGGGCAAGACATTGACAAACACACTTAGAATCTATGTGAAGACAAACACTGGCCGCACGCTGACGGTGAACCTGGACCCGGAATGGGACATTAAAAATGTTAAGGAATTGGTAGCACCGCAGCTGGGCCTGCAGCCCGATGAGGTGAAAATCATATTTGCCGGCAAGGAGCTAAGTGACGCAACAACACTAATGGTAGGCCAGTGGGTGACACCTTAATGACATACTTATCCCCTTTACTTTTAGTAGCAATGCGATCTGGGCCAGCAAAGTATATTGCACGCGATTCGTATGCGACCGCCCGTACGGCGGGAGAAACTTCCTTCAGCAACGCTCGAGGAGGAAGAGCCGACACTGACACCGACGGATGAAGCCTCCAAGCCGCTTAACGAAACCCTGCTGGATCTACAGCTGGAGAGCGACGAGCGACTCAACATCACAGACGAAGGTGGGCAACAGGTGGTCTTCTCAAGGAATTTCTTACTAAACACTGTCTTTATCTTTCAGAGCGGGTCCGTGCCAAGGCCCACTTCTTTGTGCACTGCGGGCAGTGCGACAAGTTGTGCAACGGCAAGCTCCGAGTGCGCTGCTCGCTCTGCAAGGGAGGCGCCTTCACAGTACACCGTGATCCGGAGTGCTGGGACGATGTGCTCAAGCACCGACGCATACGCGGCCACTGTGAGAGCCTGGAGATTGCCTGCGTGGACAATGCGGCTGGTGACCCGCCCTTTGCCGAGTTCTACTTCAAATGCGCCGAGCACATCTCGGGCGGGGAAAAGGACTTTGCAGCGCCACTCAATTTAATTAAGAACAATTTCAAAGATGTGCCCTGCCTGGCCTGCACGGATGTAAGGTCGGTTCAAACGGTTGCCTATGCTAGTTGAAATGCCCATTCAGTTGTTCCTTTGTAGTGAAACAGTTTTGGTCTTCCCCTGCGCTTCCCAGCACGTCACGTGTATTGACTGTTTTCTGCAATATTGCCGTTCGCGCCTCGGCGAACGCCAGTTTATGCCCCATCCGGACTTTGGCTACACACTCCCCTGTCCTGCTGGCTGTGAGCACTCCTTTATCGAGGAAATCCATCACTTTAAGCTGCTGACACGCGAGGAGTACGATCGGTATCAGCGCTTTGCCACCGAGGAGTTTGTGCTGCAGGCTGGCGGCGTGCTCTGCCCCCAGCCGGGATGCGGCATGGGATTGCTCGTGGAGCCCGACTGCCGCAAGGTGACCTGTCAAAATGGCTGTGGTTATGTGTTCTGTCGCAACTGCCTGCAGGGCTATCATATTGGGGAGTGTCTGCCCAACGGGGCCAGTGCCAGTGCCCCCAACTCCTGCGAGTACGCCGTGGACCCGAATGTGAGCATTTTCTTGACACAAATCACTGTCTGATTGTGTAATCGTTTGCGTTCTTAGCGCGCGGCCGAGGCTCGCTGGGAGGAGTCCACCAACGTCACCATCAAAGTCAGTACCAAGCCCTGTCCAAAATGTCGAACCCCCACTGAGCGCGATGGTATGTGATGTGAAGTCGACAGATTTACGTACATATATCCCATGCCACATATTTCTCTAATCTTCCAGGCGGCTGCATGCACATGGTCTGCACACGCGCCGGCTGCGGCTTGAGTGGTGCTGGGTCTGTCAGACGGAATGGACACGCGAATGCATGGGGGCCCACTGGTTTGGCTGAAGCCAAGGATTCACCAAGTGCATCCTGGATCTGCTTTTATTCTGTGTGTTTCGTTTGTTGACTATTTCTAAATAAGGACCTACACTAAAAACTGTTTGCGAGCAGAGCACCCTGTTTGTTGTCTACACAATCAATATCAGAAACACCCTTGACTGGGATCCGACTGGACTCGCGCCCATCTCCCTCTCCAACTCCATCTCCATCCTACCCCACTGTAATCCTCCGTTGCGTGCGCACACTTTGTTTACGTTTTTTTTTTTTTTCTCACCCGTCACCTCCCACAAATATTTTGAGGGCTTTCCTCTTTGGGTTTAGTGGCGGAAGCATGCGGAAACCGCAACAAACACGTGCACTTGGCCACAGAGAGAGATAGCTGAGACTGCGCAGTGGCCCGGAGATGGGAGAGTTCTCAAGAAGCCCAGGCGCGTAGCCAGAGGGGGGACACCATAAGAATTGATTTCGCTTTTAACGCGGTCTAGTCTGTTTGAAATATGTTGGTGAGTTTCAGTAGCGAACCCAAGAAGCTTTGAGGGATGTCTGCACCCCAAATATAATCAATAGAGCTCCCCCACAGTCCAGAGTCTGTCTGGAGTCCCTTATACGTGTTATCCTTCGGTTTGACTGTCCACCTTTTGGCTTATCGGTCATCAGGGGTCGAGGCCTGCCAAATGCCGCAGGGGTTCAGTGGCCAAATAATTTGCGGATAGCTTCGCTTAAAGCTCTGTCCGTGGCTGCCCCGGAAAGCGTGCTACGGCTGTACATATTGATGGCTATCCCGGACATCGATAAATCGAGCCTATACATACCTCGTGCCTCGCGTGTGCCTCATTCACGTTCACAACGTGGGAAACCCCCAAACGGGAATTTAGCGAACTTTTTTCCTGCGCACTTGCTCTTTCTGTCACTCTCCTGCCTCCTCTCATTGCAAGTAACATAACGGTCTAGATTCCGCTCTGTTTTTGTTTGGTTTCTGTTTTGTGCTCTAATTCGTAAGCAAAGCAAAGTGAATAAATTCAAAAATTTGAGAGAGCGCCCGCAGCCCCAAAGTGCAAGCACACTCTCCTCTCGATTTGATGCTCGGAAAGCTGTCCCGCGCATGTGGCAGCTTGCCATCGAATCGGGTCACATAGCTCTACTTCGTAGTACGAGAACGGGAACGAGTGTGTGCCTCTGCCGTGCTCGGGGCTCCGTACCCAATGCAGCTGCGAGCTGGCTGTGCCGTTTTCTGTTTTCGCTTGGCTCGGTCTTTTCTGCTCCTTTTTCAGCTGCTGCCACCACGTCTTTTGCCAGCTTTTCTTGTTCTTGCCACTGGGGACTTCGGTCTCCCGTTCGCCGTTCGCCATTCGCCATTCGCCGTGTTGCAGGGCCTTCGGTGTATAAATGGAAACGCGCCAGCGTATCGCATTTCAGTCTACGTCGGACTTTCGCGCGCGCTACACATGCTGCGTATACGTAACGTTTGGCTACACCACACAGCAGCGTAGGCTTTTTATCAGAGCAACACCAGCGCTGCCGTGCGGCACTCTGGGAAGTGTGGTGTGCTCTGCTCTGCCACAGAGCTGATCATTTGGGCCGCCCGTAGTGGCTGCTCTTCGATTTTTTCCGCGAGAGTGGTCGAACACAGAGAGAGAGAGAGAGCGTGTGTCTGTCGCTGAGCGCTGGCTGGCCGTACTTCAGGGCCATTGTGAACGGTTTTTGTAGCCACATTTGAAAATGTAACGGTATTTTGTGGCATGTGAAAACGGAAGCGAGTGTTTATCAAAGATATTCGGGATGTGAAATTAATTGAAGTCCAGAAAACAGCAAAAAAAACCAAACGGAAATACATTTAAACAAATTTACAAAAAATAAACTTTAAAATAAAAACATAAAAAAAACATTGAAGAGAGGATTTCGTTTTGGACAATTGGTAAATAGCAATCGTAAAAATATATGACTTTGATTTTTATTTATTCATATGTTGAATATGTTGGAGCACACCCACGCTCATGCAATCCTGCCCCAATTATTGAAATGCATCTCCATCATCGACCAAAGCAGTGGCAGCTGCAGGGGCAGCAACTCAATTAAAATCCAAAAGTTGCACTGCATACATTCAGTCGCTTTCCATATTCGCCAGCTCGAGCTCGAGTGCCTCCCCGCCAGGCACAGGCACAGGGACGGGCACGTTGCACATACGCAGCGTGTGCCGTGACGCAGGACCCGTGTAATGATGGTGGGTGTACACACTGTACACCCACAAGGAGCTGGCGCTGCTTCTGAAATTCAAAAGTACAGAAAACACAAGCGTCGAGCGTGCACGGCCAGCAGTGGCAGACCAAAAACCCGTCTCTGGCTGCTGTTTTTATTGATTTATGTACGGGTACAGTGGGAGGCTGTTGCTGCTGCTGCTGCTACTGCTGCTGCTGCTGTTGTGTCGCACTGTCCCAAAACAGAGCAAAGAGCAAAAAAAGAAGAAGAAGAAGAAAAAAGAAACCACCAATACATAAATGGAGACACCGACACCAGCATCAGCAGCAGCAGCAGCAGCACCAGTAAGGGGTGTGTTTGGAACACGCAGCATCTCGCCATTTACATTTCTACCTCGTGCTCAACTTCCGTTTCCTGCTGCTCACTTGCCACCGCCACCACCCTCTGACACCCGACGCTGCTGCGGGAGAGTGCCAGAGAGTGGCGCGCCAGTCTGGGGCGAGAGAAGGGTCGGGTCCGGGTCCACGTCCACCCTGGCTGGACTGATTGCAGTTGCTTAACGTATTTCGAGGCTCATTTCATTTACGGCTCACACACATTGTTCCTTTGGCGCGCACCTAACCCTTTTTTGAGTAGCGTGAAAAGCTCGCTCGCTCTCTTCTCTTCTCTGCTCACCCTCTCACTGAAGCTCTCTCACTCTCCACAATGCTCTCCGCCGGCAAGCGTGGACCCACTCTCTCTCCCTCTCTCTCTCTCTGTTGGCGAGCTTGTGTTTACATTGATTATGTTATCCACTCTCTGCCCCCTTGTTTGACTTTGCTAATAGAGTTGTCCTCCGCCCACACCTCCGACTCACCCTCCTGACTTGCTAATTTGCTGCCAGGACATCATCATCATCATCTTCACTATCATCGTCATCAACGGATCAATAAAGTTTGCCTACTACCAACCGGACCCACCACCCCCACACTCACACCCACACCCCTCCAATTGCCTTCAATTATATTTTGTTTTTGTCTTCTTTTTTTTGCACAAAAAGTTTATTAATCAATAAACGCACACGTCAAGCGCAAGCTTACAGACGCACACCAACAAATGTACATACACACACACACACACACACACACAGATGTAATGTCCTGTTGTGTATGAGTGAAGCTGCTGAAAGACGCTCTGGTGACGACTATTGCTCGTCTCCCTGCAGCCATCTCGCCTTTCTCTGCCCCTCATCAATGGCCAGCCTCATCGTCTCTCTGCTCTGGATGTGTGTGCACTTTTGTGGCTCATTAACGGCTTGCATGCGGCCAAAATGCATGCGGTTATTCATCCAATGTATGGGTGCATGGGGTGCATGGTGCATGCTTCAGGCGTGGGTGCATGTGTGGGGAGATCGGGGAGATGCGCTCGATAAGTTGAGTGGCTGTGTGGCTGTTGTGGCTGTTGGTGCCACCCCCACCACTCAGCCACTCACCAATGCTGCTGCCCGTGCGTGAGTGCAAAACAAACCAAAATTTGCGCATGGCCCATCAGGAGATGCAGCCGGCAGTTGCGTTGCCACTCTCCAGCCGCCACTTAGCGGGCATCTTCAGCAGCCACACAGCAGTGCCACCACCACATTTATACCTACATAATAATAGGGTCGGCATATTTGGCGAGTTTGCTGCCTCTCATTAGCATATGGAATGCCTGGATTGCACTTGGCTTGCCTCAAGGGTTTCTCCTGCGTTCCTTCGATTGTTCGAGTGTGGGTTACATACAGATACAGTAGCTTTACAATGCGATAAATTGTAGCTGAATGTTGCCCAGCTAGACTTTGAGCACTTCTTGAATTGCTTCACTTATCTGTTAATCCCATTTCTATCTTACTTTGGCAAGGGCTCCGACCAGACCACGTCTCGAGCATAAAAAGTTATTGGTCCAACGTTAATTGAATTGTCTATCACTCTCTCTCGCTCCTTATTGCTGAGGGCAGGCCAACTGTTTAACGATCTTCCCACAATCATTGCCATGGCCATTTCCATGCCCTTTCCAAATCCCAATCCCAATCCCGAACCCATTTCCATTTCCTTGCCCTGCTGCTTGCGCCTCAGCAGCACTATTTTTCGTCTGATAATAAACAAACCCATTTCGCTCTCTCTTTCTCGCTCTCGTTGCAGGACAAAAGAAAACTGCAAGTGTGGCGAAAATTGATTCAAACATAAATAAAAGGCAGCGAAGCGTGGACAAGGCAGACAAGGACGGGACGCAACAAAAGCTGCAAGCAAGGATAAGCAGGGGGGAAGGATTTCGGAGTGGCAGCGCAGTGTAGGTGTAGGTGGAGGTGGCTGAAAGAAAATCAATAAGAGCCACATGTAAGAGGACACCACAGCGACGACGTTGACCAGGCAATATGGAAGCCACTGCAAATGGGATGGGGCCGACCACGACCACGACCACTGGCCTCTTGTTGTTGCTGCGCGTAGCCAATATTGGTAGCCAATAGGTAGGGAAATTTCCGACTTTCGCCAAGTAGAAGCTCAGAACATGTCGGACCGATACCAGGCCGGCTACTACGATCACCACCAGCACGCTCATTCTCATTCTCATCATCCCCATCCGTATCCCCATCAGACCGCCATGTCGCACTATCCACCGCAACCCTACAGATCGGGCTATCCCGGCTACCATCCCTATGCCGGGGGCTATGGCTACGGATCGGCCAGCTCTTCGTACATGCCCAACTACTATCGCTACGCCGCCTATGCCTCGCCCCACTACAGCCAGCCGCACGCGCATCCGCACCAGGGAATGTTCACGCCCGCTGGCCAGCAGCTGATCCCCTCCAGCGTGCTGCACTATCCGCCCAGGTCGCATCCCCAGGCACATCCATACCAGCATCAGCCGCAGCCACTGCCGCAGCAGCAGCAGCAGTCCAGCTACGAGCAGCCTCCTCCCTCGCTGTACAGTTCTTCCGCCTCCAGTTCGGCCTACGGACAGGCTAGAGGCTTTGGAGGCTACCCGGGACCCACGCCCCATTACGCACCGCCTGGACGGTCCACAACACCAGCACCCAATCGAACAGTTCTGCCGCCCAACTATCTAGAGCCAATCCGTGGCTACCCGGAGCAGCATCAGCATCAGCTGCAGCTGCAGCACCAGCACCAACAGCTGCCGCTGTCTGCCACACCAAAGCTGGAGGAATCGATGCCCGTAGAGTTGGAGGTGGAGGCAGGATCGCCCGCACAAAGGTTGACCACTTCGCCGCCGCTAATCAGCGCCACGGGCACCGACAGCGGGATCAGCAACTGCAGCACGCGGGCCAGGAGCGACAGCAGCCAGAGCACGCCCGTTTACAGCGGCGAGTATCCGGTGAATATGTCCGTGGAGTCGGCATCCTGTGTGCCCTACCACTGTCCGGCCGAGTACGAGGAGGAGGAGCAGCCTCAGCAGCAGCAGCAGCCGCCACAGCAGCAACAACAACAACAGCAGCAGCAATCATCAGTGGAAACGGAGCCAGAGCTGGAGGAGAGGAAAGTGGCAAGTGTCAGGGAGACACAGACCGGCTCCACTCCGCTCGATATTCCTGGTAAGTTGTCAGCTTTTTATCAGCGTTTTTTCTTACACTCTATTTAATTTGCAATTATGCGAGGGGGGTGGCAGGGGGTATTGGTAAATTTATGCAAACATATGTCAGGCAGGGTAGATTATGTAACAAGTATTAAAGTCAGCCAGCAAGGGGTGGCATGGGATGGGGTGGCAGCAGGGGAGCAATTTACTTCCACTGACAGCGACTGGGCAGGGCACAGTGGGGCAGGAAACCTTTGAGGAACTGAAAGCCACAGTAGAACATTCTCCCAACTGATTGGACAGATCTTATCGCACCCACGGTGCCGGCCCAGTGCTATGCCTGATTCTGCATGCAAATTAATGCAAGAACTGTCCGTTCACATTGCCGTCATCGTTGACAGCATGGCCGGAGTGTCGTCAACGACGGTGCGCCTGACAAGCGATGTCCGTCAGGTTTTTCCGCCAGCACGAAGATGGAGACGGAGATGGGACCGAGCGACCTCTTGCCGAGTCGACGTTTTGCAAACACTCAACCAATCAGCGTTGGTTAACTGCTGAAATACTTCCGCTTCCTGACAGCGTGACTTACAACCGAGGCGGGTGGGACAGCGGCAGGGGTGGCTTGGCCTGGCTGTGACGAGCCTACGTCATGGCGCCTTAAAGGTTCGCAAAAATTAGCTGTCTATTTGGGCACGCGACGTGTTTTTCCCCCGTGATGAGTCGCTTTTTAATTTTTGGGGTTTTTCTTGTTGGCTGTGTGTGCAAATCAATAAGTTAGCTCTGGATGTGAGCCACCCACAGGTGAGAAGCGAGCACCACACAGCACCGTCCGGACGGTTGACAGCTCTTCTAAATATTTCGCAATGCAAACGAACTCGAGTGTAAGTACATACATACATATATAAATTTGTATGTATGCTGCTGTGTGTGTGTATGCATGTTTGGTGCGGAGCTTCCTCGTTATCAATGGACGTTTGACTTACACACAAACACACCCACAGCCATACCCACCCACGGGAGGGTATTCAGGGGGTGTCTTTACGTCTCTGTGTGTGTCCCTGTTTGCATGAGTGAAATGTCATCACAGCCAGCATGTAAATGAACTTTACAGCGTAATGCGGTGGTTGTAGTTGGTGGTGCCACCCACCCACACACACACACACAGACACAAACACACACACAACTATCGCTATTAGAGAGCCAGCCACACTCTGGAGCATAGTGCAATAGCCAGGGCCCAAGCAATAGCTTCGCGCCCTCCCACACACACATACGCGTACTCGTGCTCATATTAGGGCAAAAATCAATGGCCGTTATGTCAAATAAGTTGACGGACAAATTATAAATAAAAATCGTCGAGGAAACTACTTATCGATCGACCAATCGAACGAATTCTCCTCCATCTCTGAGCAAACAGAGACTCAAAAATAAACTTTTCTGGGATCCAATTTCCGCTTAAATTTACAGCAAAAATTGATTTATTGCCAAATTTAATTGCGACTTTAAGTGCATCGCAGTAACAGCAGCGACAACAGCAACAACAACAACCAACCAGTCAAAACAGTCAAAATCGTAAACAGGGCTCGGGTTCGGGGCCCACGAGTCGCATGCGCCGAAAAGTGCGCTACAGTTTTTGTTGATTTCAGCTTCGTCTTCGGCTGTGGCTTTGCTATGCCGCTCACGCAAACTGGCGCAAAAATGTGTATGTGTGTGTGTGTAGCACGTTCAACAAGTGCATGACGCGCTCGCTCGCTCTCTCTTTCTCTCTCTCTCGCTCGCTCAATTGAGAGGCAACCCCCTCGGTGGCAACAGCCACGGCAAAAATATTTGATAAGCGCGTGCGAAAAAGCCCTTTGCTTGGTTTGGCTCCGCTCGCTGCGAGACGGCAGTTGACCAGTCCCCAATGGATCCATGAATTTTAACCCTTGATTGACGCCCGCACGCATGACAAAATAATTAGAGCTCCAGGAATCACCAATGGGGAACGGAACTCCTAAACGGAATCTTTTTAGCAATATTGATTTTCCCTCCGAGCGGGGCTCTGCTGACTGACGGCTTCTATACTTTTATATCTGCTTGTTTTCCAGATGACATAAGCGCGACAGCGGCGCAGTCAGCGTCGCCGCCAACACCGCCAGTGGCCAGCATTGATAAGGCGACTCCGACGCCCACAGCTGCCGCCGTGTCGGAATTTCCGAGGCGTGTGGAAATCAATTTGGCGAAGCCAAACAAGGAGACGGCAGCAGTAGCAGCAGCGGCAGGAGCAGCAGGAGCCGAGGCACAGGCAGACACGGCAGCTGAAAGGGCGACGGCCACGCCGCAGGATGCAGTAGAGCGGGGTTCGCCTAGTAATCGAATCAGCGAGGATGCAGCGGAAATGCCAGAGCTAGGGGTAAGTAGAGGATTAAATCAAATTAGCGATGAAGCGCCCAAATTGAAAATTAAAACTGCAGCAGCTGCTGCTTGCTCCCGGGGTTGATTAGTGGTCCCAACCCGATCCTATCCGAGCCGTCCTGATTGGGTTTCCAATTAGTGCTGTAGGGGACTGCTGCCGCATTGGCTTCTGGGTGTATGCAGCAGGGCCTGCCCTGCTCATTATGCTCCACATTGGAGCCACGCACCGAGATAAATTAGGCCAAAGCATCGGAGAAACGAGAGCCTGATAATGACAGCCTCGACTGCGTTGGCAACAACAGAGCCCACTCCAAGCGCTCCTCGCTATCCTTTACGCAGCAGACGAGGGCCAAAAGAGAAGACCAAAAGCGAAATGCGTTTAGCTCCATCGACCGGCTTTCTAGGCACTCACTTCATCCGAGAGAGTCTCGCTCTGGCCCTATCTCTCTCTCTCTCTCTCTCTCTCTGAGAGAAAGCACACAAAAAGCTCTCCCAGAGAGAGAAAGCGAGACTAACGGCCGGAAGCCTTTTTACAGGGTGTCTGTGCCAGCCGCTGTGTACAAGAGTATGTGAAAAGGGGCGCCTATTGATTTTTGGGGCGCTACGTTGAACTTCACCCGGCTGACGACGACTATGACTATGACTGTGACTGGAGCTGGAGATGGCGCGAGGTGAGGCTTGGCTTGGCTATCCTCTTTGGGGTGCGCTGGGGGTCCTAGGGGTGGCCTGGTAACATGAGCTGCCATCAGCGAGCACGCGCCGGCTCTCGGATTGGGGCTTAGAGCTGGGGCCAGGAGCTAAAAGTTTTTCAAGTGCCCGCCACTTGAGCGTAACAACTTTGTTGCTTCCTTTCGCAACTGCAAACTGAAAAACTAAATCGATTTTCTGCTTGCACTTGCAACAGCAGCAGCAGGAACATCCATTGCCGCCAGCCACAGCGTCCAACAACTGGAGTACATCGCCGCGACGCTCGCGCACTCCGCCCGTGCCACAGAACTCGCCCGTGGGCTATGGCCAGTCAGCCAGCGTCCCGCCAGGCTTGGCTCCCCTGTTCCAGCAGCAGCAGAAGCAGACGCAGAGCAGCCACAAGCGACAGACAACGGCCGCCAAGAGCCGTAGCATCAGCATTAGCAACAGCAATCGCATCATGGAATGCGATCTCATCCCGAGCAAGAAATCAAAACGAAGGACTAGCAAAAGGGAAGCCGGCGGCGAGGAACAGCTGGAGTCGATGGAGCCCACAGTCAGAGAGCAGATAAGGGTGAGCAGAGCAGCCCTGTAAAACCCTGTAGAAAATCATTTTAACATTAATTTGCACATACCTGCAGGACATCAAGCCGTTGCCGGGTTTCCTGCAGGCCTTTGGCTCCACCGAAATTGGTCGCTTCTCGGAGAGGTTCCTGCAGACACCCGAGTCGCTGGTGGAGCGCCTGGCCGAGGAATATGCCGCAAGCAACAGCAGTTTCTCGCCCTACACCACTGGGGGCTACTACGAGCCCCCCTCCACGCCCCCTCACAGCTATCATCCCTACGAGGAGCAGCCGCACGCGGGCTACCAGGGACACATGCACATGGCCCATGCACGGAATCGGGGAATGCGCGGACACGTCGGCTATGGCTACGAAATGCCCGACTACATGGCGTATGAGCGATATGCGGCCTACGGCGCGGGCAGGCCACGACACCGATATGGGGAGATACGCTGCAATGGCTACTAAATACACATATGCATGCGCATAGATACATAGATCGATATGTGGGAGAGGAGTCTAGATTAGAGTTAGTGCTGTTGTTGTAGTCGTGCAAAATCGTTGTCATTCGAAATTCTCTGTGTGTGCCTTTTTCGGTCAAAATGCGACAATGGTTGAGGCGGGCCCCCCCTGGCCAGAGATGTGTTTTTGTTGCTGGGCGGGGGGGCGCTGTCCGCATTGATTGCAGTCAAAATTCAAGAATAACCAGAAACCAGAAACAAAGAAGCCAAAATATTGTTAGCAAAGCGTCTGTCTACGTGTAAAGTAATAATCAAATGTGTAACTAAGTAAGTAAGTAAGTAGTTCAATCTATTTTAAACCGAAACTGAAATCTTGTCCCACTGTACATACAAATGCATTTCGTATATGTAATATGTAGGCATAAGAAAGCTGAATACTCAGTCAGTCGAGCAGTTGTTCAACTTTACAACAACAAAAATCTATTTAGTGCGGAGAACCGCTTGAAGATTCAAAATAATTCTTGGGCACAAATTTCTTGAAGCGGTTATCGGCCCCAAAGAACATCAAGGACGAGATTGAGAACACAATTACAATTAGCTAAAAGAGATGTGCCATTGAAAACCGATCTTTAATCAAAAACACCATTAATATTTTAGGAATAACGTTTATGTACAATACAAATTCAAGTTTAGCTCCTACTCTAGGCTACAGCCCGGATAGTTATTGTAATGTTAAAGCAATGCAACACACACACACACACACACAAACAGATACACATACACTTGAACCACCGCACTAATTTGTACTTGGCAAAATTTATAACTAAACATGTTTGTATGTACTCTATCCATTTACTAACAATCCAAACGAATTCGTATTCCCTTTTCGAATTGATTTCTTTGTTCGATTAAGTGCCTTAATTTACTTGATTTCCGAATATTGTATTGTATAATCTATCTATCTGTGCGTGAAAAAATACAACAGACATAATCGAATTTGTTTTGTATGATTTACTCGCACAGTGGAGACAAACAACCAAAAAAACAAAAACAAAAAAAGACAAATTCAGGTTTCAAATGGGCCCAAAATAAATTTCAGATCAATGAAAGCGAGCGAACAAAGCAAAAGAATACCCCCAACAACACATCGAGCAACATTCAAAAATGTTTAATAGCGTTTAAAATTAGTTAATGCATACATATACGCGTGTGTAACGGAACTCACGTACTCACCCCGAAAACAGAAAGTAAACCCTGTAGGCGAACCCACTCACAAAATCGTTCTTCGACAAAACAAAACGCAGAAGGAGGTGGAATAAGAACACAAGTATTTAGTATAATTAAGTCCGTGTGTAAATAAATATTTGAAAGTTTGAATTTTATGAAATAAATTACACAAAAAATGATTAGCAAAAGGATGTTGGTAAAACGAAATGCTTAAATCCTTGTACCTTGTACTTGTCTATGATATTGGATGTATGTGTGTATTTCGGGGGATTGGTATTTCGGTTTAACTGTTTTTATTCGTTTAATTAATTTATAAATATTATTACATAACCTAGAATCGTTTATTGTTGTTTTTGTTCTTGTCTTGTGTGCTGTGTTCGTGTTGTGTTGTGTGTATGTGTTTTTTGTTTGTTTTTTAAATTAATTACAAAAATAGTTCAGTTGTGAAAACAGTTTTATAACCGTAAATTAATTAGAATTCAGTTGAGCAGAAATGAAACAAGGACACGAGAATTGATGGAACTAAAATACAAAGCATGGTATATTAGGAAAAAGCCATTGTAAATCATTTTATAAATAATTTTGACGAGGGTTCTAGGGTATAAAGTCGTAGACGTGAACGTGGGAAAGCACAGCATTAGCATTAGCATTAGTGGCCATTAGAGGGGTGACAGTGAGAGTTGGCTATAGATTTTTCTTCTGATTTTGTTTTGCATTTTTGTTTAGTACACTTGGGCCTGATCTTCCATTATATGATATAATTAGTTCGATCTGTCGACACTTTAGAAGGGGATTTGTTGCTTTCTTTTACAATACATATACTCGTATCATCATCAGTAAGAATTAAAGTTATAAATAATTAGTTATATCATTAGTTATATATCATTAACCCATTCATTCCCTCGTCCTTCACTGCCTGCGTATGCTAAGAGACGGCGCTGCGTCAGTGTCTTTGTGTTGACGGGCCGGCGAGTGTGCCCGCAATCATGAGGATGAGGCCGCCGAGGAGTTCTTGGTGGAGCTGCCGCCGCCGCTTGAATTGCGCTGCTTCTCAATGTAGACGTTGAGCAGCCGCCGCTTGCTGGGATTCAGCGCCGTCAGCTTGGGCTTAACCTTCTCCTCGCCGAGCACAATGTACAGCTTAACGATGCAAAAGACAGCCGCTTTGCGCACCATGGACTCCTGGTCGTCCGTGGAGCGCGCCAAATTGGGGAACACAACGTCCAGATGGGTGTCTGTGATCTCCACGCCATGGTGCTCGGTCACCTCAAGCAGGATCTTGATGGCGCACAGGTTGGTGGGAAACTCGCCCGTGGCAATCACCGGATTCACGATGTTGATTGACAAATCGAGCGGCAGGCATGGGGCTATGCGTACTATCATGGCGTCGATCTCCCGCATGGCCTCCTTGCTGTGCTGGTAGCACTGGATGATCTTCAGGAGAATCAGCTCGAGGAAGTGCATCCAGTTGTGCCGCATCTTGTTGCTCCGCATGATCTTGCTGAGCACATGCAGGCCAGCGATCACCACATCCGTGTGCTCCGCCTCCAGGATGTTCAGCAGCATACGCATAATCGACCTGAAGTGCTTGTTCGGCAGCTCACAGTTGCCGCCCTTGATGCAGATACCCAAATTGGTGAGCGCCGTCTGCAGCTGCTCCACTGGCTGGTCCTTGCTGAGTGTCAGGGCAACGGACACCACCTCGCTCTCCAGTAGATCGCCGGGCAGAATCAGTTCCCCGTTATCGGCCCTGCTGATGGAGACAATCAGTTTGGCATCGCCAGTGGGAAGCGGGGACTTGGCCATCGTCGATTGTGTCATGACACTGCCCCTATCCAGCTGGTCCAGCCGCATGGTGGCCGACTCTGGGGTGTTCGATTGCGTCGTGTTAGCCGACGATTGCGTCTTGGAGTTGGAAGACAGGGAGGCACACGAGTCCTGCTGGACCTGCTCGTGGTACTGCAGGTGTCCGTTGAAGCCATTGGGCGCCAGCGAGTGGTACTGGCCGCCGAAGCAGTGGCGTATCTCCTCGGACGTCTTTTGGATGTTGTGCTGCACCTCCAGCTCCGAGGAGTAGAGCAGCTCCTGCTCCACCGATGACTGCCGACTGCGGGGACTAGTTGAGCTCATGTTGAGTTGATGGCTCTGGAGCGAAGCGAACGGCCCCACCGAGGGGCTCTGCAGCGGCTTTGGACTGCTACTGCTCAGGGGGGAGCTGTTGGGGGAATTGGCCCCAGAATTGACGCTGCTCTGCCGCCGCATGTGTGACTGGATGCAGGAGCGGGCCGAGTCCTGGTACCCCTTGGGCAGATTCGACAGCAGCTTTGTCATCTCCGGAGTGTTCAGATGGTAGAGGGCTACCAGGCAGCACCTGGCCTGGGAGCGCAGCTCGATAGACTTCTGGTCCGCTGACAGTTGGGCCAGCTTCAGGACAGTCCGCTCGCAGGATGTGCTCTGGTCGCTGGGGAAATCGCTGCCCTTGCCGTAGGTGTTGGCCAGATCCGTGAGGAACTTTAAAATGGCAATGCGTGTCTTGGGTGTCGGTGTTTGCGTGGTGTCCGAAATGATGCGGAACAGCTCCTTCAGCTGCAGCTGCGTGGGGAAGTACTCGTGGACCACCTGCAGGGTCTTCCATATTTTGCTGTGCATCGAATTGAGCAGGTCCGTGCCGAGCTTGTTGAACAGCCGCGTGAGGAGAACGAACAGCCAATCGTGCAGATCCTGGGCGTGCACGAGAATCAGCTCTATGACCGCGTCCAGGAACAGGGAGTACACCTTCGTGTGGGTGTCCATGAACATCTTGCGGAACATGTCCAGGACGCACTGCAGCTGCTGTTGCGAGAGCTCCTTGCCATCGGCCAGATACTGCGTGAGGCTGATCAGGCCGTCCTTCCTCTCCGACCAGTGGGTGGATGCGCAGTACTGGATGATCGTCTCAATGTCGTCCAGCGGAGCCCTCTGTGCGCTCCAGTCCAGGCGGGTGTGCGATCCACTCAGCGAATAGCTCGACTTGTTGCCCCTCGTGTAGCTGGAGTCGAATGACCGCTCGGAGCACACGGAACTGGCCTCCGAATCAATATCGTCCGCGGATTCGTCGCGTCCCATCATCTTACGGCCCATCCTCATGCCGCCGCTCCGCATGTAGTCGCCGGAGACAAAGTCCGCTTGCCCCTCACTGCCGTCGACTCCCCCCACACCTAGCGTATGCTCCGCCTCGCGGGATTGGGCCAGCAGCCGAGCCGTTGCCGAGGGTCGCACAGGATTGTTCCGCTCTGGCGTTCGTCGTGCGCCTGATCCTGTGGAGTACATGCTGCGTTTCATTAGGCCGCCGCCGCTGCCACCAACCAATCGTGTGGGACTCGTTTCCCTGGAGCTGGCCGTGCTCCTGGGTATCCCGGATGCCTTCTTGGGTATGGCCCCAGTCGCCCCTCGGTAGTAACTGCCCACGCCACCAAACTGGTCGCGCAGCTTAGTGCTGGGCGAGGTGGAGCGGGATCCTGGCTGCGATTGCGATACTCCTGCGCGTCCCCGGGTGCGTGGAGTAATCGTGCCGGGCGTTACAACTGTGTGGCTATTACTATTCGAGTTCAGGCGAGGTCGTGGCAGGGATCCACTGCTCGCCCCTCCAAAACCCCCCTGCGATTGGGCGGAGTTGGTCGAGTTCGTTGCACCCACTGGCTTCTTCTGGCGCGTGTAGAGCGTGTACTGGGCCCGGGCCTTGGCCCGCTGTGCAGCCGCAGTGTCCACAGCAGAGATGGATCGCATGCTGGGCGTTGGCTTCTGCAGTGCTCCCGGAGTCCGTCCAAGGCGCGTCACCGTCCGTCGTGTTTCCGCTTGAGGTGGAGCCAAACCGGCTATGCCGCCGCTGCCAACATCCCCCCGCTCCCTTTCCAAGGCCCGCTGGGCGGCAATGTCCAGATTGCCGTATATCTGATCGGCCAGATCGGGGAAATGTCGCCGGAAGGCCCAGTAGGCTCGTCTGGAATGCCTACGGGCCTCGCTGTCCGCATCCCCAAGGGACTTCTTGAGGACGTCCCTCAAGATGGTCGCATGCCGCTCCAGAGCCTTCGTTTGCCACTCCTCGAAGAGCAGGACCATCAGCTCGCAGAGCGACGATCTGATGTCCTTCGACTTGGACTGCTGCAGCGTGTCTGTGTAGATCTTAAGCAGCTTTGACGAATGCGTGTACTTGATGATGTACTTGAGGGCCAGCGTCGAGGCCGAGGCAATGACCTTGGCACTGTTCTGTATCAGATTGATGAGCTGCTCCAGTATGCTCCAGCAGAAGGTGTCCAGCTTGTTGCGCAGCGTCTTCGACATGTAGGCAATGGTGATGCAGGCCTCGCGTATGACCTGCGAGCGCAGCTCCTCCTTGACGATGTCCAGGAAGCCCAGGCCCAGCTCCTTCAGCTGAACAGCCACGAATTGCGGCTGGGCGTGGTAGTTCATCAGCAGCAGGGCGCGAATCTTCTTCAGGGCATCGACGCGCTTCTCCCAGTCGCAATTCTTATCGCTGATGACCACCAGAATCTGCTTGTAGGCATCGTCCATATCCTTGGCGGTGAATATCGTCAGTTGAGGCACCACCTCGAAGCTAGACTCGAAGATTTCCATCGTGACAGCTCCCGCATCTCCGGCATCGCTCGGTCCGCTCGGCTTTTGTCTCAGGTTGGAGACAGCGGACGAATAAAGCTGCCGCTTCACTATCCTGGTGGGAGGCCTCTCCCTCGCCGTCTCTCTGTTATCGGCCTCATCGAGTCCCCCGCCGTTGCCATTGCCGTTCTTCATTGCAGAGGGCATCAACAGGCCCTCCTGTTTGGCCTGATCGAACTTCTGCTCGAGTAGAGCCAGCTTGGCAGCTGGCATATCCTCCATCTTCCGCAGGTCCGGCCGCAGGCGATCACCCACATGTTTGTAAATCTCCACCAGCGTCTGTATGGCCGATTCCCGCACGTTCACCGTGGGATCGCCGAGCAGGGCGCACACGGGCGGTATGTAGGTGCGCACACTCAGCTGCTGTGTGCCGTACTCGTGCAGGGCATTCACTATCGTCTGCAGGAACTCCTCGCGAACCTTCGCGTTCTTGTGCTTAAAGCAACTGACGGCCAGTTTGTCGATCAACCCTTGGGGCGACTGCACTTTGTGCTCCATCAGATCACGCAACAATAGCTGGGCCTTCTCGCGCACCGTGTCCCGACTGTCGCCAAGGCGATCGATCACATGTGGCAGCACGGTCGCCGTGTATGCATTAAAGTCGCTGCCCAGCCGCTTGATCAGCTCCGAGAAGGCCTCCAGCGATTTTTGTGCTATCTTAAAGTGGCTGCCCGTCAGCCACGGCATCAAGCCGTCGATGAGGAAGCCCATGTCTGTGCACACAATTGAGTTTGTGTCGTCGCTCAGGAATGTGACCAAATCCTCGGCCAGCTGCACCTTCACCCGCATATCCGCCTTGGGCATCAGCTGGATGAACCCATCCAGATCGCTGGGCTTGCGGTAGGCCATCTTTATATGGTTGTTAGTCGATGCAGCAACTGAAATGTAGGCAAGATGGGAAAAATGTTGGCTTTAGCTGCAGTATTTGGCAAATTGCATTAATTATTAAAGTATGAGGATGGGGTATGGTATGGCCAGAAGGCCAGGGATAGATGAGGTTCTCAAGGATGCAAGGCCATAAAAATGTTTCGGTTGGGTGATGCAGTGGCTGAAGATGTGATGTTCCCGCCAAATCTCGCACATCTCCTCTTTCAACACATTCAAATTATTCATTGCGCGCGCGCACTACAGATGCAAGAAGAAGCAGCAGCAACAGTCGCCAGTGGCAGTCGCAAAAAGCGGCGAAGGGGCAACAATTTCTGTGTGGAGAATGGATGAAGTCAGAGAGCAGATAGAGGACAGCAAGGGGAGGGCTGGGTGGAGTGGACTGGAGTAGAGTGGAGAGACCATTTAGCTGCTACAAAAGTAGGTGAATTAGGTTGTGCGGGTGGAAGTGGGTGTTGGGGATGGGCAGGGATGGGACAGCCGACAGATGGCGGTGGAGTATGGGGACAAGCGGTGGGGCGTTGTTACGGCATAAAACGTGAATCATCTCACGGACGCCCGAGAGCGTGACGAAGCCAGGCGGGGAGTGACGGGCAGTGGGTGGCTGGGTGGGCAGGAAGCTCAGACATGCCGCGGATATGGATTTAGCTTTGGCTTACGATACGAGTACTTTTTGGGCAAAACGATGGCTGACAGCGACGCCAGCGTCCCACCGTCTATGGTCGGGCGTCACTGTTCAACAATTTAACAATTTGCGTGCGCCCGCCGCCACAGAGCCAGAGTGCTGGAATATTTATGGATACGTAAGTTATAGAAAAATGAGATAATATTGTTGGATGACAACAACAATCCACGACAGCGACTTGTTAGCTATGCTCAGAGAGGGAGAGACATAGAGAGAGCCGGAGCTGCAGAGAGTGCGACAGCAGCGGGAGAGCGCGTATAACTATTTAGCATTGCATACGCAATTTTCTATTTATAAATAAACATCAACAAACAATTCAATGAGGGATGTGGCCCCGCGAACACTGGCTTTCGTAACTGTTTTTTTTCTTACCTTGAATTTATTCCATGTGTGCGATTAGATATAAGTAGTAGTTTTGATTAACAAAACAAAGGGGGGGAGAGGGTAGGGGTTTTTTGTAGTTAGCCCGATCAAATTTTAGGTGTTAAAACAGCTGCACAATTCAGTCACACTAAAAACTTGCCGGCCTGTACGCTGCCCAGCACGATCGGCTGCTGCTTCTGCTGTTGTTGTCGACGTCATGCGACAATGCTGCCAGCGTCGCAGCAGAGAGAGAGAGTAACTGAATTGATTTCTAAATGTCACATGAGAGCGAGAATCGGAAGCGGAGGCGATTGGAGATTAGGCAGTAGGTCTTTTTTTAACAAAATCTTTTTATCTAGTCGATACGCACACACACACACACACACACACACACGAACACGCACACACATACCTCTATTATTCGCAAGTCCGGCTGCGTTGACTGCGCTGCTGCTTCGGCTGCTGCTTCTTCTTGTCGTCACTCTTCGCTCCGCTCTTGAATATTGTTTTTGGGTTGGGCCTAGCAAACAAACAACTGCTGCTTGATGGCCACCAAAGGCAATTTGAAGAATTGATTTTCCAGTCGCTGGGCAAACAAGCGATTCGCAATGCCCGCAAATACGCGTTTTAAGTAGACTAAATTTATTTTTCAAGCACAGCCAATTGAACAATTGCCCCCCACCTCTAACCGAGAGATCACAGTTTTGCTCTTCTCTTCTTTCTCGTGTGTTTGTTGTTGTTGTTTTTGTGTTTGGTACAGCGCAGTCAGTTTCACTTTGTCATTTGTTGTTGGGTCTCTACCGTTATTGCCTGGACGTCAGCGTCGGCGTCGACTGAGCATCGGCTTCCACAGCAACAACACCACAAATTCCAACGTCTTCAGCAGCGCTGCGCCTGCTTCTGCTTCTGCTGGCTCTGCGCCTCTCTGCTTTGATGAACCTTTTTTCCTCGGTGACGCGCTCTGGGGTCAGGAATTTTACACTGGTTTCTCGGTCGCTGAGCGTCTACTGAGCTCAGCAAACATCACATTTCGTTGCGTATTGGCATTTGGTATTGTTTTTGACACTGCTCGTTTAATGGCTATACACTTTTTACTTAATTTTAACAAGTAATTTGCCAGCCCGTTGCGTTGCGAAAAAAATTAAAATGAACTAGTTCCAGAGATGGTAAATATACAATCGTTTACACTTTTAAGCACTTTTTACTGTTGTACAGTACTGCCATTTTTGGTGTTATTCAGTACTTAGCCTTAACATGGTGCTCTTAAGCGCATAGGAATGTGCTGTTAGGCGCATATCTATTTTGCTGTTAAATTAATGGTGTGACCAGCTATTACAAAGCCAGTGGTTAATCAGAAATTTAAAAATTTGAAAGCAGTCAAGTTAGGAAATTCGAACTCCCTCATAATAGATTTGCCCAAAACTAAGAACCGGCCTTTTTAATGCATTGTCAACTCTGAAACTAGAATCAGGTTCCAATTTCTGGAAGAATTTTGTTAATGTCTGCACGGTTTTGCCTATTGGGTTGACTTAAAAATAAAAATGTGATTCTTCGAATTATTCGTTATTTAGTTTTAGTATTGTTTTCGTTTCTGTGCAATTAATTTTCTTTGTTGTTTTAGCAAAAACACTCACTATGTTATAATACAATTCTAATTATAGATAACGCATAACGTGTGCTGCTCCCTGTGGCTCCCGTATGTACGTACTACGTACGATATATAGTACCCTGTGATTGACGCTTTCTTAATTAATGTAAATAAATGCCCGTCAACAGGCAACAGACAACCACAGGCATGGCATCCGATTTCATCGCATGTGTCAGCGTTTGCCAAACAGACGACAGCTGAAAAAATACTTCAATGAAATAGAATCCTCCTCAATTACAATAAATATCAAATGATACGATTTGTTTGGCCACACGTGTGTATATATATATATTTACTGTAGGTATAGGTATATGTCTGTCGGTACATATATAGATTCGAGTTCCTCGTTGCATTGTGCTTCAATAAAATGCTGTTTTTACTTAATTAAATTTAATTTAAACTTAATCAGTCTTTATTGACCTGGTGGACGGCCTGTGCGCGACCCGAGGGATCCTCCGGGCAGCCCCAATCCAGGCGTGGCACCCATCTGACCACCGTGTGGGCCGCCGACTCGATGGGGAACTGCTCCTCGAAGATGCAGCGATAGTAGAACGCCTCCTTTGTGGTGGGCGTGTTGAAGGGAAATCTGCGGGCAGCCTTGGCGAAATCCTCGTCGCTCACGTGACTAGTGGCCACACGACGAATGCTGTCGATCCAGTCGTAGCCAACGCCGTCGGAGAACTGCTCCTTCTGGCGCCACAGCACATCGTCCGGCAGATAGTTTTTAGTGAAGGCAGCCCGCAGCACGTACTTCTCCATGAGCCTAAAGGGCTCTTTGGCTCCGGCGAAAGCGTTGAGCTGGCCAGGAATCTTGTCCTCGGGCCGGATCTGCATCACATGGTTGACGAAGCCCGTGTCCAGGAAGGGGACGCGCAGCTCCACTCCCTTGGCCATCGCCACCTTGTTGGCACGCAGGCAGTCGGAGAGATGCAGCTGCTGCACTCGCTTCACCAGCTCCTGGTGGAACTGCTCGTAGTTGGGGGCCTTGTGGAAGTAGAGGTATCCGCCGAAGATCTCGTCCGCACCCTCGCCGGAGAGGATCATCTTGATGCCGGTGCTCTTGATGTAGCGGGCCAGCAGCAGCATTGGCAGGCTGCAGCGCACGGTGGTCACGTCATAGGTCTCCAGGTGATAGACAATGTCGCGGATCCCGTCCAGGGCCTCATCAATCTCGAAGACGAGCTCCTTGTGATCACTTTTGATGTAATCGGCCACCTGGCGAGCCGCCTTAAAGTCGGGCGCATCGCGCAGACCCACAGAGAAGGTCTTCAGGCGATACTTGGGGTCCTTCTCCTGCATTATCTTCGTGGCGATTGCGGCAATCAGGCTGGAGTCCACACCGCCCGACAGAAGAGCTCCAAAGTTTACGTCACAGTGAAGATGTGTGCGCACGGCCGACTCCAGGCTGGAGCGGAGTTGCTCTAGGTCGCATTGCTTGGTGGGAAGTTTCTCGATCCAGGGCTGCTTAAAGTGCCGGAAGGTTTCCATGTCTCCCACGCGTCCGAAGCGGGCCTCGCCCGGGGTAAACGTCTCGACGTTTTTGCAGGTGTCCACCAAGCACTTCATTTCGGAGGCCACCCACAGGTTACCGGCCGCATCCTTGCCGATGTACATTGGAATGATGCCAAAGGGATCTCTGGCCACGAGCACTTGCTTAGTGCGCCTGTCGTACAGGGCGAAGGCGAACATTCCGGTTATGTGGTCCAACAGATCCTTCCCATAGTACTCGTACAGCTCCAGGATTACGTGGCAGTCACTCTTCGGTGTGTAGGTGCCACGTCGCTTCGCTATCGCCTCCGACAGCTTCTGGTAGTTGTAGATCTCTCCGTTGGCCACCAGCACCACGTTCCCATCGCTGGAAACGAACGGCTGGTCGCCACGCTCCACACCCACAATGCGCAGACGTTCGTGGACCATGGCCACGCCATCCTCGTGGATTAGATGAACGCCAGTGGAGTCGGGGCCACGATGCCGCTGCTTTCCGCTCTGCCGGTAGGCAACCTCCCTCAGACTGTGCTTTCTGCCATGCAACACCTGGCTGGCAATGGGCTTTGAATCCCTTGAAAATATTGCAAAGATTCCACACATTTTCTGCTTTCTTTACTCCGTATTCAAATTGTCAGCCCCGTCGCCGCGCGTGAAAAAACTGAATGAATTGAGGCTATGTTGGGTCGTTGCTTTATATTTGTGCATAGCCCGAAGCATATTTCTCTGCCGCTAAGTCAGCACGAAGTCTTTACGCTGTACGTGTGCCGACTGCGCTGCCCGAAATTTTTTCTTTACCAGTACATACGCCGCTGCTGGCCTCTGCTCGTGTGCTGACTTCCACGTGCTTCCAATTGCATCAGCCGTTTTGATTATATTTGTGTCTTTGTGTATTTGTGTTTTTGTTTGGGAGCATTGGTGGAGTGCCCAGCCGTATGCTGACTTTGGGCATCGCTGCCATACAGTATATACAGCTATCCAGTATATACAGTATATACTGTATGGTTAGTGCTCACAGCCATTTCTGTTAGCTTTCCAACAATCCGTTGGAAATTCAAAACCGGAGAAATGTTTTCATTTTTGCGTTGCGTTAATGAGTGATTTAATCCACTTAATCCCCCTCTATTTAAACCAGAGAATTCATCATCCTGTGGCTGGCCGTCTCTGTTCATTCTAGGTCGTTAATTGTCGTAGTTAATAGTAGGCAGAGAAATACCTCGGCTAGTCGATTGGGTCTGCGAAATCTCCTGGGCTTGCCGGCTGCAACTCACACTCCGACAAAGGGTCTGCCAATTCTCAGGGAAAATAGTAGCCTTCCAGAGCAAGAGGGCTGCAATGTGTGGTATATTTTTATGCTGTAGTTTAGTGTTTAGTTTAGAAGCTTACAAAAGCTAAGCAGCTAACAGAAAGCTTCCATTAACAGACTGTTAGGCAAACAGGTGGTTGCCGCAAATCCACGTCGGATTTTCGGTCCATGCGACAAATAAATATGTCAAATAGATAAAAACCAAATCTCCCATATTTAATTATGCAGACATTTTAATTACGCATCTAACACAGAGCCAACACCCCCATCCGCCCGATGATGTCACGGCTGTGAGGAGGAATGAGGTGGGGGTGGTCGAGGAACGGCAAACCAATATCGGAGGCGCCCCCGAGGTTCGCTTCTGGGCTTTCAGCGTGCGCGCTTGTTGCTTCCAAAGTCTCGTTGCCGCCTGATTTCGTTGTGTCGCCACCGAGCGAACGTTCAGTAGCCGAAAGAACGCGACGCTGTGCGGCAGGAAGTTGCGTATACGCCGCATTGTCACCGGAACATACCGGAATGAGCCCTCGGAGCAATCCGATTACTGATTTAAGCGCGCGCTCTCGCGTCCTGTTTGAAAGTCAGCCAAGGTGCTAAGTGCGTGTAATTAGTTGAAATGCAATTAATTGAAAAGAAATCATAATTGAATTACAATAAGGCGATGGCGATGGCGGTGGGCCAGCCGAAAAGTGATTCCCGGCGGCAAATTGTGCGACAAACGCCTGAAGGCGGAAGCCTAACAAGCAAAGTTTTCATAAATAAAATTAAATTCTAATCAAAGCCAAGGCTGCACTGCATATTGATTAACATACAATTCAGCACAAGAATACTCGTGTATTGCAATTATAAAACTCAGTTAAATATTAAAGAGTATATTACAAAATAAAAGCGAAAAGTTTATTGTTTTCGGATCAACAAACACTGAGCCGCTTGAAATTGATAACAACTTAAGGAATTTATTCACTTGAACGCTGGACTCCTGTAAATTTGAAACAAAAACATAAACGGTTTGCTGTAAAAAAAAAAAAACAACTTTCAACACCGCAAAAGTGAAGGTAAATTTATGTGGCCACAAAAAAAATATCAGATCAAAATTAAATAAAGCAAACTTTTGATTCGGGGCCAGCCAGGCCCAAAAATCGAATCGAAACGAATCGAATCGACTCGAGCATGACCTATTACTGTCACGTCCGTATCCGGGAAAACCAACAGCGGCAACTTTTGGGTCACGTTTTGACATTTAGCAAGGCAAGGCGAGGCGAGGCCTATTTTTTTGCCAGCCAAGATCCCACATCCGGGGCCCATACGAGCAGCAATAACAAAAATTAGAGCCACTCGCAAAGTTGAGGCCAATTAATTAAAAAGTTTTCACGCGGCCAAAATCAAATCAACAATTTCCTCAAGTATTTAGGCGTAAAATTCGACATTTTTTCCAAAGTTTTCATTACGAGTATTTCATTAGATGCGCCGATGGAATGGCGATTGTGGCATGTAAATGGATGTGTCCTGTTGTGGGGGAGGTGTAGGTGTAGGAGGTGCTTGTCTACAGCTGACAAATGAAAATCAATTCGCATTATTGCAGCTTCGCTGAGTTTTCCAAAAAAACCTGCGGCTGGCTACACACACCACCGCCGCCGGCACACAACTCTTTCGGCTTCGTAGACGCAAATACATTTGAGGTTGTAAATATGCACGAATCGAGCGAGGGTTGATTAGACCCTGATGGACACCTGCCGTGTCTGGTCTGGCCAGGCCAGGTGATGTGCTTGACCCCGCCGTTGACCCCAAAAATAGGCATGTACAGCCTCCACGCGGTCTATATTTAATCCTTCTCCAGATGTGGCTCCATCTTTAAGCTCTTAATTGGTTTTCTGGCACTGCTACTGCGACTACGACTGCGACTGTGACGTGACACAAATTGTGGCGGCCGTTCAATTTTGCCCCAAAGTCCACATAACACACACAAAACATAGTCTACTTTTCATCCTTTAAGGACACGCCTTTGGCTAATTGGTATGTGTGAGAGGGTACTTTCCTTTGTATGTGTGTGTGTGTGTGTGTGTGTCAGTGTTTGTCATAATCAAATGTGCGCCTGGTCATGGCTGAACACGCAAGCAGAAACCGTTTCTCTGGTGTGAGGGTCACCCTAATGACAGGGCGACTAATCGGGCCAACCAACAGAAGGGAAAAAGTTCCGACTACTGCAGTTCTTAATTAGCAATTTGACGCATTATGCGGCTGAGCCGGTGGCATGTGGCAGGATTAGTCCCTAAAAGGTAAAAAGGAACCAGACCCCGGAGTTGATGAAGCCAACGGCAGAACGATGCATATTAAGTGGGGTTAGCTCCTTTGTGGGGATGCCCGAACGGAATGAAAGGTACTCGTATATTCGTCTCTGAGAGATGGGTAATTGCTGGTTAATTACAGCTGCTTGTGCCGGTGCAAAGATGAACGAGTGTGGCATTACCAGAACTCGTAAGTCGGTGGGATAATTCTCAGCCTTTGAAAGACTTGTTTCATTCAATCAAATGGAGAATAATCTGCCAGTTCCTTCATTGTCAGTCCGTCAGGCGAATGGCAATTGAAATTTCTACATAATGAGGCCAGGCACGGCCACGAGACGAGCTCAGGCTCAGCCTTGACATTGAGATACAAGCACAAGATGCACTACACAGTAACCAAAGCCAGAGCTAGAGGCAGAGCCGGTGGCAAGACACAGACAGATGCCAGTACAAAAGAGGAATGCGAAACATCCTGCAGTTATTTTTATGATTGAATCAATAAGACGCATTCAAGAAGGTCGAGTTCCGGTAAAGGCAGCGGATCAGAAACCTGTTGAACAAATGCCAGTGCCTCCGGGCGGAATCCCAGGAAGAAAAATCTAACAAAAACTTTGCCAGACAAAATTTACTTGGAATCTGTTATGGTATTTCAGTTGGGCAAAATATATTTAATCAATTTATTTATGCTTCAATCACACAATTTAATTCAATTCGCGTGGCGGCGGCGGCGGCGGCAACGACTACGGCAACGCAATTCGATGGGAAAGGCCTTGAAAGTAAAATTCATTCATTCAACCTTAGGCTGCTTAATGGGGAGAGTGGCGTGGCGAAGAGTGGAGAAGCGAAAGTAGGCATAGCGGTGGGGGTGTCAGGAATTTATTATTCCCAGCGACAAGTATATAAAAGTAAAGTATCCGCCAGGGAGTGTGGATGCCATGGCGTATACTTAATATACTTTTCAGTGCACTAAGAAGCCAGGAAAGTTTACCTACAGCGCCAGTGCTCCACGTGTCGCTAAGAAGAGGCAAAGATATACACGGGTAGATAGGGAGGATCAGCAAAAGTTGCTGGATACTTTTTATCCTGCTCGCATCTGATAAATGACAGAATAATTGTCCCCTCAGCCGCACTTAATTTAGTTTCAGCTTTGCCTAGACCAGACAGACCAGAAACTCTGCCAAGACAAAATATACTTGGAATCTGTTAGGGTACAGCATTCGTAGCGGGACTTGCACTTGACTTGGCAAACCGCTCCCCAGACAGCAACAGCAGCAGAACTGAACTGAACTGCCTCTTGTGTGTGTGTGTGTGTGTGTGTGTCTGTCGGTTTGCAAAGGAAAACTTATGGTTCGGCAGTTTTTGGCTGTGCTAATTGTTCTTGTTCTGCTGCTGCTGCTGCTGGTGCTTTTGGCAGTGGCTCAAACATTGTAGCCTAGTTTCAGCCGCGCTCACAACTTGTGGCTGCAATGGCCAACCGCGTAACAATTGCAGTTTGCTTTGACTACGGAATGCACTTTACGGTAGGGGTATAGTGCCTCGAAGAAGGTGCTTTGTGCTGTTTTCAACAGATAGATAGCTACTTCAGTCTGATATGCGTGAGCTGCAAACTACAAACAGGAGACACTCAGAAAGAAAGGATTCGTTCATGCAGTTGCTTCAAAGGAAACGGAGTACACGGATCAAGACGTGTTTCCTTTACGCAAATACTTAGGAATAAATATACGAAATCCATTTACCATACAAATCACAGACTGAAGGAGTCAATGGATATTCTTTGTTGAGCAGGTGTGCTTACGATTAGCACGTCATTGTGGAACCAAAGTCCCGAAAGAGTGTTCCAATTGTGCTACCAGAATTTCGCTTTTATTTCCACCTCTTTTGGTTATGTCTGTCAAATTGCTGCCAAGGCTATGCTGCAATCGAAAACGAAGGAAAACAACGTGACGAGGAAAACCAAACAATGCAAAAACCACCGAAAACTGCAACACAACTGGGCAAAACTTTATCCTGGCACGCGGTTTATGACAGCATGGCAGTCGAGAAGTTGCTCCATCAGCTGCAGTCCACCGACAGACAGAATTCAGTCTCTCTGGCATCCCCACCCCACCGGAATCACTTAAGCCGCCTGGAGGCGATAAAATCGCCCATAGACGAAACATAAACAAATTGTAAAAATACATTTATAGTAGATATGCGCTGGGCAATTTCACAGCGGAAAAATGACTGATTCAAGGCGGCGTAGTCGAAGAAATTGAGACAAATTAATAACCAAATCCCAACTAATTCCATTTCTTTCCACATTTCATTTCACTCTGAATGGAAAACTATTGAGCACTGTTGCCTCCAGTTGCATTCTTCCATTGCAATTCCCAGTTGGGGCCCTGGCCGTCACTGATCGATCTGGCGGTTTGTAATAGCTTTTGGCTGCCTTACAAGGCACCGCACATAAAATCCATTTAAGCAGAGTGTCATAACATGAGAGCTCTGCATGAGTCACACATCACTGACTGGCAGTCAAGCGAGAAACAACAGCAGGAAAAATGTCAGAAAATCAGTAAAGCTGCATAGATATTGAAAGACATTAAAAGATGTACAGACTCGTATGTTGGTACATTTAAATACTTGAATCTGCTTTCTTCTCTGTTTAAGTTACCCCTCGCCCTCTCTGGCAGCCGCTTTCCCTCGGCACTCTATCCGTTTTAATGGCATGTACTGTACCAGAGCCAAATCCATTCATATGCAGACCATTAAAATGCTCAATTCTCTAGCTGCGTGAACGAGACTGAGTTTACTTTTACTCGTACTCGTACTCGTGCTCATCCCCAAAATCAGTAGTTCGTGGGGGCATTGCCAAGAATATCTTGTTGTCTATTTACTTGTGGAGCTGATAAAAATTCACTTTATTCAGTTTGGCTGTTTATTTGCTTTTGGGTACAAAGTGGCGACAGTGCAGCGTAGTTCCAGGCGGTACGACAGGGGGGGGCATGGGCATGGGCAAGGGAGTCCGCTCAAGTGGCAAACAATAAAAAAAATAATAAGGGGGGTGGGTGGAGGTACAGACAAATATAAAACTTCGACTGCAATTGCAAGGGCAGACGATAAGTCGTCGACAAAGTTTCAGTTTTCGTTCAGTTTATGGAACGAACTTCGCTGCGAACTGTATTGGAAATTGTGTCCATCTGGCTAATCTGACATTGGGGAGATGTTTTTCTTGAATATGTATATGAAAACACCTTGAGCCAGAGTGCGTCTCAAGTTGCAACTTTCCTGCACTTTTCCGCCTCACTAGTGATCCTCCAAGGAGTTACATATTTTCCTGAGCATCTTTCCATGGAACTTGCTTAAGGTTTCAATCTGAATCTCTCCACTCAATGCAGTTCCATACTGCAAGCAGACATAATGGGAGGCCCTTTTCTTTTGATCAGAGCTGCTTTGAAAACTTACATTGGGAAATAATTGTATATAATGGTTCCCAATAATAATAATAACAATAATTGTTCAAGAAAAAATTCTGGAAGTTTTCTGTCTCTTAATTTTAACGAATTCCTAGATCAAGTAGGCCGGGCATGGCGATGCCTTGCCTTTGTCAAACGTTTTTTCAAAGTTCCGTGCATATATTTTTGACCACAAACTGTGGAAAAATTAGTTCTCGTTGGTTGCTGTTGAAACCCGGAAAACGGCGTGCCCCAGCCCCATATCTTCCCGTTTCACCCGTTTATTTAGCCATCTTCCCCCTCTTTGGCACTCTCTTTGAGAATATTTTCGGGCTGCGGCTTTAATAAAATACACACTGAGCCAAATATGCATAAAAGCCGAAGAAAAAACGATAAAGTAAAATGGGCAACTGCTGCCAAGACAAACAGCCATAAAGACATAATAATTGAAAAATTAAATACACACAAGAAAGAGTTAATTTTGTATTAAATTTCTCGCTTTAAGGTGGCACGTGGTATCGTGGCGTGGTACAAAATTAATGGGAAGATAATAATTTTCATAGCAAAAAAAAAAACCAAACAAAAAAAAATGGATAATAAAATGAGGGGCACACACATGCAAGTAGTTTGTCATTGTCCAAACAACAGCAGCGCAAACGAGACAGACAAAGAGAGAGAGAGAGAGAGCGGGCACAGCAGAGGGGGGACGAGTAGAAAAGCATAATTGAAACTCGCACAGTTTTCATTAATTTTCCAGCAGGCGATGGCTGGCGGGAAGAACAGTGAAGCGGCGGCCTGTGTGCTGTGTCGGATGACTATGTAGACATTAAGGCTAAACACAAACCATTTAATTCCCTGTTTAATCATAATTTAAGGCACGCTTCAACGTCACTCAAAGTCAGTTATCCCCTGGAACCTTCCTTCACTTTGCCCCTTCTATAAAATTTCCATTGCCTCTTCTTTGCCGTTTAATTTATGCAACGTTTGTCGAGTTTGTCGTTTGGCGTCTCTGCGAAATTTGCTTTTGGCCAAAACGGGAAATGTATTTTATTTAAAAATATTCTGCATTGCAGAGCGGCATTTCGTTGAAGGGGAACGTGCCCAAAATATGTATCTAAAGGGGTTGCAAGAGCAGGAGCGCTGGAGAGCGAGATACGATGTCGGCTTAGTGCAATGCGTTTGATGTGGCCTTTTTGCTTTCATTTTTACAGCTTTGTTGTTGAATTAAAGTTTAACAGGACCCAGCCCCACTCATTCATTCATCCTGGCAGGTGTTTAAGTCCCGTTGAGCTTTGCAGGATGGCCCATAAAAAGTGAACACTTTTTTTTGGGCTAAATAATTTTGTTGGGTTTTGAATTTTATTGCAGTGGCGTTTTATTGGGTCGTTTGCCAGAAGTCGCATAACAAATATTTGATGTGTGAATGTTCAAACAATGATTGGGGATCGTTGGACTCTCTGCCAGACATTCATTTTATTATTCCCGAAACTTTCTCATAGCAGCCCCAAACACAAATCCTTTACCTACTAAATGCTAAATCCCTGAGTGCCAATGCTTAGTTGGGGCACCTGTAAGGGAATTTCTATGGCAAGTCATGCAACATGCAGGCACAGCTAATGCATGCCACAACATCCACAGCAACAACATCAGCAGGAACAGAAACGCAGGAAAAGAGAAAAGAGCACAGCAGAGCAGAGGAGAGGAGCAAACACAACCGCATAATGTAAACGAGCGAATGCCATGATTAGCAGACATTTTGTGTGGGAAATTAAAATAAATGGCGGGTGGTAAATGGGCAAAAAATGTGCTGCTAAAAGCGTAAACACACAATTCTGAGCGACACCCATCCGGTCATCCGCCCATCCGTCAGTCGTTCAGCTCATTCTGTGTTACCTCCCCGCAACGATTCAATTTATGCACGTGGCATGCGTTTCACATATTTGCCCCGATTCAATTAGAGCCTCAATTTCAGCGCTGACAGCTGGGAAGCATCGAATTAATATTGAAACGCATTGAATAATAAATTGTGTTGTGCACGAAACGAAAATATTTATTCATCAGTTTTAGAGTTCATTCAAAATAGTCGCTGGGCGAAAATCCGAAATGCAAAGCCTGAAAGTAGGCAACAGTTTTCCGCTCGGTCCGCTGAATGGAATCGGATTTCGTTGGCATATACATACATATTTATTTAAACTAATTAATTAATTATATTTAAGTCAAATAATGCTGGCCAAATTTATGCTAAATACGAGAAATGGCAGCCGTAAAAGTAATTTATCTAATTTTAATTTGTAATCCATCAAAAATTAAATTTAATTGATGAAACACGAGTTTGTGCAAAAGTAATTGATTTTGAAATGCAACCATAACTGGAATTATGTAACTAAAGTTAATTCAAATCTACCCAAAATAGATTGAAAAAGTTCTGTCTCATAATTCACATTTTAAGCGAACAGCAAAATACTTCATATTCAAAGCTCTTCACCAAAACAAAGCGGAACGAAACTTGTGCACTGCTAATAGACCTAATTAAAACGCAATTAAATAGATTTGCATCTTTACAACCTCTCCCGTGACGATCGTAAGGAGTTAGTTCACTGCGTTGGCCCTTCCTTGATGGGGCTTGTCAGGAGAGTACTTCACACCCAACTGTGGCCAACTCGTGGCGCTTACAGTAATTAATTGAAAAGGTCCGAGAGTTCGCCTGCACAGGAGTGTCTGTTTATGGCCTTCTTCTCTGGTGGATGGTGGCCGTTGGTCGTTGGCCGTGGCCTGGCCCCAACATCTCTTATTCGCGTCGGGTCATTAATTTATTTTTAAGAAGCGCATAATTGCCCGGCAACGACGCCAGGAACTGGAACTGGAGCTAAAACTGCAGCCGGCTTGTACGTTCACTCCTGGGTGCCTGGATAAGCCGCACCAGAGGCCACCTCCGATTGCAGCAGGATTCATGTTGGGGTATGCTGCGGTCCGTTTGTTTGTTTATCGCTCCTTTCATGCAACATAAATCGCCCGGCTTAATGCGAGAATGTGGCCAAACAACAAAAGGTGCAGCAGCACAAGAACGAACACTAGCCAGAGCCAGAGCAGCAGCAGGCAGCAGGAGGAGGTAGCCTGGGGCAAATGGCCAGCTGCAGTCCTATGGCACGTCCGTCCGGCAGCTTCTCTTACCTCGCCAGCAGGATGAGTAGTTGAGTCGCCTTTGTCGCTCTGGTGTCGACGACTTCGGACATGAATCAAAAACTTAATTATTTTCAGGCGCGCGCGATGGAGCGAAATGCTGTGGCCCCGGCGAACAGCAGCAAACAAAGTGTTTGCTGAATGCGACATAAATCGGCTGCCAGGACATGCCTGACATTTTGACGCAGCTCGCAAAATGTTTACAACTCCGCTGCAACACAAAAAACAATCGTAAGAATATTTACAGTCAATTTGTTGGCCCCTAACGCTGAGTCCTCTACGACTACGACTACCACCCGTTCCCCGACGTGCTCCGAGTGCCATAAACTCCTTTGTGTGTGTGTGTGTGTGTGTGTAAGAGATACACAAAGGACCTGCCGAGCGGTATCCTATTCCTGGACTTGCACCTGCTGCGTCGCTCCACTGTCGCTGACAGTTTTGTTTCCCCTTTGGCGAGGGCATTTATATGTTTTTAAACAAATTTTAAGAAGGACTCGAAAACGGGAACATGGCTGGCTACTCCGCCCACAAATGCGTTGCCAGCACAGCCACAGAGCAGTGGCAGGAAATCGGCACTGCGAATGGGGAGTGGCACTGGGAGTGGGACGGGGACTGGGACTGGGGCAACACGTTAGACCAAGCGGAAACTTGGCTGGCAACGGCATAAACTGGTTACATTGTCAGGCGCAAAAAAGAAAAAACACGAAGAGCAACGATACGAAATGAAATGAAAAACGAAATGAAGTGAAAGGAGCGTAGCGGAAATTGCAGGAGTATATACGCTACCCCCCACCCTGCCTTGCTCCTTGCGGAGCAACAGGATGCATATAAATCATTGCAGTGGACATAAAAAATATCTGCACGATGGCAATAAAACATACTCTGCATATGGCATCAGGCGGGGGACAACTGGCGGATCTGTCACATATTTATGATGAGAAATTGCCACTGGAGCGCATCAGCGCGACTAACAGACACCCTGTACGCCCTGACGGTTAAGTGCATCCCCTTAAATGGCATTAAATTGTGTTTTATGGCTCAATATTAACCAGCCTCGCGTTCGCCTTGGCTTCATCCAATTGTGGTGCAAGGCGAACCGCAAGCGAACCGCAGACAGCAAGGCATGGCCAAGTGGCCAGCGAGTTGCAGGCTCTGATTGGATTTGACTTGATGTTGCATGTTGCGCCATGTGAGCCATGTGGCTGCTGGTGGTGCCTGTGCCTGTGCCCTGTGCTGCCACTTGGAATGGCCATGGCAATGTCGCCAAAGGGCGACACATAAAAAGCAGCCTCTGAATGGTCCATCCTGCTCTTACTGCTGCCGGCTGCCTGCTCCTGTGGGGGCGCACATGTTCAGCTGTTGAGCAAAAACATTTGACATTTCTAGTGTTTGCTGTGGGACGGGGAGGGGAGCCACAACAGACACCCAAGAGACGGGCGGGGCGACAGTTTAAATGGCAAAGTAACAGTGACAAACACACATGTCATCTACAGATATGGATCCTATATATATGTGTGTACTATAACGATTTTGCCAGGCTCATTTTGGTTGCTCTGATTTCGTGCATTGGAGTTTTGATGTTCGCTTTAACTACTTCCCGCCCTTCGACTATAAAACGGGCTAATAAATCTATGTTAAAGGCACTTTTGAGTGCATTTATGTAGCTTCAACGGGAGTCACATATCTAGTACTTAATTCCTACTACTGGCAGTTCCAATTTCCACGCTCCTTTGGCCACAACATTTCTTAGTTAGAGTATCCAAGCATCGCTTCATAACTACTTAGTTCTTAGTTCTCGCTGTGGCTTTTGTTTCGTTTTTCGCTTTTCGTTTTTGTTTTTTGTGCCACCTTCTTGTGCACACTTTGGCACTTGTCTGCACATCTCTATAGGTACTACATATACGTATACATATACATACAGCTGTATAGAGCCATTGCCTGACGTGTAGTGCTCACTCGCCCCTCATCCTCATCCCCGTCCGTGCCCTGGCCCCCTCGTCGCCATATCCACTTGAAATCTGTCAACTGCAACTATTTATTAAATTATATACTGCCATTGTTAAATGTGAATGGCTGGCACGGAGACGAAGCCGGAGACGCAGACACAAGCGAGTGGCAGTGCCACTGACACGGCGGGCTTTTCTCTTTATTTCCCTGCATGAAATTTAAGAGCGGAGTCTCGGGCTTTATTGCGTAGAAATGCTAAATGCGATTTGTTGCTTATCTGTTTACAGATTCCGGATTGGCAGTGGCTTGCCCTGAATGTCGGCGCTATGCCACATACATTTGTCGCCAATGGAGCCAGCCACCGCCTCCTGCCACACGTTCGGTGGCAGCATTAGGCAAATTGACAACAGCTTAAAACGCTTTGGGGCGGCTTAAAGCACAGCGGGCAGAAGGTGAAGGGAGGCGAAAACCTCCTGTCAACCTCAAGCATTCTCTCGCCTGCCTCTGTCGCTGGCAGTTAAAACTCCCACTTGACGAGGAGCGCAAAAAGCAGGCGGGAGCTGGAGCTGGAGCTGGAGGTGGAGGTGGCGGTGGCGGTGGAACGCAAAAGGAAAGGTAAAGGTAAAAACCGAAGCATCCGAATAGACGCAGCACAATGAGTGTCGAACTGGAGGAGGAAGAGGAACGCATTTGCCTCAGGTGAGTGCTGACAGTTCGGTTGAGTGTGTGCCACAGTGCTGTGGATTGAGGCGGATGCATTCTTAAAGCTTGTGGCCGACGAATTCCCTTGCAGCATAAATAGAGAATAAATCTGCCATGTGTGCGAGAGAAATTGGTATTTTCTATTGACAATAATCAATTAAATGGGACTACAACTGCCCTGCCCCTGCCGTGCGACAATGTGTTATCGAACACAATGCCATTTTGCGGCACATGAAAAGCCAAGGCAACAAAAGGCGGCAAACACCAACAACAGCCGCTACAAAGGCGGCGGGGCGGGGGCTCAATCTCATATTTCAATTATTCTTTATAAATGGCAGCCAACAGACGACGCGTCTGACAAAGCTGCTGTCCCCGTTTCCCTGCCCATCTGCGCGGCGACTGGGCTCCGATTTCAGGCTACTTGATACCGCCACCCCCACCCGCCGAGATCAATGGACTCGCTTGAAGGACTCACGCAATCCTTTAGAGGGCATCGAAATGTGTGTAGCCAGCGGGAGAAACAACTGCTGATTAAACGCGTAAGTGCTCTGCATTCACGGGCCAATTAAAGCGTAACTAAAAGTTGGCTATGCAAATGGCCTGGGAAATCGCGCATACGCCACGTGCTCTCTGGCAATTCACTTTGCAGCAGAAAGTACAAAATAAAAACAAGTTAAAGTGCGACATTGGTGCCATATCGACTATGGGATACCCACTACTTGGGCACACTCCCCTGAAAACTGAAAGCTGAAAACTTCTCCTGGAATGAGTCACAGGAAGCAGCCAAGAATTTGTTTTCCTCTGGCTGGGGGGGCCATAATTATTATGACTGCTCCTTTGTGTGAGGCATCCTTTGGCCTGTAGCATAGACTCCAGCAAATACAACTCGAGCCTTGCTGCCCATCAGGCATCTAAACCATAAAAAGAGCTCGGTGTGCGGGACACAGCAAAGGACTGTGCTGCCAGCTCGTGACTTAATCGAATTATGCATTTTTAATTGCATAATAATGCACAGACAAGACAATCAACTCGACTTGTCGGCGGCTTTAGGCGGGTGCCGCTTTAATGTTGAATCATGGAATCATTAGGCGAACTGCATTCCCGGAAAACCTCTCAGGGCCTGCTCTAGACACGATTTAATATATGTAATTTTGGCAGCAACCTTTTGGGGCTGTTCGAACCATTTATGCAGCTCAGTGGGGGGCTGTTCTTTGCAGGAGCAGCAGCAGTCAGCCGCTGTAGTTGTCAGCAAAGGACTTGAAATGTCTGTTGAATATTATGCAAATTTTCTTTTCTTTCTATGCAAATTTTTTACTTCAAGTAAACAACAAGCGACAAAATCAGAAACAGAGACTGGGGGGGAGAGGGAGAGTGAGGCGACAACAGAAACTAGGTAAAAGTGAAGCGGATCTCCGCCGGCCCATAAAATGGGAAATTTCAATGACAAGCGACAAGATAAAGGCGACTTTTGGAGGCGCCGCAACGGTGGATACCCTTGCAGAACATCAGCTATGAATGGCTGGAATTATAACTAAGGTTTGCTTTAGACTGAAGGCGTAATTTGTGACTGTTAGCGGCTAATTAATATCCACTGTCTGGCTTCAGTTATGTCTCCTCGTTGACAAACGTCTAATCAAAGTCTCGATAGCCTACTCAAAGGTGCTCCCATTAAGGTGAAGCCATAGCCGGCAGGAGGCTGGTGGCAGCAGCAGACATTTCGCGACTGTTGATGGGAGGCAGAAAACTTTTGCTGCAGCCCGAAAGTACGTCTATGCAGCGGGGAAGCTAATTAGTTAACCGCAAACATAAATGGCCGTGTCCTGGCAACTTTTGTGTGGAGCACACACTCCCAGGCGCCCCTGCCCCTGCCGAATCTCACTGCTGATTTCGTATTTCCTTTTAAGATCTGCCTGCTAAATGTGAAATGTTCTTGGAATACAACATCGGGCGGAGCATATTGCGGCGCGAGTGCCGGGGCCGGGCGCACAATTTGTCAATTTTAATGGCTTTCGAATACGCTGGTGGCTGGCCGGATGGGAAATACTTGGCTGCTTGATTGCCGCTTTAAAAAGTGGCCACTTATACGGCTTATTGCCTTTTATATTTTGTTGCTTTTGGGGCTCGCCCTCCGCTTTGGCTGCTCTTTGGCTGCTCTTTGGCTACGCTTTGCCAGAGACTTTGATTGCTCTTTCTAGCCCGCACACCGCACACCGGACACGACATGCCACCGCCGTGCGTTGAAATGTTTACCCAAATCAGCAGCAGCCGTCAAATAAAACGCTTTGATTTGAGCCGCAGCAGCGAAAGAGCGAGAAAAAGAACATCAAAGACCAAACGTTCGTCCAGCCTAAGCGCATTTTGTGCATAATAAGGCGTAGCCAGGCCGAGCTCGAGCACATTATGAACATAATGGCGTTTTTAAGAGTCCAAACTTCCAGTCCCATTCTGATTGATCCCGTATACTCCACTCCTGTGGGTACGGCATGGGCTGGGACACCCTGCTCTGGCATTGTCCCTTTTTTTTTTATGGGTTTCTTCACTCCACAGAGCCGTGCTGAGCCGTTGAGTAATTTTTTCTATTTTCTGCTTTGTTGCGCGCGCGCTCACTCCTTCGCCCTTTGTGTGTCTGTGTCTGTCTGTGCTCTGTGGATTGCACACCCATGTTGACCAGGGTACAACATTAACCCAAATCCCACAGACACACAGACAGAAGTTGGCCGATAGTAAGTGGGTCCTGCGGCGGAGACGGTAGCCAGGCGACTCCTTGAGGGGCATTTTATGAGCTTGAACTCTTAGCTAAATGAAGTAGCCATAGACATGGCCATAACCAGGCGGTATACACTCATGGTTATGGCCAGCAAGTAGTGCACTGTCACTGGCTGGGTTGATTCCTGCCGTTGGATTGCCTTTTGAGGGCTAAGGGGACACCTCTGCTGCCGCTGCTGCTGCTGCTGGTATCCAGCTTTGATGATGGCACTCCCTGTCCTTGCTGGCCTCGTGCCGCCAATTAATTACCAATGATTCCATAATCATTGCTTATGCGGGGGAAATAGTTTTCGGGGCTAATTTTTATGATGCCAATCAATCAAGGAGTGTGCAGCATGGCCATGGCCTTGGTAATCATCTTCCACTAATTATCTCTAAATATATTTACACACTCGTCGTGGCAGGGGAGGCAGCCCAGCCATGGCAACGCATCCTGCCAGCTGTGTTGACGGCCACGCCCCTGACAACACACAACACACGCCACGCCCACTTGCAAGGGCTTAAACGCTTAATAAATAAAATAAAATAAGCAGCTTGCCCAGGGAGAGCGCTGCCATCGGTTGCCATATCGATGGCTTTAGCCTTGGCAAGTAGTTAGTTATAGCGCTGATGTTTCTGCTTCTGGAGGCATGACAATAATGCACGGAAAATGTACACCCGCCCCCGTTCGTGCCCCTCTGGCTTCAGCATAAATATGTCAAGTGTTAATTGCTGCCACTTAACGCAGAGCACAAACACAAACATAACCACAGCACACACACACACACACACACACACTCGCTGGAGGGAGGGTAACGTGAGAGACGTGTACGTGTAAATATGACTTTAATCTACTTAGCTAAGCAGCTGCTTGGCGCTCTGAGCCGAGCCTCTCCCCCAAGACTCGCTCGGGTTCGAAAGTCGCAGAATACACAAAGCAAACAAAGCCACAGACACAGATGCGGGCACACACACACACAAACGCAGACACAGACACGGACACAGCCAGAGCCAGAGCCAGAGAAACGGATACGGATACGGATACAGCCCCTCCAGCACCACACTTGTTACACACCCAATAATGTGCTTTAACAAGTTTCTTATGGCCATAAATTCAACAAGCCAACAAAAGCTCATAAAAAGGGCTCACTCTGCCGCCTCCGCCTCGCCGCCGCCTCTGCTTCCACATCCTGTGTTGCTCGGTCCCCCCCCGGGTGCTCTAAAGTGGGTAGGATGAGGGGGTGGGGGCGGAGCTGATTGGCGACTTGAAACTAAACCCCCCAAAGGGCTGTCTATATAAATAAAAGCCAGCAGTGCAGAGACATGCCTTTGACATTTCATATCTCTGGGCGACCAGCGAACACAGCAGAGTCCTGACAGGAAATTTCGTAAAGCAAGTGACGGAACGGATCGGATCGGATCGGTGTAGAGCCGTCAGAAATAACATAAAGTAAAATACAGAAACTGCTGCACGTGCTGCCAGCAGGCAAACTGGGTAAAGGATACAAATCTGGAGGGCTGATCAACGCACAAATACCTGCCCCTGACAGCGGTTCTCCCTGTGCCCTGGGGAACCCACACAAATCCTCCCGGCTGGATTTGCCTTAAATAAAGCCATCAATTGCTGATTATCGCGGGGAAGGGTCCCATCATCATCATTATCGCTGTCATTATCGCTGCCGGGCCAGGCGAGCAGCCAAACTCTCGTCAATTACCATATCAGCAGCAACAATGTTGGCCAAAACTGATTTCACTTAGCGTCCCAGAGAGCCAGAGACACACACAGAGAGACAGAGAGAGAAAGAGAGATAGAGAGAGAGCACGGAGAGAATCGAGCTCCCTCCCCCAACGCCCCGAAATGAAGCTCCAGAGTATCATATTATATCCAGACGATGGCAATTTCTGTTTCGCTCAGTTGCCAAACGCCAGTTCAATGGGAAAGACGCGAAATATATGTATTGTATATATGAAATAAAAGCGCCAGTGAAGTGAAAAATAAAACCAGTTGAGCAGACATAACATATGTGCATTGCTTATAGATCTAAGCGACATCATAAATATACCAAAACGATGACGTAGAACCCAACTCCGCCAAGGCAAGGCAAAGTGAAACATTTCACAACGCAGCAAAGTTGTGCAAGTGCCCGTGAAAATTATGCTGGCAGAGGGAAGTTCCCCGTCCCCGTACCCGTCCCCGTACCCGTTGGATTTATCGATTTCATTTTTTGAATATTGTTGCGCCATTATCAACACATTTATATAGGCGATAATTATATTAGAAGTTTATCTCGCACCATCCATCGCCCGTCGTTTTGCTGGCGATAAACCCGACTCGCTTCGACCGGATTCGTGTGCGTCGTGGGCTCTCTGTTTATCTCCGGGATTATTACTCACCCACCCATGGTATAACTTAAGCCGAAACACCCATGCCGCAACTTTGTCCACTCCAATCGAGTCCCCAGCTGTGGGCAAACACTGCGCGCCAGCCAATGTGTTAATCAATGAAACGGAACGTGATCTCTTTGGCTCCAGGCATGTGATATCTATCGTTTGATTGGACTTAAACTTACAGGTGTGTAAACAGAAATCCATCTCCATCCACCCAGCTGGAGCGGTGCTAAGTGTCGCTTGGGTGATTGAATCGTTTAAAGGTGCTAAAATCACAGTCAGACCTTTCACTGTTCACCTGAACTGCGATCGGCGATCTGTTGTTCCCCATGGTTGCGAAAAGTATTTGTTGGGGAAAATTCCATTTGAATTGTATATTTATTATGTACAAATAAATTGCATCAGCAACACTAATTTGGATGCTTATTTTCGCTCTTCGTTTAAACATTAATCAGAACATTGTAAGGGCTGTGGCATTATGCATCATTTGCTCTTTTATATAGCAAAATAATAACTGATAAAACCTTCGAGTGTGAATAGATAAAGCCAGCCGATAACCACAGACAGAGAGAGAGAGAGAGAGCAGTGAGAGAGTGAGTGCCAGTGAGGGTCCTACACATTGATTGGAATGGCAGGGCCAGTAAATTTGATCCACGCTGTCTGGCACTGCACGCAGCTCCCTCCCCAGCCGCAAAACAGTCCAAAAATAAACTCACGTCTCTTTTTTCCGGGCAGATAAGATTTAACATCAATTTGATAATAGCTGGCACATAATGAGAGCCTAACGAGCAAAAGCGAAAGTAAATGAAGTACAATTTGCTGACAAAATGCCCAAAATATTGCAGAAAATTAAATTACAGCATAAATACGAAATGGAGAATGGAATGGCACAATCGATATGCTACATATATATGTATGTATATATGCCTGTATATATATTCAAAGACCTCCAAACATAGCTAAGGTTTCACTGCGATTTATGGGGCATGTTTCTGCTGCTGGACTTGAATGTAGTTGCGTTCTTTTCGTGGGCTCCCCTGCCGGGCCCAGCTCCCTGCTGCCTGCCCTGAAAAGTATGCTATATGCTGGCATGGCAAATGCCATGTGCGTGTGTGCGTGTGTGTGCAGTCGTGTATGTAAGTGTCCAAATGCTAATTTGAATAATGACAACGACATCAAGGCGCGTGCCATGCCACCGCGCCATTTTGTGTGTGTGTTTCCGCTGCGGCATCGCATCGGGAATGTAGGTTCAAATAATCTGCTATAACGCATACGTACCACATCCGGTGTGGCGGGGGGAGCGGGGGGAACACGGGCTAAAACAACAGACAAATAAACAAGAAATTATTCCACAGCTACAGAGAGTGTGAACGAATATTGCACTGAGACTGCGGAATGCTCTTTCCCTAGAAATGCGTAAAAAAGAGTCACACAGCGATTTGAATATTCTCTCCCACTCGAAGATTTATTGGCTAGTCCCTTCAGCGCTTCCCAAGAACTGATTCACCAACTTTTGGAGTGTCAAAGCGCCACAGCAAAGGACATTTGCTTGCTGCCTCTTTTATACATAAAATCAGAGAAGCATTCTAGGGCTCATGGCGGAATTCACCCCATCCCCAGACCCAGAACCTGTCCCAGTCCCAGTCCGAGACCTAAGACATTCCTCAGAGCTTGGCAAATTAATTTACAATCCACACAACTTCCCATTTCGGTGCCACGGGGGGGAAAGGGCCATGTTTACGCTCATTAGAATGCAGACGCGGAACTTCAAAGGGAACATTTAACTTTGAGGGGCAACTCCATTCGCACCTTTAATGTCTTGCAGAAGCGCGGAGGAGGAGCAGCAGCAGCCCAACATGGATGACGACAAGCTGGTGTCGGATGAAGTGCATCTGCGACAACTGAGCGCCACGCCTCTGTGCGCCCTGCAGCAGCGCCGACAGAGCAACAGCCTGACACATTCCGCCCCGCCAGAGCTCACGCAACGCTCTGCCGATGGGGACAACAAAGAGGCGGATGTGGATGTGGAAGTGGATGTGGATGTGGAGAAGAAGGCGCCACCATCCACCGATCCAGAGGCGCAGGAGGACAGGGTGGTGCTGCGACGCGCCGCCAACAAGGGCGCCATTGCCTTGGCACAAATCGACGACCTAAAGCTGGAGGGCGATGACGACGACGATGGCGATGGCGATGGCGCGGGTCTAAGAAATCCCGCAGCGCAAACCACAGATGATGAGCAGATTACGGCCACAGCCACGGCAACAGCCACATCCCCCAGCACAACAGTGGGACAAGTGGGAGCCGCAGCAGCAGCTGCTCCAGCCACATCCTCCTCGGAGGTAAGTCAATATGTGCCTACGCACTTAGAACTAATTAAAAGCGAAACTAAAACCGAAAACAGCAGGATGCAGCAGCCATAGCCACTCTAGCAGCAGCCGTGGCATCGGTGGCACCACCGGACATGTCCAAAATCCCACGACTGCCCGGCGACGGTGCCCAGACGGATGACAATGGCGACCTGCCACCCTCGCTGCGTGCCTCGACCACATCAATTTTGTCCAATTTGCGCAAGAAGCAGCAGGCCATGCTCGCCGGAGGTGGCGGCGGCGGCGGCCCCAAGGGGGCATGGTCAAGCAGACCCCACTCCGCGTGCAATCGGTGCGGATTGTGGAGGCGAAGCGGGCATATGGCCCCAAGCGTCGCACCGAAAGCTGCAGCATCTTCGGCAACAGCAATTTTGGTGAGCAGCGCGAGAACCGGTCGGAGGTCGGCCTGGGCCTGATTAAAGTCGATTCTCTTGTAGATCACGAACTGGAATCGGGTGCCTCCATATCCAGCAGTGCGGGCGGTGTGGGGCCCCAGCGGCCGCTGAACAACGAGACCTACTCGGCCTTCAAGAGCGGCAACGTGGTCAAGGGCATACTCTGCCCCTCGCTGACCAACTCGTTCAAGCAGAGCTCCCTGGAGCGCAGCTATCTGACGTACACGCATCGCCAGCGGCAGAAGTCACTGATCATCGTGAATGTGGTGGACTTTGTGCTGAAGATAGTGCTGGCCCTCGTCTGGATGCTGCGTCGCCGGCAGCAGGGCCAGGGACCCCTGCAGAACGACGACGGAACGGTGGGTTCCCCATTAACTTTCCAACCTTGGCCTGAGACCTGAGACCGAGCTGCCGCTCTTTTTTTTGATTAAAAATCCTTTTGCAGTACGAATCAATGGCCACGGCAATCACTTGGTCCATCTGCTGTGGCATTGCCAACATGGCCATCTGTTTCCTGGGCTACTGGCGCTGCTTCGCCAACAATTACTTGCACTGGGCCGCGGTCTGCACGTGGGTGCTCTTCAACATCCAGGGTGAGTGGAGTGGGCTGAGGGTCTGAGGGTCGTGTCGTAAATCACGCGTCACCTGCATAGGCCGTCCGAATCACTAATCCTTTGCCGTGCCTCAAGCGGGGGTAGTCATAAATGTTTTACAACCATCTCGCCCACTAATGTCCTCACTCCGTTGCACAGGATTCGTTGGCCAGGGCGTGGGCTTTGCGGATCGCGAGTACCTGGTCTGGTACATTCTGTTCGTCATCTTCGTGCCGTATGCGATGCTGCCGCTGCCCCTGAAATGGTGCGTGGTGGGCGGCACCATCACCGCCAGCTGCCACCTGGCCGTAATTACCATCATCAAGCTGCAGCACGGCGAGGTAAATGCCAAAAATGTTCGCTCAAACGATTCGCAGGCCTCCTCATCTCATGTTGTGTCTCTCTTTGTGCGTGTGTTTGGCGTGGCTGCAGGCCAGCACCAATGCGGACTGCGTTCTGTTCCAGATCTTTGCCAATTTCATTCTGTACACGGCCATCAATGTGGCCGGCATGTACACCAAGTATCTGACGGATCGCGGACAGCGCTTGGCCTTCATCGAGACCCACAAGGCAATGGAGCACAAGAAGGAGTCCGAGAAGGAGTTGCAGCGCACCCAAAAGCTACTGGATTCAAGTGAGTTTAAGCAGAGTGCTGCAAAGGGATTTACTTATGTGTGGAATGTTTTAAACTTCACACCAGGCACATTCGTTTATATTTTATTTTCCCAAGAAACGAATATTGCTCTGTGTTCGGGGTAACATTTCTCCATAAAGTAATTCTCAGTAAACTCAGCAGGGGTCGAGTGGTGCTTGGTGCTCGAGTTTATATTGCCTTTTGGGCCCCGTATTCAAGACCCATCGTCCCATCAATTAATCCCTGCCCACTTTTGCAGTCCTCCCAAACATTGTGAACAACCAAATACGCAGCGAAATGTACAAGGGCACGGATCCCACCGTGGAGACGCAGTTCAACAAATTGTACGTCTATCCCATGGACAATGTGAGCATACTCTTCGCCGACATCAAGGTAAGTGCACTGGATGCCAAGGCAGGAGAAATCTCAAATATTTATTGTCCAAATTTACTTTACTTTACAGGGATTCACCGAACTGGCCAGCAAGACATCGGCCCAGCAGCTGGTGAAAATATTAAACGACCTGTTTGCCCGATTCGATCGTATTGCAGAGGTATGTAGGTTGGGTGGCTGGGGGGGCTGGGGGCTTGGAGGCTGCCTTCCATGACTGCTTTATTGAACAATTTGCGAACTTTACAGGACAACCACTGCCTGCGTGTGAAGCTGCTGGGCGATTGCTACTACTGTGTGTCGCAGTTCGAGAGCGACAACTGGAAGACGCGGCCGGATCACGCTGTTTGCAGTGTGGAAACTGGCCTGCACATGATAAAGGCCATTAAGGACGTGCGCATACACACTCACGTAAGTGTGGCCTGGCCCCGGACGAAGTGTCTGCGGGGAGGGGCAGCCTTGAGGCCATTTTGTTTAAATTTGTTGAGCGCGCGAAATGCAGCAAATGTTTGGGAATGTCCACAGACATATTTTCAACACGTTTTTTTGACAAATTTAATGGCCATTTATTTCAGTTATTTCAGCTGCTTTTTTTGGGGTTTATTTTCGCTGCAAAATCTCGTGTCCTGTCTCCGACCCTGGCCTAGAGGAGCAGCAGCACGAGCAGAGCTGTGGACGTGTTGACAATTCATTTGTATGCAAATCTCAACAGACCAAAAGGCAAACGAGCAATGGCAATGGGGCAATGGGGCAATGGCGAACGGGCAAAGGCAAAACTGGCGTGGCGTGGCGTGGCGGCCAAAGCTGCGACAACGAGAGCTGTTAAAATTTCATACGACAAAGTGCCGCACAGAGAAATTTAATTGATTTTCATTGGCATTTGGCTTGCCGCAGAAAACGTTGCGGAATCCCCGCCCGTCATATAGCACGCCTCTTGGGGATTTATGCAGTCTGCATTCGCATAATTGGCAGTCGTCGCGACTTAATTGCTGCGCCATTCTCACGATTGACTGACTAAATTACTGACTGACTGACTGACTGACAGAAGAGTATTAAGTGGCCTGTGTGGGTCATGTGGCTGGTCTTGCATATTTTAAGAGCCGCACAACGTTTGCCTTCCGATTGCAGGTGGACCTAAACATGCGCATCGGCATCCACAGCGGCTCGGTGATGTGCGGCGTTCTTGGTAACAAGAAATGGCATTTTGACGTCTGGTCTAATGATGTTATCATTGCCAATCACATGGAATCCGGCGGCATACCCGGGTAAGTACAACCAGTCACGTGCTGGCGGGTGGCTGCGCAAACCCCAAACCAAAACATCTGCGTGAGCTGCCATCGAAATCGGGCCACAAATTTATGCTCAAAGCTTCTGGGGATGTGGGGAATTACACATTATCCACGCAATAAACGGGAATAAGCAGCTGTGGATATATATGTCCATAAGTCCGGCCTACAGAGGAATATCATTCATGAGCATAGTAAAATCGGCAGCTTGTTTATTAAATTACTTGCCAAAACTGGCCCAGCTTTAGTTGCTGTTGCTGCCCCGCAAGCTGAGCCAAAAACTATACCCCAAAAGGCTGGAAAACTTACTCTCTCTTGGCCAAATCCAAGTCCGGCCGCAGTTTTAATTGGCCAATTTGCGGGTCCTCTGGCTTCTCTCTCTGGACTCTGGACTCCTTGAACAATTGGTAAGCCATTTTGCAGGCTTGGCGTGTTTAGACACAAGAAACCAAAATAATAGAATGGAAACACTCGGAGGAAACCAGAGGCCAGAGGGAAATTCGAGGCAACCGCAAGCCCGAAACAGCAACAGAAACAGCAACAGAAACAGAAAATGAAAAGCCTCACAAATGAAAAGCTCAATTTAATGCAAAATGCTTTGATGTAATTGTGGCCTAGGCGGCAGGCAGGCAGTAACCAGAAACCAGTAACCAGTAACAGAACAGAACTAAAGAACCAAACCAAAACCCAAGCCAGTTCCAAGACCAGACCCAATTACAAGGGGCACACACACAGCCCATTGGAGGCGGCAGGTTGCCACACGCCCACACAAAAAACACAAAGGAAAAATTGAGTAGAAAGAAAATTGGCGAAGGAACGGCTGGAGGGGGCTGGGTGTGGGTGTGGTGTTGGGGTTGGGGTAAATCACCACGCACATTCATTGGAAGCGTATGCAAATATTTGAGTTTAATTTTGGCCAAACTACATTTGGAAATCGCTCCCGTCCCATCCACTCTACTCCACTCTACTCCCTTTGTGCTCTACTCTGCAGGCGCGTTCACATCTCGGAGGCGACGCTCAAGTGCCTCAACGACTCTTACGAGGTGGAGCCGGGCAACGGCGGCAGTCGGGACAATCATCTGAAAATGCTGAACGTCAAGACCTTCCTCATCAAGCGCACCAGAGCCACTGCGGTAAGTAGCCCCAGAAATCGTATGGCCATCGTTAAACCCTTAACGCATTAACACTTCTCCTTGGACACAGACCCAAGCGACGCTTCGGCACGCGCAGCAGCGCCCACCTGGCTGGCAGTGTGGCTGCCGCCTCCACTTCGGGGGCGGGTGCCTGCTCGCCCACTCCGACGGCCACGCCCATACCGACACCCGCCCTGCCCAAGTCCATATCAGCGAGCGGCAGCGGCAGCATTGGCGGAGGCACCACAACGCTGGGCGGCGATGGGGCGAGCATCGACGGACGGAGCCTGGAGTACGCGGCCAGCATTGCGGTGCCCGCCCAGCAGCCCGCGCAGCTGCTGCAGCAGCAGCAGAAGAAGAACATTTCGCTCAACTCGCTGCCCAACGTGGTCGAGGGCGTGGCCATGGACAGCCGCCGCCTGAGGAACGGCGGTGCAGGAGCCGGCACGGGGGCCAGCAGTGTGGCCGGGGCACCCTCTGGCATGTCCACGGTATCCTCACCCACGGCAATGATGTCCGCACCGCTGGAGCAGCAGCTGCGGCCCAGGAATGTGGCCAGTATCCAGAACCTGGCGGAGGCAATCGAGGGCAAGGGCCTGATCATCGAGGATGAGTCCACCACCGACTGGATACCCGAGATCCCCTTCAAGAATGTGAGTAGACATCTCTGTCCTCTCTCTGGGCTGGGCATCCATCTAATCGTTTTGCTGCCCTGTCGCTGTCATTCCACAGCTGAACAGTCCCGAAGAGGGTCTCAACCGGGCCGATTCCATACTCGTGGATGCCAAGCAGGAGCATCGTGTGTCCGTCACAGTTCTCGATGAGGAGGTGCGTACTGCGCCCAGCCAAAGCTCATTCTACCTTCGCTTATCCTCCCAATCCCCGCTTGTAGATCGACGAATTCATAGAGCAGAATATCCAAATCAACTCGAACAAGGAGATCCGCAGGGAGTACCTGAATCCCTGGACCCTCAAGTTCAAGGACAAATGTCAGGAGCAGAAGTTCTGCCAGCTGCGCGAGGATATGTTCCGGTGCGTATGGGGCGGGCATGCGGATGCGGCTGTTCCAGGCTAATGGAAAGCAAACAATAGGCTCCGCCCCGCCCCCGTTCGGGGCACTCTTAATTAATGAACTGTTGCTAATTGATTTCTGCCTTTTGCTGCCGCTCCCTCCCCCTGCCCTGCTCCCGTTCAGCTCCAACATGCTGTGTGTGTTCGTCATTTGGATATTTATGGTACTGTGCCAGGTCATCATCATTCCCCGGTGCACGCGTCTCATTATTTGCCTGTCGGTGGGCACTGTGGTGCTCACCTTCTGCTGTGTCCTGGTGATGGCCGAGGAGTTTCCAGGTGAGCCATCAGCCCCCCCACGGTAGCTGCCCATTTTGCCTTGCTACATGAACTTGCATTTGCATAGGTCTGCCACGTTTCCTGAAGGTGAACTCCGCCAAGCTGGTGCATCAGCGGCAGCGCCGCACGCTGTTCATCTGCGGAGTGATCATCTCCATGTGCATGCTCAGCGCCATTGGCTTGGTCCTGTGCCCCTCCTCCACGTACATTGGCACCGCGGACGAGCACACGCGACTGCTGCGACGAGCGCTCTACTCGTCGAATGCCTCGCTGGCGGAGAAGGAGTACAAGCTGAACGTCTACCTATCGGCCACCATTCACCACAACATCACCATCAGCACGCCCAGCAGTGGGGGCGCAGCCAGCCCGGCAGCCGCCCTGGTGGATGCGCTGATGAACGAGAACATCACGAATGCCCCCACCGAGGAGCTGATGAGGAGCACCCTGGCCAACGCCCTGAACCTCACACAGCCGCTGGAGTCGTTCGAGCAGTCGCATCGTCCCTACATGCTGACCAACAACGGACACAGCGTTTCCCTGAACAACTTCAGCTACGTGGATCTCTACGGGCTGCCCAGATCCAGCGACATCGAGGGGGAGTGCGCACATCCCGAGTATCTGGTGTTCACCTGGGTGCTCTGTCTCGTGTCGCTGGCCACTGCTCTGAAGCTCTACTACTTGGTCAAGGCCCTGATGGCCCTGGGCATGGTCGGGTTCTACACCACACTGATTGTGCTCAAGTTCAGCACGGGCGACGTCTTCAATCTGGGCGACCTGTCCCGGCTGGGCATGCCGCTGGGCGTGCAGATGCTGATACTGCTCATCTCGTTCCTCATAATGGTCTGCTATCATGCTCGCTTAGTGGAGGTAAGCAGCAGCCACGGATTTGCTTTGCCACCTCTCCTTGATGCCGTTTGCCATTTGCCATTTGCCATTCCTCAGGTCACCTCACGTCTGGACTTCATTTGGAAGGAGCAAGCGGAGCGTGAACTGACCAACATGAAATCTAATCGTGCGCTTAATGACACATTAATTAAGGTAACATGCCACCCTCCACCCTCCACCCTGCACCCTCCTGCTTTCCTGCTATTCCTGCACCTTTTGTGGCTCATTAATTTAACTGCCGGCTTGCAGAACATTTTGCCGGACCATGTGGCCGCCTACTACCTATCCGACGAGCACACGGACGAGCTCTATTCGAAGATGCACAACCTGTGCGGAGTCATGTTCGCCTCCATTCCGAATTTCCAGGACTTCTACTCCGAGGACATTGACAACGGCAAGGCCTGCATACGCATCCTGAACGAGATTATCTGTGAGTTGATTGATTAAATGCTTTGCCCCCGTCCCACCTGCTGCCAGCTGTCTAATGGCATCTGTGCTCCGCACCATTCGCTTGCAGGCGACTTTGATGAATTGCTGGAGGAGCCACGCTTCGCTTCCGTGGAGAAAATCAAGACAGTGGGTGCCACCTACATGGCTGCCGCCGGGCTCAATCACGAGAGTCTGCGTGCGCGGGGAGAGACCTCCGAGGACAGCGTGTGCGACCTGGTGGAGTTTGCCTTTGCCATGAAGCAGAAGCTCGAGGAGATCAACGGCGATGCCTTCAACAACTTCCAGCTGCGCGTTGGCATCTGCAGCGGTCCGCTGGTCAGCGGTGTGATTGGCGCGCGGAAGCCCGTCTACGATATTTGGGGGAATACGGTGAACGTGGCCTCGCGCATGGACTCCACGGGCGAGAACTGGCGTGTCCAGGTGTCGGCCAATACGGCGGAACTGCTCTGCTCCAGGGGCTATACTTGTGTGGTACGTAGGACACTCATCCCCTTTGGTGCTTTCTTGGAGGTGTAACTTTTATGCTCTGTGTGCTCCTCCCCCTCAGAAACGCGGTGAAGTCAATGTAAAGGGCAAGGGCATGATGACCACCTTCTATGTGCATCCCAAGGGCATCACGGAGAGCCAACTGATTTCACCTGTTCGCCTGCCAGCGGGCGTACCCCTGGCCCAAACACCGAATCTTCAGCGTCAGACCTCGCACCATGGCTCCTTCAGTGCCGTGGTCTTCGGCATGCTACAGGCCAGCAAGCGCAGCACAGCCATAGCCGGAACACGTGAGTCTCATCCACAGTACTTGCCACATGGATCCATTCCTAACTGTTTCATCCTTCAGCCACTGGCACTCCATCGCCGCAGATTCGTCGCGGCCATCGGGGCAGCACCTTCAGTTCGGTTCGCCTGTCCCAGAAGTCGACGCATGTGAATCCCGTGCGACGTAATACCACGCGCGTGCGAGGCCGTTCCTATCGCCAGAAGAAGGTATGTTTAATATATAAGGAAATAAATAAAATATATATGAGAGTATTTTGTAATTTCCCCGCAAAAAAACACTTTCAGAGCTCATCCAACAATTCGATTGTGACCCAGGCCAGCTCCAGCTATATGCCATCATTTCGACGTATCGATCAGATTGAAACGACCATATCGAAGAGTCACAACGATGCGTTATAGCCAACGACGCGCAGCAATTGGGTCTAAGTCGATCTCAGAAACGAATGAAGAAACTGTCTGACGAATTTATTTTTGGAACGATTTTTTATGCTTGAAAGTACAGTTGTGCTCGCTGATTTTTGGACTGTATGTGTGCGTTAATTAATGCAAATCGCCACCCAGTTGGGCTGGCTACTTAGTAGAATTTTTAAAGCACAATCCTCGAAATCGTAGTTCAAAATGAATGTACAATTTCTTGCATTATATCTCAGCACAGTTCTAGTCGTTAAACTTAAGATGGGTGTCTTGTCAGTTTCTGTGTGTGTGTTTCAAAGTCTAGACTATAGACTATAGAGTTTAAGATATGTAGATGCCCAACCAAATGATGCCAATGATCCTACTAACCCTGTTCAATTCTATCAAAATATACAACATAATACCCATTTTAGGCTAATTTTTGTAGCATTAGTAGACCATTTTAAAACCCATAAATCCCATAGAAAAATCTCATGTTCAAATTGTTGTACAAAACTCTTCACAGTTTTTTTTTTTGTGGTGTCTTTTAGCCGAGAAATTTAAATGTAAATAGATTAAGGGAAAACCCACGTGTACTATAATATTTTATGTGTATTTATGTGTAAACTTCCCATTAAAAAGCCATAGATAAGCGACAGGAGAACCAACAAATTGAAAACATATAAAACTGTAGAGTTATGATCAGCCCACGAAGGTACCGAACAAAATTTATGCACCCCATATTGTAATTAAATAAAAGTTAATTCAAATAAATGTGATACATTAAAGCGATCTAAGCTCGAGGCGGGAAACTGAGTGTTCCCATTCAAAATGTGGGTCCGGTCCGTAATCATAACGGAAGCCAGACAAATGGCCAAAACACACAGACATGGCCATAAATATAGTGATGCGGAGGGGGAGATAAGAGCCAAGCGAGAAAGCGACCGAAGCTATTAATACCCCGGAAGATCCAACTATTTATACGATGGCTGTGAAATGTAGTCATCTTTATCTTAAAAAGATCTGCTCTTCGTTTCATAATTGCTATGGCAGCTATAGTTATGATTTTGATTAAATTTCATTTTCAGATTTCAGTTTTATGCTCCATATATGGAAGCTATAGTGGTCTGATCTGGTTTCCATGTGTGGTCGGTCTAGTTCCTTCCTGCACTACAAACATCTGTCTGCTCAAAATCATAATACCTCATCCAAAAATGTATAGAAAACCCGACACCGAAACCGTAAATTCATTTAAATGAATGCAACCGCCACAAAATACTATTTTTATCACAGATGCGTCTGGCTGCACTAGTTTGGCCAGGGGAGGGACGAAGCGGAGCGGAACGGGGCAAATGGACAGCTGGAGCCGAAAGCGAATTCCACTTGTCTGCTGCCTGGCCAGACGTCGCCGTCGCCCTCGCCCTCAACGTCATCGCTGGCGCTGCTCATCCTCTGCTTCCTTCCCACGTTGGTTACGTTTCGTTGAGCGAAATGATGAGCCTATTCAAATTGTCATTTGAATGCACGCACACACAGTAGTAGGGGGCAGGAGTAGCAGGGGGATGCACACAAGACAACATCCAGAACGAGAGGTAGCCAGAAGAAGGAACTATTACAAATGTTGACCCAAACCACTTCTTCCCTTCCACTTATTGGCGGCAGTGTTGTGATAAGAAATGCTCTCCCCTCCCCTCCCTCTCTCTTTCTCTTTCTATTGTGATGCGTGTGGTTTTCAAGAAGTGGAAGAATCATAGCCATATGCTGTGCGAGTCAATTTCACATTTCACTGCCTTGTTTGGTGCATTTTTAATGTAGTTTTGCCGCTTCCTCTTCCTCTGTCTGCGAGCCAAAACGCCCACCTAAAGTGCGCTACAGCAGAAACGTCAGGGCATATTTGTGACAATAGGAAGAGATGTCGAATCCAACCGAAAGCAGCGCACTCTACGAGTCTCATATACCCGAACCTTTTTCCTGTCTGCACTTTTGCTTCCGCTGCCGGCGCCGACACCGGGCGCAACATGTGTTTGTTTTCTTGTACATCTGTATGTATGTATGTAGGTGCGTGCATGTAAATAAACGTGTATGCGTGCGTCTGTGTATTTCATTCATAAATTTGGAAGAAGACAAAAGATAGGCAGCGGACATGAATGAACAGGGGAAGGGCAAACACACATGCCGCTTTACATTCAAATTCCGTTTCTATTTCGACGGCGACAGTTGCAAGTGGCTCCGGGCAGCGTTTTAACCACGAAAAGATATACAGCAGCGTAGCTTTTGAACGAACAACATAGTGACCGTTTAGGGAATTTTATAAAGTTTTCTGAATATTTTGAGGTCGAAATTGAGTTCAAAGGGTGTTTAACTATTTAAATAGAGCCGTGTTAAGTGGGCCAAGTTCTCTGTATATTTACGGTATGTTTAGAAGATGAGAAGGTATATTTGGGTGTATCGTTATAAGTATCTTTTATTAAGTTCCAATTTATTTTTCATTATATAAAGATATTTTTCAAAATGACCGCCAAACTCCATTTAGCGCAAAAAAAATACTCGCATTTTTCGCCAAAAGCATTGAATCTAAAAACATGTTGCTGGAAACATCACACTGTTGCCAAAGTCCTAGCAGCATGCTGCTATCAAGTTAACATGTTGCAAATGTCATAACAGCATGTTGCCAACAACTTAACATGCTGCTAAAGTACTTTCAGCATATGGCTGCAACAAACTTTTACAAAAAGAGACAAATATATAATTTCCATATCTCTGAAAACTAGACAATCTTGTAGAAAATGTATGTATCTATCGGATAAAATCACTCGACAAAACAAATCAAGTTTTATATTTGTTTTTCCAAATATTAAGACACATTTCAAATTGACCGCCAAACTCAATTTAGCGCATCAAAAATACTGACATTTTTGGCTCTCAATTCGTGGAGAGTTTGCAAAATTTGCTCTCTTTTCAGTGGAGAAGAGAGTGTTTTTGTGGAGACTTTCCCCTCATTTTCGTGGTGTGGCAGCATGCTGCTGAAATTTTTTTGCCATACAAAATCAAATGTATCTTACGGGAACGCGTATGGAATAAAGATTCATTGCTGCGTCATTCCATACGCGTTCCCGTATGTGAAAAATTTCAGCAACATGGGGAAATGAATTAGCAATATTGTTGTGCAACTTTGGCACGGAATGAGCAACAATCTGAATACCTTGGGAAAATGGATATATTGTACTTGAGATATTGTTGGAATTTTCGGGCTCCAATTAATGCCGAAACTAGTCTGTCTCTTTTTTAATGACATCAACGAAATTTTGTAGCTCACGGGTACCAATAATAGGTATCAGAACCGGGTTAAATGTATATAAATAATACAAAACTTATGCATTAATAGGTAAGCAACATGTCAATCTAGGATAAAATCATAAATAATGTTTCAATGGAGCTTGGAACAAAACATTTAACATCAATTAAAAGGAATAAGGTATACAAAAACCCATACGCATAGAAGAAACTTGGTTGACCAGCAACATGTGACGTCACATTTAGTCAACATTTACGTTTTATGCTTTGGCCGATTTTGTTTGAACCTTAATATGTACTTAATAATCCAATAAGAAGGACTTCTGAAAACTTGCCAATCTCTTAAAAAATTGATGTATCTATCGGATAAAATCATTGTTTTTAGGGCTGAGAGGGCCAACTAGCTAGTAATATTAAACTGAATATCAAAATCGAGGAATATCTGGTCGTGTCCGTCAGTATATTTACGGTATATTATCAAAATGCTACGGTATATTTCTGTATTTCGGTATATATTCCGAGGGTCAGATGGTATATTTTATCGTTAAGTCAGCTGTCACATTAACATCGAAATTTTTGCTGCGAGAGGTTGGACCGCGGATGCGTGCGTTTTCGTTAAAAACATACACACTTGTGTGCGAGCTGAAATCGGTTTTAACTAAAGACTTCGTGTCGTTTAATTGAACTGTCGGGTGTGCAAGGCAAACATTTTGTGTTCGCGTGATTTTAACGCATTTATTTGTCTCTGGCAAAGTGCATTTTCGGTTTAGCGGCTGCCACAAAACAACACAAGTGGACTCATAATTTCGTCATTGCGCGAGTGGTACAAATGCAACACTGCGGCCTGTGGAGATATACAAGGCGTTGATTAATTAAACAATATACTGCGTTTTTGGGACGGGGAAATTGGCGCGAGAAACATAAGTGCAACTTGCAAACGCAATATCATTTGCACGCTGCAAGTTGCAAGTACACCTGGACACCCGGAAAAGAGCTGCCTGATATGAGAGCGAGCACAAAATGCTGCTGAAAAAGAAACGCTATATGTACGAAGAGAGGGACGGCGCTATTGACGTGCTCGTCGTCGAGCCAAGCAGCAACAACAACAAAATGGCCGATACACGCGAAGTGCGCATTGAAGAGCAATTAAAAGTGAAAATTGGTATGTAAATTAGTGCGAAATCAATGAAAAACCAATCGTTGTCATAAAAGAACGGACAGTGCATTGGCGGGCGGTGAAGTTTGGTCGCCAGCGATGATTTTACTGGGTGCAAAGTGTGAAGGAATGTGGACAGCGTCGCCCAGCAGTGTGTAGGCAGCGCTGAGATATAAATTATTAACAAAACACCAGCAAAAGCCTTGAAAGTGACAAAAGAGTGCGAAATACAGTGGCAATGTTAATTGGCTTTCAATTGAGTGCAATAAAAACAAAGCTGAAATGCAGCAAACATACATTTTTGTACAGAAAATGCATTTTGTGTGCAAGAGCAGCAACGTGCTGTCCCGCTTGCTCTTGCGTGTCAATCGACAACTGTCGTTGTGTGCGTGTGTGTTTCTCTCGATTTTTCGGTGTGTGGTGTGGTGTTTTTTCGTGCAGCAAGCAACAAACCAGCATTAAAATTACATTTGTTGTTGCTGGATGCTACTGCTTCTGCTGTTGGTGGTGCTGGCAACACGATTGCTGCTACTTGCCACCCGACAATGGCTTGGCTGAATGTTACGGCATTCAGCTCGCCCCCGCCTGCCCACCGTTTGCATGCGCCCCTTTTTGTGAATGAATTTCATTCGAGTGTCTCTCTGTGTGTGTGTGTGTGTGTGTGTGCGCGTTGTGTATGTGTGTGGCGCGCAGCTACACCAACACGAGATCCAGCAACAGTGTGTGGGTTTTTTCATGAATGGAATTTTCGAATTCGGTGTACTTTTCTCTTGGGTCGCTCGCTCGCTCGCTGGCGACGACCGCCTACGAACACATTGGCGAAAAACTCGGGTTTTTATGAATGATTATCATTGAGAGTCAGAGCCAGGCCAGCGCGACACCAAGCATCGATTAATGGCTCGCTCTCTCTATCTCTCCCGCGTGTATCGGTAAAAGGTCAAACTCATGAATGACAATCCCCGCACACACTCTTACTCGTCATCATCATCAGCTCTCTGACGCTCCTTCTCTATCACCACGCACGCTTACCTGGCGAGAGAGCGAGTGAGCCAAGCACCGTTTGGGGCTTTTTGGTTGCGGTTGTTTTTTCGACTGGTTTTACATTTCCTGTTGTTGTTGTTCTCCCCTCACTCTATCTGCTCCATCCGCTCTTATTTGAATTTCACACCTGCATGATAAAGGGTCACCCCATCCTTCCAGTCCATGCCCCATGCCCCTCATTCGTACACGTATTTGATACAAGTTTATTTGTACCTCTTTTTCAGCATATTTATGCCATCCCATGCCATGCCATGCAGGGCTCCTCTCTCACTCACTCGCTTACTTTGAATTTCATTTTCCACCTAAACAATTTCAATCTTCTCTCGATTCATAAGCAGCTTTTGCTACGCTTCAGCTTCTGATTCTCCCCTTTGCCCTGGCTCACTGGCACTGGCACATAAATTATATGCAAAGCTGCAACAACATTGTAGCCGCTTTTGATTTCCGTTTCCCATCGCCAGAGTTTCCTTTCTTTCATTTCGTGTCTCCCCTTCCCTTTCATTCTTTCGCGTGCTGCGGTTTGGTGTGGTGTGTGTTTCTTCTTGGGCCATAAAACTCTTGCTTTTGCTTCTGTCTTTGGCTCTGTCTCTGCCTTTGGCTCCCCTTGAAAAAAAAGAATCTTCTCATCTGCTGGTGGTGCTCCTGCTGTTGTTGTTGTTGCCACTTTTTGCACGCTTCAATTGTTTTCGCATGCGCATGTGTCTCTGCCGCCTTCCCATCCCTTTGTCGGGGTTCCAGGCGACGGTCCTCCAGGTCCGTCTTTTGTCCGTTTCCTTTGTAGACCGCATGGGTGTCTTCTGTCTTGGCAGCAGCTTGGAGCAGCGCTTCTTTTGTGGTTGGCTGGCTTTGTACTTTAACCCTTCATTTTGTGTGTGTGCACTCGAAATATTGCAAAATATTACGTTCTTCAATAAATTGTAACTGGAGCCAGAATCGGGCGGAAATAGGTTTTACATAGGAAATACACTAAAAATCCTTTAAAAAAAAGCTAAAAATATCAAATAACTGAAAGAAGTCACGCTGTTGTTTATACTATAGATTTCTTGGAGTTTTCTTTAATTGAAAGTCTCTAGAAAAGGAATTTGATTTTTAGTTGGGATTGTCTGTCTCTGTATTCATTCATAATGGTTTGAAGAATGAAAGTTTTATTCATTTCCCATAATCATCTTTGATTATTGCATCATTATGGCACATTAGCTGTGTCACCTCACCTTTTTACGATCTCCAGACAGCCTCTCAGCCTTTCCTCTATATCTGCATGCAGGTATATCTCTTTCCTCTTTCTCCTAAAGAGAGGTGTGGATGGGGGACCCTCTTCTGTGTGCCGCATACTTTTCTCAAGTTTCATATTTCCACTTCATTATGCTTTGCATGCTTAATAATAATAATAATACTTCCCCCATACACATTGTGCTCCCTCGGTTTCAATTACACAAACAACAAAGTTTCGCTTTTGTTGCTGCTGCTATTGGAAGCTTTCCATTTTGTTGCTGCTGACTGCGATTTCTATAGGAAATCACCGCCTCCTCCTCCTCCGGGGCCGTGTGGTGACCGAAATTGGCGTAATACTTTTCCACTTAATTAAAATGTTTGGCGCATAGCCTGAATTGAATTTCGTTTTCTATGAGTGGAGCGGGCGGGCGGGCGCAGCTGCTGCATGGTAGAGCGGGTGACTCATGATCGGATTACTCATGGACTGGTCTCTCTCTCTCGTCTGAATAGATGCTGGAATATCAGTGACATTTACATGACAAATGGCCAGAGAATTGGCTGACAACTTCTGTTCTTTTCTGCTCGGTTCTCCTCATCCAGACCACCCCCAGACCACACACGCAATTGGGATTTCGTTGAACTTGAAACAAGTACAACACACACACACGAGAGTGGCAGTGCCTTGTGGCAGAGCTCTATTTAGTTGGCACTGCCTCTGCTGTTGTTGTAACAAGTAGAAGTATGTTCACTTGAAGACTCGCACAATGACAACAACAATAAATAGTTTAGCTAAAAAAGGTAATTAATTAAAAGCCGGTTGTGTCTTGTTCTCGTTGCCCCTGCAACCCACTCCGCTCGCACACCAAAACAACCAGCGAGAATAAGAGTCTAAATGGGAGGAGGTCGAAGCTGTAAAGATACCCTTGAAGATAGCTCATATGGAAGTTATATAACTGATTTAAAGTTCTTTATTGTAGGTTTCGGGAGAGTTGTAGCAACCCTCCCAACTTTGTGTAGTGTGGAGGGTATCTAAACTGGTTGCAACTGAAGAACATTTCTCGTGGGTTCTCTTTGGATCTCTCTCTCTCGTTAGTTCTGTTTGGCTCCGTTTCTGTTTTCTGCTGTTGACAATTAGTGTTTTGTCTCTCTCTCTCTCTCTCTCCCTCAGTTAAGTAGTGGGGTTTAAATCATTTTTCTAATACATATCTTTATCCCAACAATTAAAAATGGAATATTTTCACTTGAAATTTGTCCGAAGCGAGTGAGAATGTTAATTAGGCTTAAACGCTTGGTCAAGAGGGAAACCCATTTGGATTCCCTGATACTAAGCTGATTCTATTGCCTCTTGCTCCACTGTGCCACACCACACTCACCAACAGAACTCTGTTTGCTGTTGGTTTTGCTCATTGCTGCCCCAGCACTTCCAAAGAACGAACAATTTTATGTAATTAGCGCATTACTAAAATACTTTTTATTCAGGTCGCCTCCGAACAGAGCAACCATCAGGGAGGACAGGGGAGGAGGTGAGATGAGAGCCTGCTCTCCACAGATGGAAACGAATCGAACCGAACGGTGGCCCCCGAGACGTGGAGCAGCATTACAATCACAATCACAATGACAACGATGACGTTGATGAGGCTGCGGCTGCGGCTGCCTGCTGCATGCCCCCTCCATTCGATGATTAACATTTGTCTCCTCTCTCTCTGTCTTTGGGCTTTCCACACAATGAGGCAGGCAGCAGCAGCAGCATGTTATACATTTTCCCTGGCTCTGTTTTTCCCCCCCTCTTTGACGTTTTTTCCTCTTTTATGACTTAACGCTTGACCTCTTCGCATTTTACTTTGATGTTGTTGACTTCGGCTGGGGTCAGAGGCACATCTAAAAAACCCCATGGTAGTAGCTAGGGCCTACACCCCTGCCCCAGCCCCCCATCCAAGGCTCTGTTGAACTTCACGCTGTGTGTGTGTGCCTTGTCTCTGTGGGGCTTAGCTCTTGTGCGGCTCATGTAATTTGTAATTAAAAGTAATTCTCATTTTATTTCACTCTTTTTGAGGCTGTTATTAATTTTGTAGCCATTATTTGTGTGCGCTTCGCTGGCCAGCCGGCCCTGTGCTGGTACCTGTGCTGTGCCCCGTGTGTTCCCACCTCAAGTGTCGTTTCTTTTTACAGCGGAAATGTCACGGGGGCCAACAGAATATGTTTTAATGTTGGAGACACGTTTTTAATGGGTCTCCCTCTCTCTCTCTGCCTCTTACACAAGAAGGGATCATTTGTTGTCGAGTGCTTAGATGCGCCTCGAGTTGTGGTTAAGCGACCTTCTCAGCCACTCGATAATGTTTCTGTTTACCCGAGAGAAATCCGAGGCAAATAGTTGTCACAACCTCAAGCGTTTCTCATCTGATATTCTGTTCCATGTGGGTGGGTGGATCGCTAATCAGATGATATATTTCTCATACATATACGAGCAGGAAACATCTCTCGGAACAGAAACTATGGTTTTTTGCTGTCCATCAAAGTCTCTTGACACTGACGCCATGCGACTTTTCCAGCGTGCGCATGCCCACAAAAGTTCTGTGGGCGTTTTTTTACAAAAGTTTATTTATTGTTATTATATTTTTATTGTACAAAGTCAGGCAACAGTTTTTCTGTTGTGTAGTTGTTGTGGCGTGACTGGTCTGGTCTCTAATGAGCAGCGTTTGTCGTGGCTGTTGTAGCCATTGCCACAGTTAATAGGCGGTGCGGCTCGATTTGGTCATATCAAAATGGAAGTCGTGTGCTGTGTGTGTCGAGGTGTTCGAGGGGTTCGAGGTGGTGATGTGCCTAGAATTGGTTAAGTGAAGGTTAATAGTGCCAAAAATACAGGCGAAAGCTATCTGCCCCTGTGCCACATTGAAACAGGGTCTGTCCACTCCAAAGAGCTATCACTGTACATGAATCTTGAATATATATATAAATCGAAAAGAAAGGCAATGATTTCACTCAAATATATAGCCTGGCAACAGTTTTTCCAAACAGAAGAATGACACAGCACCCAGAAGCAGCATCAGGGAGGAAGAGGAAAAGGAAAAGAGTTATTACTCATCCTGGACATTGATATGGACAATATATCAATATATATAGATACTGTATGCGTATATAGTAAATGTGTATACAATTTACACTTGTATACAGCGAAAATTGTTAATAAACAAAGTGCCGATCGCAGCGGATCGATGACGTTGATGAAAAAGGCAATAAACATGATGCCCTCTACAATCCGCAGAGCAGAAGCCAAACAAAGTCAGCCACAAGTCCAGAGTGGGGTATGGGGATGCAGGGATGGGAGGGGTAGGTAGGGTAGGAGGATGATCATGAGAAACGTAATCAGACCGGAAATCGATCAGCACGTACAGATAGAGAAGAGGTAACACAGCCACAGAAACAGATACAAATACAGATACAGATTAAAGAGGAATGGGGAAGATCCAAAGGAGAGAAGAGGCTGCCCTGCTTGCCTGCCTGCCAAACGAGTTTCTCGATCTACTGCTCCTCCACAAATCAACTGAATAAAATGAAGCAAATTATTAACACAACAAAAATAGAAGGAGAAGTGTCTGGGCCAGAATAGTTAGGGATTGCCTAAACCTGTTTGCCAGTAACTTGGCTAACTGCCACACAATCTTATAGGCCCTTTATCCGAATCGAATCGGGTCGAAAGGAAGCCAAAACGGAAAAGGAAGTTCCACTTACAGGGATAATAAAAATTTTATGGAAAGGAAGTGCAACACAAAAAGTAGGAGTGGACCTATCGTTGTGTCCTAGGGTTTTTCCCACCTTTTCTTCGCTCTCTCGTGTGTGTGCGTGTTGTTCTACCAAGTGCAAACAATCATTTTTAGCTACAGGAAGCTGACGTTTAAACAAAAAGCCCACAGATACACTCCGTACCGCGATAGAGATACGAGTGAGGGAAAGAGAGAGGGTGAGGGAGATCCCAGAACTGGATCCGGCCCTGCCTGTCTCTGTCTCTGCCTCTGTGTAAATCTCTCATCCGCTGACGGAGCAGCAGCAGCAAAAAAATATACAAGAATTTATCTCTATTTCCGTTCCTTTGCATAAATGTCTGGTGCCTGGTTTTTGTTTCATTTGATTTTTTAGAATTTATTACACACTACACTCCTCCCCATGCCCTCGCTCCGCACTCGGTTTTCCTCTGCCTCTGGCGGCCCACAGAACTTCCTTCTTTACTCTTCTGGATACCCTTGCCTGAGTGGTGGGCGGGTATTATGAGACAGAAGAACCAATTTGCGATGCATTTAGCAAGTAATTCTGCAGGGGTATTCCTCTAGTCGGTGCTCGCTCTTGCGTTGCTCTTGGAGTAATCGCCTCATTAATTCGCGCGCCTTTCATGCTGCACTGGAATCAATTTGCATATTGTGCAGAAAAGCAAAAAAAAAAAAAAAGCAGCGAGAGGAAGGAAGGCGAACGGAATAAAAACGAAATCTACTTACAGAGTCTTTAAATTTAATTTTGTGTCTGGGGAGAAGGAAATCATGAAAATTTCAGACATTTAATGAGAGTTTGCCCCCTACCACCCGATCTCCTCTATCTATGCAGCGGGAAGTCAATGATGGGCGTGGAAATGAGATCGTGTGGTAATTTTCACTCTGAAACCTGACATTGAGGTCTCTACATCCCCCACTGGCAAATGTCAATGTTTGGGGGGGAAAGAAAAACCAATTTGTTGGCGGCGCTCCCTTTAGAAGTTTTCGTGGTGGCATGTGGCATGAAGGATGATGGTTCTATTTCGGGTATATCTCGCTGAAAACGCTGAAAGAAATATGCCTCATGTGTGTGCTGGCGCTTTGTTTGTTCGGGGATATACATACATATTGTATGTGGACATCAGCGATCATTTATAGATCTGGTTAATTATTGCTGGATCTCCACCCAACCGTATGCATTAGCTGCAATGGATCTTTCTTGTTGTTTCCGCAAAGTAAACATTTCCAAAGATTCTATATTTTGATATTAGATTGTATTTCATTTTTATAGCACATGAAAAGATTCCAAAAATCTTGAACTTAAGGCTGGCTGAACTTCCGCTTGGTTTTACGAGTACGAGTACGAGTACGGCATGCATAATACCCAATCTCGATCTCTGGAGAGGGGTTCACTGCGCTCTCTTTCCCCTTATCGTGTATGGTGTGGTTTGTGTCTGGAATATGTAATAAGATATGGTATGATTTATTCCACAATGCATTTGAAGGTCGTCGTATGTGTATAGTATACATATATCATACGAGCTGGAAGGCAGTTTTCCCGAGAATCTTCTTCATTCACGATTGCACATGAAGAATGTGCAGAAGTTTCGCCATTCCTCTGGGGGTTCTCCGCATGACGGCTCTCTTGCCCCCCGCTCAGGGCACATTTGCAATTCTTTCCGCTTATCTCGAAACAGTTATCTGTTTCTACCCGTCTCTTTCGCTCTTCCATTCTGTTCCGGTGCCGTGAGTAAGCGGAAACTACTACGTATGAATGGAGAAAATCTATAGAAATTCCATGATTATATCATTAAATTTAGAAAACTTTGATGCTGCCTGATTTGCATGGCCCAAACCGAAACCAAAAACCGAATTAATAAAAGGAATGACGAAAAAACAAAATAAATACATATACGAAAATTCCATTGAGGCGCGCTGAGTGTCGGCAGCCGCGGCCAATGACAAGGCAAAGCCAGCCATAAAAAAAAAACAACACATAAATAAATTATAAACGTCACAGAAACGTACGAACAAAATTTCAACACTGGTATTCCCCAACCCCCCTAAAGCACCCGCACTCCTCCCTCTCACCACCCCTGGCCGCTTTGAAAGCATCACAGCCGAGCGCGCTACTACGCAAAGTCAACGCTGGCGCCGGCAATGACTGCGACGTTGATTTCATGAATGAAATTTACTGTTGCTTTTTCAGCTACACACGCCGCATGGTCAAAGAGAAAAAGAGACAGCCCAAAAGTGTAGAGAGTTTGTTGGGAGAGGACGAAGAAGCGGCAGCAGAGGTAGGAGAAATTGGGGGGTTGAAAAAGGAGAGTAAGAGAGAGAGAGAGAGAGAGACTTGAGCAAAAGACACTTTTGATTTTTGTCATTTCCCCATCCGCTCCCAGACCCCCCCTTACCACCCTGTTTGTGTTTGTGTGTTTTGGCATATAAAATGTGCTTTTATTTCTCTTCTCTACCATCTGCTGCTGCCCATGCCGCCTCTTCTTGTGTTTGTACGCTTTTTCATTCATTCATAAAAGAAGGAGAAAAATAAGTAGACAACGGAAGACGACGACGACGAATGAATGTCTTTGTTATCAAGAAAAAGTGTGAGAGCGAGAGAGAGAGCTACGGCTACTGTCTGCGATTGTAAAAAGTGCCGTTGTTTTTGCCAAACACAAATACACACTACCAGCAAATACATATAACCCCCCATTGATAGGCATGGCTGATAGCAAGAGGGCTGCTCACCTAGCTAGGCCTCCCCTTCACCCGACAACCCACAGCACGACAGCTGTGTCAATAGCTCCTAGGAGTGTAAGGGAGGGTATTGGAGGCCACCACTCAGCAACGTTTTCTCAATGAAAAATAAATAAATATAAATGAAGCTACGTATTAAGCGAGCAAATCAGAAATTTGCGCATTGCCTGCCGCCTTGTCTAGCACGCATGCACAAGTACACACACACACACACACGCACACGCACATACCTCAACAGTTACAAACTTGAAAGCAGACGCAGTAGAGGTCAAAGGAACATGAGCTTATCTATGTGCATATAATATGTCTTTGGGTTTCGATGTTCTTCTTGCTCTAGCCATTATTTTATCTCCTGTGATTATGTAGGGTTAGGGTATGTCTCGCCCTACCCCCTATTACCTTTGAAAGCACTAGTATCTTGACCGCTGCTGTGCATACTTGTGTACTTACTATATTTCCGCTTGACTGCCGCTAATTTCTTTCATTGAGCAACCGTTTGCTTGCCTTGTGGTTCGGCTGCGCTGGGCTGGGCTGGTCTGGTCTGGTGCCTTTGCCCCCCTCTGACGATTGCCGCGCAGCACAGACCCCCCCTCTCTTCACCCTTTTTGACGAGTGCTTATCAAGGCTGATGTTATTATTAACGTTTATGCCTCTCTTTCTCTCTGTCGCTCTTTGCAAGCCTATATATATTCGAATGTCTGCTCTCTCTGGCACTCTGGTAGGTCTAAACAAGCGCCAGGTGCCCCCCTTTCTGTGTCCTTGTTGTTGTTTCCAAAGTCAAAGCTTCACAGATGGAAAGCATTCGTTGCAGAAGCACGCACAGGAAGTCACGTTTGCCGCTGCAATCCGTTTTCGTAAATCAAAAGAGACCGCTGAGAAATTGTGGAGGGAATAATTTACAGAGATATTAGCAGGAGAGTCGAGCAGGTGTCAAGGCCAGGCGATAAGAAGAAATCATTAGGAAATTACCTTTTATTAATCTAAAAATTCGTTTCTCATTCCTCCATTTGCAGGCGAGGCAAAGAATCTGAGCAGTCGCAATGCGGCCAACACAAGCTGCAGCACACAGGGCACACGGGATGTCTATTGCACAATTGCCCTCGATCAGGAGGAGATATGCCGCACACCCACCATCGAGCGAACACTGGCCCCGTTCTACGGGGAGGAGCATCAGTTCAAGATTCCGCGCCGCTTCCGCCACCTGTCCATCTATGTGTGGGATCGGGACATGAAGCAGGACAAGCCGATCGGCAAGATTGCGATAAAGCGCGAGGAGTTGCACATGTACAATCACAAGGACCACTGGTTCACGCTGCGGCCCGTCGACGCGGACTCGGAGGTGCAGGGCATGGCCAATATCGAGGTGGCCTTCGAGGAGCATCCGCAGCTGCTGCTGACCGAGAGCATATCGGAGGTGGCCCAGAACACACACTCCTCCAACAACCACCACCACCAGCATCACACACACACACACAGTCGCCAGCATCAGCAGCAGCGCGCCCACCAGAACGACTACAAGGAGAACAGCGAATTGAGCAATATCCAGAGAGCGGCAGCTGCAGGATCGGGTGGCGGCACTGGCGGACACTCGGCCGGCATGACACTCAAGAGTCGTGCAGCGGGCCTCTTCGGACACGTGCACCATCCCCAGCAGCAACAGCAGCAGCAGCAGCATGCACAGCCCCAGCAGGTGTCCAGCACCAACTCCTCCACAGACCAGTTGGCCAACTGGAAGAATGCGCACGCGAGAAACGTACGCGTGGCGATCCGAGTGCCCGCGTGCGTGGATTTGGCCAAGAAGCAGGGCACCTGCGACCCCTTCGTCATCTGCACCGCCCACTACAGCAACAAGCAGCAGATTACGCGGCGGACAAAGCAGCGCAAGAAAACCGTCGATCCGGAGTTCGACGAGGTGATGTACTTTGATCTTTACATCGATGCGGAGGCCGGCGGCAACACGGCCACCACGGGCAGCAACAAATCCTCCGGCTCCCTGGAATCATCGGCGAACAAGGCATATGCCATCTATCCCTTGGGAGGAGCCGATCTCGTGGAGATTGTGGTCAGCCTGTGGCACGATGCACACGGTGCGATGGCCGACAAGGTGTTCCTCGGCGAAGTGCGACTCCCCATGCTCAACAAGCAGGAGCAGGCGGCAGTGCAAGCGGCAGCCTGGTACTACCTTCAGCCCCGCTCCCTGTCCAACAGCAGTCGTTCGTTGAACACGACGCCGCGTTCCTGTGCCACGCCGCCCGGCACGAGGCTCAGTGTGGACTCCACCATTGGCTCGCTGCGTCTGAATCTGAACTACACCGCCGATCACGTATTCCCGCTGGCCACCTACGACGATTTGCTGAACCTGCTGCTCGAGTCGGTCGACCAGCGGCCGATCACCGTCTCCGCTGTGTCCATTCTGGGCGAGCTGGTCTCCGGCAAGACGGAGGTGGCCCAGCCCCTGGTCCGCCTCTTCACGCACACCGAACGCATTGCGCCGATCATCAAGGCCCTGGCCGATCACGAAATATCGAATCTGACCGATCCCACCACCATCTTCCGTGGCAACACGCTCGTCTCCAAGATGATGGACGAGGCCATGCGGCTGTCGGGGCTGCACTATCTGCATCAGACGCTGCGGCCCGTCCTCTCCCAAATCGTGGCCGAGAAGAAGCCCTGCGAGATCGATCCCAGCAAGGTGAAGGATCGCTCGGCCGTCGACACCAATCTGCACAATCTGAAAGACTATGTGGAGCGGGTGTTCCAGGCGATCACCAAGAGCGCCGACCGCTGCCCGAAGGTGCTGTGCCAGATCTTTCACGATCTGCGCGAGTGTGCGGGCAAGCACTTTCCCAGTAACCGCGAGGTGCGCTACTCTGTGGTTTCCGGCTTCATATTCCTGCGATTCTTTGCTCCGGCCATACTGGGACCCAAACTCTTTGATCTGACCACCGAACGACTGGTAAGTGGATGACTGCAAAGCCCAAACGAATCTCTTTTTTGATCCCTCCTTTGGCTGCTCTCTCCAGGATGCCCAAACGAATCGCACGCTGACGCTCATCTCCAAGACGATACAATCGCTGGGGAATCTCGTCAGTTCGCGGTCGTCGCAGCAGCCATGCAAGGAAGAGTACACCGGTGAGCTGTACAAGAAGTTCTGCACGGAGCAGCATGTGGATGCCGTCAAGCACTTCCTGGAGGTGATCTCAACGCCCAGCCAGGCGGCCAGCAGTAGCGGCATCCATCCGGCGGCCTCGGCAGCGCCACTCGAACCAGTATTACTTAAAGAGGGGTAGGTCTGCCAACGATTAATGATTAGTGAAATGTAATGGTATTCAATTGGTGGAATGATGCCCCCTCCCCCACCCCCTACTATGCAATACCCCCTACCCCACCTGTTCTATATACCCTCTATGTATACTTTGTTGGAATATCCCACCCCAAAGAACATTTGGTTACGCTTCGTTTTATTCTAATACCAAAACTTTCTTTGTCTTTCTCTTCTTTTCCGCGCGCTGCTTTTACCACAAACAAAAAACAAAAACAAACAAAATATATATATTTATATACTTACGTATAAAATAATAAAACAAATCCACAAACATCACGCCCACAACCACCAACAAATTTCCCATCACCAAAACACACACACAAACACACTCACACACACACACACATTACATGTATTACATATACTAACGTCTAGCGAGGGGTAAGAGAAATTGTGCTTTTCATTTATTAATAATATTATTAGCTTTTATTTTTTTATTTTTTGAACTTTTTTTTGGTGCTTTTGGAAGAATTACATCGACAGAAAGCGCGAAGATTGGCGACATTTACTAAGATTTCGTTCTCTCTCTCTTTTTTCTCTTTTGTGCGTTCTCTTTTTTCCTGTTCTTGTTGTGGACACACAGCATGATGACCAAATATCCAACCAGCAGCAAGCGCTGGTCGGTGGGACGGCAGTCCACGCAGCGCTACTTTCGCCTGACCACGCACACGCTCAGCTATGCCAAGTCGAAGGGCAAACAACCCATCTGTGATATACCGCTCCAGGAGATCGGCAGCGTTGAGCAATTGAAAGACAAAAGCTTCAAAATGCAAAATTGCTTTAAGGTGAGTGCCAAGCATCCCCAAGCGTTCTGTTCCCCGCGTGGCCTTACCTCGCATTTGATATGCCTTGGACCGACCATAGGAGTCACCTTCGGATACGGATTCGATATTTGCATGCTGCAGCAGCAATGCATATTCTCTGCCCTTTACCGGAAACTGGCGATCGACCACGCCATGCGTTATAAATAGGCAACAGCGCAGCGACAGAGCTGCTGCCCACTCACACACCTCCGCGCACTTCCGTTCCAGCTGGATGTGTGGGCGGTTGCAGTTGCTCTTGTCATTGCCAGGTGCTGGCTGGCTTGCAAATTCAGGTAGAATTAAAAATTAAATAGAAAAAAAAAGAAAACCTTAACGGAAAAAAAGAAGATTGAAGAGAAACTTTCACTAATCACTCAGATGGTAGTTCGCTGGCGGCGACAGAGTCTGTGCGGTGCGCGCAAGAAAATGACAAGTTGCGGCAATTAAAAATAATTAGCATTATTATGCAGATGAGCTGGCAGTCGCAAGTTGGCTTGCGTATCTCCCATTGTTATTGCTAGAGTTACTCTTATTGTTTCTGCGCGATAATAAAACAAAAAGGGAAATTTCAAAGCTTAGAAATCTGCAGAAGACGCAGCAGAGAACCGAACCCATCATCCCACAAGTACACTCGTACTTTTGTCTCTGCCGTGTGAATTGTGTGAGTCTCGTCTCTGCGGGAGATTTCCCCCAAGTGCGATTGTCTTGCAACAGAATTTATGTTAATTGTTAATTACGGCGTGTCTAAAGTTTTACTTTCCTCTACTCTGATCCCACACAGATCGTGCACAAAGATCGCTCGCTTATCGTACAAACGACAAACTGCGTGGAGGAGCGCGAGTGGTTCGACCTGCTGCACAAGATCTGCCTGATGAACTCCATCCGCATGCAGTACTTCCACCCGTCGGCCTTCGTCAGCGGCTTCTACAGCTGCTGCGGGCGCTCCGACGAGAACACACCCGGCTGCAAGAACGTCTCGGACAAGGAGATGGACTACTTTCAGATGGATCTGGTCACCGCGTTGGATCCGCCCCTCGATCTGCAGCGCATTCACACGCTCATCATGTCCAACATGAGTATGCTCGACTCGCTGTTGGATCCGCTGACCTACCACCAGCACCTGCCGCAACAACAGCTGCCTCAGCACAATCCCCTGGTCCCGCTGGCCACAAGCCTGCAGCAGCAATCGCCGCAGGCCTTTGCCGAGTTCAAGCGCACCATCGAGAAGCTGCGCGAGAAGGCCTACGCTATCGACAGGGACCACCGCGACTACAAACAAGGCATCACGCGGCAACTTAAGTACGGCAGCAGACAGGCACCGATCGGCGACGACAACTATTGGCACATGATGCGAGCCGCCGGCCAGCTGAATCAGCAACACCTCCAGCAGCAGCAGCACCACCTACAGCAACAGTTCCAGCCCGTGCTACCACAGATGCAGAACGTGCGGGCCTATCCCTACCAGACATCCACTACGAGCAACAGCAACATGAACGCCTACTATCTGCACAACCTCCAGCACCAGCAGCAGCGACTGCAGTTCCACCACCAGCAGCAGCAGCAGCAACAACAGCTCCAACAGCAACAGCAGCAGCTCCAGCCGCTGCGCAGCCACCAGTTGCAGCGCCACAATAATAATAACAACAACAACAACTGCGGCAATGCGTCATCCTCGAGTCCCTCATCGACGGCATCGAGTGTGGTGGCCGCGCCCAGCACCTCGTCGGCCCAGGCGGCGAATTTGCTACATAAGCCGGCCCCAACGATCTATTAGCGTTCAAGACCGTGCGTATTCGCCCTGCCTCGAGCGATCATCCTGACACGATGAGGAATACGCATAGTCGCAGACACACAGGCAGATGCTAGCGTGCTGCTGTATAAAAACAGTTTTATGTGCTAATTTAAATGATTTTTTTTTATATAATTTTTACGAGTGTAAAATGTAAAAGTCTAGACTTAGGTTTTTTAATTAACAGATTTTTATACACAAGATTTTTACTGAACCCCCCCAGCATACACCAGCAGAAAGCAGAAACCCAACCCAAAACAGAAAGCGAAATCTAAATATATATAAGCCTATTTATTTTTTGTATGTGCTAACATTATTTATACACAAACAAAAGCACACAGAAATGTGGAAGGCGGACGGGGATCCAAATCCAAGTCCAACCCACAGGAAACGAAGAGAACAACTGAAAACTGATAACTATTTAAGTTTAAGCTACTAAAAACCGAAATCCGAAAATTGCTAAGAATTTTAAAACCCTTCGCCCTAAGCTGAATACGAAATATATATAAATAGTTATGTATGTACGCATAGGGGATATATCCATACAAAACTAAAATAACACAAGTAGCGAAATGAAATGTTGTATATAGCCCATACATACATATATCTCTCTGTATGTATGTACGATTTATTAATAATATAAACTACTGTAACTACAGTTGTGTGTTAGGCGTAGCGAAAATTTCTAAAACTAGACCCTAAAAAAGCTAAAAATAAGAGAGAGGATTGCAAAAAGCAAATAATTCTAACAAAATGTGAACGCTATATACAAAAAAGAAAAGAAGAAGAAACACATACATCTACATGTATATTACTTTATATAACTGTCATACAGCTAATGTTATACACGATATATGTATCTATTCGAACAATTCTAGAATACAAACAAAAATCATTGTTAAGAACAAATTTACTTCCATTTTACATACAAAAAAAAATACAAAATTACACACACATGCATACATACATACACACATACACATATATATTGATATATTTATTAAATGCATTTAATTTCATGTTAAATTTAAAGAAAACAAACAAACAAAAACGAAAAGAGAAAAGTAATTTGGGTTAGCTTCGACTTACTTCCACCGATATGTTTCCAAAGCTCTTCCAATATATAACATTACACACATTTTATAGTTTACGTTTAAATAATAATTGTATCGTACTTTATTTTGCCATATTTAGTTGATTGCATTACAAAGTGTCTTCCCTCTGCCGCCGCGTTTATTCTTATTGCCTTTTGTTGATGCATTCCAATGATTTGTGCATTTCTAATTAATTATTTCTAACACCATCTGCATGATATATACATGATGTACATACGAGATGAGAGACGAAACTATGAATATTATTATTTTTCTGTTGCTATGAATTTAATTTGTTTGCTGTTTCCAGTTTCGATGCACTTACTAATTTTGATTGCATTTTTAAGAGAGCATTATTTTTAGCATAATTTTACCATGTCTAGATCCTAAGTTGTTGGTACAAAGAATCGAGAATATACATACATATACACACAGAACTAGAGATATGTTTTCTAGCGTAAAAAAAATAAAGCGTATCGCCAATGGATTATTATTTCGTTTCATTTCAGTTATTTTTCAGTTTGTATTTCCTTCCACTTAGTACCTCAATTCTTGTGCTTTAGGTATATCTGTCGGATAATGTTGTGATATCTTATGATATGATTGAGTGTGTTTGGGTATGTGTGTGTTGGTTGGTTAAATGATTGATTGATTGATTAATGCGTATTTGCCATACGCTCATTGTGCGTTAAAGCTGTTGAGTATTTTTATTCGTATTGTGACAATTAACAGAGAAGCAATCTTTTCCAAAACATGACAATTATTGAGTACACTTTTCTATTAGGTTTCTCATCCTCAAGAATCCGTTTCGAAACCCCCTATGCTTATAAGCCTGAATTGAAGGACAAACGAGTGTTGTGGCTGGTTAAACAGTGAGAATCAAAGGAAAATGCCCTATTTTTTGTAAACAAACCTTTTGAAATCAACTTTTATGTGTGAATAAATATATAGTTGCATATTTTAAAACTATTGTATTTCTTGATGGGTGTGTGCACTAACCATACAGTATATAGATGTGTAGAATGCCGGCTGCTTCTGGCACACTGAGAAGTGAATCCAAGACCACATAGCCACAATACCCTGCCGCTAAACTCCAAAGCGACAACTGATGAACGAATTTATGGTTTTCAGATTATATAAATCAAGTGATTTGAACTTAAATAAAAATATATATTTACACACACATAGTACGTAACTATGCTCAAAATAGGGGCTCGGGCTGTTGCTCCACATCAGGTAACTACTGGTACTGGATAGTTACTAAGTTAACGGAACGTTACGTAGTTGCTTTACGTAGTTAGTTTAGTTCGAACGTGAGCTTAAGCCGAATTGGCGCGCGATTTAAGCACACTCACACATACCATAACGGATCTTTCGCTAGGGCTGGATCGTTGCCGAAACGATAGTATCTATTTAATTAATAAATTAAATTTATATATGTTGCAATTGAGGTGGATCTCATGAGATGAGATAGCTATAGCTATAGTTATAAATTCTGTAAATTTAGCTCCTGATAAGGATTGGGTAAGGACCTAAACTATCGATAGCATAGCTAGGGCTGCACAAACCGTGCACTACAACTGACGCCGCGACTTGCACGACTATGAGTTTCTTAATGATCCATATATTTTAAAGCCCGTGTGGGTGGACTAATGCTAACCACCCCAAAAACATTTAGCAATAATTTATATTTCCGATATCCATACCGATATATTGTACACAAAAGACAATCGATAGTATTCTGAGGGGTCGGTCTATCAATAAATCCGCGACAAATAAAAGAAATAATTTTGCAATCTTAAGCCGCGCGGACGGGGGCGAGCAACTAATATATTTATTAGTCATTGTGGGTGCCACATATTAGCCAAGCCCAACATCCGCAAGAGGAGCGCTATCGCCTGTGACGCCTCCACTGCTGTTTGGTTCAAAGATTTGTGAGGCAGCGTTAAATAGGGCGCGCGGCAGCGGAAAGGGCATAGAAGGAGGCGGCACCAGAAGCAATCAAGTGGCAATAATAACAACAACAACAGCAGCGTCGTAAGCAAAATGCAAAAAGTTAATTAGTGTGAACGAAATCAAATTGGACGCCCCGAAGTTCACTGCACAGCGTGACACCCGCTGCCTAGTCCTGAGCCCTCCTGGAAGGGGGTGGTGGATTGGGCGCCATGGAATTTGCCGATCTGATAAAGACCCCCAAGCTGGACGGGGTCTTTCTGCACGACCCGCAGCCCCTGCAGCATGCAAATGCAGCAACAGTTGGAACCCTCTGCATCACCGGCCACCACTTGCTGCTCAGTGCGCGGCAGGAGAACAGCCAGGAGCTATGGGTAAGGGTGACACGAGTGTTTCGGCTCCAATGGAGCGTGAAGTTGCTGGCTAATTGAATTGTGTTGTATCCGCAACCCAACCCTCATCCCCTTTTGCCTTCCAGCTGCTGCACAAGGACATCGACTGTGTGGAGAAGAAGCCGAGCATGGCCCAGAGCGTTGTCGTTGGGGGCATCATCACGCTCAAGTGCAAGGATTTAAGGATTATTTCCCTGGAGATTAAGTACGCCAAAGAGTTCTTCAACGTGTCCTCCTCCCTGGAGGCGCTCAGTGCAATCCAGAATGCGGAGCTGCTCTACCCGTTCTTCTACCGGCCCATGTACAGCATCCTGGAGGATGGCTACACGATGTTTAGGTGAGTGCTCAGGCAAATTACAACTACAAATTGATGATAATTGAATTTTGCTTTGCCCAGGCCGGAGCTGGAGTTCGCCAAGCTCATCAGTGGCGTGGGCATGGGTGGGGTGTCGTCGCCCAACGTGGCCAACATAACAATTTGCATGCCATCAACGTCATCGTTGAGTGTATGTGCGGGCGCAGGCAGCATACCCCATCCCCTGCAGAATGGCTTTGCGCTGGACGCAGCCGTCGTACTGGTGGGGGGCAGTGGCAGTGGTGCCACAGTACCCGCCTGCGAGTGGCGAGTCACCAACATCAACAAAGACTTCAGCGTCTGTGCCACATATGGCGCCACGCTAATTGTACCTAAAGCAATTACGGACGAGCAAATTGTGCTCTCCGCCTCGTTTCGGGATGGCGGCCGCTTCCCCGTGCTCAGCTACAGGCACGACAATGGCGTAAGTTAATGGGCTTCAATTCGATTCGTGTAATGCAATTTATCCCCTGCCAGGCCACGCTGATGCGCAGCTCCCAGCCCCTGTCCATCCAGGGCATCAAGCGGTGTCGCGCGGACGAGGCGATACTGAACCTTGTGCTGGGACGCAGCAAAAAGGGCTTCATTGTGGACACTTGGGGCAAGGGCAAGTCGAACACGGAAACGGATCTCCATTACTCGCAGTGGAAGAAGGTGAATCGATCGATTGGCAACGTCAGCTCGCCCGCCTCCATACTGGACAGCTTCGCGAAGCTGATCGATGCCTGCAATGACACTGGCTGCAGCACGGATAAATGGCTATCGCGCCTCGAGGGCAGTGGCTGGCTAAGTCTGGTGCTGAACTCCCTGAACGCCTCCTGTGTGGTGGCCCAGTGCCTGGACCAAGAAGGCAGTCCTGTCCTGGTGCATGGCGCCAAAGGCCTGGACTCGACGCTGATTGTCACCTCGCTTGTGCAGATAATACTGAATCCCGATTGCCGAACCGTCAGAGGGTGAGCTGGTCACGACAAACCCCATGGCATCAAAGATAATTTAAATTATTTCCCATTTTAGTCTGCAGGCTTTGATAGAGCGCGAATGGATCCAGGCAGGACATCCGTTCGCCTCTCGTCATCGTTATTCCTGCTACACGCCGCACCAGACGCGCAACAAGACCTCTGGTGCCACCTTTGTGCTGTTCCTGGACTGCATCTACCAGCTGTTCACACAGTTCCCCTGCAGCTTTGAGTTTAGTACGCAGCTGCTGATATTGCTGTTCGAGCATAGCTACTTCTCGCAATACGGCACCTTCCTGTGCGACTCGGAGCGGGAGCGGCACGAATTGAATGTCCACACGCGAACGACTAGCCTGTGGTCGTACCTAAATCGGCCAGATGTCCTGCAGACCCTACTAAATCCCCTGTATGAGCCCAATGCTAATGTGATATGGCCATCGGTGGCACCCATTAGCTTGGAGTTGTGGAGCGGTGAGTGATTAGAGCTCAACTATTAATAGCGAATTCTAAGCATTCCCTTTGAAACTGCAGAACTCTATTTGCGATGGGTGATAGATCAGCGCAGCGTGGCAACAGTCATGTCGCAGATACAGGAGCTCGTAACGCGCGAGAAAGAACTCAGAACTCAGGTATGCCATGGTCTATAATTAGACATCTATATGCTTCTTATCTTGTTTCCTCTGTGAAGGCCCTCAAACTGCGCAAACAGGCCTTGGAGCTCGGCCAGGAGGTCTGCGCACTCATGAACAATGCAGACACTGCATAGTTTTGGCTACCTCAACAGCTCTCTATCTCTTGCATAATATATACATACACTTATTTTTGATACGTTCTGTTGCCGGATTTCAACAATTATTTAAAAGCAACACTACAATTAAGTCACTAAAAGTTCCATTTACAACAAATTATGCTGAAGAAAGAACCGAATTGATGGATTAAACCATTGGATCTGCTTTTGGATCGAAACAACTCAATTTATAGTAGACATACGAAGATAATGGCTGCTCTCTACTCAGAATCCGCAAAAACTGAAACCTAAAACTGCACATGGCAAAAACTATCAAATGATTAATATTGAGTCAATTTTTGACGCATTTACTTTTATGGAAATTATTAGCACATAAGTTTTTCAACATTAACTTACATACTTATAGTACTTATCAGTGTTTAATATTGGTCTTTAAGCCGCCGATCCGATCAAATTTAGTATTATGAATTTAACTAAAAAAATTTGCCTTTTTCAAAACATTTGTATGTACATTTGATTAAATCGGATAAATCTAAAGCTTCAAAAGCGTTTACAGAAAACAAATTATGCTGTGCATGCGTTCGGATAAACATATATATTGTATTGTACATTATACATTTATCCCACATTCGTAAGTGTTATCCATATTGTGTGTTTATTTCGGATTGTGATTGTAACTGAAATCGGAGAAATTTGTATCGTATGTAATTTGTATCTATATTTATATTTATATTTCTATTGTGCGTATTTTGTGTAATTAATGTAAAGTGCAATAAATACGTGTTAATTTGCAGAAGTTGCTTACTCTTTCTCTGTCTTGGCGCCCAACCTGATGCAGCTCTGTCGACACAGTGGCATACGGCCACCTGTTGCTGCACCTGTTGTTGAACTTTGTGCACAAATTTCAAATTAATTGTTTTGTTTGAAAACTCATTTGGTTTTGCCGTTTTTTCTAGAGTAAATCGGTTTATTTTTCACTAGGCTCCCTTGGGACAACCGTTCCTTTCACATAGTTTGGACTTATTATTTATTTTCGCTGCTAATACGTGTATAAAAACTCACTTTAATCAAGTAAAAGTTCAAAATAAAACTCAAGTTCGTCAACAATAACAAAATAAGTTGTAAGCAAATGTGTTTTTTAGATTAAAGAATGCAAACAGAACACAGGAATAGAGAATGGTACAAAAGGAAAATAAGTTGCCCAATGGAAGCTTTCGGCGCTGCGCTGGTGGATCGATCCTCATGTGCCTCATCCTCACTGAGCCTCATCCTCCAGGAAGAAGAACTGGCCAGATCGCTTTTGTTCCGTATCCTTGACCGAAGCGTTCTTGTTGATGCGGGGCCTGAAATTGTTGGGATCGCGACGGAACGTAATGCCCAGAAGTTCGAGGAATCGGTTCATGCCATTCAGCAGCGATTGAGGGGAGAAAGCAGTCGTCTTCACCGAGGGCTGGCCCTCGATTACAATTACACGGTCCGCGAGGTATGTGGCCATAATGAAATCGTGCTCCACCACAAATCCGGTTTTCTTGGCATGCAAAATGTAGCTGCAAAATGAGCATAGTGTAAGTATCAATTGGGTTGCGAAACTGTAATCACAATGTGACGTACCGCTTGATAACCTTGGCAGCCACCAGACGCTGCTCTGAGTCCAAGTAGGCGGAGGGTTCATCAATGAGGTAGACATCCGCCGGCTTGCCCAGACAGAGAACCAATGCCACACGCTGCAATTCACCACCGGAGAGGTTCTGCACCTCCTGGTCCATAATCTCCTCGATTTTCATGGGCTTCATCACATCCGCAATGAACTGGGGATGCACATAGGCATCGCGAATCTTATCGTGCAGCAAATGACGAACGTGATTCTGGAATTTCGGGGAAATCTTCTGCGGCTTGTAGGAAATATTGAGCATGGGAAGATCCACCTCGCCATCGGGTTGCAGATTACCGGCCAGCAGCCTAATGAACGTTGTCTTGCCAGTACCGTTCTCGCCGAGCAGCACCAGGATCTCAGAGTCGCTGAAATGACCCTTCTCCACGGTCAATTCGAACTTGCCCAGCGTTTTCACCATTGAGGGGTAAACGTAGTGGTTCATCCGCTTGATTTCCTCTTCCGTAGCCGATTCCGACACCTTGAACGTGAGGGACTCTGTGCGGAAACGCATGTTCTCGGTGGGGACAAAGCCGTCCAGGAAAATGTTGATGCCTTCGCGCACCGAGAAGGGCATAGTAACGACGCCGTAACAGCCGGGCACACCATACAGGCAGCAAATAAAGTCCGACAAGTAATCCAGCACAGACAAATCGTGTTCCACGACGATGATGAACCTGGACAGAGACAATTCTGGTTATCCGGTGGAGTTGTATAACAGATCTTTCACTTACTTGGTGGGATGCAGCAGCGAACGGATGGTCAAGGCAGCATTCAGACGCTGCTTTACATCCAGATACGAGGACGGCTCGTCGAACATGAAAATATCCGCATTCTGTATGCACACCATGGCAATGGCAAAGCGCTGCAGTTCTCCACCAGAGAGCTGGGAGATCTCACGGTCTCGAATGTGTGACAAGTCCAACATATTGCATATCGATGTCTGCAGTTCGCGCTCATCCTTTTTGTCCAGCAAGTCGCCAACAGTACCACGTACTGCCTTGGGGATCTGATCGACGTACTGCGGCTTCACCAGGGCCTTCAGATTGTCTTCCAATATCTTGGTGAAGTAGTTCTGCAGCTCGGAGCCACGGAAGTAGCTTAGGATGTCCGTCCAGTCGGGTGGGTTGAGATATTTGCCCAGATTGGGCTTCTGCTTGCCCGCCAGAATTTTCAGAGCCGTTGACTTTCCAATACCATTCTGTCCCACCAAACCGAGCACTTCGCCGGGTCGCGGTATGGGCAGGCGATGGAGCTTGAACGAGTTTTTGCTATACCGATGCGTCGTATGCTTCTCCAGGTTACTAGGCAGGTTGATGATTGTGATGGCCTCAAAGGGACATTTCTGTGGGGGAAATACATTACATTACTGCGTGCTGGTGGAGGGCAAGAGGTAAATGACCCACCTTCACACAGATACCGCAACCGATGCACAGCTCCTCGGACAAAGAAGCAATCTTCGACGTGGGTGCCACCTCAATGCAGAGCTTGCCCATGCGCACCACCGGACAGGTCTTCTTGCACTCCTGCCGACAGCGTTTCGGCTTGCACTTGTCATCGCTGACAATGGCAATACGCGTCTGCTTGTCGACCTCCTCGTTGTCTTTTCTGCGCGACATGCTGCAAGGGCAATGAAAATTAGTCCGAGTCTCACGAAATCACTATCAAATCCACGTTGCAAATCGGCCAGACGTCAAAACAAAGCTGGTGCACCGCACCTTGTGGGTGAAGGGGCGGAGGTGGGGAGCCAGCTGCGGGGCTATTTCCACCTATTTAGTGAAAGTATAACCTCAAAGCGTGGCGATTTCCACTGCCCATTTTCTCAAAATGTCACAAAGTGACCTCTGTCTCATGTGAATGGGCCGACAGTGCACGGATTTGTTATTAATTTACCTGCGAACTAGGCTGAAATTGTTGTAAAACAGACAAACACACGCGTGTCAGCCAAAGTTTCGAAAGAGAGGATACTATCGAAGTCGATGCTACTCATCTGTATCGATATCGTAACCAATGCAGAATTCGGCGTATCGATAGCGGCATTTACTATATTAAAATAAGTTTTAAACTGCAATTTTGGTGTCAAACAGCCCCCAAATGCTTCAAAATTTATTAATGAATTTATTCCAGACAGAAACATACAATTTTCTGGACTGTCACGCAAAACAAGAGAGATCTTTATCTAGTGTGATGCAAGCATATGCCCCACCGATACCTATCGATATTGCACACTGCTCGGGCTGACACCTCTAGTTTTTACACGTCGTTGATTTGGTCTGGTCTGGAAAATATGGTCGTCCAAGAGGAGAATCCCAATTCTGGGAAAAATGTGGAGAAAACTGAAACTGCGACAGTTGTGGCAGAGCCAGCAAAGATATTTAAGGTTGAGAGTAAGTGCACAGCCCCCTACATACCGGCGCTGGATCCGTTCAACTAAAAAGTTTGTATGCTAATGTACTGAACTTTCACTGTCCATTGCAGTACTGCACATGATCAAGGATGCACAGCAGCAGCATGGTCTCCGCCACGGCGACTTCCAGCGGTATCGTGGCTACTGCAGCCGTCGCATTCGTCGGCTCCGCAAGGCATTGAAATACCCGCAGGGCGACAAGCGACACTTCAAGCGACGCGATGTAACCATTACCCAGTTGACAGGCAAAAAGGCGGATGAACGCTACATTCATATCCCACTGATCAGTGCCGAACGGGCCTGGGCCTATGCCATGCAGCTGAAACAGGAGTCCAACACGGAGCCGCGCAAGCGTTTCCATTTGATCAGCAAGCTGAGGAGGGCGTGCTTCTATGCCCTGCAATTGCAGGAGTTGTGCAATGTAATTAATGGCATAAAATATGGTTTTCTTATGGTAATCAATGTCTTTCTCTCAGACGGATGCCTTTGATGCCCGCACCAAGCTGGAGTGTGAGGCTTATGTGGCCTGGATGCACGGCAGCCTGCACTTCGAGTTGCAGCTGTGGAAGTCAGCCGGTGAGCATTTAAAGCGTGCACAGGTCGTGTACGAAAACCTGGCCGCGGCCTTGCCCGACGATGAGCAGGAACTGTATCGGGCCAAGGTAAACGAGTTTACACCGAATCTGCGCTATTGCGCCTACAACATCAGCGGAGGAGCCAGTGGCGGCGATCTCGATGAGATCCTGGAGCTACGCGCCCAAGGCGTCCTCGAGAACTTGGATGTGCTGGTCAGCCAGACGAAAACCGAGAGCAGCGAGGGACTGCAGACGATTGATTGGCGTGGCCGCAAGGTCACTGTGCGTCCGGAGAAGGTGCGTCTATTCTTGCTGAGTGCCCAGGAGCTGGACAAGTCGCTGGCCAAGGCAACCAAACTGGATGCCAAGATAGAGCTGATTGAGCGCATCCTGATGGACTGCAAGGACGCCATCCAGGCGGTGCGGGATGAGATTAAGCAGGACCCCAAGCTGCGTTCGTTGACAACCGGGCAGACAGTCTCTGGCGTGCAGTATTTACTGGCCTACTTGAGCTACATTCGCCACAGCCGGACACTGCAACGTAATCTGTGCCTTGTGGAGCAGGTAAGGCTACAAATCCTCCAGTATATGGTGTACACCATTAACGATGATTTTTCTCTGCAGGCCAAGCTCAATTTTGTCGATCCCAACCAGCAGTCGGAAATTGTTGGCGATGGCAAACGCGTACGATCACAGGATCTTGCCCGCCTCTACGAAATCATCTTGCAGAATGTCACCGAGATGCAGCAAATCAACGGCATGGAGGAGGATGCCAAGTATCAAAGTGAGGTGGAGAATCTGGCCATCACCTTCAAGGCCTTCCGCTGCTACTACATTGCTCTGACGCTGATCGATATGAAGAAGTGGAAGGAGGCAGTGGCGCTGTACGAGCGCGCCTCCAACTACGCCAACGAGGCGCTGAAGGGCAAAGCCAGCACGGAGTTCCAGCAGCAGTCGGAGCTTAAGACGCTCGTGTCCATTATCGATGGCTGCAAGTTCTCTGCCCACGCATACAGTGTGCTGGAGGACGACAATAGCGAGGCCGGCACCACCACAAAGGCGCAGAAAACAACGAAACCGCTCTACGAGCGTCTGTCACAATACAAGGAAGACCAATCGCTCCACACCAAGACACCGAATGTGTTCAAGCTCACCCCCGAAATGGAGCCGATACCGTGCAAGCCGCTCTTCTTCGATCTGGCCATGAACTACGTGGAGTTGCCCTCGCTGGAGGACAAGCTGGAGCAAGAGGGCAAGAAGAGCGCCTCCATTACTGGCTTCGTCAAGGGATTCCTGGGCTGGGGCGGCGGCGGCAACAAGTGAGATTGCATCCAATGGCCCACTCTTCTGGAATTCCACTCATCAATGTTACACTCATAAAGAGTTCAGATCCATGTCCCAGCGTCCCAGATGTGTCCGCTGTTCTTTATGAGTTCTTTGTTTTGGCTTTTACCCACGCCCGGCTTTTGTATAAACGAAATATTGATTTTCTACGAAACATTTTTAAGTTAAAAAGTGAACAATTATTTGGTAATAAAGGAACCTACAACAGAATACATTACCACTTGGTGGCCCTTTATTGCTCACACTACCAGCTACACTATAAGATACATTAATCCTAAGAATACATCACTAAGAATACTCTCACATTGCTGGCCTATGACTCTGTAGATAGCCACGCTCGTAGAACTCCATCGCCAGCTCCTTGATCCGCAAATGGTACTCCGACGTAAGCGTTTGGGTGCATTTAATCTCCTTGCCGGTTAGGTTCTGCTCGCTCATCACATCCAGATTGGGTAGGTTGTTCGGATCAAAGGTGACCGCTGGCAGTATCCACATACCGATGGCCAGGCCGTAGTGCACCTGCAGCACGTACTCCGTGGTGAGTCGCTGCAACGAGAACGTGTCGCAGAGCACATCCAGTTGCTTTGCCGCCGGCGTGTGCTTCAGCTGTTGATTCAGTTCGTGGGCCAGGGCCTCCGCGTAGGCAGCCAGCAGAGTGTCCGTATGGTCGTCCCTCAGGCGCCTACGCGTGCTCGTATAGATGAAGTGGAGTATATCAAAGACGGGCGAAGTGCGGCGCATGGCCTGCAGGTCGAAGAAGATGACTTCCTCGGGCTGCGAGCGGAACATGATGTTGTTCACCCACAGATCCCCATGGCAGATAACACTGAATGGCGCCTCTGCTGCCGCGTTTATATTCCGCTGCAGATGCTCGAAGAGCGTCGGTCGCAGTTCCTCGATGAGGCAGATGGGTGTGGTCAGACTTCCATCTGCATTCGAGGAGCTCAGACTGTCCAAGGCCTGCTGCACAGAGGTGTCCAGTATGGTGGAATAGAACTCGGCCGCTTCCTCACAGTACACAATCTCACTCATGTGCTCGACCTGAGCGGCGAACAAGGCAGACTCTAGCTGCTGGGCAGCCAGGGAGGCGGCATGCATTTGTGCCAGTTTCTGAAAGGACGGTCTTTAATTATTCGGCAGCGGCATGTCAGTCCTCACCTTCATCACCAGCAGGCAGTGCCCCAGCTCCAGCCCTTCCAGTCGATTCCGCATCCGGTAGCCCAGACCCTTCAGATCCTGCAGCACAATGATGGGCTCCCCGCTCTCGCTCTGGTCGTGGCTCTCGGCGATGTGGCACAGCGGGAACAGTGGGTGCTGGCTGTAGCGACGGAGCAGCGGCACCAGATGCCGGTAGGCGTTTATCTCATTGCTGAAGGCCTCCTCGCAGCGGTATAGCTGCCGGCGTGACAGACTCGCAATCTGACGCTTCACAATAACCGTAACTAATGGGTGGAGGAGGGAGGAGAAAACAAAGAGCAGCAAATAGCATGAGAGAGCGTAACGGAACGGAACAGCTGACGTTTGTTTACGCCGCGTAGTAAAATTTATGAATGAAATGCCTCGCACACACACACACACACGTACTTCTCTCTCGTCAGAGAGAGAGAGAGCTAGAGAGCGAGCGCGTGTGCGTGCTGACCTTTAGCGAATCTATATTACGTATACGTAGACGTATGGGTGGTGCAAGTGCAATGCATTTAGAATGCGTGGAACAAGGTCACTTCACTCGACGCCCGCCGCTGGCTCTGACGCTCAGCAAAGCAAACAAAAACGAACAAACAAACTGCATGGAATGGACTATTTGATGCCCTCTGCAGAGCATGTGGTTTACCCGCTTCCCTGGTTGCTTGCTCCTGCTCATGCTCCTGATCCTGGCTTATGGTCACCCGCTTCACCACGGACATGTAGTTGTCGCCGCTGCTGCTGCCCGCACTGCACGCGATGTGGTCAATGCTAAAGGACACCAATTGGTTGCGGCTGAACAACTGCCGCAAATGCTCGACATTCTCCTCGTATTGATTGATGACGCCCATGCTGACGGCCATTGTCATGCCGCCGCCCCCGCCGCCATTCGAAGGTCCTGCTGTTGGTGGAGCGGCAGCCATTGTCTCCATTTCGCTTGACTGATTGTTTGGTAATGGCTGTAGTGGCTCTGGCTGGGCGGCTGCTGCCGAAATTAGTAGCCGCATACAGTTTCAGCCTCTGCAGCATTTTCTTGGGACCCGCTTAGACATGACACACATCCGAATTGGGGGCAGGTCACTTTTTTATTAATTGTACCAAAAATGTCAGTTGAAGCTGTTCTTCTTTTCAATATGTAGCTTTATTTTGGGGCACGGGTTCTGCTTGGTTAGCACTTTTGTGCAAAAAGCGACAGAGAGTCAACACACCACCGCGCGTCGAACTGCACGGCGAACAACTGAGTGAATCGCTGCTTTGCTACGGTTTATCCAATTGCAGTTCTCCGCACTGCACTGCACTGCACTGCAGTTTTTTCTCACATTCTCACGACTGCATGGCGTCACCTGGCGGACAGTGGCCGCAAGTGAGCCAAGTGGCTCTGGCTCTCTCAGTTCTCAGTTCTCAATTGGAAATGGAATTGACTTTTGAAAGCCGGTAAACAGTGGATGTGGATGTGTTGGTGTATGCGGTGTCTACCTACCTACCCCTGCCCCGTTCAAGGTCACATCCGAGCACTTTCACTTGCCGGGGGATGGGGTGGTGGCGGCACTTGGTGCGTATACGTAATGTGTTGCCTGCCCGCCCAAAGCGGATGTTGCTCGTGCGCCGCATTGCCCCGATAGAGTCGTTTGCATTGGGACCCGACCCGGCCACAAATGCTTGCACTTGAAATTACATTGGCCGTCCTTGGTGGGCGCGCTGCGTGTGGGTCGAGGCAGTTTACGAGTCTAATAAATAAATGCACAGCATTTTTAATTCATGGAAATGGTTTCTTATAAACATTTTCGATGGCATACGATGCTCATCTCGATTCTGGTTGGTCTCTAGCCTAGACAAAGCCTAATAAAGTTCAAAGACCAAGCTCATTAACAGCAGACAGTGCACGGGGTCGGATTGGATCGGGCAATTTGTTTATTTAATATGCAACTACAAAAGTGGCTAAATGGCCATTAATTAAATATCAAATTCGCCACGGCCAATAAATGAGAAACCACTCCCTGAGACCCAAGCGACCCAAACGAAGCCCAGACAGACAATGTAAATACCAAACCTCAAGCCAAGATACGCACCTGAGCTCGGGAAAGTTCAAGGCTGTACTCAGCCAGCAGCCAGCAGCCAGCCAGCAGTCAGTGTGCAGGCCAAACACTCCGGCGGCTAATGCTTCCGCCTTAACAGATCAGATCTATCAGATCAGATCGGTTGAATAACCCCAAAATTATAACCATAGCAAATTAGGGTCAAACATGTGCAGCCCCCAGATTCAGATTCAGATTCCTGATCGCATTCAGAGTCACAGTCAGAGGCGGGCATTAATTTCAGGGTCAATCACACTTTCAAAATCGCACATAGTTTCGTTTTGGATTCTAAGCAAACCCGTCAATCACCCAACTGAACATTGTAATCTTTGTACTCGAACTCGAACTCGTATCTGTAGCTGTGCGACTTTTGCCATGCGTAACCGCTGCCGGCAGGCAACGCAACGCAACGCGACCTTTTTTGGGGGGCATTTTATGGAGCATGAGAAACGGAGACACCGATATCATTGCTTTTAATTGCTCAAGCATATTGCCTAGGCCTAGGTCACTAGCAATTGCACTCGAATCGAGTGCAAAAGTGGCTCTGAATCTCACCCCCATCCGCTCTGGCCATAATTAATTTAATAAAATTTAAAGCAGCCCGCCAGCAAGCCACACAACAAAAACCCAACTTGACTCATTCTGGTGGCTGGCGCTCAGAGACATGACTTTGAGCGTGTTTGGGTGCTGCGCTGCGACTCGGAGCCGAGCTTGAGTTCAACTCGTTTCTGTGGCATTCAACGGCAAGCGAATAAAAGTTCGCTGCCTCGTTATTCTATGATCAGTTTACAGTCTCAACTTCACCCAGACCCAGGTGTTCCAGTTTCAATTTCGGTTCAAGTGTTTCTCCGTGCCTAATCCTCAGCCAAATCCAAACCCGAATCCGAATCGATGTGAGTGCAGTGTGCGTGGGTGATGTGATGTGACCTGAGCAGCGCAGCCAAATGTATCGCTATAAAGAACCAAAATTATACCATGGTAGCCTGTGTGTGGGATCTTAGCCTTGACTTTGGCTTCGACTCTCCACAGTGAATATGTAAATGCATTTTTATGGCGCATAATTACCAGTGACTACGCCTGTACAGTGGCAGCTCCAACAGTGCACCCAATCAAGAATGTAAAACCATTTGCAATGCTCGAGCATCTCTTTGCTGCCCCCCAAAATGTCTATAGGCGATGCCATTGCCAGTCCCTGAGAGCCCACTGTATCGCCATCTAGAGAGCATTTGATTGCTTTGTTCAATTTAAATTGGAACACTCCACGCTTGACAATTAAAGCTTGCCATTCAGCTCGCCGCCAGTCGAATTCTTATCAATAAAAAAAGCCAGTTCCAGTTGCAAAAAGTTCATGGATTAGCAGCAACTGGAACGCTACGCTACAAGCCAAGATCTCTGTGCTCTGCAGCGGCCCCTTCCACACCGCGGGTCCCCGCCATATGCGATAATTGATTTTCCCGTACATAATTTATGACGCACGAAACTGACAGCCGACTTGTAGATTAAAAACTGCCACTGACCAGCGGCAATAAATATGTCCGTATCAGTTTATTAGAACGTTAACAATAATGCCAACTCCTTCTCCTTCCCCTTCACCCCCTCGTCGAACTCCATATAGCTCCATCATGTTGACTGCCTGCCAAGTCGCGTTCTTCGCTGGATGCCTCGCTCTGGCATTGAGCTGTGTCCAGGCTCAGTTCTTCTACCATCAGGCATTGGGTAGTCTGCCCTCGACACGCTCGTATGAGCCGGCCAATCCATATCAGGGATATGCCACGGCCGATGCTCATCCCTCGGTGGTGCGCAACGCCCAATGGGAGTCGGAGCTTCCTGCCGAGCTGTCGAAGAGTGCACGCTTCTTCAATGATCCAGTCATAGCCGCCAATCTGGCCAAGGCGTCGCTCCTCACCACCAAGGAAATGGCCGTAGTGCATCGCGAGGCGGAGAAAATTCCGCGGGACCAGGTCTATAAACTATTCAAGAACGCCGGCTGGCTGAGTCGCAGATAGAAATGCACTTGCAGATGTAGGAATCTACTGAGAAGAATGGAGTTCCGTTTCCCACGTGCCTTGTTGTATTTTAGTTTGTAATTTGTTAATATATTGTACATACATACATACATACAGATAAAACATTATTTTTAATATGAATTTCGATTGGGTGGATTGACACCGGGGGGAAGTTAATAAAGTTCGAAAGAAAAGGGCTTTTTATACAAAGATTTTGTTGGATATAGCTAATGCTGATGCAGATGCATTGGATCACTGCACAAACAGCTCGGCCCCATTGCCCGGGAGTGTGGCAAACACAACCTCGTTGAAATCATTTGGCTGATGGCGCTCCAAGAGATGGGGCGGCAACTGAGCATAGTAGTCCCGCTTTAAAGCCTTTATGTACACCTCAGCCTCCTCCTGGGAATCGCACATGGCCACAATGCAGCCACCCCAACTGAAGGAATACGATTTGGTTAGACTCTGAGGGATAGGGATAGGTCAGGGTGCTGTTACTCACCCGGCTCCTGTAACGCGAGCGCTGACATTCTGCTTTTCGGATATGGCAATCAGTCGCTCCACATCTGGATGGGAGCATTCATAGAGCTCGCGCAGACTCTCGTGAGATTGTCGCATGAGCAGCCCCAATTGCTTTACATCTTCCTCGCTGTCACGTTCCGCTAGCTGCTCACAAATCTTACGAAACTTGGCCACGCGTCCAGATTCTGTGGGAATGCCATGAAATACACAACTCTCAAAACATAACCTTGGGTCCACTTACCCTGAATAACATGGAGGGCACGCTGGCGCAGCTTAAACTCCTGCATGTGCTGCGTGTTGGCCGTGAGGAACTTGGTCTCCAGCTCCTGCTCTGTGATTCCCCATTCCTGGCAGATATCGGCTCGCGTGTAAACCCATTTAGTCAGCTTCTCTTTAATTAAATTCTCAAACGTCTCATTGTCCATGCCGCAGGCCTCCTCCAGGTCAATGAACCGGACGATGCTCTGCCAATTGCTTAGATTCTTGTGCCTGGCCAGCCAACGCGTTGCCAGGCGGCACTCCACCACACGCTCATTGTAGTCCGACGAGGCAGCCTTGTTCTTCTGCGCCAAACTGTTGGCCACCACAAAGCACTTGCCTGCCGGCAGGGTTACCGGGGTACCATTGAGCTTTGGATGGAATTCGATGTGGTGAGCACAGCCTTCGCGGCCCAAATAGGCAATGGCCTGGTCCATGCCTCCGCTATGGGTGCCAATGTACTGCTCACACTTGGCCGAAATGGACGCCAGCTCCTTGCGATCCAGCTGCATGCCCTGGACATGCGCTGTGGCCAGCACAGAGGAGCTAACCATGGCACTGGAACTGGACAGACCAGCGGCCAGAGGAACATTTCCATGGACAGCAATGCGCATTCCGATGGGACTAAACTTCTTGCTGCCCAGCTTTTCTTCAATGCCTCTGACGCCGCACATGAAGTATTTATACCATGCCGGTCCCCCAGGTAGTGGCAGCTCAACGCTAGAACGTAACTAGTTAGTCAGCTATTCATTTTGGGGAAATAATCACCAACCTGAGGTTTTTCAAGTCACACTCAAAGTTCTGGAAATGGGCCTGGTCCAAATTGCGCAGCTGCAATTGATGCTTTGTGGGATTACTGCCCACTGCCAGCACAATGCTTTGCGTAACGGCCATAGGGAGCACGGAGTAGCCGCAATAGTCCACATGCTCGCCTATAATGTTGACCCTGGGTAAAGATGCCAAACAGTCATATAGGAATGATTGAAATACAAATGGAAAGGACTCACCGTCCTGGCACGCGAACAAAGAAATCCGGCTCTGCACCAAACTGTTCCTTGAAAAAGGCTCCCACTTTTTGCAGGCGGCCATATATTTTGGCCTGTGGATTCAGCTTCTGTTGGGCAACGATCTCGATCCCGGGACCCAGAATGTCACCAGCTCCATTTCCATTGGCAGACATGTTTACCTGCAAACAAATAAAAACGTTTAATTATAAACCCTTTTTGCGGTTGTTTTTCAGCTGGTGCGTCGAACCGTAAACGTGTCGCAACCAAACAGTCATAACTCGTTAAGTCGAAAACATATTCAAATGCTGATTAGCCACAATAAAAGTGTAACACTCACACACGGGAACATTCACGTCAGGGGGTGCAAAAAAATAGCTAATCTGATAATCTCACCTTATCAGAATGTCAAAACATCCATTAATACAACTGATTGTCTAACATGCCGCTTATCAGTTGGGGAAGTTTTGTTTCACTGTGGAGGCATTTAAGTTTCAAGCGAATTTAAGTCTTAATTGAGACGAACAAGTGGGAAAATTGCAATTGCCGGCATTTGAAAGAGAATTTGAGAGAGAGAGAGAGACAGAGGATAACAGCTGATATGCAACGTTGCCATACTCTATCAGTGCAATGCACGATACCGGTTTCGTACTTACTTACCCAATATATTCTTATCGTTCTTTTTATAGGTCACAAAACACTTGAAGAAGCGTCTGGGGCGTTATCAGAGGAAAAGTTTTAGTTATGTTATTGGTGCGACCGCTACGAGTTCCAACCAGCAAATGAGTGATTCCGGCCTGCACCGTTTCCGTTTTGTTTAGCCTGGGAATGACTACGTATGTGTAAGAGTATATGTATGTACATGCCTATGTTCTGAAATCAGCAACGCAACTGGTTAAGAGTATTGTTTACATATTGTTAACCGCTAACTAGGTTACTGATATGTACACTGAAATGTATACTTTTCTTGTTCCTATCAACTAATGGAACTAAATACTAAAGTATGGTTTTTAAAACAGATGGTTTTCCCTTAACGGAGTCATTAGTTTTTGAAGTATTTGTTTAGCTGATAAGGAGATCATTCAAAGTGAGAAGTGACCCGCCTAACATTTCAAAAATTATTAAAGTCTTGGCGTTGCCAGACAACAGACGACTACATCGATCACTTCTCGAATCTATCGCACACTAATACCGATTTTTTAATTTGACCATGTAATTTTCAAAATGACCGCCAAACTCCACTTAGCGCACAAAAATGGTATTTTTTATCGTTATCGGTGCCGTCACGCTGACTACACACAATCACTAACCATACAGTATGGTTAATGACACCATCTAGCAAGTAGCTGCTTTACACAGAATGTATAAACTTGGGCTATTTAAAAAAAAAAAAAAAAAAAAAAAAAAAAAAAAAAAAAAAAAAAAAAAAAAAAAAAAAAAAAAAAAAAAAAAAAAAAAAAAAAAAAAAAAAAAAAAAGGAAAATAAAAAAAAAAAAAAAAAAAAAAAAAAAAAAAAAAAAAAACCATACAATAGTAATTTAATGAATACAAAAAATTCTTGCTTAAAAGTTAAGTATTACATTCCATTAACCCTACAAGTGTCAAAAAACGTAAAGCCTCGACAAAACATATTTCGGTATATTGATCGAAAAATCCACGGGTCACACTTTACAGCTGCGAACGGCGTCCTAATCGGCGGGAAAAACTACACATAACATAGCAAGTCTTGGGGAAAAAAGCATTAAAATATAATAATAACTATATTATTTTGAATAGGTGATGACAACCGAATGGAAACCGCTCGGGCGGCGCTACTGCGGCATGGGCGACCATTTGCTCCAAACGCCATACATCAGGATCACTGATCGGAAAATATTCCACTTTGCACATACCATAAATCCAGAATTGCGGCCAGATATGCCACTCTGTAAGGATTGCTACATTAGACTGGAAAAAATATACAAGTTTAAGGCAGCAAATGCGCGCGAGCATCGCAGGAGGAAGCAGGCCGAGAGCATATCGGACGTGAGCTCCAGTCAGCGACAAGATGCTACCAGCTCTTCGGGCACCAGCTCGACGACGTCCACCTCCGTCACACGTAGATTGGCGACGGCCACAGCGGCAATTAGACGAACAACTCCCGTGCCCGTCCTTGCAAATCTTAGCGAGGATAGCATGCCCACAACTAGCGTGGCAGCCGCTCAAAAACGGAAGCGTTCCAACACACCGCCAGAGGCACAGCAAATCATAGATTTGAGCGATGATGATGATCCCAACTCGAACCTGAGCCTGAATGCGGTGAATGGGACGCGGTTGCCACACATCCAACCGATACCCAAGCGACGCCCGACGATTCACCTGAATAAGGAGGCCATGGATATCTATTTGGCAGGAACCACGGGCGGATAATATTTTGTAACTTGTAAACCATACTCTTAGCTTATAATTAATGTATTTGAATTAAATAAACCCAAAACTGTTGGTATTAGGAACATATATATATATTAGGGTATAAAGATGTCCATACTACCGGTTGACAAGCAACAAGTTTTCAAATGACGAAACATTTCATCGCAACTTACATTGTATGCTTCTATATTGTGTTGCCTCTTTATACACAAATAAGAGGGAGTCCTAAAAATCAACCAATCTTGTGGAGAATTGTTTCATCAATTGGATAAAAAAAATGTGTCCTAGCTACTATTTACTAATTACTATAAATATTTTAAACTGAACATCAAAATCGAGAAATATGGTTTCCGATCAACGTTAACACATTATCGACCAAGGGGTATTTTAGTTTATGCACGAAAACTATGAAACTTTAACAATTCTAGCGCAGTTCCGGCGAAAGATGTCGGTGGTCATTTTTGTTTTGTAAGTAAAGAGGAGGATGGAGCTACAAGCAGCCTTTACAAACAGTATTATTTTCCGGAACTTATCTCTAGGTTTTCAACTGTTTAAATTAAAGGGGGTTAGGTGGGTTAAGTTCGTTCACTGCGAGATAGATATATATATATTTAGGAATTCCAAGCAACAGCAAACAAAGTCCTGCACTTGAGGCAAAATTATCCCAATTGTTTCGTTTTACTGCGGAGACAATCGAGCGCAATGTCGAGCTTACAGCGAACCATGCTCAAGGGCAAATTGCCACCCACCATTCCGAGCGGGCGCATTGGTAGAGCGTAAGTTTTTGCTACGATGCTGCTATTGCGTAGGAGCGGGGAGGGATACACCTACTATACAGTAGAATGGCAAGCATCCAATTAATACCCAAATTGGTTAATTACAGAGACTCCTTCAAGAAGTCGCGCATACGTGACTACAAGCCGGGCATGTGGAACGAGTTCTTTGCCGAAAAGGAAGATGTCACGGTGGATGAGCAGCGAACTTTTCGTGTCTATCGCACCAAGAAGCCCGAAAAGCCGGGCCCCGTTATACTGCTACTACATGGCGGTGGCTACTCGGCACTCACCTGGGCGCACTTTTGTGTATGTATTCTGCAGCTGTTTGCCTGTGTGTCTGCCAGATGAGATTATAATTCCATTATTCATTTAATTTGCAGTCGGAGGTGACGAGCATGATACACTGCCAGTGCCTGTGCATTGACCTGAGAGGCCACGGGGACAGCAAGGTGGACGACGAGGATGACCTCTCGGCAGATACGTTGTCAAAGTGAGTGGTAGTCCTTGATGGAGGTCCAGTGTTCGTTAGTATTGATTTTTTGACCATCCCTAGGGATATTGGCGATTTGATACTTAAACTGTATCCAGAGGAAGTGCCACAACTCTTTTTGGTTGGCCACTCCATGGGAGGCGCCATTGCAGTCCATTTCGCGTCCATGTCATTGGTGCCCAATCTAATCGGCATCACCGTCATCGATGTTGTTGAGGGCACGGCCATGGAGGCGTTGGCCAGCATGCAAAGCTTCCTCCGCTCCCGTCCAAAGTATTTCCAGAGTATTCCCAATGCAATCGAATGGTGCATAAGGAGCGGACAGGTGCGCAATGTGGACAGTGCCAAAGTCTCAATGCCTGGGCAAATAATCAAGTGAGTGCGCTCGTAGGTTCCATAGCCATATCTCATAAATGCCTGACCGCCTCGCCCATTTTCAGCTGTGCAACGAATCAACTGGCAACGAATGACCTGCCTTTACCCGATGACGTGCTGGAGGAGGCGCATCAGACCAGCATGTTTCCAAATTCGTTCAGTATTTCCGAAGATGAAGAAGTTTCGCCTCCGGGGATGGCGAGGAAGGCAGCGTCGACGGTGCCGCAGCTGGCGCCGACTTTAAGAAACCCATCACGACCAAAGAGGCGACTGAAGCTGCCAGGAAGTAAGTTCTTTAAACACACAGACGCACAGACGGTATTTTAACACACTTTTCCTTCAGTTACACTTGGCGTATCGATCTGTCAAAGTCGGAGAAGTACTGGGTGGGCTGGTTCTCAGGCCTGAGCGACAAGTTTCTCAATCTTCGATTGCCCAAACAACTTCTCTTGGCCAGCATAGATGGATTGGATCGGACCTTGACCGTTGGCCAAATGCAGGGTCGCTTCCAAATGCAAGTCTTGGCACGCTGCGGTCATGCCGTGCACGAGGACCGTCCACACGAGGTTGCCGAGGTCATTAGCGGCTACTTGATACGCAATCGTTTCGCAGAGGCGGCTGGCGAATTCCGCTGCCACATGCCGTCGTGTTGAGCGAATCGCGATGGTCGCATCTATGGTTGAGCACAAGCAAAGGGTCACAAATATCTATTTTTGAATGGAGCATTAAAACTTTGAACTTACAGATGCGTGCATAAAGTATATATATATATACAAGAACAACCACAACAGGTAGAGCGTAGGAACAGATATATATATATGTAGCTGTATATTCTATATATGCATATACACATACTTATACTTCAGTAACTTATTCGATATTTTTAATTAAATTTATGAATTTTTAACATCGTACTTTATGCTCATTTTGCCAATATCCCATGCAGGAGAATTCTTTGAGTTTTGGGCTTCTTACATTGTTAAAAATGTGTGTATTAAATATGTGCCAGATCGAATGAAATTTTAACGGAATCGAAATTATACAAATGCTAAAAGGTTGAATAAAGCTATTATTAATCAAATGTTAACTGAAAGTCCCCACAAAATTATCAATTTGGAACATACACTACGAGTATCTTGGCATTTAGTGAATAGGATTTATTTGTTTCTCTGGGTGCGCCCAATAGGGTCAAAAGCAACATTTAACACATAGATTATATAACGGTTTAACACAGTTAGTCGACGAAACGGTAGCCGCCCATAGACTTCATCTTGATCTTGGACTCCAAGGCCTGGATGCGATGCAAGCGCTCGGATATCTGATCGCGAATCTCCTGTCGATATTTCTTGCCCTGGCCCAACGACTCCATTTCGGTCAGCCACATGGCTCGCTCGTTGATCTGATCCAAGACTGCAATGGAAAGGAATGAACTACGATCGCATACGGAAGCGTCTCTCCACTTACGTTCGTTTATGATATCCTCCTCTGTTACGAGCGGCTCCTCACGCGGACGTCGCAGGGGTTTCACGGCCGGATCGGCCAGATGTGTGCCAGCCATGGTAAACTGCAGCTGGGACTTGGCCTTCTCTCCGGCCATGCGATTGTCTGTGGGTGGGCGGTAGTAGCTTGTGTGGTAGGCACCACTGGCCTCAATTTGGCGCAGATTCTTGCGCTTGGCATTGCGAGCGCGATCGAGAATGGCCAACGTCTCCTTGTCTGGGTCGTTGTTGGTGTTTGGACGCGGCGGCTTGGGCAGCGGCAATGGCTCTCCATTGCGCAGGCTCTCATCGATTTGCTTACGCATCAATATGGACATCTTGGACTCCTTGACGAGCACTGAGGGAATTCGAAACTGGTAGAAAAGCACAATGGCGGGTAAGGGCAGACGCGTCTGATGGCACTTACGACGAATCAATTCAGAGGTCTCCTTGCTGTACTTCACCTTGGTTGAGTGAAAGGCTCCAGAACCGCCCGGTGCAATGCGCTCACTTGGCCACATGGGCAACTTCTCCGTGCTGCTGCCTTGTCCGCCATCCTCCTGCTGCTCTTGCTGCTCCACCTTCAATGCACCCGGCAGCGCCTTAAGCTGCACATTGTTAAAGCGATGTCGGCTCATTCTGTAAATCTAGGAAATTTAGCTTGGGAAAAATTATAGAATATTGCTGAACGTTTTCGTGTGCTAGCTTCGATATGAACTATCCCAGTCGAGTCGAGAGTTTGATTTACGCCCAAACAACAGGGGGGGCCAGGCGCATGGCAACCTGCGTTGTTAGGTTGTTGGGGAATCAAGTAAACAGTGAGAGCGGTTTTAATTCTCGAAATAATTTATTTAAAATAAATATATATGGTAGGTATTGTATGTGTGTATATGTGTAGGGTAGGTACACGCTTGGTTTGGGGGCTCACATTTGATAAGCTGCAGGCCCTTCTCTCGCTCTCTCTCTCCGTCTCGGCAAACATTCAACATGCCATGCCACCTGCCTCCACTCCGCTTTGTCCACATCCAACTACAGGTAGCGGCACTTGACAATCTTTAACTTGAACTTTTACAATAGTTTTGCGGATAACTTTGAACTCTCTATTTTCGCTAGTTTGCAATATACATTTACATTTATTTCGGCTTCTCTGTCTGTTACTCGTCTGGCCGTACATTATTTCGTTTATTTGTTGTTTGTTTTATAAATAAAAGCATTTGCAATTTACAATAAGTATTTCGAACTATGGACAAATAATGGATAATGAGGAAACAATCAAATTTCCATGCTTACAGTTTGTTCAGCTTTTTGTTTTACAATAAAATAAAATTAGTCTACGCGGTCCTACGTATCTTAGGGTATTCTTTTTGGCTGCCTTATCGTTTTCAGCTCTGCCCGTCTTAAGCTTAGGATGCGATCTACAGACGTAGTACATACATATATACTCGTATGTATAAATATTAAAAAAAAAACAACTAAAACATAACAAATCGATCGATTGGACTGGCTTGCCATTTTTACAAATAAACAATTGACTAAAGCGAAACATAGCATTAATCGTATAGTTACAGATAGATATATAATCAATGGAGACAAATGACAATGATCTCATGAACGTTCGTCCGGCTGCATGTGCAACACGATGTCCGACAAACACGTACATGGTGAGGGGTTGGTTGGGGGGTGGTCGCGGGTAGTTTACGCCTTACTTATACAAAATACAATATGTAGTTCCGATCGATTCAATTCACCAACTCACAAACACAAACATTGAAACATTTCGAAACCTATTCGAAGGTTGGTTTGGTTGTTTTGGTTTGTTTGTAGTTTACGGTGTTCAGCAAATATGTTCCTTTAAATTTAAAATAAATAATGTGCATGTGTATATGTATATGTGTACACATCCGTTATATGGGAGTACTAGTTCATTCAGCAAGCAACGTGTTTTGATTCGCTCAAACAATTCTCAATTCTCAGTCCCTCTCCTCAATCCAGCTCTCATCCTCCTCCTTCCTTTCTAGTGTTTATAGTTGCGAAAAAGTAATCTTAGTCAGTCTCATGGTCACGATGCAGAGTTCATTATGTAAATTTTTACTAGATAAACCATTTCTTTCGTCGTCTTCTTGTGGGGGCGGGTATCGGATTTGTTTTGTTTTTTTTTTTGTTTGGCGACGTGCATTGTGTTTGTGTGCTTGTCTTGGTTATTGTTGTGTGGTTAGAATAGCGTAAAATGTTGATCAAATTTGGCCAAATTTTCCTACATAGAGAGAAGTGATTGGTGTGATATAGTGTGTGTGTGTGTGTGTGATGTGTTTTGTGTGTGTGTGGGTTGTTGGGGCGTGGCGTGTTAGTTGAACTACAAATGGCGACAACATTTACAAAACTTCGACATTAATAACATTGGCCGCCAAAGAGGCATCTCTGCTGCCAGCCAGCCAGCTGGCCGAGCCCGGCCACAGGCGCAGGCTTCATTAGGGGAGTTCGTTCATGGGGGTGAGGGAGGCGCGAAAGCAGCTAGAGCTCTTGTCGCAGTTCCAACGGCCAGCCGTTGGACTGTGGGGGGGGGCTACGGGCACCGCCAGCGGGCCAGACACGACACACAGAGGAGCCCTGGCACACAATTATAAACTTAACATATAAACAAACTATCAGAGCTTACGAACTAAAAACGATTACAAAACTTGCATGGGCTGGGCGGGGGGATTGTGGGGGAACAACGAGCATTACAATTAGACGCGACGCGACACAAAACATATAGGCGAATCTCTTACAGAACTAGATATAAAAACACATTCATGTTCGTTTTTGAAATCAATCTTCAAAACGCAGTGAACACAAAAAAACTGCTGGCAGCCACGAAATTCCACAAAATCATCATAGAGCGAGCGTTGGCTCAGTTCATTGCCTGTTCAGTCATTTGGCGGCACAACGTCTCGAGCTGTTCCAGGCTCTTGAAGTCGTTCATTTTATATTCGTGCGGTGCCATGCTCAGGCTAATTAACTGATGCTGCGGCTGGGACAGGCAATGATCTGCAGTGTGATTGTTGTTCTTGCTGCTCTGCTGGCAGAGATTATTGCTGCAGGCCCCAATTCCGCCGCCACCACCACCAGGACCTGGGCATAGACAGCTGCCACTGCCCACTGCAGCGGCAGCAGCCGCCAGCAATTGCAGCTGTTGCTGGTTAATCAAATTGTTGTTCAGTATGTTGTTGTTATTGTTGTTGTTGATTAGAATTTGCGGCGGAAGCTGCTGATCGCTTTGCTGCGACTCACTCTGACTCTGACTACTACTAACCATAACCACGGCGGCCATGGTCTTCTTTGGATGCTGCTCCGAACTGGACACTCCTCCATTTACACTCCCATTCCCGCTGAGACCGTTTAGGCTGGGCTTGCGTGGCTGCTGCTGCTGACTTCTTGAATCCATGACCAGGCTGTCGTTAGAGCCATTGTTGGTGGTGAGCACTCCCTGGCCCGGCTTGAAGATCATTTGCTGCGGCTGCTGTGGCCCACCAGTCACCAAAATGAGGTTGTTCAGCGAACGACGATGCGTCTGCGGGGGCGTCTGCTGCGGCAAGGCCGGGAAATGGTTGTGCTGCTGAAGCATCTGCTGCATTTGCTGGGCATGATGATGCGACTTGAGTGGCTGCTGCTGTTGCTGAGGATTGTTCATAAAGCTGGGATACGAAGAGCTCTTATACTGTGGCTGATGCGACGGACCGCCGTAGCCGTTGTAGTCGAATTGCTGTAGCGGCGGTGGCGGTGGCTGTTGTTGCTGCTGGTGATGAGGCACGGGATGCTGCAGGCAGTTAAGGGAGAAATTCAGCATGTCGTTGGAGTTCTTGCGGTTGTTAATCCTATCGTTGCTGCCATTCTTTGGATCACACTTGCGACTCTTGCCATTCCATCTAAAATACACAAATCAATTAGAATACTAGAAAAAGTAAAAACCAAGATTGAAACGCACCTGGGTTTGTTGATGTTGCCGCCAGTGGGTACGCCGGTAGTCTTCACATGGTGCAGTTTCGAGACCATTGAGATTTTCAGCTTGGACAGCTTAAACTTGAGTTCCTTGAGTTGGTTGGCATGGTTCATGAATGCCTCGTTATGAATAGAACGATCCAGAATCCACATGAACACACCCATCGTCTCATCGTCCTGGACACAGTAGGGATCCGCCTGCACGGCATTGCTGACCAAGTCGATGACCTTGAGGAAGCGATGACCAATGTTCTCCTCCGGTGGCCCCATGGACTCGACGGGCTTCATCGGCGTCAACACAATGTGTGTGAGCTCCTCGACAGCCGTACTGAGCTTCATCTGTCCGGTGTGCAGCTCCTGCTCCACCCTGCTGAGGATGTGGGCGCGCTCCTTCAGCTTCTCAATACAGAGGGCCAGCTTGTGGGAGGCACCCTTGGTCACGCCAACGCTCTGTAGAAAGTCCTCAGTAATCATCAGCATCTCTTCGTAGGTCATATTCTTGAACAGCTCAATGTACTTGTGCAGTCGGAGGGACTTCAGCCAGAGGCCTATTCCCCGACATGCCCACATTGCGGGTCTGGAACTTGATGTAACCGGGCTTGAACTCGTCCAGCCGCGTGTCCGAGCCACTGTTGGCCAAAGCTCCGCGCTGATGCTCAATGGAGAGGGAGAAACTCCTCGGTTTGTTGGCAAACTGGGCCAGATTCTCCGTGGAATTGGAGCAGTTGTCGTTGACCGTGATCACCGAGGAGTTGGATGACGATGAGCAGCTGGAGATTGTTTGAGTGGTCAAGCTATTGGAACGTCGCGTCTTCAGGGCGGCAATTTTGCTGTCCAGACTCCAGCGATTGATATCACCAAACTGATCACCCACATTACCCATCAATATCGAGGCGTAGGGCAGCTGAGGACCTGGCGGAGGCGGTTGCAGCAGCTGTGGATGATGATGATGTGAGGAAGGCTGTAAGAGGTCATTTAGTATATCGATACGATTACTTAGGGGCTCTATTTCACTCACCTGCTGACAGAGATTGCTTATGCCGCTGGCCTCACCAACATCTGCCACAGTGGGGGGCTCAAAGTCGAGGATTTCCGTGCCATTCTTGCTGAATGACGTGTCATGGTCGTCGGTGCCACCGATACCAAGCATTGAGCCCGCTGCCGCTCCCGCCACGACGCTGTTGACCAGCAAGGAGCTGTTGTCCAGCGACAGGCCTAAGCTATTCTGACTAGAAGCTAATTCGTTCAGGGTAATACCATTTAAATTATCACAGAGTGGATTGATCGATCCGCTGGAGCCCCCACTGCCTCGCCAATCGCCGCCGGTGAGCTTGTGCTGTTGCTGCTGCTGCTTGCTGGGCGGGGCAATCGTTTGCCAGTCATTGCTGCGCGACGATCGCGAGCTGCTAGTGGTGCACAAGCTGCTCCCCAGGTTGCTCAGCGACGAAGAGGCCACCGACGAGCAGGAGGCGGCCGAGGAACTAGCTGCCGATGAGCTACCCGTGGAGCTGGTGCCCGCCACCAACTGTGGCGAGGGCTGCAGGAAGTAGCTGCGATTCGTGAGACCAGCGGCGGCTGCCTGAATGTGGTCCTCGAGGTGTCGCAGCCAGATGTTAAGCGATCGTCGATCTTCGCTGCTTATGGCCGGATGAATGAGTAAGTAGGAGAATATCTGCTGCACCAGCTCCGTGGGCACAATCTGCTGCATGGTGTCCTTGACAGCGGCCGGGATCAGGGTCATGTAGATGAGTTTGGCTTCATCGTTGCCCGGCTTCAGCAGTGGCAGCATGTTCAACACCTCGTGGAGTATATCCTCCTTGCGGGCATACAGCTTCCTCTCATCACACTGCGAGGAGGTGGTGATCTGAAAGTCGCTGCCATAGCACGGCATCGAGTCCTTGTCGGAGGAGGAGGATGACATGCCATCCAGCACATCGCAGGGCTGAAATGTCTTGTACGCATTCAGCAGATTCTGCAAGTAGACCGGATTGTTGGCATTGATGTCGATGACCACGCTGCTCAGATTCGTCTGCGAGGTGCCCAGATTCTGTGTCAAATTGTTGTCGATCGAATACTGAAGAAACTTGAGGCTCGGATAGCGCAGACGCTTCAGCAGCGCATACATCACGACAGTCCGCTCGCAGTCGTTCCACTTCTCAAAGAGATTTGTCACTGTGGTCACCTGCTCGCAGAACAGCTCGTTCGATGGCTGATGGGGATTGGAATTGCAGTTGCTGTTGGCAATGGTATTGTTATTGGTGTGGGTGGTCTGTGCAGCGCCTGTTTTCGCGGCCGTTGTCGAAGATATGGCCTCCTTGTGGGAGTGTGCCTGTGTGGGTGTAGAGGTTGTGGGCTGCATATCATTTAATGCACTGTTGGAGTTGCTGTCGATGCCGCAGGACATCGCGTTGTCTGTTGTGCCAGTTGAGTACTTCATCTCGTTGTTGTTTCGGTTTGTAGTTTGTTCCGTTTTTGGGAATATGTTAAGTGTGGTTTATGTGGTGGTATTGCAACTGTGGCGGCTTCTTTGTTGGATTATTTGGTTGCGTTTCTGCAAAAGAAATATTTGTATTCGTTAGTGAGTGGTACACCATTCTATGTAGATTACCCCTACTGATCCCATCTGATCCGATCCCACAACCACGTGATCAATCAATTTCACATATATTTTCCAAGAATTTGTCACCTCTTGCTGTTGTTGTTGTGGCACTTGGGCGATAATAAAATAAACCCAAGGCACAGTCGCAAACACCTCTCAAAAGTTAATCAAATCAATTTTTCGCTAATTTAATAAAATTACAAGCCAAGCGACAGCAACAACAAGAGCACCAGCCCCAGCAGCAACAGCAGCAGCGCCAGCACCAGCACTGGCTACAATAATAATCTATCTGTAATTGGCAAAAGGTAAATTAGCATTTGCCATGGGTCCCGTCCCGTTCCAGTCCGTCGATCGGGGCTTATCAGGGCAGCAAATAAACAGCAAGCAAATACATAACACCTTCGACCACTTGCTTTTCGCATTCGATTCCGATGGTAAATCAATAAAATGGCAAACAGTTTAAATAGGAAATCATTAGAATTCGATTTCTTTATGACAAAGGGAGGGACGAGGCTGCAGTTGTCAAGAAGTTTGGTTAGGTTTTTTGCAGTTCGCACTTTTCATTTAATTTTCATTGCTTTTGTGTGCTCATTTCGAATCTTGTTTCTGTTGCCTTTGCTTTTGCGACTTTCTTCGATTTTTTTTTCATTTCTGCTTTTGCTATCTACTGTTATAATTTAAAGCCGAGGCGACGCACCCCGCTCCACTCCTCACCCAGCAGAGCTCTGTATGGGTGCATATGGTGTGTGTGTGGTTTGTGTATGTGAATGTGTGCTGTAAGCAGACATTAAAACATAACGGGGCCCAATTACTGTATTAAACGCGGTGCTGGGGAATTTACTGATGTTTACTTTTTTATATTTAACTTTTTGGATGAAATTTCACCTTTCTTGTTGTTTAATTGTTGCCAAGCCAATGCACCATTACACTTAATATGGGGCGATGGAATGGGAGATGGAGCACTTATCTCGCGCTGCAAACTAACGGTAAATATGCATGGCTGATCTGATCCAATCGTTGAGGTTATGTTAGTTTTTAACCGGCTTTGAAGATAACTGCAATATTCCTAAAGTTCAATAAACTATCGAATCACACAAACGCACACATATAAACACTCTGATCCTTCTAGAACTTGGGGGGAGAATTCGAAACCAAACTCACAATGCGGCGTCCGTTGTTTGTAGAATTTTGTGCCCGTTCAGCCGCGATCGCACCCGTTTTGCATGTTTTACTTATTTTTTTAGCATGCACAATATAAATTTGATTATCTGTAGTTGAGCAAATACACAATACAGAGGGAACTAGACGCCACGGAAAACAATTTTGTTTGTATTAAATAAACGAAGATGAGAACTGAACTGAAAAATGCTGCAACGACAAGCAACAGACAGCAGGCACTCTGGGGAGCACTGAGGAGGATGACCGGCAGGCAGAGTGACGAGATGATGGCGAATGATTTGGCGCTGGCGTCAGCAGTGTGTGGCGTTTTAGAAAATGGTGGAGCTTGCGAAAATCAAGGAGAGAGCGAAACGGGCACGGGAACGGAACGAAGCGCGCCTTTTTTTCTGACAGCTAAAGGAACGATGCTGCTATTGCTGCTGCTGCCGCCGCCGCTGCCTCTGCTGCTGTCAGAAAAATGGGGGAGACCTTGCATGCGAGTGTGTGTGTGTGTGTGTGAGTGTGACACACTGAGAATGCATGAAGCATTGCAATGCAGAGGCAAAAATTGCGGCAAATTACATGAGAGAGAGAGAACGTTACAGGGCGGCAGGCAGGGGAGGAATTCGCTCTCCTACTCTCTTCTCGCAGTCCGATGCTGTCGCCGCTGCTGCTGCTGCTGGCTTTGCACACAATTGTTTTCATTTACACTCACTTTCACAGTACGGAATCTTTTGCTCTTGGCGCGTGGAAGAGGGAAGGGAGGAGCAGGCGGTTTGTTGTTTTCACCACAGACCCCCACACACACACACACACACATGCATAACATATATATAAGCCCCCAAAATCACGCCCCACCCACCTAACCATGGTCGCCGTCGGCCAGACAACAAAAATATATAGCTAGCTGTAGCTATACAACTGCGCTTGTGCCAAAATCGTTCTATTTTTCAATTACCTTTTTGCTTTCTATTCGCCTGCAAACCTTGAAATTATTTTCTGTTGCAATTCACAGTTTGGATTGCTTCGAAACACGAAATTTAAGCATATTTCGCTAATTTGATATGCTATCAGAGCGCACATTTATTAATTTATAATTTTCACCTTCGCTATATGTATGTGTGTATTTTTTATTAGCGCTTTCTGGCTGCTTTTCTTGTTGTTTTTGCTAAATCATAACTACACATCGCCTTTTTTAGCCACACATTTGCTGCGCGTCCATGTTTTTCGTTTTGCCAAGCCGCGATAGAGAATTGCACACAACTTCTGTTGCATGTGGTTATATGAACATTCTTGCCGTTTATTCCATATTTTTAGCAATTAATTAATTATTTACGAACGCGCAACGCTTGTAGAAAGTGCTGCTGCCCGGTAGTGTTGTGAACTGAATAAGTTCACAGTGTTGTCAACTGAGTGTTGTTCACCTTAGCCCACTTAACGCACAATTCCATTACAGAAACGTAAAAAAAATGACAAAGGGAAATGATCTTGCTCGATTTTGATATTCGGTTAAGTATTACTAGCTAGCTAGGACTACCAGTACTAAACACATAATTTTATTCAGTACAAGAAATATCTGTTTATAAGATTGGCTGGTAAGTTGGATCGCTTATAAAATAAGTTTCAAGAAAAAAAGGTCAACAAGAATGTATATTTTTGTACATGCTAACTACAAATTTGCTACATGTCAACTACATTTCGTGTAAAACCATGCAGACAAGTGGGTCTTTAAATATGCGCACGAATGTTCTGAAACTTGAAGAACTTTAGCAAAGTTCAGGATGATCTATAAAAAAAATTTACAAACAGTATTATTTTCCGCCGTTTATCTCAAGTTGTTCACATCTATTTAAATCGATGGGGGTTAAATGGGCTAATTTCGATCACTCACTCTCTCTTATCGGTGCTTATTATAGTATATTTAATTAATGTTTTGGTATATACGGCTGAGGGTCACACTGCTGCAGAAGGAAAATGAAAATTGTTATTGGAAAATTTTGCTTGTTGGCCGCATTACAATGAAAAAAGCACCTAAACGATATGAGCAACAGCTTTGCCATACACAGCAGTTCATGCACGTTCTATATACCACAATAAACCACTAGTTACGCGAAAATCCCAACGAGACGCACACAAACACTACAACAACACCATTGCCATTGCGCTGCAGCGTATATCGACAGACAGCGAAAAGAATGTTTGCCCAAACGGAATCGCAGAAGACGAGCTTCCTGGAGCAGACGAAGGCGGCCAGGGAGGAGCGGGCGCTGGAGAAGCGCCGTGAGTCGGCCGCCATCCTGCTGCAGTCTACCCTCAAAGGATATGCGTCACGCCGGAAATATCAGAAGCGTATCATGTAAGCCCACGTCCCATCCCCATTGGCACCCTTTACTACAGATACTGCCTCTACCTTCTTTATAGAAACGACTTTGATGCTGTATTTGTGCCCGGCCAGGATGACAAGGATACGGAACTGGAGCTGACTGCCGTTAATGTGTATCCTGTGCTCCGTCGTTATCTCACGCAAATCAAACTGGACAAGAAGGATACGAAAGCACGCGAGCGTCTGGAGATCATCTGCCGCTACGTCAACAAGGCCATGGAGGCGGAGAATCCAAGGCTCTCCTACGCGGCCCTCTGCCTGCACAAGGAGCGGAGTCTACCCTGGATCGCGCACATCAAGCTATTGCTAACCAACTGCCTGCTGCTGCTGCCGGAGCTGAAGCCTGAGAATCATGCCGACAGCCTGTCACTTGCCCTCTTCCTCCACACCCTGATCGTGTTTACAGCCCCCAAATCCTGGGCCATACTGCGGAATGCCACATTTGGAGGCCTCCAGCCTGCCATGCAGAAGGTCTGTTGCAACATTCAGGGGCACCTGGTGCAGCACGGTTTCTACAGGGCTATGCGGGTGAGTAGTCCTATCCGCTTAACTGCTAAGGAAGTACTTGAAATGTTCGTCCTTTAGCTGGTACTGCTGCGGGGCACGGCACGCGAGGAATTGTCCGTGAAATCCGTCACCCTGGTAGCCATTATCACGCTCTGCCTGCGCCCGCTGATCGACGGAGACTACAGTCGCAACCTGTTGAGCCAGTTTCTATCGGAGATTCTCTCTGTGCCGGCTCTCATATATCACTTGAATCAGAGCGTGCCCCAGTGCATAGAACAGTTCTCGTCTATGGGCCTGCTGAAGAAGGCATTGAGCATCTCCGAGGACTTCCAATGGTTCGAGGAGTTCGGTGCCAGTATGCCGGGAACCAAGTCCCTGGCGTTCTTGGGCAACATTGTCAACCTGTTCAACATTGATGGCCAGGCGGAGGCCAAAGTACTGGCCTATCCATTACTGATTGTAAGTAGCATCACCTACGTTTTCCTATGCAACTCACACTCTTTCTGTTGCATAGGAAACCACCACAACGCTGCTGGAACTGATACCCAACACGGTGAGCACCAAAGGAGTGTTCACGCAATGGCACGAGCTGCTTGGCTGGCACACACCCGGCACGGAGCCCGCCCAGAATCAGAATGTGGCACTGATCAAGAAGCAGTTCCATATGCTGTGGGACAGCCGCTGCATCAAGGTGCTCCTGGGAGATGTCCTGAAGGAAATCAATGTCAACTACGAGCGCATCGAGTTCCAGTCTCCCCAGCAGCCATCCACATCGAATTTGCTGCGACGCGCCCTAGAGCGCAGCTCCAATTGCGGTGTCACACTCATTGGCGGCAGCACAGCCAGCAAGCAGAGCAAACAGGCCAAACAGCCGTGGCGGAAACTGGACAATGCCGATGTGGTGCATGTGTCGCGCATTTGCGGCATGTACTATGCTGCCCTCAGCACGCTCTCCCAAATGAAGCTGGACATTTTGACGGGAATCTGCTACAACGACAATGTGCTCTACGACATCTGGCTGCTGCTGACGTCGCTGGGCCCAAACTGCGGCATGAAGGAGTATTTGGATCTGCTGAGGAGCGAGACCAGCCTCCAGAAGCCGCAGACGGCCATGCTGATGCTATTCTGCGACTGCATGACGCACTACGTTACGTGAGTAGATCCACAATTTATTCCACTCCCATGGCTATATATTTCCATTTCTGTGTAGAATTCTCGACGAGTATGAGATGTACACGGAGCAGAATCCCTTTCGGCTAAACGATTATGTCATGCTGACATACTTTCTGAACAATATGCTGTACAAGCTGATCAACGATAACATTTTGGGTGAGTTTGGCAGCGCTGCGCAATCCATGCACTTATCCGCTCTGCATCCCTTTGCAGGCGCCAAGAACATTGTTCAGAATCCGGTATTTCTCTCGCTGCACACCCTCCTGCTCTGTCTGTATCGTCGCGACTGCAGGCGAACGTTTACGCCAACCAATCATTGGCTCATACCGGAAGTAAAGCCTTCCACGTTCATCAACGATTTGGAGAAGGCCAAGCGGAATGCCATGCTGCTGCTGGCCAAAATGCCGCACATAATACCGCACGATGATCGCGTCAAGCTGTTCCGCAAATTCGTGCAAAACGAAAAGGCTGTTATGGGGCTGACTGAAAGCGCCTGTGCCTCGCCGCGCTCGGCGCTGATCGTCATCCATCGGGAGCGTATTGTGGAGGATGGATACCGGCAGCTGGCCGCCCAGCCCACGCATGCCCTCAAGGGCGTCATCCGGGTGCGTTTCATCAATCAGCAGGGACTACACGAGGCGGGCATCGATCAGGACGGTGTGTTCAAGGAGTTCCTGGAGGAGACAATCAAGAAGGTGTTCGATCCATCGCTGAATCTGTTCAAAACCACCTCGGATCAACGACTCTATCCATCGCCGATCTCCTACGTGCAGGACAATCACCTGCAGCTCTTTGAGTTCGTGGGCCGCATGCTGGGCAAGGCCGTCTACGAGGGCATCGTGGTGGATGTGCCCTTCGCCTCGTTCTTCCTCTCCCAGCTGCTGGGGCAGACGCAGCAGGCCCTCTACTCCTGCATGGATGAGCTGCCCTCGCTGGACGCCGAGCTCTATCGCAGTCTCACCTTCATCAAGCACTACAAGCAGGATGTGGCCGACCTGAATCTGACCTTCTCCGTGGATCAGGATGTGATGGGCAAGATTGTCACCCACGAACTGCATCCCGGTGGCAAGGGCCGAGTGGTCAACGATCACAACAAGCTGGTCTACATCCACTACATGGCCTACTTCCACATGAACACACAGATCCGCGAGCAGACCCAGGCCTTCAATCGAGGCTTTCGCAGCATTGTCAATCCCGAGTGGCTGTCGCTCTTCTCGCCCCCGGAGCTGCAGCGTCTCATCTCGGGCGACACGGCGCCATTGGATTTGAGGGACTTGCGCAAGCACACGCAGTATTATGGCGGATTTCATGACTCGCATCGCGTGGTTGGCTGGCTCTGGGACATTCTCGGAAAGGATTTCACAGAGGAAGAGCGCAAGCTGTTCCTAAAGGTGAGTGTACCTGAGAGAATACCATGCGACTGGGGCCATCTCTTTAATGCATATTCTGCTCGACAGTTTGTGACCAGCTGCTCGAAGCCTCCGCTGCTGGGCTTTGCCCACCTGGAGCCGCCCTTCTCCATTCGCTGCGTGGAGGTGGGCGACGACGAGGACACTGGCGACACCATAGGCAGTGTGATACGCGGCTTCTTCACCATACGCAAAAAGGATCCGCTCAACCGGCTGCCCACCTCCTCGACCTGCTTCAATCTGCTGAAGCTACCGAACTACCAGAAAAAGTCCACGCTGCGGGACAAACTCCGCTATGCTGTCAGCAGCAACACGGGCTTCGAGCTGTCGTAAGTTGGCTGTCGCGTCTGTCGGGTGGACTGTCCACATATCAGGGACTGCCGTGCGACAATCATGCTGAACTCTCTTGCACATATTCCTCAACCTTCCGCCCCTTACCCCCTGTGCTTTATTCGTATTTTATGTTATTTATTCATTTTTAAGTATTTCTCGCGGTAGGAGAGACTCGGTGTAAATTTGTTTTTTGCAAGGAAATCCCCCAAAAAAAATACACACAATTATAAAGAAAGAAAGGAAAAGGAAAAAAAAGAACACAAATAAATATAAACGTATAGCTGTGATAAAACTATAATAAACTACGAACTAAACGAAGTGTACACACCACAACCGAAATACCAATCAATGCTGAATTACAAATACTAGAACTAATAATTCGATTTTGGTTAGAAAATATTGAGCAGGAGGAGCAGGAAATCTACTGAAACTATGGCATATATGTATGCATGTATGTACATGTGCATGTACGAGTATTGAATGATATCCAAACACACATATGGCTTAGGTCAGGAGTTAAATTGTAAACCACGAAAAACAAAAAGCAAAAAACAAAACAAAAACAAAAACAGCAACAATAAATCTAAATGTCTGATTCATGTGCAAAACGTAAAGCCGCGCTGCTGTTTATCTGATTTTCCCCTAAGCGCGTTCCCTGAGATAACAAACAAATGGAAATGGGAAATGGCAGCAATTAGTGAGCGCTGCTCAAATTTCCCCGGGTTTTTCCGACTCAACCAATGAATGAAAACGAAAATGAAGATGAGTCCGCGCGAGCTAATGACACAAATCCGCCTGACGATGGGACTGGGTCTTGGCTCCTGGACATCCGCTAATTGCCTGAGTCACACTGGAAGCAGAAGTACACAGGCCACAAGGGTCGAATGCACTTAGGCATTCCGCATTCGACATTCCACAGGATAAGCAATCCGGAAATATTGCAAAGAGTTTATGCAAAGCAAAGCTGGTCAAATTACCGGAAATTGCATGTCCAGACTTGATGCATTTCGGCTGATTAATGACTTGGGATCGTAATGGGTCGCAATGGGAAATGCGATCTGGGTTAGTCCTTCCTCTCTGTCTTTCTCTCTCTCTTTTATCCCGCTGACCCGCATTAAATCTGGATCCTCGAAGGTTATTTGACATTTTTATTCGAGTGCAACAATCATTAAATTGTTCTTTACGGCTGGGTTCCGTTTTCCCCAGTGATGTCCAGTTGCGGTTTTTGTTTTTGAACTGGATCTCGGGTAGACACGGGTGCTAGGGACAATGCCAAACAAATTGTAGAACAGACCCACAAAAACAGACCCAATAATCATAACAATAATTTCTACACAAAAATCGGCACAGACGCTAACAGTCGGCGGTCGTCGCACCGTCAGGCCATAAAATGCCATCAATGCGACGACGACGACGACGCAGACGCATTGTTCCCGAGCATCGGGGCATCAGCATCCCTGGGACAAAGTGTGATGATTTTTATGACTCGCCTGTGAGTTTTTGCCGCCACTGCCACCGCCACCAGGAGCACAAGTGGCAACAAGTGACTGCTGCTGCTGCTGCTGCTGTGGCGACCCATAATATTCAAGTGGCACAGAGGCGACAGGACAGTCGCCTGGCGCCAGTCGCAACATGTGATGCGATGTCCTCTCCCTCTCGCCTTGGTGCCGGTGCAATTTGTTGTGGCCCGGCATCAAGTACCGTTTAAAGGTTTGATTAGCTCGTCTTATCAAGGGGCGGATCTCTTTTGTGTGTCCCTGTCCCTAGGCAAAGCAAACGGTAGCGGCGAGATTTCCTTGGATCTAGTGCATAGTACAAGCTGCAGCTTGTTCCAGTCCGATTTCAGATAAGTTAAAATAGCTGCACTCGAACAGATGGGAGCTGATCAGGGCATAGAGATATATCCAGCGGATATCAAAGGTTTTCATACGACTGAATACGAAGGGTTTTCAGAGTCGAGTGGGCACTCGAAAACTCTGATGATGAAAATGGAAAATATTAGAAAGTGGTCCTTAATATTGAAGAACATTCTGTGGGAAGATTTTCAAAGGTTCAAGGAGCTGTGGGAACTAGGAACAAATCAAAGTAAAAGGTAGTATTTCCCCCCACCCATCTGAAGGTAAATAAACCCGATTCAAAATCCAAAGTTTTCTTTTTCAATAGAATTTTATCTTTATAAGCATTCGGATTTGGCCCACATCCAAAGCATTTTCCTTTTCCATAAATATTACAGCCCACCGATTAGGAGGAGGCTACATCAAAGAGCGCTCCCCCCAATCCAATCCAACCCAATCCAATCCCCCCATTAATACTATCCACGGCAATATGGGTGCCGTGCCCCATAACTAGGGGGAGATGGGGAACAAGATTCCATTCCATTCCCCCATATGAATGCACGACCCAAAATGGCGTTCCGGATCGGAACGCTAGAGCGGGACAACGAAACGTTCCACAGATTAACAGCCAATGCCTGAGCTGCAGAGCGGCAGAGGGAGAGCACCAGCAGCAGCAGCAGCACACAGCACTTGAGCGGAGAAACAGGTCGAGCAACTACGAGCACTACCTGAAGAGATCGCGGCTGAGCGGAGACCGGATTCTGGCAGAATCGAGGTAGTGCGATCGCCGCTGCTGAGAGCCACAGTCTCATCTGGACAACGTGACGAGCAGTTCGTGTTTCGAGTCGCGCCTCAAATACATTTCAATTATTGTACGTTTCGGAATTTTGGCAGCAGTTCGATCGATTCGAGCCATCGAAAGTAATCTCGTAATCCCCAGCCACACATCACACCCCGAGGTGATAGATATCCATACGAAATGTTGGCCCTGCCAAACATCGCCGATCTGCGCATGCAGCAGCAGATCGCCCACGAGATCTATCGCCATCAGATTATGCAACGGCTGCCTGGTAAGTGGAGCAAGCTCCATGGATGATTTGCCGACGGCACTAACTAATCCATTCGGCTGCCCTGCAGATCCCCTGTGCGGCCTTCTACCGGCCTTTGCTGGGCACTTTGCGCCCCCGCCGCCACCGCAGCCATCGCTGCCTGGAGTGGAGGCCAAGTTGGAGAACAACGAGCTGTGGCAGCAGTTCCACCACATCGGCACCGAGATGATCATCACAAAGTGTGGCAGGTTGGTACTACTCCCCCCATTTGCCTGTTTGTTTCCCCATCTTATCTCCAAAAACTGTGGCCGACTTTGTCGACTGTTAACTAGCAAGAGATTGCGATAAGCCCTCCCATCTTATCGTCGTGTCAACGTGTCGCTAACTTCCATTTTATTCTCCCACAGACGCATGTTCCCCTCGATGCGTGTCTCGCTGAGCGGCCTGGAGGAGGAGGCCAGCTACTGCGTCCTGCTGGAGATGGTGCCCATTGGCGACTGCCGCTACAAGTTCTCCGGCTCGCAGTGGGTCCCGGCCGGAGGCGCCGAGCCCCAGAGTCCCCAGCGCATGTATCTGCACCCGGAGAGCCCGGCCACTGGCAAGCATTGGCAGTCGCAGGCGCTGCTCTTCAGCAAAGTGAAGCTGACCAACAACACCCTGGACAACAATGGACACGTAAGTGGATCTGGATGACTCTGATCCCGTACTGGTTACTAAGCCAAGGCCCCTTCCTTCCGCAGATTGTCCTGGCCAGCATGCACAAGTATCAGCCGCGTCTGCATGTCATACGCACCTCTGATCTCGGCCAGATACCCTGGGCCCCGCAGCAGGCGTTCGTCTTCCCCGAGACGGAGTTCATAGCCGTGACCGCATATCAGGTGTGTACTGAAATTTAGAGTCCCTTTTGGGAGTCGAGAACTAATCTTGCCCAAATTTGTGTGCCTGCAGAATGATCGCATCACCAAGCTGAAGATCGACAACAATCCCTTTGCCAAGGGTTTCCGTGAGTCGGGTCAGTCGCGGTGCAAGCGCAAGCTGAACGATTCACCGCCGCCACAGCCGACGGCCACAGCAGGAGGAACCAGTGTGGAGCACTCACCTTTGGCCAAGCGTCTGCGTTTCGCCGATGATTTGTCGATGCATCCACCACAGAGATCCGCAGCGCAACTCCAGTCCGGCCTTATGCAGCGTCATTATCTGCTGGATACTCTGGAGGCCAATTTCTATCTGCCAGCGCCGCCACCGCCACCACCGTCGGCATCGGCATCGGCAGCGGCATCGCATGCCATTGAGTATGCCAGACACATTGCCTGCTATCCAAGTTGGGCCTACACCCCGCCATCGCCAGCCTCCTCCTCCTCCACGTCGTCGTCCTCGTTCAGTGGCGAGTCGGCGGCCGAGGCGGACACAGACACCTTTGTGGATGTGGTCGGCACCAACACAATCACCACCAGCAGCAGCAACAGCAACAGCACCAGCAGAACGGGCACACATGAGTCTGTGTGTGCGGCTTCTGTCGCCGCCGAGGCACAGCCAAAGCCCAAACGGAGCAGCTTCAGCATCTCGGACATATTAGGAACGAGCGTCTCCGTTTAGTAGTTGGTAGCCGCCTGCTCCCATTTCGGGAGCGCATTGTACATTTAATTAGCGTTAGGTTGCCATCGCCATCGTCGTCGTCATCGTAGTGTCTAAGTTGAATTGTGATATTTTGCAGTTAATTAGGATTTCCAGGTATTTGCCATCAGTATTTATCGTATTTATTATGCAATTTTAATTGTGCAAATTATTTCGTAATGGATTTATTGTCTCTGGCATTTTAATGCGGCATGGCATTAATAAAATTGCATATTCCAAATGGAAGTGGAAACGAATCGCTTGGTGGTCACTTTTTGTGGGGCTGCTGTGGGGGGATCCGACCGTCTGTTCGTATCAATGAAGACACATCGCCCAAGCCCTATCTCGCCAGAGAGCTGAGAGCCCGTGCGTCGCACATTTGAATACATTCCACAATAATTTCCCATGACCCATCCTGTTCTTTCAATTCAGAAATTTGTTGCATGCCTCCATTTGGCTGTCTGCGGAGCCGTACATAATTCTGTCTCATGCAAGCCATTAAAACCTGTTCCAACATCGCCAGACGTGCTCCGCCCTCCGGCCCCCTCCCCGCCTTTGAAATCCCCAACCGAAAAAGAGCCAAGAGCCGCTCTCCTGGCAGCCGCCAGAGCACTACAACAACATGGACATGGCTTATCAGCAGATCAGAGCGAGCCGCATCTTAAACGCTGGCGCCAGCGCCAAGTTAAATGCGCTGATTGAGCGCCACGATCGCCAGCAATCCTGGCGAGCAGTCGCAGCCACAGCCACACAACCAACTGGCCTGGATCCCCCCTCGCAGTCCCCAGCCCGCGTACCGTGTAATTGATGTTTTCACATTGTAGTTGTTAGCAACTGTGGCCATTTACATGTGCAATTGTCCGGGTGTCCCGTCCCTCACACATCTCTTTATGTTATCAAATGGCCAACGGAAATGAGGCGGTTCCTTTGAACCAGCTGCAGCTAGCTCCCAGCTACCCGATGCAAGTGTTGGCCGAGCTCTGGCCGGCGATGATTGGCCTGGCCAAATAACCAATCTTCGACGGTGGCATTTCATTTCAATTCGCGTTAAGGAACAATTGTTAAGAGCGCTCCATTGCCATTGCTGGCGAGGGAGCCAGGATGCCATGCCCGCGAGACCCACACACGTAGAAGCAACCTGTTTTCGGTGCTCGTTGGGGCCCCAACACAAACATCTGTTGGGGGCTGCAGGCCATTCATGTTGCCGCTGGAAGTGTTTATGGGCTCCACATTAGCCACACTGCATATTCATGTTAAACGTCGCCAAAAGACTAACGACAACGGTTCGCCCATTGTGTTGCTGTTGTTGCTGCTGCTGGAGAGATGCTGCCGATGCTGCTGCTGGGGGCTTTTGCTGAAATTTATTGAATTCTCATTTAGGGGTATCCGATCCACTGGAAGGGCAAAGAAGAGTCAAAGCCAATGCCACAGCGAGAGAGAGAGAGGGAGCGAGAGAGTCCATGCTGGAGCTGGTGGTGGGGCAAACGTTCGCATGTCAAAGTCAAATGAGCACCGACCCGAGCTCAGCGATCTTTCAAGCCAGATAAGCCAACTTTTTTGTCCCATGCCCCAATGAACGTTGTTGTGTATGGCTGTATGTGTGTGTGTGTGCTTTGGCTGCTCTCTTTCGTGTATGTGCAAGTTCCTTGGAAATTAATGTTGTGGCGGCCAAAATCAAAGTCACGGGCAACATTTTTCGCTGGCGACAATTTTATCGGCAGCACAATGAAATCATTTCCTTTCCTTTCAACCATTCCCTGAGCTACGCTGGCGATATTATGTCTTCGGCGCCATCTGACAGTCGCTGATGGCTGATGTTTGGCGCTTTAATTGTTCTGGTAAGGTCTCCTTGGCCTTTATTGAAAATGAGAAATTAAATATACATATGTGTACACGGCTGTTGTACTACTTATAAATTATATCGCCAGTACGAACGCCTGGACGCAGGGACCAGTGATTCGGATTCTTAATTACTTGCAAGGAGCTCAGATCATAGCCAGCAGGAAGGACAAGTGGCTTCTTTTGGCCAGCCAGCAGTGGTGATTCCTTCGGACGGGGCTGTATTGGCATATCTTTGAAAGGCGATACATATTCCTCCTCCTCCACAGGCTTCGACTGATGAAAAGTACGTAGCAGATGGGTCAATATTCAGCATGGAGTAATTTTGTGGACTTACCTGGTTCGAGGAGACTGTCTGCTGAGTGCTAGACGCGCACTCTTTCGCTTTTTTATTCTTCTTGTAGGCTTCAATGACCAATTCAAACTGTCTACGAGGCGAGAATTTGCATTCAGGCTGAATTTGCTGGGAGTCTACCCAGTTGCCAGTGTACAAAATCTTTTGCGCAACCTCACTTTTCCGGCTGGTGCCGGCTACTACGCGTTCCTTCAAAGTCGATGTGGGCCGATCCATACTGAATGCCTCCACACTGGGCAGCACATACGGCACTGGGGGCAATTTTCGGGGATCGATTTTCCCCGAACCCTTAAACCAATCCGACAATTTCCCCTTTGCCTTCCTCTGCTTCTGTGGCTCCAAGACCTATGCAAAAGTTACAATTATATTACACGCTTCGAATTGTTTTGCTCCACTTGCCGAAGCTTCATCGCCATTTTCTATAGAAGATTCGTGGTCTGTAATGGTAGTGCAGTTGGACGACTTAATAGTGCAGCTGACCTCTGATGACGACGCTAGCGACAGGCCAGACGTCTGTGCCTCCTGTTAAAGTTGTAGTAGTTTAAGAATCTATTCAGATTTTACAGATATGATATACTTACAAGATTTTTCAGTGCAGCTTCACTATCATTTTCGCTGCCACACGACGACGAAGCGTCCAAGTTGTCCGACGACTTGCTTCTACCGAAGGAGTGAAAGGAATTCTCTTCTATATCGGAGGAGTCACTCATTTTAGGCTTTTGTTTGGCTACAGCGTTGTTTTAATAAATTCTTAAGCTGAAATCGCAATTCCAGGCAGGGGGGCAGAGACAGATACGCGTCACCCTGCTCTCTCTTTCGCTCTCGTTGCACTTGTCCAAATGACAGATCAGTGGGGATGGCAACTTAATTAAAATAGTGTGTGTTCCTACGCCCTAGTTGGCAGCTCCCTTCTGCCGGGCGCGTAGTAATTTGAGTTTGAATTTAAATTTGATTCTTGTGGTTGCCGTGCGAAGTAACAGATATTGTAATGCTGCTGCATTTTGCACTCAATAGGCTTGTAAACAATACTTGAGTGAATCCTCAAAGGGATGCCTACTTGACGACGGCATTGTTCCCTTTCCCCCTGGGCCTATGCGTTCGAGTTTATTATTCGAACTGATCCTCAGATTTGCATAGATCTGTGGACATATGAACGGCAGAATAGAGCACACTATAGTTGGCCTGCTTATGTGGGTGATTTTCATTATCCTCTAATTGTTTGTGCCATTGTTCACGCGATAGGTTTGAGAAATTACACGCTTTGTTAATTGTACCATCCCCTGCCCGAAGAGAGGGCCAGATCCCACATGCCAGCCCACATGTGAGCCCATTTGCATAAACTGCTCGCTCGTCCTTTGTCCTTCCTTTCCTTTCCTTGCCTTTCCTTTCCTTTCGTTTCCCTTCCTTTTCGTTTTCCCTGGTGGGTTGGTTCTGCTCTAGTTTAAAACCCTGGGCTTAGCCGAAACACACCACTTGAGGTGCAGTCTCAGGCCAGGTTGGGCAGTGCATCCGCTCTCAGCTCTCAGCCGTTTTATGGCTTGGCCCCGGCGACACACAGAAACCTTCTTTCTTTGCCACGCTTTGTTGCATTCTCCTGCCGACCAATATATTTGCATGGGCCAACAATAGGAACTCAAGTACCGATGCATTGTTCCCGTCCCGTCCTGTGTTTGCCTAACGCCGGGCGCAGGCTCAAGCTTGGCCCACAGACACTGAGCAGGCAGGACTAACCTGCGGCTCACTTGCTTTGGATTAAGTCCCTTAAATGAATCGAGCAGCAAGGGTCTCGGCTTGGCTGCTATTTCTGTTGCCTGGCGATTGTCTCAAGTCTCAATTTGAAGTGGCAGCCACGCGTGCGCTGTGTAAAATGCTTTTCCAACTCATTAGCACCGCGTATCCACTCCTCCTACTCCTGCTCCTACTCCTTCTACTCCAGCACTAGCACCAGCACCAGAGAGAACTAATTAACTTTCGTTTAGGCAACAAATTCCCCCCAATTCTGTTTACCCAACAGAAATGTGCTGCTCGACAAAGTGTATCTAATTTCATAACATAACAAAAAAGAGGCAACTTGCTGCCACTGCCACTGCCCCTGCTGCTGCTGCTGTGGGGCAGCAACAAATGTGGCAGCGTAAAAAGCAACAGCCATAATGCATTAATTATCCAGAGACCTGCGACATCTGCCAGGGTTGGATCGGATCGGATGGGAGGGGAGACAGCCATTTAATGAGGCATTCAATGCACTTACAACCTTGCGCCTGTCAACACAGAAAAACACACACAGGGGCACACACACGGCCGACATCTGTCACCCGTTCGGTCGCTCCGATCCGTCGATCCTCTATAAAACCGCACTCGTCTCCCCAGAGGAACAGACGTCCCAAAACGGGGGACAAACCGACCGAGCAGCAACAATTTCAAATCGATTTTGTGGTAAATTGATTCGGTTATGTTTGTTTTTTCAATGGCCTGGGCGGGCGGAGACATGGCCAGAGACGGATACGGAGATGAAGACGAAGACGAGGACGGGAGGCAACTGCGTCTGCACACGCCTCCATTGCATGGCAGCCCTCTGCAGTTAGGGCGCATCGTCGAGACGTGGGTGGTGACGCATGTCATCGTAAACTTCACCATTGGCTCCGTTCTTGGACGAGGGAGATCTGCGGGCAGCTTACATAACAAATTGTCTTGCATCGCGAAGTATTTTTTCCTCTACGTTTTTTTGGCTTCGTCTCAGTCTCTGCCCATTTCATAAATAGTCCCGAAAATGCTATGGGTCTCTGGGGTAGCATCAGAGAGAGGGCTGCAACCGAATTTCATGCCTTGTCGAGCTATTTAATTGCAAACAAATTATGTTCTGGCCAGGCACATCCGAGGCAGAGTCTGCAGTGTGCAGTGTGCAGTCTGCAGTCTGTAGTCCCATCCCATCCGCTCTCTTCTGTGTGGCTAATGGATGCGGAGAGGCTGAGGCTACGAATCTTTGTATCTTCGTCTCTTGGGCAGATGATGATGTTGTTGAAACTCGAACGTTTATCTTGTAAATTGGTTGGGATTAATGTCTAGCGGAAGTTGTGATTGCAACTCTCGAGAGGCGCCTCCCTACTACAGAGATCTCTCTTTCTCTCTCTCTCTCTCTGTCTCTGCCGCAACATGTTCATTTACCTACAGCAGAGTGTGGGCGTTGAGGCTGTGAAGGCTCTCCAACCGGCAGGCAGATCTGCCAATTTAGCTAAAGATCCGGTGACTGATTAGAATTTCCAAAAGGGATTTCAAATGCATTTTCGTGTGTTTTGTTTTTGCTTTTAAAAGTAACTTTAATCGATAGAAGGTTATGCTAGCTTATGATCTAATCAGGCCAAGGTAATATCAGAATTAGTAACAGAGAGGGGGATTCCATGAGGGATCCTTCGCCTCTTCCTCCTCTAGCTGCCACCGCCCAAAATGGCGGATATGCTGAAGCCCTTGCTCCTGCTGGAGGGTTCCGGCGGCTGCTCTACTGGCTGCTGCTGCTGCTGCAGCGCCGCTGCTGTCGTCTCGCTCCCCACATCCAGCTCCAGGTCATCCGCCCCAGACTCATCCGATGGCGGCTCGCCACCGGAAAAGTCCTGCGGCAGCGGCAGCGCAGGAAGTGGGGGCAGAGCAGCTTGCAAAATGGTGGCTGGCGGATACACCGATGGCATGGCGCCATTGTAGTCGTGGGGACTGCGTCCGAAGTACGTGCAGGCCAGGTCCACCAGCGAGGGTCGCAGCAGGGTCTGGAAGTGCTGCATGAAGACGCTGCGATGATGCCCCAGGCCTGGGGGCGGCGAGCCCAGGCCCATGGAGCTGGCGCCAGGCACGGACATTGGCACAGGCTCTGCGACGCCACCACCGACGCCGCCGTCCAGCGATGAGGATAAGGAGCAGGCGGAACCATTTGATCTCAGTCGCTTAATTTGCGGCCCATCCGATCCGAGATCGTTGTTGCTGTTGTTACTGTGGCCCGCTGTCGTTGCTGTGTCGCTGGATTTCGTTGGCGACATGTCAAGCGATTGGGATTGGGATTGGGACTGTGACAGCGACAGCGACTGATCTTGATCTTCACCGGTTGGCGATGAAGACATCTTCCGCTTGCAGCGCGACTGTCCCGTTTCGCGGAAGCCCTTGGCGAACGGATTGTTGTCGATCTTCAGCTTGGTGATGCGATCATTCTGTGAAAGGCAAAAGCAGAACAGGAGATTGCGTGAAATATGACGATTCCCAGCAGAGAGCAGCCAGCAGCCAGCAGCTACATAATCTTAGGCAACAGTCTAGCAGATTGACACCGAGATTGGGAGGCAGAGATGAGCCGCCACTGGCCACTGGCGTCCAGTAGCTGGCGTTAAGTAACAGGGCCACTTGACACCAGTACCAGCAGCACCAGCAGCAGCAGCGCCAGCGCCATCTCGGTTCCAGTCAATCTCGAGTGGCCACTCCTCGTGACTTGACAACTTTGTGACGAAGATGTTGGCGAGGCGATCAGGCGATCACGCTAATTAGAGGCAGACTGACGACTGACGACTGGCGTCGCCTGTCAATGGGTCCAGACCTAGACAAAAACACAGCATGGCTCAAATTTACAAGGATGTGGCTATCCAACTTCCTAAAACAACAATCCGACTCGACTCTAGCGCTGACTTGTTGCCTGCCCAGCTAACCCGAGAGCCCGAGAGCCCTAGAGGACGCAGCACGAAGGGCGTTCCATGCTAATTTGAGACTCTGGCCAAGCTACCCATGGCGTGAGCGATCGCCTGCTCGTTTGCCGAAAATTAACCAATTAGTGTGGTGCACGGTGCACGGTGCAGGATGCTCGCTGCTCAATGAATTGGCAAGAAACAGCAAAAAACAGAGAACAGCCATGGTGGGGTTCGGGATGGGAAGCTTACCTGATACGCTGTCACGGCCACGAACTCCGTCTCGGCGAACACAAAGGCCTGCTGTGGGGCCCAGGGAATCTGCGCCAGGTCAGCGGTGCGTATGACATGCAGACGCGGCTGATACTTGTGCATGCTGGCCAGGACAATCTGTAGGGGAACGAGGATAAGGATGGGCATGGGGATGGGCATGGGCATGGGTATGGGGTGGGTGTGTGCATTGATTAGTAACCGGAGACGGCTTCAAAGAGGGCCCATCACTTACATGGCCGCTGTTGTCCAGCGTATTGTTGGTCAGCTTCACCTTGTTGAAGAGAATGGGCTGGGCCTGCCAGTGGGCGCCAGTGGCCGGGCTGTCCGGGTGCAGATACATGCGCTGGGGACTCTGCGGCTCGGCGCCTCCGGCCGGGACCCACTGCGAGCCGGAGAACTTGTAGCGGGCATCGCCAATGGGCACCATCTCCAGCAGGACGCAGTAGTTGGTCTCATCCTCCAGCCCAGAGACGCTCAATCGCATGGAGGGGAACATGCGCCTGAAATCCAAGAAATACGGCGCTGTTTACTGGGCAAACACAAATAAAGTCATGGCCTGCCTGGGTGCCTGTACCAATTCCGAAAAGTGCGTGGGCGTTACAAATATTTAATTGTGAGATTTTCCCTTCCATGCGCCATGTAATTAGCCCAGGCCAAATAGAGTGGGGGATCCGCTGCTTCGCGGTCTGGTTTGCCCTGTGCTAACAAGGATCCGAACCGAACCGAACCGGACCGGACCGAGGCCCCTGCCACAGGCACAGCAGGTGGTCACGGCTCTTGGCGCCAGCCCAAAGGAAAAAAAAAGATACAGATGCAGGAGAAACTGTTCTGTTTGCCCCGATCCTCATCTTCGATAGCCAGAAGGAGGCTGCTTAGAGAGGGACAGGGAGAGAGAGCGAGCTGCTTCGTGTTTTTGGCAATGATTTTTGTATTTCTCCGGACCCCGATGATTAATTAATTGAACTCGACTGAGCTGCGCTTTGCTTTGCTTTGCTTACATTTAATTTGATGCTGACCGACTGCCTTTCTGTTTCTGTTTCTGTTTGTTTCTCGAATTCCATTAGACCGCAAAGAGCCCAAAAATATTTCGACATTTGTGCGGTTTAGAATTTCATTTTCAATTTTGGCTCTGCCTACGATCTTCGCCTTGGGTCTCGCTGTTTCTGGTCTGTTTCTGGTCTGGGTTTTTGGCAACTGTCCGTCCGCTGTCTGTCCGCTTTTGGACAAACGATTTGTTAAGATCGATATCTTTGGCGCGTCTGCGCATAATTAACAGGCAGCGGGCAGAGGAGCGGAGGGAGAGCGAGTGAGATGCCTCCTGGATGCGAGCGAGGAGCATGCCGAACATTTGACGGCATTCGAACATTTGGCGCTTGTGCAGGTGCAGCCACAAAATGAAGGTATGTGGAATTGGCCGACTCCACTTTGGCAGCCTCGAGGGCACTCGAGGCCTGAACACGCTGGCTACCCTAGAATTCGAATCTGCCGCCCTTCTGGGCTGTGCCCCAGCGTAAAAGCATCGTGACAAAGTCATTTAATTTGCTCTCTGACGTTACGCTTTGTTCCATCTAACTTTAATGGCCGTCTGCGCTTTTACCACCCAAACAGATCGAACAGATCGAACGGATCGAACAGATCTAATGGTTCAAGTGGCAAGAGAGGCCCAGACAAGCAACTAATTAGTTTTTATGAGCGCCACTTGGCATGGCATAGCTTGGGATCGAATTCAGATTTAGATTCGGCATTGGGCACTGGACACTCGGCACTGGGCAGACGGTGGCACTCTGGCGCCTAGTCATTAAAAATTCAAATCGATTGCTGCGCAGAGGCTGCGTCGAAGATTCGGGGACGGGACTGCATTTCACATAAAACATTTTTGATGAGCATAAAAAGTATTTAATACGCAGACTTTATGAATAATTCATGGCATATATACACGTGCGTATGTATGCTGCAGCCAGGGAGAGCGGAGAGAAAGAGTTTTGGCCAGTGAGCGAGCATTCGAGCACTTCTGGCTGGAGCCCAAAAGTTTATGTTAATGCTTTGGGAACGGGAACCCTTTCGATTGTCATCATCATCCTCATCCTCATACTCATCGTGGAGACACAGTTAAGGTCTGGGGTCGGTCTGCTGCTGCTGTTTCTGCTGCTGCTGTTATCGCCAGTTGGGCATCTTCCCGAGAGGGCCAAGTGTGAAATTGCTCGTATCTGTCGACAAGCTGTGGTCATTGTCATTGCCGATGTCAAAGCGGCGTGCGCTTGGCTCGCATATCCGACAGATACGCGTACACAGATGCAGATACACAGATACAGCCACATATAGAGCATTGGAATGGGCCTCTGGACTGTGCGGACCTGCACATATTTCGGGCAGAGCCTCTGCTCAGGTTGTCTGCAGACAGGCGCCACAATAAAAACGCTAAAAGCAACAAAGATGACGACAAAGTATCCTTGACGCAAAGATTTATGCCAGTCGAGCATGTCCGTCCGTTCCGCCGTCCCACTACCCGAATCCAAAAGGAACGCCGACAACCGACAGCCGACAGGACGTCCCACTGCGCTCAACGTCCATAGACGGCATACAATAAATTACGATGACGCCACTTTACGCACATTCGAACAAGTGCCGGGACACTTTTAGGTAGTCCAACGCCACTCGAAGTCGTGCATCTGATAGATGCACGATCGAATATCTCTAGGCGATTGCGCTATGGCTTTGATTCTCGATATCCCCGCTGCTCGATGACCGATGCCCGATGCTCTCTCCCCTACGCCTCACCCATTTTCCTATCTTCAATCTGGACACGCAAAGTGGCGGCTCTGGACTTGTACATTTTACGCCTCGTGCGATACGAGAGCCTGGGCATTATGCAGCACTCCGAGCAGCAATCTGCATGTACCTGCAATTTCACATCCTGCCAACGCATCCTTCCGCCTTGTTTGCCTGTGAAAACTGTTGTCGCGACACCGCTGTAAACAATTTGCAGGCGCCTGCATCTAATGAGCCTTTAACAGCAGCGCCGTCCACAGCGACGGATGACGGCAATCAATCCCCGATGAAGACACGGCCCGCCGTGGCTGCCAGCAGCCAAGAGCTCGGTGCTCGGCATTTCTTGGTGCTTTAAGTGGTCGCCTGGCTCTTGGTTGGTTGTTTTCCTTTGCCCTGCGTTTCGGGTATTAGTTTTCACGTTCGTGCTAATGCATCGCCCCGCTCGATGTTTGTTTCCGATCCCCGATGCCCGATGCCCTTCCCCATGTTTAGGTATGCGAGAGAGGGTTTGTGGGTGGGGAGCCCGTTGCCTGTACATACCTGCCGCTCTTGGTGATGATCATTTCCGTGCCAATTTGATGGAACTGCTTCCACAGATCGTCGTTCTGCAGTGTCATATCCACGCCGGGCAGTGTCACACGCGGTGGCATGATCACGTGACGCGGCATGTGCATGGGCAGCATGGGGGGAAAGGGATCTGAAAGGGTTCAGAGTAAAGATTCAGTGAGGCTAAGAGACATTATAATGCTAATAAATACGGCCACGGATTGTGTCCAGCTTAAACTTTGGCCAACTTAATGGCGCCCCCCATTAAGCAGCTCCCATCAGAGTGGACACGTGTGTGTGTGTGCCATATTTAGCATCGTGATTAAATACAATGAGATATTCAGGGAGGGACGCCGATCGATGCCGCTGTTTAACGATCGGCGGCAACAAGCAAAACGCATTTGATATCAAGTTTGGGTGCCATCAGCCATCACTTTCCCACATCACTCAGCTTTATGGTCTCGGGCACGGCCTGGCAGGAACGCAGCTCGCCAAATATAACGGCCATTAATGCTAATGATGCTTAACAGCTTGGCGAGCGGACTCAACTTAACGTGGCGGATGAGTGATGTGTGGATATGTGGCTGTGGAGGCGCTTACCTGGTATTCGCTGCATAATCTGCTGGCGATAGATCTCGTGCGCTATGTGCTGCTGCATCCGCAGATCCACCAGCTCGTTCATGGTGATCATGTTGGTGGGGGTGGGCTGGTTGGGCTGGTGGGGCGGTGCTGATGGCTAATCGATGCTTAAATATATATTTCACACTTGATGGCGCTGCTGTTTAGCTTTTGTCACTTGCACAATGGTTGCCACAGACGCAAATATACATAGATATAAGTACACTGACAGGGACAGCAACATTAGAGTGTGTTGTTGGTCTGGTTTGGGTCTGGCTTGGCTCTAGGCCTTGTGGTTGCTTTTTTATTATTATTATTATTTGGATTTTTGCACGAGACGTCTCTGATTAGCGTTCAAATCACAGCCATGACTGTCGCTGGAGGAGCTGCGCGTGGGTGTTAATTCAATTTGGCGATGGTGTCAACGCAGCAGCCATTTCGAGCAGCCAAGTAGGCAAGTGTACAGGCGAGTATATGTGAGTATAAGATATATTATATATGAATGAATTTTGCCGACGGTCGTGTGTTGCGCTCGCCAAGTTCGCGTTCCATTTGCCCAGAAGATCGAGCTGGAAACGAGCTTGACTCGTTTCGAGCCATTGATCGACATTACCTGCTCGAAGTCTGGCTCTGGCTCTGTCTCTCCCGATCTGCTCTGCTCCGCTCCGCTCTGCTCTGCCCGGAGAGCCACTGCCTCTTCCATTGGCTGTTTCCGCTCTCTGCCAGCTAGCTGTCCCGCTCTCTGTGGGCAACTCCATTTTGAAATATCTCTCGCTGGAAAGTGGCTCCGCCCCCGTCCAGCATTGCATGCTGTCGCTCTGTTCGTCCCTCTCTAATTGTGGCTAATTCTGAAGTGCGAAGTTGCACAGTCAGCGGAGGAGGCAGCAGCAGCAGCAGCAGCAACAGCAACAGCAACATGTTGCCCCTGTCGCACTCCCTGTGTCTGCCCCTCCGCGATCATGTGTTGCCTTTTTAATTATGATCATCATGATTGAAATTGTTTTTCTGTTTCTGTTTCTGCTTTTTGGCATCTGTTTTGTTGTTGCTGTTGTTGTTTTTATGCTTTGCCCATTTGTAGTCCGCCGTAGCCATCATGGTGGTCCTCTTGTCTCGAGCTCGAGCTCAAGCCGTGCCGTGCTGTGCATTGTATGTGTGTGTGTGTGTTTGTCGTTTTGCTGTTCATTTGTTTTATTTGGTTTTTAATTTCGGTTTTGACGCTGCGTCATTCGGGGCATTGATATGGCGGCATATACTCCACACACCACTCCACTCCACACCACGTACTCGTATCCCATGGCTGGACCGATATGGCGTCGCTCTGATGATGTTGCTGCCGTTGCAGGTGGCTATCTGGGATGGCATCGTGTGTACACCACTCATACACCGCACCGATTGTCGCTCTGACCTTTTGGAGATCTTGGCAAAACATTTGTTCGAAACGACGGAAACGCGTGTCGCGTTGCGTAGCGTCGCGTCGCTCTGCTGCTTGATTACAAATTTCGAAACTAATTAAAGCTAATAACTAATTAATTGAACTTTGACTGGGATCAAGCATACGCCATGTGGGTGGCAGGCGAACACGCACACGAACCCGAACCCCAACACGTGCTCCCTGGAATTCGGCGAGTCTCGTGTTTGTCCCCCGATGGGCAAACACAGCCACAGCCACTTCCGCTGTGGCTGGAGCTTATCTGCTCAACATTACTGCCAGATTCCAGAGGCTCTCTCCGCGGGCAGCTATCCAAGCTAATTTACACAGCACTTTCCCGGCCTGACACATCCAGCCAGCCAGCCAGCCAGCCAGCCAGCGCTCAGCATTGTTTCCATAGCCAGCACCACATACACCTACAGCCATGGCGATAAGAGAGTGAAATTAATTTACTATTAGCAGCTTGGCAGCTCGGCAGCTCGGCATTCTGCCCAAATTGCGTTCTGGCCATGTGTTTGCTTGCTCTCCTCTCTAATTTATGCTTCGCGTTTTCACATTTGGTCGCGCACGCTTCCGGTGTGGGTTTTGGGTTTGAATTTGGGTTTGGTTCTTCCAACAATTAGACATCGATCCTGCAGGGTCGCTGTCCCTGGCCTGGCTCTGCCAATAGCTGTGCAATTTGTCAGCACCCGTCTAATTGGTGCGGCCCCTGTGCCTGCTGTTTGACTAATGCATTTCGGTTTACTTCCGTTCGGTTCGGTTCCGGATAAATGGGCCAACAGGTAGCCAGGCACAGGACAGGACAGTAGCCCGACGCATTCCAGTCGCTTGAATCAGCATAGATGCGATGGCAGTGTGGAAAGGGCACGACACGCAGTTCAGCAAGCGATTAGACAATGAATCCTGTGCCGATCTAGTGGAGGGAACTTCCATCAGTCATAGAGGCTAGCAAAGGCAATCAAAGCAGGAGAGCAGAGGGGCGGCCCCCACCTGCAACTGAACTTAACGGAACAGCCTTGAACTGCGCTCGCTGCCATTGTAAGTGGACAATGGTGGTACGGGTGCTGGGTGTCTTTCCACCCAGTTGCGAAATGAGCCGAGATCTTCGGATCGGAGCACTTGAGCAGCACGAGCCCTCTTTCTCACACGGCTGTTCAAATTAAAATTAGCATAAATCCACGTCTGCCACCAGAGCAATGTAATTTTCCATGGAAAATATGCCCCAACCGCCCGTCAACTGCCAGCGCTTGCCATCTCATGTCAGGCCAGGCACCATTGACGATCCGCAATTTATTGATTTAAACTTTTAGCTCACATTCAGTGTCGAAGCGAAGCGAACCAAAGCGATCGTTCAGTCAGTCAGTCAGTCAGGTTGTTTGAACAAGCCCTAGCGCCTCCAAAGACGACTATTAATGGTCTGGCCTGGCACTTGAGGCAAGGGCTGGGGATATGTACTCATGTGTAGTTCCATTGTTGCAACACGACGTCTGGGCTGGCTGCTGGGGCACTGCAAATCTACTTTTGTATGCAAATTAAGTGACTCAATCAACATGGAGGGAAAAACAGCTAAATCATAGCCATAGCCACACAGCCAGTAGCGGAGCGGAGTGGAGTACAGCTGATCCAAGAAGGAGGCATCATAATCATGTGTGTCCATGGCAGGCCACTTGACAGCTTTCAATGGTGCCCAGGCAGACGCAGACGCAGACCCAGACCCAGAGCCAGACCGAGACACAGACCTGCCCTTTATGCCCCTCCAATAATTGAGAGGTGTTTAATCGTGTGTTTCGTTTTTGTTTTTCTGCACATTCACGGCCCCAAAGATTTAGGCCTTTCCTTTCCACCCCAGCTTCAGCTTCAGCTTCAGCCTAAACTCCAGCTACAGCTTCCATTCCACTCACATTGTCGATCGCTGTTTGCTCTCGAATTATCATAAGCAAATACGACACAAGATGCCAGACCAGACCAGACCAGACCAGACCCGACCCGACCAAGAGTAGAGCCAGACCCCGCATCGCCGCTCCACTCTTCTCTGCTGCCCTCCGCCGCCCCTGTGGAGTGTGGACTGTTTCTACTTTACGCTTTTCAGACCGACTCCGACTCCAACTACAACTTCAAACTGAAGTGCTAAAGTTGCTGGCGACGCGACGCTCTGAGAGGCGCTTCTGTTGTGTTGCGCAGACCCTTGAGTTATTACAATATTATATTCAAATTTCGAGTGCTACTGGCTGCTCGGGGACTGCTCTGCCATCCGAAGAATCTGCATATTTCCCGAGCCCCGATTTGTTTGCTTACCTTCGATGCTCACGTGGAGTTGGCACTTGGCGCAGGAGATGCGTGTCGATGGCCTGTGTAATAACAAGATCATGCATTCAAATCTGCTTTTCGACAAAACAATTGCCAAATAGGCGCAGCGGATCATTCAAGGCTCTCCCCCATAAAGATATCTTTAAGCGAAAGGCTTACAGATTTATCCCAAGCCAACGCCAAAGCCAGAGCTAGAGCCAGAGCTAGCGTTAAAAGTTCAATGGCCAAAACGTTGACATCAAAGCCAGAGGCAGAAGATTGCCGACAAAGCCAGAGAGAGGGAGAGAGAGCAGAAGTAGTCCAAGTCCAGTAGCCGGAGCAGAGGGACGAGACGAAGCCGTTTCGCCTGATAAAAACATCCATTATGAGTAACAATTTGACGGCTCGGCTCGACTGCTTTGGCTATCCGCTCGCTACCTTCTTTTCGAGGCGGCGGCGGCGGCGGCTTTCGCCTTTGATTGAGTGGCTAAGATCTGGCCATGGCCGCGGGGGTAATTGTTGTCGCTGGACCCTGGACCAGTAGCCAGTAGACAGTAGAGCAGGGATCGGCTTGGGCCTCAGTGCGCAATTACAATGGCCGTGATAAAGAAGCCACAGATAGAGCGAGATTCAGGCACAGAGACAGAGCGAGAGAGGGAGAGGGAGAGAGAGGGAGCTCTAGCGCTAACGTCAAAGAGGAAATGCCTTAATCTCGTGACAACAACGGACCTTCCCCTCCGCCTCTGGCTCTGTGCCCGACTCCACCCTGCATTATCTAGACAACCCATGGATACGCGCACTCGTAGTGTTGGAAATTTGTTTGTTTGCTGGTCTACAACGTCGTCACGGAGCCAAATATAGAGCATGGAGTCGCACAGAGTCGCGCTGTCTCTGATTCCATTTCTTATTTGAGCATCGCATTGCTCCATGGATCGCCATCTATCTGCCTCTGGGCAAGGTTCTATCCCTATCTCTGTGCCTGTGTCCGTATCTGTTGACTGTTTCTGGTCTGTGTGTGTCATGGCACTAGTCATAGCTGACACTTTATGGCCTGCACTTGTTGTTGTTGGCTCTCCGGCGGATGATTGCTCTCGAATGGCGTCAAGACTTTCGCTTTTATGGTGCCAACGCTTCCACGAATCCTAATCAGTAATGATGCATTAGCTGGGACTTCATTTAAATAAGGAGCTCGCCCCGTCCAGCGCAGGCAGTTCCCTGGAAAAAGAGGCAAATGTGCAGCGGTTTAATGGGAATTGAAATGTGCATTGGAATGAGAACCAGATTGAGCCATTAACGAGTGCAATTGATGTGAAAAGGGGGAGAAATGTTTAATATTTTCCCCTGAATATTGGGTATTTCAGTAGCTTCTGTAGCCCTCCCTTTTTCCCCATTAACTCTCATTGTTTGCCGCTCAAAATGGTAATCTTCCAAGGGCTCCGGCAACCGAGTTACACGCCAGACATGCCCGTACCTACGCCTCCCAGAAGCTCTGAAGCTCCACTGTTCTGCCACTCCCCCTCGGGCGGACGTGGCAGACGACACGCACACACACCCCAACGACGAGGCCGCAAACAAATATGGCGCAAAGTCAAACAAACAGCCAGGCCGGCCATTACTTAATGGCGGCAAAGCGAGAACAATTTATGCTACCTCTGCAACGGATTGGGGAGCCTCCATGTACTTGTTCTTGCAGCGATTACTCCAGGCCATGTGAGGCGTCAAAAGCTTAAATATTTACAGTGCCCAAAAGCAACAAGATTAGACCAAAGTCCCAGACCAGACCACAATCAGAATCAGAACTAAAAGCAGAGCCAGACACCCAACTAGAGGCAGCAACACAGAGTGATAGAGTGAGAGAGGGTAGAGGGGGTGCAGAGCGGTAGATACAATGGAGGGCAAAAAAGCATGAAAATATTTGTTAAAAGGCAAATAAATTGCGGAAGATAAAGATCTAGTTTTGATTAAAATTTAAGCTTTTTCACAACCTCAGCAGCTACCGAACTGAGTCTCGTCTGGGCTGAAGATCAACAACAACAAAATAGAGAGAGAAACAGGGCGCAGAGCAGAGCAGGGGGTGGGGTGGATGGGGGATTGAAGGAAGAGCGGGGAAAAGAAGAAATTAAAACTTGTCGCATGGAGAATTTATGTTTGTTTTTAAAAAGAGAAGGAGACAGAGAGATGGAGCTGGAGACTGCGACAGAGAGGGAAATAAATTCGAGTCTGTTGGTGGGGGGGGGTGGGGGGTAGTTCGTTATCACAGTGTAGCGTGGACAGCATGTTGTTGTGGCTGTATATGGCAAACAATACGGTACTTTTAACACCAGAAATCAGGGCCCCACAATCCTAAACAAAGGCCAAGACAGCACAGAAGCGACAGACGCGTAGCTGCCGTTCGAGCAGCTGGCCCAAAGCACCCTGGTATGGGTATACCCATACCCATACCCAAAACCAAGATGCCACAGCTCTCAGATACAGATACAAGATACCAGATACCCGTACGTACGTATACGTATACGTATTGGACGGACGGTTGCCCCCATTTGCATATGAATGTGGTAATGATTACAAATTTCGCTCGTAAAAATGTTTAGTTTGTTTTTTTTTTGTTGTTTTGTTTTTGGGAGCATAATTAACTATGGATCCCAATGCGATCCCAACCGATCCAATCCAATCCAATCTGTTGAATGCGTTGCGGTTGCTGCTGTTGCGGCCATTTACCCGCTTACGGATGGCCGTTCGTTCGCATGTAACTGCCACTGATACGATCTTGTATCTGGCTTAATAGATACACGGGCATATCGTGGATAGTGGGGATACGCATGCCCCAGCAGCGAATGTCAATGGACCCGATTTTCCCCGTGTGCTTTTCTCTTCTGTATTCTGTATTGTGGGAAAGTGTTGAGCCGTTTACATTATATGGCCGGGGACTTTTATTGAATGAATCGGACCTTTCACAGCCAATTAATAGCGGCTAACAAGATCGATGCTGTTGCAGATAGCCCAACGAGCTGCATAATTAATAGACTTTGGGCCTGGTCATGAGAATGTCTCACTGGCCATCACTCTCCTCTCAATCATCTCTCAGCAGAGTGGCGTGGCCCACTGGCATCCGAGGATCAAGGATCCTTCTGGTGCAGCCTTTGGCCATCTTTCTTTTCTGATGCTGGTGTTTCTTGTGGCGCGTTACCTAAATTTCTTGGCGCCATCATCCTCATCCCTTTCGCTCTCCACGAGGTTCCCATCTCCCATATCGCATCTCCTGCCCCGTTCCCTTCCTCCTTTGCTGCGTCATAAAATTAAAACTCTTCACTCCATCATTTTCGTGTGCGAGTGCAACATTTGACAGGTAAATGTCTGGGAAAAAAACCTCACTGGCTGCTGACTGTCCGCCGCGCCCCTCGATTGAAGGAACAGCGGCAGAAAAGCACTCCGCCTAATACATAACACAGTAGATACCCTTTCAGCAGCTCATTTTGGGAAGAACTAAATGCCATGCGGCCAAAATGAAATATTCTGCAATTCTTTGGAATTTATTGGAATCTCCAGTCGCTCACAGAAAACAGCTCACATTTTTATGTTCCCCAATTTTATTTACCCAACTTCTGCTGTTTTTATATGAAGAGTATTCACTCTTCGTTGTTTTTTATGGCAACATCTTTTTGTATATTTTGTGTATTAATTTTTCGTGGGCTTTGTTTCTGTTTCCCCTTTTCTGTGCTGCTAAGCAGTTGGCCATAACTTCTGACATATTTATTAGGCAATATTAATTTTTATATCAGATATTTTTGGGTGAAAAGAGGAACGGAGAGGTGTGTGCCGTGGTGAGTTCTCGCTCACATTATCACCTACAGCTTTGGCTGCCCTGCCAGTCTGCTGTAGGTAGCCCCAGGAACCCGGAGAGAAGTCCAGCTGGAGGGCCAGCGATCTCTTGCGGGGCTGCTCTGCTGGCTGTTGCTGTTGCCTCTGCTGTTTGTCCGCCGTTGTCCGCCTTTGTCTGCTGATTGGGGATGGCATGGCTGGTTGCCTCGAACGTGTGAAAATGCATTTGCATATTCAATCAACGGCACAATAAATACGAGTGTATGTAGCCCCAGCCCCAGCCCCTCCGATGCCCCATGCCACTGCTACATACGAATTCATACAGAGTCGTTAAACAAGATTTACATATGAAAATAACAAAATATTTAACAGCAGCAGCAGCAGCCGCAGACGCTGCGACTCGTCTCCGCCACCTGCCCCGCCACGTCCACGTCCAGTGTGTCCAAACTCAAATTGGAATTGTCAATAAGCTGAGCTTTGGCGACCGACTCGACGACCCGTAAATGTGAGCCACAGTCTCGGCACCCAGAGCCGCCCCACGTTCCGCGACTCACTCACTCGATCCGTTAATAGCATAGCGACGATGACGGGGCGATCTGTGGATCTGCGATCTGCGATGCTGAATGCTGCTGGCTCATCCAGCAAAATATTTGCGTGGGCATTTTGGCTATTTTCGAACCGAATTTGTACTAAAATTAACAGCCCAGCAATGGAAACGTTTAGTTGCCGCCGCGTGGGGGCCCCCCCAAGGAACTCCATTCCATTATGAGTCCCCCCAAAATCACAATGGGCGGGTGTCAGTGAGTGTTGGCTTATCGCGTCGCACCACTCCACGACACGCGCTCCTCAGCAGCTTCAGCATCAGCTTCAGCAGCTGCTTCTGTATGGCACTTTCCATTTCTAACCAGGAGCCAGCCGCAGCAGCGATAAGCGGCAGGCATCAGAGCTGCTGCTGCTGCTGCTGCTGCAGCTGTGGCAGGGGCGTTCTGGGAGAGTTATCAGCCGCGTGCCCCAAGAGCCGAAATCTAAATGCAAAACCATAAAACAAATTATGAGCGATACGCTAAATCAACCAGATGCATTCGAATGGAACAGCAATCTTTGGGGCAGGCAGGCAGGCCGCAGGCATTTGACTTAATGAAAATGTTGGCACTGCCAGTCAAGTGCTTCGAGCTGTAGCCCCACACACATACCTAAACACACACACACACCCATCCACAGATACTCCACGACGATTGCGGCACGCAAGTGAAAAATGTTGGCGCCAGGCGCCACTAAAACATCTTATGAATGAAGTAGACACATTTTTGTTTCGAGTTGTTGCTGCTGCACATGCCTCCGCCTTGGCTGTACCCTTGCCCCTGCCCTTACCCCCTCTCTCTTCATTTATTTGCTTTCTGTGTGGCGTCTCCGAAGCGAAGTCTGGCGACCGGGAGATCGGGAGCCCAGACTCTGCTGCCTGTCATTATAATAATTTTCTCAGTATTTTCTCTTCTCTCGTATTTATTAAGTTATTAAAATGAAATTAGGAAATTGTCCAAGGCAAGTGGAGAGTGGGAAATCCACAGATTAGTTCTACTCTCTGCCCACGATCCATACTGACCAGAATTCGAAACGAACTGCCGCGAATTTTCCTGGGGATACGGATGCTGCTTCTGGCTTCAGTTCTCCCAGCCAAAAGTGTCCCCTGTGGGACCCTTTCTCCCGTCTGCACTCCGTTTACGCTTTCAATTTGCGATCTTCCACTGAGCAGGCACTTCTCTGGTTTGTTGAGCAGCTCGCTCTGCGTTTTCCAAGCCATTCCCGAGCGCCCTTTATCAATCACACTTGTTGCGGGGCTTTCCACAGACGGTTTTCATTCGGAGCGGTGCTACCTGCAGCAGGGGCAGGGGCAGAGGCAGGGCCAGCTGATTAGTCCGATCGTGTTCCACATTAAATCCACGCTCTAAAGGCATTAATCACCATTTTCACGCGACGCCCTGTCGCCGGGTCTGCTCGGCCCAACCCAACTCGTTAGTCCTCCCCGCCTGACGCGTTGCCATGGCCCGCGGTGCCCTGCTGCCCTGCTGCCATGGTGCGGTGTGCTTCCTGGAAAAGTCTGCACCGCCATAGACCATGGTCATAGACAGAGCCACCGCCGCCGCCGCGTGTTGACTAATGACGCGCATTTAGCAGCGATTAATGAATTTTATGAGCAGCTATAATTTTATGGCACATCAACTGAACTGAACTGGCCGCTGGCCAGGAATTTCCAGCGAATTTCCCCGCTTCAGAGCCATTGAAGAGCGTTTGCCTCAAAGCTGCAGGACCTGCGGTTTTATTGCACATCCTACCTGGGTCGCTATGCCAGGGAGATCGCTCTCGAGGAGGCACAGACACAGGCACCGGCGTTATGTGCACAATGCCGTGGTACTTGAGATTTTATGGCCCTCTATGCGCTCGCCTGGGCTGAGTTCATTTGAGTGTGTTCCGCAAAGCACACGGCGAGTGTATTCATATGCTAATCAAGTGCTCGGATCGGCTGTTCGATTGTTCGGTGGTTCGGCTTGGCTTGGCTTGGCTTGGCTGGGTTGGCCCTTAGGCTTGAACAGGGCGTTTGTATGACAGCTAATGTCTCGCATAATAGAAATCACCTACTTAAAATCAAGTGCAAATTGTACAGACGCCGCCGCCGACGTTGAGCCACTTGAGATGGATGTATCTGGCTCTCAAGAGTCCCAGATCCCAGATCCCACTCTGCCCTTGCCCAGACCACACCACCACCATTCCATTCCCATGTCACCGCTCCTTGTAATCCTCGTATAATTGAAACAAAGCGCAATTTGTTTTTACAGTTTGTTGCAGCCCCGCAGATCCCATTTGGGTGCGTACAGTTCTTGGGTTTGTTTTCATTTGCCTAAAGATATGTGTGCACTTTTGTTTGTCACCGAGATTTGCTCAAAGGATTTACCCATTCAGGGCACTGGGGAGGGGACTGGTGCGGGGACTGGTGCGGGGACATGTGCGTGCATCTTGCGGTCGGGTTCTTAGTTTATTTTTACTGCTGCTTAGACAATTTTCGCTTAAATTGTTTGTGCCAAATGGGATTTGGGCTTGCCACAAGAGGCTTGGTTAAAGGATAACAATCATTTTGCCATTGTCGCGAACGGGGGGGCACAGCGTACAATATCCCACGAGCATATCTCTCTTCTGGTTCTGGACACAATTGACGGAATGTTGTCATCTGTTTGCCGATCTCTGTTTGGACGGGGAGCCCTTGTTAGACCCTCAGTGGCAATGCATTTTAGCTATCTGCTGCAGCTGGATCGGATCTGGCTGATCTGTGCATATAATTGGGGTTAGGATCGCTGCACATTGAATGTTGCATAAACAAGAGAGAAATGTTGCACTTAGGGTTTGCGCAAGGGAAACACAGAACTCAAGAGGGTTTTACTTGTGGGGAAAGTTATGCTGGCACTCCCCTACATTGTCGCACTCAATGGCCCCACCCCAAGCTTGAGCTATCTTCGAATTCCAGGCCAGAGTGTCCAGCTTGGAGTTTTCCCAGAGCGGAAACCGCTTTTCACCTATATGATAATCACGCCCCGCAATGTTTTCCAGGGCACACAATATATGCACATCTTTCGGCATACCACAAACGATTATCTGCATCGGCGCACACTCAACGAATCCTCTCGGATGCCCTGTCCCCTGTCTCTTGGCCAAGGGGGGCAGACAATGGCAGCGGTTAAAGTACAAAGCATCGCACTTTATTAACTACTTGAGATTAAGGCTGATAAAGAGATAATCCCAGTCGGTCGGCTCTCAGAACTCCAAGTGCAGGCCGGACAGGCCTCCCTACTCCTACTCCCACTCCCACTCCCACTCCTACAACCTGGGCAGACAGACACGCTGAGAGATCGAAAGACTCGTTCGGTAGCTGTGCCGGTGTAATAAGCATAACAATATCGTTGTCCGCCCAATTGACAAGCGAGGGCAAGCAGTGCCCTGCCTTGCCTTTGCCTTGCCTTTGCCCAGATGCGGACAGGGCCGCATGTGTGTTATCTGGAGCGATGTTGGCTTGTAGAATGGATCACATCACAGGTACAGGTAGGGTATGGGTATGGGTACGGGTACGGGGTTGCGGATCGCGGAGGTGAGATCAATGGCAGCAACAGACATGGAACAGGCTTATCGCTGCGTTCTCGCAGCGCATCATCGTCAGATCCAGAGCCAGATCCACACACACGTCACTGCACTTTCACCAGACATTCCGTCAGCCCGTCAGCTACGCGCTATCTAGGCGCAGCTGCCCTTTGATCAGTGTAGCGTAATTTTAAGCCAAATTGGTCGGGCCTTTTGGTGCTGCGCCGACACTGATCAAGGCCAAGCACCCAGCACCCAGCACCCAGGGCAGCATACGCAGTATCCAGCGGAGTGCCAATGTCAGGGGTCCTTTGGCGTTGGCCCGCCGCACTTCGTCAATGGCTTAGTGTGAAGTTGTAACATCTCCTTGCCGGGCCATGGGGCAGGGAGTGTTCGCTCTGCTCTTTTGAGGCGTGGAGCTACTGCTGTGTAATGGGATTTATTCGGGCTACATTCTGGCCCTATTGTCCCGCGCTCTTCTTGCTTTTCTTTCCATAATTTGACATTGTTTTCGGTGCGCGGTAGCTGCAGATGAAAGGTAATTGAATTCCCAAGGATTCGCCACGCAGGCTTATCCAGCCACCCCCCCAAAAAGGGGAAATCCAAGCGCAACCTGGTGCCCCCTCCAGCCTGGTGTCCAAATGCGGCATGACAACGCCGCCTCAAGTGTTTATGCAAATGCATTCTAACACCTTGGGACACAGATGCACACAAATTCCAGCTGCTGGCAATCATATTGATAACTTTAATCAATACCCCACAATCAGCAGCCAGAGCTTGGGCCCCACCGCTCTGCCGCTCTGCCGCTCCAACTGCAACTTCCAGCTGTCTGTATCTGTGCAGCTACTGCATAACAGTTGCTGCAACGTGAGGCGTAAATTAATTCTATTGAAGTCGCTGCTAGTTCCATGAAAAAGTAAACCCAACACCGCCCGTACCCTGCCCAGTGCCGTGTCCAGCCCCAGTCGCAGCCCCAGCCACTGCCTGCAGCTAGGCAAACATTGGCCGGTGACTGGAGGAGCTGCTGCTGCAGCCTGCTGGGCATTGCTGGGGGGTTGGGGCTAAGTGTTGAATCCGTTGCTCCCGCTGCTGTTTGCTTGTTTGCAACTCGGACGACGTCGTGGCTCATTATGCGATCGCGTTAACCTGTGAAATTTATTGTTTGTCCAGCAATAATACACCGACTGGGGTGCGGGGCTGCGAGTTGGAGTAAAGCTCCAGCGTTGCAGGTTGCCAGTAGCCGTTGCTGGAGGGGGGTAGGTGGCATGGGGGGCTATTGGAGTCTCTCTCTCTCTAATCCCAGACTATTGACAAAAACTCAATACCAGTAGTTGAGTCGGCAGTTGGCAGTTGGCATTTATGAATTATGGAAATCTATGAGGCGTAGCCAGAGCAGCGCAGTCGCATATCCATCTGCGGATCTCCAGCTGCAGCTCCAGCTCTAAGCTAACTCTGGCAACTCCTCTTCGGGCTAAGAAATGTTTTATTAATGAAAGGCTGCCTGCGCCGTGTGGCACCACCGGCGCTCGGTGGGGGCAGACAGTCGCATTCGTCTCTAAGCGAGACAAATTACCACATTTCAACACATACTCAAAACTGGCGCTGAGAACGCCCTGCCCCTGCCCCCCCACCCCAGTGCTGGGTGCTGTGTCCCCCCCCTCCATCTCTCTCTCTCTCCATAGCAGCCAAGTGGCCCTTTTGGCGCCCATTGCAATTGTGTGGCCCTTGTGGTCATTAATAAAAATGTTGGGTTTGCCTCTGCCTCTGCCTGTTGCTTTTGCTGTTTCTGGGGCCCAACCTACCCGAAAGCAGAGGAAAAACCAACAAATGGACGGGCGGTCCGCTTGGACAGCTTTGGAGTGGGGGGCAGGAGCTCTGAGCTGGCTGTTTGGTGGGTCCAATCCGCCAGCCCAGTCCGTACTTTCGGTCAAATAAGCCAAGTCAGCGACGTGAGCATGAATCAACCTGTCAAAAGTCTCGTTAACGCCAACAGCAGAGGATATTCTTCGCTCCCTCGCTCCCCCTCTCTGGGTCCCGCTCTCTCCTTCTCTCTTCGCCTTTTTTGATCGGCCAACACGAAGTGGCTGTGAGCTGTAGACAAGCGCCAAGAGAAGGTATTCCAGTGGAGAAACTTTCCTTCAAGTAATCCAATGACTTCCTTTGCTCCATCAGTTGGTCAGACCCACCAGCAAGCCACTGCATCCCCTCCCATGGCATGGCACATTCCCAGTAGAGCATAAGATCCCCTACAACTTGAACAACACACGCAACATCAGCGGAAGATGTGCACCACGGACTCCACTCCGGAGCGGAACCCTGAGGGGCTGCCAAACAAGCTGCAGCATCCGAAGCACTGGCCAGGGGAAATTTCATTAAATGCCACATTTGGGCAGCCCAAAAACTGGCGCCAGGCCACAGCAGCAGCATCCACATCCACATCAGTCCCCTGTCCATACTGGTATAATCTGGAGCCAAGTGCAGGCAGCGGGGGAGCACGGGGGAGCAGGCCACGAACAAATAAGCAACAATTTCTACATGTTGTGAGCAAATTCGGCTGGAATGCTGGAGCGCTGCTGGAACGGCTGGCGGTGGGGAAATGAAGTGCGCCGGTGTGCTGCTAAACGATCTTGCCACCGCCCGTCCACACCATGCCACACACACAAGCCCCACGAACTGGAGGCACGCACGAACTCCGAACTTGGGGCAGAACCAGCTTGTTAGCCCGAGCTTCGGGGACAGAGAGGCGGTGAAGAAGGGACGGATGGAACCCCGACCCTTCACTGGTCCACTGGCAGCCGACTGGCGCTAAGGTTGTCTGGCTTTGGGTCTCGTTTGGGGCCCAGTGGCCCCACCGAATTCGGAGGTGCAAATACGTTCAGGCCAGTCTCCAATTTGTGCTGGAAAGTGATCATTCATGGGCCACAGCCACGCAGCCACACAGCCACACAGCTACAGCTACAGTCACCGTCATTGCTGTTGTGCCCCTTGCTTGGCTGCCTGATGATGACTTTTGGGTTTCTCTTTCTCTGGCTGTGCCTCTGGTCGTCGTCGCCATCGCCCAAAAGGAAATGAAATATTTGTCTGGTCTAAAAGTTATCATTTTATTAAAAAGCGGAGGCAATCAACGCATTCACATATTAAACCCGCTCTCCAGCTCGACTTGTGGGATCTCCGAAACAAAGGCAAAGGCAAAGGCAACACTCGTTCAGTTTTATAGGTCGTGCCCGTCCACGGAGGTAGAGGTGAGGGCGAGGGTGAGTCACATCGGGAGACAGGGGCGTGGCTGAAGACGTCGCGCCAGTTGCTGGTCGTCGCCAGTCCCCGTCGCAGTCCCATCCACTGACCACTGAACTGTGTGCATGTCTCCTCAATTATAATTGAAGGGTTTCTGTTCTGTTCTGGTTCTGTTCTCCCTCCGCCTGCTGCAATGGGATGAATCTCTGCTGGCTGGCGTGGAGGGCGTGGATGGGTGTTGCTGGGAGATTTTCATCTGGTTGGGTTACAAATGGATTTGTCTAGTTAGAGGGTTGACTAATGTGCTGCCATCCACGGGGTTCTCTCAGTGGTGTTCGGGCTGCACTCGTGTTTCGCTGGTCGCAGCTTCGCTGGGTGTTCGGGCAGGCATCTAAATTGACAAAATACGGCAAGAGATGTCTCGATTTGGCCATGGATCTCCGCCCATGTGGCTGCAGAGGGTAAGCGGGGGGAGTGCCTGTCAGCACTCATAACTCAATCAGCCATCAAGCCTCATAAACATCTCTTCTGATGTCTGTTCTGTTCTGTTATCTAGCCCGAGGCCTACGCCCAATCCCGAACCCGAACCCAGAGCCATCGCAGGTTAATAAACTCCCAATATAAATGTTTAAATTAATTAATGTTTACTATCGCAGACGTTTCAGTCACAAGTCACAAGACTAAGGACCCACCACACTGCCTGCTGGCTGTATAATCGAGGGAGGGAGGGAGGCAAACATTGAAATCCAATTAAATGCTGACCATTAAAGAGCCAGCATGATGTTGCCTCAAATTCACTTTTAATTGCTTATTTCATAAAAAATGAAAAAAACAAAGGGAGGGAGGGAGAGAGGAAGATGCTGCAGCATGCAACAGGTTCTCAGCTAGACCATGCCGAGGTGCCATTATCATATTAACGCTTCGCCAAGACATTCAAAGCGAGGAACCCTTCTAATGGTCGGGCCCACGCTCTCCCATCGATCGAGACCCATCACAGGCGAGTGCATCGTAAAGAGCTGAAGCTGAAACTTAAACGGAACCCCAGCATCAGCTTCAGCTTCAGAATCTGAATCACAGAATTTTTGATTGATGTCCTTGGCCGTCAAACGCTCGCCTAAACGGCTGCAATAAAAAATTTACCACGTCGAGCCCCAGCGGGCGGTGCCCTGGCGCCAGCGATATATTTCACCCTTTTGCAGCGATCCCATGCCCGCGATCTGTTCGGACAAGCAGCGGCGGGGCACAGCAACAGCAACAGCGTGGGTCTGGGCCCCGGCCTGAGAATCTTCGTTGGGACGAGCTGGATGGAGGCGACATTCGCTGGACCGGACAGGCCGACACAAAAAGGTGGAAATGTTAAAATTTAATTATGGGTTCGGATTCGGGCTCGGAATCGGTTGGCGGTTGGGGGTTGGGGGTTGGGGATTGGGCAGCCCATCCATACATATATCATTGCAATAAAACACACGACTCGCCGGAGTGTAGAAAAGTCAACAGAAATTTGTTTTTAATTTACAATTTAATATGCGTTATAAAAAATTGGACTCAATGACGAGACATAAATATTTATGAAGGCTCTCTGGACCAGAAAAATACGCAGCGCTCGCCAGCATGGTATCCCCGCTCTCCCGCTCTCTCTCTCTGAATGGCAGCGTCTGGAGCTGAGGCTGGGGCTGGGCTGGGGCTGGGGTCCAGGCAGTGTGCGCTACAGATTTATGGTTGGCTGGGTAAGGATGTCAGGTGTGAGAAGTCTGGAAATGATCTGGCCAGAGATAAGTAATTATGGAACCATAAATCGAACCTCGTAACATCTGCACCTACGACTGATATCAGGTGGGACCTATAGCATCCCCTTGCTGATATGCTCCACTCCAGTTGGTGCAGCTTGTGCAATCCCCTAACATCTTGCGGACACATTCTTGGAGAATTTGTCAAAGGCAACTTGTGACTCGATTTCAAATATGCCACACACATCACGCTGCGCTCCAAACGGGGGCCAAAACTGCTGCACTGGACGCATAAATTGCCAAACTTGGCTGGGGGCTGGAGCTGTGGCGGGCTTCCTCTGTCTCCTCTCTGCTCCAGCTACTGGCCGACTGTTTTGACATTTAAAGGCGTTGTTGTCGACGTCTTAGGAGTCCGAGACAGAGCGACTGAGACCAGAGCACGGCGACTCTCCGTGCCTCATTATTTATTATGAATTCTATAAATATTAATGGATTTTTAAATGCAATTATAACAACTAATTAATAATGTGCATTTTTAATTGTCCCCACTGCAGGACGGACCCAGCAAAGCGCAGTCAGAGACTGCTCCAAGAGACAAACAGACAGACGGACAGACGGAGTCCGTCAGAGTCAGTCAGTCAGTCATTTAGGAGAGCTGGCCAAAAGCATTTGACGTATTGGCTGACGTATTTATTGCTTGTTTTCTCGCTTCGGCTTCGCCTTCGCCTTTGGCTCTGGCTTTGGCAGTTTCTTGTCTTTCTACTTGGGGTGCTGTTATGAAATGCCTGCTCCTCCGATCTGCGAGCTGCGATCACCGATCACCGATCGGAGTGGCCAAAAAACAAGGTGCGCGAAAAAATTAAACGAGAATGTCTGACAGAATTTATTTTAATTAGTGCGAGTGAGCTGTGAGTGGCATACGAGATGGGACTACACAACCAGGGCGACAGTTCAGACTGAGGGCTGGGGAGGGATGTGGCAAGGGGAGGAGTGGATCGGATCGGCCCGGACCGCATCGGATTGGCGATCAACTGGCAAATGGCCAAGGGCAATCATAGATCAAATACTGATCGGTGATCGGTGATCACAGGCACCGAATGCCGACAAAGTTGCCAAATTTTCGCCAGCCAGGCAAAAGATCAGCCGACAATTGCCGATCGATCGCGCTGATCGTATCGATTACACCACTCGACTTCTGTGCGCATGCCCGAGGGATCAGGTCAATTGCCCTTGCCCCCCCTGGTAATCGATATGGCAAACTCTGGGAATAGATACCCGGCGATGCCTCCCTCCGGCTGGAAATGCATCTTAAGTAGCTATTTAATGTTCCCAGATGCCGAAACGCTGATAAGGGGCCGAACCTGGCGGCGGCGACGGCGACGGCGTCTCCCTCTCCTCCTAGATGAGCGAGGCGGCGATGACGATCGGTAGCCCAAACCAAAGACAGCTTGGACTGTCCAAAGCACTTGCGGGCGCCATAATGCATCCAGCTGATGCGGCGATTTGCTGGGGGGATGGGTAGACAGCTCCATAACGTGAGAAATATACATAAATATTATGCAGAGAAAGGTTAGGCCTGGCCTGGCCTGGCCTGCCGATCAATCGATCGATCGAGCCCAAAACATCTTAACAAATTATGAGGCCGTCTGAGGCAGGGCGCCCTCTGGGGCTTGGGTCGTCGTTAAGTATCTCAACTAGTAGCCGCTAGGCAGCCACGGCAAGTGATCATCTCAACGACAGGCCATCGATCATTCCACAAAAACCAAACTGAGATTCAGACAGGCCATGCTGGCGTGGTAGAAAGCGTGTTGGAAAATTAAATCATCGTTGCTCGAAGTCTGCGGCTGAGACTGCGACTGAGACTGCGACTGCGACTGGATTCACCTCGGTTTTCTTGCCTTAATGATGCTCGACGCACCTCCAGCCTCTGCTTAGTATCTACCAAAAAACAGACACAGAAACAGAGAGATAGGGAGAGAGAGAGAGTGAACAGAACTGTGGAAAAAACAGAAAAGATCTTTATCAGCGAGTTAACTCGTTTAGCATTTAGTTGCAGGCGCCTCGGCCACGACCTGCGACTGCGAGCCAACTTTATCATGCAGTTTGCATCTTTATGCTCATTTCGTTTCTCAGGATTGGAACTGGCACTGGCACTGGGACTGGCTGTGGTGCTGGGTTTGAGATTGGGATTTGGGTTTGGAGTGCGGCCACGCCTTCCTGCCGCATGCCCCATGGCCCATGCACCATGCACATTGCTTATTAGGCGCAGACAGTGTCGTTTATATCATTTATATAACTCACATATACTTTATGATGTTCTTGCTGCTGCCTTTGTCTTTGTCTCGTCTTTGGTTTGGTTTGGTTATGTGTAACTTGTAGTTTTGGCAGCTCACCGGGCAGCCTCCAGGGGCAGGTGACACACTTGCTCTGGGCCTGGGTCTGGGTCTGGGTGCGTGTGTTGGTTAATTAGGGTTTGTCCATGATTTATTGATCGGCTGGGCCATCGGCCGCTGTAACCTGTCCCATTGATTATGGGCATTAATAAGCTGATGGTCTTTTAATATATGAATATGGCTGATCATTTTGATCTGCGGGTTGCATGTTAATTAGCAGCCCTGCCCCGGCCCCCGTCTCTGTCCCCTCGGGCCAATGTGTGGGTTGACGTGGAGCTTCCGTCAGAGCCCAGTCCAGTCCCCTCCCCCACAGAAAACAGAACTGAAGCCGCCTGGGGGCAATCTGCTCTTGTCCAATCTCTTATCAAACCCAAACATATGTCGTTGTCAACCTGGCTGTGCCATTGCTGTGGCTCTGGCTGTGGCCTGTGTATGTTGTCCGGCTACCGTTCAACATCTGCAGATTCGGGGCGGCAGATAGCAGCCTCACAAAGCAAACCCAAGCCCGAACCCCTCCTCAGATGTCCTTAGCCCAGCGGCCAGAGGTTCGGAGTCGTCTGGCGCCAACGGGCTACTTGAGCGAGCGCTCCGAGAGCCGCAGCCACTTGTCGCGTCTTGCTCTTGGTTCTCGGCCCTCGGCATCGGCATCGGCTTTATTGCCCCGAAAAACCCGGGCGCGGAAGGCGCGACAAAGGACAATAGAAAATTATTACTTCAATTGGCGACACAAGAACTCAGACTGGAAGAGCAGCGACTGGCACTGGCACTGGCAGGTACATGGGATGGGAGATGCTGGGCCCTGCGAAACATCTTAAGCAACGAGACGCGCCGCGCCCGCCTTCGGAACACTTCACACCAAGCCAAGCCAAGCCATCGACATACCGCAAAACGGGCTGGGACTGAGACTGAGTCTGAGACGTGTCCGAGACGTGTCCCCGGTCCAAATGGGAGAGCGGTGCGTGGTCACTTTGTGGGCTGTGCCGATGTCGCGTCAACTGTCTCAGTCCCGATTAGGGTTACTCTGATTCGGACTAGTCCTGTGACCCTCATGCATGTCCCTTGCGCGTATTCTGTGACGCAATTACACCTGAGCTATCAGCGGCATCCTCCCCAGCTGCGACTACTGTCCATTGTTGGGCCGCTGCGCCTTTGTCGGCCTCTGCGCAGGCGTGAAGCGTTACAATTTCGAATCTTTTGTTGCGGGAATCAAAGGCAAATCTCCTCCGATATTTGTGCAAACATATTTTTATGATGCTCTGGCGCCCGACGCACGACAACTCCTCCAAGCGGCGAGACATCACCGGAGATATGCCGTCTCGCCGCACCGGGCAGAGCGCTGCGAAGGGCGTGCCAAATGCCAGCGAAATGCTAATTTAATGGCCATTCGCTGGAAACTTTCTTTCTAGTCGATTGAAGGTGCAGTCGAGCCCGAAATTATTTGCTGGCGACGCGACGCACTGCGATGAGATTCGAAAGGAGCTGCGCTGGTCTGCTGGATGCACTTGATACGCCAAAAATGCAGCTCAAGATCAATGTCGCTTGGAGTTCAAGGATTGCTCCGCACATACGAAAACTTTTAACCACAATTCCTGCATCCGTAAAGAGCCTTTAATGATGAGAATATTGCATTTTATTAGCTCTATTTTTAGCTCAAACAAAACTAAATGCAGCTGTAAATAAAGTGTAAGAAATAAAACAAATGATTGATTGCAACACATCCAAAGTGATCCACCGAAGTGCATTACCAGCCAAGCCACATTAATGCTGCAACGAGTGGGACTTTCTATGGGTAATTTATAGGTTTTAACGCGACGCGGCAGCCATTTTCCACTGCTGACAGGCACTAATCAATAGGCTAATTGTCGAGACCCGAGACCAGACCCGAAATGTATTAATTCTGCTTTTGTTTTGCAGGACTGGGGCCCATGGCCATGGGCTGGCAAATCAATAGCAAGACCTGGGCCAGGCCAGGCCATATCGGAATTCCAAAACGGGCAATTAACAAAGCCAACAAAATTTATGTTTCACCTGTCTGCATAAAAGTACATAAATACACACAAACCAACAAAAAATAAATGCCAGACAATGTCGGAGATAGGCAGGGAGAAAGACCAGGGCTAATTACACGGGGGCAGGCAAAGGCGGCAATGGAGGAGCAGGGCAACGCATGTGCCCAGAAGGCCACAGCCAGAGCCAGACCCGAAACCCAAACCCAAACCAAGACACGGGCAGCGGAAGACGGCTGCAATGGAAACAGCAATGGACATTTTCCGACAGCGCCAAAGAGAAGAAACAAAGAGCAGAGAACGGAGAGAGGAAAAAGCAGAAAAACGAACAACAGCAACAGCAGCAGCAGCAGCTGGGACAGAAGACCGCGCTGCTGCAGACAGGCGCGCTGTGGAAAATCTCACTTCTGAATTACAAGCTACGCCACATCCACATCCACGTCCACGTCCATGTCCAGGCCCCTCTGACGACTGACAGTGATCGACTGAGCGAAAGGGAGGAGCAGGACAGCAGGCAGCCGGCAGCTGGCAGCCAGAGCGAGATGGAGGAGATGCAGTGGTGCAGAAAAACACTGCGGCTGATGAAAATCAACAGGGCTAAGCGTTAACTTCGCCACTCCACGCAGCACGGCCCGTACACTGCTCTGCTCTGCTCTGCGCTCCTCTGCCTTCTCTCAGTGCCCGTTCCCGGCCCCACCAACAAAATGGCGCTCTGGAAGCGATCTCTGCCAGAACGAGCCAGCTATAGTGCCGCGACGTAGGCGTCGTTCCACGCCAGCCAATCGTCTGGCCTCGTGCGTCGGAACTCGTTTGGCAGGTAGACCCCGGAGAAAACCGGCTGCTACGACGCGCCCTGAGCTAAGCATCGCCGCTGAGCCACTCCAGATCAGTTCGTTGCGAAACGTCGAGCGTGAAGGAACAACAGACTGGAGAGCGCATCTTCCACAGAGCAAAGCGATACGAAACGAGTGAAGTGTGTGCAAGAACCGAATCGGCAGAGATTTTACAAGTGATCGAAGTTCTTTGGTGCAGTTATTCGAAATGATTTCCATGCAAGAGTTGATGGAAGTGCGGATGCAGCAGCAGCTGGCCCACGAGATCTATCGCCAGCAGATAATGCAACGCATTCCAGGTAGGTGCCAGATCGGTGGATCGGTGGAGTTGATTGAATGCCGACGGCAAATGTGTTTAGCTAAAGTGGCTGTTGGATCTTCAGGCATCACTCCCCAAGTTCAATTTATAATTAAATATCGGAGATTTATGTCTGATCTTCTAAGGCATCCACTGCCCGAACGTTTATGCCACAACATGGCATTCCCATGGAAAAGCAAACGAACTAACGAACTAACCAAACCACTTCCACTTCCACCTCAACTTCTTTCAGATCCCTTTCCGGCAATGCTGCCTTTCAACATGCCCCAGCCGCAAATGATGCTGCCCAGCCGCCCCGCCCTGCCCGGCGTGGAGGCCAAGTTGGAGAACAACGATCTGTGGCAGCAGTTTCATAAGATCGGCACCGAAATGATCATCACAAAGAGCGGCAGGTATGTGTCCTCTCCTCTCCCTCTCCTTTTGCCATTCCCAAGAACTTCTTCCTCCACACCACACACATTATCCTATGCAAATACTCGTAGCGAGCGGGTCCGATCGAGCGCTCGAGTTTTCCACAAACTTGTAAAGTCAAGTGCGGCCAAGCCTATGTAAATATTTGCTGGAAACCCTGGCTGCAACCCATGGCCATGGGTCTGCTCCGTCTACGTCCCGTCCCCGTCCCCTGTCCCTGGCCTAATGTGGCGCCTGGCCATAATTCAGAACGCAGCAGGAGCTCGGCTCGGCTTGCATAGAGTGACAACAAGTGCAGCAGCAGCAACAGCAGCGGCAGCGGCAGAAGAAGAAGCCGACGAAGACGCCGACCTGGCGCCGGTTCGATCATAAAAATCTTTCTTCTTTCGGCGGCGTTGACAATCGGGTCTTGCTTTTGGTTTGGGAACGGAACGGAACTCTGATCTACCTGCGCTTTTCACACTTTGCCCACAAAGGTCCAGCACTGTCCCAGCCAGCCGATCCGTCCCCTCTGCTCTGCGCGTTCGTTGCCTATCGTCTCGGGGTGGGCATTTCTGATATGGGAATTCGACTACCGAACCGAACCGAACCGAGAGAAATTTACATAATTATGAGCCGCTGCCGATGCCACTACCACTGCCCTTGCCTCTATCCGCGCAGTCACTTTCTTGGCTCATTAGATATGCATTGAGTGGCACATTCAGCGCTTTGCAAGCCGTTAAGTCGACTTCAGATTGCGTCTAATTGCTTGGCGCCATGCCCAGCTCCCGCTCCAGCTCCCGCTCCCGATCCGCCGGTCTCCCCCCGTCCATTATCTATAGCCAAAGATACTCCACTGGAAGAACAATTAATCATGTGTCAGTGGCATTGTTTTGGGACCCAGGGATCTGTTTGCGTTCCGTTTTAAATCGATACGTTGCGGAGACTCCCCGCTGCCCGTTCTGATTCCATAATTACACACTTGTTAGGCAGGGCCACAAATCAAAAAAAAAACAAAAGGAAAGAACTAAAATCAAGTAACGTGGAATTGGAATAGATGCCCCTGGTGACGCCTCTTTTTGCGCTTGGCATAGGCCTGGCCCTTGGCCCTGATTTATATGCAATCCGTGGCAATCCACTTAATCAAACTCTATTCTTCGTTGCAGACGCATGTTCCCCTCGATGCGCGTCTCGCTGAGCGGCCTGGAGGAGGAGGCCAGCTACTGCGTCCTGCTGGAGATGGTGCCCATTGGCGACTGCCGCTACAAGTTCTCCGGCTCGCAGTGGGTCCCGGCTGGAGGCGCCGAGCCGCAGAGTCCCCAGCGCATGTATCTGCACCCGGACAGCCCGGCCACCGGCTCCCACTGGCAGTCGCAGGCCCTGCTCTTCAACAAGGTGAAGCTGACCAACAACACCCTGGACAGCAGCGGACACGTAAGTTGGAACGGACCGGACCGGAACCGAACGGACCCTGTCTAATCTTTGATCTCTCCTCTCTCCCGCTCAGATTGTTTTGGCCAGCATGCATAAGTACCAGCCACGCCTCCACATCATTCGCAGCAGCGAGCTCACCCAACTGCCCTGGGCCCCGCAGCAGGCGTTCGTCTTCCCGGAGACGGAGTTCGTGGCCGTCACAGCATATCAGGTGGGTAAACTGAACAGGCCAGGATCGGTTCATTGAAGATTGACGGGACAAAGGCTCTGCGGGAGTCCCCGTCTAATTGCCACATTTGAAAAGTGTCGCCTCGCCATCCACTTGAGATTGTCTCGTCTCCATTCAGGACAGTCCCAACAAGGATCCGTCTCGAACTTTTCAAGTGCTGCAAGGCCGAGGCGACGGCCTCACTCACTGACGCCAGCTAGCTCGAATTTCCGGAATGTTTACTTACTTTTCCCTTTTTTCCCTTTTTCCCATTGCAGAACGATCGCATTACCAAGCTGAAGATCGACAATAATCCCTTTGCCAAGGGCTTTCGCGAGTCCGGCCAGTCGCGTTGCAAGCGCAAGCTGAACAGCAGCTCCAACTCCAGCCCGGAATCGGAGGACGAGGGTTCCAGTGTGAGCAGCTGCGATTCGCCGCACTCGAAGCGCCAGCGCCTGGACTGCGAGCAGGACTCCCAGGGCAGTCTATCGCCGGTACCCTACTACCCGGCCAGGGCTGCCCTCAGTCCCAGCCTCTCGCCCTACCATCGCCATCCACTGAGCTATGCTGCTGCCTATTTTGCTGGAGTTCCCCAAGCTCCCCCCATGCCGCTGCCTTCTGCGCTATGCTATGTGCAAGATCCTGCTCCGGCTCCGGCCAGCCCCGTGCAGCCATCGACATCCCCGGCAAGCGCCAGCACACCCACCACCTCCCCACGCACAACGACCTCCACCAAGCGGAACAGCTTCAGCATCTCGGCCATTTTGGCCTACTGAAGGGCGGCAGAGCGAGGAGAGTCTTTGGGGAAGCGTTTGTGGCGAGACACACTCGCATGTACAGTATAATGCATAATGTCAGGCCTAAGGTACAATCAAATCATTTGTTAATTAGTTTTAAGTGTATTTGGACAGAATAAACAAAAAGAAATCAAATGAAATGAAAACTTAATGCAAAACTATGGACGGGCGGCAGGCCAGGCAACCTTCAGCATTTCCGTTTTTACAGGTTTTGCTTATCGCCGAAGCCAAACTTGCCGAGCAGACGGACCAGACGGAGCACCGACCGCTTTGGCGAGCCTAAGACAAATTAATGTTCTCCATTATGGTGACCAGTCAGTTGATTCTCGATAGAGCCAAACGAACAGACACACACACAGCCACAGACAGGTACGCGTCGAGTATCTGAGAAATATCCAACTCCGGTAGTAGCTAAAACAATTCTCGAAAGATAAGGCATCCATTATGAGCAGCGATTTGACGGCTTTCAGGCTGTTTGGTCTTTGCCGACCCTCCACTGGCCACCGCTGTCCAGGGAGCTGAGCAGGGGAGATGACGCAGAAGTGGCTCACTCCGGTGGCGGCGGCTGCCGTCTTGTGAAATTTTCGTTTTATCGCACCTTTTATGGCCATTTGGCCGTTGGCCGAAGTGGGAGCTGGCTCTGAGTTTGATACGGAGGCTGTGGCCAAAAAAGAGAGCGCCTCAACTCGGTGTCTTTGAGTGTGGCAGTGGCTTTGGTGTGGTCGTTCCTTGTGTGCATTATCGTGTCAAATGCGACAAATCTGTCTGTGGGCCGGCGGCGGCTGCCTTTTAGCTTGCATAATTGAGCTGATAACTCACCGGCCACGCATGTGTGCGGTCCAGGCCCAGGTCCCACTTTGAGCGTTTCCTAAACGGTGGCGCCAAACATTTCGTGTTTAATATTTTTAATTAAGTTTTTAAGTGCAGCAACAGCAGAAAGAAAAGTCGAAAGAAGAAGCTGCATTTCTGACTAGAAACTTCCCAAGAGCTGTGCGGCGGCTTCAAAGGTTTTCGAAGCGATCATACGACGTATCTTCGAATCCCATTCATAGAAAACTTTGCATAGATTATGCATAATCAAGCCCAAGCGCAGCGCGAAATAATTCACTGGCCACACGAAACCGAATCCCAATCCGTATCCGAATCCGAATCTGAGCTCGCGTCCCAAGCTGCTTTGACTAATTTGAAGTTAGTTTTGCTTTAGCGTTTCTTCTCTTTTTCGATTTGTTGTGTTGTCGCATAAATTTGAATTTTAAATGCTGAAACAATTAAATTATGGGATTTGCACGTTTTCACCAAAAACAAAAGGGTATAAAAACACATAAAATGTTGGCGGCGGCCGCGGCTGCGCCTCTGAAGTGTTTTTTAAATGTTGAGTTGAGTTTCATTTCGTGGCTGGCTTCTATTCAAAAAACGGTGGCAAAAAGCGTCAAAATTTGGAGATTATGAGATAAAAATGCTAATAGTCTTCTTCACCGCTCACCTATTACATTTCTAATTTGCGCTTGTTTTAATATAGTTAATGAATTTTTATGTGTAGGTTGGTCCACTCCAGATCCGGTTTTGCGGTCAAAGCTGTTGATAATGATAATGAGGATAACGCTGCTTTATTGGGAAGGTGTTGCCGTTCGGATCTGAATTTTATTTGCGCCACATGTGTGATTCTGTGTGCTGTTTGTTGTTGCCATTGTTATTTTTTATTACTAATTATAATATATTTGATTTGGTATTTAAGCTTTAAGCTATTAAAATGTTGGCTCATTCTGTTTTACGAGGCAACAGTCAGAAATATTTGATTAAATTGGGCAGACGAAAACAGGTTCAAGTTGGGAGAAGCTAAAAATATTTTAATACGATTATTTTTATAAATGGAATTTAAATTTGAATTTGAATTTTTGTTGTCGCGCCAACCCAGTTGTGGTTGTTACGTTATCCAACACTACTGGCGTAGTAGTTTCACATGACCCCGATAGAGCGTGAGTGCAGCAAATATTAGTTCCAGAAAATGCCGATAGAGCGCGCTAGGTTTTTCATTTTTACATATGTCTCAATATCTGTTATCTGTTGTTAGGGCTGCCAGATCGGTTCAAAGCGATCGGTAATCGATGTTATCGGTATCAATGAAATCAATCGGCATCAAGTTGCAGCCCGAAACTACGAATTGTACGAGTCTGGCAACGCCACAAAAACGTAAATAATCTAATGCCAATCTTTTAAAAAATGTATGTATCTATTGGATAAAATTGTATGTGCCACATACTATGTGGGGTCAAATGCTCGAATACGCTCAGCTCTTTGAAATACGTCAAATACGTCACCATGTTAACACCAATTCGACCGCAATTGAAATCAGCTGTTCACATGAAATTTATTTCAATTCAAAATTCCAGTTAAATTTTAAACAATGCTGCGACTACGAGGGCAAGGGACATTTTGGATTCTTTGTCGGCATGCGAGCAAGGCAGGGAAGCCCGTTGACTCGAAAGCTCTGGTGCAGCTGGAGGAGGGCTACAAGAAACTGGCCGCCTCCGATTCGAAATCTTTGCTAAAGAAGCACCTAAAGAAGGACATCTTCGACAAGCTGAAAAAGAAGACGACTCCATCATTCAACTCCTCGCTGCTGGACTGCATTCAATCTGGGCTGTGCAACCACGACTCCGGCGTTGGGATCTACGCCCCCGACGCAGAGGCGTACAAAACGTTTGCCGACATCTTCGATCCCATTATCGAGGACTATCACAAGGGCTTCAAGAAAACGGACAAGCACCCCGAGTCCTGCTTCGGCAAGGGCAAGGATTTCGCCAATCTTGATCCCGGCAATAAGTACATTGTGTCCACGCGTGTCCGGTGCGGACGTTCCGTGAAAAACTTCCCCTTCAATCCCTGCCTGAGCGAGTACGAGTATGCGGAGCTGGAGTGCATGATATCCGGTGCCTTGAATACGATGAGCGGGTCGTATAAAGGCGGCTACCTACCGCTCTGCGGAATGGAGAAGTCCGTGCAACAGAAGCTCATTGACGAACACTTTCTGTTCAAGGAGGGGGACCGGTTCCTGGAGACGGCAGGTGCTTCGCGCTTTTGGCCCGCCGGACGCGGAATTTACTTCAACGAGGCGCGCAATTTCCTTGTATGGGTCAACGAAGAGGACCACATCCGCATCATCTCAATGGAAAAGGGCGGGGACCTGGGCAAGGTGTACGATCGCATGCTCGGCGGCGTGGAGGCCTTGGGGAAGTATCTCGACTTCAGCCGTGACGAGCGTCTTGGGTATCTGACCTTCTGCCCCACAAATCTGGGCACAACGATTCGCGCATCCGTGCACATCAAGCTGCCCAATCTGACAGCCAAACCGGAGGAGATGCAGAAGCTGGCCACCAAATACAATCTGCAAGTGCGTGGCACTAGCGGGGAGCACACCGAGGCCAAGGGCGGCGTCCACGACATCTCCAACAAGCGCCGGATGGGCCTGACCGAGTACGAGGCCGTCAAGGAGATGTACGACGGCATACGCGCCCTGATCGATGCCGAAAACAAGTCTTGTAAATAGCAGCAGCGTACATTTTGGATCCCCCTTTAAATACTATGATTAAATGCATTTAAAATGCCATTTTACCGTCGCTAACTAACTACTAACTAACACTTAATGGTTGGGTTTTTTATTTTTTTTATTATTTTTTTAATAATTTTAATTCTTTTATAAACTTAAGACTTAAAATAAAAGTATTTAAAGTTTTTCTTTTTGTTGTTTTTGCTTGACACGAGTGTCAAAATGTTACACATTCTTTTGTTTTGTTTTGAATTAAGCAAATGTTTTTGTTCTTGTCAAATAGTTCTCCATTGTTGTTTCTGGTGTTGCTGTTGTTGTTGTTGTTGTGGGTGGTAGTGCTGCAGGAACCGCATGTTGCTGTAGACCGGATCTCTCAAAGTATACGAAAATGCCGAAAGACGCCAGGCCTAGGACAGACAGACAGCTGCTCCACAATCGCTACAAACTAAATTGATTGGCAGCCCGCACCGCCCAAAAGCGACAAGGCGGACGAGCTGAAGATTTCTACGTGTTTCTTGTTGTTGTTGTTGTTGATTGTTGCGTTCCCCCGACTGAAGGCGGATGGTGTTGCTTGCAGAGCCGGGGTTCGGACGATGCTTGGTGGTTTGCTGTTGGCAATTTACAAGCTCTTCTCAAGCTTGATCAGCTCGTTGATGCCATCGTACATCTCCTTGACGGCATCGTATTCGGTGAGACCCATGCGACGCTTGTTGGAGATGTCATAGACACCGCCCTCAGCCTCGGTGTGCTCGCCGCGGGTGCCGCGCACCTGCAGGTTGTACTTGGCGGCAACCTCCTCGAGCTTGGCCTTGTTGGAGGCCAGCTTGGGGACCTTGATGTGCACGGAGGCACGGATGGTGGTGCCCAGGTTGGTGGGGCAGAAGGTCAAGAAACCAAGACGATCGTCGTGGCTGAAGGGCACACGCTTCTCGATCTCGTTGACGGCAGTGACCAGGCGAGTGTAGATCTGGCCCAGATCGCCACCCTGCTGCATGGAGATGATGCGGAGATGATCCTCCTCATTGCACCAGACCAGGAAGGTCTTGGCATCGTTGTGGTAGATGCCACGGCCGCTGGGCCAGAAACGGCAAGCGTTGGCGGCCTGCAGGAAGCGATCGCCCTCCTTGAACAGGAAGTGATCGTCGATGAGCTGCTGCTGCACGCCCTTCTCCATGCCAGTCAGGGGGTAGAACTTGCCCTTCAGCTCACCATCCAGACCGGACAGGGTGGTGCTGACCTTGCCCTCCATCTCCTTGTACTGGGCCTCGGTCAAGCAGGGGTTGAAAGGATAACCCTGCATGGAGCGACCGCAACGGACGCGAGTAGAGATCACATACTCGTTGGTTGGGTCAACGTTGCCGAAGCTCTTCACATCACCGAAGTTCGAGGCCGGGTGCTTGTCGGTCTTCTTGAAGCCACCATGGTAGTCCTCGATGATGGGATCGAACAGATCGGCGAAGACTGTGTACGACTCAGCATCGGGGGCATAGATGCCGACGCCGGAGTCGTGGTTCTCCAGACCGGACTGGATCACATCCAGAAGAGTCGACTTGAAGGTGGGGGTCACCTTGTTCTTCAAGTTGTCGAAGACCTCCTTGGTCAGGTACTTCTTCAACAGCGACTTGGAGTCGGAGGCGGCCAGCTTGGCAAAGCCCTCTTCCAGTTTAGCGAGAACAGCAGCGTCAACCATGGTGTCTTGTTTGCTGCAAATGGATACAAGAACACGGACACAGGAGTTAGTTTCAGGGCGTGGCAGTAAATGGCACTAAATAGTAGCATAATAGCAGGGGAGATTCCCCAAAGATATCTTTTATTGTTTTGTGGCGCCTAAAAGACGGCAGTGGCAACACGTTTCCATATATGTATCCTCAATTCCTTTTTGTTTGTCCCCGCAATTAGTTTTGGGTTATGGCCATGTGCCCACACTCGACTTTGGCCCGCCGGCACGCGACTGCCACACACCAGAGACCCCTCACCCCTTACCGATTACCACCACCACCACCCATCCACATCACATCACATCACCCCTGGATCCGTATGTACGCCCCTTGTGTACGATTGTACGATTGTACGGTTGTACACGGTGGTTGTTGCCTCTGTGTGTGTCGCTTCTCTCGCGTGTGTCCTGTTTTTGGTGGTGGCTGACTATAACATTTTTGCCGGCTGCCGCTGAATACGCAAATCGACGGCACACTATATCTATATACACGCCTCGGCTCAGGCTCCGGCTCCTGCTCCGGCTCTGACTCTGCTTGCCTCTGCCATGCGCACTACAACAACATGGCGACGACCCGGCCGGCCCCCAGTCAGAGCCCCAGAGCCCGAGACCGAACCAGAGGAGGCTCAGCCAAAGTCCAGGGCAATAATAACTTTTTTATGGCATTTTATTTTTGGGCGCTTTACAGACACAACTTCACGCAGCCCCTTTCCCTTCCGCCCCACACACACGCACACATACACATGACGTCAGCCCCAGGGATACAGACACAATGCCCGCCCGCCCATCGTCTAGGACCTAGGCCAAAAGGGAAGCCCTAGCCCGAGATCCCACTATATACACACCCATCTTCTCCAGCAGCAGCAGCAGCTGTGGCTGCGGTACCATTGGGCTCTCCTCCGTTGGCCACATCGCCCTCGATCACCTTCTCCTTCTTATCCTTGGAGGCACACAGACCCATTTTGTAGTTGTTGTTGTTGTTTTGTTTGTAGATTGATTGTAAAGTTTCAAAAACGTTTAAAAATTTGGCGTTTGCTTGGTCACAAAGTTTGGTGTGGTGTGTGTTTGTATATAAAAATTGGGGAGGATTGCTTCTTCTCAATCTTCTTTGCTTTGCTCTTGCTTTTGCAGGTAAAATGAAATCACAATGTAGCTATAGCTCTACTATATAGATCTCCCTAATCACTCTAACTCTCTCTCTTCGGATCACGCTTAAAACACGCACAAAAGACACACAGACACACGCTCGACTTAATGTTTAATGGGTGTATTGCTTTTTGATTTTCAATGATTTTCGATTGTGTGTTTTTTGTTTTTTTTGTTGGTGGTCTGTTTCGTTGGTATCAAAATAACGGACGCAAAAATTTTAAAAATATTTATTATTAATATTTTCAGTTTTCTTTTTCGGCGAACTCTGCTCTGACGGTTTTTTTCTGCTTCTTGTTCTTCTTGCACGATTTCAGCTGCCGCGCCCAAAAGTATACTACACTAAACAAACACTACGCAATGCTGTCGAAGGGAGCAAAGGACTTGCTGACTGCTGCTCGGTTGGCTGACTACTACTGGTGTGCCTGGTACAGAGGCCCGGTTTGGTCTGCTCTGCCACTGCCACTGCTACTCCTTCGTGGGTTCTGTCTGCACAATTATTTGGCGCGCGCGTTTTGCCCGACAAACGAGGACGAGGACTACGAGTACTACGAGGACTTGGATGCGGACGAACAGCCAACACACTCAATCGGCAAATCGAAAGGAACTGAGAGCTGACGCACCCATGGGCCCCGCACTTAGCCGGCAGTCGGCATTGGAAATGCGAGAGGATTCAGCAGAGAGGAACAGAGCCAGAGAGAGCGAGCGAGCGAGCGCGAGGCATCGATGTATTTACCGAAAATTCTCAATTTGTTTTATTTTTGCAGTGGGAGGGTTGGTCGGAGGGTTGAGGGTTGCAGTAGTGGCAGCGGCAGCAGCAGCAGCAACATTGCCTACCCGCAGGCGCCGGCCCAAACTGTTGCCGGATGAGCGGCAACATAATGCGGAAGGATATATTTATATGATGCGTTGGACGCACCCCACTCAGACCCACCACCAGGCCCAACCCAACCCAACCCAGCCATCCAGCCACAGAACGAATCGTACTACCAGCCAGTGGGTTGCCGTTGCCTCCTTCGAGTGAATCAATAAAATTTATAGCACGCGACTGAGTCGTCGGCAGCTGGGAATTGTTGAGCCTAGAGCCGGATCAGGGACAGAAGCAGAAACAGCAGCAGCAGCCGCAGCCGCAGCGTCAGGAGCAGGGGCTGTTCGGTCAAGTCAACTTCAAGTGTCGTGCTGGAGTGTGAAATTTGCTCCTGGTAATGACATGAACGAGACACTCATCCCATCCCATCCCATTCCAATTCCATTCCATCCCCCACCATCCCTTTGCCAGCTCTCAAGTGAGTAAAAAAATCAATTACTCGGCAAATCGAAATTAAAGCCAGCTTGCGGGATTCCCAGGACCAGGGTAAAACGTGTACTCGAGACTTTAAATAATCCATTGTGGGATATGTGAGAGGAGGTCCTGGCTGTACTTGCAGTAGCAGTCGGCTCGCCGGCTCATCCAAGTCGGAGTCGGGGGATGGATCCAGTTCAGTTCAATGGAACTGAACCGGCACCGGCTGCCATCAGAGACATTGCATGTCGAGTGAACATTAGCTCGTAAAAAATTAAATTTACTCTGCCACTCCCCCGCACCGCACACATACCCCATGCCCCCATCACTTGGCCAACTCTTATTTCAGACTTTTGTTTTGTTTTGGTTAATTTCATTTGCAGCTTCAATTACTCGGCCAGACAGGGGTGGCGGGGGGAGTCAGAGTCAGTGGAAGAGTCATTTAGTCATTCCCTCTCCAGGGTGAGTAAGCGGCAGCTATCGATCAGTTTTCTTTCCATCTCCATTTGCCATTCGTCTGGGGCTTTTGTAAATATTTATTTGAAATGGAAAACACTTTTGCCAACTCAGCCCCACCTCTGGGTCTCCTCCACCCCTCCTCCCTGTGGCCGATATTGATTGTGGAAACTTTCGGGCCATTTGGGAGTCATATCTGCTGGCGGCCCTCCCCACTTAGGCTTGTTAATGCCCCGTAAAGATAGTGGAGAGAGAGAGGGAGAGAGAGCTTTGCCAATTGCAATGCCCTGAACTGGATTGGCTAGGGGTGTACAAGTACGAGTTCTACGAGTGCTAAAATCTCGAAAGATAATAATAATGGCCATAACAGCAGCTGACTGATGTACGTACGGGGCTGTCAGAAAGGCGTTGGAAACTAATCAATTAACTCAAGTGCCCAGCCCGATAGTCAATGAAAGATTGAGTTGACTTGAGGAAACTGGAGCACACACATAGCACACATCAACGCACATATAGATAGAGGAAAAACCCCCATGACTAAAAGGACAGGGGCACTTAAAAGACAAGCAAATCAAATTAAAATGCTGATTTCGTTATGTAACCCCCTTGATGATGAGGGAGGGAGACACCAACCCACACCACCACCACACCACCATCATCGAAGTGGTCGCAATCGCACAGAGGCACAGTGGAAAGGACATGCAACCCCCGAAGGAAAAAAGGAAGCAGCAAGCAGGATCGGATCAGTGGCAGAGCAGCTCAACTCATCAGATATTCTCATTAGTGTCACAAGGGTAGCTCAGCTCTCTCTCTCTCTCTCTAATCACACACGCGTCACCAACTTTGAATTAGGAGAAATTAGAGCCTTTATGTTTTTTTTTTAAATATTAAATATCACGCACGCTGCGGCGATTTTTTCTAGAGTTATTTTATTTTTTGCAACCGTCAAGGCTTAACAACAATTCGCGAATGGCTGGCACTGAAAAGATCACTGAAAGCGACTCCACCTCAGCTGGAGAGAGAGCCTCAATAGAAAGAGAGTTGGCTGGGATCGAGAGAGTGGGAATGGGAGCTTGTTGTTGGCCAAGATAAGCTTTGGCCCTGATAAGCTTAGTCACTTTCAAATGGCAATCAGGGCTGTTAGCTGTCTCCCCCGACTGGGACACGATCAGAGGAAGGAGCAGGCCAGGCAACCCCGCGATTAGATAGCGCGAGATGTGAGCAAACACTCTTCCAGCCAGAAGTTGGTCTTTTGTTGGCTGGCCAAAAACAACAAAACAAAACAAAAAAACAACCATAAAAGAAGGTAAGGTAAAAGTTGCCTCCTAAAAGAAAGAATCGATGCCAAAAGGCAATCGAATAAAGCGAAATTGGCAGCCAGCCGTTTGGCCGCCAGTGCCAGTGCAATGAGCAGTGTAAGTTTATGGCCACTCTGGCCGTTCGTTCACCCGAGAAATCGCTGCAATAGTTTGCCTTCGTTAATTGCATAAACCATTGGCTTGGCCCGGCCTGGCCTGGCCAGTCGATTGCACAAAGAAATTGGCAAAGTGCACGAAAATAATTCGAAATGTATTTCGGGAAATTGGACATCGACAAGCGTCGCCGCTTCAGCTCTGGTTCGCATACGTGAACGACTGCAACGGGAAATTGGCGACTGGCTGCAGACAGTCCAAACTGGTCAACATTTTGATAAGGGGTAGGGTAGAAGGCGGCTAGGGTAGATGGTACTTATCAGACAGACCGACACCCTACATTGTTCACACACTCATTACCATCCATGAATTGGGCCCCCACTGGGCCAGACATTAATCCAAGTTGAGGCTGGACATGGCATCTCCACATGCCACGGCCATGTGCCACAAGCAGATTCACATTCCAGCCAGCAGCATTTTGACCAATAATCATTTCGTCTGTGACATGAATTCGACATAAAGCTCTTATTAATAGGTATAGGGGAATGCATAGGGGTGGGGATTTAGGGGCGAGAAGGCTGCTGGTCGCCCGCATTTCCAAGTAGTTCTGGGATCTCATCTTTATTCGGTTCTCTCTTTGCCGGCTGCCATGGGTCGTAATTTAATTAAAATTCTTTTGGCAAAACGTCAAAGCATCTCACACTCAATTAGGCAGGCAGAAAGGACGGATAGCAGGCAGTCACCGAAATACAAGAACAAACATATGTATGTACATATATATATACCATATAGTGTGTTATGTTCATATATAAGAACTAAAGATATGAAGAACATCAAATGAATATATCTTCATATTCTTTTGCTTATTTTCTTTTTGCAGAGAAGAGCAGCAAGTGGCGCAAAATATTTTGCTGGCATTTCTCGCTCATTACCCGGATGTCGTTGATTTAAATTTGTGTGCTGTCTGGGAAGACAATCAGCGAGAGTCGGACGACACTTCATTAAGCTACCCAACCAACCAGCAAGTCGAGGGGTTGTAGTTATAGGCATACTAAAAAGTATATACATATTCCGGAAAATAGGGGTGATCTTTATGGAAAATGCAAGAGCTAGGAACCAGAAGTAAATTCTACGCGTATTTTACATTTCCATGTAGTTACAACCCACCGTTTCTACATGAAGCTTTTAACTGCTTTTCATTGAGCTTTTGGTAGCAGCTTTCACAGATTTATTTTATTGCAAGTCCTGTTGCAAGTTTGCGAATTTCAAAAGCTCTCTCTCTCTCTATAGCGCTGAGCTTTCGCTTAGCTTCGCTATATATATGATGATATTATGATGACTCGCTGCGATTCCTCTCCTTTCCTTTCCCAACCAGCACCAGCCACCCCTTCCGACAGCTTTTCAGCGATTTGATTTGTTTATTCGAGTATTTGTCTGAAATTCTAGCCCAGTCCAAATATTTGTTTATTTTCTGTCGGAAGAACTGTGAGAAAAATCAGGCAGATCTCGTATTTTGCATTATGTGGAATTGATTGGCACAGTCGCTGGCATCCGAGAGCTGCGTTTGCGATTCCATTCCATTTCCTGTCTGTGCAAAAAAGAGCCAAGCCGAACCCGAACCCCAGCTTTGATTATATAATAGTTCAGAGCAAGTATAAAGCCTTTTGTTTAGCCAACGAATACGAGAAGCGTTACCCTGTTAACTGTCTATAGACTGGAGGGGTTGTAAATGGTTTTTCCCAATGTTTGACAAGTTAATCGCGTTCCTCTGCCACTGTCTTTTCCAGCATTTTCCTATTTCTATTCATTTCTCTTTAATGGATCTCAATTGAATAATTAACAGCCATGTGTGCCAGCACCAGAGAGGCAGCAATTCGTACATACAACAAATGTTATACTCGATTTGTTTGTTGAATAAAATACACCAGTATACTGTACATATATGATATGTACATTCCCTGGTTCCCATTCCCACGTCAGCTGATGTGGCCAGCCTATACCTTTGGAATTTTTTGTGAGGCTATGCTGGTGCTCAGGTATGGCTATGGCACCTCCTCACCTACCCCATTCATCTGGTGGAGGTGTATCTGTGGCTATGTTTGTGCTTTTGTTTAGCTTATTTGCTTTGGCGGGGTTGTATTTTTAGCAGCCGGCATTATATCAATTCGAACCCGAAACCGCCTGCTCCCCGCTGATGGCTCTGGCACTAAATTTGGCCACGGTCCCTCCCAAACTGTGGGCGCTGCTCGGCAGGATTATATAATCGTTAATTAACTGATGTCTGCTGCTTTGGCTGTGCTATGCGCATTCCTGTGTTTTGATTTCTGTCAGCCCAGCATTATACCTTAAATTGTGCAAAAATTGCTATATACACTATCGAGCAGCGATAAGCGATACATTTGATTATGCAATCGGCTGGCATTGACCGCGAAAGTGAGTATTTTATTGCTCGGAGTGAACCATTCTTATTATAGCCATGGCCGGGCGGGGGGCAAGTTCAGGGCACGAAGCCAGCAAAGTGCTAACTGAAAGTGGTTCTCTTTCGCCGCCGCCGCGGCTGCCTCTTCTCTTATCTATTCGACGTGTGAGAACAGCGCGTTAACAAGCCCCAGTATCTTATCGGAATTGGCATAGAACACAGAACGTTGGAGATACTTTCTTCTGCAAGCCAATGAACGACCGACCTTAAACTGCAGCTCTCCCCTCGCGGCAATTGGCAAGCAGCGCCCTGCTACGGGTACAGTCCTCCGTTCATTGGCATTTGGCAGCAAAAATTGCACAACAGACAAGCAGACAGACAGACAGACGGGCAGCCGGACAGCGACGTTTGCCAGACCATGACAGGGCCAAACAAGTTTTTTTTTTTTGAGCTTCTTGGCGAAAATCGGAGAACTGCATAACGTAACCATAAACTCGGCATAAACTTGAAACTTTATTGGCTTGCCGGTAACCGGTTTTCGGTGTCTCGGCTTTTGGGATTGCACGTATTCGTATTGCAATAAATGCATTTAGAATTCAGCATTCAATTCATACTCAGGTGACTCAGCGGGGGAACTTCGTACGGAAAATGCATATTTCTCGGATGGAAACAGCGAAGCAGCAGCACACAGGGCACACACACTCACAAACAAAAGGAATTGCTGAAGAGTTAACTTAAACGATTTGTTGTCGCCAGAAATATTAAATTCTAGATATTATTCACTATGTAGTATCTTTAGTGTATTATTTTCACTTGATTTGCAATATATCTTATGGTTGGAGAGCGGCTCACCTTTGCAACCGTAGAATTCAACGTCCAACGTTACAATGATCAGAAAATTCTGTTCTTTGACTCAACGGATTGCAGTCGGCTGTCGGTGGGGCAGCAACGTTGGGGTTGGCGCTGGCGCTGGCAGAGCGGCCGCAGCAGCGCTCCCTTCTTCTTTCACTTTCAAACTACACCAACACACACACACACACGCAAGAGGCACAGCAGAGAGACAGAGAGCAAAAGCTACGGTCTGCAATGGTGTGCGAGTGTGGGAAGCCTGCCTGCCTACCTCCTGGCGTGCCGTGCCTCTGTATCTGTGTGTAGTAGCAGCTTGCCTCTCTGCCTCTGTATCTGTGTGTAGTGGCAGCCTGCCACTCGGTCCCAATGTATCTGTGTGTGTGTGTGTAGTGGCAGCCCCTGCTCCCAATTGACGTAGGACGTGACGTATGACATAAAAGCAGAAAAAGTAAAGCTTTCGTTTCGCCAAAGAGCGCGACAGCAAAACACACACACATTCACGCACACCGCACTAAAAGCTCTTCAGAAACACAACGCACACAGGCACAGACATATCGGCACCTCCGGCGCTGGCAGAGAAAAGGAAAGTGTTGGCAGCGCAAACAGCTAGAAAACTGCATTGCTCTTCATGCCGGGTGTGGGAGCGAGAGGCCACAAGAGCGAGCCTGCAGCAGGCAGTCGCTGCATCTGTGTGTGTGTTTGAGTAACTCTGCCGGCGACCGCTGCAGCGGCAATTGGTGGGTGTGTTGGATACACCACACCCATACGAATGCAAATAGATTTCATTGCTTAATTATGAGCAGGCATTGCTCCAGGCGGGGCCCCCAAAGAAAGTAATCAAAGTACGACGAGTACGGGTAAGTGGCAAAATTAGCCCCCAGAGTGTGCGACTGACTCTGCTCAAGAAGTGCTAACATTTTGGGATGATTCAACAAAGCCCCACTCAGAATTGCTCAAAATGCTGAATAAACAGTTGAAGCGGACCATCGGAGGGAGCTTATTGTTCGACCAGATGGAAAAATATTCCCCATACAGCTTCGGAAATATATGCATATCGTTCGTGTATTCATGACACAGTCTGTCGCTGCGGTTGTCATGATCTAAGGCAAACGATAAATTTTGGCACTAATACCGCTATATAAAAATGAAAAATTCTAGAAAATATCACGATAAAATGTAAAAGATTTATACAAAAATTAGGGGGAAGACTAGACTACACCATACACATCCATAAACACGATCTATGCCTTATAATGCTACGCAAATAATAATGATTTTCTGCCTTAGAGATGAAACTTATAAACAAATCAGATAGTATATAATCGCTTACACGATCTCTGACAAAAGTCTTGAACTTGATATTGAATGCCCTCGCAGCATTAACAAATCGTGTACATATGTCCATACATATGTACGTTCATATATCTAGTTATATCTAGGTGTGGGGGAGCCCAAAAGAACATCGAACATATTCATTTGTTACTAAATGAAAAACTGAGGGAGAATATTTGAACAGTTGCCAACGAAAATTTATGCAATGCGCAGCAAACATCGGAAGATCTATACCATCTGTCCCCCCATCCTCACGACCATACATACATACTATGTATGTACATATGTATGTTGTTTTCGAAAACAACACACACTTTTGCTTTCCCGTGGCACACGAATTTTCCATATTCCACGGGGCAGGCATTAAAAATATACTACGTATATTCAATAACCGTTTCAGCAATCAAATAATATTCAAAGATATACATACATATATGCAGAGATTAACTTTTGATACGTATTAAAATGCCGTTCGGCAGCAGGCACCGCAGGATGCTTATATAATCCACAACTGTCATCCCTCCCACTGGGGCAGGGCACATTTTCGCATTTTCAATTTACTTTTCGTTTTCATTTTCAATTGCTGCGCGGCTCTCGAGTGGCGCTGAGATTACGTAAATGCTCCTCCCAACCAGAAGCTTTTTCGTTTATCTTGCAGTCGCCTTTGGGGGCTCGGTGCCTGTGTAGGATTTCCCGCAGAACAACGAACAGTTATACCCGACTAACAAGTGGGGGAAAGCGAAATCTATACTACACATGTACATGTATATAGGGAGCGACCTTGAAACGCTTGCGAAACAAGCTTTAGATACGAGCAGATACAACACAATGGCAAATTTTCGTTACTGTTGACACACAGTTGAGAAAGCACTTAGCATGTGTGTGACATTTTATATACTATCTAAATACATTATATATACTCGACTCGTGCACGATGTGAGCTGGGAAATGCATGTGACAAGCCTCTGCTTTGAGTGGAAGCCGCGCTTGATTCAGCCACCGCAGAGAGAGAGAGAGAGCTTATTCACAAAGCCAGATGGGGCTTCTGTCCCATTTAGGTATTACTCGTAATCGTATCTTTATCCACACACATCTATATATATGCTGGGGGGAACTTGCATAACACTCTCATCGCGGTGCGGGGAGTCACTTTTAGTCACTGGACTCTGATTGCGGCTAGCAATGCTGGAGCTGGAGGCCAGGCCAGGCAGCCCGTCACTCTAGAATGGATTGCTAATTTGTGGGTCTGCAAAAAACGAGTGCCAAAAAATGAGCAAACCATTTGAAATATGTGTTATTAATTAGTTCAATTTGCGGCCAGCCAAGCACGGGTCCCCGCCTCCAAAGCCCCCTTCCCTTCCAGGTCAATTAGCTGTGAAATTATTGCTATAATGGAAAATTGTTTGGCTCTTAGAGGGGGAGGGAGCCATTCCTAACTATGCATGCATGGCAACAGATTATACAAAGTTGTATATATCGAATGCGATACACAGAAATACACTTCACTTTGCATCTGTGTATTTGTTGGGGCCTTTTGTTTGTTAAACAATATTTTGGCAGCAGATCAAAAGCGACGCTTGCCAAAATCAATTATATGCACAGGCGCGAGCCGACAGAACGAACCCACACTATACATCCGTACATATATTCAGCTATACTAGGTAGGGATATGGGAACATCAAATGAGACACCTAAGTGAGGGCCGCCAAATATGAAGACCTCTGTCCATCAGATCAGGAAATGGGTATTACGAAAGAGTGCCCCAAAGACATGAGGCATGACGTGGGCTTCTCTCGAGGCTCCCGAAATAAGCTCGCCGCGTCAGTTGTGGCCGCAGGAGACAACTGCTACTGCCACTGCCACTACAACTGCAACTGCACAGCCAATTTGCTGCACAAAAACAATAAAGCACATAAATTGTCGGGCCACAGCAGCGCTGTGACTGCGTCTCCAAATATAAATAAACTCTGCATGGGGGGAGATCATGTGACCTGACGACGACGACGTCGGCGACGCACAACGGCGGAGAGGAGTCGACGGAAGACAGGCCTCATAATGGCCCGACAACGGCACATCATTTCAATTTCCATTTCATTTTGCATTTGGGTATTGTGTATTGGGCAGCTAGCCAAAAAGCTAAAAAACCTGATTCGGTGGGACCAGCAGTAAAGCACTCGGCGCCTGGCCAGCGGCCACATCCTTGAACACCTGGCAAGGACAAGGCAAGTGGTTTGCGTGCCCCAAGGTTTCACATTTTGGGCAGTGGCTATGGCTGTGTCGCCAAACATTTGGTCGATTAATATTAATGGGAAATCAATTTTGTGCAATTAGAGGAATTGGAGAAAGAACAGATGGCCGGGCAGGGCTCATAAATAAACTGAAACTTGCACTTGCAACAGAGCCCAACTGCAGGAGAACGAAGGCGACGGCCGCCATGTGAGCTGTCCGCCCAAGCACAGAACATGAGACAAAAATAACACCAGGAAAATTGTAGTCGCCCCATCGCCACCGCCATCATCATCATGATCCAACATTTCTGCTGATGCCGCTGCATGGCAACGCATCAACGGAGACTTGGGTGCCGGTCTCTTGTCGCCAAGCGGCTTCCACATGGCAACTATTTTTGCCAGCAGAAGTCACCAGAGTGCATTGAACCCACCTCGCCTCGAGTCGGAGATGCGGAAATGGCCCCTTACACACAAATATCAAATATAAGAACTTAAAAATCTACAAAAATAGGTGCAGCCGAGTGTGCAGGGTCCGCTTACCGCTCGCCAGCCTTCTGCGCCTCCTTGATCGACTGGATGAAGGCGTTCGACTCGCCCTTGATGAAGTCATTGCTAGCGTCTCTCAGCTCCTGGGGAACCTTGGGGGCTGGCTGCTGGGCATCGAACAGCTTCTTGTCCAAGCTGTCGCCGATTTGATTGCCATTAGTGGCATTGCCATTGGTGTTGGCCTCGGTCAACGATTTTGGCAACGGAATAGGCATCTTATCAGCTGTCTTTGGTGGAGTACTTGGCTGAGGTACTACGGTAGCAGGAACAGGCTTCGGTGGGGCAACCACTGGTGCGGGAGCAGGAGCAGGAGTGGGTTCAGGTTTGGGAGCTGGTGCTGGTACCGCTTCTTTAGGTGCAGCCGGTGCAGGCGCTGGAGCAGGAGGTGTGGCCGGTGTAGGTTTGGTTACAACAGGCGCCGCAGGTTTCGGTGGCTCTGGTGTTGGAGCAGGTACTGCTGCTGGCTTCGGGGCTGGTGCGGCTTCCTTAGCTGGTGCTGGAGCAGGCGCAGGAGCTGGATTCGCTGGCTTGTTGTCTAACGCGGGCGCTGCAGGCTTGTTGGAACTAAATAACCAAGCCAAACGCTTGCTACAAAAAGAACCAAAAACAAAATAAAAAAAATCATAATTAAACCACAAAATCAATTAAAGAAATTAAAATGTAACACAAACAACATACAATGTAAGCCACGCCACAATTTCTACCAACTAATTTGCTAATGCGAGTTTTTTCTTCCACAGAATGTTCTCGAATGTGCGGCGGCAGCGGAGCACCCAAGCGTGCCAATGCGCCTTTTTCCGAAACAATGCATTACAATTACAATTCGACTCGCCTTTAACTTTGGGCACTGCCCACAATTGAAAACGCAATTAATAGTTAACTTTTTACACTTTTCGCTTAGTTTATTGCGCAAATACAGCAGATTTGCGTATTTTTCGCTGGGATAATGAGAGCAAAAGGGACGACGCAAAACAAGCACAGCTCCCCGTTGCTTTAACGTCGCACTTTTGGCACTTTTTCTTAGTTTTCAACTACAATTCGACTCACCTTCGACTAGAGACACTGCACACAAATGAAAATACAATTAATTGCTAATTATTTGACAATAAATGCTTGGATTTTGCGAAAATAGGACAGATGTGCGATCAACGCGTCTACTGCGGTGGGCGGATGAGAGCAAAAGGGACGATGAAAACCAAGCGGTAGTAGGATGAGAGCAAAAGGGACGATGCAAAACAAGCAGTGTGACCTACAGGGTCACACTAGCAAAGCTTGAATTCCAGGAATCGATGTAGTCGATAGTCTAAGTCATCGAAGGATGAAATTCAAATTCAAATAGACAGATTCCCAGATTTTGTGTTCCAACTATTTTCGTACTCCTCCCCCTCGTAATAGTAAGCATTTCTACTGTCACGTAGGCCAAACGAGTGGAAGAAAGCGCAGAACTCGTGCGGCCCATAGATAAGCAAACAAATTCACAAACACAACGATCCCCGGCCGGCGTTTCATTTTTGCCCAATTCATACCGTGCCAAACCTTAATTATCACTTTCATTATTGCGCTAATTGCCGGCAGATAACACCAACTGGCCGTTTTGTTTGCCAAAATTGTGAATTGGGATTCGCATGGGCGAGTGAGAGTGTGTGTGTGAGAGTGTTGTGTGGGTCGCTGGCGGTGCTGATTGCAGTTATCACGATGAGATTTAGAGCCAACTAGAAAAGCCGGTTGTTGCTGCTCAGTTTTGCAGCAGGTGCTGACGGAAGCAGAGACACATCCATCATGTGACTGTGTGCTTGGGTGAGGGTGAGTGAGTAACAATGTTGCCAAATGCAGAGAGAACTAGGTATGGTATACTCGTAGATAGCCAGTTAGCACCTCTCATCCAAAACCAGCGATCCCACGACTTGTGCAGACGGAGAGAGAGGGAGTGGAGATTGGGGCTTAGATTGTATATAGACTGTTCCCGAGATGATTAGATTGTGGAGTTTTGCAGTTTTAGCGAATATCGATTATAACAGGAAGAAAACCCTGCGATAACAGTTATCTGAGAGATTTATGGAGTGAATCAACGGTACGGCACTCCACACCAATCGTGCAACAACAGCAACAACAACAAAACAACTATTATGAGCACAGTCGATCCTGATGGATATTGGAAATTCTCCATAAGTAGATACATGTATTTATCTAATTTTCTAAATATTTTCCCAATTATGTAGAACTCCATTATACGCATTATAATTCTTTCCTTTCCCCCCCCCATTAGTTAGAATTCTACATGCATTAGCACTGACCTGCAATGTAGAAACAATGTCAATAATACATGTATCTTACACCAAGTTTACATACGCCCCGAAAAGCAGGCAACAAAACAAGACATTTTAATTAAATGTTCCCACTAACACCAGGCTAAACCAAATAATTCAAAAAATAATTCTTGAGAAGATTCGCTTGCGCAGTGGCGCCTTATTTGAAAGTCCAGCTGCGCCCGTTAAGAAACTCTACAATTCTTCAGTTCTCAAAATGAACTTTTTGAACTAGTGAACTGAGTAATTTCGAATAATTAAATGGTCCCACTACTTACCGGATTTCATCGACAGCAAATGTTAAATACCACAAAGCGAACATTGTAAAATTTCAGCTGAAAATAGATGAAAATCGCAATTAGAGTGAGTATTCATTCGTATTTAGTATGTAGTATGCACGAGTAAGCTGTTAATTAGGTGGGATTGTTTGGGGGCTGTAAATGGCAATTTCCACAACATGCACTTGTTGGATTGACACTGATGATTGACCTCGAAAGCGCAACAAATGACGTAGCCGATGAGTGTTGCAAAAATTCAATAAGTAGCAGAGACAGCAGAAAAGTTCGGAGCAACGGAGTGACACAGCTTTAATTAATTCTCGAGACGCAGATAAAAAGAGTATTTACAGAGGCACCAAAGAGTCGCAGAGCGCACAGCAAGACATGAGTGCAAATATGCCGGCATTATTCAAGGTTTATTTATAGAAAAACAGCGGGAACGGGTGCGAGAGTACCCCTAGGATTGCAAACTGACTCGCTGAACGCTCAAAATGCATTCGAAGAGCACCGTGGGGCACGTGAAATGGCGCGACTTCTGGGCAGGCAGCCAGACCATCCATTGGGAGACCGAAATCAATGCGGGCGCTCTGAATGGCGCCGCAAAAAAAGGCCGAAGCAAACGTCTAAATATAGGGCTTGCCACCACCGATCAATTATTGCGGGTAATACCTGTAGGGATTTTGTTTACTCATCAGATTTATGCCCGAATGTTTGGGTCTGGAAGTTATGACAGCAGCGCAGCTGTGGTCTCTGTTTGTTTTCTTTCCAACTAAACGCGGCGTATGAGCAATTTGAGAGTGACACACAAACACAAACAGACACAAGCCCACATGGACAGTTACGTCACAGTCTGTGAGAGATGGGAACCATGCAGCATACCACTCACACGCACACCATACATTTTGGGGGTTGAATGGGGGTGTAAACGAAGGCCCCTTTTGGGTCCACTCACCTTTTGCGCCTGATGGATGGATGGATGGGAGGACTTATAAAACAGTTGGAAAATTCTTCTAAGCTATGTTAACTGGGGGTTCGTTTCGGGGTAATACTCGTATCAAAAGGGTTTTTCTCGTATAAATGCCACTTCGAAGACCGTTCCGTTCCACAGCAGCGAAAATACTCGTATTTTGCTGATTTTATTAAAATTTCATTTAACCAAATTGAAAATGTTTCTTCTTGCTGCTGGCCTCTTGCTGGTTGCTGTTGAATGCTTCTTTAATTTTTGTTCGACTGTTCTGTGCAAAAATCAACTGCTCGACTCGCGGCGACGACGACTACGACTATGACTATGACTACGCCGGCGAAGAGCGAGGAGCATGGCCGGAGAGCGACCCAGAGAGTAAGAGAGAGAGAGAGAGCATAGTGGAGAGCGCCGACGCCAATGTTTCCCCCGTTTCCTAGCTGCATTTCGCGAAGCTTTTCTCTTGAGATTTGCCCCCTAAAACCCCTTAAACCAAAGGCGCTATTTGCGTGTACTCTCGATATTGGTTCATTACTCATGCGATTACGTTATGGCCCGACTATGTGTATCGATAATGAAGCTAAAGCTGGACGAAAGGCTGCATAAATCAATAAGCGTAATATATTTATTTATAGTAGCCGAGGATGAGGCAGTCGCGGTGTTATTACAGCTGACTGGAGGGGTGCTGGCTACAGATCCAGACCACCGACCAAAACTATCTAATTTCATAGCATTATCTTGTTCAGATAAGCCAGTCGGAGACAGGGCAGTCATTCATTAAACAGCACTATCTGATTGAAGAGTCAACTATCTCAATTCCTCCAAAGAACGACGCTTATCATCGGTTGAATGCCGCAGTTTGGGAGCCACTGGGATGCACATCTGGGCATGCAGCCCAGCCTCCGTGGCCATGTTGCATAACTTGCAACCGCTTACATAATCCGAGCACCGAGATAAAGCTGAGGACGAGACCGAAAACAAGGTCAAAAGTTCAAGGACTGAGAAAAGCTCCCACCCACGAAGAGAGGCGAAGCACTTGCGTCAAGCGGAAGTCCTCAAGGTTTACATGTACATATGTGTGTGTGTGTGTGTGTTGATGTTTTGGTTGTGTAACAGCTGCTAGAGGACTTAACCATCTTTGTACGGAAGGGTCTAATTAGCCTTCTTGGAGCGCTTTCGAAATGAATTATATTTTTATTTGGATTTTTTTTTAACATTTGACTTTTATTGATTTTTCAATTGAATGCATTTTGCTTGCTACGTAATTGGTTTATAATTTGTTGCATTTCTTAATGTTAATGATATATTGCATATGCCACAAAAACTGTTGCTGGCCATTTGTTTTTATTTTTATTTTGTTGTTGTAATTTTAAGCTTTAATAAAATCTTGCAGAAATCATAAACATGGCAAATCAGATTGAAATAAAATGTTTTCATCCATTGATTTAAAGCGTTCTATGTGCATATTAATTGTTGTTGTTGGTTTTGTGTGAGTATTTACTACATTTGAATATAATTTAACATTGGTTTCAATTTCTCTGGATAAAATCAGATTCAATATAACTAAAATAATTCGTTTCACACTGCTGCCTCTGCTCTATAATTGTATTCCTGCTAAGCTAACTATCGTACTACTCGATCGGTGTCGATCTGCTAATCATTATATCATTCCTGATGGTCCTTTCTAATCAACATCTTTATCTTCATCTTCAGCTTCGTTCTCTTCTGGTTCTTAACTCTCTTTTTTGTTTTGTTTTGTTTTGTTTGGAAAAGTTGTTAACATTCTTTTGTTGGTCGCACATGTTTCGCATTGGCTTTTTCTTGTTCTTTTGTGGTTGTTGTTGTTGTTATAGTTGTCTGTTGTTGTTGTTGTTTGTAGTGTTGGTGTGTTCTTCTTGTTTGCCATCTTGTTTTTATCACAGCTTTCTTCACTTTTGCTCTCATAACTTTTAAGCATAACTTGCATATATGTACATATTGTACATTTATAAATCTTGTTGTTAATAATGCACGACTGTTTTTGTTTTTATCGTCTTTCATTTGCTATATCATCACCCCCCGGGAGCACCCAATGTTTTCGTGCTCCTTATATACTCATTTCATATACATATATTAACATGCTCGCTGCTCGTTGGTGTTCTTTCTTTATGTCTCTTTCGTTCTGCTCTCAACACTTATCTTAAACATTGTTGTTACTGTTGTTTTTTTGCTGCATTTTTGTTGCTGCTGGCTAGCATAAATCGCATTTGCTTTGTGGTGTACAATGATTTACATTTGTTTTGTGGAATGATTTACAAAAATTGGTTTCCTTCTCTCGAATTCAAATTTAAATACAATAAATGGCATATAAAATATATATATTTTTGTTGTTGTAGTAAGTATACAAAAAGAACGTTACGTTGCGTTACGCACTGGTTACGCAGCGTTGTTGGAAGTGACTCTAGTGTAACACAAAATTATAATACTCTTCATACTTTACGTTGATTGTAACTGAATAAATCCATTGATTGACGCACCGACCGAACGACCGACCCAGCAATGAAGACTGAGAGATCAAGTGCCCGTTCATTCATCAGCTGGTCCGGTCGTCCCCTGATGGCACTGGATGTTCTTTTCGTTCTTTTCGGAAGCAGCATGACACTTTTATCACATTTGGTTGTTGTTTTTGTTGGTGTTGTCGCTTGGTTGTTGCGGTGTTGGTATGTACTAGACTTAAATTAACTACAGTTGTTGTTTAGCATACATACATGCATAGATTGCTTGGTTTTCCCTGTGATTTACACTCGATTTACAAATTAATATTCGCTATTGCAATCCATAACAAAAACGATTACATGCATAGGTTTACAGATACAGAGATACATACATATAGTACAAATATAGATGGTCGATTGGATAGTTGTTAGAGTTGTCTTTGAGATCGCATTTGATTTTTTGCGGCTTGTCCAAGAACTCGGTGCTGTCTCTCCCACTCCCCCTCCCTCGCCTGCATTGCTCCGACAAACATAGCCAACGCACTTTTTGTGAGTGTTTCTTTGTCGTTCAGTCTTCTGTTTCAATAGATTTTGTTTTGTTTAGATTGTTAAATTTGAGCAAGTGCTTTGTGTCTGTTGTTGTTGATGTTGTTCTCTAAATGCTCAACATGATCTTCAGGTACCATTGTTGTTGTTGTTGTTGTTGTTGTCGTTGTGGTTGTACTTGTTGTTCGGTGAGCAACATTGGGAGCACCAGCAGTAGCATCTATCGCCTTGAGCTCTGGACAATACGCTGCTGTTTTGTGCAAAAATAGGTAAAATATAGTAGTACATAGTTGTATAAATGAATGCCTGTGCTACAAAATACTTAAAAGTTGGTTTTGGGTTTTACATTTTGCCATTGCCATTGCCATATTGCTATTGCTTTTGCTTTTGCCTCAGGCCGTGAACACGCAGCGCATGGACAACACACGGCAGCATCGTTTTAGCCCGTAGACATTTGGCTATTACAATATTTATATATACTATATATAAGTGAGTGTTTCTCTGTGAGTGTGTGTCTGTCTGTGTGTGTGTCTGTGTGTGTGTGTATTGCAATCGTTTACAATTTTTCTGTCATTTTTTGTTTGCCGTCATAATATCACTTGTAACTAGACAAATGGCGGCGACGCTTAGCGAACGAGGATCGTACTCTCGTTGTTGTTAATACATTTGTTGTTGCCTTTGTCGTGTCATGTTCTTTGTCATCCAGTTTATCACAATTGAGCGCCGTGTTCACATTTACATATTCACATTATTACAGAGGTTAACAATTTGTGCCAATTGCGTTTTGAGCAAACAATTTGACATTGGTCGTACTTGGTTTTACAAAGTCGCTTTCTTTACCAAACCTTACCACTTTCTTTCGTTACATCTTTAAACTTAGCTAACTAGACGAATCAATTCGCTTAACAATTTTCTTGGTGTTTGTTGTGGTGTTTGATGCTCACACTGGCTCGCTCTTGCATTCGATTCGTGTTCGTGCTCGTGTTCATGTTCGTATTCGTATTCATAATCGCATTTGCTTTTGCTTTTGCTTTGAATCACAGTTCTTGTTGCTTATAAAATGATGTTTCTTCTAGCAGTTTTTAACAAACACATTCTGCCCATCTGCTTTACATAAATTACATTGATTTGTGGCGTGCTCAAGTCTTTTTGCTTTGCTCCTAACATTCTCTAGCTCCCAGCTGTCGCCTTCTGTCCAACGAACAAAACTTGATGGCGATTTTGATTATACAAATTTAAAACTTAAATGTTTACCTTCTATAAAATGCTTGCCAATCCAATAAATTTGCAGTTTACATTTACACACTTTTCATAACTTAGGATATACGCATCTATATGCGCGGTCAATTTAGCCTTCGCTTCTGTCATCATTAAGTTTTGTTTTAGCTACGTAATTAGAAGTTTCATAATGTTTAAGTTAATTTCTACGCTCTCGAGTTGATCACGGGGTCATGTCGGTTGTTTCTCGCCTTTACTTTATGACTTTGCTTCGATTTTTGGTTATTTTTTGCTTGAGTTTTCTGCTGCATCCACTTACTAGCCGAGATCCTGGCGCAAGCATCTCGTATACGAACTGATCGCGTACTTCATAGTCTACGGGGCCATAGGAGAGCGATGGAGGAAGCTGATCTATTCTGATGGGTGCCCACTGTTGGCCCAGCAGGGAGCAGATTTCCTAAGGGAGAAACACGCAGATCATGCCAGATTCGTAGATGATGGGATCATCATTGGGTACTCACCTCATTGTAGGCATTCAGCGGAGCCATGGACCAGTCAATCATGGAAACCTCTAGACGCTTCAGCTGACGGCCTCGCAAACGGGCAATGCCCACCAGATTGTGCGGATCCATGAGATAGCCGTGGACTACAATCTCCTCCAGACGCATGCAACGCCAGGCCATCATTACAAAGGGGTCCTGGCGCAGAAAGTTGTGACGGGCGTAGTCCAAGCGATTGTTATTCTTATACGCCGAGTCCATATAGTAGATGCTCCGCAGCGTGTCCTTATTGTTCAGCGACATCCAGTCCAGGGCTTCAGCATTCATGAACTCACAGAATAGCAGTCGCACATGGGTCACTGGCATGTGCCGACGCAGGACACGAGTCTGAAGCAGCTCAATGGCCTCGTATGCGTACACCAACGTCAGCACTAGGTCAATGCTTGTGAAATGCCTGGCAAAGTTGGCCCACGCATACTCCGACACACTGGCCTGCTCCTCACTGTCCAGGCCATGGACTACGATGATAAATTTTTGGAGTGGCAGCACCTGGATGGTGTGCAGCAGCTCATCGGTGAGCGTGTCGTAGTCCAGGGACAGCACCTGAAGATTAGCGCACTTCTGCAGCAGCGTTATGTCCAGCGAGAGTATTGGATAGTGACTAGGATCGTACTTAAGGCTGGCCAGTGTCAGCTGCTGCAGTTCCTGTGGCTTTCCACACGACCTAAGCAGGTCCTGACCGTAGTAGGTGAGTGCTTCAATGGCACCTAGATCCAGCAGATGACATGGCTTGCACTTGCGATTAAGAAATAGCTTCAAAGGTTCCACAAAGCATCTGCGGGAGTGAAAGAACACTGAATAATCTGCCCTGTGCCATTGTCTGACGTAATGCTTACTGTTCTATGGCCACGATGTGATCACTGTGCATATTTCCAACGGGCAAAAGTCCTACATTGTGGGTTTGGAAACGCAGCGCTTGGATATTTTCACAACGAGCCACTCTAAATAATGGAAGAAAGAGGTTACTTGTGTCATAGTTCCAATATTCATAGTACGTACTTGCAAATAAGTCGCCGCATCTTCTGGATCTGAAATGCATTGTGAAAGTCAAAGACAATGACCAGCTCTCTGGCCAGATGGGCCATACTACGGTGGAAGAAGGTTAACTGATCATCGCGCGCCACATCGATTTGAAAGCGAAAGTTTCTAAAGTATCTGTGCGGTTGGAAAACGAATGTTAATAGTTTATTGCATTGAACGTCGAAATTCAAATATATTGCGCCCTACACCATTTACAACACTAAAATAAACAAATGACCAGAGTTGTTGCAACGTTTCCACTGCAATAAACAAAAAACCAGAGTTGTTGCAACGTTTACAAATAGAGGTAGCAATGAAACGTCATCCACAACTCAAGGGTCATTGACTGTCCCCCCATTTTTGGGGCACTTGTGTATTGAATAAACTCATTTCCATATACAATGAAATATATGTTTCAGCCATATACAAATTAACCCTGCCCACACACACACACCTTCGCACGCACATAAACACACACACAGCTGCATGAACTTACCGTTTTTGAAAGAATATTTGTCTCCAGGTGTAGCAAACACTTGCTGCCGACCTTCTGTCCTGGGGCTCCAGATAGTCGAAAATTTGAGTTAGCGCCACTGCTGGTATTGTCTGCCATGGTGGGTGGCTTTGGCATAAATTCATTACTTTTTTTTAATTTATTGCGTTTCAAACAATGAAAAATTGCGTTCAGCGTGACCAAAAAATGTATGCCATTAAATACCAATTCAGTTTTGAGTAATACCATTTAGATACCATACCGAACGAGACTTAACCCACTTAACACCCCTCTATTTAAAAAGTTGAGCACCCTTTGTTTAACCGCGGAAAATTAAACTGTTTGCAAAGGCTCCATGTTGCTCCATCCTCCTCTTACCATACAAAACAAAAATAACCACCGACATCTTTCGCCTGAACTGCGCTAGATTTGTTCAAGTTTCATAGTTTTCGTGCATAAACTAAAAAACCCCTTGGTCGACAATGGGTTAACGTTGATCGGAAACCATATTTCTCGATTTTGATGTTCAGTTTAAAATATTAATAGTAATTAGTAAATAGTAGCTAGGACACATATTTTTATCCCATTGATGAATCAATTCTCCACAAGATTGGTTGATTTTTGGGACTCCCCCTTATTTGTGTATAAAGTAAGGTTTAAACAAAAGAGGCAACACAATATAGAAGCATGCAATGTAAGTGGCGATGAAATGTTTCGTCATTTGAAAACTTGTTGCTTGTCAACCGGTAGTATGGACATCTTTATACCCTAATATATATATATGTCCCTAATAGCAACAGAGGGATACAAATAAGATTGAGTTTTGGGTTTATTTAATTCAAATACATTAATTATAAGCGAAGAGTATGGTTTACAAGTTACAAAATATTATCCGCCCGTGGTCCCTGCCAAATAGATATCCATGGCCTCCTTATTCAGGTGAATCGTCGGGCGTCGCTTGGGTATCGGTTGGATGTGTGGCAACCGCGTCCCATTCACCGCATTCAGGCTCAGGTTCGAGTTGGGATCATCATCATCGCTCAAATCTATGATTTGCTGTGCCTCTGGCGGTGTGTTGGAACGTTTCCGTTTTTGAGCGGCTGCCACGCTAGTTGTGGGCATGCTATCCTCGCTAAGATTTGCAAGGACGGGCACGGGAGTTGTTCGTCTAATTGCCGCTGTGGCCGTCGCCAATCTACGTGTGACGGAGGTGGACGTCGTCGACCTGGTGCCCGAAGAGCTGGTAGCATCTTGTCGCTGACTGGAGCTCACGTCCGAGATGCTCTCGGCCTGCTTCCTCCTGCGATGCTCGCGCGCATTTGCTGCCTTAAACTTGTATATTTTTTCCAGTCTAATGTAGCAATCCTTACAGAGTGGCATATCTGGCCGCAATTCTGGATTTATGGTATGTGCAAAGTGGAATATTTTCCGATCAGTGATCCTGATGTATGGCGTTTGGAGCAAATGGTCGCCCATGCCGCAGTAGCGCCGCCCGAGCGGTTTCCATTCGGTTGTCATCACCTATTCAAAATAATATAGTTATTATTATATTTTAATGCTTTTTTTCCCAAGACTTGCTATGTGTAGTTTTTCCCGCCGATTAGGACGCCGTTCGCAGCTGTAAAGTGTGACCCGTGGATTTTTCGATCAATATACCGAAATATCTTTTGTCGAGGCTTTACGTTTTTTGACACTTGTAGGGTTAATGGAATGTAATACCACTAACCATACAGTATACCAAAATTCAGTTCAAGCGCCCAAAAATTTTAAAGCCCACACACAAGCAGTATTGTGAATATTAATTACTGATATTGTATGGTGTTTTTAAACTTCTCCGATGGGGGTGCTGGGAAAGCAGACTCACTGCCTTTACTCTCTATATACTGTATGGTTAGTGGTAATACTTAACTTTTAAGCAAGATTTTTTTTTTTATTAAATTTAAATTTTTTTGTTTTTTTAATTTTTTTAAAAACTAGATGGTGTCATTAACCATATTGTATGGTTTGTGATTGTGTGTAGTCAGCGTGACGGCACCGACTAACGATAAAAAATACTATTCAGCCAAAAAATAAATACCATTTTTGTGCGCTAAGTGGAGTTTGGCGGTCATTTTGAAAAGTATAAGTACGGCAACGCTGAAAGCGCTAATCACTGAACAGCTGATAACCAGCTGAGCAAGAATTGTTTTGTTTAATTATTTTTTTTAAATGACAACGTTGCTGCGTGCCTGCCGACGGCCAGCCATTGCGGCCACTTATAGCAATGGCTACTTACGGGCAAGCACACCAAACGGCACGTACGATCGTCGCCTGGCATCAACAGAAGCGGCGGCGGCAAGTGTCCAACTTGCCAACGCCGGCGGACTAGTCGGATTCTGGCAGACTCTGTCGAACAGCACGCCAGTGGCCTATTTGCAAGATGCACTTATCCAGATCCACGACTACAGTGGACTGCCCTGGTGGTCCTCCATTGTGCTGTCCACGTTCCTGTTTCGAGGCGTTGTCACGCTGCCGCTGACGATATACCAGCACAAAATTACGGCGCGAATCGAGCGGATAGCCCTGGAAATGCCGGCCATAGTGGAGGAGCTAAAGCGAGAGGCTGCGATGGCCAAGCAAAAGTTCAAGTGGAGCGACAAGCAAACGACAATCGTCTACAGGCGTTCGGTTTGCATAAGAGATGAAATTTCATTGATCAATTGCTAAATCCCCTCTCCTTGCAGATCAAGAAGCAATGGCAGAACCTGATAGTGCGCGACAACTGCCATCCCATGAAGACAATCATCGTGTTGTGGGGTCAGATTCCCCTGTGGATTTTCCAGTCGGTCGCACTCCGCAATTTGGTCTACATGTTGCCGGATCCGACCACACTGCAAGCCCAGATAACCGCCACCGAAATGACAATTGGCGGCTTTGGCTGGATACCAAATCTCACTGTGGTGGACAATTCCTATATACTGCCAGTGGCCCTGGGCCTCCTCAATCTGGGCATCATAGAGCTGCAAGCGATGACGAGAACACGTGCGCCCACGCGTTTGCAGAAGATTGCCAATAATGTGTTTCGCGGACTGAGCGTCGTGATGGTTCCAGTGGCCTGCACCGTACCCTCGGCTCTCTGTGTGTACTGGGTGGCCTCCAGCACCTTTGGCCTGGCCCAAAATATGCTGCTTCTCTCCCCAGAAGTGCGACGGGCGGTGGGAATACCCAAAACCCAAACGGAACTGAGTCAACCGTACGATCAGATCTGGCTAAAGATGCAGCAACGAGTGGGACTGGCTGAGCAAACGCCGCCAGCAGATAAGCCGGCAGCCAAGTGATCCGATCTCCCCCATACCCCATACCCCATACCCCTAGGCCTAGTCATCTAGTCTAAAATAGGTGAGACATAAGTTGTTTGTTGAATGCGTTGACCGTTGTGTAAATATAAGCAGAGCAGCCGTAAAATGCAACCAGAGTCCACGCGTCTCTGCGCCACTGTAAATCATCATCACATCGCGGATGGGCATCCATTATCAGCAGTGGCAGAGCAGCGGCTCCATAAATATGTGAGGGAAAAACCCTCCCAAAAAAATAATACAAACAAAATGCAGCGATAAGCCAGTAAACGGTCTTGAGATTACTAAAACAGACAATTCCACACTCAATTGGCTGTGCAGCGAGAGCCTCATGAGCATCTATCAGCGGGCAGGGCGCAGGGAGCAGAGATAGAGATTCCCTACTTCCCATTGAATTGAAACGCGAGTGCCTGAGTCAGTTGAGGCTGAGACTTGAGCGGGACCACAACTGAAAACTGAAATTCGATCGCGTTTCGGGCTAAATCTTTTAAAAGTCGCTATCAGTATCTGTGTTGCATATAGGCATATACATATATACTCGTGCTCAAGAAAACATAAATATATAGTCAAAGGAAGCATGGCCAAGTGGCTTCTGGGCCTTTGGTTGGTGCTCTTGGTGGTGAGTGTTAACATTGCGCGAATATCTTGTAGCGAAAAGGAAAATTCAGAACCCTCTCCGGGGCATCGATTACGCATCGAAATAGTTTGCCAGTCGTAAACAGGAAGTGATTGCGCATTTGAATTGATCCTAATTAGAAGCTTACAAGCCCCAAAGATCGAATTCAATTGATGTTTGCAATAATACGAGTATTTCATAATTGTGCCTTCGACAGGGGCATGGGGCGAAGGCTTATCATTCTGGCGGCTACCGGACGACAGGCGGCGGTCAGGCGGAACAAGCCGGGTTATCGGCAGGGCACTCGATGCACGGCAGCAGCGGGAACATTCAAGAGCAGCCCATCTACGAACGGCCATCGGTGGGCGGAGGAGCGGGAGGAGCCTGTCCCCCGCAGTTCTCGGGAGTGGTGTCCTATCCCTATGACTGCCATCGCTACGTGAACTGCCACAATGGCAGCCCCACCATCCAGACCTGTGCGCCCGGCACCCTGTTCAATGGCGCGACCCTGGTGTGCGATCATCCCAGCAATGTGGCATGTGCAGCGCCAGCGGGCGGAGCAGCAGCTCAGCCGAATCGATCGGCGCGCCTGAGGCAAGTGGACGCAGAGCCGAGGTGTACGCCCGGAGTGATTGGATTGCAGCCACATCCCACGGATTGCACAAAGTTCCTCAACTGTGCCAACGGACAGGCCTTTGTGCAGGATTGCGGACCGGGCACGGCCTTCAGTCCGTCCTCCCTGGTCTGCGTCCACAAGAGCACCGTCGACTGTGGGGCAGGAGCCCCGCCCGGACACGGTATGTATGGTTAATGCTCAGCCCCAATGCTTTTCCCCTAACTAACACTCGGGTTAGGCTACTCCCAAGTCGCCTCGGAAGTGCCCAGCTGTCCCCCCGGTCTGCGTGGGCTGCATCAGCATCACCATGATCCGCACAAGTATCTGGTGTGCGGCATCGGTGTCCAAGCGCGGGTAGAGCAGTGTCCCCCTGGGCAGATCTTCGATGCCCACAGACTGGTATGTGTTTTTTCAGCCTCCTCTTCCCAGTCGTCCTGTAAGTGGAATTCCATTCTTGATCTTTATGCTGCTTTGCTTTTGCTTTGCTTAGCTTGGGTTCATCTGCTTTTCCATTTGGGTTTTGGCTTCTCATTGCGATTCATGCCTCTGCTTTTGCTTTTGCTTCCGATCTTTACTGCCTGCTACACCTTGTGAAATGATAATCCTTACTCCAATGCCCTGTCCTAGCTGTTGCCTTCACTTCTTCCGAGCTTCATGTCAGCGATCTCCTGTGCCCCGCTGGAGCGAAGGGTCTCTTTGTGCATCCCTTCGATCGGACCAGGTTCCTCAACTGCCAGGACGGAAAGGTGGCCGTTCAGAGCTGCCAGCCCGGCTTCGTGTTCAGCATATCCCAGGGGTATTGCCATCTGAAATCTCAGCTGGCACTCAGCGATTATGTGACCTTTGTTATCTCTGAGACTAGCTTCGAGTATTGTAAGTGCCCCGCTCTGGCCCCTCTGCCTGCCATCAGTTCCTTAAATCAGTTCACTCTCCCAGCTCTGATGCTTACTGCCTGTCCTGCGGGCCTAGCAGGACTCCATCTCTATCCCTACGATGCTGGCAAATATGTGCGCTGCCTCGCCAGTGGCCAGTTGTCCATCCTCGAGTGTGGCCCACAGAATGCCTTCAGTTTGTCCCAAAGAGATTGTCGGCCGCGCCGGCAAGTGAGCACTGGCGACCGGGTCAAGTTTTGGGAGGAAATAGAAGTGCAGACGACCAGCTATAGCTATCAGCAGAATCGGAGGGCATCCCTGCTTAAAGACTGCCCCCTCAACCTGCAAGGCAACTACCCCTATCCCTTCCATGCGGGCCACTTTGTCCAGTGCCAGAACGGCCTGCTGCAGGTGGAACTTTGTCCAGCTGGCTTCGTCTTCAGTCTGTCCCAACGCGTGTGTGCGGCCCGCCAGCTCCTCTCTGCCCATGACTATCTGGATTATTCCTACATCAGCGTTGAGTTTTCCAGTAAGCCAAAGCCCTGACTCGACTCTGCGTTGATCCGAAGTGACCCTCTCCTTTCGCAGCTGAATTTATGCAGGACTTAACAGCGGTCACATGTCCTCCCCAGAGCAGGGGCTACTATCTGCATCCCTTCGACTGCACCAAGTACCTCCAGTGCCTCGATCAGCAGACAGTCGTCGAGAGCTGCCCGCAGGCACAGCTGTTCAGCATCTCCATGCAGCGATGTGTGGCCCAGGAGCAACTGGCAGCCAACTACGATCGTGTGGAGTATCTGCGGGAGGCGCAACACGAACTCAGTGAAGGTGCCAAGGGACGGCAGTCGCATGCCAAGGATCTGAATGCAAATGGCGAAGCTTCGTGTGCTCCCGGGGCCACTGGTCTGCAAGCCCATCCGTTTGACTGCGCCAAGTTCCTCAACTGCGCCAATGGACAGACCTTCGTTCAGAGCTGTGGGCCGGGAACTGCCTGGAGCACGGCCAGCGGCACCTGCGATTTTGCCTTTAATGTGGACTGCAGCGGCCGGACTGGAACAAGTCCAACGCCAGCCCAGCCGAGCGCTCCAGAGCCTGTCTACGCCCCCACGCAGCCTACCAGTAAGTCGAGTTCCTTCCGCTTTTCCTGCTTTATTCATCGCTTTTCCATCTGGGTTTGGGCCACCATTCTGCCATCCATTCGCTGCCCGCTACTTCTCGCATGAACTCTAATCCGTGTGCCCCTCTCAGCCACTCCTTCCACGTCTGTGGAAGCGGTCGCGAATGCCAGCGATCTCCTGTGCCCCGCTGGCGTGGATGGCCTCTTTGTGCATCCCTTCGATCAGACCAGGTTCCTCAATTGTAGGGCCGGACAGGTGGCCGTGCAGGGCTGCCAGCCCGGCCATGTGTTCAGCATATCCCAGGGGCAGTGCCAGCTCAAGTCCCAGCTGGCGTACTCCGACTACGTGGCATACATCGTCTCGGAGATCAGCTACGAGTATTGTAAGTCAGCGCATTGGGGCCAAGTCTCTCCATTCACCACCCTCTGCCTCTCCCAGCCATGATCCTGTCCGCTTGTCCGGATGGCACCGACGGCCCCCATCCCTATCCCTACGATGCTGCCAAATTTGTGCGATGCTCCGCTGGCAAGATGTCCGTGCTCGCCTGTTTCCCGCAGATGGCCTTCAGTCTGTCGCAGAAGGCTTGCCGGCCGCGGCGTCAAGTGAATGGCGGCGATCGCGTCAAGTTCTGGGAGGAGCTGCAGGCTCAGACCACGTACAGCTACCAAGACACGCAGACCTCGGCATCTCCGCTCAGATCGTGTCCCCGCAGTCTCCAGGGCAACTACCCCTATCCCTTCCATGCGGGCCACTTTGTCCAGTGCCAGAACGGCCTGCTGCAGGTGGAACTCTGTCCAGCCGGCTTCGTCTTCAGTCTGTCCCAGCGCGTGTGTGCGCCCCGCCAGCTCCTCTCCGCCCATGACTATCTGGACCACGAATACCTCAGGGGCCAGTTCTCGAGTAAGCTTGCTGCAACTTGTTGATCCTTTGCTACTGATTCGAGCGCAGCATCTGCCTCCCTCCCTCCCCGCCCAGCTGACTTCATGCAGGACCTCACCATGATCACGTGTCCGCCCCGCAGCCAGGGCTACTACCTGCATCCCTTCGACTGCACCAAGTATGTCATCTGCTGGGACGCGCAGACCGCCGTCGAGAGCTGCCAGCAGGGCCAAGTGTTCAGCATCTCGCAGCAGCTGTGCGTGGCCAGGGACAAGGTGACGGCTGCCAACGATCGCGTGGAGTATCTGAGCGAGACGCAGCATGAACTGAGCGAAGAGGCCGACGCAGAGGCGCCACTGCCAGGCAGGGGACTTCCACTCCCACTGGACGGTGGCTATCAGCCGCAACCTTCAGGACTTCCACTGGACGGAAGGTATCAGCCACAACCCCCAGCACCTGCGCTTGACGGAGCTTACGGGGAATCGCAGGGCAGAGGCGGCTACCCACCACAAGCAGCTGCACCTGGATTTGGCGGAGCAAATGCCGGAGGATACACGCCACAGCCGCCTGCACCTGTACCTGTGCTTGGCGGAGGATACCAACCAAATGGACAACCGACTGGACCTGCCTTTGGCGGAGGATACGGGCAATCGCAGGGCAGGAGCTACCCGCAGGAAGGAGGCTACCAGCCCGCGCCTGCTGCTCTGATGTGTCCGCCCAGGGTGACGGGCCTGTTCCCGAATCCCTTTGATGCCATGGGCTATCTGCATTGCCTGGAGGGACACACTCTGACTCGGAGGTGCTCGAGCGAGGACGTCTTCAGCATTTCGCGCGGTTTTTGTGTGCCTCAAGGGCAGGTGGCCCGCTGGGATCGCATACCACACAGCCAGCAGAGGTCCGTGGAGGAGGCTGCCCGTGAGTAGGACCCCCCTCGAGTTCCAAATTGTGTCTGACGAGCCCTTTGCCTTTGCCCTCTCCTCTTGCAGCTGTGAGATGTCCGACGGGTGCCAGCGGCTACTTTGTCTATCCCTTCGACTGCTCAAAGTTCCTGAGCTGCGGGCCAGACGGCATGATTCTGACGAGCTGTCCCGCAGACCAATATTTCAGTGTATTCCACGGCCTGTGCCAGCCACAGGAGCAGGTGAAGCGCGAGGACCGCCTCTACACGAACACCGAGCTGCTGGTCATCTACGAATGGACGCGGCAAATGAAGGCCGAGGGTGCCATTCCCGTCTGCCCGGTGGGGATCGGGGGCTCCGTGCCGCATCCGCGGATTGCGAGCAAGTTCATCAGCTGCCGGCCGGGGCAGGCCGAGATCTACGACTGTCCCGAGTGGGCAGATTTTCAGCATTTCCCGTCGATTGTGTGTGCCGGACGGCGAGCTGCCCAGCCACGATCGCTGCGATTACATCGTCGGGGGTGCAGGGGAAGCCTCCTATGCAGGGTGGAGGGATCAGCCGAACGGTTACTAATCCTTTGCTGGTGCTCGACCCGTGCTAACTGCCTCTCCTCTCACTTGCAGACAATCGCCAGTCCAAGTCGTACGCGACGGCAGGCCAGGACCCGTGGGGCAACCAGTACGTGGCCAGGACCACGACCACGACGCGAGTGGTGGGCGCGGGCGATCGCTGGAGCGATATGAACATGCAGCGTCCTCCGGGCATCGGCTTCCAGCACAGTCCGCAGTACCACGGCTGGTCCGGCCAGGGCAGCTCCTACGCCCACCGCAGCCCCACCCAGAGTGTGCTCTACGTGGAGGGTTCGCTGCAGCCCAACCGTAATTATCCTACATCTAAGACTCCTCTGGCCCCCATGGCCCCCGTGGCGCCCAGCACTCCTGGCCAGGTGTTCTACGCCGAGCCCGTCGAGCAGCAACCGAACCGACGAGAACCTGCTCCAGGCGCCAGTCCCAGCTACAGCCCCAGGGCGGATCATGGCTCACCAGCACCGCCCAACAGATGGCAGCCCATTCCCCCCAACCCCAACCAAACCCCATCATTGCCTCCCCTCGCTCCGCTCGGTGGACAACAGCCCCTAGACCTCGACTATAGCCCCGACACACCACCGACACACAATCAGCAGCAGCCCAGTGGCAGGGAACTCCCTTCCAGAACTCCTCCAGCAGGACAGCAGCCAATCGACTTGAGCTACACTCCTCAGGAGCCTCAGACCTATCCCCAGGCACCCAGTCGGGGACTGCTGCCACCCAATCGGGACCCCGATCAGCTGCCTAGTGAATCGCATCAGATAGACACCCGTTTCAGCCCAAGTGCCCCACCGCAGCCCCATTTGCCCAGTCCCAGCAGTCGGGCGACTCCTTCCGATGAATCGAATCTCTATGGGGGTTTGCTGCCTCCCAGTTCCCGGTCCCAGTCCCACTCCCACTCCGATACCGACAACAAAGACGCCCCCGAAGCTGCTCACGTATCCCATTTATCCGCGCATAGCCAATGCCTCGGTGCCGCAGAGTGGCAGTCAACCGCTTTACAGTCCCTCGTATGCGGGCACGTGGCATTCGCGCAATGCCTCCTGGGCCAAGGGGTCGTCAGTGGTGACCAGCACGACGACAGCTGAGCCTGACGACGATTCCGACTACGAGGAGGTAGATCTGCCACGCGGCGATGAGCAGCCAGAGACGACCACCACAATAGCGACCGTAAGTCGTGGCTATGCGCGGCCGCCTCCCTACAATCATCAGTTTTATGCTACGCCCAGGAGTCCCTTCTCCCAGGCGCCCACAACGCCCGATTCAGTCTCCCAGCTGGCCATCAGTGAGGCACTGAAGCTGATGCTGCGCCCCTACTTCAATCACAGTGGCACTGCCGAGGACAGGCTGGCCAAGCAGGCCGAATCGGCAATTGTCTCTGTGATTAGCCAAACACCCACCAGCACTAGCACCACGACCACAACCACAACAACAACCCCTACCACAACCACAACAACTCCAATCCCTGTTAGAATATCCACGACAACACCCAATCCAGACGATGACGCCGAACTGATTAAGGCTGACTGGGATGACTGGGACATAAGTGATTACGACTCCTACCCTAACCCTGACTCTGACCCTGACCCTGACTCTGACCCAGACTCTGCTTTTCCAGATGCTGGGGAAACGGCCCGTACCGAGCAGACAGTAGTAGATCCCACCACATACCAATCCACGACCGACTACCAGCGGAGCACCCGCACCGCGGACATCGAAACCACAACGAAAACAATCGATTGGCACGCGTCCGGTCACAGTCGTGACTTCCACAGACGCCATCCAAATCTGCTCGATCCGCACTCGCTGCGCCCCCTGCAAAGACACAATCACCTTCCCCCCCATCAGCACCATCCGCACAGACACCACCACCACCACGAGCACAGCCACAGTCCCGACTTCCATCGTCGCCATCCAGAGATGCCCAATCCCTTCAGCAAGAAAGAAACGCCAGCCGAATGGCAGCAGCCGGAGGAGGAGCAGGAACAGGAGCAGGAACAGGAGACGGAGAAGGAGGAGAACGACTGGGAGCTGATGGCCAATCCGAATGCCGAGTCTGTCACGCCCAGCATCGGTGTGCGCAGCTCCTTCAACGATAGCTGCGAATTCGATTGCCAGAATGGAAAGTGCGTGCCGCAGGACGCTGTCTGCGATGGCTTCAATCACTGCGGCAATCGTCGGGACGAGAGCGACTGCCACCACTTGGGCTACGAGCTGCGGCTGACCGGCGGCGAGAAGCCGCACATGGGTCGGATATCGGTCAAGAGTGAGTACCCTGAATCAGCCCTAAGCAATCTCTCGCTAATCGACTCCACGCTGCAGTCAATGGCCAGTGGGGCTATGTGTGCGATGACAAGTTCGGGCTGCGGGACGCCGACGTGGTGTGCCGCGAGCTGGGCTACCAATTGGGCGCCCAGGAGGTGCGCGGCAGCTCCTTTTATGCACCGGCCGATCAGAACTTCAACTACGCCATGGACGAGGTCGAGTGCCGGGGCAACGAAACGATGCTCAAGGACTGCGACTTCAAGGGCTGGGGCGTGCACAACTGTGGCGTCGATGAGGTGGCCGGCGTGGCGTGCAAGGTGCCCGTGATGAAGTGCCCGAACAACTACTGGCTCTGCCAGACCTCCAAGGAGTGCCTGCCGCCCGCCTTCGTCTGCGACCACACGGCGGACTGTGCGGACAAGTCGGACGAAAGCCCGGCCGTCTGTCAGGTGGGTCGAGTGCAGTATAGAAACTCCATGCCCTCCCAATGGAAACTAATGTTGAGTGTTTTCCCACACAGGCACCTGTGGAGTTCCGTTTGGAGGGAGGACGCAGCTCCAATGAGGGCCGCCTGGAGGTCAAGTACCACGGCGTGTGGGGCAGCGTGTGCGACGACGACTTCAACTTGAAGTCCGCCCAGGTGGCATGCAACTCCCTGGGCTTCTATGGGCCAGCGGTAAGGCAGCTGGGCAGCATTTTCCAGCGACTGCCGGAACTAATGCTCTGACATCCCCCAGAAACTGGAGAATAACATCTTTGGGCATGCGAACGGACCCATTTGGCTGGATCAGGTGATGTGCTTCGGCAACGAGAGCAGCATCGACAAGTGCAGCCACTGGAACTGGGGCGATCACAACTGCAATCACACCGAGGATGTGGCCCTGCACTGCGCGGCAGGCCCGCCGCCGCGATCGGCCAGCCGCCTCAAGGCGTTGAAGCAGGCTGGGGCAGGGAAGAGCGCAGCTCTGAGCTACTCCGACATCGGGCTGTGGGAGCGGTCCAGCCGGGCCATGCGCTCGCCTCGTCGCTGCGGCATCTTCAAGGACGATCTGTCGGACGAGTATGCCGCCCATGGCGGGGAGCGTGTGATCAAGGGCAACACGGCGCGTCGGGGCCGTCATCCCTGGCAGGCCACCATTCGAACGCGAGGACGCGGCGGCATCTCCAGCCACTGGTGCGGCGCGGTGGTGATCTCCAAGCGTCACCTGCTCACGGCCGCCCACTGTCTGTATGGCAACGCGAAGGATGCGTACTTTGTGCGCGTGGGCGACCACTATGCCAACATAGCCGAGTCCTCCGAGGTGGACACCTTCATTGAGAAGTGGTACACGCACGAGAAGTTCCGCGACGGCACCCACATGAACAACGACATCGCCGTGGTGGTGCTGAAGCGGCCCCTCAAGTTCAGCGACTATGTCCAGCCCATCTGCCTGCCGGACAAGCACGCGGTGCTGCGCGCCAATCGAAACTGCACCATCTCCGGCTGGGGCTCCATCAAGTCGGGTGTGTCCAGTAAGTCGGCCCATGAATCGCAGTCATCTCCGGCATCCACCTCATTTGTTTCCTTGTTTCGCCCTTTTCCCAGCTCCTGCCCAGGTGCTGAGATCTGCGGAGCTGCCCATTCTGCCGGACGCCACCTGCAAGCAGTCGAAAGTCTATGGCTCAGCCATGTCCGAGGGTAGGTCTGACCACAGTAGCCACTGGAACTGCAACTAATTACAATCTCTGGCTAAATTGCAGGCATGTTCTGTGCTGGTTCCATGGACGAGAGCGTAGATGCCTGCGAGGGCGACTCTGGCGGTCCACTCGTCTGCTCTGATGACGGTAAAACCCTCTGCTCTATGCCAGAAGTTCCCTCTGACAGTTTCTTCTTCTATTTATTTGCAGATGGCGAGACCTTGTACGGCCTCATATCGTGGGGACAGCACTGTGGCTACATGAACAGGCCAGGTGTCTACGTGCGTGTGAATCACTACATCGATTGGATCTACGAGAAGATCAACGAGAGCCTGTTGCGCTTTTAGAGGAACCTTCCCTCTCGCTTACATGACTTCTGTACCACTATAGATACGAATTTTGTAATTAAACTTGTAATAAATTGTTGTTGCTTTTATTTTTGAATATTTCTGCTATGAACTTTAATCTCACGTCTCTCGTTCGCGTAGTGGCGCACATTGATGGCATAATCAATGCTAATAAACGGAACCACAACAACATCAGAGGCAGCTTTCTCGCACAACATCGTTCAGCAGCGACGGCAATGATTTAATTCACAAGTCCCGCGACGTTTTCTCGACTCATCCCATTCTCTCCGGATCCACTCAAGCTCCAGATCTGCTGGGCTATTACAGTAGAAACTCAGAAATTAGAACTTTGTTCTTTGTTCCGGGGCTGCTTCTAATTACTGAAAACTTCTACATTTTTTGTATGCACAGAAAAAATCATTTTTAATTATTAATATATAATTAATTTAATAGGTTAAAATTCATAGAATATTATGTTAGGTTTTTTTTAAATTTTTGTATTTTAATTTAATTGATTTATTTAACCCCCCAGTCATCAAATCACGCAAATTAAATTACATATGCATATGACCAAATGGTACACCCCACAAATAACTCGGGGACTCCCATAAATTCCATAAATTGTAACCAATGAATTAAAATAGCCGTTGCCAATTCTAACTTCTGGCCAATTCTAATCTGTGAGATTCTACTGTATTTTATTTTTGGCTCCGTTTGCCTCTGGGCTGGCTTTTTGGGGCCAGCAGGCACAGGCACTCGTTTAATTGACGGTCAACTCGGAGCGGACACACACTCAATTGACACCAAGACTCGTGGGTCAAAAGGGGGTAGCGGAAGGTGGGGCAGGGGCGAGGGATGGCAAAGAGTGCGAGCTCCGCTTACGCGCCTCGTTTTGAGTCGCATTGTGCGGGCGTTGCACGCGCGATTGGATGATCGGGCCTGCAAAGCGCTACAATTAACTTAATTAATATAACAATTTGCCGTGACTGGGCTACGGCACGGAGAGCATGCGCAGACATGCTCCGACATGTATTCTCTCGCCCGCTCTTTGCGCGCTTTACTTCTCTCTGCTCGACTGAAAGAATGCACTCACTTTAAGCGGGCGGCTCTACGCTCGCGACAGACTCTCTCTCTCTCTCTCTTTGTGGCTCTGTGGCGATCTCTGTGTGCTCTCGGTTAAGCTCAGTTCCGTTGGGTTAGTCGAGAGCGAGACTTCAGCAAGTGCAGATCAGCAATCTAGTGGGGTTATCATCGTCGTTGCAGCCCGAGAGTCCCTCCACCAGAATGAGCACCAAATCCCTGGCCTACTGGCTCATCTTCAGCATCTGCTGGTGTCACATAGCCGGCCATGCCCTGGACCAATATGGCATAACCTTGTCCGGCGGATCCAGCACCACGGAGAGAGTCAATTCGGCCATGCGTTGCATGAACATCAATCCCCAGAACTCGGTGGATCTGGAACAGGTGAGTGAGGGGGCAACAGATCACCAATGGACTATAAGGAATGGCGCATGGCTGGCTAATGAAATGATGGCTCATTTGGCCTAATTAACCCTTTGCGCCGAATGTGGACGCAATGTCAATTTGGGACCGGCAGGCAGGGCGCAGCGTTTGTCCCATTGTGGTGGCATTTAATTGAACGCACAGCAAGTCGCATGCAAATCGCACAAGTGACCCCCAGCAGCATTACATTGCTCTCTCTCTCTCTCTCTCTCACTCGTGGGTGGGTGTGTGTGTGTGTGTGTGCGTGTACTCGTAAAATAATGACCAGAATCTGCCCTGCTATATAGATAATGGGCCTCTGGTACGGCAGCGAGATCATCGTCCACAGCCAAGACTTTCCCGGCGTCTATGAGTACGATTCGTGCGTGATCATACACCTGGCTGACGTGACCGATCAGGTAAGTGACACACAGTCTGTCCCCAGAGATTCCCTCTCCAAATCTCTCTCTCTCTTTCTCACAGATGGTCAACAGCCTCAACAATCGTGGCTACGGCGGCGGCGTTGGCGGTGGCGGTGGCTATGGATCGCCGGACTACAACCGGAACCAGAACAACTACGGACGCGCCCCGACCACGCCTTCGTATTTGGGCGAGGACGATTATCCGAATCATCAGGGACGGGTGAAGCAGAATTATCTGCGTCTGGTGTGGAGCGAACGCGACAATAATCTGGAGTACACGTTCAACTACACGACCCGAACACCCGGCCAGTGGTCCAACATTGGCGATCAGCGCGGCAGTCTGGTGACCCTCAACTCCTACACGCAGTTCACGGGCACCGTGCAGGTGGTCAAGGCGGTCAACGACCACCTGGTGCTGACCTTCTGTGGCAACGATGTGAAGAGCTCCATCTACACGGTGGTGTTGTCGCGCAATCGCCTGGGACTCAGTGCAGACGTAAGTTGAAGCGGGTTGTCGCCCATAGAAAGATTCAACTACAGTCGATTACCCTTGCAGGAGCTGCGCAGCATTCGGAATCTCTCTCACGGCGGGGCCTCTACACGGAAACCATTCGAAAGGTCTGCAATGGCTGCGGACAACTGGGCGGCAGCGTCATCTCGGTGCTCCTGCTGCTTCTGCTCGTCTGGGGTCGCGGCCAGTGAGGTCAATCGCCGGAGCCGAAGCCGAAGTCGAAGCCGAAGCCGGAGCAGCTATCGTATTTAATGAGTCCAGCCATACTATGTTAATTTATGTGTAATCTACTTAAGCAATACAGAGACGAGAGATCGCCGCGTGCACTCCCCCAAAAAAGCTAACCCAATCGAGCTGTTCACATCGTTTGCTTCCGCTTTAATTGCTTGTCTTGTCCCAATTAAACCCAATTACCGCAGGCCGCAGGCCACAGGCAGATCCGATGACTTAAGTGGGAATTAGTTAGCTATATGGTTAGTTGTAGGCGTTAAGTGTACGTACTCTTAATTCAATTAGCAGTCTAGCAGCCAGTAAGAATAATATTTTGGCACTGCCCTACCCCATCTATTCCCTCGATAGAGTCCCAAAAGTAGGCAATGGAAATTGCTTGCCAAAATTCCTACCAACTGTTGCTGACGGTTCTTTATATTGAGCTAACACCGTGACACACGTCTGTGTCAATGCCAATGCCAATCTGGATTCCGATTGTGGATTATAGCATTGGTATTTTACACTATCAGCACAAGCCGAAAAAACTAAAGAAACCTTATCAGTCCCCGGCAACTGGACACTGGCAAGTGGCAAGTGGAACTGGCAACTCACCTGCTGCTGATTCTCTTTTGTTAGCTTGATGTGCAATCTCCTTTATTGTTAGGGTAAGGCCCCCCCGCAATCAATGTCATAAAATCCTACCAAACGATAGGCCACAATTTCTTCACAGGCAAATTCACGCGAGTTGCCACAGACATGGACAGCGACATCGCCTGCTAGGAAGCCAAAGTCTGGCGATTGCTTTATTTATATTTTTTTCAGTCGTTCTGCTCTGGGGTTTTTGTTTTTTGTTGATCTTTTGATAAGTGATTTTGGCACAGAAAGTGCTAAAAGCTAAATGGGAACAAACTCGCCGCGTTATCAGCGCACAAAAGCCCAAACAGCAATAAGTGGAATAAAAAAAAAGTCTACCGTCTGGTGGTCAAAAGAAGAAAACAATTGTAAACAAGCTATAGAAAACATTCTACGAAAGCGTGGAAAAGTTGTTGGCGACAAAATATTCCGAAAGAATATTTGCTTTCACGATTCCCCCCGCCCAGCTACTCGTATTGGGGGCATGACGAAGAAATTGCACCATGGCACAGCGTGGCTAGAGGTTGTTGATAAGGGTTCCCCGTACCGCTGGGAGGTCTGTTGGGCTGTAATGAACTTGAACTTGCAATGCAATGCGATCATCGTAATAACGTCTGTTATTTGTTGTTTAACGAATTTCGAGCGCACGCTTTTTGCCGTATTTTACAACGCATTCGACTGATTGCAGCCGTAGACTCACTCGACACATAATCGACTCATAGAGGGGGAGCCGCCTGACGTTTTGTTTTGAAAGGCAGACTGATAAGAAGACCGACCGTGCACACGTCGAGAGCTCATGCTAGCAAGCACACATTACAGAGACACCAGAGCCCAGAGCTATGCCTATACCAGGCATAGAAATAGATGCAATATATCTCAGAGTGCATAATCTAATAGGCAGGATGTGTTTGAGTATGACTACTACATATATGTATATGTATGCATGGCCTCTGTTGGTGCCATGAGAGCTATGCAAAAATGTGCCAATTCTGCGGGTACAATATATATTCATATGTATACTGAATATTCAACGATTTACGTCATTAGGGTATATGATTGGCTATGATTGTGCATTTTTCAGACAGATGTGCTCTTTGGACTTTGAGCTGCATGTGGGAAGCGCTCTTACGAGATCGACTCTTTAGCTTTAACCAGAAAAAAGCTGAAACACTCCACCTCTAGTTGGGCTGCCATTGCCGCCAGGTAAACAAAAGACTTGTCGGAAAATGCGTCGCAGTTGCAGTTTACTACGGCCCGTGTGCCCGTGTGCGCGTGTGCCTGTGTGTCCGGGTGGGTGGCTCTGGGTGACTCTGGGCCATAAGCTAATCAATTAACAAGCCTTTTAACAGCAGTATCATCATCTGTACGAAAGGCACAGCTGATAAGCTGAGCCCCAACTACTCGTACTTAGGAGCAAATGCCCAAACACACAAATGCCAGATAAGAGAAGTCTCCTATAAATACTGGACCCAGACCCGACCAGAGCCACAGAAACGAATCGTGCGCGCCAATGAATTGAACAAAGAGGAGAGACAGTACACCCCCGTCAAACCCAACCAACATCCTATATAGAGTGAAACTCTATATACCAACTGTGATAGCTGCTCAAAGGAACAACGCCAATAACGCCAAACGCCAGAATGTCTGCTGCCAATAAATTGCCCCATCTGGTCGCCTCATCGTCCCGCTACATTGCCGGACGGAATGCTGTGCAAACGGTGTACTGGAGGACCTCTGCGGGACCCAATCCCCGGATGGTGAAGACCAACAAGACCTGCGAATTCGACCGCTCCCAGCTGGCCCCAAAGAGTGTGAGGATGCAGAACCACAATCACAGCTTCATCAACAAGTAGAGGGAGGACTTTGACCAGGACTCCATCCCCATCCCCAACCCCATCCACAACCAAATCCACGTAGCTCTTAGTTCCGGCCTTGACATGTTCCTAATGTGTGGACAGACGACACGACACACACTTTAAATAATTCATAATTTTTTTCATGGTGCACTCTTTGTATTTATTGTGTGTAGTATTGTAGAGCGATAAACGTAATCGTGAGTGTAGTAATTGTAAACGAAACCGGCACGTAGCGTCACTGGAACTAGAGCAAAACCCAGAATCCCAGTGCGATGTCTCCGTCTCGCCCCAGAGGCAGGCAGGCGGTGCCGCGTGGCTACGGCTATTCATGTACCTTGGCATTACAAAAACAACAAAGATTAAATAAAATGCATTCTAGCTTGTAGATAATAGAACCCCATACGATGTTTTTTCATGCTTAAAGCTTTAAAGCTTGGGAGGGGGGGTCGCTCTGCCTTTCAGGTGCGGTGCGTCATCGCGTGACATCAATCCATGGCCTGATCGGAGTTCGGAGGTCTTCTGTTCTGTTGAATCACAGCAAAAGACGTTCATGTTCCGGTTTATTCCATTTTTTAAATATTTTATTTATTTAGTTTTATATTTATTACATACATTGAGTTCTCGTATATGTATATATAATTTTTTTTTTTTTTTGTTTTTTGCTTTTACGTTTATGCTTTATTTTTTTTTTTTTTTTTGGGTTTGTTTTGTATGTAATTATTTTATATACTTTTTCATTTAGGTTTATAATTTCGTTTTAGATATCGTTCGTACTTAAGTTTTATAGTATTTCTCTCGTCTTTCCATTCAGATTTAGTTAATATAATTTGCATTGTGGGTGAAATATGTTTACGTTAAATTTTGTTTCTCTTTTCGTTTGGTTTCCTTCCCCATTTCATTATCGTGTTATATTTATCGGGTTGTTCTTTACTTAAAATTACAGCCTTTATAAATAATTATTTTTTTATGCTATTCTTCATTTATTTTTTTTTTGCATTTTCGATTTTTTCTTCGTCCCTTTGTCCCGAATTTTTTTGTTTTCGTATTTTCGTTTCGTTCTCTTATATATTTTGCTTTATACTTTTTATTTCGCTTGCCGTTGTACTACGTATTCATTTTTTTTTCTTTCTTTCGTTATAATTTACTAAATATATAGAGACTTTGCTTCCTTTTCTGCATCGTATTTTGATGGATCTGAATAAGTTGCACACATGTACATATGTATATAATATATATGTATATATATATATTGTTATCTAAATATATATTCCATATAGACTTTATATACTTTATTCATATTTGACAATTTCAGTTGGGCTTAGTGTCTGGCTTTGCTTTTGTAGTGTAGTGTAGTTTTTGGTTTGGTTTTTCTGTTTCTGTTTTGGTTTTTTTTTGGTTTTTTTTTTTTTATTTGTTCACACGGAAGTTTTACACACATGAATAAAACCGAAAAAAATACACACAAAACTTTGTGCATTTCCTTAGCTATAGCTTTGGTTTCGTTTGTTTTTTTTTTTTTGATACTTTTCGGAATATGTTTTACTGTTTAATGATCTCATTTTTTAAATTTGTTTTACCTAACTCAATTCACATCAAAAACAGTTTTCGTTTTTCGTTTATCTCAAAAGAGAAAAATATATATTAATTATTATCATTATATTTATTTTACTTTCATTAAACCTTCTCTTCTTTTTTGATTAAAAAATATTGCAGCTCAAAATTGTAATACTTTTGTGTTTTTTGCTTGCATCTCCGTCTCTCGCTATCTGCCTCTCCATCTCTATATGGCATAGAACACACCCATTAGAGATCAGTAGTTCGATTCTGCCCCTATCCTCGACTCTCTGTTCTACCGCTATCTGTCTCTTCATTCTACTTATAGCCTCCTCTTTCTATGCCCGCGCCACTCTCTGTTCTGCTTCTGGCTGATATCATTTGTCGTTTGCTTGATCTGTAATTCCTTTGTGTGGTTTGGTTTTGGGTTTGGGGGTGTTCTCGTGTTTTAGTGTCTCATATGTTTTACGTATTTCCTTGACTTTGACTTTGACTCTACTATTATGCTGCTCAATATAGTATATAGTATACTTTATATGTATATATAGACTCTTATGTATGGTAAATTGTTTTGCTAGAAATGTTTTTTCATTTACGGAAGAATTTGGATACATTTTTTGTAAGTTTTCCATTTGAGTTTAGCTAAAAGTATAATTTCTCTAGTATTCTCGAGCATTTTGCATTACTCTTCAGCTAATCTTTGCTATTTTTGTTTTGTTTTGTTTTATATTTTTTATTTTCGTAATTCTTATCCCTCGTTCGCGTGGGCGCTTTAATTGGCTTAAAATATGTAGGTGTATCGGTATCTATATATCGCTGTCTATATCGGTATCGGTTTTGGTATCTCTACAGATGTGTATCTTGTGGCAAGCACACAATGACTCCTATCTCATATCTCCTGTCTGCTGTTTCACCTTCAGCTTCAGCACAGATTCTCACAATGTGCAGCACTTGAAATGCACTTGGATTCAATTTAGATAATTTTACACACATTCAGACATACGTGTACATGTATATGTATTTTGCAACAGAATTTCGGCATTTATTTCGTTTTCTTTGTATCTTAGAGAGGATTTTTTTTTGGGGATAATGGCCAAATTAAATCAATGGAACGGGGGACTTAATGGACACAGGTTTGTCAGCAGAAGGCAATCAACGAAATTCTGCGCAAAAGTTTTATAAATTTGTAGACAAAAACAAAAGTCTAACCAAAAAGAATGTACGAAAGATTTCCAAGAGAATTCCATAAAATATCTCACAATTGTTGTAAATTCTTCAGTTGTGTGTTTTGTTGTGTCTGTGTTTTTTTTATGTGGTTTACATCGATTCTCTCTCGTGACTAAAAATACTCAACAATTTCGTTTACATGAAACCATTTTAGCTACAATACAATACAATACAATATATATGTTGTATATATATATATGGTTAAATATTTCCTAAACACTCGCTGTCATTTCAACATTGATAGAAAAACCCTTTTGTTTGTTCTTGCTTTTCACCATTTGCCATGTTTTGCCTCTACATACACAGATCGGATCGAAATCTCGCTCTAGAAATTGCTTATGCTTTTGCATTGTAAAAAGTATGTTCGAAAAACTCTTTTGCTGACAACAATGATCCAAAACAGATTTGGTGGTGATGGTTGTGGTGGTGACTCGAGATAATGGTAACCCCAACCGTACTAACGCATAAATCCCGTACATATGCCGGTTTAATATCGGTTGGAGTGGAGTACAGCTCTGGCTATGTAATGCACCTATGTGTGTGGGTTAAGGTTATTCCTCGTTTAATCTAAAAGATTTCGTTGCACGTTTATTGTATCTTAGGCTCGTCCTCTCCGCAGAGACTTTCTCCTACCATTTCTATTATTTTCTGAAACTAATTTTTTAATGATCTTCCATGCTGCCTGAATCCCAAAATCATATCTATAACACTCTACTCTTTCATCTTGTTTTTGGGATTATAATGGGACACTTTCATTCACTTTCATGATTTTGTGTATTTGCTTTATACAGTATTCATCAATCATCAATCATCATACATCACATATCGTGTGGATAGTTTTCTGTTTTCTAATTAATTTTGTTCTTATTATTGCTGCGCCATTAATTTTATTCTAATGTAAGTACAATATCATAAAAATAAAAATAACACTGTATATTTTGTTATTTACCATTAATTTTGCTTTTTAAGTTATTTTTTATATATAGATATATTTTTTTTTTTGGATTTTTCATTATTTATTTTATGGTTTTGTGTTTTACGATTTATTTTTTTTTTTTTTTATTGTAAATATAAATATATATAATATATATCTCAGGTTTTCCATTTATTAAGTACAATATAATATAACCATATACAAATCGGCGCTCCACCCCCCCTGCTGACTGCACAATCCGCCCGCGCGTTCTTCGATGTCCGATGGCCCTCCGCCCCGCCCGCAGTACTCCGTGTGCGGCATTTGAAAAATTCGTAAACGGTTAGTACACTTTTAATATTCTTAGTTATATTTTTAGCGTCAGTCTTGTGTAAATTAAATTTTACTTCAAAAACGTTTTAACGCACGCACACGGTGTACAGAAGGGGGCAAAGGGCAAAGAGCAAAGCATATGCACATGCACATGCAGGCGCTCTTTCCAAGGACACACTTGAACCAGGGTTGCTCTATTTCCGCTTCCGTTTCCGCTTCCGTCTCATTCCCATTGCCGTGAACGTTGCCGTTGCCGCTGCTGCAGGGCCGCTTCTTGTTATAAAAAATTGCTGCTCGACGTTACATATACATATATATATATATATTTAATAAAATGTATATATATAATATATATATATGCGTGTATACACATATAATATAAGGTTTTATTCAATTCACACGTAGACGTTTGTTAAAAAATGCATTTTTCTTATGTAAAAATGTTCTTTTTTTTTTGCGTGATCATTTCGGTTTTGATCTCCATATTAATTCTCCACCGCTCGTAAATATTCTTGTTTGTAATTTGGTTTCGGTTTTGTGTTGAGACGCCATTGAGATATTGTTCTTGTACATTTAATTATATGTATATGTGTATATATATATATATATATATTTATTGTTGTATATACGAATCATCATCTAGGTGTATGTACTTGTATGCGTTTTCCTTTATAGATTATAATTAGTTTTAGTTTATACCATTTTCTTGATCGCACACGGGAAGATTAAAGATACACACACGGTAGTGAGAGATAGGAGTTAGCAAACCAATTATAATTGAACTACATTTAGAGATTTTAGACATGTCTAATTCTAGATAAGTTGCCACCGTCCGATCATCTGATCCTCCGACATCGAGATTAATTAGAGCTAATTTGACACAACCGTTTAATTCAACTATTTCATATCATCATATTGAAGCATCTTTAAGCGTTTGCTGTGTGCTCCCGTCTATAGCCTGGGTCGACTGTGTCATGCTACTGAAAGATTCGTTGCTTTTTGCATTTTCTGGTTTGCAGGTATTCTGAAGCATCTGTAAAGTATGCTACACGTCTTGCTCGAGAGATAAATAACTTGGTAAATAAACAATACGATAAGTAAGAAAATCATAGATGGGTTTTTGTTTTGGGCTCCTTTTTATTAACTCTCAGGATAAGAGAGACACATTGATAAACGCTAGGCATTATGAATTTGGAACAAATTAAACACAAATTTAGTCAAGATTATAACCAAAAAGTAAATAAGAAAATTAATTGATTCAAGGAACATTGCAAATTTGGAAAGGATAACTGAGAGAACCATAAGATAACCCACAGAACGATTAATTAATCGAAAATATTATAAATCGGAACACACGCTGAGAAAGCTGGTAGCCCAAAACATTTTTGGAATGCTAATGTAAATTGTGATTGAGATTTGGATGCTGTGCAGCTGAGAGGGTTGCGAGAGCGGAGATCATCGGTTGGTTAGGAAGTCTGCGTCTGCGTCTGCATATGTGCTACATGCTCACATAGAAATTTTGAAGGAAGTAATGGATATGCTTCGGTTATTCAGTTGGGTTCGAAAGGTTGGTCTGTGTCTGTGGCGTTGGGGAAACGACGTTGTTATTGGATTCACTTGTTACCGTTCCCTCTCCGGATCTTTCATTCGCTCTCTGCCCATTCGCTGCAGCCCATATTTAAAATTGTGATAAGAAACAAAACAAAACAAAAAACAATTTGAAACACAGAAACAAAAAACAAAATAACTAAAAACTTGGTTGTGGGGTTGGTGGCTGGGTGGGTCGGATGGGTGGTCAAGGTGGAAAATTATAGAGCAATAACATTTTTTTTTGAGTTTATGCTTCGGCTCGATCGTTTCGAAGAAATCCTCCTCTGTTCTGTGCTCCGTTCTGGAGCCCAATTTCGGATATTTCTCTGCCAAAGCTTTTTCTTCAACGACAAGGCAGAGCTTTGCTCGAGGTCTTCAATTATTTTTCTTTGAGTTTTTACTTTAGAATTTTTTTTTCGTGTTTTGATTTAGATAATTTTTTTTGTTGGTTTTTTTCTGTTTCATCCGATCACCCGCACAAAGGTTTACCCTAAAGCCTGGGCCCGCAGTTGTTCAGATTGATATTGAGATCGTCAAAATCCATCCAGTTGGAGTTCGATTGCTGCTGAGGGTGCAGCACTTGCTGCTGGTTCTGGTGCGGCGGCTGCTGCGATGCCATTATTGGTGGAGGATGGTTCTCTATGGGGTATATTTGAATACATGTATGGGGGATGCTTTGCATATCTCAAAGGGGCGGGGAGAGCAGGGAGGACACACGAACGATCGCTGGATTCAACAAACTGAAAAATAAGCATAAGTACCAACCAAAAAGCGAATAAAAGCAAACCAAAGTGTTTTTTTTTTTTTTTGCAATTTTAGTATTTTCTTCTCATTTTTTTTTTTTTTGTGTTTTGCATTTTGCTAAAATTATTAAGTAGCTGTTGCTTTATTGTTATTGCTATTTATGCGTTCTCTTTTCTTCCTTCTCATCTATATATATGTATATATATATATAGGTAGTATGTGTGTGTGTTTGTGGAGGGGTGTGTGTGTGTGGTTAAATATGTTTACGCTTCTGTGATGATCATGGGATAGTATCGTTATATCTATCGTAAGTGGTACAAACTCATTTCCGACGTTTTCCCTATCCTATCGCCTGATGATGATCTCTCATGCATATTACGATACACATATGTATGTATGTATAATTGTTGAATTCATTTAGGTAGGTAGGTACTTAGTCTAAAAACATGTGTGGTGTGGTGTGGTGTGGTGTCGTGTGTTGTGTGTGGTGCTCTTTAGTTGAGCTGCACTTAATCAGTTGATCTTTCATTTCATTTCATTCTTTAAAATCTATATATATATATATATATGTATATATATATATTATTCTTTGCGCTATGATATATATGTATTGTATATATATATAATTCTTCTTTCTTTCACTTTTCCTTTTACGTTTTTCTAATTGCTATTTTTGTTTGCCATTTGTTCATTTCAATATATATATATATGTATATATATCTAGATATACATATATGTATGTATATATAATATAAATATTCACTATATATAAACTAAATAGATTTTTACGATGGGACAATCTGCTCTCTGCTGCTCTCTTTGCTGCTCAGTAAAAACTTAAGAACTGCCTTCCTTTCCTTCCTTCCTTCCTGTCTTCCGTGTTCTCTCATTCAAGTCGTACAATAAATTGAGTTTACAAACATTTCATCTCTTCTGTTTTGGTTTTTCTTTCTTCTGTTGTATGTTTGTTTGTTTTGTTTTGTCAGCAAAAATGTTCATTCATTCATTTGTTTAATTAATTTAATATTTATGGTTTTATATATATATATATATATGTATATATCTGTATATATAATATATTTTAATATTGTTTTAAACCTAAACAATTTATGAATTTTCGCTTTTTCAAAATATCACGTATATACTTAAGTTATGCCTTGGATTTACTTTAGTTATGATCTGATTCTTGAACGATTAGTCTGCGGAAGATAAGATATTGCTGGGATGGTCAACCAAAATACTTGAACGCTAATAAGGTATGAAATATTATATTTCTTCTTCCAGTTCATCAGTTCAATCGTTCGGCCCCTGCCCCAGCAATGGGGAATCTCTCCATCGAGGATCCCCAACTCTAAGAACTTGAGTATCGTATCGTATTGTATCGTTTTTTGTTGTTGTGCGGGCGAACCGAACGTTCTATTCCAACTAAATAAAATCCGTATTGACTGACATATGTGTAAGTACTCCTCGCTCTCTTGCTTGGTGGTTTCTATGTTGCTTCTTCGACTTGTTTTTCAGTAGTTTACGAGTAGTTTTTAACTAGAGCCTGTCTTCTGAATTATTGCTTTCCATTTCGTTACATTTTGTTTGGGGTTGCTTTCGCTTTCGCTTTTTCTATCGCCTTTGCCTCGACAAAGTGTGATTCCTAATTATTGTTACGATTCGATTTAAAAATGTTTCGTTTTGTATTTAACTATTTAACAATTTAGTAAAAATTTCTCAACAATTTATTGAATCCAAAGTTCAGTTGCATTTGCGTTGGCAGCGTGTGTGCGTCGTGTGGACTCTGTGAGATTTTTCTTTTGCATTTTCTGGTGGTTTCTGTGGCGACCCCCCGGCGACCTCTGTTGTTGTTGTTTAGCAGGTATTTTTGAAACCTCTGGGTTCTCGTTTATTATTTTCTTTACAGTGGGGCAAATAATATCTTTGTTTTCGATTCAATAAGGCATACACGTACGAGTATATATAATATATATGAATATTTTTATTTCGAATTTCAGCCAAATTATGCACCAATTTTGAATGGAATTCTCGCTCGCCAGTCGCCCCGCTTCGGCTCCACCAGCCCTACAGCACCACATTCTGCCCCCGCAAATGTTGCCTACTCAGATTCGTGTTTAAACAATTTTTTGGTTAACAAACATTCAGACATTCCTGTTTTTGATTCATCATCATCATCATCATAACAATACAGTATGTAGATACAACAGAATTATTTACGTTTACTTCGGGGTATGTATTGTATGTACGGTAGAAAAAACAGAGATGATAAAACAACATTCTTGCAGATTTCGCATTTTGCTTGATGTACATTAGTTTCCACTTCCTGTTTATAATTATTATTATAGACTTGAGTTAAATTATTATTTATTCTTCGTTTTATATATATATATATATATATGTATATATTTAACTATATTCTTGTGTAACACACACCTATGAGTGTCTATGTATTGCTTGAGTTTGTTTTTATTTTTTAACTATTTACTTATCGTTCTTTGTTTTTTGTTTTTGTTTTTCCATTTTGCTAGAGCTTTGAGTTTAGCTTTTTAATAGTCTCTCTATACGAGTATGTATATGTCTCGCATACACATATGGTTGTATGTGAGCGTTTTGTGTATGTTTTCGCATCATATTTTGAATATCTTTATTGTATAGTGTGTTCTTTTTTTTGTTTCTTTTGTTTTCCCACTCTCGCTTCATCGTTTTTTAGTTCACTTTTTGCTTGGCTTATGTAACTAGATTTAACATTTTCATGTCTCTTGCTTTTTAGTAGGTATATATGTATGTATGTATAGTATATTTTGTTTTTCGTTTAAACTAAGGTTTGTTTTTCGTTCAGTTTTGATCGCTGAGAGAGTAGGGGGCTTGGGTAGCGCCACTTTCTCTCTCCTCTGTGTTTGTGTGTTAGTGTGTGCGTAGCTTTTGCTTTGACTTTGTCCGTCGTCTACTTGGCTAATTCATTTCCTCACTCCATTTCCACATTCCATTCCTTCTCATTCTCATTCTTCTTTTTGCTTTGTATCGCTGTATGTGTATGTGTGTATGTCTGTGTATAACAGTATACCAGTTTACAGTTACAGTTACGAGTTACAGTTATTTTCATTATACGTATGTACTGTATATTGTATGTATGTATATATTTATATAAATTAATTTATGCATAATTTTATGTCTTTAATCTTCGATCGCTGCCCTGCCATCTTCGCTTCGCTATCGTATATATCCTATATATATATATGTTTATATGTATGTATGCAATTTTGTATTCCGTTATTATCTATAGTATATATTCTGTGTCTGTGTCTGCGTATGTTTTTGTGTTTCGGTGTATCTGTGGTGTGTGTGTGTGTGTGCGTACTTTTCACATTTGCTGCTGCCTCTGTATAATCCAGTTATGTATATAGTAAGTATCATATCCATATATGTATATATTTATAGTATAGTTTTAAATATTGTTTAAGTGTTCAACTGCCTCCTCTCTCTATCAACATCCATCCCATTCCTCATATCCAGTTGAAACTCCCCTTCACAGCCAGACAGACATACATACATATTTCATATATTTAATTTTTTGGTACTGTCCTGTCCGTTTAGGGGAATTTCACTGTATTTCCCATTACCATTTCCATTTGCTGCAACTGACTTTCCGCTGGTGCAGTTTTGGCAGTAAGCCCCACTCTGTTCTACTCCTTCTCTCCATTCTCTTCGCTAATTGCACATCATAAATGTTTGCACCAACAAATTCCATCTTCCACACACACACACACAACAGACTCACAGGCAGATGGACTTTACATTCACACAGATACAGTAGGTGTACCTTTAATAACATAAGCAGCTTAATTTACACGAAATTTCCCATCGGTTTTCCCTTCTGCATCTCGGTCTACATCTGCTGTGTGTGTGTGTGTGTGTTTGGGGGAAAAGCTTTTCCTTCACTTCCTTCCAATATGATTTTCTTTGACTAAACATTTTGCAAAATTGCAGCTGTTGTGTGTTGTGTGATTTATGGGTGTGTGGCGTGTACTGTACTAGTTGATGCTTTTGTTGTAGTTTACTTTTGTTGCTGTTGTTGTTCTTGTGGATTTGTTGTAGTTTGTAGTAGTTGTAGTAGTAGTAGCATCACCTATTGTTGCTTTCTCTCTCACTGGCTGTCTGCATCCTCTCAAAAGTTAACATGGATAAATTCCTACAAAATAATCAAGAAATTGGCTTCAAAAAGTCGTTTCGTTTTCATGGAATACATACACATACGTACATATTTATGTATATGTACGTATATATTTCCAGCATGGTATATATCAGTTGTAAAATATTGTATGTATATTTCTATGAGTGCGCGACTACTACTATTTACAGAGAACATTCTCCGCTATATATTTTGTATATTTTATATACAGCAAGCAAAACCGAAAAGAGATAGATATAAATTACAAAAAAAATAGGAAGTCTGTTCTGGCACACCACTCTGCGCTTTTTGCTACTACTTTGTTCATATACATACGTACTATGTGATGGTGGACATGGCATTCAACTAATTTACATTAGACAGTACAGTAATAGCCGAATAAACTAAGGAGCCAAGAGCTTAAAACATAACTTTAAATTAACATTAAATCATAAACTAAAATTAGAAACTAGAAGTGCGGCCGCTGCTGCTGCTGCTTAGGCGGCTTCGATCAGAGTGGCAGAGGGGCAGGAGTTCTGTTGTAGAAATTGTTGTTGTTGCTGTTGTTGTTTTTGTTGAATCATCAGATATCAAATAGTTGTTGGCTGTTGTAGTTGCAGTTTCACGTGCATTTGTTGTTGTTCATATGGTTGTTTTTATTTTTTGTTTTTTCTTTTTCTTTTTTGCAGGGCAGCTCTCAACGAAAAATTGGCGACTACGAAAATTGCTTTACTTTTATGTTTCTTTTTAGGGTTTAACCTATTTTATTTGTATTCATTTAGTTTGTTTGTGGTAGTTGTTGTAGGAGGTGGTTGGTAGTTTGGTGGTGCAGCCAAGAAATAATGAAAGAAAAGAAAGCATATACCGAGATATTGGTGTAAAAACTACGACAAACGACAGAACAAGGCAAGAGATTTACATATGGCTCTATGTAGATTCAACACTCACCTTGATAGTTCTGAGGCCAAATGGTGGGTACATTCTGCTGTAAAATGGTAATGCATCAAATCAGTATATACCCTGTATCATGTATTTACTGTGTGGTTTAAATCACTTACCATTGGCACACTGTAGTACTGATAGAATGGCTGATATTGCATGGCTGAAGGTGGGTAGATGGCTGGCACTCCAGCGGCTGTAAAGTCAGTAACTAAGTTTGGTTAAATTGTTCCCCACACATTGATGATGGTTTTTGTTTGTTGGATGTTGTACGAGTAGTAGATTGTTGTTTGTTGATTAAATAGAAAGAGATTTATATGAAATATATAGAAAAAAGAACAAAAACGAAAAGAAAGACACTTTTAATTGAGCAAAGAACTGAAGCTGCAAAATGATGAGTACTCAGAGATCCTTCAAAACAGACAAAACAGGCGACTAATCCACTAGGAGCACATCCATTCACTTGTGTGACTTCACTTGTATGCAGCGAATGTGTCTCATAGTGGAGCAGAGAGGAGGAGTACCGGGGGGTACGGCAAGCACTCACCTGGCGGATATACAGCGGCTGCAAACTGATCCATCGGTATATTGCTGATCGGTGCCGGCGGCGTGGTTGTGTAGTAAACAGCTCCATTTGTGGCCACAATCGACTGCAGAGGATTGGGCTGTTCGAAGAGGAATACCTTTAATAAGTTTTACAACTGTAAAACTATCTGCAAAGGGTGCATAACACCCCCCGCTCTTTCACGGAGAAAGGGGGGGCGGGAAGACTCACCTGTTTCTTGATGGCCGGCGCAATGTTCAATTTGCGATCACGTAGAACCACGCACTCACCCTGTGATGCCCACAGAGAGATCCAAACGGAGCGACAGAGATGGGATGGGATGTCATGGAGATGTGAAAGAAATAGAGGAAGAGAGCATAAATGGAGGGTGCATTAGAAATCGCATTAGATTTGCATTTATCGAACACACAAGCCGAACGAAGAAATTCAAATTCAAATCGAACGCAGCAGCATTTAAAAAATCTCAACCAAAACAAAAATATAGTTAAAAATTAATGCTCAACGCTTTTTGGTTTTATGGTTTTACTGTTTCAAAAACTCATTTGTTCATTATTTTTTAAAGATATTATCTTTTGCTTGGCCATGGCTATATAGAGACAGAGAGAGAGAGCTAGAGAGAGAAACACGTGCCAAGGCAAAAATACCATTACCAAATACATGTGTATTATATAATATATATATAATGTGTATGTGTGTGAGTATATAGTGGTGTGTAAGTAATGTTTTATTACAACAAAATGTCATGTACAATATATTTGCAGCAATGTTTTTTTTTTTTTTTTTTTGTTCTGGCTTCAAAAGCGAAAAAATTCATTTGCCAACACTTTTTGCAAACTTTGTAATTTTTATCTTTTGTTTTTCTATATTTTTTTTCCTTGTTTTGCGGCACAACGAAAATCAACAACATGTCTCATTTTAATCAACAAACAAAAAAACAGTAAAAATTAATTAACCAGAATAATAAACTCATTAAAAAATTGAAAGAGATCAAAGGAAAAAAAGTATTCAAAATATGGCACAAAAGCGTTTAAAGAACAATTAACATATTTCTGTTTTCTCTTTTTTTTTTTGTAAGCTGTGGCTTTTCTTTTCTCCTTTGCTCGTGTTTGCGAACGGAAAATCAATTGATTCATAAATGGAAAAAATTCATTGGAGAAGAGAAGTGTTTGGTTTGTGTAAATATGTAAGGATAGACCGCAAAAAATGTAAAAATTAAATCAAATTAAATTGTTGGCAGAAGTACTTATTGTGGAGAACCCTCTTCTCCCTTAACGAAATCAGATTTTCCTTTTTGAAGGGAGCTTTTCTTGAAATCCCCTTTTAAAATACCCCTTCCCTTACCGCCCGGTCGTCTTTCAGTGGAAAATATTCTTGGTAATCCTTTTCGGTCGATGATGATCATCTACCGACCTTGTTTTGGGCCCATTAAAAATGCATTTGGCCCCCGCACTTTGAGCCAATATTTACGAGTATCAGAGCCAGCAGCCAATTTACATTTAATGCGAGTATCGTCAGTAAACTAGCACTCAGCGGAAGAGGATGACAGCTTTGAGAGCTTCTCAGGAGCAGAAGAAGGAGCTGGAGCAGCAGCAGAAGCAGCAGCAGCAGGACCGGGACGATGAGTTCATCTTTAATTGCCAATTAGTCCTGCTTCTGATACCCTTGTGATTTGCGCTTGAAAAGGACATGGCTCTACCGCTGTTGCTGCTGCTCAAAGAGAGAGATAAGCACAGGGCCGACTCCTTGAGGACGAAGAGAGCGAGCGAGTGACCTGTCCTGTCCTGTCCTGGCATCAGCGGTAATAACCATTAACCTAAGCAAATGTTTGCTGGCCAACGGAGATGCTGTTCCTGCTGCTGCTGTTGTCGTTAAAAAAAAAAACAACAAGGTGGAAAATGAAAATGAAATGTAAGGAAAGGCAGGGCAGGGCAAGGCAAGACAAGAAAAGTAAAGGCCTCTTCTGCGTATCCTTTCTGACCGCCGACGGGCAAACATTCTTTTCATTTATGTTCGAGTCCTCCAGCCACGAGCCACGAGCCTCGGCATAAGGATAAGGGCCCTAACAAAAGGGCCAGGAGAGCACACAGTCGAGTCGCCAGAGTAAACTAAAGATGAAACGTATGCCAGAGAGCACAGCAGAGCAGAGCAGAGCAGAGAGCAGACCAGGACCCACTTCTTTCTTGTCTTGACTGAATTTAATTAAGAATCCTTTTGGCTGGGGCCTGGCTTTTACGGTCGGCCTTTTCCATTTCTTTTGTCTCACGGACACGCACCCTGCAGGACACACAAACACACACACAAAAGGACAACAGAAGAGGAGGCTTCACTGTTTTAACGGTTGCTGTTTTGGGGTCCACTCTAAAAATAATGTAAAATTGAAGAGCTGCTTCTGGGCAAATCTCATACATTCGAAATGCGTTTTGCGGGGTCCGCAGTCCATTCTCTGCCACACACAAATTTGTGCTAATCTATAGCTGTTTATGGGTGTGGGTGTGGGTGGGTGTGGGTGTGGGGGTTGGCAGGGCTTTGGGATTAGTTTCCCAACAGAAAATTAGAGTAGAATTTGAGGTAGAAGTGAGGCAGAGACATGGAGAGCTGGAGGGAGGTGGAGTGCTGTGTGCGTGTGGTTTTTCCCGAAACCCTAGTTTTCCTCGTATTTATATCATTCTGTGGCTTTTGATGAGTGTCCTCCCTCCCTCCCTCCACTCGCTCTCTTTATGGGGAAAACTGAATGGGAAACTTTTCAAAAATGAAATTTAATTAGTATGTGTGCATCTCTATACGTGTATGATCCATGTGTATCTGTGTGTGTGTGTAATTTTGTGTGTGTGTTTTGTGTAAATTAAAACTTTGTTAAACGTTGGTAAGCCCATTGTTTGCTGCTGGTAGCCCTAGACCTGTGTCCGTGCCCGTTTTCAGCCGTTTTTTTTTGTTGTTGTTGTTGTTGTTGCATAGAAGTGTTGTCGTTGTCGTTATCCTGCTGCGTTGTTCCGCCATGGGGCACATTACTCGAGTACTAGGTACTAGCGTTGCATTGTTGCTTGCTCTGTTTGTTGTTGGCTGGTGGTTCGCTCTTTTAGCTTTTCCCCTTTTGGCTTTTGCCAAGGACACTTGTATGTCCCAGAGAGGGAGTGGAAAAAATTGCAAAGAGGAGCCCAACAATGTGCAGCTAACAACAATGCATATTAATGACGAGGCAGCAAAAGTTTTTCACTTAATATGCCACAGAGCACAGAGCGCACGGCGGAAGCTGCAGATAGATAGAGCGCGAGAGAGAGACCGCGAGAGGGAGAGACAAAAACCAGAGAAATGTGGGAAGAGCATTTTCCCCACCAGAAATGGTTAAAAGTTGCATCAGAGGGGGCATGGGCAGTCGTTATGCAATAATTATAATCAATTAGTATGCACCTGGAATGAAGTGGAGGAGGCAGAGGACAGAGACAGAGAGAGAGGCAGCCAGTCCCCAGATCATGAGTCTATATTAGGGATGCCACAAGTTGTGTCTGTGGCAGATAGAGCGTGGGCTATCCACCCGACTTGGCATCGAACTGGGAACATTTCCCTACAGAGACCAATCTACAGCTCAATGAACTTTTTTTATGGCGCACTTACTTGTGGAATAAATCGTATTATAAGTTCACGAATTGTAGTAGTTTTTGTTGTTGTTTCTTTTTGGTTTTTTTTTTTTTTTTTCATTTCGCAATTCAACAAACGAGAGGCAGAAACGTAAAAGATGTGCAGCAACATTTACACGAAATCAAAATCAATAATCAGAATATGCAACGAACGGAATGCAACGGAACTAACGCACTAGAAGGTACGCAATATCTGGGCTAATAATTCTATTTAAGTACGGTCTATTCTCTTGGCCAAACAAAGAAAAAAAAACAAAAAAAAGAAACAACAACCAAAGGAGCAAGTGGCCAACAAAGGTTTTTGCTAATTGAATTTTTGGAAATTTTTGCAATTAAAATATGAGCGGTTAAAAACGGTGCAACGGAACTCAACATTTGATTTTCAAATTTGCATTTGCGCTCAAAAACACGGGCATTATACTTTCGATCTATATAAGGTGGTGTATCATCTATAAGGAGTATCTGTGTGTGTTTGGTGTGTGTGTGTTTATCTATAAGGTGTATCTGTGTGGTGTGTGCGTGTGTTTAGGGGGGTTAAAAGTGAGTGTGTGATTTGTGGCTGTTTTTTTTTTGTTTTTTGTTCTGTGGCAATATGAAAACGATATAACGTAAACGCAACGGTAATTGAAATGGTAACGTAACGTAACGTAATATGTTAACGCAACGTATAATGGATAAACGGATAACGTAACGCTTGAAACGTAAAACTCAACGCAAAAAACGCAATAAGAAGGAAAAAAATGTATAAAAAACAGGAACAAAGAGAGTGCCGTCCGTACCTAAAGGCGGTACATCATCATTTTCTTTCGATCCTCAATAAATCATATTATATCATATCATATCTTAGGCGATATATCATATGCTATAAGTATGCCCCCCTCCTACTGGAGTGTGGTGGTCGTTCTGGTAGTAGGAAGAAGGCGGCGTCTCATACTAGTAGTAGCAGTAGTAGTAGTACATAGTAGTAGTAGTAGTAGTAGTAGATATAGTAGTATCTTTTGTGTGTTGTGGGGTCAAGATAGGTGGTGGTGGTGTCGGTGGCAGTAGGGGCCCTAAAATATCGAAGGGATCATCACAATTTATAAGGATTTTGTTTTTGTTGTTGTTTGTGTGTCTCTATATACTCGATAATCGCACGACGATTCTGGAGTTTAAATGAGAATCTGTATGATTGTACGTGTATGGGATGGAAGATGATATGGGATGGAGTATAGTGTGTTTTTTCTCGGTTCTTTTCTTTCGTTCGGGTGTTGAAATCATAATTGAAAGTTGTTGTTTTGTTTTGCAACAGGCGACGGCATTAGCAGGATAAGAAAGGATTTGTCTCTCAGTGGAGCAATACTCACATCCGATTGCAGTCTTTGCGCCTCCTGCTCTGTCTCGAATGTGACAAAGCCATATCCCTTGCTCACACCAGCACGATCCACAATAATTTTGGTGCTCTTCACTGTACCGTAGGCGCTAAAGACGCGCGTCAAATCAGCTTCGGTGGTGTCGCCACTGCAACACGAGAGACACAGATGAGCAAGTGTACCCCTCAGGGATGGAGCATGTCTTACCTTATTCCGCCCACAAATATACGATTTGGTATCAATGTGCCATATTTGGGCGCCGCCAGTGGCGCGTCCAGTCCACCAGCAGGCGCTGAGGATGGCGGCTGTGCCGATATTTTGTGCATCTCACCGGGTGTCGTCTCCAGACGAAAGTTGGCCCCAAATGGCAGAATCTTGAGGCTGTTATTTGTCGTTGGGGGTGCGCGCTGGCCGAATTTAATTCTTCTCTGTGGCAAAGCCTTTTGCTCTGCCTTTTCCTTCTTCGGAAGGATGCGACTGGGGTGGGGGCGCTGGTTACTGGACAGACTACAATTAGACTGCGGCTACTGGCGCTGCTGCTGTTGCTGCTGATAACGTGATAATTGTTGTTGCAAGCATAGGTACAGAGATGGATGGAAATATAATCTGTATCTGCCGATAGCTCTGGCACTGGCTCTGCCTCTGATCCGTTTGTGATATTTATTCTACAGAATTATACATATGTATCTGTAGTTCTATTCGGTTTTGACGTATCTCTGGCTTCTCCCACACAGATTCCTTTGTTTTGTTGACTCGCTCTAAATCTAGAAACGATATAGAAATTATATAGAAAAGTGAGAGAAGAGAATTAGTTAGTGGTGTGCTCATTAATAAACCATTAAAATAATCAGCCACATGGCAGGGCACTACAAAAAAAATATAAAAAATAAATAAGTAAAACCCAGAGAGAGAGAGAGAGAGAGAGAAAGAGAGACAAAGAATTGCCCCCTACATTTCGAAATGAATCTATTTCTGGCGATACAGCAGCCACACAGCGACATATGTCACACGAGGGAAAATGCTCAATGCACAGCTATACAAAGATACACGGCTACGCAGATACAGGGAGACAGAGAGACAGAGAGAGAGAGAGAGAGCGTGGTAGGTAGACTGCTGCTGCTGCCTGGCAGTGCCACACATGTGTGCACCATAAATTCACCTTCAGAGGCAACGAGACGAAAGACAACTAAATAGCACAGAGAGTTTAATTTTAACAGCAGCCGCCGCACACTTATGCATCCCAAAGATACATGCCTACATGGACACAGCATGCAGCAGGCAGCAGGCAGAGTACCGTTTTAAGTTGTATCTAGGAGAGATATCTATGTGAAAATTTACATATAGTTAGCCCGAAACTACCAATCGAATGGATGACAGCCGTCTTTGCTGGGAACAAACATTTGATGTATCTACGAGCTGAAGGGCTACACGCACATGTCCCAAAAGACGGACATTGCATGCTGCCAGATACAGATACACTTACAGTTACAGAACCCCACATCAGCCCCAGTTAACGATATATTTATTTGTGTGTATACCTCTATGTGTATCGCTTATCATTCCACATTTATCAGAGGGAGAACCCACAAAAACCCACATACAAAAAAAAACACAACTGTCTGTCCGTCCGTCCGTCTGCTGTCCGTCCGTTGTCCGGGGGATTGGCACATAGCAATGAAAACATAATTAAAATTTTCATTAACAATGAAAATGTCAAAACTGTTGGCGTTTGCCCGCTCGCTCGCTCGCTTCGTTCCGTTTCGTTCGGACATTTCAATTGTATTTGATCGATTCATCAGATACACGGAATGTCCCATGCCCCCCTACAGATACATATGTATCTGTGTATTTGTGGATTCACGTAGCAGATATCTATTTAATGAACGGTGTGCTGCGCGCGTGTGTGGGTCTGTGTGGGCCAACAACACGTGATTATAACTCCACTTTCGACCACACGAACGAAAAAAAAAACACACAAAAGTATCTCTATCTCTGCAAAGCTAATAAATTTAATGCAAATGTATCTATAAATTATGTTCAGCTATAAATGTATCTGCTCAACAATAGTCAAATGAATATCTTTAGATATTTTTTTATATAATTTTCTCTCTCATTAAGAAAAAACCGACAAAAATCGTTTTGCTTCCATGGCGGATTATGGCTATATCTGTATATTGTATCCATATCTATATATCCTATAAATACTCGTCGCAGTCCGTTCATGCTTGTATTTGCCTCTAAAAGCTTTTGGCCCCGCATAGATTTTGTAGGCTCTCGAACGGAAGCAACGAAAAGTGGGCGATGGCTAAGTGCCCCTGACATGATTCATGGATGGGATTCATGAGTGTCCGGCCCTCGTTCACACAGAGAAATCTTAATTATTAAAATTGTATGAAATTATGGCTGATTTTTGAGCAACTTTAAGGCCTAGGTATTAGGAGAATTGATGAGAGGCGCAGCAGCAGGAGCGAAAAACTGTGAGAACAGGGAGAGAGAGAGAGAAACCCAGAGTATAAATTATTAATATATTCATTACGGCGGGAGGCCCCAGCAGAGAAGAGACGAGAAGCCCCTGACATCGACATCGGCCATGGAAACACCCACAGCTACCTAGCGCTGGAGGCCAGAGGTCAGGCCGGAAAAATCACAAAGTCAGCATCGAAGCGTCGCGGTAGAGGCATGACAACGGAAGGTAGCAAGTGCCAGTGGCAGCGGCAGTGGCAGTCGCTCCATCAATGGAATTTAATCAAGAGCAGCAGCTTAAAACTCTACCAACCACCCCGCGGCCAAAAAATCGGCCACCTCTCCCCGCTGTCAGTCATTCAATCAGGCGGTTCGCCCCGTCATTCCGTCAGTCTCTGCCACATGGTGGGTGGGTTGGTGGTCTGGCTGCTGCTGGCTACTCCACAATATTGCAAAATTCCACGTGCGAAAATTGCGCGAGTAATGGCTGACGATGAAGAATTTTATTATCCATGGGGGCTTCACGTAGCCCATAGATACAGATACGGATACGACTACGGGAATTCTCGCTCGTGGGAGTGTATGTGGCAGATACAGATACAGATACATGATCTCATGCTAAAGAATTTCATAATTTCCCTCGATGGAATGCACGCTGATTGGATCATTCCTCACTCTCTCGCACTCACTCTGTTGAAAAGGGAAATGCGGGAAATGCAGTCCGGAAAAACACGTTTACAATTTGCAGCTCAACATTCGATTGAATTCGCACAACATTTAACACAACACACAAAAACATCAATGAGGTGGCAGTGGCGCCTCATCCAGTTTCGGTATTTCATTTGCTCGTTTCTCAATTTATTTTTTACATTTTTTACATTTTTTTAAACTTTTTTTTGTGGCACATTTCAAGCGTAACTTTTGGGCCAATTAGGGAAATGCAATTAGCCAAAAAGAGAGAAAATGGTGGAGGAGGAGGAGCAACTGTGGGTAGAGAGAAGGTGGGCGGAAGTGGCGGGAGGAGGAGGCTGTAGTTGTGGCTAGCGAGAAAAGGAGTGTGTTCGTTCTAGTTCTGGCCAAACAACAAAGAGAGAGGAACGTACAAGGGCTACGCCAGTAGACCAGCTACAGCTGTTGGCCGTCGGGGGAAGCTACAGTTCTGGCTCTGAGGGGGGAGAGGGATCTGTGTATGAGAGAGAGAGAGTGCAAGGTTGACCTATAAAACTGGCAAACGTGGCAAAGTGTGGCACAGATACTACGCGGCATATAGAAAAGGAAATGAAGTAAAAACACACAGCTGTGTGGCCAAGCACAAGGCCAAAAGGGGGGTGCCAGGGCCAGGGGTTGAGCATAGGGAACACTGGAGGGAAAGAAGGCCACGAGAGACAAGCAGCGAAGTAGGGCCAAGAGAGGAGCAGAGTCAGAAGAGCAGCAGAAACAATCAGGAAGGATGCAAAAGGGAAGCAGCCAATGGAAAGGAAATAGGGAAGCAAAAAGTGTGTGGCACAAGGAAGGAAGGAGGAGTGTTTGGCAGCAGGAAGCAAGGAGGAGTGTTCGGGCAGGAGTGGAAGCAGTTCTTCCCCGTAGAAGTACAATTTAACAACTAAACTGCACACAAGAGACAGCTGCAGTCTGTGCCGTCCCCAGGGTGCAGATAACAAAACAGCAAAGCCAGTGTTCACTGTGCTCCTGCTACACGTGCACATCCTTTGTCCTCTTATGCAAAAGGTGTGTATATATGTGTGTGTGTGTGTGTGTGTGTGTTCGTCCTTGCCAAAATGTGGCAGACCCAAGGCGAGTCGATAGTCAGGTGCTGATAAAACGCTGACACACAGGGCGAAAGAGAAAGCAAAGGGAAAGGTGAAATTGCTGCGCCTGGCAGTATGCTACAAGAAATGTGTGGCACCATCAGATAGGAGATGGGAGATGGCAAGGGGAAAGAGGAGAGGAAGGAGGCATGTGGCAGCAGAAATCCCCCGTGTGTGCACTCATATCCTGTTGGCCATCCCAACCATCCGTCCATCCATCCATCCGTCCATCCATCCTTCCATCCATCCTCACAGATAAGTCCGTATGCAAGTCACATAAGGACAATTAGCCAACAGCAAAAGGCTGTGGCTCAAAACAGTTTAAGAGCCCATAACGGCAAACATCACGAGGCAAGCAGCAAGCAGCAGCAGCAGGAGGCAACATTTTCGGAGGGGCAGCAGCAGCAGCACTAAGAGTAGAAGCTCATGGCTCTGATGGCTCTGATGGCTGAATGGCTCTGATGGCTGAATGACTGAGGCATGACGATGACGCTGTGGCATGTACGTGTTGGTGCATAACTTAACTAAAAAGGGAACGCCGCCCCCTCACAGCAGCCATGTGGCAGCGAGTGGGTTAAGGATATGAAATCTCAATGGAATGGAAACAGAGTGGCGGAGGCCAAAGGTCAATTGAAGTTCCCCGTAAGAAGAAGCAGAGCGAGTGAAGGGGAATCACGAGAGTAGAGAAGAAAAGTGCAAAAGTCAGTCAGGAGGCCAAGTCAAGTGTAAAGTGAGAAAGCGCACAAAAATGGAACACACACACACACACACAACCACACATATCCATGGGATGTGGATGCACTGACGGACTGACTGACGGACAGTCCGCCGGAAGTGGAAGTGCCTCGAGTGCCTCGATTCGACTCGACGCTCAACGCTCGACTCTCGGCCCAGCTCTGCAATCCGCCCACATGTTATACAATCCTTGAGCGAAGACGAGGACGAGGACATGGACTGTGTGTGTGGACGATGGGTGCACGGGGCTTTTGGGTGTCAGTCAAGTGAAAGGAAATTGTAGCACACAGAAGCAGAACCAGAGCGAGCGGCAGCGCCAGACAAACCAACAGACAAACATCATCATCATCATCATCATCATCATCCTCGTCCCCATCCCCGTCCTCGTCTCTGTCTTCGTCCTGTGTTGAATGGTGGAAAGCAAGGAGGAGAAGGAGGAGACGACACGAGACACGAGACGCAGGGCTTTGGGCTTTGGGCCTCAGCAGCAGCAGCTAAATTGATGGCCTGCCATCAAGGGATGGAGGCACATCCATCCGCTCCCTACACATCAGCAACATCCCAGCCAGCCACCCACTTCTTCTTCTGTGCCCTTCGTCCTTCTTCTTCTACTGCCTGGCACTCCTGCTTCCCCTCTTGCCACCGCCCACACCTACATACATACGTATACTATGTGGCACACACAAAAATCCATAATCCTCGACAGTAGAAGCCAACAGCAGCAGCAGCGGCAGCGGCAGCAGCAAAAGGGAAACGTTAAACTACAAAAGCGCGAGCACAAATTGCTACGAAGTATCTCAGTGTTAGTTTGTGTATCTGTATGCGTGCGTGTGTGTGTGTCTGTTTGTGTGTGGCATGTGGCGTGTTTGCCTGCATGTGTGTGTGCGTATCAAAGCCAAAAAACTTGTGTGAAACAATGAAACTTTTGCTGCTTCTGCCGCTGCCGCTGTCGCTGCCTGTCCAACTTCTTGTATTTGTATTTGGATCTTAGTTCTTTCTTTTTCCTTTTTTTTTTTTGTTTTGGCCCTTGTCCAATATTTGTGCCCCGCAGCGGGAGACAGAGTGGTGGGTGGGGGGACAACTTGAAGTCTTCCTACGGATTGGCGTTTCTGGTTTCGGAATTAATCTCAGGCAAATATATATCCACAGAGCCAGAGATCCATCTAACTCGTGAAGTTCCCAACCATTTCCATTCCATTCCTCCCCTCCCCATATGTGTATTTGCTTGCGGTTGCTGGATGCTGCTGCAGCAAAAAGTTTCAGTTTTTTGAAGCATTTTCGGTTGGATGATTTATTGCCACTCTTCAGGGTTTCAGGGCTTTACGGCTGCGCGGGTTGGGAGGAGCGACAACGCTGCGTATGAGCGATGGTCGGGGATGCTAGAAGGAAGGATGGTTGGTTGGTTGGTTGGTTGGATGGCAGCTTCTGGTTGGTTTGGATGTCCCCTGATGCGGATTATTGTCTATGCTGACAAAGGATTTAAGCGGAATTTGATATACAGAAACAGGAGACGAAAGACGAGGGAGCGAGGGAGCGAGCGGGCGCGTAATGGAGAGGAAGGCTGAAAGGGCTCTCTGTGGGAGCGACACGAGAGCCCATCCATTAAATGCTGTGGCAAATTAAGTCATTAAAAAACAATTTTGCAAAGTCCGTGTACGTAATCCGAAGACAGCAGACAGGAGCAGGAGCAGGAGACACGCACAGGATTATCGATGAAGGGCGAAGCAGTAGGTCCTGTGGCATCAGGTGTAAAGGAAAACTCCCAAAAATAAAGCATAAATATGCAAATTTCACAGTCAGAGGGACTGGGACGCTGACGGCGGGAGGGACCCATAAAAATGCAATCACACAAAAAGCGTAAAAAAATAAAAGAAAGAAAATGCTCTACCAAAGGAAATGTCAAAAGGAAAAGCCAGCAGCGGCAGCAGCCGAACCAGCACCAGCACCAGCCAAATAGAAGGAGGCAAAAAGTGAAAAGAAATGACGTAAAAGTGTGACTCAGGGGTGGAACGGGGGGAAAGGGCGGTTTGCGGCAGTTGTAAAGAGTGTGATGACAGGGGCATGGGGCAGGGGGGGCACTTTCCTCGGCGTGTCTGTGTCTGTGTGTGTGTGTGTGGAGGCGTGAAGAGGTTGCCAACTATTTTTGTAGACGGCAGCTGCTGCAGCCGCCTCTTCTGCCTTTGTTCCGCTCTCTCTCTCTCCCTCTCTCTTTCTCTCTGCCTTGCATCTTCTCTTGTCGGTGAGTTGTAGGCCAGGCCAAAAGCATAAAATTAAAATGCGAAAAATGCAGACAATGGGTCGCACCGAAAGAAAGGGACAGAGAGGGGGCGAAGGGGCAATGTTCTGTGTGTCTGTGTGTGTGTGTTGAAAAGTGAAAAAAGCGCAGCTGAGGAGCATGTCATCCTCCATCAAAGGCACCAGCAGCGCCCACCCATTCTCCTGCAGCGATGCTGCCTCCTCCTGGCTGCCTTCAGCTGCTTTCTGTTGTTGTTGGTTTTGTTCTCGCACTTCAATCAGTCGCTGACGCTGACGCTGCCACTGCCACGATTCGGTTTGAGAACAACCATATCTACATACATATATGCATGTACCTGCATCTGCATCAGCATCTGTGGCAGTGCCTCTGCTGCTGTATCTCTGCAGCCACTGTAGCTGTGCCTCTGCCTGCAGCTCTGCCTCTGTCTCTGCCTCTGACTGTGCATCTGCATCTCTACCTCTACCTCTACCTCGCCTGCCTTCATTTGTATCTGTATCTGTATCTGCAGCTCTACCTCTAGCTATTTTCTTCTCCCATTAGATACATTTGTGTCTCTGTATCTCTGTGCATTTGTCTTTTCCCCCTTGTATTTTCACTTTTGGCCATAATATTCTCGGGCCATAATGCGTCTTAAATTTTGTGACCCACTTAAGGGAATGCAAAATGCAAAGCTGCAGCTGCAGTTGCAGCTTATGGCTAAATGTTGCAGAGAGTTAATTTGCTCTTATGCAAATGTATCTCCTCTGTATCTATCTATCACAGATAAGCCCACACCACACACACACACACGAAGCAAGTGAGAAATATCTCTCACATAAAACAGTCGAGAGACACGAGTATTTATCGCTTTGTATCTGCAGCCATGACTTTGTGACTGGCACGCTTATTAAGATACGTAATGTATCTAAGTATCTATCCATCTTTTCGGAAGCTACCCAATCAGCAGCTGGCCCCCACCTCTCCACCTCATAACAATAAAATCAAATCGAATTATAAACAAAGTAAAACTCAATTGAAATGCCGGAAATCTGTACGGCGCGTGGAAAGACATGAGTAAACACACACACACAAGATACATTTGTATCTTTCGAAGTGCTTTTCACATTCCACTTAAAATTCGACACTATAATCGATAGATTTAATGCGATAATTGATCGTTGGAAAATCGTTGCAAAAACTTTGTGCAAAAAGTTCTCACAGTGCAACAATTTTTGTTCCGAAGCCCGAAATCCCTCCCGCCCATTGCCATCAGTAGTTTATAGTTTGTAGTTTGTATCTGTGTCTCTGTGCGTGTGCGTGTGTGTGTGTGTGCTGCATCCGCTTGTGGGCAGCATTTGGAGAACCGTGAAAATATGCAGATAACTAATATTAACTTTTGTGCGCTGTTCCAAAGCATGAATGAAGCGTGGAAACGGAATATGTAGTCGTTAGACGAACGAACGAACGAACGAATGAATGAATGAATGGCATGAATGGCTCGAAAAACACTGCTCTAAGTCAGGCCTACAACTATAGAGAGGGAGAGCGAAAGGGAGGAAGGGGCTGATTCCGCTTCAATGCAGCGCTCCACTCGCTAGCAAGCATTGTGGCCGCTCATCTGCTGGTTTCCGATTCTCGTATGCAAAATATAAAAAAACGCAACAGCAAGAACCCCGAACCGATTCACGATCTACGATCCGCATCGATATGGGCAGCACTCCATGCCCAGGAGGAAGGGCTTCTATCATCTAAGGGGGGAGGGTTCTATTTATGGTCACACTTTTCAAATTCCAGCAAATGGAATGGAGCCCATAACAGCCGCACGCAGTTGACCCACACGGTTAGGGGGCAGCACCACTCTCTCTCTCTCCTCTCCTCTCCTCTCCTCTCCTCTGCTCTCTACTCTTCGCTCTTTGCATATGGATTATTCAGGTGGGTGTGTCCGCCTGTCCCTCTCTCGGTGGACCCACATCTGCTCTGTTGTGTGTCCAAATGGCCAACAGCTAGGGGCAAGAGGGGCTTTTGTGGCCACGGTAGAGTGCAAGTTCGGGTTACCGTTGGTTTTCGGTGACCAATTCGCATGTGGGCGGGGCCCACGGTTCAAAGGCGGTGAATGGGGACAAACTGGAGCACCAACTAGACACAATTTGGTCCCTTGCCGCCGGCATACATTCGATTCTTAGGCAAAGTCAAAGCTTAAAGGCATCACAGCACATTTCAACGCCTTGTTTTCCATGTGACACAGATTTTCTTTATGGCCCTAACTCTCGCTAACCCCCAGCACCCCGCCATTGGACTTAGGGCGCTCCCCTGCCCCCCCGCTGCTGCCTGCTGATGTCTGACTTTTTGGTTTACGAGAAATCGTTTCGATAACTGAGCAGAGAACTCTGGTGCTGCCGCTGGGTATTATATATTTTTATTGCCAGCGGCAGCTGACAGAGAGAGAGAGCGAGGGAGAGGGCGTGCACACGCCCGCTGCTACCACACTTCTCCTCCCCCATAGAACAGCTGTCGCCAATGATGGCTGGCGTCTTGGCTGCTAGCTTACTGCCTGGCCTGCCCGGCTGGCTGCCTAGCGGCGGCATTCGCCATTTTTGTATCTTTAGCGAAAAGAAAATTAAATGAAAACATATAAGCAAAAGTACTTTCGGCATCTCATGAGTCGCGTCTCGTCGCGTCGCGTCGCTTCGCGTTGCTTATAAAGAAAAATCTCTCAAGTAAGGCAAAATTTCACTTGTAGCCAAGGCGACAAACGGGAAAAGAGCCCAAAAGAGTGCCGCAGGGAGAGGCTGGTGGGGGTATATGAATATTGAAGAGCAACGAGTAGGGGGACCAGGGGGGAGCGCATTATAATTTTAGATTTATGTACAGGGTGTCTCTGCCGCTGGCTAAAACATACAGCTACAGCTACAGAGCCAGGGACTTTGCCCCGAAGAGCGGGCATAAATTTATATAAGCCAAAAAGGCAAACAGATTTAAGGAATTGAAAGCTCAAAGAAATGTCCTCAAGGGGCGCGCCCAGTGTTCCCGGTAAAGGATCTCCCTCTCTCTGCGTGTATCCCAGGAATACGTTTGTTGTTCGAGGAATGTTTTGCCAGCGAAAACATTCGAATTCCGGGGAAATATCTTCATTTTAGTTGAAATCTAGCAGTCAATCGGAAGAGGAACAAACACCCTCTACAAGAGAAAAGTCTTGGCAACAAAACGCCGCGGCATTATTTTTCTTCTATATCTTTCCTCTATCCCCAGGGGCGACATATCCCATTGGTTCTCCTCTCTCCCTCTCCCTCTCTATCTATCTGTCTGTCTATTTCTCTATAGAGAGAGAGAACCGCGTGGGTTATTTCGAAACTGTTGGCATTTCTAGGAGCAGCAGCAGCGGTTCTTTATGCGACGTTTTGATATTCCCAAGCATTTCATCAGCGACGAAATGCAACTAAAAATACCACACACAACATTAACTATATATATTTTACCTTCTTTTCTGTTGGGTTTGCTCTCTCTGCTGCAGCTACTACCAGAATAATGTAGCTGAAAAAACTTTCCACTAACTCGGATTCACTTTTGTTCGACAAACTTAACAATTTTTTTTTGGGTCGCCTATGTGGGGCTCTAACGTAAACGGCTTTAACTATATATTAGCACCTCCTTTGTTGTTGTTTAATATTTGTTTTGCATAAATTTTGTATCTTTTATCACTTTTTATATGGATTACGGTGCACGCATTGATGGATTTTTTTTATTGATTTTTACTTGAAGTATCTTTTCGACTGTCAAGAGGCAAAAGTGGGGGAAAAGAGCGACGAGGAAGAGATGGAGAGAGAGCGTAATAGAGAAAGAGAGCGCGTCGTATTTTGATACGGCTGTGTGACTATTTTCTGGGTGAAACAGGAAGGGGTCTGGAAGTTGATGGCGGGGCGGTTCGGCAAGGGTAAGGGAAAGCGGGAAATGGCGATGGGTAGATTACGGGGGAGTTGGGGGGTTGGGTAGCCAGCAGGAGGAGCATGATTTCGCCTGTGGTATACACACAGAAAAAATGTTACAACATAAAAAAGGAGGAACGACAACAAACATAAAACACACAAATTTTGTGTGTCACACGCATAAAGAAAAGAATTGTTTTGTTCCTCTGCTTCTCCCTCTCCACCCTCCCCCCCACTACTTCCTGCTTCTGTTTTGGTCTATTTTTTCACTGTCCTTTAGCCCGTTTCTCTATTTCCCTCTCGCTGTCTCTTAGTACACTGCTCTTGGCTTTCCGATATCATTTCCATTCTTCCGAGAGTGTTCTCTAGTTATCTTCTTATCTCTGTTTCGTTTCTCTTGGTCTATCTTCCGTCTTCCGTCTCCTGTATTTTCTCTGCTCTCTCTCCTGTGCTTTTTAGCTCTTCTCTGCTTCAATTTCTCTCTGCAGAAGGGATCTATTTGCTCCTGTTCCTCAGTCTTGCTTCGCAGTTCTGTGTCCCTATTCTCTTCACTGTCCTAGGCTACTCGTCTATCACTTCCTTCGCCTCTATTTGTCTGCTTTCTCTTTGTCCCTCCTTCTCTATAATGTAATGTGTTTTTCTGGCGAAAACAGTTCTGCGAGCCTCAAAATCAAGAACGTTCTCACACACCGAATTTTCCACATACAACAGACGTCAGTCTGTCTGCCTGTCTATATGTATATATAGTATCTTCTCTATGTGCGTATGAGTATATCTTTTATTATGGCTCACACACATTAACTTTTTGGCCGAAATAGTAGTTCCCGCTGTCGCTCTGTCGCCTCTGTCTTTCTCTTGTCCGTTGGTTGACTTTTGTCCGCGCGGCCAACACTTAAAAATCGTTCGTGTTGTAGTTTTTTTTATTGCTTTTTTGGCGAAAAAAACGCAGTTTAAAAAAAAACAGAGTGGGGGGCATGAAAGAGGGCCTGAGGAGAGTGGCAGGCGATGTGGTAACTGTTTGTTGTTAAATGTTGTAGTTGTTGCTGTTGCAACAGCAGCGGCAGAACGCATGAAAACTGGCACACACACACACAGACCCAAGCATACGCACACATATACAACAAATACACATACAAACACAATACGCTGCTGACGACTGCGACGCTGGCTTCGACGCTAAAATGTAGAACTTTTTTTTTGTATTTTTTTTATTATTATTTTTTTTTTTGTTCAAGACAAAAAAACGTGAAAATTGTTCAACGCGCGAAGCGACTGTGACCGACGCTTATTTTGGCCGAGTAGCAGGCAGAGCAGAGAACGCGGAGAACCGAGAACACGGGCGGGCACAGCACACGGCGAATGTTGAACGTTGAACGGAGGAGAACGAACACGGAGAATGCCAAAGTGAAATCGAAAAGTGTTGCAATCACAACGACGATAGAACAACGACTCAGCGGCGGCCAGCGAGCGTCGCCCCACTTGGGGGCCCAAAAAGAGCCGAGAGCAGTAGCAGAGACCCAGCAGAGGAGCCCGAGTAGCGAGGCAGCGCAGTCGGCGTCAGCGTCAGCTGAGTAAGATAGCCAGAGAGAGAAAGACGACGCGAGAAAGACAGAGGGAGAGAGAGAGAGAGAGAGGGAGAGTGGGAGCCAAACACAAAACATGTGCTGCGCTCTCTCTTTGGGGCTGCGCTTGCTCTTTGAGCGCGGCATTCAATCGACGGCCAAGGGATGCACTGCACTGATGCACGTGCGTTCGTGTATATTAGTGGGTGTGCATGTGTGTGTGTGTGTGTGTGTGAAAGAGATTACAATAAACACATTTTAGCAATATTACATATTTGGCCTATTTATTAAACAGGCACTGCTCTTCTCCCACAAGTGGGTGGTGGGGCCAAAGGGAGATATGTATGTAGGTGTGTCTGTGTGTGTCAGTGGGAGAGGGGGTGCTACGATTAGAGTTGTTGACGACGACGACGACGACGCAACAGCGACGCAGCTGCCAAGAACAGTGCTCCAATAACGAACGGTAAACGTCTGTGATTATCTGATTGCAATTTCGAGATATTTTCCATTGGCATTTTACATAAGAAAAAGTTCGTATGTAACAGAAACGAGGAAATGAATAAAAAGTAAATTATGGGATTTTCAGCTAATTGCAGTATTTTTTTGATAGCTTTAAAAGTAATCTATCAATATGTAATCCCCACCATAGATTACAGAACTAGACCTTTCACCATACGTGATTGAGAAACGACTGAGGCATGGCCTGAAACTGCGGTTTATAGGGTTAATTACAATTATTTTAGTAGATTTTGTAGCAACAATGGAACCATAGGAAAGATCGATCTGCAAGGGTTTAGGCACATCATTCTGAGCTCACTTCACGTGTAGTTCCAGGGTGAATCAGTGCATTTAAATATGAGAAGCAAATAGAAGCAGTTCCATTCAACACTTGCTATGTGTACATTGTTTTTCCTTATGGGAAACCATACGCTGTGTTACTACAGCTGTACTTATTGTAGTCCCACCAATTATAGTTACGAGTATTAGTATTATAAATGATTCTCATGGGGGGATATCAACGAATTTCGTAGGCAACTTCCACTCAACAAGCAGTACACATCGTACACACGTGTAAAGCAGTGCAACTTCTATTGTCACACCATTCTCATTCTCATATGAGAGAGTACGTTCCCAAAGCAGCGACGCTGACGGCAACAGAGTCAGCGACAGCGACAACGCTGGCTATATGCCTGGCCAAGCAAATACAGTTATGTTTTGACTGCCACTGCCCCACACCTCCGCACCCCCATATGACCATTGTTGCGTTTGATGGTGTGCGTGTGTGCGAGCGAGTTAGTTTTTCTTTTTTTTCCATTTTCGTTGATTCTTTACTTATTGTGCAATGATCCATGGCCATTTAATTGCTTTTCGTTTTGGGTTTTTGGCTACAGCAACAACAACAGCCTTCCAGCAGTTGTTCTCTTTCTCCTCTCCTCTCTGCCCTGCTCCTCTCCTTCTCTTTCGCTTTGCGCTAGGCTGCACTTCAAATGCTCAATTGTTGTCTATCAAGCACCCATTCCCCCCTCCACCCAACGGCACCACCCGCTCTTTTGTCATTGTGGGAGGACGCATAAATAACGCCAGCTACTGATAAAAAATGGGCGAAGGGCGAATCTAAAGCTCGTAATTATGGCCAGAGACCGGGCCCGGGCCCGGGCCCGGCCGAGCCCGTCAGTCCGTCAGCCAGCCATCGCTTTTATCAGCGCTTTACGTTTCCACTTACATAATCAGAAAAATACAAAAACAGAAAAGATGAAAAACACGTTGGAAAATCGCTCTCTGTGCTCGTACGTGCGTGTGTGGGTGCGCTTGTGCTTTTCTCTGTTTGTGAAGTTGGAAAATTTAAATTCCATCAAAAGCAGCAGCAGCAGCAGCAGAAACAGCAGCAGAAGCAGAATCATCAGCGACAGAGACAGAGAGAGAGAAACAATCATGATAATTAAATTGGGTTCACTGAGGCGTATACTTAACATTAAAACCAAAGCCAAAAGCAAACAAAAAAAGTAAAAACCAAAAGACAAGCAACGCCAAATGCAGTGGGAGAGCCAAAAGGCAAAAGTAAAAACGGGATATCCAAAACAGAATCCAAAGGCATTTTGTTCGTAGGAAAAGCAACGGTAAAGCTACCGCTAAGGGAAAAAAAACCATCGGTAGAAAAGTTAACGTGCAAACAGCAGCTGCAAAGCCAAATCCAAATTCAAAACCATGAAGAAAATCCAAAAAGCAAATCAAATCCAAAATCATCTCTCGTCAACACAAAATTTTCCTCGGCTCTCAGTCGCTGTCAGCGTCTACGTCAACGTCAATGATAGCGTCAGCATCACCGCCTGCGTCTCTGTCTTCGTCTCCGGTTTGTCGACGCCTCAGGAAAACACACACAGAAAAAATATAAGAAAAACCAACAAAAAATGCTTTAAAATATAAAAAAAGAACCTTCAACTGCAAAAGAGCAGGAGTGTGGGCTAGGGCGAGCGGTTCCTTCACTGGAGCAGAGTGGTAGTGTGAAGGAGGAGAGGTGATTCGTAGCGGAACAAAAAAATTATATAGGTTAGCGCTAGCCTTCGCATCCCTATCCTCAATTGGAACTCGTGCTATATACTGGGGATCCAGAGTGAAAGAGAGAGCGGACGAGAGAGAGAGAGAGAGTTTTGCAAGAGAGCGGCAGAGGTGGCTGAGTGAGGGGGGAATGCAAAAGTGGGGCGAACTCCCACGCAGTCGGAAGCCAACCACCCACCCACCCATCGACAACAACGGAAGAGGAAGAAATCGGAAATACTTCTAGGAAAGTGCGGAATACTCTTTTAAAGTTAAAGACATAGAGGGGATCATCTTCCGAGGTAGTGAGGAGGATTTACTAGACAGAATGTTATAGTCGACAGAGGGCAACATACAAATATTCTTCGTTCGCGCTATTATTACATTTCAATGAATTTTGGTATTTAGGTAGAAAGTACCCATAGGTATAATTGTTCCAAATATGAATTCGCAGTACCACAGGTTTCCACAGGAGAACACCAAAAAGTACAAAAATAGTCCGACTAAAGGAAGCGTTCCCCCAAAGGAACATCCATCCCGTGGACAACTTTCACTCTATTTTTAATATTCCTCTATTTTTGCCACTGTTATCAATTAAATGACTCTTCATTACGCCCCTTTGGTTTCCCAAGGGAATATACAAAGTACAAAAAGAGGAAAGGGAGCGTCCCCAAAGAACCATCCCGTACACTTTCACTCTATTTTTAATATACAAAGAAAAGAGAGAGTGTCTACCCCCCATAACCATTCTTGCCACTGTTATCAATTAAATGACTCTTCATTACGGCCTCCCTTTGGGTGTCGTCTAATCAATTCCCACAGGCGTGCGACCCCAACCCCGGTAATAGGGCAAACCGAAAATCAAAGCCACTTTTTGCGCTCTTAAGTGCAAAAATCAAACATACACCCCCAAAGAGACCACCCACACAAAGCTCTCTCTCTCAATGCTCTCCCTATCTCTCTCTGGCTCTGACTGTGAATGAATCTTGCTCTTTCACTCTTTCCTATCTTTCTCTCTCTCTCTTAGCTGCTCTTCGTGTGCATTATTTATTGCTCTTATACAGGCAGCGTGCTCCACTGTCAGTGTCAGTTCGTTCCGCCTCCGCCTCCACAGTGCTCTCTCTCTTTCTAACTACTCTCTCTCTCTCGTAGCCGCTCTCTGTTGTATAGGCCATGTGCGTGGGCCCCGTTAACTAGTAAACCAGCAACCTATAATAGCTCCTTTTCCGTGTTGTTATCCATATCCCTATCCCCCGGTCTGTATCCGTATCCGTAAGCGTATCCTGTTGGAGCTGAGCACCAGCTGTCGTCTCTCTCTCGCTCTCTCCGGCACCCTGTCGCTCTCTGTTAACGTTGTTTGTTTTGCTTTGGGCCTGGTTGTATAATAAATAACTTTGAAATAAATCAAATCAGAAATAGCCAAAACGGACACATGTTAAATGGACCGAGAAATGTAAGCGGGAGGCGCGCACACACGTTCGCCCATCCATCGCATCCATCGCTCACGAAACATCTTTTTATTGGGTCACCCGTTCGTCCGCCCGGTAGCTGGATGGATGGATGGAGGGGCAGGCAGCGGAGCTGGTGACCTTAAAACGCATTAGCAGTCGGCCAGGCCAAGTCGTAATAATTTTATTGGCAAACATCACAAAAGGAGAGAAGAGAAAAACAGAAATAAAAGCTAACCAACCATTCCGTCTGGCTAGCTAACAGTTTTCAAAGGTGTTGGCTCCCATTTCGGTTTTATTCAGAATTTCAAAATTCAAATAACGAACGCAGTAAATGGGCATTTGGGAAAGGGTAGGGGGGAGAGCGGATAGCGGACAGCAGAGAGCGCCGCGACAAGTGCAGGCGTGCTCAAGGTAAAATCGAGGCAGCGCAGTCGCGTCGTCGTCGACAGAGTGCAAGATCAAGTGAAGCGAGTGAGTAGTGCCCGAAAATGCAAGCGAGAGGGAGAGCGCATGTTAGCCGAGAGAGCGGACGACCACTTGACAAAACGTTAGGCAATTGATGGACTGGCAGATACTTATTGGTTGATAATAATTGAAAAAATACCCGACTAAAATTATAAACTATTTACATAAATAAAAATTTGACACTTGTCCCTTTTCTGTCAAAGGAATTTTCCCTCTATATCAGCCCAATATATATTGACCTAATCTGACACACATATGCATATATACCCCACTCAATTACAGGGTACTTAAGTCATTCACGCGGGTGACAATCAGACAACGTCTCTCTTTCCCCCTACCGCGCTCACACACACACATTCACATCCTCTTTTTTTAGGCATTTGGTAGGCGATGCTGTTTAGGCCGCCTAGCGTCAAGTGTTGACGGCCAAAAGAGCAGCGCTTACGGCAACGGCAGCCACAGAGGCAGCGGCGGCGCAGCTGCGACTAGATAAAAAGAACAAATTGACTAAGCACGAAACACGTTTTAGCCAGTCCAGAGACCAGAGAGTTAGCCAGACTCTAAGCCAGAGACGGAGACGGAGACAGAGACAGAGTTGGAGCGCGTTTGACATAGTGACCCAATTCCGGGTTTCGATTTTCTGGTTTTTCTTAAGAATACACGTTTTCCGCTTAAGTGAACACACACACGCACACACAAAGAGAGCCAGTGAGAAAGAGAGAGAGGGGCGGAAAACGAGTTGAGAATTTTTCGCCTGGAATTTCTGAGTTTTCCACGCACTGACATTTACCCCATCCTTTTACCCCTCTTCAAACACTTACCGTTATTCAGTGTCGGCCGCAGCGTCCTTCCCTGGGTCCGAAGATATTTTTGACTTTATTGCTGTTGTTGTCTTCTTCTATTTCACACACCCGTTCGCGTTCACGTTCACGTTACACACATTACGTTAGGTTCGGTTCGGTTTCTGGTAGTTACTCAATCGCGTCGATACGTGGATTTAACGGACGATTTGCGGACTTGTTATATTACTTTTTACTATTCTGGTGGTGTTTTCATTTATTGTTGTATTATTTGTGGTGTTCCGATATTCTGTTGTAATTATTATACTATTTTTATCTGACTACTTTTTCACTAGAGAACTTACTTCCTACGAATCACAATTAGAAATGAGACTGAGACGGGCCCCCGCTCCAAGTGGAAATTGAAAAACTAACGCGCCGACTACTTTGTGTGTGTGTTTTTCTCTGTTTTCTCTGTTTTGTGTGGCACGGTACAAACATGTGTGGCACAGTCCGTTGGCGGCGGGGCAAGACAGGCAGGCAAACTATAGGAAAGGAAAACCGATCGACCTCAAAAACACAACACGATACGATTTTCCGCGCAAAACTTCTCTTCTACCAAATAGTTTAACTTTTGGTGCTGCTGCTGTGATGTAACACAGCTGGGGGCTTCGTGCGGCTCGCGGAACTTGAACTAAAGCGGCACTGCAATATAGCTGCTGTGTGTAGCACTTTGTATTGGTATTATTCTGGTGGAAATTCGTTGGATTCGGTGGAAGGTCTAGTCATGGTAGAACACTTCAAAGGGTACGGTACACTCGCTCTTTGGGGGCCTATTCTGATTTCCACCCTCTCTCTTACGCTCACACACTCTTTGGGACAATGGGCACACCTTTTATTTTTATACTCTGGAAGTGAAGAGAAATTTGCGATGGAAGAAGCGCAGACAACTTTTAATAATAAATAATAGCTGATTTGAGGAATATCAGAATGTTGATTTACTCATCACAATAGTAATTTTAAAATCTAACTATAAAAATAGCCAAAGCTGTGTTTAAAACAGCTATTTTTCGCTCAAAACTGGTTGTCCATCCCTGTATATTTATAGTGTGACCGTTCTGTAGAGCTGGAAAAATACCTATATTTGCGTTGATTAACCCATGAAAGTATGGGTATTTAAGTGCCAATGAACTGAAAATAATAACAATTTTATGTAAAATATTTCCAAAAGGAGTTTTTTCCCATTTAAACGCTCATGCCAGCTCTCAGGTATTTGCGAAGGTTCAGTTTTGCTAGTTCATGAACTACTGTGGTGTCGAATACAACTTAAATAAAAAGCCGTCAGGGACCTTAATGGGTTAAATTGTATATGCTCCCATAATTTATTGATTTTTACTTGTTGCTGTTGCTGCTGCTGTTACTGTGTTATTTTCAAAAAAGCTGCTGCAAAAGCTCGTTCTCGACGCCAATAATTAGCCACTACCGGTAGAACGGGTATCCACCTTGCGCGCGTTCAAAAACCCCAGGTGCTTTGAGTCACAACTTATCTGGAGCTCAGGCCCAACTTTGTTTTTTTCTCAATTCAATTTCGACCGCAAAACTGGCAGCACGCATCATGTCCGCAGGCCGAGTCGTCATCTATGGGGGCAAGGGAGCATTGGGCTCCGCATGTGTCGATCACTTCAAAGCCAACAACTACGTGAGTATCCGCCGCCTTTCACCTGCTAACCACGAGGTTTAATTGTCTCATTGTTTCTTGGACAACCTTCGGCATGTAACGCGCAGTGGGTCGGCAGCATTGACTTGAGCGAAAACGACAAGGCCGATGTGAGCATTGTGGTGCCACGCGATGGCAGCTGGTCGGAGCAGGAGGCCACTGTGGTGGGCAAAGTGGGCGAATCCATCGCTGGGGAGAAGCTGGATGCCGTGATCTGCGTGGCCGGCGGCTGGGCTGGCGGCAATGCCAAGAAGGATCTGGCCAAGAACGCCGATCTCATGTGGAAGCAGAGCGTGTGGACATCCAGCATCTCGGCGGCCGTTGCTGCTCAGCATTTGAAGGAGGGTGGACTTTTGGCTCTGACCGGCGCCAAGCCTGCGCTGGAGGGCACTCCTGGCATGATTGGCTATGGCATGGCCAAGGCGGCTGTGCACCAGCTCACACGTTCGCTCGCTGGCTCGAATTCTGGTCTGCCAGGCGGCTCTCTGGTTGTATCCATTCTGCCCGTGACCCTGGACACGCCCATGAACCGCAAATGGATGCCAGACGCAGACTTTGGCACTTGGACGCCCCTCAAGGAGGTAGCTGGCCTGTTCTTGAACTGGACCCAGGCCCAGGAGCGCCCGAAGACGGGCTCCCTGCTGCAGCTGATCACCAAGAGCGGCATTACCGAGCTGATAGCCGCAGAGTAGAAAGGAAAACAATTCCCCCCTGACGCTGATGAAATAAATGCTCAAACCATAATCTCCTATGCTTTCGCTTGTACATAAACCAAAAATAAATCGCTTGGCGGCTTTCGATCGTTTAATGTGGGTCTGTATATTGGGGGGGTAGCATTTGCTGCCATTTGGATAACCCTTTGAACTCTTGAAGAGCTCGGGGAATGAACGAACTAGAGCTTTTTTCGCACTGATATTGTATAGACAGACATGAGCTTCTTGAGACTTGAGGTTTGGTTGGGAAACAGTTTACGTCTTCTTTTTCTTCATGATTTTCATGAAAAACACCATGGCTGGGGACGGAAATAAAGCGAGAAATTAGTGATGGGTCGGCTTGGACTTGCCATTGATGAATGACTCACCTACAAATGTACAAAATACAAAGACAAACAGCATCCAGGCCCAGCATTTGTAGGCACTGCGCGAGTGCTGCTCTAGTTTTTCGGCCTCCTTGCCGAGGGAATTGATGTTGCGATCGGTCATGCCAGCGGATTTGCTCACCATTTCGGTGTCACGTTTTATAATGCGATTGGCCGTCATCGTCTGCTCCTTGAGGTTGCGCGTCAGCGACAGCATGTGCTCTGTGATCTTCTCCTGCTTCTGATTGTAATACTTGACAGCCTCGTTCATGTTGTCGCCTTCAGTGGCCGCGTTGTTGGAGCTGCCGCTGGCACTGCCACTGCCGCTGGCGTCCTCGTCAGCGCCACGTCGTCGCCGCAACGAATCGCCATCTACTAATGCATGGAGGTTGTTTGGTGAGCAGTTTTCTATTCGGTTTATGCTAATAGTCTTACCCGCCAGCAGATCCTTTCGCATGTCGTTGTAGTTCTTTGTGTTCTCGATCTGCCGCATCTCCTTCAGGGATACTTCCCCAGCCTCGTTGGCAGTGGCCGCATTCACTTGCATCTTTGTACCTCCCGTGTAGCCGGTGGTCAGCTTGAGGGCCTGCAGGCGCTCAATGTACCCGGAGATCCTGGGCGCATTCCGTGGGTCGTTGTCCAGAGCCTGCAGCTCCGCGACCATTAGGTCCACCGCCTTAATGAACTTCTGTAGGCGCCAGAAGTTATCCTCGTCTTTGGCCAGCTCCTCGCAGTTGCTCAGCACTGTGCGGATATTTACATTTAGCTTGGTGGCCATTTTTCAGGCAAAACATAAAAAATAACAAAGTTCGGGCTGACAAGGGGTTTTATTTTGATATTTGATCAGCTGTTTTTAGGTGTAGAATTCATGTAGGTAAGCATGTAGAATGTTTTGCTTTTCCGCCGCCACATGCAACCCTGTGTAGTTGCTATGTACCAAAATGAATTAAATTTGTCGAATTCTAAACCTTTTTTGTTTAAATAATTTAAAAAAAATAAAGAAATGCCAACTAGTTCTTTAAAACTTTACACATCTTATAGAAAATTGATTAGATTATTATAAAAAATTAGTTTTCCTCTAGGTATCGCTATGGAAAGGCACTTATAGCTTGGAATGTGCATGTAGATTTTTTCAGCGGCTAGGTATTTCTATTTCTATCAAAATCTTATCAATAAAAACCCCTTAACCAATATCAGAAATGATCAATTAAACCTTCGCGATAGCCCATGGGGGTGATGGGCGCATTTTTTGGAAACAGTTGCCGCGTGCCCCGCGTTAAGATCTGATTTGTCAGGTAATTTTGGATGAGCTAGCAAGTTCTTTGCGTCAAGAGGGGGACGAACGCAACGTTATCAAGCAGCTGACAGCGTTAACCTTTTCGGTAATAACAAACCCAGCCAGTCCGTCCGCTCTCTCTCCAGCGCATGTGCTGGGCCCTGTTTTTGTTAACGGATTTATTTGGCTATGAATGAAAGTAAGCCAAAAATCGTACGCGCTTAATCTCTCTCTTTCTAACCGGACACACACACACACACCAACTCTTGCTCTCTCTTGTGTCTCTCTCGCTCTCCTGCTCTCACATTCCTGCGCAGCAGCAGCTAACGGTTCATGGGTAAAATATCCCACAGCGGAAAAAAAGACGTGAAAATCGAAATCGATAAGTAAGACACGGACAGCAGAGACCAGAGAAAAAGTGTATTAAATTCCATAAAAACCAACCAGAGAAACCAGAAAAATCAACAAACTGCTGACCGAGGGGACAACCTTCACGGGCAATGTCCAACAAAAGTGTTAGCATGGAGTTTAATCAGTTGAAATTGTAGTTTAAAAGTTTGGTACACCGTCTGAGAGCCAGAGAAATCGATACACCCGAAACGAGGGGGCTGCTGTGTCCCTCTGCCCTGTGCCCTGTGCGTGGGTGCTGCTGCTGCTGTGCCGCTGAAAAATTACCATTAAACTGTAGAGAATTTTGCTGCGGAGAAAAAGCTTGCAACCTTCAGCCGCAATATTTGTTACATAAACCATAGAGAATCCATTAATAGCTTGAACCTCACACATCATTCTCACCCGTTCGTTTTTGCAGCAGCTGCTTGTGGTAATGTAAGGCGCTTTGATTGGAGCTCGTAAAGAACAAGAATTGGCTTGGCTTGGCTTGGCGTAAAAAGCGTAAAGACAGAGCGTAGAGTGATTCGATAGCATAGCCATAGTAGACAAAAGCCCCCAAAATGCAGCCACCGCCGCGCAAGGTAAAGCCTCTCACAGAACCTCCCATACCATCGATAATCATTCCACACACACACACACATATACTAAATTGTCGTGTCCAACAGGGTAACTATGTGAAATTCTTGAAGAATCTGCACACGGAACAGGTGGCCAAGTTGCAGCTGAAGAACCAGCATGAGTGCGACCTGCTGGAGGACATTCGACAGTTCACCATCAAGCGATCGGCCATCGAGAAGTCGTATAGCGAGGCCCTCCTGAAGATCTCGTCGCAGTATCTCAACAAGAAGATACCCAACATTCCCGATATCAAGATGGAGGGCATGGAAGAGCGTTGGTAAGTGATGCAACTCCATGGCGTTCCTGGCTGAATCCCGAATCCTGACTGCCACCCTGCTTTCCCGCAGGAACATGTGGAGCGTGTGGCGCACAGTTCTCGAGGAGAATGAGAAGTTGGCTCGTGCCCGGCTGGCCGCCATTGAGGTGTTCCAGCAGCAGATAGCCGACGAGGCCAAGGTTCTCAGGGACTACAAATTGGCCATTGCCAAGAGATCGCTATCGGGCATCGTCAATGTGCAGAAGGAACTCCACTTGAGTGTGGGCGACGTGGACAAGACGAAGAAGTTTTATTTCGATGAGGAGCACTGTGCCCACGATGTGCGCGACAAGGCCCGGGACATCGAGGAGAAGCTGAAGAAGAAAAAGGGCTCCTTCTTCCAGTCCATCACATCGCTGCAGAAGAACAGCGCACGGGTGACCTCCCGCAAGGAGCTGCTCGAGGAGAAGTCCACGGGTGCCCGAAACGATTATATACTCAGCCTGGCCGCAGCCAATGCGCATCAGAATCGTTACTTTACCGTCGATCTGCAGACCACGATGACTACCATGGAGAATTATGTGTTTGAGCGAGTGGCCGAGTACCTGATGCTAATGGGGTAAGCCAGCCCTGTGGCAGTTCTCAGTGTTATGCCATTGATTCCTTCATCGATTCGTTTCCTTTAGACGCACAGAGCTGTTGACCTGCTCGGCCACGCAGAACAGTTTCGGGAAGATCCGTGACCAGGCCCAGCAGCTGACGCGGGAATACAATCTGCAGTGCTGCTATCTGTTCTACCCGGTGCTGAAGCAGCATATCCAGTATGATTTTGAGGCTTGTGACAACGATCCGGTGAGGAAGGTGACCACCGAGCATGATTCGGCCACGGAGACGCTCACCAAGGAGGCAAAGAATCTGGCCGGACGGGTGGTCAAGGAGAATGCCTCGATACGGGAGAACGCCAAGAAGCTGGCCCTCTGCCAGTCGCTGAGGGACTCGGGACAGCGATCCGATCCAAACGATCCGAATGGTCCCGATCTGGACACCAAGATCGAGGAGTTCCGTGATCAGATACGCCGCTCCGAGACCGAGAAGGCCAAGGCCGAGGCCTGTCTGCAGTGCCTGCGGGACGGTGGCATCAATGTGGACGAGTGGGTGCAGGAGGCAGAGATTATGGGCGTGCAGGAGCTAACACGCTCGGCCAGCTCCATATCGATGCGCACCGATGCCTCGGGCCAGGGCGAGAATCCCAGCTCCGATTCCTTCTACGACAGCGACAAAGAGGAGGCGGCCGGCGGCGCCCCGGCCTTTGCTCAGGCGAAGCCCAAGGCGGAGACGCAGCTCTCCAGGGATCGCACATTCAGCGACAGCGATGACGAGCCCGAGGAGCGTCCGGCAGCAGCTGCTGCTGCTGCAGCAGCTCCAGCAACCGCTAAGGCTGCCAGCGGCGGCACTGGCGCCTGGGACGATCCAACCGAGGTGAATTGGGGTGGCGAGGAGGAGGAGGAGGAGGACAAGGACGAACCGATTGTACCCGAGCCCAAGGAGGCCATTTTCAAGTGCACCGCACTCTACAGCTACACGGTGAGTGGTGGTGGATCCACGCTCTGAGGGATTACCTTTAATGTTTCGCATTCCCATTGAAGGGCCAAAATCCCGACGAGCTAACGATTGTCGAGAACGAGCAGCTCGAGGTGGTCGGCGAGGGCGATGGCGATGGGTGGCTGCGGGCCCGCAACTATCGGGGCGAGGAGGGCTATGTGCCGCACAATTATCTGGACATTGACCAGGAGACGGCCGGCGGCGCTTTTAATGGTACTGGTTCCGCCAATCAATTGCGCTCTCAAATCTCATTCTCATCTGTCGATTACACCGTTGACAACGAAGATCAAACGGTGGACTCGATGCAATCCCCCGACCAGGTATCGGTCATAATGGCCCCCCAGAAGCGCCTCAAGTCCGACATCGAATGGTGCATCGCGCTCTACGACTACGATGCCACCGCCGAGGATGAGCTCACCTTCGAGGAGGGCGACAAGATCAAGATTATCACCAAGACGGCCCACGGCGTCGACGATGGCTGGTGGGAGGGCGAACTGGATGGCAAGTTTGGCAACTTCCCCTCCCTGGTCGTCGAGGAGTGCGACGAGTTGGGCGAACCTCTGAGCGAGGGCGGCGACGAGTCACCGCCCCCAATGGCAGCCCCAAACTTTGCCCTGCCCCCGGCACCAGCACTACCCCCAGAGTATGCCCACGAGCTGGAATTGGAGCTGACGGAGGATATGTTTGGCTCACAGGATACGGCAGGTGAGAGTGAAGGCAGAAGGCAGCAGGGAGGGAAATCCGTAACTGGTTTGCATACTCAAGTGACTGCTTTTCCAGATGAAGACAGCGGCTATATACCCAACGGTGCTGCTGTTCCGAGTATGCCTCCGCCAGGTAAATGTCCACATACCAGCCCGCCCCCCCACCCACCAGTCAGCATCTGCTCTTTTGCTTCCCCTCTGTCTCTATCTATTTCCATATATAAATATGTATATCTATCACTCAATCTCCGATTCCTCTAGTACCAAAAACAATTGTACCTATAATTTTCCATTTCCCACCGATAAAAAAACCAAAAAAAGAATACTTATCGAAAAGTACTGTTATACCTGCTTCTATATGCTCTAGAGGTAAAACTTAATCTCCAAAAGTGCAGCTCGTCTAAATACTAATCACTTGTACTACTACTAATACTCTCACAACCAAAATCAAAACCAAATCACCAACCACCCACCACCACAATCACTGTAACTACTCTCCACTCTCTACACACCGTTAATGTGTCTCTATGTCTCCAAAAATTAAAAGAAAACAAAAAAAAGCGTGTCTCCCCAGCAACTACCCAGATGAAAGCAATCCGAAGAATTATGATTACCCTGCGATTTTTTACAGTGTTCTCTCCTACTCTTCTTAGGCTTAATCTTAATCCAGCGTGTGTCGTGTCAGTGTATCGTTGTTTCTTGTCATGTTGTCGATTACGATTACGATTCTCGATTTATTTCTTTTTGCAGCTTCTCAATCTTTTTTATTATTAATGAATATATATTTATATATATTTCTGTGTGTGTGCGTGGCACTGATTTGTTCATAGAAAGCTAAAGATTAATTTCAATTAATTATCACATATTTTTCTTTCATTGCTTTGCTTTTTTTTTCTGCATCGGTTGTTGTTATTTCTCTCAGTGTAATTGTGTGTCTTTGTGTCATTTAAGGCCAGAACCAAAGCCAAACCACTGCCAAGAAGGGTAATTTAATGCTCTATTATGCTCTATTAACTATCTATAATCTCTACTACCCAAAAAACGTTTCTCTTACTGCAATATATCTTGGTTCAGTATCTTGAATTAGTGTAGGGGAAATCTGTTCCTTTTCCATTGTTTTTTGAGAGCATGTGAAAGAAATCTCTTGAAGTTTTTCCCCTTGGTAGTTTCTATATACTCTCCTGGTATACCCCTCGAGGACTTTCCACCCAACTATTTATTATGTTAAATATGAGCCAAAAATATAAACTAAAGGTTCCAGTGAGGCTGAATCTTATGTACATATCAGTATAAACTAAACCGATTTGCTTCAATTTCCATTCTAAATAGAATTCAAAGCTGGTTCCATAGTTCCCTAGCTCCCTAGTTTTCTTATCACCTTCCCGCATGTTTGTATGCCTCCGAAACCCCAAAAAGATAAACAAAACTATTTGAATATTTCCCCAAAAGTATATATTGCATATACATACATATGTATACCCTTCTTCTATTTGTCGTACATTTATATAAGATTATTAATGTTTTATTTTCATTTTGCTAATTAGTTTTCTTAGTTCCCTTTTCGCCATTTACCTTATCGTGTATCTAGATAGTTCTTGTTCCAAGACTGCCTTGAAATGATCCTTAAATTATTGATTTCTATGTATAACTCTCACCGCTCTATATATACCTTTTTTGATCAACAAATAAGAATGATTAAACCAGAAATACGAATCTTGACTAAGCAATCGAAATATTCTCTCATTTTTTTTAATGCTTACTCAGTACTCATCCAAGAGCCTGGCATGGAGGTAAACTATCCATTGAGCCCCATTCATTCAGCTAACAATTTCTAGGAGTTATATAGATCGCATATTTAAATGTTTGTTCTGTTGTGTGTTCCAGGACGATCTCAGTGACGATGGGCAGCCACCGCCGTCTTTGCCGCCGCCACAGCTGCAAAAGGCTGCTGGCAAATCAGAGCCTGTGGCTGCAAACACATTGAACTTAGGTATGGCACAAATAATTGTTACCGCTGCAACCCCCATGGTTGAAGACGGTGCCGATAAATCTTTCCCACCAGTAGGAGAGAGCGAACAGCAGCAGCAGAAGAAGCCGGATCAGTCCAAGCAGGAGCAGCCGGTGGCGGATAAAAAGCCAGAGATAGCGCCAAAACCATTGGCCAAAGTGTCGCCATCGCCAAAGAAGCAGCCGCCATCACAGGCGGCTCCGACACCGGCGGTGACGGCTGCCAAAGAAGGTAACACTAGACCGGTGCGACCGGTGGTAAGCATTACACTGACCGAGTATCCATCCTGTGATCCAGAGGACCAACAGTCCTTCTCGGAGGGCACTGACTCGGCCTCGGGCGCCGATGTCCCCATCCTGCAGGATGTCGAGGATCCGTTCAATGAGAAGTCAAAGGCCGATGCTGCCGGAGATGGAGCTGGATTTGAGGCCAACTTTGAGGCCAATTTTGATGCCAACTTTGATGATGCCTTTGCCGGAGCCGCAGCAGGCGGAGGAGGTGGGGGCGGTGGGGGTGGAGGCGAGCAGTCCAGCGATTTTGATGTGAACGGAGAGCCGGGCGATGAGGAGCAGGGTCAGAGCGAGGGCGCGTCAGCAGGTGGAATCGGAGACGCAGCCGCCGCGGAGGAGGACATTGAGGCGCCCAAGCAGGTGGTCGGTGGGCGAGCTAGCATACCCGAGGAATTGGACTCAAATCAATTGGCACGTTTGCAAAATCTGAAAGAGTCGAACGCTTAGATCGTGGGCGCTCCGGTCTCTTCCTCTTGGTCGGCTACTTCAATGTTGTTTCTCTTGTTCTTTTAGGCACACGACCATGAGCATGATATATACTATATAGACTATAGCGACGGACAGTTGTAGAGCGGATCCAAGCGGAACACCACCTCCAGACACAGCCACTTTGAATGCATAATAAGCCCACACACAAAAACCAAACACCAAACCACCAACCACCAACCACCACAACCCACATCCAGTTACAGACTTAGACGGACTTCAATCTAGCAGCTTACCGATCGGGAAACGGGAATAAACCAGATTCGGAAACATCAAAATGCATCAAAATTCAATGGGAATCCAAAGGGAAACCCAGTTTGTTGCTGGTTTATTTGCGTTCTTCCCTGAGCCACATACAACGACACAGCAGGTCTTCAGATTACTTATATAATATATACCTATACCGTATATAGTATATAGTATATAGTACATGTACGCTAGAAGTTAAAGATCCTCTCACCCTCGCAACACGTACAGCGCTCAAATTGTGTACATCCATTCGAATATATTTCTTCTGACTGCCTCCGGGGTTATTATAGTTAGACATCAGCTGGGCCTTCATAACAAAAACCACCATACGATATATACATAATATATATAAATATATAAATACAAACTATATAAATATATACATAATTATGCTAGTTTGTAATGTGTTATACTCTCAGACACGTATGGAATACATATACTATTTAGAAATATTGTAAACGTTTGTGTAGCACTCGCTGACACGGGTCGGTCTTCGAATATCAGCATCCGCAACGCAACTAATCGAGCAATAATATTGTATTGTATATGTATATATCTAAGTCCAGTACTCAGCAGCCTTATGTTAAGCATTGCGCTTGATCCGAACCGTATTGTATTAGCCAAGTTAACAGCATTAAAAGCGAACAGCCAACAAGAGTTCTACCACGTCAAGTCAATTCAGTTCTGTTCTGTTTGATCCACCAACTCGTACACGTAGTACTCGTAATCCTAGGAGTTCTGCACAACCAAAATCGTAACTAAAAAAACTAAAAGAAATGTAAACGGATCCCTACATATTGTTGTAATTCTAGCCTAATTAGTTAAATGTTTTTCCGTGTCTAGTTAAATGAATTAAGTTAATGTGTTGGATGCCAGAAATGGTTAAATTGAAGAGAAATTAGTGAAATGAAATGCCTACTCAATCAGAGACTTTGTTTGCGAATACTCGAATACTCTCAATGCATAAATCAATCGGATGACGACTCCTTATACACATATTCAACGATACGATATTACCATAACACAGTTTAAACAAATGAAAAAAAAAAAAAAAAACGAAAACGAACTTGAATAAGCCGCAAAAAGTATTGTTTGTAATTCCTGAGTTAAACAACAAAAACAATCCTCTATTTGGAACCACTAACAAAAATAAACAAATTTCCACTTTCAAGCAAGCGAACAAATATTTACGAGTTTTACTGGCATTAAATCCCTCCTTTACTGGGAATAAAACACATGTGGGTTAATTTTTTTGTAATTTTTTTTTACATATCTTTATTTATATTCACTTCATTGCAATATTATAATATTTTTCTTCGTGGTTTGCGTTCTGTCCACTTTTAGTTTTAGTATTTAACTTATTAAGTATAGGTTTCATTCTTGGGTTTTTGTTTTTATCATTTACTTTCTGGTAACATTCCATCTCTCGTTATTTTTTGGTTTCATTTTCATGTGTGTGTTTATTTTAATTGGTTTTCGTTTTGGTTTTTTTTTTATGCTATAGATAATTATTTATTTCTTTATTTCATTTCAGTTTTGCATTCTTTGTTTTTTTTTTTTGGTATTTTAAATTTTGTTTTATTCATTTTATATAACGAAATTAACACAGTCAAAATTTGTGATCAGTGATCAATCATTACATATACGCATTTACGCATTACGTTTTAAATTATTTCTCCTTCTCAACATCTTTCTCAAACATATTCCTGCTTATAGGGTACCTATGTGGGTGTAGGGGGTGTGTATTGTAAAGGATCTGATGGTTGAGCAACCGAAATGTTAAGGGTCCGATGGTGATGGTGGTGAGGGTAATAGTAATAACCGATAATTGATAGCAGAGCAGACTTGTGGAGCTAGGAAGGATGGGAGGATATTGGAAGATTTTTGCAGGCTGGCTGAATTGGTAATCATAAAAAATGTTCATTTATTGCATTTAGGAACTCTTTTTGATGGACGGATAAAACCAAAAATTATATAGATACATTTCGTTGAACTCCTTGAAGACCGACCTTCTGACTGAATGGCGATGGTAACGATGAGACTTGAGCGCTGGTTGATTGACAGACAAATCATACACACATATTTAGATATTGTTTAGTAGCCAGTGCCTGCGTTGGTGGTGGAAGATAGAGGAGGGGTGTGGTTGTGGGTGCTGTGGGGCGGGGGTGTCTAATCTTAAAATGTAATAACAAATTTGATCGCATGTTTTACTTTGCTTGAGCAAAAGGTGGAGCCTGTCAACAGAGTGTGATTTGTTTTTATTGGGGACTCTAAGATTTAATTCTTTATAATAATGATGCAACAAATGATAAGTTATGCAACGTACAACCATAAGTGTAGTGTGTGTGTGTGTGTATGGTGTTTTTGAGTGTCAGTGTTGGTAAAGTGCTTTCATTGCACTAGTGTTGGCTAACAATTCATGGCTCGATCTCAATCGGTAACTCCTGGGGGGGCTATAATATTCACTTGCATTAACTCGGAATTCATTTTAAAAATGCCATTTTGTTTTAGTTTCTGGTGCACTATGCAGGAATGCAGGATTCTGTTAGCTATACTGTATCTGTGTCTGTTTCGTGTCTCTGTTTTCAGTTTCCATAGCTGCATCTCTGCATCTTGTATGTATCTGTATCTGTATCTGTGTGTTGTGTGTGGTTCAACTTAAGCACTAAGGTTCTCAACTTGTTCATTTGCTTATCTAGATACTTTAGAATTTCTCGTTTTGTTTTTACGTTCCTTTGTTTGTTTGTTTGTTTTTGAGACCACCATATACATATATAATATATAATTAAATATACATCATACATACGCAATTATTACATCATGTCACGTACATATATATCCCTTTCTCATATATATATATATATCTATATATATATTTGTTGGTTGCTTTATAAAACGTTGGTGTTGGTGTCGCCGTCTAAACAGCAACACCAAAAATGCTTTAAACATTTTCATTGTGTGTATAATTTAACATTTTACATATTTTCATCGCTTTGTTGTCTCTGCCTTTTTTGTCCTAAATGCTTTTTGCACACACGATTACGATCATACATATGTAGGCATCTGTCACCGGTCACCTGTCACCGTCATTCATCATTTAATTTGTTTCCATAAAAAAGTTCTCACTATGGCCAACTAAATTGGTTTTCACCCCTCTGGTTTTCCCACAAATTATATCGTAAACTAAGTGTAGAGTAAAAAATTCCATATGAAAAATTAAACGCATCAATTTGCCATTAAGTTAGTTGTCCCTTAAAATGTTTCTCAACTATTTCGCCTTTGCATTTGTTACAACTAAAATGGTTTTTCGTTTTTGGTTTTGTTTTTCTCATTAATTTACGTTCTTTGGAAATACGCTCCGAAACCGTTGAGCAGCTATTTGTTGTTGTTGTTGTTCTCGATTTGCATATGCATTTGCATCAAAAATTGATTCGACTTTTATATAGGGGATACTCGAACTGATACTAGCATGCATTATATAGTAGGTGTGTGTATATCGTTTAATTTTCTTCACAATATGCCTGCCTCTCTCGTTAGCTTTTATAAACATTTTGATTTCTGTCCTTCGGTAACATAATTGATTTCTGACACTTGTATAGCTACAAAATATATATAGGTGTATATATATATATATGTATATATATATGAGTGTGTTCTCTCTATATGGATATATCTATCTGTTACTTTCATGTTCTTTTATCACCGATTTAATGATGCCAAGTGTCGGGGCTGTAATTATTTTCTTTGGGAATGGTAGATCAATTGCAGTTCTGCTTCAAATCCTTTTCTCATTAAACAAAAACATTAATCAGTTAATAAATTAATTACCTCAAACATTATATTGCTTTTATTTTGCTCAATTTCCTAGTTAGGTTAGGGATTTTCGGGGATACGGATACCCATAAGCCATAGGTCTCTAGATCTGCTTTCGGAATGTATAAAATATAAGCTGTCAGATTATCCATCCTTGTTGTGAAACAGACAGACAAAAAGCAAATCTCTGAAGATTTCTCAGTTATGGCTGAAGGGTATCGAATAGTCGATTTCTCGACTCTTTCTCTGTCTCGAATAAACGTGTGTATTACGTGTGTGTGTGTGTCTGTGTCTGTCTAGATCTTTAATAAAGTAATTTTTCCTTGGGTTCTCTTCGGTACTTCTGTCTGTTGTCTGGCTGAATTCTCGGTTAGGTATTCCTCAAGTTGGGGGGGGGACAAGGTTCATCTTCATCTTCTCCTCTTCCTCATGCTCATCCTCCTGCTGTGTTAATTTCTAGGGTTCCATAGCTGGGTTCCATTCATAAGTACTTTTTTCGTATATACAGTTAATTGGTTTCATTTGGATTAGGGGGTTTACATATAAAAAACTCGTGCTACATATATGTAGGTGCCTAAATACGATATATATATATATATCATATAATTGTGTATACTTATGCCATACTCTATATACATATACATAGATCTGTGTCTGTGTGTGTATCTGGTAGTGTGTTTCTGTGTGTGTGTGTGTGTTGGAGTGTTACTATCATACCTTGACCATATTATGGTGTATACCTAATACCTAGCATTAACTTTAGCTAAACTGTACAAAATTCTTTAGCCTTACGACCTGTTCGCCATCGTTCACTAATCATAAACACTAAATTAAAATTCATTGATGATATTTTGGTATGGTTTTCACTTACGCCTAATTATATATCTCTCCTCCGCTTGTGCTAAAGTTAATTTTAATTTCTTGTATATTCTTCTTTGTCATTTGGTTTTATTTAAAGTTAAACTCACTTGCCTTTAATTTATGTGTTAATTAACTTAACCTTTGCTTTTGGTTTGTTGTTCTTATGTTTCTGTGATTCATCGAGGAACTTGAGCGAAAATTCATATATATATATATATGCATTTATATATATATATATTGTATATGTATGTGTGTGTTTGTGTGTGTTTTTGTCTGTGTGTATTTTGTTCATTAGGCTAACTTAAGACGGGTGCATCGTAAGTATCATTTGTATGTTAATCGCTTTATTGACTGCTTGAACGTATCCGAGTTAATCGCTTAACTAGATTTAATTACATTAACTAAGTTTTAATTCAATTGCGAAGTTTTGCTCCTACTTTGCTGTTGATGAGTATGTAACCCCCTTCGTACGGGAACGGGTACGAGTATTTATATACAAATTGGAAATCAATTTACGGGTGTCTCTCCTTCCCCCGTTCTCCCATTGTTTAGCAACTATTTGTTAGACTTATATACTATGTTCTTAGGCAGTTTCATTCATTCATTACTTGTGTACATATTTCTATGCTCTATGTTATATTCTGTATTTTGTATTTCCTATAAATTTACTTGTATTTTCTTATTGGGTTTTCACTTAGACCTTAGATTGATTTGTTAATGGTGCCGCAAAAGTTGTCTTCGAAAAGTTGTTGAGTTCTTGATTCTTGTGTGTGTGTGTGTGTGGAGCATCCATCATACGAGTATATTCTGGTGAGTGAGTGAGTGAGTTCGAGTGAGTGGAGTGTTTGAGTGAGTGCAATTTGAATAATTTGTTTGTTCGTTAGTTTAAAGTTGTTATCAAAAACTTGTTTGGTGTAACTAAAATGAAACATTATCGTTCCTATTATTATTATTTAGCTATTTAAATTGCACTAACTATTTGTATGACTTATCCGCGATGCTTGCTTGTCGCTTGCTTGCTTCTTTATAAAAGGTGCGCTCCAAAGTAATTCGTAGTATTTCTTCTTGGTTTTCCATTTATTATTAGTCTGGTGTGCAAATGATTAAAACTCTCCCGCCCACATTCGACTCTGGTCGAATAATTCTTATCTGTGTTGTGTGTCTGTGTCTGTCTCTGTGTTTGTGTGTGTTATGTGTTATATTTAAAGTTAACTTAATCAAAAAGATTTGCTAAATTGATTCTCAATTGTCGAAATTTGTTCATCGCCTTACGTTTTGATTTCTAATAAATTTGGCCATTTCACTTGGAAGCGCTAAGTCAGTTCTGAATAAACAAATCAATCAAACCAACTGAATGGGCAATCAAACTATCATCGATACACTAAATTTTGGTTGGATTTTAGTTTTAGTTTTGGTTTTGGTTCGACTCGGAGAGCGTGCTTCTGAAGATGGTGTGTGGGTCTGGGTTGGGGAGGGGGTAAAACGCACTTAAATTAGAGGAAGACTCTCTGGGTGTTTTGCTTTTGAAGTGGGAAGCAAAAGGTGTTTCGGTACTTAAACTTAAGCACAAAACTCCGCAAAGATAATGGAAATCAATTCATCCTATCGTAGTATGGTCTATAACATTCGTTTTGGTTAATTCTTCTACTATATAGTACTGTGTGTTGTTTAACTTTGTGGTCTTTGAAATCAACTTTTCCGACTGCGCTATTTGTAGTTTCTATACCTAAGTATTCTCATACTCCTTCCCATTCTCATTCTCATTCCCATTCTCATTCCCATTCGATTTCACTTTCCCTTTTCACTTCTCTTTAATGTCTATATTGCGTATGATTTTTGATCGTTATATTTGTGGCTTTAATGGTTTTTGTTTTGCTTTGTTTTTGTTTTTGTTTTAAATCCTTTTCAACATGTTCGCTTATACCGTTCGTTATATAATTTTCACTACAATTTGCTAATCTGTTGCTTTTGATTATTCTTCATTCATTTATATTCATTTTTTCCATGTTAATGCTAATGTTTTCCTTATGTTTTCTCGTTTTGTGTGTAAATCTATTTAACAATATTCTTTGCTTTCGACCTTGTAATATGTGTGTGTGTGTGTCCTTTTTTCCATTAGTATTAAACAATAACTTGTTGTCTTCCGTCTTCCGTCGCCTCCTCCTACTTGTATCGCTAGTTAAAATTAGTTTTGTTTCCGCTTCTTTATTTTCTGTTTCTGCATTTATTTTTGTTTTTTTGTTTTTTATGTGTTTCCTTCTTTTTTGTGTGGTTTTTCAGCGCCCTGCACAGTTTGACTCTCTTGTGCGCTGTTCACTCCTGCTCCTGGCGATCCGGTGGCGATCCTGGACCACCACCCTCGACGCGAATAGTTCGACGACGACGCTGCACTCTTTACTCCTCGCCGAGCAGCACCAGATCATCGGCGACCACGTCGCTCACATGCAGGTAGATGATCCAGTACATCAGGTTGAAGCAGACGAAGCACACCGGAAACACAATGCGCGAGTACTTGTCAATATCCGAGGGCGTGATGCCCAGCAGTTTGTTGATGTCCTGTGGGTGGGTGGGCAGGAGTGGAAGTGGAAATGGAAGGGATGCAAGGAGTCGGGAGAAAAGTGAAATCGATTAATATATGCTTGGGGGCAGAGTAACTTAGTTGTGTATCGCCGCATCATGTACGATCTTTACCTTTACCTTTTTTACTTTGCCGGGATGCAATAAGTGGGCTGGGACCGCTGCTTCGGGATCGCCACCGCCATCTGGCGGTCCGCCACCTCCGCCGCCACCACCACCACCGCCGCCGCCAGGTCCGCCTCCGGGCGCTGGTCCGGGTCCGTGGGATTGGGGGCCACCTCGACCACCGTTCACCGTATTCTCCAGGGTCCCGCCCTTGGAGTGGGCCTTCGGGTCGTGGACCTTGAATCTCACCTCCTGGAACAAGGGTCCCACTATCGAGCAACCGCGCGTACCAACGTTTTGTTGGATATTGGAAAAGCCGATTGGGCGGTTACTCACTGTTTGTTTGGGCGCATGCGGATGACCATGGCTGTGGGCATGGTGACCATGCCCATGCCCATGCTCAGGACCCATGCCCATGCCGACGTTAACGCCAACGCCGACACCGACGCCACCACCGACGCCGCCTCCACCGGCGTTAACGCCACCGCCTCCTCCACCCATCCCCATGGATGCGTTCGGATTTGGATTGGCCTGCTGCTGGGCCCCGTCGAGCTGTTGCTTTTTCTGCTCGGCTATCTTTTGGATCGCCATAAATCTTTGTTTTCGCATTTGAATTCGTTTTGCCATGTAGCCGACGGTGGCGTATTCTATTGATTGCGATATACGATAACGATAACGATTTGATTTGATTTTGTTTGATTTTGGTTTGATTGTAATTGTAATCGAATTTGGAATTTGAATAGTCGATAGTTTTGTTGATAGTTTTTCGATAGATGAACGGTTGGCGTACAGGTGGGTGGGAGGAGATTTTGATATTGATTTTGATATTGATATTGATTTTGATATTGATTTTGATATTGATGCGGATGCAGTTGAAGAATTTTGAGGCAAGTCGAGTTCGAGTTTGAGTTTCCATATGATGTTTCGGATGATATTTTGTTGATTGGTTGGTTGTTGGTTGTAGTTGTAGCAGAAGTACGAGTATACATTGTATATATATATATATATATTGATAATTTGGTGCGGGGTAGTACAGAGTTTGTTTTTTTTGGCATATTTATCGGATGGATTAAAGGAAAGACAAATAGAAAAACAAAAGAAATTTCAATTTAATTAAGAATTTGGCATTCAATTTCAGTTCAGTATTTGCACAACGTCTAAAACGGTGAGTGGCAAGAGATAGATAAGACTTTTCGGATAGGATATAGGCCGGGGTTATAGTAGCAGTAGTAGTAGTAGTAGTGGTAGTAGAAGGAATCTATAGCTAAGTAAAACTTAGAGCCATTTCGAACGAATATAGACTTTGTTGTTCAGTGTTCATTTCTGGTTTGTTGTTAAGTGAAATCAAAAATTGAAGTAAATTTTCGTTGGGGTACGAGTATTTTCTCTTTTTAGCCAGGCAAAGGAAAATTCGAATAAAGCAAGTCTTGTGTGGTGTGTGTGTGTGTGTGTGAGTGGGTGTGTGAGAGAGTTAGCTATAAATTTCTATAGAGAGAGAGAAGGAGATATAGACAGAGCAATTGAAGTGTTTGTGTATGTTTGTGTCTGTGTGTGTCTGCGAGTGTGTGTCTGTGAGCGAGTTAGTGAGTGAGCGAGTGGGTGGGTGAGTGAGAGAGTGAGTGAGTGGGCGAGTGAGTGAGTGAGTGAGTGGGTGAGTGAGAGTGTTGTTTGCTGTAGTTGTTGTTGTGAAATGAGTGGAAAAAGTCATTTGTAAGCCAAACGATTTATGTACACATTTATTTCTGCAGTTGAGACCATCATTCAAGGAAAATGTTCATGTGCGTGCCTCAAATGCAAATTCATTGAACAGAGTCGCCCGTTATAAAGGACACAAAAATTTCCAGCATTTCGTTTTCTGCTTTCGTAATTGCTGTTGCTTCCGATGTTCTGTTGTTGTTGTTGTTGTTGTTGTTGTTCCTGCTGTTATCCTTGAAAATGTTTTGCTTTCTGCATGCGCTGTTTCTGTTTCTGTTACTGATTCAGATTCAAATTCAAATTCGCATTGCAATATCGAATTGATTGAGCGGGTTTTGTGGGGGATTGGGTTGGAGTATTTAAATACGTGGGAGGGGGGGGAGGGATAACAATGCCGAGATTAAGTCCAAAAGAATCGCATACTCGTTGATGAATGTGGATAGATCAATACATACGTACATATTGCGCATACGCACCTACGCACGTAAAGTTTCGTAAATGCATATGGATGGGCAGGAAGTAACGAGTAACGAATAACTAGTAACGAATTTACTTACCCCAGCGAGTCGCGGCAACCAATTGCTGCAAAAGGCAATAAAACAAAACAGAAAGCAGACTACAAAATCATATCTTACCTAACCCCAAAAATTGGCATTACCAAATCGGTTTGGATCTGGCAGCCATCATGTCTGGGTCACCCGTTTAAGTGACCCAAACTTGAGGGCTCCAAATCGCAGATATCATTTGGAAATTTTGAGGTTTTTGCGTGGCTGGCGCGATGGCTTTTCTTTTCGTTATATATTTTTGTTCGGGTTCGTTGATGTCTGAGGTATTCCAGGGCTGCGTCTTCTGGCTGTTGATCGACGACTTGTTGAACCATATTTACAGTGTACTGTGTCTGTATTTTCTTTTTTCGTATATTGCTTTTGATTCAATTCAATCGCGAGTCAAGCCAGGTGTGGCGCAGGGCATGCTGGTTTTCGTTTCGTTTTCTTTTCGTTTTCGTTACGTTTTTTGATGCGCTCCCTTCATATTATGGTTAAATTTTATTGATGGTAATTTTAGGTGATTTATACGAGTATATGTAATCGAGCAATCGTACCCGAGCTGGGCTCTAGATGGTTTTTGGTTGGTGCGTTGTTTTTATGTTTTGTACATTTTTTTTTTCGGTTTGCGATTTAGCAGTTTTGCATTTTGGCATTTGCGTTATGGCGGAAGCTGGGCGTATATTGATATCTGGGTACCATTTCAGGTTGGGAGTGTGTTCGCTCAAGTGTGCGAGATTTTTGAACACCACAACTCAACCTGAGTCGGCGGTATGCTATATATACATATACATATATGGCATATATATAGTATATACTGATTGAGAGGCTAATATGGCTGAATGAATCGGGTTTGATTTTTGGTTTTGATTTGGATTTAACTTTAAGGTTGTTGAGCTGAAGCATGCTTCGATTCTATGTGCAATGTGCAAAACATTTTTGGATAATTCTATTCTTTTCTTGTCTCTTTGTTGTGGTGTGTGGGGGGGGGGGAGGCTAGAGGGTAGGGGTAGGGCTATGGGTATGGGTATGGGGACGGTGGGAAATTTTCGTGCCTTTATTCTTGGTACTGAGGCGCGTATCTATGAATTTGCATACATTTTCTTTAGATGATAGTTTTTCTTTGTAAAGAGAAAATTAACAATAACATACAAATACGAAAAAAGAGATTTGTTCTTTGCTTTTCTTTTCTTTTCTGCTTATTTTTTTTTCATTCTTTCTATCTTTCTTTCTTGCTGTTGTTGTTGCTGTTTGTTGGAGTAGTTGTTGTTGTAGTTGTGGGTGTAAGTTGTTGCTTGAGAATTGTTTTTAAGTTGTTAGATAGTTAGAGAAAAAGTTAAAGTTAGCTTTTTTTTTTTTTTTTTTTTGGATGGGGTCAGCACCGAAGCTTGACATATTTACTTGGAATATCACACAATTTGGATGGCAGTATCGTTTCGAATGTATAATTATATCAAACTTTGGACTGGTGCCAGACCCATTACAGTGCCTTTCAGTGCAGTGCATTTCAGCATCTTTATGGATAGACTTTCTCGTCAGTCTGCTGGCTCCATAGTAATGTGAAATATTATGTATCTTTAAAATGTAAAAGTTAGAAAATAAACTACTGTGGAGAGGCAAAACCACGCTGCGTATCTGTACGACCAATGGATGGATAGACATGTATGTATGTATGTATTTTTAGGGAAATTTCTTAAGACGCAGCTCGTTTTGCAGAGGAAATTCGTGTGTGTTGGATGTATCTGTATGTTGTATTTTTGTATCTTGGCTGCACAACGCTAAGCGTGGCAAGGAAAGCTGGCAAAAGTGTGATTAAAAGGAAACTCAAAGCGGGCACCATGACATACTTGCAATTGTATGTCGCCGGCCCGTATTTAAAATCATACGGAAACGGAAATGTGAAATAAACAAAAGGAAAAAACCACAGAGAGTACATACGTACATACATATACATATACATAAATACATGCATGTATATGTAACTCTCTGGGTGTGGTGTGGCTGTGTGGGTGAGAGAGATATAGAGAGTTATGGGGAAATAGTTTTTCTAGTTGGTTGTTTTACTGAATGGGTTTTTGGAGTTAGTTTTTGGTTTGGTTTGGTTTTGGTTTTGGTTTTGGATTGTTGGTAGTTGCTATTTGATTACCCAGTAGACTGGCAAAGACCATAACGAAGCATGTTCCCAGATAGACGTCAATCGATTTGACGTACGAAATCTTTGGCAGCGCTGCATTTGTTGACGACATCAAAGTGGTCATTGTCAACACGGTTGTCACACCGAGCGCCACACGCGCCGGCGTTGCATTGCGATTGAGCCAAAATGATACCCATGATATAATAACGATCAGTCCAGAGGGTATGTAGATTTGTATAAGGTAGTAGCCCATCGAGCGCACGAACTGAATTTCGCAGGCTAAACGCGAATAGTTTCCTGCCCGCGCCAATGATTCAATGTTTCAATTGTTCAATTGTTCAATTCAATTGTTTAATTATTCAATTATTAATCGCATTATAAACCATATTCATATTCATTCGATTTGCATTATTTTGATAAGTTAATTTTTGTTAGTTTTTTTTTAGTTTTTGTTTTCATCGTTTTCAGTTTTTTTTTTTTGGTTTTTTTTTTTTTTTTTTTTGCGGAAATAGGGAGAGACAGAAAGAGAGATCGAGAAAGATATAAAAGATATTATTAGTATGTAGTCCATTGAGATCCATTTCGTTTGCAAATATCAACGAACAAAACAATGTTAGTAAGTATTCTTCACCAAAGAAAACAAAAATAGTACAAAATTATATATTTCAAACTTCAAATGAAAGGAAAACTCAAACCGAGACGAAAGTCAAAAATTCAAATGAGGATAATTAAGTATGAGCGCATTTTCATGAGAAATAATGATTGACTGGCAATCCTTCCTGGAAATACGGTTAGATTTCGATCTAGGCAATACTTCGCTTCATTTATCAGGCAGGCAATACTTCAATATACAGATCAGATATATATGTATGTATATACTTAATTATGGGTTATAAAAGAAATGGCAAAAATTGTCAAGTCAAAGCTAAGGTCAAGAACTAAACTTGAAAATATATTCTAGGCATTCAAAAGTTAGTATTATCCTTGCAGATTATTTATAGGAAAAACAGTCGTATTAAAAGAGAGATATGAAATATATCTAGCGTTAAGAAAATTGATTAATAGAATCCCAAGACGTATAAATGAAAGGAAAATGGTTCTTTTGAGTTCTGCAAGGATATCAAAACTTCGACTGGGCCGAAGTTGCTCCAAATCTTCGTTAATAAAAGAGAGTTTAATGTTTAGTGACTTGCATTAGACGAACAAAAAACAGACTGCAAATCCTGTATTGAGAAGAATAAATTAAACCAAAAGAAGAGTAATGAGTAGGAGGCATCTAGATCTAGTCTAAGACCTAATTTAGGAGCATTTCGCACTCGAATTGCCTGCAACTTGTTGCTGTTTACTATAGATTATTATATTTATTATTTTGTTAAGATTTGGTAAAATGAAACTTTATAAGATGAGAGCATGCTTGGGAGGGCGTTTTTGTATTTTCGATATATATATACTTTTTTTTTTAGATATTTGAGATATGCTTTTTGAACTTTATATATTTTTCTGGTTGCGATTGTTCGCTAATTTTGTATTTCTATCGCTTGAATGCGTTTGGCGTAAAATTTGTAAATTCATGTAGCATAGTAATTGCTTTTTGATTTTGGATTTTCATATTAATGCTTTTTGTTGTTGTTGATTTACAATACAGAATGTTGTTGGTGTCGATTGTTGTAGTTTGTAATTGTAATTGTTGTTCGGTTATGCTAATGAGTTTCGATAGCGTTTTAAATTACTGTTAAGATAGCTGTTGTAGTTTTATTTTAATATATTTTTTTATATTTGTAGTAAGTACTAATTCCGTGACTAGTTAATAAAATTAATGTGTGTGTGTGTGTTTGGATAGGTGTGTTGGTGTGAGAGCATGAGAGTGTGTTTGTGGCAGCTTAAAAAATGTTTAATGTCAGGCATAAATCAAAAGCATGATTTACTAAGGAAAAGCCATATTCAGTTAAGCTTTGCTAAGTATATCGAATACTTTTTTTTTTGTTACTTTAAAATATTTGTAGGTATTTTGACTCTTTGCTTTTTCGGTTTTTATGGTACAAAGGTGACTAGGGGGCAGATTAATCGTACGTTCATTTTCATTTTGAATTCTGTTTTGATTCGGTTTAATTTTAGGTAAATTTCTTTTTGGCAGTGCCAATTTTCGATTGCTCTTTTGATTGCTGTGGTTTCTAATCGTGGTTCACTGTAAAGTATGAACTAATGAGCGTTTAAATCAAAGCGAATATAACTTAGAGTTACATATTAAAGAAAAAGTAAGCAGTAAAGAAAAATCAATTTGATGAACGAACTGAATCGGAAAAATTGTTGCTAGCTTGTAACATGCGTTGATTTTGCGTTTTAAACTTTAAAAAGTACGAGTATGTAATCCTGTGGATACGAGTAGTACGAGTACGAGTACGAGTGAGAAAAGCTCTGAGACGCCAGGACGCCTCTCAGTCTATCATCAGATCAGGCTGTCTAGAGTCTAGACTATGAAGTGGGCTAATGTTAAATGCACTTGTTAATATTGTTGTTGTTGCTGTTGTTAATACTTATTATTTGTTAACTTTATTTGTACGAGTACGAGTATGCTATGAAATAGATTAGTTGATGAAACAAACGCTAGCTATATGGAAATGGAAATTATGTAAAAATCTTAAGATGCTTAACATGCATTTTCTTTTCTCCTAGGACTCTCACATCCTGGCTGAAGCACACTCTGTCCTTGTGTTAATCAACACGACGGGGGTGGTGCTTGAACCAGGATTTGGGTTCCATCCTTTCGTTATAGCCCAAGTTTTGCGGCAAGCCCTGTTTTGGATTGATTTGAATGATTGAATTTTGGAGTACTTTATACAAAATGCTGCTTCGAAATTAGTTTGAATCGAGAAAGGAAAAACCAAAACGAGTTAAGCCAACAAATCGAACTGAAGAGCCTGAAGAGTATTGAATTGAATCGAAAACGCAAAATCAAAACGAGATATATTTATATATTGTATAGTATATATATTTATATATGTATCATCATCGGTATTATCGTAAGTATATATAAATATATATATGCATGTATATGTAGGTAAAAGTAAAGTTTTGAAAGATAAATCGGTAACCGTCTACAGGTACCTGTGGTAAGACTGATTTCCATGGCTCTTTGACGATGGCCCAAGACCTTAAACTGGGGCAGCGATACCTCACTCGAGACACCGACCGAGTTGGGGCCCTCGTTCCATTTATATCGTATGTCACGCATCGTGTAGCCGACTATATATTGTGTATATAGTAAGGTGGTTGTTGTTGCGTTGTTTCGTTGTTTGTTGTTGGTTGTTTTAGTGTTGGAAAGTTGTATTTTTGTACAGTTTTGGTGTGTTAGTTTTTGTAGGGTATTTGGTTTTGTTTGGGCGAGTTTATTTTACAGTTGTTATTGTTGTTGTTGAGGCACAGTTCGGTGGTGAGGTTGTCGTTGTTGTTGTTGTTGTTGACGAAAAATATGCACAAAACAAAAAATACATTTCGTGAGACTATTAATAGATTCTATTCGATCATATAAAATTTTCTAACAAAAAAATTCAATAATATTTTTAGCTGGTTTTTCATCAGCTTTCAGCTTTAAGTTTTTCTTCTCATTTTGGTTGCACATTTGGTTTTTGTTTTTTTTGTTTCAATTTGTTTTGTTGAGGTTTGTTTTCGCTTTTTTAATTAATAGTCTCATTCAGAACTTGTTGCTTGAAGTGTTGTTCAAAAATATATTTTTTGATTTATCTCGAGAAGAAGTTCTAAGAATAATATAAATTGTTCATATATTACAATTGCACTAGGACTAAAAAAGGCATTAGTTTTGCATCGGTTTCGGTTTTATTGGCAAAGCGTTACTAGAATAAAAGTTAGATGAGCATTTAGTAGGCACACTCTCCGGATTGACTTACAGCTACTGTTTGTTCTTATTGGCAGTAGTAATTATGATTGGATTGGTTTGGATTGCTTAAAGCTATGGCACTTAGACAAATATCTATATATAGTTGTTGTTGTTGTTTATTTTGGTGGCAGAAATGGGTGCTCTTGTGTCTTCTGTTTGGTTAAAGGCATTTTACATTGTTTTCGCATTTCTTAATTAATTTCTTAGATTTTTTTTATTAGCGTTGTAGCTGGTTTTTGCCTACCCAAGCAAATGAAACTCGACTCTCTTGCGACTCGAAAATAACTGAAACTGAAACAGGAACAACTGAAAATCAAAAATTCGTTTTGGCCTAACTAACGCCTCACTACGTCTCTAACTGCTTCAGGACTGATCTGTTAATTGGTTGGAACAGAACAGAACAGAATAGAAGGCAAAACGAAAGTATAAATCACAACAGAGGTTAGTAGAGGACACGTCAAACACAATATATATATATGTAGGTATATATATATAGGCATATATATGGGGGTAAGTATTTAGATGGGTTTTAGTTGGGGTTAGGTTCGGGGATCTTTTGGTTAGTAGCACACGTTACAGTTAGCACTCGATAAAGTTATACTGATAAATATATATTGTATATTGGTGAAAGAAGAACAAGTAGAAGTAGAAGAAGAGGAAGGCAGAGTAAACACAAAAAATCGGTTGGTTGGTTGATTGGTTGATTGGTTAAGAGGAGGTGCGTGTTTTGGTAGACGGTAGACGGATATGCGCTAACAACCCTTTTTCGAAAAACACAAACTCAAAATACGAATACGAATACGGAAATCCATTACGAAAACGCAAAACGGTTACAAAAGTTCATTGAAAAATGCTTGTCAAAATCAAAGGAAATGTTAATGTGATTATTTTTTTGTTTTTTTTTTATATAAATATATACTTGTAATTTTTTTTTGGAAATCTGTACGTTTGTGTTTTTATGATTTTTTGTAATGTATGGGGGTACCTGTGGTTAGGTTTATTTCGGTCGCCCTCTGCCTGTGTCCCAAGACACGGAACTGCGGTAGTTCGACCTCACTGCTCATGCCAACACTACTCAGTCCATCTCTCCAGAAATATCGGATATCTCGCATCGTGTAACCGACTTCATGTTCAAGGTTGAAGATCGTTGATATTGTAGTTGTTGTTGTTGTAGTAGTAGTTGTTGTTGCAAAAATGGGGGGCAGTAGTTAATTAATTGTTGTTACTGTTTGTATTTGTATTTGTACTGTTTTGTTGGGTTTTTGGTGTTGGATTTGTTTCTTGTTTCTTGTTGGTTAGCTGGGGGTGGGGGGAGGTTGTGGGGACTTATACACAAGACACTCAATGTTATATGGTTCAACGAATACATACATTCTTAAGGCTAAGGATATCTGTTAGTCTGTGTGCTGGAGTGTGACTTCTTTATGCCCGATTTGCGGGGGGCGAGTTTTAACAAGGAAATTTTAGACATACATACGAGTATTTATGGTATGGCGCATATATTGTATATAATACACATGTAGATCTTAAGCAAAAGCGTGCTGTGTATGGGAGTTTGACTTATAGCTACGATAGTATTCTATATCTTAGCCTAAGTTAACTGGGGCATGAGGGAGGATATAGTCAAATTAGAGGTCAGAGACTAGGCACATTTGGAGTCATCAGATCATCGATCATCGATTTGCGCGGGGAGCCTTCTGCGGTTGCTGTAAGTGAGAGAAGGCGACCGAAAACCAACCAATCTTCTGGGCCATGAAACTGGTTCTATGAAGCTATGATCATGATGCATTATAGATACTGATTGATTGATTGATTGATTGATTGCTGTTGGGTTAAGTCATTCGGGTAGATGCAGATGAAACTGGGTACACATCTCACATGGCGATTGTGCTATTGATATTTATTTTGTTTTTTTGGGGTTGGGTTCCATAAACAAACATAAAAATAACCATAAAAGTCTGAGGTGGGACTTGATCTGTTTGAATATTTTTGGATGAGCAAAACTAAATGTGTTGCGGTTGGGTGGGCGTGGGGGACAATTTTGGTTGAACGTTTGAACAAAATATGCACAACGAACTGAAAACGGATATTCGAAAGTAAAAAGCAAAACTGTCGAGAGCTAAAACCTCACCTGACTGAACCGAAAAGCAACAGAAAGATACTTCATTTCACCTAAGCTCTGCCTAAAGACAATTAATTACTCGTAAATTGTATTCAGTTCAATATCCTGAGACAAAATATTTGCAGTGCCTCCAATTGTCATCAAAGGCAGCTTAATTGCTTTTTCCTATTTCCAGTGGAGACTTGTGTGTGTGTGTGTGTGTAAGGGTGTGGCGTGGGTGTTGAGGCACTTAAAATTTACTTGCTTGCATTTTAATTGTTTCGGTTAGATATAGTTTTGGAATCTTTCACATACATACTTATGCTTGATTTAAATTTTCTGCCCACACTGAACAAACAGCGCACGGCCTTTGCTTGAGACTTTGCGAGTGGCGGCCCAGAGCTCAGTGCGGTTGGAGGAGGGAATGGTGGTTGAATGGTGGTGCACTTGACAACACTGGCAATTCGTGCGAGAGTTAAGCAACACTGGGCCCAACCACACCTCGCTCTGGTCCCCTACACCTCGCTGATTTGGCTTCACATTCTGAATGAGTTCTTGTTTGTTTGTTGTTGTTTATACGTATCTTTTTTCACATGATTCATTGAATTCATTGAATTGACAATTTTCACAATAAATATTCAAATTCGAGCTTCTACATAGTTTCCATTTCAATTGGCATTATTCTTGATTGCCATTTCTTTTTTTTATACTTTTATTTACTTGTCTATTGTAAGATTGGAATGTTATTTAGATCAAAGTACTTACAGCTTTCTATTTCAATGTGGCACAGCTGCCGGTCCATTGGGAAATATTGCAGGTTCATCGGACACGAGGCGGTGATAGTCAATCTAGAGAAAACATTTGGCATTTGGTTCCATTTGGAGGAGAGAGAGTACTCGATTAGTAGGGTTTTCAACGGTTTAAATGGTGAACATCAACAAACAAACGAGCAGAGGGGTTCAAAGAAATTACATTCTATTTATATACACACAACATTTACGGGGCAGGGGGTGTTTTTAGGGGGGTGGGGGTTGGTTTCGTTCTGGGGGTAAAGTTCAAGTCATTACATACAGAGCGAGTTCAATTGGATATGAGCTATTTGTTAGATATATATTTGCTGCTGCTGTTTGGTAAGTGAGAGATACTTTTAGTGGCAGTGGCAGTTTAGTTGTAGATAGTGAGGCGATTGATTGGCTCTTACGCAGGGTAATTATTGTCATGAATTGGCTCTTGGCTTACTTTAGTTGGGGGTTTATTTGTTGTTAATGATGTTGTTATTATTGTTGTATTAGTTGTAGTTGCTTACGGCTACGGAAAATTATACTCTACTCATACTTATTGTCATTGCCTTTGGGTGGGGCTATGGCTATGGGCTGTTGCTGTGGCTGTGGCTGCTCTGGTTTTGTGGCGATTTTGGACAGATTCTTGTTTAAAGGTAGTAGAAAATAGTGCGCCCAGTAGCCTAGCTAGCTATCAACTAGCTACTGCGGCCAGTCAAACCTTTTTGTGGTGTCAGATACACCCCCATTTTCAGGTACCCTTTGTTTCATGCTACTCCAGATATGGTATATGCTCGACGATTGTTTCTTCTTTTTCTTTTTCTTTTTGATTTTGTATTGCTTGAAGTTTTAGTGATTGGGGTAATAGGACGGCGTTTGGGTGAATGCGTTTGTATACTTCATGGGCCGCACAGTTGGGGATGACATAATGATTGATAGCAGTTCATCAAGAGTGTGACATGAATTATGGAAATTAAACAGAAATTTGAAGTGATTTTGCGCCAATCATCAATAATGTAGATCTCTTTATCGAAACCAAATATGAACACAGAAGTCTTGTAGCCAGAGTATGTTTTAGTCATGCCCAAAGATTGACTCTAACCGATGACTGGCATGAAATGTACAAATGCAATATCCTCGCATCTCATCGCATTTCATTCAAATATATATATGTATCTTTCTCAGCTGCATCGCTCGCAATTTGCCAAACTTTCTTTCACTTTCACTTGCCAATTGAACTCACTTGAATTGTTTGATTAATTGTTGTTATTCGCTTAATCGCTTAATCGCTGGGAGGAAAACTCTTTTTCGTTCTGTAGAAATTTGTCATTTTCGGTTTTGATTTAGTAAATTACAACATCGATTTATACACACACAGAAAAAAAGGTTAGTTTAGTTGCAAAAACACATAAATGATAATTGTAACAGAACCGATTAGTTAGAGTAGGGATAGTACGAGTAGTTAGTAATTTGATTTGAAGTATTTGCTGTATAACATAAATTTGTAAATTTTGTTTGGTTTAGTTTCGTTTTTTTTTTTTTTGTTTGTTTGGGTTTTGTTTTGGTTTTTGGATGGGTTGTAAAATAGTTAAAATACACATACACATATACAGAGACAATTAAAAATGGTAATGTTTTGCTTTCAGTTAGAGCTTAGAGTTTGGGGAGTTGCAGTAGTTGAGTTATTGATTTTTACCTAATACTTCTTGTTATCGATCCAGAATGATGCACACGTATGAATTCATTACTGGTTGTTGCAATGTGAAAATATGATTGTTTTTCATTTACAAAAAAGGTGTCAGGTACCCAAATATTCTTAATGAACTCTGATCCAACCGACAGTGTCTCTACACCAGGTCGTTTTCTATACGCTAAACGAGGATCGGTCCAAAATTGACGAAAGTAAAAATCCAATGTGAAGTCCTATTTAAATTCACAATTCGATTCAATTCGGTTTCGATATGTATGTACGGGGGGAAAGGTAGCAAAAAGAGATTGAGAGTAATTTCATATTAGTACAAATTGACAGTGAGCACTTATATTTATTTACGAGTATGTACGAGTAGTTCTAAATCACTAAGAGACTAGAAACGTAAAAGTTTTGTGTGTTTTATAATAAAATTTATTTGAATCAACTAAAAAAAATTCATAGAAAGACAGACGCAGAGAGAGAGAGAAATTAGCTTTAAGAATTGGTAGAAGGAAGGAGTTTTTTTTTTTTTTGTTGGTCACAATTTGGTCAAACAACGAATACACTTAACAAACACACAAAGAAAAGTAACTTGCGGCAAATGGAAATCAAGAAAAATTCATAGCGTGCAACAATTTTTTTCATTTTATACAACGGGAAAATAGGTCTCTGGATGGGCTTATCGGTTGTTGTGGATCTCTAGACAGCATGCAAAAACATTGAAACAATTGAAACTTTGTACAGCGCTTCAGGGGAGGTATTCAAAACAAAAGAGGAATTAAATCAAACCAAAGGTAAATTAATTTAACAATATTTTATCGGCTTATATACAGTTAGCAATAGAGGAGGGAGGAAGGAGGAGGTACGGTTAAGCATATAAGTAGTACGGAAACCTCTCACAAATATTCATATGGATTCGTTGCTGTGATGTGAAGTAGCTTGGCTTTTCTGGCTACTTTTGAAAGGAGGGGCTGGGCTATGAATATGAACTACATCTATGGCAAAAAGGCGTAAGTATGGGTTCACTTTATACAGGAGTATCGTTGGCTTATTCTGCTTGTCCTGCTGCAGTGCCTCGAAGCTGAAGCGTTCTAGGTTTTAGGCACGAAAGCATTTGGCCTGCCTTGTGTGGATTGGATTGGTTTGGTTTTGGTTTGGTTTGGTTTGGTTTTTAGTTTAAAATTGGATTGGATTCGATTCGATGTGATGGGGGAATTGTAAAACAAACTTGGCTTTTGTGTACTCTGTTTGTATCTGTGTGTGTGTTTTTGTGTGGTCACGTGGATGTGCTGAATGAGTGTGGGGAAGGGAGGTCATAAGGGGCAAAGACAACTACTCGAGTTGTTTCTCTCAGTCTTGCATATCATTACGAGTACAGGCACGGGTTTGAGTACGGGTATCTTGCAGCGCGTCACGTTGTTAGTCTGTGACGTGGGCATACAAGAAGCCGACAAGGAACCAAAAAATTAAACGGGAAACCATGTAAATGTAAATGTTAAAGGTAAATGCAAATGTAAATGTAATAACAATAGTTGTAGTTGTAGCTTGTAGCAGGTAATAACATTTGTAAGTAGTTATAAATATTTATAGAGCCCACACACTGCTTGCTTTTCCGGGTACTTTTTGGCAGTACTTTAACGCACGCTGAGCTTTTACGAGTATGTCTAAATGGCATACATATATATGTGGGTGAGTACGACTACATATGTATATATTATTAATGATGCGAAAATTGCACACGGTTCTCGTGGGTTGCCTGCAATCTTCCTTTCTTTTTCTCAGTTCTTGTTGTATCTTTTTGGGGTAGGGCTTTTTTTTCAAGTTTAAGCTAGCAGATTTGGTTTCCACTCGGTTTAGGCACGCACAAAACAAACAAAAAAATTCCGTACATAAAATATATACTTAAAAGTTTAGCAAAATCAGAAACGAAAATAAAACTCAATGTGGATTATGCAATTTCCTTAAGTTTCTACACGATTGGGTTGGTTGTCATCCTTAACACAAAGGGTTTCTCCTGGGTTCTGTTTTCGAGGGGAGTATGGGGCGGGGGGTCAACCTGCTTTTATTTCGGCACACACACACTTACAAAGTCAACTCTAAATACGGATATTTATGTGCATGTTCTGTACGGGTTACGGGTACGAGTACGGGTACGGGTACGTAGGGTACGGTATATATATAGAGCGGAATCGGAATGTGCTGCCTACAATGGCATCACAATTAACCCCAAAACGTGAGCGGGTCTGTATAGAGTTGTTTGTTTTACTTTTATATATATTTTTTATACCATTTACAATTTACATATGTATATATTTGTGTGCATATACGAGTACGTATGTAGGTTGGGTAGGTTATGGTGTATTTTTTGTACCCCTGCAGAAGGGTATAATGATTTTGCTCAGATGTTTGTAATACACAAATGGAAAGCATATTTTAGTCTTCATAAATATTAATTATTCATTAGCCGTCTTTGCCTGGGAAAACTTGTATCCTGGATCGAAAATATTGCAATCTGCAAGGGTATCAAAAGTTTCGGTCCCTGAGAGCAGCTGGCCGCCTGCAGCCTTCCGTTATTGTATTTTTGTTCGGTGTTTCTGTTGGCTGTAGCCAGCAGTCGTGTTCGTTGTTGACTGTTGTGCCTGTGTCATGTTGATTTTTACTGCCTCGCTGGATTGGATTGGTTTGGATTGGATGGGTTTTCCTTATGTAAATTTGTCTGCGTTGTCAGTGTATCTGCGTATCTGAGTATCTGCGTATCTGTATGCGTGTGTGTATCTGTGTTGTTGTTCATGTTTCGGTTTGGCATTGGCTCAGTTTATTTTTGAATTATTTTCATTAGCAGCGTAGCGCATTTTTTTTTTTCTTACTGCCACGACACGGGGAGCGAAAGAGTGAGAGAGAGAGTGAGTGAGTGAGAATGAGAGACATACACAAATATGTGCAAATGAAAAACTGTCATGTGAGAAAATGATCAGGAAGGAACATGTTGTTTCTGCTTGCTGTTATTGTTGTTAATGTGTTTTCTTTGCAGTGATGTACATACATACACACATACATACATAAGTACATGTAAGTATATGTATGTTTCGTGTTTCGGTTCGTGTTTAAGTTCCTGTTGGGCATGTTATTTTCGCATAAATTGATTGCCAAAGCCAAAACGGTTGGTGCAGGTGTCGGTTCATTTGTGTTTTATTAACGTACGGCAGCAGGTTGCTGATTGTGTGTCTGTGTGTATGGTATGTAAGTAGGTGTTTGTGCTGCAGCACGTGTCATTGCGCCTAGCTGTATGCAACGGTGCGGCAGATTCTATTGTACTGCTGTGTGTGTGTGTGTGTGAGTGTGGGTGTGTGTATCCGTGTGTGGAGCTCTTCTTAAGTGCTTTGCAATGCTCTCAACGTAATATAGTAGTTATATTGATGATATAATGCAATTCTCGTGTCTGCCAATTGAGATGTATTACATCGATGGGTCTGCTGATGCTCTCTATTTATCGCACTCATGGCTGGCCGAGTTGATGTGAAATTACGTGTAATGTGATAGATAATTGATTGAACGGTCCGATTAGAAATGTGTTGGACAACAATTGTTGCTGGTTACTCTCGGTGGATAGATAATTCTATATACTCGAACGGCTAAAAGTCCCAGTCCCAGAGGTTGTTTCAGTTACTTAAGGTAGTCATATAAATGATTTTGAAAAGCTTATAAGCATTTAAATCGTTTAACCCATAAGATCGTGCGACAATGCAGAAAATGTTCCATTTTATTTAAAGGAAATTTATTTTATATTTGATGAATTTAAGCAGTTGGGAAATCCCAAAATATTCAACAAGAAAACTCCAATTGAAAACCAATTTGCTTTCTTATTAATTTTTTGTTTAACCTTTTCCCAAAAAACGATTACAAATAATAATAAGAAAATAGCCGAAGAATTAGACATTTGGTTAGATTTTTGTAAAATAAAACATTTCATAAATAAAGAAAAATGTTTGATGCTTTAAAAGCTGTTCCCTCGGGGAAAATAAAATCAAATCAAGAGTATTGGAAATGGAAACACATAAACAGGCATATACGCGTCCACTTGTACATGTATGCTATGGCCATATATCATTTTGACTAACACCGACATCGACACCGAGCTTGATTATATGTTATAGTAGTAGTACGAGTATATTTGATACATGGATTATGATATTCATTCATATTCATTTTGTTAACAAACACGCATGCGCGCAGCCTCTGCCAGTGGGACTGCTGTGATTAATTTGGCTTAATTTTGCAATTGATCAGATCACAACGAATACAATTAGGTAGCAAAATGTATATAATATATAGATATAAATATATATATGTATATATGTATATGAATGTGGCATAAATATCTCTCGTTTCTCGCTGGGGCCCAACATATTGTGTCTGTGTGTATGTGGGTGGGATTGTGGTTGTGATTTTGATTGTGATTGGATGAATGAACCTCAGCCTGTGCTGGATGAGACGATAAATAAAGATTTTATACAGCAATTAGATTGATTGATTTTCTGCCAATTTTCATGGCTCTGTCTGAGTCCCATGAAAATGGTGAGAACAGTCATCGATGGGGGGATGCAGCGAAGACAAAGGAAAGCAAAAGGCAACAAAACAAAATGTGGGAAAATCAATGAAAATTTTCAAAGCAGCAAAAGTTGTGATAGAAAGAGATACAGGTGAAGGAAAGATCAGCGTATAAAATGCAATTAGTTGGAATATATATTATATCCTCGTCGAATTGTGTTTGATTTTGATTTACATATGTATGTATTTCTGTTGGCTTTTTGTCGTTGGTTGAGAAGCGTTGAATTGGTTGTTGTGTAACACAAATGAAATATGGAACATCAAACAAACATTGCGTACATCTTGACATCGAAACAATGAACACAAAACAATCAACGAATGAATATGCAACGTTTTGGCAATGCATATTGCAACCAACAACTTAATTCTTTCACACAACACTTAATTTGCAAAACTTTGTATATACATTTGTATGTATAAATGGTATTTCATATACTGTATGGAGAGGTTTGCTTTGAATTGGAATTGTCGGAACGTAACGAAAGAGCACGGCTATAATGTAAGTGAATCGAAATTAATTGCAATGAATTTGTATGTCTGTTGCCAATTAGCCAAATTAAATGAAAAGTGAATGTATAGTATATGGATAAGACACAAAATGAGCTCAAAGCAACAGAGAGACAGAGCGAGAGTGGTGGAGAAACAAGAGAGATAGAGACAGCGAGAGACAGAGAGAGCGAGAGATAGTTATAGTTATAGTTAGAGGTAACAGGTAGAGAGACTGAGAGAAATAAGGAAGTATACGAGTAGTTTTATGAATTCTTTTTGTTTTTCGCATTTTGTAAAAATAAACAAAGAAAAACGTTGGTTGGTTGTTTTTATTTCTTTTGTTTTTTTTTCTGTTTTGTTATGTTTTGTATGTTGTATTATTTGTGTTTTTTGTTGTTGCTGTTTTTATTGTGGTAGATATTTTTTACGTATGTACCATGAGAACTTCCGAAACCGAACTGATACTGAGGACATACATTGTGACGCCAACCTCCACAGGGGGACCTGCAACATATACACACACACGGATTGATGCAATTTTAAAATTTTTCATTTTTTTTTTCATTTCATTTTTGGTTAATGTTGTCGTTGGTTGTTACAGTAGTTCTTGTAGTTGTAGTTGTTCATGTTAGAATTGCCTCAATAAACCCAAAAAAAAAAAAAACATATATCTGAGTGGACTCAGAGTACGCACACTGTTGGCGCGCACTGTGTGCTGCCATTATACGTGGCCTACGTTCGAGCGCTCGCTGCTAGAGAATGGAACATTCGGGTGGGGCGGTTTCTCTTATTTCAATCTCGCTGGGTGCCGTTTAATTTCCATTAGCAAAATGAAATATATTTAAAGTACAGTCGACATTTAGTTTGCCAAGCGGTGCGCTTTGTTTTTGCAATTACCAACTAAATTTGTGCTCTTATATTTGCCTTGTTTTCTGGTGTTGCACGCGCCGAATGAAAACCAAATCAGTTAACTATTCTGATTGCTGTGTTTGCCAGACTGATTGCATATTTTATGTATTTTTTATAGTTGCTCAGGCTTGCTGCTAAAAAGTAAAATAAATGCGCCTAGCAAAGGAAATCAAATATTGCCAAAACTAAAATTGAAATTGAAAATATTTACTCATAATTTTAGAGCGGTTCAACACACCATTTTTATATTTTGTTTGGATTGCTTTGCTTATATAGATTTGTAGTTTGTTTTTTTTCTTTTGTTTTCGTGGGAATTGCGATTGGGCAGCACTTAAACATAGAATGATATTGATCTGGAGGCGCTGTTTGTGTGAGTTATGTGTGTGGGCCTATAAAAAGAAAGACAAAACAATACGCATGGAGTGAGTGAGCGGAGAAGATCTGCTGTGGGCTGTGGTCTTCGTTTCGATATGTACACTGAATCGGGGTGTGGTCAGGAGCGGGGGATTGTTGATGGCTTGATGTTGTTTCTGTTGCTGCGGCTGTTGTTTTTGTGTGTGTGTGTGAGTGTGTGTGTGTTGGGTAATTTCAATGTGCGCGGCCAATTAGACATACACAAACACACACAGAGAGCTAAAAGTAACGAGGTGAGCGCAGAAGGAACAAAAGTCCTTTGGCTGAGAGTTGAGGAAGTTGAACATAAAAAGCTTTTGCCAATCGGATAGGGAGGAGAGAGAGAGAGTCAACATTTGGTTTACAATGCGTTGGCGATGCTGAACGGGGTCTGCATTTGGGTGTGCGAGAATCAGGACAAATGACGCCTTGCCCTTTGCTTTGGAGTGCCGTTAAATGGTTCTGGCCACAGGCCGAAAACCTACGATAACACAGAGCTGGGGCCCAAGTATTCATTCAACTCTTGAGCTTGCAAGTGTTGGAAAAACCTCACTAAAACACAGTGGCTATAAAACGAAACCGACAGGCCAGAACAAAATATTTGGAAGAGTTAGAGAGATTTAGTACTATAAAAGAACGGAACGGAAAAGAACAGAACAGAAAAGAAAGGAAATAAATATAAAGGAATAGAAATACAAACGGGTGTGTGATAAGAAATCGCAAATAACATTTTCAACTGGTGTACTTTGGTCAACAGTTAGGAAAACAATAGATCGGTTTAGGCTATATATCTGAATGTATATATATATATTTGATGTGTGTGTGTGTGTGAAGAGAGAGATTTCATACAAAGCAAAACAGTTGAAATAGTACCATAGAAATTAAGATTGGGTGTGTGTCGAAACGAAAAGGGGGAAAAACTTGAAAGAAAACTCCAACAACAAAGACCAAAGACAGAGTTAGATTTAGATTTAGAGTACAGATAGGAAGGATTCATAGACAGATACAGAGACAGATAGAGAGTATGCGAGAGAAATAGATAAGAGAGAGAGCGCTTAACGATAATAGAAAGGTACAAGGTTCATTTAGTTTGTACCATTTTCACTTCTGAGAGCGAGCTGATCGACAGCACATACATGGTGACTCCGACTTCGACAGGAGGTCCTGCAAACACGTATGTTTTAGTAGGTGAATACAGTAAAGAGCATGACTGGGTTTACATATCTAGGTACGGTTTATAAATATAGTTAGATGCATGTTACGAGTGAGAGTACGGGTACGGGTACGAGTATATCTGGTGTTCGGTTTACGCTGCCTACAAATTTTGGCTGTTCATTCGCGGGCTGTGCCCCCAATTAGCATGTTCGTTCAAGTCGCGTTTCGGTTTTTCGTTTCGGGTTTTGTTGCCGGTTAGATCGTATGGGTGACTGGATTGGCTAGCTTGGTTTGATTTGGTCTACTTACCACCATAATTGGGTCTTACTCTTTTGTCGTAGCTAACACTAAAGGAGTCGAGTATAGCGGATATGTTTACGTCGCCCAGCATGCTGCCACCGCCAGTTCTGTAAAGAGAATGCAAAAACACAGAGATAGAGAGACACATTTGATTTCATTATTTCATTATTTCGAGCTGATTCAACACTAAACAATGAGAGCCATTTGTCAAACAGGGGCAGGGGTCCCTGGAAGAAATATGAATCCATAACGTTTGCATTTATGTTTTGAACTATTTGTTTGGCGTATTTGTTGCCGATGTACTCCTGACTGTGTGCACTCCTCATTGTGTGTGTGTGTGTGGCAAGGACTTTTAGCGTTTCCTGGAAAATGAACTGACAGCAGAAGCGTCAACACAGACATTGCGCTCGACGGTCGTTGCAGGTTAAGTGCGCTGCTTCTGCTTCTGCCACGGCCTCCTCTTCTCTTCTCCACTGTTCTCTGCTGTCTCTTCTGTCCTATCACTCTTTCAATGTGTGGTGTAGTATCTGTGTGTGCGCTTCTGCTTGTGTGGGTGTGTGCTACTTTCGCTTTATGCGGCATCAAGTGCGCCCACACACGAATGTACCTACATATATGTATGTATGGGTGTATGGGTGTATGGGTGTATGTAATATTTATTGCATGTGCCTGGCAATGAAGGCAGGCAACATACACACACACACATGCATGTATGCATGTACGTATAGACCCAGGCAGAGGGCACAGGAACAGGCACAGGCCAAGTCCCAGGCACAAGTCACCAGGCACCAGTCACCAGGCCGAGGCACTTCAATGCCTGTTTATTTGCGTCTATTCTACGCTAAACTGTGCTATTAAAGCGCGTTTGTTGTTAGTTCAACTCTGGCCGCCGAGCCAGGCCACTGGGCTTGGGCCCACATACAGACGGCGGCCCCAGCTGCTCGACCCAAGTCCCAGACCTGATACTACATACCAAATACATATATGCGTATGCGTTTGTGTGTGTGTGTGGCTGCGTATGGCGGCTTGTGAGCAAAATCACAATTTAATAAAAGTTGCGCCTGCAAATAAACACACTCCCCACAAATGAGCTGCGACCGAACTTTGTCTGTTGGATCGCGCGTGCGCGTCCTCGGCAGCTCGGCGCCTCGGAACTTTGAAACCTCAGAACCACGAACATCGAGCCCCTGGCGTGTCTCTTCTGCGGGCTTGTGTTTGGCTGCTTGCTTCTGCTTTCATTTGTATCGGAAATACATCCAGGCACATTTCGCATTGGGGTATTTATGTATTTTGCACTGTTTGCAGCATTGGCAACTCGATTGTTATGGCTGATTTGTTGATTTGATGCGATTTTAATTTTGCATTACGCTATTGTATTTGCCATCAAGTCTGGGCGTGCCACTTCCCTAGTACTCTGCCTTTTTGGGAGAGAGTACTCACCCATCCACCCAGCATTCTCTCTCTCTCTCTCTCTCTCTGAGTATGTGTGTGTGTGTGGGTGTTTTTGTTTTGCGCTCTTGCTTCGCTTGAGCTTTAACCCAAGCCGATTGCGGGCCATTGTGTGTACGCAGCGTGGGCATCAAAGCGAAAGCCGACGGCAAAAATGGCAGCCTATTTATAAATGTATATGAAAATACTCGCAGAGTAGGAAGTGCCTCTACCCTCACACCAGACCCTTCGCCCTCGCCATCGCCTCTGTTGCCTGTTGTTGCTGGGACGCACGGCCTGACAACAGTTGATATGCGGTTTTACTTTTCGGGCCCCTTGGCCCGATGTTGATAATGAAAAAGTTTTGATTGCTATTTGATTTGAGTTTTAGATTATGTGTGTGGGAAGTAATCTATGCTCAGTACCAAGCTGCGTATGCGCAATGTCCGCTGCTGTTCATTTTTGCTGTTACGCTCTAGCCCTGCCTCGAACCTCCGCCCTCCACCCGCCACCCACCACCCTCCACTAACCATTAAAGTTTAATTTATGCACTGCCGCTACTTTTGCTGGCAGGTGCTGTCAATAAGTTTTTGACAGCTTGCAATAAAAATTACTTGAAGGACGCGCCAAAAACTTTTCGATTGCCGCTGCTGCCGCTGCCGTCGTTCCCCAGGCGGAACGTGGCGTATACGTAATATGCAAATGTGCCACTGCCATGCCTTGCCTTGCCACTGCCTTACCACTGCCTTGCCTTGCCTTGGCTAATATTATGCCCAACGTATTGTCAAATAATTTATGCAGACGCACACTCATGCGGGAGAGCGAGAGTTTGCTGTGTGTGTGTGCTTGTCGTTAAGTGCACTACAAAATGTCAATAGGTCGTACTTAAGGCGTTAAATATTTGCCCATTGATCGAGAAGGCACAAAACTACAGCGAAGAGTCGCCCTGCTGCCACTCCGCTGCAGCAGACTCTGCAGGAGTGCCGTGCCACTCGGGGGCACACATGCACTATCACTAAGTACACATTTGTGCAACATGCAATTAGCTGCGCGCACGTAAGTAGCTACGGCTTCTTTTTTGTCGCTACTCGCTGGCCAACAGCAACAACTGGCAGAAGAACAAGAGCGAGCAGAGGCAGAAGCAGAGGCAGAGGCAGAAGAATAACCGTAACTGTAACTGTAACTGTAACAAAAAACCTAAAATGCAAAGTCATGCGCACGACAGCCAAGCCCAAAACGTGTCGCCTCAAGTGCCACGCCATCTTATCGCTGGCCACAGTTTGTTGCCTTATCTTGAGGCACTGCACGTTTACGGCTCTTCGTATGTGTGTTTGTGTGTGTGTGTGTGTGAGAGTGGGTGTGGCTGGTGGTCAGTGTATGTGTGTGTGGGCTGCGAGAGTAAAACTGTAAGAAATATTGTCGTTATTGTTTGTTGTCGCTGCCACTGTCGCTTTGTTGTCGTTTTTAGTGGCACTTTGAGTGCCAGCCATTACGTATACGCTGCGTTGGACACGCGCCATTGCATAAATTCAAGTGAAACGTTAAAACAAAGCGGAAATGCGAGAGAACTACTAGCAAATATTATCTTTCTTTTAGCGTTTTCTTTGTCTTCATCTCCGCTGGCTGACTGCCCTGAATGCCTGCCTGCCTGACTGCCTGCCTGCCTGCCTGCCTGGCAGCCTGCCTCCTGCTGTCTCGCATCTCCGCTTCCCGCTATCCGCTTCCCCATGTCCATGTCAGGGCAAGAGTCTTGGCAACGCCAACGCAGAGATAAGCAAAAGTTGGTTTAGGCCTTTCCACTGCGCAGTAAAACACTCTGCACAGTGCCAGTGGGTGTGCAAGCTGAGTACTGTCCTGCCCGCTGGCTTCGCCCCGGCACCAGCCTCCTCTCCTTCCTGCTTGGGGGCGAGTGTGAGTAAGCGTTTTTTAATAAAGTGATAACTTGATGCCTGACAGCCGCCTGACAGTCGCTAAAAATAAATACATCCGCTTAATAAGACCAGCAGCCAGTCGGTTAGCAGCTCCCAAGATACACAGGAAAGACTGTGCCTGGACAGGGACACACATTAACTATTATGTGCCAGTTGTTGGCCAAGTGGAACCCTGCCCAGTGGAAGTTGGAAGCACGGACTTCTGCTTCACGGAAGCTTCCAGCGATTTGATCTTTAAGCCATTTACTTTACAGGAAAAATCTTTAGCTTGATGGTCTTTGGCCATTCAATTACTTTGAGAATTTGCAATTTGCTTTGTCTTTAGGATCATTTGGCCTTTTGATTAAATTAAACTCAATCCGGATTCCGAATGGGAATTGAGAGAAGCAAGAGAAAGAGCGGATGAGAGGATGAGCGGACGAGGCAAGGTAAATGCATATAAAATTGAATTGCATTGGCGAGTCCTTGACATTTTGCAAAATGAACAGCAATTGGCAGGCGATGGGATGTCGATGCCCAGGGCAAGGATATCTCTCGCCTCCAGTCAGGCCAATAAAAATAGTTGCCCGCTCTCTTGAATTGTGTTCGGCGGGGTAAATGTGCAAAAAAATTAGACCTGCCTTGTCCGGGGCTTTATTAAATATTTGAAAAGCAGATGGAGGAGGCATCTGGCATGTGGCATGGCGATTGGCAAAATGGCAACGGCAACGGCTGCGAAAACACAGTCTCACACAACCAACAACGAAAGGCTGAGAGGGTGCCAGCTGGCTGGAGAGGATAGGGCTCGGAAGAGAAGCGAAGCCAAAGAGATGCTCCTTGGACCCGGACCGCTTGTAGATATTTTCAATCATACTCAAAATGTGAAGGAACAACAATTTACGCTCAATGACACTCGATGGCGAGCTGTTGACGCTGCCTGCCTACGAGTGATGCAGCTGTGTGGCAGCACACACACAAACACACAGACATATAGTATATAGTAAGGCAGCTGGATCTGGGCTGGCCCCTGGCTGCGGCTGGGCAGGACGACAGGCAGTCTCCCCTCCTGGTTGGAGGCGAACCCGGGTGGTCTTTGCTTTTGTCGCTGCCACTTTGGCATTATCTGCTATCAATAAATTCCAAGTGAAGTGGGCACTTGTGTGGCAAGTGGAGCACAACGGCGCACACAGCAGGCGGCGGTGGCAGGCAGGCAGGCAGCAGGCAGGCTTGTGGCCGGGCGTGGCACAGCAGCCTGAGCTTTTGCCTTACAGGAAGTGGCAGCGTGTAAAGTGAGCAAAACTGTGTCGCTCTGGCCTTTAACCTTTTTTGCGGAGCATGGGAATAGGGATGGGGCTGGGCTTGGGCTTGGGCTTGGGCTTGGGGAGACCTGGGACTTTGACTCGGCAAAGCTGTCATTTTGTGTTGCATACTTGTACTTTGTGGCGGCGCCTGTGCAATGTTGCATGAAAAAGTAGCGTAAACTTTGCCCAAGCTGCTTTGCTTTGCTCTGCCTTTGGCTTTGCCTTTTACCGATTTCCCCTATGCCATTGCCACGGTTTGTGCCTTGTGCCTTTTTTTGGCCCAAATAAACAGCACAGCAAGCACAGCTGTGTGCGCCTTAGATTCGGTCTCGACTTTTGCCGACTTTTGCCACGACATTTTCGATTTTGGACTTCTTGTTACGCTATACGCTCGGCAGTGGCACTGGCGCAGGCACCAGGCACCAGGCATCATGCCACGTCGCGTGTATCTCCACGTGTCCTCGTCCACTACGTCCTCGTCCCGGCACGCGATCGTGTAATCCCATAAACGTGCATTTGTACTTGAGTACGATTGTCGTTGTCGTTGCTGTTGTCGCTGTCGTTGTCGCAGTGGAAGTCAGAGTCGGATTTGGAGTCCGTTTCAGAGTCGCAGTCATCGCAGCCCCCTTTTGATTTGCCTAATTTGCCAGGCTGCCATGTTATGCAAATGTTTGTGGCTCTGTGTGGCGCCTAAATATTTACTAATGAGCGCTAACCCAAAAAGGGACAAAAAAAAAGCGGAGACCAAGCAGACCCACAGCCAGCAGCAACCAGAGCCCTGGCTCTGCATAATTTGTGTGATTAAGTTGACAGAACGCGACGGCTGTGGCAGTGGCAGCGGTGACGGTGACGCTGACGTTGACAACTAATGCCACAAATGCGGCAATTTCTTTGCGTTGTCCGAATGTGTTGTCCGCGGTTGCCACTGGTCAGCCATTGCCACTGCCATCCCCTAGGATGACAAAAAGGGTGTGTCTCTCTCTCTTTCTCCCTCTGACTCTGTCTCTGTGTGTGTGTGGATATGACAAGTGCCAATCAGTGGGGCAGTGCTGGGCTCTAGTCGAATCCTTGTACAATTGTTTCCAAAAACAAACATAGCCGCTGACCGGCCACACTCAGAGTCGAATGTCCACTATCTGGCTGTCCAGTGTCCACTGACGGGTGAGTAATTACAAGACCATCGAGTGGCAGTTGTCATTTTTCAGTCCCTGCTGCCATTTTAATGACTGCCACATGCAAATGTGACAATGACGATGTAGATATGGCTCCAGCACCAGCACCAGCTTTGGCCTAATAAATGGGCTGCACTTATTCAGATTGTCAGAGAGTCGCTACAGTTCAACATTTGTTTAGGGCCCAGGTCAAAACAGGCTGTCATACTGCCTAATTAGCGCTGGACAAAGTTTTGAGCGCATTTTGCAGCAAAATGATTTGAATAATCATAAATTACCATGAATTATGGCTCCTGTGGGGGTCGCAAACACCTCAAATAGCGCACACAGCGCACAGAGGCCAGCACGCACCTGTCGCCCTGTCGCCCTGACGCGCTCGCCCGTCCAAGGCTGTGGGCCGGAACGGGCCACCAATGCAGCAAAGTGTCAGCCCCAAAAGCAAATTTATTGTTATAATAACTGGCCAACTGTAGTTTTTCATTGTTCAGTGGAGTGGGCCAGCGAACGGAGGGGCCAACTGGAGTGTGCGAGGGAGTGTTTGCTGTGTGACCATGCTAACGCCATTACGTATTTTCGGGGCATAATGTAATGCGAATTATACGCAGAGCAGGGCCCTCCATGATGTTATTAACCTAATTGATAGTTGTAAATGTCACTAATTGAGTAAATGCCTCCACAACACCCAACACAACCCAACCCAAGCGAACCCAAATATTCGCACTCATAAGTAGCATATTTAGTAGCGAGAATGAATGAATCAAGTGAATAAAACTGAATACTCACGCCGCCTGCACTGTGTGGAGCCGTTTGTGTCCCGTTTCCTGTGCGATCAGCGCCATGTTGATGGCCAGCCAGATGGTCAGCAGTGGTGTGCGGGGCAGAGGCGCCATTCTGGCCAATTTGTCCATTCTTGAATCACTCATGGTGGTGCTGTGGTTTCTGTTGGCTTTATATCTTTGGTTTTTTCTTTTTATTTGGAAGTTTGGAAAATTCGGGGTGTTGTTTGTTTGGTTTTGTTTTTGCTTTGCGTTGTTTTTATTAAGAGCAGAAGGTGTGCTGGAGTACTTGCTTATTTAAAATGGCTGGCGTGGCGCTGGCTTCTCGTAGTTTTGCATTAAAAATTTAAGTATGTTTTTTGTTGTTCATTTAGTTGCGTATAAAGTAAGTTGTTGTAGTTTTGGTTTTTGGTTTCTTGATTTGTTGTTTGCCGTAGTTGCAGTTATTAGTCAAGGTTGTAGTTGCTCCTTTAGTTTACTTGCTAGCTGCTTCCTGGCTCCCCCTTCTTCTCCTTTTTTGTTTTGCTTTTGCTTTTGGTTTGTTGTTGTTGTTTGTTGTTCGCTGGCTCTACTTGCTCCTTCGTCTTGGCTTTCCGCTTCTTGAAGTCTCTCAGTCAGTGAGTTAGTTGGTTGTTTAGGCAGCGAGGCATTCAGTCAGTACTTCAGTGCATGTGTATGGGTTAGAGTGTGTTTTCTATCGTGTGTGTGTGTGTGTGTGTGTGTGTGTGTCCCTCCTTCCTCTCTGTCTCTCTTAATCGTCGTTGCTGGCGCTATTTCGGGGCTGGGGGGGAGAGATCGAGTCACAGCACAGTCCGGACAATCATCAGCGGATCACTCCTCTTCTTCTGCGCCACATTAATTGCTGTTGTTGTTTCTCCTTCCTCTCCTTTCCTCTCCTTTCCCTTGCTGCCTCTCTTGCTCCGCTCGTAATCAGGTTACTTCCTGCTTTTGCTGCAGCCTCCGCTCTGAGATTCTTTTCGGCTTGCCTCTTGCCTCTGCTGCTTTATTTACTTTTAATTACTTCTATCCTGACGAGATTCCAGCAGCCCATACTCGCATCCGTGTATCTGTGTGTGCGCGCCTGGGTCTCGATGGCGGGTTGAGTGGGCGAGAGAGCGAGCGAGTCAGTGAGTGGGTGTGTGGGTGAACGCTTTGCAAATTCCTTGAAATTGAGCCTTTCGTTGCCTTTCCTGCCTGATGTCCTGTGGGGTTGGGTCTTGGGGGCCTGGGCTTGGGCTTGGGCTTGGGCTTGGGTGAGTGTCTGTGGCTGTGTCTGTGTGTCGTGTTAGTCCTGCAGAACGTACATTCTGATATCCCTCAACGTATCGCGCTGTTTCGCTCCTGTGGTTCCTCCAGCACCCCGGCACTCCGGCAGCCCACACTCTATGCGCTCATTAATAATTACAAAATATCCGCACTGTTCATGTTTCCCTTCCGTTACGTTTCGTTACGTTTCGGTCCTGCTTCCTCTGGTTTTTTGTTGTTTTGTTGCTTCTCTTTTCTCAGATGCTATTTTCGGTTACCACTAATTTGGTATCAGTTTCCAGCATCAGTTTCTCCTGATTCCGTTGCGGTCTCGGCTTCAGCTGCTGCTGCTGCTTCTGTTTCAGTGCCAGCTTTTTGGTTTCTGAGTTCGTCATCCAAGCGGACGCTCCATCTCATCGCTTGTTCAATGTCCTTGCTGTTGCTCCAACTACCTGAGATGATGTTGCTGCAGTGGCTGCTGTGGTTGTCCGTGCGGTTGTTCTTTGCGGAGTGCCTGCAACCTGCTCGTCTCGATGCTTGCCGTTGGTGTTGTAGTTGCAGGCGACTTGTCTCATTTTATTTGTGTCCCTTGGTGGAGTCGCCTTTCGCTTTAACTTTTGGCATTGTCTGCTTAAATTGCTAACTCGGTTGCGTCTATCGTCTGGGGGCTAGGGGACATGTTTGCTAGATATTTATAGTCTCTCCTATCTTAGTTTTTTTCTTAGCCTTAACACTGCAAAAATTTAGGAAAAAGATATGGAAAATGAGTTCGATTGTTGACAAGTTTCTGCTTTGATTTTATTGGGGAATTTTAATGGGCTTTTTTTTTTTTTTTTGTTGAATATTTGCCGATAAATATTTATTTATATTTTATATATATTTTGGGAGTTAAGAATCAATTGAGATGAATTTTTGTTTGCCAGATTGGTATCACTTTTTGCATAATTTTGAAATAATCCTGTTTTGTTGGTTTTCGGAAATTATTTTCATAAATATAAGTTGCCTGATTTTGGGACAATTTTGTTGATTTTTTGATTGGAACAGTTTGATGGATTATCACTTTTTTTGATCCAAGAACTCAATGAATTTGTTGTTAAATATAATTTGTAATCGAATCATGAAGTTTTCGTGTATTTTTTCCACTGTGTTTTTGGCATTCACTTCTGATATTTGAACAGTTTATGCTCGCAATGTCTATGCACTTGGCCAATTTTTAAATCTTAATTATATTATTTTAAGCATTTTGCATTGTTTTGTACAGAAATTAGGGCGCGTCGCGTTTTTCCTGATAATTTCACGCGTTTGCTGAAGAACATCTTCACACACACACACACACAGGGACGCATGCATGCATGTGCACACTCAAACTAATTTATACACTCACACATGGACAGTCACTCAAACACGCATACCCACATCCACAGAGACCCCCACTCATACATACACATACACACGAAGCACCGCACCGCACCGCACAGGCAGAAGCAGAGTCAGGGGCAGAGCCAGAGCCAGAGGTAGAGCCAGACACTTTTGTATAGATTTTGTTGAGTTGCCGTTTTCTTGGGAAGTTTTTTCAGCTCTGCGAGTTCTCTGGGCCTGCCGTTTTTCGTCCGTCACATTTTCTCAGCTGAGCGTTTGAAAACCGTTTGGCAGGCCAGGCAGTTGGCTAGCAGTCTGTTGGCCAGCTAGGAGCCGAAGCCGAGCGTGGCGGCAGGCTTTGCAGACACACACAGAGAGAGAGCGCGAGAGCGCGAGAGAGAGCGTCGGGCCAAAAATAGCCCGAGCCACAGGCCACAGAGCCTGAAAGTATGCTACACGGTCTGCAAAGCACGGTCTGGTCTCTTTCTCTCGCTCTCTCTCTCTCTCTCTCTCTCTTGTGTGTGTGTGTGTGTCGGTTAGCACCTTTTGTGTGCTCTGGTGTTGCCTTGTTGTTATCCTTTTTGGCTTTTTGCAGAAATGTCACCGTGCACTCTCCGAACTGGCAACCCCGGCAGTTACACTCTGTTTAGCATAAACGCTTGCTACTTGGCTCCCAAGTCGGCCTCTCATCCCCGCCTTCTCTATCCCAAGCTCCCGTCACTTCGTTCACCCATATATGTATGTACGGTGTGTGTGTGTGTGTTAGGTTTGCTTATGTATTGGTTTTTGTTTTTATAAATTTTTCGCATGTGATTTGTATGCCACTTTTTGCTTGGGCTTTTATTTTCTTTGGGCTTTACCCTTTTGGGTTTTCAAGGGGCTTTTTTTGTTCTTTCGTAAATTTCTCGCGCTTTCTAGCACTGCTTTTTGTGCCTCACATTCGCACATATGTATCTCGTTAATTGGTAAGCATGCGTTTTCCCTCTGCCTAAGTGTGCGTGTGTGTGTGTGTGTGGTGAGCATTTTCTTGTGCCTTTGCTGTGATTGCTTTTTGCGGCAAACCGAAAAAAAAAAAAAAGAAGAAAGGCTTTGTCAAGGCAACGACATGGAGGGCTGTGGCTGTGGAGCTGTGGAGCTGGGGGGGCTGGGCATTGTTTCAACTTGACAAAGAAAAGCTAGCTGTAGGCTCGGGTTTTGTATGTAAATTCCACATATGTACGCAAATATCTGAGCGCTGCTTTCACCGGCTTTCCCTCCCGTCCCACCCTTCTCTCCGCACCGTGTGCGTTTGTGCATATTTTATATTCAATGATAAGAGTTTGACATTAATTAAAATGGCAAGAGTTGCTTGCGTGTGTGCGCTCACATTCGACATTTTACATTTCACTTGCAGCTTGGCTTGGGGCTTGCCCCGACGCCTCCCCCGCCCCACTCACGGAGCCCGGTTTGGTCTTTGGCTTACTGTTTTTTAAACGGCTTTTGTTTGGCTTGCATAAATATTTTTATATTGTATGCGAAACGACGACAGTTATTAATGAGTTTTTTTTTTGCTCTCTGCTCCTGCCCCTGCTCCTGGACGACCTTACCCCTCTACATTTCTGGTACATATTTGATGGTGTCCCCCCGCACAGCGCACCACCGCACCGCCACACACATAAAAATGAGCGCTTAAATATGCAGTCCTTAACTTGAACTTGCATATTTAATGCCTTGGCAACTTTCTAATTACTTAATCAGATTTTAGAGGCAGCATTTTCACGGCATCCTGCCCCACCACGAAGAAGGATTTTGGCAGGTCCCGAACCAAGTCAAACCAGAGGACTGAGACTCTCAGTTCGTTAGCCTGAAAAGCAACTCAATAAATGTGAAATTTTAGCTTTCATCAGAAGTTGAAATTATGGATCCTTGAGTGCTCCGACAACGCTGCTTTGCTATTCATAAAACTCAACGAAATTGAGCAGAATGAATGTGTTTGCTTGTTGTCTGGAGGGGGGTGGAGTGTGAGGCGAGGCGGGGCGGATTTCATAGTCAACTGCCATTCAAATATTCATGTGCAGGACCGAGGGCACTGCGGCCTGTGGGCTGTGGACTGGCGGCTGGAATCGGCTAAGACTTTAAGCCATTAACCTCGTGGCCGCTGTCATCATCATCATCATCATCATGAGCTGAGCAGGGCGCCAGCAGCCAGCAGCCAACAGCTCTCTCGCATTCCCTCTCGCTCTCATCGCATGGCATCGCTCTCACTGGATGGGTGGCTGGCTGAGGCTGTCGCCGTGTTGATGTGTGGCTGGGCACGTTTTTGGCAATTAAAAGCATATGCGGGCTAGGCCAGCGCCACCGCTGCCGCCTCCTGCTCCTGCTCCTCGGGGCTAATCAACGAGGCCGCCCCCAACAATTTGCTTGAAAATTAAACAAAGCAAAGGGCGTGCAAAGAGCCAAGAGCCGGGCGCCGGGAGCCAGGAGCCAGGAGCAGCTGCCAGCCAAGACGATGGAAGCGCACGAAGACGAGTGTCTACCACAGGCAAACAAATGAATATGTATATGTGCACGCACACATAAAGACATACGAAAATCCGCTCACACATACACATACATACCACACGTTGCAGCAGCAGCAGCAGCAGGAACAGACTCCTTTTTGCCGTTGCCTTTTGTATTTATTTACTGCTATTTTTTTTTCTTTGGCTTTGGCTCTGCTTTTGTGTCTGTATGGGGTCTGTGTGCCGAGCAAACTCGGCCAAATATGAGTGTGCCAGGACTTTATACAAGTGTGTGTGTGTATGTATTGCATGTATGTGGGCCTGTGTGTGTGTGGTGTGTACGTGTAAGGGGTTACTGTGGCCTGTGTCCTGTGTGCGTACGTGCGTGTTGGTGGAATAAGTTTTGGGATTTTATTTTGCAGCAGACAGCCAGACGGAATTCCTCATTTTACTCCTGCTTATCCTCTCGCTCACACACTCTCCCTTTCGCTCTCACTCTCACTCTGTCTCTCCGTGCACTGCTTTACTTAATTATAATTTTCATAATTTATCCGCTGCACTACATTTAAATATATCCAGTACGTTGCCTTCATTCCTTTTGCTTTGATTTTTCACGCACACTTGCACATGCGACACACACACACACACACACACACACTGGCAGGGGCGTTCAGCTCTGCTCGCTACAGTCACAAATAGTATGCACAATCCTGGAGCAGTTACGCCTTCTTTTTTTTGCGCTAATCGCGAAACTCTTTGCCAAAAATATTCGCCAACTCGCAGATGGCGGTGGGGTCATTGAGGTCAGATTGGATTGCGTTTTTTGTGCTGGCACTTGACGGTGGAATTGCGATGGGATTTGTATTTGATTTTCATTTTGCAATACCAAAAAAGGTGGAAAATGTATCTATGCCTCGCTGTGAACAAGTTTTTATCCGCTCGGCGTTAACGACGACAGCGTCTCGACTCGACTCGACTCAACTCGCTCACGGACTCAGCTCGGGCGTGTTTGATTTTTTAGCGGAGACCCCGAGCACGAACCGGAGACCGACTGGCACAGTGCCACTTACATCACGAAGCCGAGCAATTTCAGGGTGCGACCAGGACACGAGCCCACACGAGTCGTCCCATCGTCGTCTCTGGGACGAGGAAAGTTGCGCTCGCCATCCAACCTTATGTGTAGAGCTTTTCTGTATTGGTATGTGTGCGTGTGTGTGTGTGTGAGTGTATGCGATGGCGGCATCACAGTGGCACAGTTGTTGTAGGTCTCAGTTGGATGCCCCGCCGCCGTTGCTGCTGCCCCAGCTACTCCTCCAGTCTTGTTGTTGGTGCAGGCTTTAAGCACACGCAACGCAACTGTTTCGCTGCTGCTGTTGCTGTTGCTGCCTGCCTGCCGCCTGCCGCTGGGTGTGTTGCCGCTTTGTGTACAACCGGGAATCGTTTTGCCTCCCACTGCCAGCTTTCTCGCACACAAATCAACATAAATCAGCTAAATCGTCAGGATACAAGTACACCAGCAGCAGCAGCAGCAGCAACACACATACACAGAGGAGCGCAGAGGAGCGCTGTGGCATGGCTGGTATCGCTGGCAGAAGCACTGTATTAGTGCAGCAGCATACGAGGGTCGCTGCAGCTGCAGTTTCAGTTTCAGTTGCTTCTCGTTGTTGATAGCAGAGCACATGACTGGCTGGTTGGCTGGTTGGCTGGCTGGGGTTTGCATAGAGTGGGATTGCATGGCGTATGCGTAATGCAGTTGATGCTGGGCAAATCTGTTTACCCCTGACTGAGCATATTATGGCCAAGCAAACCTCATTTCATCCAGCCTGCCTGCCCTCTCATCACCCAAATTGAACTTTATGTTTGGCACATGTAAGCCGCACACAGATGTTTGCCCAATGGCAGAGAAATATTAGGAATTCGCTGGCATTTTTTTGTTGATTAACTTTATTAGCCTGGATCGCATCGCAAAGGATTTAAACTGTGGCGCCCATCTGCCCGCTCAATGTGTCTTTTGCTGTCATATGCAGTAATGGCTTTTAAAATATATATCGCCAGCCATTAAATACATTTCCGTTCTTGTGTTGGGGGGGGCTTAAAGGGCAGCCAGCATACAGGACACAGCGTGCGGCATACAGGAGACCCCGGCCACAGACAGCGACAGAGACGCAGAGAGGGGAGAAGGGAGAGTTAGCACACAAAACTGGTTGGCAAAATGGACAGCCAGGCGGCCATTTTGTGGCCACAGGACCAACGATGTGGGAGCGAGTCGCTGAGCACCGACCAGAGCGGAGAGGAGAGTCCAGTCCAGTCCAGTCGAGTCGAGTCCAGTCCATCCTCTGCCTGGCGATGTCAACCAAGTTGACTTTCCGATGCGCACTGCTGATTTTTTTTAATAAGCATAAATTTTGGCACGTAAAGCAATATGGGTAAGCCGCAGACACACTCACACACACACACACATCCTCAGTCATAACCAGGCTAACGCCTTACGTTCCCCTTTGCCCACAGTCCACCCTACACATATCCACATGCCCACCCACTTGCAGCCCCCTTGGCCGACCCCAGTCTAACCTCTCCCATGCTCCCAGGCAAGGCCTTGTAAGGGCGCAAATTGATTGAGTCTGCCGTTGTCATTTGTCGCTGTGGCGGTGCCCGAAAATTTATGAAAATGAAATGCCACGCAGCGCTTTTCCGCTCTTCCGCTTTCGGCACGTGTGTGTATGTGGAAATCTGCCTGCCCTTGTGTTTGTGTGTGTGTGTGGCAGGCTGCGTCAAATTAATGAAACACATGCAGAGTCGCGTAATTTGTCATTTCGACAAATTTTTGAATTATTTAAACGGGAAATCTTAACGTCAGGCAGGCAAACAAAATGTTCACTGCGATTTATTCCTCGACTTTTGACAGGGGGGGTGGGGAGTGTATGTAAATGCTGAATGCTGACTGGTGAATGGTGAATGCTGAATGGTAATGTGAGTGTCAATGTGAGTGCGACTCTGACTGTGACAGCAATGGATGGCGTTTTAAAGACGTCGCATGAAAATGCCAAACCCAAAGCCAAAGCCAAAAAATGTCAGCCAAGGCACACACACAATTTCCATTTCGGTTTTGGCTGTGGCGTCTCCTCTGTGTGCGTGAGTTTGCTGGCGCTGTTATTCCACTTTCGTCTGGTAGATTCCGTATGCATTGTGCACACCCTGTAAAAAGTGGGCAATATTCGTTTAGCTGTTAGTGTTGCCCCTAAATCAGCAGCAAGGGATATGCCGCTGGCTGCTCCGCTTGCCTGTCAATATCCCTAACATTGTTGCCGCTTTCCATTTGGTTTTATGCGCCCCGGAAAATGTTGGCTTTCGACAAGGACGAAAGCATGAGAGCTACGCTCCCAGAAAGGCAGAGCAGAGCTTCGCAGAGCCAAGGCGAAGCCAAGACATGCTTTGGTTGTTTGGCTTAATAGAAACGTAACTGCGTACAATTGCTGGCGCACATATCCACCCATGCACACACACACACTTAAGGAGGCAACACCCATGCATGCGGCTCCTGCTGCTGTTGCCAAAATGCCAAGCAAAAATAAAAATGCTGCTGCCTTATCTCATTTGAATGCGCCTCGAATACTCCACACGCAGAGCGCGTTAGTTGCTGTGCGTTGGGCGCCCCCTTTTGCGACTTGTTTCTTTCCCTGGCTTCTGCTGGCATTTGTTTTCATTCGCAGCGATATTTTGCGCTGTTTTGCATATTTAAGCCATAAGCTGTATTATCGACGCAGCAGAGTCTCGGCTCAAGCGGCAACGCTAAGTTATAGCCGGGCTTGGTGGCCTTTGCCATCGGAAATTGTTTCCTTCTGGCTGTGATATTGTTTATGCAGAAGCAGCGCCCCCCATATGGCATACTAATTGAGCAGATAAAGATGTACGAGTGCGAGTACGAGTATGCCCTGCTAGCAGATATTAAATATTTCCCCAACTCCTTGACAATGTCATTCCTAATTGGGCAACTTTACATATACATCTCTGGGGGCTCCACGCGTAGCGTTTCCTTTTGTTGAATCTTCCCCAGTGAGTGAGCGTAAGAAAATTCATTCCATTTCCATTTCTTTGCTGTTCTTTTTTTTTATACATTTTATTTGACTTTCTCCGGGCTTTCGGCGGGGCAGTGGGGCGCATTCTCTTGTCGTGCACATTCCGCTTTCCATTCGCTTTGCTCTGCGCTGCTCTGTTCTTTTTTTTTTTGCGGGTCACTTATGCAAACAAAGTTATTAATTACACTTGCTGCTAGTTGGGGCGGCTGCTGCTGCTGCTGGCTCTGCTGCCTCCGCTGTTGTTGTTGCCACTGTAGCGGCCCAAGCCCAAGGACAAATTAAGTGGTCACCAGTGCAGGGTGGCATGAAAAGTTGAAAAACGTTGAAAAACGTTGAAAAACTGGCCAAAAATGGCCGCGACCGTAGCCATTGGCCATCGACAAATAAAACGTAATGCCGAGCCACAAATTTGACCTAAAAAGATAAATACTTTTGCAAAAGTTTTCGGCCAGGGCTTTGCTTTTGCCTGTTCATTCCGCCGATTGCCGTGCCACACGTTGCGTATACGTCATGGCCTGCCCGATTGCCTGCGTTCACGTTTCGTATACGTATGCGGCGGTCAACGCCGCCGCCTAGTTCAATTTTTGTTGTGTGGTTTGCTGCTCTCCTCTCCACTTGGCTGACTCCAATTTATGTATCTAAATTGCCATGGAGCAGAACATTTTACATGGCCATAAATCGCCAACAAAAGCGAAACGAGCGAGTGAAGAGCACAGAGCGCAGAGCCAAGAGAAAAACCAGCCACAAAATGCGCTAAAAATAAAATGTAAATAAATAATTTGCACTGCGTCATGTCAGAAATTTTAAGCACATAATTAACCGCTTATTTAACCCTTCTGCTGGCCCCACTGCTGCTGCTTCTTCTGATGCTGCTGGTGCTGCTCCCCTTCTGCTCCTCCCTCTGCTCCTGCTGTGCCAGATTACTCTGCTCTGCATGGGGAAGCTGCTGGGGCAAGGACTGTTACTGCGACAGGGGAGAAGGCCACATGAGAAGCGCTGGAAATTCATTAAAGTTGTCTATGCTCGGGGCGTTCGCAGAACGACAATCGGGGCCAGCCCCGCAACAATGCCTCGACTGGGCCAGTAGGGGCAATGACGACAACGACAACGACAATGTTCGAAACAAAAGCGAAACAAAAACACCAACAGCAATGGCCACACTGGGTAAGTGGATGGGGGGGAGGGAGGAGTGTGGCCATATTTCCATTTGTAAAACAGCAGGAGCTGCGATAGGACACGGACACTGATAGCCGACTACAACAGTGGACCGAGCGACCGACCGACCGACCGACCGACCGACCGACTGATCGGAATACAAAATTTCTCTTTCAGAACACCAAAATCCGGCACATAATTTATTTCACTCAAAATGAAGCGAGTTTATTATTGGGGGAATATTTTGTGGCAATTGTTTGAGGATTTCATTTGCATTTCCATGAATTTGTAATTGAGTCTTTCGAAAACAACTAAACAAAACAGGAATATATATAGGGGAAGAACTTTTGCAGCCCACTGTGCAGCATAAGCAATAAATGTGTCGCTCCCTTTGGCTCCCCCTCTCTCTGTCTCTGCCTGTGTCTCCCTCTGTGCATGTGAGTGCCAACTCTCTGCATGGGATAGGAAGGCGTTGAGATGATGATGTTTTTCCTACCATTTTCCATTTCCATCCCACCTCCCAGCTCCCACCTCCCTTCACCTAGATATCCAACATGTGTTGGCTGCCGCTGCTGTGCCATCTTTTAATGTGGCATACACCTAACTCCGACTGTGGCAGTGGCAGTGCCAGTGCCTGAGTGCTAGCAGCCATGCCCATGCCCATGCCCATTCCCATTCCCTTTACCAATTCCCAGCATCGTCATCAGCATCGTGATGATCATTATTGTCATCAGGAGAGCATGGACAGTGCCAGTGCCAGTGCCAGCTGCCGCCGCTGCCTCTTGATGGGTGGGCGTGGCAAGGACATGAACGCCTTTGCGCGCACTTAGCAGCTGGACATAGTGAAAAATGCATGTGCACAAAGCGCGCGCAAAAAAAAAAGAAAATGGCAAAAAGCGAGGGGAAAATGGATGCAAAAAAATACACAGAGAATAGCACACGAAATGTAGGCGACAACAACATTTTTTTTAGCTTTGTCAATGAGGCAAAAGACGGGCTGCGCAAAAAGAGCGAAAAAAGGAGCAAAATAGCCACAAAAAGAAAACTCATTTTACTTGGCACATTTTCTTTTTTGCTCCCCCGTTGGATGTTGCCAGTGGAAGAGGCGGCTGATGCTGCTGCTGCTGACCCGCCCAGCAATGTTCAATGCTGTAAAAAATGCGAGACATAACCGCACCGCACCACAACAACAGCGGCAGCAGCAGCAGCAGCAGGAGGAGGAGTTGGCTGAGGATGGAAATCAGCACCAGGAGGTGCCTGGCTAAGGATGAAGAGCAGCAGTTGCCATACAAAAGAGCAGGAAGTGCAAATGTTTCTTTCACTTTTCGCATGTTTCGTCCTTTTGCCTGTTACTAAATTATTACTGTGACCCACACACAACCAAATAAACAAACAAACAAGCCAACAAACAAACAAACAGAGAAGCAGAAACCCAGAGAGAGAGAGGGAGAGAGTGAGAATGAAACATGTACAAAATGGCGCCGCGGCTCAACTGAACTTTCCGCTAGTTTCGCTTTCTGGCATTTTGCATTTTTAAAGTCGTGGCGACAAAAAACACCGCCACTGCCAGATCCCAGATCCCAGTTGCCACTTGCCGCTGTTTCTCTCTGTTTCTCAGTTTCTCGGCTGCTCGGATCCCCAAGTCGCATAATGGGGCGCGGCCTCTCCATTGTAGTTGCTGTAGTTGTTGCTTTTGGCCAGCTGACGAGCCATTAGCGTGAAAATTGGCTCTAGCCCTGCCGAAAAACTTTGTTCATTGGCACGGCACGGGGCGCAGCGGCGGCGGCGGTCTGAAAGAGATGGCTTGGGTGGGGGGTCGTATACATAATTTCGTCTGTGCTGCATGAATTTTTAAACCACGAAAGCCTCGAAGCGCCCAAGCACAGGTAGCGCAAGAAGTAAAAAATGCGCGGCGGCAAGAAGCAGCGAAGAGAAGAGGAGCAGGGCAGGGCAGAGCAGAGCAAAGCAGCGGAGCAGAGGCAGCAATGGCAACACTTATTAATGTTTGAGCAGGCCGAGCACCGAACACCGAACACGAGCACAGAGCACCGACCGTGTGGCAGCAGCAACAGCAACACAAAAAACAACAACAGTTTTGGGGGACTTACGGCGCAAGCGTTTGCCCGGGAATTTCCTGAAAAAGCTAAGCGACACTCGGAGAGATGTCGGAGGATGTGGTGGAGAGAATACACTCTCTCTCTCTCTCACACACTCTCTCTCGCTGTGTCAAAATAGAGCGAGAATGCTGCACAGCCTCAGCTTTCTGGCTTGGGCTCTCTTTGTTGTGCGTTTTGGCGCTTTTGTGTCTGCCTGAAATCGTCACTTCCCCCCCGACGTTTCTCAACCCGCAACAGCAACAGCAGCGGCAGCGGCATCTCTGCTCTTTCCCTCCCTCTCGCTCTGTGTGCGTCGCTCTCTGTTTGCTTTGTAGATTTCCATCTCTTCGTGTGTGCGTTTGTTTGTTTGTGTGCATTTTCCTTACACCTTACGACCAAACAATCTCCCACGCACCACGCACTCAACTTAATTTTTGTTGCAACATTATATTTTCGCTGTCAGCAGCCACTGATGGGCGGAGGCGGGTGGTGGGGAACCAGCCCAACACCCCAGCACACCCCTGGAATTTCGTATGCTTTGCGCTTAATCTGAGGTTAAATACATGTGTTAGTTTTGCTGGCAAGGAAGCGGCGGATGTGCAGGCGCTGGATGGGGAATGGGGACTGGAGGATGGCGCAGGCCGCCTCTGTTGTTTCTTCTGTTGTTTCAGTGGTTGCCATTTTTATTTTTACTGTTATTGTATGAGTATGCGTGTCCCCCTGTCTCACTGTCCGTCTGTCTGTCGGGGTGTCGGTGTGTCGGTGTGTGTGTGTATGCGCCATTTTCATTTTATATGCTGCTTAGCTTTCAGTGCGTGACCTTTTCTTTCATTTTTACATTCACTTGCCATCATCCTCATTGTTGTTGCTGCTGCTGCTGCTGTTTTTTGTTTTGCCTTTTTTTTTGGATTCTCTGTTGTCAGTATGTGTGTGTGTGTGTGTGAGCATAATATTTTCCTTCCTTTTTTTTGCGCCTCATTGCAGGCGAACCACAAAATCTGCTTTTGTATATTCGGCGTCTTTGAAGCAACAACGGCAGCAGCAGCAGCCAAGATCTTATACAAATTAGCATAATGGATTTTTTTTTGTCAAAGCGGCGTCGCCTTGGCTTTTGTAAAATCAACACCGGCCGCTCCTTCCGCCCCCCCTGCCTGCCGCGCTTCCACTTTGGGTTCCATGTAATTTGCGGTTTTGCGTCCCTAATCACGATATGCATTCACATTTGCCTAATCATTTGGCTTAATTAATTGGCCAGGTGGAGGTGGCACCGGCAGGAAGCGTTACCGCAAACGTTTTTATTTGACTTATTTTCGGTGGGGTTGGGTTGGGTGAAAGGCAACATTTTAATTTATTAAAATCAAAATGTTTTGAGCTTTGATTCGCGATTGACTCAACCGCAGTTCAATTAGTCTAATGCGGTCGCCCTTGTGGCTCGACGGCTCTCGGTTCGTTTGCAGGCCCCCAAAGAATGCTCTTTGCTGAAATTAAAAAGTATATGTACGAGTAGTATTCGCATTTATTGGGTTGATTACACGCTGATGGATCACAGCAACTAGCCATGGATGCGCTTATCGCTTAACCGAAAACTAACAGCACAAAAACCCGATTTGCATTTATGCCACTGCGATGGCAGCAACATAATGCTTTGGCCTTGCACGTCCCAGTGAAATTTATACCCTAAATATGCAAAATGCGAGGCTTTTTTCATTAGTCGGGCAGATCGGGGCAGATGCACTGCGCCCGCACCGCCTCCACCTGTCGGCTATAAATTCTCATTAATAAATCAAGTGAAAAATCAAAAGTGTCTCATAATAAAAACTAATATATGGCTGTGTAAACACACACACACACGCACACACAGACGCAAGCACGATGGCAGAAGGGAGATATCAAGCATACGCATTGTTGTACAGGTGCGAAAAGTATGAGCGCGCGCTCGCTCGCGAGAGTGCTTTCGCTGGCTCTCTCTCACGCTCTCGGGGAGAGCGTCTGCACAGCAGCAGCAGCAGCAGCATCATTCGCATCTGTTGGCCGAGATAATCAGATTGGAGCTTTGTTAAACTGATAGCTGCAAAACGGGGAGAGACAGATAGAGGCAGCTTTCCTTCTCTCTGTATCTCTGTCCTTCTCTTTCTGTTTGGCAGGTTCGGCTCTAGCCAGGTTAGCGGCCTTTGCACGCGATGTTGTGTTTGAGCTATGACGTCATTAACGCGCACAGCCTCACCTTGTTCAAATATGAAATAGCAAGCAGAGCAGAGCGGAGCAGAGCCCCACGGCCACGCGTCCTTCCACCTTCTGGCATCTGTGAGATGTCGCCCCACTTGGGTTGGTTGCTTGTCGCTGGTTTTGTTTGCTTGTTAGCCATATCTCTACGTCTCGCTGTCCGCATGCATGTCTCTCGCCTGTGTCTGTGTGTGAATTATTTGCGCGTTTTTACTCATATTTCCTGGCATTTTATCACTTTGAAAGCGAAAAACCTAAGCATACTTTTCGGGACTGTGGGCTATGCTGTGCGTGCCTGGGACCGTTTCTCATGCATTTTTCATAGCCAAAAGCACACACACACAGAGAAAATGTCAACGTCGCCACTTGAGCAACAATAACAGCTCCACTGCCATTCAAATATCCTCCATTTCATCTCGCTGTAGCTCTCTCCCTCTCTCTCTCTGTATGCCAGTCTTTCTCCATCTTTCTCGCTCTCTGCGGCCGTGTCATTTTGACATTTGTTTGCATATTTATGTCAGTCAGTTGGTCGCTGGGTTGCCCAGCTCTATGCATCCTACTTCCACCTACGTTTCAGTCAGGCCCAGTTACCAGTTCCCAGTCTCAGCTGCCAGCTCTCAGTCTCCCGCTCCAGCTGTGGCTTTGGCTTCAGTTCACTTCATTTCACATCTCGCAGTCGTCGCTTTTCCTTTTCAGTGTTTGCCTGCCATTCACTCTCGCTGCCTGTTGGCTGTCTTCACTGGTGCTCGTTCTGCTGCTGCTCCTGTTGCTGGTTCTGGTGCTGGTCCTGTCCTTTGTGTTTGCCTGGCTTCAGTTTGTCCAGCAGCAACATCATCAGCAGCAGCAGCAGGGCCATCACACATCTCACACATCTCACACCCGTAAATGGCAGTTTTATATTGCAGCCTGCACTCTAGCTACAGCTACAGCTACAGCTCCAGCTCCAGTCGAGCCTTCAGTCATTCAGCGTTAGGTGTGGGCGTTGTCTGATCTTTCATCATCGTCAGAGTCAGAGTCAGTGTCCGTCTCTGGCTTAGCGTCCGAGCATTGGACAGTTTTATGGTTGATTCACACAGACACAGGGGCACACAAACACACACACACACTCGTACACACACTCGTACGTATGTCCATTACGGGGCATGCATTATATAGGCCCGCATGTGCGCTCTTAAAACTTTATTATGTACCAGCCGTATCCTCCCACTCCCAATCCCCCACTCCCCACCCTACTGACTTCTGACTTTGTCTCTAATAAAACTGATTTCAGCCTTTCGCTCGTGCACGAGCATCACTTCCGGCTTCATTACGCCACACGGCAGCCGCCAGTTGTCAAAACTCATTGCCAGCGCCCGAAAATAGTTTTTGCCATGCAAATCGGATAGAGGCAAGCGGACCAGCAGCAGCAGCTATTAATAAACCTGTGTCAAACTTTTATGAACTCAACACGGGAACGCCACTTTGGTGGGATTACCTTCGGACGGTTGGCCATGCCATGGGCGCATGCATTAAACATCAAGTAGCCGCCCTGTGGGATGCCTTAGGTGAAGCAGAATTAATCCGTTTTTAAACTCAATCGAATATCATCAAAAGAGCGCTGTCAATTGAGGGATACCTTCTAGCGCTCGCCCAATTAAACGTCCCTCGTATTGCCATGCAAATCAAGCAGCCGAACTGTGGAAGCTCTCAGCCACTCAGCAACTAATTGAGGGAAATCAAATGATCTCTGACTAAAGAATTTCATAGAAATGAAATGCTTTGCTCTTGGGCCTTTAATATTTATGCACAAAATTAATTTTGCAGCCACAATTTGTGGCCATAAATAACTCTACGACTTTGATGGGTTTATTAACATTATGCCGCTGTCCACCCTCTCTCGCAATCTTGCTCTTGCTCTCTCTCTTTCTCTGTGCCCGCTGTGCTCTGGCTTTGATTAACTCTTTTCCCAAAGCTGCTTAAAACTGCAACAAAAGCGGCAACAGAAACAGAAGCAGCAACAGAAGCCCAAGCCAAAGCGAGAGCAGTTACAAGAGTTACAGCAATGTCGGGCAAAGTTATGGGCTTAAAATAAATAAAATTCATAAACGGCAGCACCGAATGATGGGCTGCACGGGGGCTGGCGAGAGCATTGCGTCGAGGGCCGCATGCGTTAACCTTTGGCATTTTTAATTAAGCGAACAGGGCATAAAATATCGACACTTAATTTGCAAAAAAAAAGCAAAAAAAAAAAAAAGGGAGAAAAAAGATGGCAGGCAGAAAATTAAGCGGCTAGCAGTAGAAACAAGCCACAAACGTAGCCAGAAAAACTCGTTGCCAAAAGGGGGAAGTTATATTTGCTGCATTTTGGGACGAACACTCCAAAGCCTGTGATAGTTGGAGTTGCTTTTGTGTTGTTCCTTTTAGTTTTGATTTTTGAATCCCAGCTCTTGAGTGTTCCCCGTTGGGGAACCCTTCATCAGACTACGCCGTTGTGGCCAGGCAGGCCATAAAGCAGCTGGCAGCAGCAGCAGTAGCGGCAGCAGCCGAGGCGATTTAACGAACCGCACCGAGCGCAGCCGAGTGTGTTGTATTGCATTAAAGGTGAGGTGAGGTGAGGTTAGGGTCCTGTGCCCAGGAGCCACGATGATGACGACGACAACGACAGCGAGCACGAGAAGAGGAGAGGCGGCGCGAGGAGCGGAGCGGAGACCGGCAACGGCAAATGAACGAGCCTATTAACAGCAACAAGGACGACAGCAAATGATTACAGCAACAACAAGAACATCAGCAGCAGAAGCACCAGAAGCACCAGAAACACCAGAAACAGGTAATGCATGGGGGCTGAGTAGAGGAGCCAAAGCTGCGTCGAGCTCTTAATTAAGAACTCATGTTAATTGTAATTATTTGGCACATGAAATTTTTATTAATTTATGCCGCTCGCAACAGCAACAAAGGTGTAAGCCTGGTGTACATAGTTTGCCGCTACTGTTGCTGCTGTTGTTGTTGCTGCTGCTGATGTTGATGCTCCATGCCGCTGTAGTGTTAATGATGATGCGGCTGCTTAGTATGCCGGTCGGAGGTGTGTGAAACACTGTAATGGGCCTGGCCCAGAACGAGCCCAGAACGAGCCCAGGACAAGCCAGACAGCCAACCAGCCAGCCAGGACCTGGCGCTGAAATATAAAACGAGCAAATGATGAGGCTGCTGTTGCCTGACAGCCACAGCCACATCATGTATGCGCTCATAAGTATGCTACGCGTTATATACACGCAACACACAGACCTGTATTGTATGTGTGTGTGTGAGTGTAGATCTCTGCAGATTATGGGCGTTGACAGCGTTGCCAGATGCGCGTGTCCTGCGAGTTCTTAAAGTTTACTTCCAGGAATTCAGTAAACTAATTTTGACCTCCCTGCACACCCCCCCCCCACACACACACCCCCCACCCACATCGGATCCCAGATTAAAAGCATTTTCAAATCACTGAGAGAGCAAAAAAGAAATATCTAGAAATAATTCAGCTTAATGCACAGCAGCTCTAATGTATCCATTTGCATTTAATCACTTTCAATTAAGTAAAGATACAGATACAGATACAGATACGGATAGGGATAGGGAGTGGGAGTGCGATGGGGATGCGGGGACGGGTATTCGTTTTGTGCTCGGCAAACTGACACATTGCTGGAATATTAAAAATAGACGAGCACCGACACCCGATAGCAGACTCCCGACACCCAGGCACCCGGATGCACGGACAAGCGGACACACGGACACGTGGACACACGGACACCTAAGCACCCGACAACAACAAAAATGAGAGTAATAACTAGGAGCAGCGGTCAGGTTGGCCAGGGCCTTCCCCAATGCTGGCTGCTGAGCCCCGAAGGAGAACAAAAAAAAAAAGAAAACTGAACAGGAAAAGAGAACGAAACACAACCCTGCTCAACACAACTCAACTCAACTGGAGTCGAGTCTCGACTCAACCCCTGGCGAGTTGTTATATCGTGGGGCTACGTTTGAAGAATTTATAAATATTTTATTAAACTGTGCGCTGCTTTGGCAAGTTTTTGTGAGCGTGCGGGGATTTGCCTATGCTGGGATGATGATGAGACTCGAGTCTCTCAATCGCTCCAGCCCTCCAGCTCCCATTCCCGTTTCCCTTTGCCCTTTCGCCAGCCCAATCCGCTGCTAATAAAAGCAAGCTGCGAAACAGAAACAGAAGCAGCGCAATGAGAAGGCACAGAATGGGAGCAGGGCGCGCAAGCTTTGATTGATTGATGGCTGAATGAGTTTCTGGTTGGCCTCATTTCATTGCGTAGTCATCATAAACTCACCAGCCGCATTTTCTATATGTAATTGTTATTTTTCCAGCCCCGGCTTAGCTTTGTTAATTGTGGCAACCCAGAGAGAGATAGAGCGAGCGAGAGAGAGCCAGACAAGAGACAGAAAAGAGTGAATGCCACACATGTGTGTGATGGGGCAAGCGGAAATGGAATTTTGCAGTCACACGCACACGTTTCCTGGCTGCCTGGCTGCCTGACTGCCTGGCTGGCTGCCTGACTGCCTGGCTGTATCTCTGCTCATTTTCACTGATTAATCTAGGCAGCCTCTGCAGTGGCAGTGGCAGCTCGAATGCCCCCTAACTGGATTAGTATTTCACAAGCAAATTGAGTGACAAAGGTTGACAGTTGCTGCAAACACAGAGCCACAGTGGCACAGTGGAGCAGGGAAAGGGGGCGCACACAACCAGCTGCCTTTTCCATTTGCTCGCGTTGTATTTAAATTTCATGCTCTTTGCATTTCCACAGGATATTGCTCTAGCGTATACAAATATTTGACGATTATAATGATAGCACCAACACACACACTCAGAATGGATGGAATGAATGCTGCGAATGCTGCGAATGGAGCAGAGTGCTCTCTCTCGTGTTGCTCTTGTGCTGGAAGGTCGGTGGGCGGAGGGTAAACATTTGAGTGCGGTTGTCGCCAGTGATAATGATGATGTGTAATGCTGATGTCAGATAATTTATGATATTTTTCCAAGGGCTAAAAATAAAATAAAATTTATTTGCATAGCCCCAGCCCCACGACACACACACAAGGAAACACCCAGTGATGTGATGGACAGACAGACAGAGAGACAGACAGTCAGAGATAGTGTCGTGTAATGTAGCATCAATATCTCCATTAATATGGAAATGAAATGAAATTTTTACATTTGCACACAAATACACAAACAGACACACACACACACATACACACGGACAGACCACAAATTGCAAATGCATTCGGTTTCATTTTCTGATTGAGATACAGAGACGGGGACAGATGCAGATGCAGATAGAGATTCGAATTTCGAATGCGGTCTGATGCATATGACAAATCAAGGCTGAATATGCAGTTACTGACGATTTTTGCCTTTCACTCGCTTTAATTTTAGATGACATTTCTAAGCGAACCCCTGCCAGCCCCTCCCTCTCTCTCTCTCTCAGTCAGTCGCTTTCGCTGCATCCATCCATCCATCTATTCATCCATTATTGGTGATGTTTTTGTTGGTGCCTGCCACTGTTTGCTGTTGCAGTTTCGAATTTCATTACAATTTTTCTTTTGTTTTGGCCCCGCGCCGTGTGCAGAGAGGAAATTGCAAAGCGTCCCATCGTCCCATCACCACCCTGCCACCCGCCACCCATCGGAACAAAAAGCAAGCAAATAGTAAATGAAACTGCTAAACGACTAAAGGAGGCGGAGCTGGAGGGTTGGAGGGTGTGGAGTGAGGGTCCTGCTCTGTGCGGGTGAGGTGTGAGAGTTGCATTTTGAGCGACTGGCAGGCAGCTGCAGCCTGTGCTCCGGCACACTGCGGCTTTGGTTGTGGCATCAATGGCAGCTTGATAAATGAAGCATTTCAATTAGTGGCAAAAACAACAGCAAAGTGCACAGCAAAAAAGACGCCAAAAGACCAAAGACCGGCGCATCTAATGATTTTCCAGCACGGCGCGCCACTGGGCGTGGCCCTGCATCAAGAGTTTAGCCCTGGGGCCTTGGGTCTGACTGCTGCCTGCTGGCTGCTGCCTGCCGGCAATCACTTTTGCCCCCGGCACGTATGCCAGATGCATGTTTGATACGTGTCGCGGATATATATGGCACATGGAGTGTTGTACACCCATTTCTACTCAGTTCACATCTACACGGAGTAAATCTCAGGCGGAGTCGCTGCCGATCAAAGGAAACTACTTGTGTGATAAATGGGGCAGAGCATCGCTGTCCCTGTGCAAGGCTTCTACATGAATTTTACTCGCTGGTTGTTTTTCCTGGCACTGCACTCCACTCAGTGAAAGCTTTGCCACAGCTTTTCCACATCTTCAAAATAATGTTTTATTTTAGATCCTGGGATATTCCATGCCCAAAAATAACAGTAACAAAAAGCTCTACTGGGGAAACTTTGTGGCATTAAAGCTCACGGTTTATCCGCATCAACTTCGGATAAAAGCTTCCGGTTCCGGTAGCTGACAAAAAGCTTTTTAAGAAAATGTAGCCCACTTTCCCTTACAACAGAAAATTAATTAATTTGTTATAAAAAACCTGAGACATGCAGAAATTTATGGCACAGCAACTAAAGTTCAAGTCTGGTAAATACTTATCCATCTCTGACCATGATAAAAAAGCTAAAAATGCTGAAGAAAAGTACGGCTAGACCTTTGTATTCCGAGAACAGCAGCCCGCTGCCCATTAAATATATATTCTTTTGTTTTTGCAGCTACAAGTTCACCCTTTCTGATGTCTATCATTGTGTATATTGAAACTGCATTACTTTTGGCCTTGTTTAAGTCGTAAGCTTGACCCCTAACCCTTGGCCCTTGGCCCCTGCCGGAGTTCAAATGCCTGCAGTTTGTTTTTATAAAATTAAAAACTTTTACAGCTGAAATCTTGGACCACGCAGCCCAGCAGCCAAACGGGAGAAGGCGAAACGTGTTTTATCTGCAACAATTGCTTGTTGATTTGGCCCCCATCCGACCCCCCCTCCCGCTGTCTGTTGGAGCTAAAACTTTTGGCATAGACTGTGCTTGAGACTGACCCCGGACCAAGGGAACACCCAGACAGCCTGCCTGCCTGCCTGCTTGCCTGCCAAAGACAATTTACGGCCACGACGACAGTCTTCTACAAATTATCGTGTGACAAAAAAAGAAAGGAAAGAAAGTAATGGCATGGCGGGGGGTGGAGGCGGGGCGGGGCGAAGGAATTGCAGATAGATGGAAAATGCTGTAGACAAGAAACTTTTGCGGCCAGCGCTCGGTTTGATAAGAAATAATTTATTTGCGGTCGGTCACTGGCGAGGTGTGTCTGTCGGCAGGTGGGTGCAACGGATTTAAAACTGATCAGAAGCGGAACGGAACGGAGCTGCCGCCGCCCACTGCCGGGGTCTGGCATAAGTTAAAGCCAAAATGCAGTGGCAGTGGCAGGGGTAGGGCAGTGGCAGTGAGTGCCAGAGCACACATCAAATTGACTCCTGGCACTTGCTTAATTAAGGAAGCCATTTTAAGCGTGGCATTTCAATTTTTAATTTAAATTTTATTTTTAGCGAGCATTTATTTCCAGCTCAAAGTGTGTGCAGCCACGAAAATGTTGCACAAAATGAAATGCAAAATGCCTTTAAATGGAGACAATTTCAGGCGATCCGATCCGTGTATGATTTTAATTTTTTATCACAGCGCTGCACTGCCCGCCAGCAAGTTTAAATTACATTTTTCTGATTTATAAAAGGAACTGCAAGAGCAGAGAGAGCATTTGCATGGACGAGGGGCAGCATGTGGGACAGGGCAAGGACTCTGGCTAGGGGTTAGGGCGGGGGTAGGGGCTGGGGCAGGGCCAGTGCCAGTGGCTGGTCGCAAGCACATTCCGCATTTCACATTTCAACTTTTTCATTTATCAGCCTTTTGGCTTTTAAATGTCCCCAGCGCTGCTGTCACTGTCTGACTTTTGACTGTCCAGTTTTCGTTTTCAGCTTGGCTTTATTTCATTTCTATACGTGTATACGTTTTTTTTTTGCCATTGGATTTAGGGCAGGACTTACACACACACACACACACACACATGGAGTGGACACACCCCCAGTGGGTCCAGCCGCCCCCGACTCCGCCCTGCCGCGTGTACTTAGCTGACGAGAGACAGCAACAGGCAAACGGAGTCTCAGACTTGGGACTCCCCCCCGCACTCCTGGCACTCCTGCACACACATATATGCGTTTGTCTATGTGTGCCTTGGCATATGAAAGCCACAAGGTTGTACGCCAGTCGACAGTCGCCATGACATTTCAAATTTACGGACTATGACAAAGTGAGTTAAATGCATTTTGAGCAGTACTCTCAGCCCATCCCGTGCACAGAACATTGAAAAGAACTGAAAAGAAAATCCCCTCAACGAAACAAACAAAAAGGAAAGCGAATCTAAGGCAAGGCACAAGCCAGCTGCAGCCTGCTGCTGCATCTGCAGCAATCTGCCCTTTTGATGTCTGCCTTCAACTTGGCAGGCTCTCCCTCTCACTCTCACTCCCTCTCTGTCTCTATATATATTTAAAGATCATGTACTTACTAAAATTACAACGTACACACACTAGAACTAGCACTGCGGTGGGGCAGGGCAGCCTTGGGGGGGTACAAGTGTTTATGCACTTCGATTGCATGTCTTTGGGCCCGATGCGGCTCCAATAACCAAGTTCCCATCCTGCTCTGACTTTGCTGCTGCTGCTGCAGCTGCTGCTGTTGTTGTTGCTGTTATTTGCAAAAGTTATTCATACGCCACGTTGACAATAGTAGAAAATGCAATTTATGTTGGAAAAACATTGCGTAAGTGCATCTGAGGCAAAATTCAAGTAGCTGCCAGAACCCCGCAGACAACAGCAGCAGCAGCAGCAGCAGCAGGAGCAGCAGCAAGAGCAGAAGCTGGTCCTGAAGCTGTTAGAGGATAGACCCCAGAGCTGGCAGGCACATGCAAAAGGCTCAGGCGGTGGCAGGCAGTCATGTAAAAGCGTTGCCATATAAAACATCTAGAAATTCCAATAAAATTTTCATGCAATTTTCCTCATACTCGTACTCATACCCGTACTCATACCCGTACCCGTACCCGCTTACACATGCAGAGTGAGCTGTGTTCTCCACCATACCCCATACCCCATGCCGAGGCCACATCTTATGCTGCTGCTCCTTGCTGCCAGGGGGAGGAAGGTCTATGGCTCTTAGAGGCGCCTGGCCAACTCATGGCTTATGCCGCCCTCGCTGAACCCTCAGTTCACAGCAGACGAGTGTACTACGTACGGTATGTGCATGTGTGTGTGTGTGTGTGTGTGTGTGTAGATGGGTGTTTGTGGCAAATGCATATCTTAGACACTCAATAAGTAAAATAAACAATGCCAAGAAAGTGCCAAAATCAATTTGCTTTCTAAATGTCAGCCAGTGTGGAAGTGCACTCATGCTGGGGGGAGTCTTCAAACAATCATTTGGGCCAAGGCCACAGAAAAACCAAACGCAAACCAAACCGAACTGAACTGAAATCAAATGAAATGAAATGGGAGAGAGTACTGCAAACATTGCTGCTGCTCCCACCTGGCCATAAATAACAAATTAATTGTGACTCACATAACCTTTGATGGCCCCAAAATCGATACCCAATTTAAGCAGCCACAATTTAAGCTACCAATTTTACAACGAAGCCCTGCAATTTATGCAGATTGATGGTGCAACAAATAAATTGTTATAAATTGTTATACTCGTATCTGCCCCATTTTTCTGTTATAGTTTGCTGTTGTTTTTGTTGTTGATGTTGTTGGTTTTCCTGCAAATCTTTTGATGTGGCTGCCACATTAAGATTTGTGTATAAAGTTGATTGAAGCGGGGCGGCAGTCCGGGCTGGTCAGGCCAATTTAGCAACGCTTAGCCACAGAATGGGTCTGGCAAGGGGCTGGGGCAGAGGGCATGGAGCAGGGTGGGGTGGTGCTTCACCAGGGTGTCCATCTGAAGGATGGACAAATTTCATTGGACGTGGCGAAAAATTTCATTTAAAATATATTTTGCACACATCACAAGTGCGGGCAGGCTGCAAGTGTAATTTATGCGTCTTCACACAGATACTCGGATACATATACACACACTCGCACACACACAGAGTAGCAGCAGCTACACTCGGCTACACATTTAGTGAAAATGTGTAATGTTGACCCGATGGCAGGCAGGCAGGAAGGGGACAGACAGGAGCAGGGGCAGGGGCTAGGGCTGTCAGGCTGGTTGGTACTGGCGCTAGCTCTGGATAGCTCTGGATGTCCTGCCAGCCAGCCATTGCTCGACGCTTTTCATTTTTCTGTTTTGGGCTAAAATACCAAATTACGACATAAATAATGCATAGATAACGAAATTTATTACATTTCATGTATCAGGCAGGCAGGCAGGCAGGGCAGAGGCTGGCAGTGGCAGAGGCTGGATGGCAGACAGTCGTGTCGACCAGTAGCCAGGACTCTGGGACTCTGGACAGTCCTGAACCAGCCACGTCCGGGCCCAGCCCTCAGCCGGGTAAAAGTTTCACATCAAACAGCCGGCAAATGCCGGAGCTGCTGCTGAGCGGGTGCTTGAGCGGCGGGAGTACGGGGGGACACTGTCGTCCTGGGCGTCGCCTTCTTAATTTATGGCTCATGTTAGTTTCTCTGATTTGCCAGCAAAAGTTTATCGTGTGGCATTTCGCTATTGTTGCTGCTGCTGCTGCAGGCAGCCTGCAATTTAAAAATGTAATTGTTACAGGCATTAATCGACTTCGACCCACCCCACACAGATTACTCGTACAATAAAAATTCATATATTCAAATTTCAGTGGAATTACGCCTCGAGCTGGGGCTGTGGGAGTGCCAGCACCTCCCTCCACATCACCATCATCATCATGATGATCATCATCATCGTGGGATATGGTTGTTTATGCTATAAAAATTAAGTTAAATGCAAAACTTTTTTGCGGTTCGACGCTTGGCAGGGCACGTTGCCTCGGCCTCAGCTTCAGCTACTGCTACAGCTTCAGTTTCAGCTTCACTTGATGTGGATGAGGATGTGAATGCGGATGCGGATCTAGATGCGGATGTCTTGCTCATATCGCTGCCAGTTTGCTTATAATTGCATTTGCATATTATTTCCCTTTTATTGCACATGTCGCCCGGCTTGACATGCCATCACTTCTGGAGCTGGAGCTGGCTGGCGCTGCCACTGGAGCAGGGGGAGCAGGGGGCGAAAACCCTTAAACCATTTATTTTTTGCTTCACTCTTTTTTTCACCCACTTTTTCGCAGCTTGCCTGCTGGCTGCTTGGACAGCCATTTTTATTTCAGTAAAAATGCTTATAAAATGCCGGCACGCTTCCGGCCACAGCAACAGCAACGGCAAAAGAGTTAAAAGTTAAGCGTTTGTTGCTGAGAAAAAAAATAAAAATAAAATAAAATTATACCAAAATAATTTGCATATAAATTATGATTGAAGAAGGAGCCGTGGTCGCGAGGGGGGGAGGGCCTGGGGTCAGCAGCCAAGGTGTCAAGCTGAGTGAAGACCGCAAAGCCATGCAATGAAAGCGATAAAGCGCTTTGCGCTGCCTCAAACCTAATCAATTGTGATGGCTGCCCATCGCTGTGCGAATATTGCAATAAATATACGCAAAGAGCATTGCAGATGCGCGTCTAACTGCAGTGTCAATAGCGCAAGAGTCACGTCACCCAAAGAGCCACTGCCACAGCCACGGCCACGGACAGGCAGCAACAGTTTCAGTTTCATTTTCATTCGAAACTTGGAAATGTGCCGCAATATCCTGCACACTTGTCAGCATCGTAGTCCTCGTCGTCCGCAGGTAAACAATGCTAATGCATACTTTGGCTCAGGCACTTTTCTTGGCAGAGAGAACGTGGCAGGTGGCAGCTGGATATGGCAGAGGGCTGCACTTCCGGCACGCATGAGATGGCGGACTTATGTCGCTGCTCGTCAGCGTCAAGAATCTGAAGATTGAAGATTGGACTGGGGATTGCGATTGGGATTGGGATTGGGACTGCCATTGGGACTGGCTGGGAGAGTGTAGTGGAGTGGAGTGGCGAGGAGGGATAAACGGTGCACGTGTTTCCCTTTTTAGGGCTCTGAAATCAAATCTAAAATGAATTTACCTTTGTTGATTTGCGACGACTTTTGCATTTTGGCTTATTATACAAACACAGCTACAACACACAACCACAGAGAGGGAGGGAGAGAGAGCGAGAGAGCGAGAGGGTCTCTTGTTGATTTGCTGGCAAACCCCTAGCGATTGCTTGCTCGGATTTCGAAATGAGCTCAAGACAAATGTAAATATTTTTTAGTGCTCACTCAACGCAATGAGACAGGGACAGGGACAAGGACTGACTGCACAAGGATACACTAATACTATAGTACGTATATTTCGAAATGAGCTCAAGACAAATGTAAATATTTTTATTAATGAGACAGGGACGGGGGCCGGGATCAACATAGTACGTATATATACGTGTACATGTGTGTGTGTGTGTGTGTGTTTGTATGCTCTTGGGTTTGGGTCTTATGATGAATGATTGTGTGCTTCCTGCTGTAGATTTGTAGCCGCCGATAAACTCAATTTGTTTGCGCTCAACTTGGTAGTGGGGACTCTGCCAGCACTCCATGCCATGCTGCCATGCCATGCCCACTTCTTGCCAGCCACTCCAGTGTATTGTCGAGTGTGGGGCCGAGGCGTGCCAAGAGCTCACATTACGCATACGCCGTGTTGTCGCTCTTGATTTGCCATTTGAAGACGCTCGCACGCTGCTGATTGTCGAAGTTTTTTGTTGTTGTTTTAAAGCCGATACGAGCACTAGGTTAGCGCTTTAGTGTTCTGTTTGCATCAGAAGAGACCCCTCGCCACCCTCCGCCACCCCCTCGCCGTCCTTAAGAACTTGTCGTGAAGAATTTATTTTCAATTTGATGAGAATTTCGCTTTTTGTCGCCCATTTCTGTGTTTTCATGTCTTTTGTATTGCGATTGTTCTGGTGTGTGTGTGTGTGTGTGTGTGCTCGTTGTCTTTCCTTTAGTTTTATTAAGCCAACTTCTAGCGCTTTTACGACTCTGGCCATAACTTATGCTCCCCCGTCAACGCAATGGGCCATATACTTTTTACTTATTTTCCAATTATTGTTGATATTTTTAGCGTGCCCGTTCCTTCTTTATTCCTCAATTTATTTTATCCCTTGTCCTTAGTCCTGCGAAAGTAGTGCGCATTTAATTGCTTTACTCGTCCTGGAACCTGTGGAACTGTGCGCTGAAGACTGGGGGGCTGGGGGACTGAGCTGGTGGCTGGGAAAAATTATTAAATGCTATTTATCACTGGGAGGCGACAACGGAAATGTGTCTCTGACACTTACAAGAATGCCAAAGGAGTCGACCGGGTGGCTGGGTGGCTGGGTGGCCGTGTGGCAGGGGGTGTGTGGCATGTGCAGAGCTACTAAGGAAATTGGCAGCATCTTGGATGGGAAAAAAATTGCACTTGAGGAAATTAAAAGTTGCATTTGAATGCCATGCACGAGCCATAAAAACTAATATCCGCTGCACAGATTCTCGGCTTATCATGGTGGCAGCTTATTGTTTGACGCAGAAAGTAGCCGTGGGGCGGTAGTTTATATAATTTTATGTATTTCAAAATGATTAAACATGTAAATGAAAAATTTAAAATATTAAATTAAAAGATACTTTTCAGCCAAAAAGTATGCCACAACACGATGATCGCAGTCGCTGATACTGCCAAAAGGTAGGCAAAGATACAAATAAAAACTTCAAAGATATGTACATACATATGTACACATGTACACATGTATGTAGACCTGTAAAATACATGTAGAGACAGGCAGTGGAAACCTGCTGCTCCGCTAGACATACAGCACGAACAGGGCCGCAATGGATGCCAAGAAGGCCATAACGGTCGAGGCATAGAGCACGGCACAGGTGGTACCCATCCAGGAGACAAGCGGCCCCACCGAGACGGAGACAATCAGCTGGGCAATGAACACAACGCTGCTGATAATGGCCACATCCGTGCCCAGACCACGGGCCTGCTTCAGCGGCAAAGTCTCTCCATTCCGCATACGAAACTAGGGAACAGAAGAAAGCTACATGAAAGGTGCACCGAACAGCCGAATCGCAGTGTACTTACGCAGTTCTTGGCATGGTATCGGGCCACCAGAATGAAGGGCACTGTAAAGATGGTGCCGTAGAGAATGCCCGCAGCCGTGCTGAAGACCAGCACACCCCATTTGGTGGGCCAGAGTCCGAGGATGAGCATGCCAATGGCATAGTAGATCATGCCGCTGATGTACACAGCTTTTGTGCTGGAAAAAGGCAGCGGATAAGTTCGCGCAGAGCACAGGAAATATCCAATAACAAAGCAAAGTAAAAAGACTTACCCAAACCACTTCATGAGCTTCGTCACGGAGAGCGAGTAAATCGAACAGGAGAAGGCATAGATGGACATGCCCCAGCAGCCGAATCGGACGCCAGCCTCGTAGCGGAGGTATGCCTCCGAGGTGGGAGGCGCTGTCGGGTCCCCATTGTACACCGCCTCGCCCACAAAGTCGGTGAAGTAGAGGCAGTAGGTGACGTGGCCCATCCAGCACAGCAGATTGGTGAGGGCCAGCATTCGCATGGAGTAGGGCATGACGACGATGCTCTTGAGGTAGGCACTGAGCGACACAGGCGGCTCAGCCACCGACTGCGCCTCCAGATCCTTTCTGGCCTTCTCCAGGGCCGGGGAGTAGCCATTCTGGTAGCTTCCCTGCAGTGCCTCGGCGCGCTTGGCATCGTCCGCGACCATTTGCAGCTCCAGCTGCGTCGTCTCCTGTATGTAGTAGATGGCGTTGTTGTTCTTCTTCAGCTCCTTCTTGACGGCCGCATCGGACATGGGCCGCAGCAGCTCGTCCTTCTCCATCAGCGGCAGGGGAATCTCCCGGAACGTGGTCACCGTGATGAAGTAGCAGATCACAAAGATGATCGTCACCAGGCCAAAGACCGTCGGTATATTGCCGCCCAGGAAGCTGCCAATGTGCGTCTGCTCCCAGTCGACGCCGCCGATGGCATAGCCGATGGTGCCCCCAAAGCCGGCAAAGAGGGCAAACATTGTCATTGCCTTGGGCTGCTCCTCGGGCACGCACATGTCCAGCAGGTAGGTGCGGGCCGGTGTCTGGCAGGTGTCCGCATCGAAGTCCAGCATAACCATGCCCAGAATCGTCAGGATTACGGCGTACTTGTAGTCGGACGCCGAGGGCCCCGTTGCCTCCTCCGAGGCGGCGGCCATCAGTGCCGCCACCGAGCCTTCGCTGACAAAGCTCGTGATATTGGTGACGACGGGCTCCGTGTAATTGTAGCCCACGTCGCCCAGCAGCACGCCCAGATCCTTGCCGTAGGGCACCAGGATGAGGCCGCAAAATATGCCAAAGGACAGTATGGAAATGATGGGGCGACGTCGTCCCCAGCGCAGCTTGCACCGATCACTGATGCTGCCCAGGAGCGGCGACACAAAGAATCCAATCAGTGGCGACAGGCCCCAGGCCATGGTCATGACCTTGTGATCGACGCCGATCGACAGCAGGATGGGCGACACGAAGCTCGTCTCTGCCGCATACGCAAACTCGATGGCCATGGCAATGGCCGACAGGCGGAACATCTCGAAGCGGGTCTTGCGGCGAAAGACGTGCGAGTAGTCCTCGTCCTGCTCCTTGGCATGGTTCTCCCGGGTCTTCAGCATATACTTGATCATGGGATTCCTGGCCGAGGACAGCTGATCCGCCTGCGAGGGATCCACCGCGACTCCAACCATATTGAAGGAAAAGCTGCTGTGGGAAAATGCAATTTCAGTACTTTGATTAGCAATGGTCTCATGCAATGCATCTGCATCTCAATCTTTTAATTAGCTGCACAAAAAAAATGTGCCAAGAGAACTACAATTGTGGAGTGGAGTGGCGGGGCGTGCCGCGCCGTGCCGCTTTGTTTTGCAGCGCACAAAGAAAACAAAACATTGAATCGAATTATGGAATAATGGAAACATCTGGAGCGGCACGTCGAAGAAGCGCGAGCGAAGCGTGCGAGCGTCAAAGATCTCTTCTCCGATTAATTGAGCTACGCGGTCAGCGAAATATCAATTTGGATTCAATTGCAACGAGGTCCATTGTCCGTCCGTCCGTCTCTCTGTCCGATTTTGTGTCACTTGCCTTTAGCAATGAAAATTATCGCTCCTTTCGCTTTATTTGTTGATCAACAAAAATGCAATCACAGCACAAACAAAAAAGAAAATTGGGGCTACCAGCAAGCGAAACAAAACCTGCGGAACATTGTTCGGGTCTGTCGTGTCGGAGGAGTCGTTCTGGGGAATGCTCACCTTTTGCACTTAGCTGACAATTATGTCAATTAATGGATGCCCGTATATATAGTGTATGGTGTGTTCGTACATTCACTTCTGTTTGAACTTTACAATTAGCCACATTTTTGTGTAATTCGAGGCGAACACTTTTGCCAACAAAGACAGAAATTATTGAATTCAATTACTCGCGTCTATCGTTAAGCAAACTGATCTTTAACTGATCAAATGTAGCCGCGACACGAAAACCTTTCCGAAACGTCTCGTGTTCAAAACGCAACTGAGTCTGGGTCTCGTTTCAGAGGTCTCTGTGAGGTCTCTGTGAGGTCTCTGGGCTGCCCCATGTCTCCGAGGGCTCCATCTTTTTAAAGCCATTGACCAAATCTTGTCTTGTGTCGTGCTAAACTTATCAGCTCGACACTATACACCATACACTATGCACCATACATACGTGTGCGAATTATAATAATAGCAATAAATGCTGGAATAAATTTAAAAAATACAAAACAACAAATTTGTTCGCTTGTCGACGGCGATCCCAGCACCCACAAAAGAGGCATTTCTTCGCGAGTAATTGAGACAAGTTGCCCGATCATGTGCGCGTGTGTGGCATATCTGGGCACTGGCATCCACTTCTCTCACTCTCAAAAATCTAAAGCTTAACCCCGGGTTAGATGACCGGCGAATTTGCTGTCGCTGAATATTCATATTCATTTAGCCACAAAACTATACGATACGAATCGTAATCAAAGCGCTTCAGACTAGGTCAATACATGTATGAATTAAATACCCCAAAACTACACGTACGTACGTATGTGTGTGGGTATACGCATTTCATGTTAATTATGCTGATGCTGGGGGACATTAATGAGGCGGCTGTTACTATTAGGAAGTCACCTGATAAGCGGCATGAATCATTCACCCCCTGCCGACACCCGAAAAATGGGGTCAAGGTTATTCCACAACGTTTGAGGAAATAGTTTTTGCATTTTAATGCTCATAACAATGCAAAAATTCACACATCTTCGGCGGGATAATCATCTGGATAATATTCCGTTGCTTATTTTATCGCCACAAATGCGGTAATTATACAGTTTTGTAATTAACATGTTTATTAAAGTGCTGCTTAAAATGCATATCACTTGATTGTTGGTTGCGGGGGGGGGGGGAGGGGTGTGAACCGTCTGCCTTACAGTCTGCCCGTCTGCCGTTTGTCTTTTGTCGTGATGTGGGCGTAGGCCTGCCCACCCCATCGCCTGGGCAATTGACTCCAGCGGGATGGGGTTATTAAGGGTGTAATTGATCATTTTATTGGGCCCAAACATGAAACCTGTCGTTACTTTTAATCGCTTTTGCGTATAATGGTGGGAGTTTATTTTATTCTAAGGAAAATTCTTCGGTCTTATGGAAAAGTTTTGCACTTCCGTTTGAGATTTTTCCTGGAACTCACTGGAGCCGCACTGAGGCTGCAGTTAAACTGCTAAACTTATAACGATAATTGCGATTAGTTATCTGCAATGGATAGCCGGATAACTCACCTCTTTTTGCGCTCTTATCCTGGCTGCGGCCCAGCACAAGTTAAACTGATTGCTTTATTAATTTGATATGGGGGGTTATATATGCTCTACTGATATTGGTTTATATGGTTACGGTTACTCGTTACGATCGGTTCACTGTGTTTTTTATTTGGCTGCCTTTTACTCACTTTCCGCTTTGTGTTGTTTTAGTGTCAATAAATGGAACTCCGTTAAAGTTTTTCGCTTGCACAAATTGTTGAACATAAAATAGATTTCGATTTTTGTTTTCAATTTCGATTGTTTCTGCTGTTGCTTCTGCACGTGGGCGTGGCAGTGGTGGGCGGGCGGCGGAAACGAATTCACTCTCATAACTTTACCCATGCGGAGGAGCAGATGCCGGAGCTGTGCTGTGCAGAAGGCAAAACAAAATCAATTCTTCCTCCTGCTGTTCTGTTTTCCCACGAAAAAAGTTTTCACTTCGAATGACGCGCGTTATTATTGTTGTTATTATTAATTTATAATATTTGCAATATATTGTCTGCTGCCGTTTTCCTTCGGATGAATTTATTATCTCTGCTGGCTGCTGCTAAAGTGCTGATGACATTGCCGCTGGTCGAACGCGCCGCGAAGATTCTGGCAAGACATGAAAAATGTGTATTGGCTGCGGGAAAATAGCACACGCAGCGCAGTCTCTCCACTTGACACACGCAAAAAAACGCCAGAAAGGAAATCCAATTTCGCTATGTATTTTCGTTGTTGTTTATTCCGTCCAGTCGATGACTTTGATTTTATTTTTGGCCAACCCCCAAAACGGTTTGTGACGACAGCACGATCTGTGTGTGTGATCTGTGATCCGGGTCTGCTCTGGTTCGCTCTGCGACTGATTGGGTCTGCCACGGGAGGCGCCAATTTATATAGCATATGACTCTAGCTCTGCGCTCTGCCGCTCTCCCAGCTGCTCTCTCCCATTCGGCTCGACTCTCTTGTCGCCTTATCGGTAGATGGGGTGCCTGTGCCTGTGCCTGTGGCTGTGCCTCTGCCAGCCTTTCCTTTCTTTGTCTTAGGAGCAGCAGACCACTGGCTTTGTCAATTGTTTGCTTAGATATTGCTACTATCATTATTTGCATTTAATTTTATCTATGCAAATCCATTGACGACATGACAGTCCCAGTCCCGGCTACAGCCGCAGCGCCGTGTTCGTGTGTCATTATGTTAATTCATTTATTAGCAAGGTTCTTGATTCTTGTGCAAACATTTCACACCGTTTGATCAGCCACTAGCAGCCCTGCAGCAGCAGCAGCAGCAGCTGCTTGGATATTCCATTGAACATACATGTCTTAGCTTTACCCTTACGCTACCCTGCCCAGCCCCAGCTTATCCACTTGTCCACTCGCCCAACAACAAGGAACATACACATCTCTGGAAACGAGTTTTCCAGGCGACAGCGACAACGACAACGACAGGTTTGAAAACATTCATGGATATAGTTCGTACGTGTCCCGCACAGTGTCCGCGATATCATTGTTTTATGGGTTTGAAAAATCCAAGATTGGGGGAAGTTCCACTTGAATATTTATTCATTTATTTACCCATTTCCTTATCTCGTGGCTGATACGTACGGTACTTCATTTACCAAATCACAGCAGTAGCCATCGATGGGCGGCACTTGAGAATCGAATTAGGCAACGGCGGGGCCTAATAATAGCCAGACAATGAAGATTTAATAGTCGATTTAATAATCGATCACATGATCTGGCATTGGCAAAACAGCACACTCGCATCGTTAATATTTTTGGAAGAATCATTGTTATTCAAATGGCTGATGAAAGGGAAAACCTGAATGGGAAATATGAGGAACCAACAGCCAACATATCATTGATATTGATATCTCATGTTTGATCTAGAATTTAGAGTCCATTAGCAGACACAAATTGGGTATCGTTCCAGTCGAGTTGCAGCCATCCGAAGCGTCGCTTATCCGCCGTATTTATCTTTGCATATATTCCAGATGCTATCAAACATTTTATACATTTTGTTTTGTTTATACTCTCGGTTATTTGTAACTTTCCTACCCCCTGCCTGCCTGCCCGCCTTAGCCCAACCGTCTGGCGGCTCATTAAAATGCAAATTTGTGTGGCGATAGCATAGAATGACACACATCTTTTCCAACTGTCTGGTCTATCTATCTGTCTGTCTGTCTGTTCGTATGTTTGTGCGGCTTGGATGGCTCAGCATCTCTCATGTTTCGTGTGTACTGCCGTTTGTTGAAATTTTGCATTAGCTTGTTATGTATGTGCTGGATGGATAGATTGTTGACAAGAACTATTAGCGGAAATCTGCGACATTTGCCCAAGACAAGTTATCCGATTGGCCTGCCAGCCAATTGTGGCTGGAAATAAAGCACAGCAAATGATATACAATGCAGTGGCTGGGCCCCCAAGTCGGCCAATTGATAACCGCAAGCAGAGCAGAGGTGTCACAGCCGAATCCGACTCCGAATGCGATTTCGAGTCCATTGACTTGTGCCACTCTCGTTCTCGTTGGGGGTCCACTGTGGTGGCAGCTGTGTTGCTCTTTTAGGCAGATTTTCCGACACCCAAATCGAGCTAGAGGCTGCTGCAGAAAAACCAGCGCCAAATTGTCGTCATTGCTCACAAGGTTATCTCTCAGACTGGATGGTTGTTGTGTCTTGATAGGCAAGCCTTCTCATTTGCGGGCTTATCTCCATAAATCTTATTGTTTGGCCAGTGCAGAGCAGAGCACACGGCAACGGATGCGCATAAATAAAAGTTCTTGGCGTTTGATAAGCTGCAAAATAACAATATTCAGGTTTGTCGGAGTGCAAACTAAACTGATTAAACCCAATGGTGGAGGCTCTAAATAAATAGTTATTAAAACAATTAAAATACGCAGCGTAAATCGTGCTAGGCAAACAAAAAGCTAACTGCTACAGATCGAGCCGAGGTGTTTCATAGCAGCCAACTTTAATCGGATTTGGCCGCAACGAAAAGCCCCAAAAGTAGTCAGCACTTTATATGCATAAATAAGAATTGATATAATAAAATTCAAATTTTTGAATTTTTGAATTTCGTTATATTTTATTATTAAGTTTGTGCGAAAACAGAGCTCCATTAATTGGCTTTCAAACCCGCTTGCAATAGACCAAATTTAAGCAGAGCCCCAAAAGTATGCAACGCATTTGCATCGAATTTGAGTGCTCTGTTCTCATTTTTCTACATGTGAAATTAAATTAAAATCCATTGCCTACTTTCGGGTCTTCAGACAAAATGCTTTGCATTGCTAAAGTTTAAATTTTAAAAAATAATTCTTACGTACTTAAATATTAAAAAGTTACTGTATAAATTAATAATTTATTATAAATTCTTATTCCTATTCCCAAATTAATTAAATTTGACCAATTTGTTTGTGTATTTGGTGGCCGGGTTCAAGGCTGCAGACGAATTTCGCCCTAATCAATGTTTCCGCCTAATAATTCCCATTAAAATCAAAACATTGCCAAAAATTAAGTTTAATTTAGAACGCAAAGTAAAGCGAAGCCACGAATTGAGACCGACCAAATGCGCTTTGGTTTGGCTTTAATTTCAATCAATTAAATTGCCGCTGCTCGCTGACCGCTCTTTGCCGATTCTCTTTTGAGCGAAACTTGAGTTTCGAGTGAGCAGAAGACGAAGACGAAGACCTCCCCCATAAAAGCGGAGCAGCGTTCCTTGATTCTCGCCAGATGCCTTCGATCGCTGCCGGGATAAGGAAATCCCAAGTGGAGTACCAATATCCAAGTAGAACCTCAGCTTAGCGTAGCGGAAGATCGCAGCACAGATAAGCCTGAGCGGGAGAATCTCCGATAAACGCGAGCACAAAACGGAACGTGTGCAAGGAACGGTTCTTGATCGGGCAGTGTTTTGTTTTTGTGTGAAGTGCGAGAGGGAAATACAGAAACTCTTTTCTGCCTCCCGCAAGTCAGTTGTTTGAGTCGCGAAGTGCCGTTTTTTTTTGCCCCCCTAATACATTCGTCTACGTGAGCGGTCTCTTTGTGCGTTTGGTGTCCATGGTGCCGATTGATAACCTCTTGCAAAAACATATCCATCTGATACGAGTCAAGAAATACTTGAAAGGTTAGTGTGCCGCGTCGATTGGCGGGGCATTGGACCCAACCCCCCCTTCCAATTGTGGATAAATCGCTGTGCCATGCTGAAATCATAATATGTGATTGCATCAGCTGGAAAATTGATCATCGGGTGCCCCATGGTCAGTGCCGAGTGCCTGACTTGTGCCTCTGCCTGTGCCAGTTCTCAATTCCAATAATTTGGAGCGCAGGCTGACGCCAATTCTGAACTCGAGAAGTGTCTGAGAATGTCTCGGCCTGCGGCTCTTATTTATGTGGCGGTTTTGTTTCTTATGTGTGCCCTTTTTTTGTATTTCTCCTCCCCCCTCCCGACCCACTAGCAACGCATTACGATGAAAGATTTGAAAGCGAAGACCCCGTCACCGAGCAGCCGCCGCAGCGCTTCCAAGCCGGAGTCCAGCACGGTGAGCACTAAACCAAAATCCAATGTTTATCTATTATTCTACCCTGCAAGCCCCCCTCCAACCACCCACAGAGCGGCGAGGCGCTGCTGCAGCCATCGATGCTGCCCAGGGCCTTGGCATCGGCATCGTCTGAGGAGGAGCAGCCCCTGCAGCTGGATCTGAAGTCACGCGACAATTGGGGCAGCTCCCTGGAGTTTCTCATGTCGTGCATCGCTCTGAGCGTGGGCCTGGGCAATGTCTGGCGCTTTCCGTTCACCGCCCTGGAGAACGGCGGCGGCGCCTTTCTGATCCCCTATCTGACGGTGCTGTTCGTGGTGGGCAAGCCGATTTACTACATGGAAATGCTGCTGGGCCAGTTCTCCAGTCGCGGCATTGTGCAGGTCTTTGACTTTGCACCCCTCATGAGGGGTAAGTTGTGCCCCTCCCCTGCACCTGTCCATGCCCCAGTCCATGCCCCGGATGTGATGACACTTCTTGCACTTTGTTGCAGGTGTGGGCTATGCTCAGCTGCTGGCTTTGGGCGTTTTGGCCACATACTACGCCTCGGTGATGGCCCTCACGCTGCGCTACTTCTTTGACTCGTTTGCGGCGGTGCTGCCCTGGAGCTACTGTCGCCCGGAGTGGGGCGATGGGTGTGTGAGTGCCGCCGGCGATGGCCACCAGCCGCAGGTGGGACTGCTGTCGAGGAACTTCAGCTCATCCTCGCAGCTCTACCTGCAGCGCATTGTCCTCAACGAGACGCAGTCGCTGGCAGAGCACGGCATTGGCTATCCCAGTGGCAGCCTGGCCCTCATGCTGGCCCTCTCCTGGCTGACGGTCACACTGATCATCATGCGGGGCGTGAAGAGCTCTGGCAAGGCCTCGTACGTCCTGGCGCTGTTCCCCTACGTGGTCATGCTTATCCTGCTCGTCCGTTCGCTCACCCTGCCGGGCGCCTACGACGGCGTCATGTACTTCCTCACGCCGCAGTGGGACAAGCTGCTGGAGCCGGAGGTGTGGTACAATGCCGTCACCCAGGTGTTCTTCTCGCTGGCCGTCTGCTTTGGCGTGATCATCATGTACTCCTCGTACAACCGCTTCGGGCACAATGTCTACAGGGACGCGAACATCGTGACCACACTGGACACCTTCACCTCGCTGCTCTCGGGCGTGATTATCTTCGGCATCCTGGGCAACCTGGCCTACGAGTCCGGCACGAAGGACATTGCGAGTGTGGTCAGGGCGGGGCCGGGCCTCGCATTCATCTCGTATCCGGAGGCCATTGCCAAGTTTAAGCTGATGCCGCAGATCTTCTCGCTGCTCTTCTTCGCCATGCTCTTCATGCTGGGCGTGGGCAGCAACGTGGGCATGGTCAGCTGCATCATGACCGTGCTGAAGGATCGATTCGTGAACGCCAAACTCTGGCTGATTGTCGTCGGCCTCGCGCTGACCGGCTTCGCCGTGGGCCTCATCTACATCACGCCCGGCGGTCAGCACATCGTTACCTTGCTGGACTTCCACGGCGTGACCTTTGTGTCCCTGGTGTCGGCCATCTTTGAGCTTGTGGCCGTCGGCTGGATCTACGGTGAGTGGGCGCACCTCTTCCGACTTGCTTCTGACTTTTGTTGTTTACTTTAGGCACCAAGCGACTCTGCCAGGATGCGGAGTACATGCTGAACATCAAGACATCGAAATACTATCGCATCTGCTGGTCCATTGTCACGCCCCTGGTGATGACTGTCATCCTGCTGTACACCCTCTTCACCATGCGTCCCTTGCGCTACAACGGACAGGAGTTTCCGCTGCCCTATCGCGGTAAGAGCTGCTCAGCAGTCAGTCTCTCCCTCCCACCTGAGCCTCTACTCTGTTCCTTTCAGTGTTCGGCTGGTGCATCTCGGCCCTCATCATTGGCCAACTGTTCTATTGGGCCTGTCATGCCAACTACAAGCAGCCCAAGGGCTCCCTCAAGTGTCGCATCAGCAACTCGCTCAAGCCCCATTCCGATTGGGGGCCACTGGACTCTAAGCAGCTGATCGACTACCAGATGTTTCGACGCAACCAAAGGGAAGCCACTGCCAGTGGCAGTGCCAGTGCAGGTCTGAAGCAACGTCGCTGGCTGTGCTACAGCGTGGGAGATCGCATCTTTGGCTGAAGCGGAATCGTATATAGTGCGTCTATATAGCAATTATTCCAACCATCAGTTGTACTCTTCATTCCTCGAGCGGGAAAATATCCTTAGGTGTTTAGGGCCTTGTACTTAATAAATGTTTTCCTTTTTTTATACCCTTAAAGTTTTTGGTCGCAGTGGAAGAGAGAGAGGGAGAGCGAGAGGGAGGGACCGAACATAGAATGGATATTGTATTTGTCTTATATTCATTGTTAGCAATTTCCGACTGCCTGCCAGTTTAAAGTTTGAATTTTCTCGTTTCTCATTTTTCACGTTTCAATTTGCAGTGAAAATGTTTACGTTTTTCTATGCTACTCATTCGAGGCTGACATCCACAAATTGGTTTTAATGGCCAAAAGGTAGCACAAGCCATGCGACAGAGAGACAGATAGACAGAGAGACAGAGACGGAGAGAGAGCGCTTAAAGTTTATCTAAGCCATTTTCAATATTTAAAACTAACAATTAGCATCCACTCCACTCCACTGCACTTCCTTTTCCACCTTCTCCTTCTGCTCCTCCTGCTCCTCCTTTTTTTAGGAGCAATGCAGCATTTGTTTACGTCTCTGGCACTGCACTTTGCATCCGACCAGACATTTATTTGAGTTTCAATTTGTTTTCCCAAGTTTCACACACACACACACAGCCACACTCGACTTTGCATTTGTGTGTGTGTGTGTGTTGTGCGGCAGTTGTTGAAAATTAATATGTCGTGCGGCTGGCTCTCTGGACCTGCAAATGTCTTAATTAAAAGTTATTTCGGGCATTGCCGAGCGGCTGCATGGGGCCGGGGTACCAACGAGTTCGAGCAATAAATTGTGTTTTAGTTGTCAAGGACAGGCGGCTACACCAGTCAGTCAGTCAGTCAGTCATTCAGTCAGCCAGCCAGCCATTCGGTTGCTTGCTTGACATTTCATTTGTTGTCATCGCTCACAGAACGCATTAAGTATACGCCGCTTGACGGCACTCAGGCGCTTCAGTGCGGGGCGCTGCAGCAAGCACTCAGCAATGGCAGCGAGGGTGGGGGCACTGCACTGCTTTGCACAAAGACAACGGCAGAGGAAATTAAAAAAGTTGCCATTTCTAAATGGCTTACGCTCTGGATATCACGCGGCAAAGGTGCAAGAAAGGTGCAAGAAACAATATCAACGCTGGGCAAAAAAAAACAACTTGGCCAGCAGCAACAACAACAACAACAGCAAGCAAAGCAAAGCAAACTAACAAGCATTGAAGTTTAATAAAAATCCCTCTTAAAGGAGTTGGCAGCACCCGCCCCCACACCCCCAGAAGGCCAGCCCTGCACCGGATCCGGCTCCTGCTTGGAAACTAGAGAGCACCTCTGCATCTCTGCTTGGGTGTCAGCTCCGGCTGCAGCTAATGAAATAACTTTGTGGCAACTTTTGCCATGGCCGGAATTTAGCTTAAAGCGCAAATAAAATTGCCGAGATTGCAACGGCAACGGCAGCAGCAGCGACTGCAGCGTCTGCAGCGTCAGCGTCAGCGTCTCCTTATAGCAATCAAAGGCGCCTGAAATATTTAAACTGGCAAAGGGTTAAGTCAACTTTCGCTTAAAGCGCTCAAATCATTCCCAATAAGCGGAAAGCCAACAAAAAGAGGCAACAATTTTGGCGGCGCGTGGCTTGCAGCAGACAGATGCAGCAACAGCAGCAAGGCAACAGCCATCAAAAGTAAAGTGAAGCGAAAAATAAACTGAAAACCTGGCATCCCGTTATAGGAGCACAGGAATATAGAAATTCTTTCCGCCACTTTTTCTGGAATTTACGGGCGAACCTAATTGCTTTTTGTAAGAGAAATGTATTTTTTAAAGTTTATTAACGTTAAAGCTCTCAGCAAGAGTTTTCTTTTCGTTTTTCGTTTTTTTTTTTCATTTTTTGTGAATTAACAAATTTTGTGTTGATTCTGCCACGGAGACAGCAACGGCGACGGCAACGGCGACAGCGACAAACGATGCAGACAGTGGGGTGGCAAATGGGGGGGGCTGAGGAAAAAGCTGCTCGTGATGCGTGATGGCAGCGGGAATCGTTTTGCGACGTTTTGCCCGACACACACATTTTTGTTTTGCATTTTGCCATCTGCATCTCCATCTACTGGCTGCCTCTTGCTTGCTACTGCTACGTGCCCCGCTTGAGTGATTCACCTGCTCGACGATGACGGCGACGGCGACGACGACGACATTTGCATTTTGCATGCGACGCTGACGCTGCTGCTGGAGCCTCCATCTGATGGAGACACAGGTTGTGGCTGAGGTTTAGGGTTCGGGTTCGGGTTCGGGTACGTAGCTGCTGGTAATGGCCGCGACAAGCATTAGGGAATTATTTTAGAGACCTGCGCGCATGTGGTGGCCATTAAAGGACTGCCTGGCCTGGCTGCTGCCACGCCGGCTGAAGCTGAAGCTGACGATTTGATTTGTTGGCAGACAAAAAAAAAAGAAAAACACAAGCCAAAAACTGGATCCAGAAACTAGCCAGAAAACACAGAGCCAGCAAAGGCAGGAAGCCCACCCAAGTCGAGCTGGCAGAAATCTTCCTGCTCCACTCCTTTTATTGTAATCTGCATTTAAGTGGCTTTTCTTTTGTGCAGCAGCCACCAGCAATCGTTCGTGTGTCAGGGGGTGGCGGGGGAAAAGCCGTACCATTTTTTACACCTTTCTCTACCTTTTTTTCCCACCTGGTGTTTGTTTTTTATTTTCTTTTTTTGGGCACACCCTTGGCCAATTTGGTGCACTTTTCTTGGCGACGACCATTCGACTGTAGCAATTTTTCGGCTAACTGCCGCTCGTTTGAAATGCTAATATGCAACTTTTGACGCGATTGCCGTTTGCCGAATTTCCTCACAGTTTTCACCCGGTTTTACCCCGGCAATTGCCAGACAATTTTATTTTCGGTTACGCTTATGGCTACCAGATAAGAGGTGGAGCCTGCCAGCCCAGCCCAACCCTGCCCAGCCAATGCCGGATATGCTTTCCCCCAAAGACATCAAAAGAGTTTTTTCGATGGGGCCCGCTGCTGCTCTTAAAGTGAACTTTAAAACTGGTTTAACCTTCGCTTGCAGTGCTCGTCAAACTGTAATTCTGAATTTTTGCCTGACTCCAAAGAGAGGGAATTACTTTCGGCATCCGGGCAAATTGATTGCCATCTGTGGGGCCGTAACTCCAACCAAGGCTCTGGCTGGCTGGCTACTCCTGCTGCTGGCTGGCTCCTCCTACGTTTGCTGCTGTGGCTCCTCCTACCTTTGCTTCTGCTGCTCCTCCTCCTCCTTCTTCTTCTGCAGTGGCATGCAATTTTCATACAATGCATACTGTGGCCCTTCTACTGTGCATTTTTTGGTGAATAAACGTAAAAAATTTCCATATAAACTGCAGGCTGACTCGCTGCCGCTCTTCCCACTGCCAATTCAAGTGCAAATATGTTGGCAGGCCGCGTACTTGAGTGTCAAGTTGCACGGGGCACACACACATGAAACGCAATTGTTATGAATTGGCCGAATGCTGGAGCGTTGCATGCCACGAACCCCACCGCACCGCACAGCAGTGGGGTACAGAGAGCAAACATCATCCGTAGGAAAGGTGATGGCGTCACGGAAAACCGGTATGCAAATGCAAATGGATAGATCAAACAGAACAGAACGCAGAACAGAACACAGAACAGACATCATGACACAGAACTCTGGAGCTGGAGCGACTGCTGATTGTTTGGCTGGCATTTAAAAGCAAGTGCCGAAATATATATTCACCCCAGCAACAGCATTGGGAGTGGAGTGGACTTCGACCGATTAAGAGCAGCATCCATGCATCCATCCATCCATCGATCCATCTACTATGCAGCTTGTCCATCAAGCCTGGACTTTAAAAGATAATTACTCCACATTTCCCTCTCTCTCTCACTCTCTCTATGAAAGTATTACTCAATCAAAGAAGCCTTTTGGAAGCCTCCTTTAAAGCCATCAATCGCTTAATACTCTGCCATATCCGTGCTGCACAGCTCTACTTCAATCTTTTGCTGCCATGGGAGCCATGCCAGCCAGGCCAGCCTTGCCAGCCTTGTTTACTTGTTGTTTTGTCCCCCATTGCTGTTTGTTTCCACCTTTGGGTTTTCTGAGCTTCTTGTTATTGTTTGTGACACTCGCAAAAGTCTCAGAGAGGCTAAGCCCCGGCAGGACCTGCAACAGCAGCAGCAACACCAGCAGCAGCAGCAGCAGCTGTCAAAAAATTGGAAAAGAGAGAAGTTTACCATCCGAAAAGCTCTAAACGCACTGCTAAGAACAGGCAACAATAACAGGCAGACTGGGACAAAAGCAACTCTGCGCTGCAGCAGCAACAGCTGGTTCTCGTCCTCCTCCTCGTCCTCGTTCTCGTACGTACTGTTTGTGATCCTGGCCACACACAGCCGCCACAGAGTAGCGCAGCAGCAGCAGCAGCGTTGATTGGCCAGCGCCGGAAAAAGAAGTTATAACCATCAAGGCGGAAACGGATGTGGCACAGACGTTTCCGCTTTTCCACACAGTCAGCAGCAGCAACGGCAACGGCAGCAGCAACGGCAAAAAAGAAAGCACAAAATTATATTTTAACCCCTGCACACACACACACACACACACAACCCAGGGCGCATACATTTGGGGGATACTGTAGAGATACAGGAGGAGCCTGCCACCGCACAATGCCTGTCAAATAAAATCATTTTGCATTGCAAATAGCACAAAATAGAAGAGTATATGAAAAAGGCAGACCCAGCGAAGGGAAGATAGCGGAGAGGGGATAGGGGATAGTGAGCGGCGTGTGGAGGAGTAGAAGGGGGAGGCCATGGAGGGTCGGACTGCGCCTTCTCAGTGCATTTAGCGGCTAACCGCAAGCACTTCTAATCAAAATATTAAAGAATTTCCTTATGGTCTGCCTGCTGGCTGCTGTCTGCGGTCTGTGGTAATGTTTAAATTTGTGCAAGTTTTGCTGCCGCTCCAGCCTTACGCCTTCTGCCGCCTGCTGCCGCCTTCTGCCGCCTTCTTCTAATTGAATGAGCCAATGAGTCTTGGTCTCCGATGCGACGACTTTGTTGTGGCTTTGCCTTACCCCAAAAACATTGTTTGTTCTTCCTGCTGCGGCTGCTGCTGCTGCTGGTGCTGCTTCTGCTTCTGCAGAGTTATAGGGGATTTTCGTGGGTGAAGCCATAAAAATGGCAACACGTGCTCATAAAACTAACATTACATGCCCCCGGCCCTCAGGCGCTCAGCCTCTTCTGGTCTCTGGCTTTCGGTGTAGCCTTTGCGTTCCATAAACAACTTCCTTTGATTATTTTAAGCACAGGGTCAGGGGCGGGGGGCATTTCAACAGCTGCCAAATGATGCCGAAAGTTCACACGGGGTTACACAAGTGGGAGTATTTCCCCGAAGCGCCCTCCCTCCCGCCTTAAATCATTGCGTGCATTGCTACGTGTTTTGGCTCCTTCGCTGCATATCTTTTTCTCTAAATAATGGCGGCAAAGGCCACACCCGGGGACATCCTACCAAAGGATATACACACCCCAAAAAAAAGGCTAACTAACTAAAACTAAAAACCGAATGTCGGGTGCACTTATCTCTATAGCTCACTGCCATATTTACGTTAATTACTCGACTTTTAAATGCAAATATACACACGAAATAATTAAATAAATTTAATCTAAATATAAATCACTTCTAAATCAACATGAAACACCTCTCAATAAATTATAGAATATTTAATTTGTGGTCTATATTTGTACTAAAAATATTAAACATTAAATGGATTTAATTTAAATATCAAATTATTATGCATTACAAATATTTAATGTTTTATTTTTAAATCATGTTCGGATTAATGACAAAATATGGATGTGAAAATTCAATTTATTTTCTAATTTCTACTCTCGTTGCAAATTTCAGGTCTTTCTTCTCGGGTTGCACAGGACGAAAGTCTTTTGGGGGTGCGGCGTAGGGCATTTTCAGAAATGTGCATTAATTATTTGCATGGAAAATTAAACCGTTAAACAGCTCTCGGGCGGGAAAAGCCACCCGCTCCGCCACCGTCCTCTCCCCAAACCCCTCGCCCACTCTGTGGACTCACGTTTCTGGCTGCAACGCAAATTTGCATCTTTTGTTGCGAAAGTTTCATGGGCCCAAAGTTGCATGTTTTGCATTTGACTTGCGCATAGGTTGACACGAGGGTCGATGCGGGGGCTGGGGGGCTGTGTGGCGCGGGAAAACTTTTGTACCTTTATGCCAAGGGGGCGGCGGGGCGGCGGCGAGCAGCCAGAGGTACGGCAGAGGTACGATGAGCGCGTATGAAAACTAATAAAGTGTGCAGCGTGCAGCGTGCAACGCGGAAAATGGCGGCATGCTCATTTGCAAACATTGCCAAAGGGGGCAAGAGTCTCGTCTCGCATGAGGTAGAACTTTAACCAGAGCCATTGGGCGCTTTAAAATGCCCCCACCGAGCCCTTCACTGCCAGACAAATTAGATCAAATTCGGATTTCCACTTTCCACTATCATCGCTCTCTCCCTTTCTCTCCCTTTCTCCCCCTCTCACTACTGGCGCCAGCTTCTCCTGCTCAGGTTATATATTTTTTTTTTTTTTGTTGTTTTGGCAACCGCCGCTTTGACAATTTATGGGCCTGGGCAACGTTGCCAAAAGCGGGACAGTTATGCCGTTTGAGATAATTGCATTTTATTGCCTTTTATGCACTGCCCCGTTTGATGGAGACTCGCGACTCTCTCCCTGCAGGAGCCGGCTGCACTTAATGTTGCTGCAAAACTGCCAACTGCGAAAAGGGAATTCTTAAAGTTTGTCCTTGCATTTGTCCTTGCGCCATATCTCTGCTGCTGCTGCTGCTGCCGCTGCTGCACTTTTATGGTCGCCATCTATGGGCGTGAAATTGTTTAAAGTTTCCTTTTTTTTTACAGCAAGCAGAACTTCTTCTAGTTGCAAGCGATCGTTGCACCAACTTGCCCTGCGAGTCACAAGTGCTGCATGCTACAGAGTGTGGCATGCCACTCACCCCGTCCCCATCCCCATCCCCTGTCCCCCCTGTCCCGTGATTCTCTTTATGGCAACTCTTTCGTTTCGATTGTTATCGGTAGACGCGACTAACCGTTTGGCAAATTGTCGCCATAAATAATAAATATTAACAAGAGCCAGCAGCGATATCATTGTGCCATTGTGCCACAATGTGGCGGCATATAAATTCCCCCGACTGCCAATTGTTGTAATTTTAATTACCCAGTACTCAAGGGGTATTCAGTGGTATATCCAGATCGTGCAGATAAATCCAGCACAAAGAAGGAAGCGTAAATCATGATAATATCTACCAGCATCCAGCAACACATTGCAATCGATTTATTACTTCAGTCGTTTGGCTATTTGAACACCTGGCTCTTCGCGCTTTTACAGTGCACTCTTCGAGGGATCAAAAATACTGATTAAAGGGTACCTTAGCGCCGCGACACGTGCGCCAGTATAATGGCCATAAAGCCTGTCGTTAAAATAAATGAATAGTTCGGATTAGTGCACAGCATCGAGTGCAATTTAAAATTTTTGGTTTACAGAGCTAAAGAGTTTCCGCAACTAATTTCCACTTTAGTTGCCAAAAGTTGATGCAAGCAGCGGATATGCTTATCGGCCCGCGCGCCATCTTCGCTCTGTGAAAATGTGCCAGCATAAGCACATTCTGATTCTCATTCTCATGCCCCCTCTCTCTCTCTCTCTCTGTGGTACTCTTCGTTTCTGGGGCTCATATGGCAATCAGCGTACAAGCGACTGCCAAATCCCAGTGTCACGTAAGTGCTAAGAAACGAAACGCCGCAAGGATTGCAGCTCTGCGGCTCTCTGCATCTGCGGCTAATTGGTAGAGTGGCTCCGCAAGAAGCAAAAAATGTTATGGCACCTCCTGCACGTGCTCCACAACTGCCAGAACTCATTAGGCTTTAGTTGTAATCATTATCAATAAATTAAACTGCAAAATGCATGCATAATTCCTGCTATGGATATCCCTGTGTGCCCCTGTGTGCTGTGTCTGGCCAGGCACTTAATCAAATTGAAATCCATGGTATCATGATTAGTAAAAGGATTGCAGCTGCCGATCCCCAACACCACCACACCCTCCCCTCGTGAATAAATGAAGCCCCAGAGAGCAAAGACAATATTTGTCTAGCGGGGCGAGGCGAGGCGGGGCGTGGCTGCTGTCTAATAAGAAAACTGATTCAAACAGATTCTCACACACTCGCCCATTGGAGAGACAGTCGAAGCAGACAGCCAGTCAATATGGCTAATACGACAATACATTTGGCTGTCGTCTGGGCCTGCTGCTCCTGCTGCTCCTCCTGCTTCTGCCCAAGAATCCCTCTATCCAGAGTCTGTTCCAATTTCTTGTCTTGAGACAAGCAACTTGAGTGCATTTTGCGCAAATTGAAAGCTGTCTTACAATCTCTGTCTGCCATCCTACGTACCTGCCAGCCATCCTGCCTGACTGCCTGCCTGCCTGTCTGTTTGTTACTGCCAAAATAACTCAAGATTTACCCAATGTCCTTGCGCCTTTTGTGGCTAATTATGTCATTTGGCTGAGAGCTATTTCTCTGCTGGCAAATGTCAACTATATTTGGGCTGCCACACACATGCCACACACAATCAAATATTCATCATAGGACCAGGCCATCAATCAGCAGCGAGAAAAAACCCCAATGCTATCGAGCAACTTTCCCGCCATTTAAATACGCAATGAGACACATGTTTAGGCAAATGAGTTTGCATGTCAGAGCAGGGGGCTATGGCCAGGGCTATTCCCACGGGAACTGTGCAGATCAAAAGCAGAAGTTCACTCGGGAGGCACGTGTGTGGCCCCAAATTGGCATGGCGACACATTCATTAAGTGTCAACAGGAGCGGGCGCACATGCCTCAAATTGGATCCCCCTAGAAATGGGATGATATTTGTTTCACTTTGCGCTGAGATACGGAGATACTGAGATTTCAACGGGCAGATTAAACAACATTTTACTGAGGTGTTGGATGCTGATGCCGATGGCAAACTGGAGCTGCTCCACAGACAATGGTCCTTTGTGCGGCCTTTATGGAGCATTACATTCCATTCCATTCCATTTTATTTGCAGCAAAAGGTAAAAGCATTTCGCATTCTCTGCGATAATTATCAAACAATAAAAACAATAAACTGCCATGACACCATAAAAGAGAGGAAACAAAAAATACTCGTAATGAAAACTCAAAGTAAATGCCCCGCTCCAGGACGATGCTTATGCTGCTGCTGCTGCCTCCGCTGCTGCTGCCAAGGTGTGCCAAAGTTTTATCTCCTCTCGTTGCGAGTTTTCCTTTGCCTCCTTTTTTTTCTCAACCTTTTTTCCAACAGTAAACTGTGACCAGCAGCAGTAGCAGTAGCAGCAGCAGCAGCAGCAGCAGGAAGAAAACATCAAAAGGAGCAGCTGCTGAAGCCAGAGCTAAAGCTGAACCTGAAGAAGGGGATAAGCACGGGATGAGACGGGGCTCGGGGGGTCTGGGGGCACACACAAAAGGCGCCCGCCAAGTGCACTTTGTGTAAGAAGCAGGAGGAAGGGCATAAAAGAAAGTGCAGAAAGGGTTTCTCTTTCGAGCGATAAGCAGAGAATTTATTTGTCTGCGGGTCTTATTGACAAGCGACAAGTGGGGTCTCTCTCTCTGTCTCTCTGTCTCTCTCTTTTTGCATGGGGTGATGGGGGGATGGGGGATGAGCAGTCAAAGGATGTCAGCACTCGGCCTAGATGTCGTTCTCTCTCTTTCTCATTCACTCAACTCTCTGTGGCGCTGTGGCTGGGACTGGGACTGGCGCTGATTAGCGACCGCCACTTGAAATTCCTAACGGCGCATCGATAATTTATTATGCAACTCTGTGTTTTGGCGAACCTTTTGCCAGAGCCAGAGCCAGAGTATTTCGTGCCAATAAAAGATTTACGCAGCCTGAATTTTAAATGCCCCAAAAACTTGAACTCGAACTGGCGGCACACAGCAGCAGCAGCAGAAGCAGCAGGGGCAGCAGCAGGAGCCTCCTCTACTATATACACCTGGGAATTTTGTTAATTACGCTGAATAAATGCAGGAAATGCCGAATAGTCGAATCCCCGCAGACGGCAGGAGAGTGAAAGTCCCAGAGCAGTGGAATAGTGCAGAGAGAGAGGGAGGGAGCGAGTCTTTATTGGGCGATAGGAATAGCATTGGCATTCGCAGATAGCGCGCGACCGTGCCTCCATCCATAACTCAAAAATTCGGGAATTATCGAGAGGCAATCTGGCAATCAACCATTAAGAGGGGCATAATTACGAAAGAGAGGCTTGGGCTTGCTTTGTATACTCTGCCATACCCCAGGACCCCATTTGGGGTGCCAAATCTGCCAGGGCAGACTCAGACTTGGATTTCGGGCACTATGAATGCTAGGAGCCACTTCTAGGCACTCCTGGAAACTGCCTAGCGGGTGTGTCTTAGTGTGTCGCAACACGTGTGCCTCCCCTGCCTGCCCACTGGTTATTATTCTGCTTATGTTTTCGTGCCAGACCTGGCCAGGCCCTACCTCCTCGCCATCAAGGTTTAAATAATACACACACTCATAGTAGACCCATATAAAAATTCCTTTTGTGCCTTATTAAAAAATTCTTTGGCCCTGTCAGAGCCAGGACTCCCCGCATGAGGGAGGGGCAGCCCCACTTTTCGATATGGCACGCATAAAGAAATCAATCAGGCGGCACAATGCAGGCAGTCAGCGGCGGCGGCGGCGTGGGGTGGGCGGTGGCCACCAAGAGCGATAAGTCGCTCAAAATGACTCGACGAACTGCCGAGTTGGGGGCCGTTTAATGGTCCGTGAAACGTGAAACACTTTTAGCTTCTATCTGCCGGGGTTCAGGGGTGGCTACGGGGCGCCCCTCCTTGGTTCGAGCAGCGGAGCCGTTCTTGTTGGCTTCTTTTTGAAACTCACATGTAAATGGCTGCTAATGCGGAGCTAAGCCGATGGGTTCGGTTCGGCCATTCTTTAGCCTCCAGTCCCGGGTGCCTCGGGCCTCGGGCATCGGGCATTGAATTATGCATTTTAATTTTGGGACGCCCTGGCCGTCAAAGCCAGCGGCATGGAACATTTATTACACAGCTCTTTTGGGCTATTTTCAACACTTTAATATAAGTTTTTGGGCAGTGCATTTCCCTCCGCTGCCCAAGATGCCCAAGGAAAAACGTGTGGAGAGTTGGCGGGTCGGAGAGCCGAGGGGACGTTTGCCTTTTGTAATGGACATGTTAGACGATGGCCAAAAATGATATATGACTTTTTCATTTCCTTAATGAAATTAACTTTCATCGTCTTCGTCTTGCGTCCCTCTGCGTCCTGCGGCCTGCGTGCTTCGTCCTGCGTCTTAGTGTTCGTTTTCGTTTTCGTGCTCCATCTTCGACTTGGATTCTCGTTCTGGCCTTTACATATTGCCACAGCCCCCGAATTGCGTTGATTTTTGATGTGGCAACAATTCATTTTGGCTCATTAGTCGTGTAGCATGCTGCTGCTGCCTCAGCTGCTGCTATCCATATATCATTATCTTATTCCCAGTCTCTGTCTGTGTCTCAATCTTTGGACTGGGAGCAATCACGGCATATGCAGTGTGGAGGCTTTAATGGAGCGCGTTAAAAGCATTTCAGTTCCAGCTGACGGCTCCCCTTCCTCGTTCTTTCTTCATCTGGAGAATGCCGCTCTCTGCGTCTCTCTGCCTCTATGTGCAGAATAGCCGCACTACGCCTTTATCTAACTATAGGATAGCCGTACTCCCAATTAAATTGGGCAGCCAACTGCCCGGCGAAGGGCTTAAGCCAATGTACAATAATTTTAACTTAGCAACCGGCCAGGAGCGTTCGCTTAGGTTTAAGCCGGATGTGGATGCTCCTCCTGCTGCTGCTGCTGCTGCTCCTTCATCTCCAGACACGATTTCATAGATTATGCGGCTTACGAACGGTGCCCGGTAAATGGCCAACTCATGTAAGTTCCTGTTGGCCATCTATGGCAGGACGGGGGAGTGGTGGCAGGGCCAGGAATGTGTGTGTGTGCCATAACTTTGAGTTAAGGAGAAGCTTCTGCTGCACTTTAATTATTTTGTATGCGCTGAAGCATGACCTTTAACCCAAGCAGCAGCCCAGCCCTCGAATCCAGCATCCAGCCCCCCAGAGACCCAATTAAACCCAAAATTTTAATTGAGTCTTCAACAAAAGTGGAGCGCTTTGGGAGCCAAGGAATTCATACAGAAATATTCCAGCAGCAAGAAATATTTAATAATCATAATTTTTAGCCTTTGAAAAGGGGAGCCCGACAATGGGCCGCGGCCCTCTCAAGAGGGTAGAGGGGCGCACTTCCTTTTTGCTCTGGATATCCATCTAAAAATCCACTGAAATCCACTCCCTTTTATCCTCAATCTGCTGCATTTGGTCCCATTGTGCGTCTGGCATATAAAAAACGAGCCATTTATTTAATTGAAAATTGTCTCCGCTGTCAGCAGCAGCAGCAGCAGCAAAAGGACCAGCAGCAGGAGCAGGCGCAGCAGAAGGAGCAGCCAGAGAAGGGGGCCAAAGAAAAGCAGAAGGGTCTGGGCCTGAAGCAGACTGAAGGCATCTCAAGTGCAGTGCATGAACTGGAGATGCTGCTGCTGCTGCTGCTGCATGCACTTTTTCAACGGAGCCAACGCAGAACCCAAACGAAGTGGAGAGATCTTGAGAGAACTACCAGTGGCAGGAGCAGCAGCCACGAGGAGTACTCGTATTAGTTGTTTAGACGCGGCGTCTGGACGCGACAGCCCCGACCGAAGGAGACCGAAGAAACACACACACAGTCCAGGGACTGCGACTGGCTAAAGATGAGAGATGTGGCAGTGGCCGTGGCCCTCTTGCACGTGGCTGGCTTCATTATACCCGGAAGTAATCATAAATTCCGCACGCATCCAACATACGGGAAGGGACAAAACGGAATAACATTTTGCACAGTGTGTCAGTCAGTCAGTCAGTCAGTCAGTCAGAGAGTCAGTCTGTGAGTGAAGAGAAGATTCTACATACCTTTTTGTGCCCAGCCACTGTGGCAGCAGGGTAGAGCTGTGGCAGGGGGCGTGGGCGTGCCATTTGGCTCATCGTGTTGCTAATTTATGGCCAAGGAAATGAAAGTGATAGAGCTGAAAGCAGGCAGCAGGCAACAGCAACAGCCACCGGTCGAGCGAGCTAGTGCCGCCTAGTGGCCAATGGCTGCCACACTTTGGTGTCCGCAGGACGAGCACTGGGGGCAGTGGGGAAAGTGTTTTGCCGCTTGACAACTGAAGACAGTGACAAATTAGCTGCGGCGCATGGGTTCGTGCCACAATTTGCATAATGAGCCTTGGACAAAGATCTGTCTGTGTGTGTGTGTGTGTGTGGCCACAGAGTCGGAGGAGTTGTATTTATGGCTCAGCTCCGATTTCAGCAGCAATAAAACCTCAAAGACACGCGCTCCAAATGAAAATGTCACCCAACACGACGCTCTTTGACACCTTTCGCCCGGCGGAGTCGGATAATAAAAAAAAAAGTAAAGTCAAGCCAAGCCAAAAGCCATCGACACTTTAAGTTCTGGCTGAAGTCTCCGGTGGTGCCACACATCACATCACAGCACACATATCGAAGAAAACTTTCAGTTTGTTTGCTCTCGGGCTAAAAAGCATTTTCACGTTAAGCGAGGCACAAAAAAAAAAGGAACGAAAAGCCAGAGAGAGCAGCTCTCAGCCCAGCCCCGTTTTCTTGTGCCCGTTTTCTTTATTTATTTTTCTTTTACTTTTATTTTTTCTCAGCTTTCTGAATGCCAGGAGTAGGTGGCGGCGGGCGGCAAACGAGCAACAAAATGTGCTACGGCCTAGAAATTTTTATTGAATGCCTTGCAGGTTTTATTGATGTCGTTTAAAGTCGCTCAAGTTGCGATGCCCATAAAAGAACGTCAACCGAGTTACATAGTCAAAATGTGTGTGTGCAGCCGAAACGATTTCATTTTGATAGAAGCTGGTGGCGGGGGCGACATTCCACCGTCAAGTCCAAAAGTGAAGTTAACCCTATCATCATCAGCAGCGTATCTGCCGAAACGTTTCTTTTATGCCGCTTCGTTTCCGTTTAGAGCTGGAGAATTGTTTGCCAATGATTGAAATGTAGTTGCCATAAAGTATTCCAATCCGATTGCCGTTGAAATTTTAGTGATTTTTCTTAGCAATCACCCACCCGCATAGACGCCAGAGAGCCGCTCGATAACAACAACAGCAGAGTAGAAACGAACAGCTGCATGACTGTTGTTGGTTGAGAGCGAGAGCAAGCGCCTTGCATTTGTTGTTGATAAGAGAAGCATCGATTTGCGGTAGTTGCTTTTGCTGAGAGAGCGATTGTGAGAGAGAAGCAAAGCACAGCTTTCAGATCAGCAGCTTGCCCTCTCTCAGCGGCTCTCAATCGGAATCAACTGAGTGTCGCATTGTGGTTGTTTTTGCAAGAGAGAAGCAAAGCACAGCGCTCTCAGATCAGCAGCTCGAAACAGAATCAGCCGAGTGGCTTGCATTGTGCATACGAAGAGATAAGATAAGACCAAAGCGACTCACTCCCAACAGAAAATATAAGCACATCGAAGCATAAACACTCACTGCACTTGTCTTCCCCACAGCCAGCCTCAAAACAAAATTCATTAGTTCTGGGAGTCACAGGGCATATGAGGAACTTATCCCTCGACCAATCCCACAGTCAGACATTTATCAAAAAGTCGGAACATTGAACAAAGGTAAATGGTCACAAACATAATTACAGCAACCAGCAAATTTGCAGGCTCTCTGTAAAGATTAAGACTGCTCTTTGGGGGCCCCCCAGCTGTGCGCCGAAGCCAATTTTCGGGCTGTGGTTTTGGCCAGCAGCCAGCAGCAGCAGAAGCAGTAGCAGCCCTTAGCCAGGTCCGTGTGATTCGTGTAATCATTTGGCAATCACAATCAACTTGTTTGCGATCGACAAAAAAAAAAACCAATTATTGACCCGGGCTACATGACCACGTAACGTGCAAACAATTGCGGCCATGTACGAGAGCCAGAGGACACCCAAAGACAGAATGTTTGAGGCTTTCAGGAGTCGCTTCGATTGTCTGTCCTTTGGGTGGGTGGGTTTTCCGGATTGCCAGATTGCCAGACCAGACTGCCGGGCGGCCGGGCTGCCAGGGAAATGTGTTACCCATGTTGGGGATTATTTATTTATATGCCGTATGGAGGGGGCCGGCTCGAACTTGTGCTCATTTGGTTTGTCATACATTTCACACATAGTTGTGCGATAGTTTTGGGAGCTGCTGCTGCGGCAAGTCCTTGCCCCATAAATTGTGCACATTGCCAAAACTTTTGACACATTTGTGCTAGAATTCATTTAATATTGTTGTACATTTAAAATAAATAAAGTTTTTAATGCGCAACAAATTCGTCTGACAGCAGGCGGCCCGGAACGGCACGGCTGTCTTACTTGAGTGTAAAAGTTGTGGCTGGCCCCAATCCCCCAGGTGGCTGAATCACTCGTGAATCTTTAAGCAAATATTATTAATTTAGTTCCATCCTTGATGGCCTGTAGCTCGTTCGGATATTAACTTCTCTCGCATTATCGACTCAACCGAAATTCTCGAAAAGTAATTGCAGTGATTGACCTCAGGAACCGCAGCTGCGGCCAAGCGACTGGGGCACGCTTCTGCTTCAGCTGCCTGCTCCTTGCCACAACAGCCGCAGTCAAATCAGAGCTTCAATGCCATGGCTCTCCGTCTCTGTCTCTGTCTCTGGCTTTGGTCTGCCTGTCAGTCAGTCAGCACAGCGGCGTTTCCGTTTCCCCCCCTTCTGACAGTTAGTTTTTCAATAGCCAAAGCCACAAATTGGCATGGGGTGTGCCGTCTTTAAGACTTAAATGATTCGGAAAGTGAGCCATAAAAATGTCTGCGGTGGCACAAAACATTGCCAGGGGGAGGTGCGCGTTTCCCCCCGGCCATAAGCCATGCGGCAGGGAGGGAGAAATCTTAATACTTTTGAAGGCATATCATTTGTCGCTTAGCATCAGCATCACACACGCATGACATTCGCGTTAATTATATACAAACACAAACACAAACAGCAGCCGCGGTAAAATCTCCATCTTCTGATGGTTATCCGAAGGCAAACCGACAAATTAGCCAGGCCAGATGCTGATGCTTGGGAGACGCTGGTGATGATGATGATGATGAACTTCACCCTTTTGCCGGAGGGAGACTCACAGGAGACAGGGGATGCGGCTCAGTGCATATTTTTCTTGGCTGGGCTTATTAATTTATTAAGTCGCGCAAAAGTTTACCCTCCACACACACACACACATACAAACAAACAGCCGGAGCCAGAAGGAGCTTAAGTTTTCAGCCAACAAACAAACAAAACTACAAAAACAATTGGCCAAAGTTGGCAGAAAAAGAAAATGCTTTCCGAAAGCCTCTTTGCCAGCGGCGTTTGTCGCTTCAATGTCGCTTAATGTCACCAGACAAGACTCTGCTCTGCGGCTTAATTATGCAGTGTCACACACACATACACACACACACCCTGAACACACACACACACACACATTTTTATTATTTTCTTTTTTTTTAGCTTAGCCACAGTTTATGGTTAACTTGAAAATTCAAAAGTTCTGCAGGAAATGAAAGTTGGCGCAATCGTGCAGAAAAGTTCTGAGTAGAAAAAAGAAAAAAAGGATGTGAAATCGGGAAAAGAAAAAACTGGGCACACGTGTCGCGACCTTAGGATACCCGGCACTTGATCCGCTTAGGCAACCCGAAAAAAGTGACCTGGTCTAACATTCAAAGTGTTCGAAGAGCCAACCTACACTCATTTTGCTTGTTCTGGCCATAATAATGATTCGATTGCAATGAAATTCTGCTATCTTATAGGTCCGGTCATTATTTATGATTCTGAATTTTGCTACTTTTAAAGTCCGAAGACTACGCCGCTCTGTGCACTTTCCATAATTAATAAAAATTGATGAAAAATCTGGAAAAAAAACGTTGAGGGCTTGACATAACTAAATGCATTAACATTTTTATTCTTTGATGTGTTGGTTAGCCTGTAGCCTGCACTTTAATCTTATTAAAGTGGGAAAGGGCAAAAAAAAAATGGAAAAAATTATTGATTATGTCGTTAATAAATATTGACTCGCCACTCAGTTCGGGCTATTAAATGCAATTTAATGAACGCGAAGCAGAGGGCCCCCCCCCATACGGTCCTCTCGGCGTATACGTAATTTGATAGAGCAGTTAATTTAATCGATTTCTGTGTTGTTTTCAATCAAATGGAAATGGAATTCAATGCAGGAAGAAAGCTCCACTGCGGTTGCATTAATATTTATCATTATTGTTATTACTATTATTATTATTATTATTCATTTTATGTTGGTTTTGGCTGTTTTTTTGGCTTTGCAAGCAGAGAAACTAATTATCGATGGGGCAGTGGCAGCAGGCAGCAGGCAGTCCACATGCAAAAGCACTTTAATTACTGGCAGCTTAATGAGGTAAGTGATAGGCGAATGAACCAGGGCCGAATCAGGTACCCAGCTGCCCTAGGCGAATGGAAAGGGAAGTGACATTGTGTCTCTGTAAATAGGTTTTGTGTGGCCATCATTAGGTGTCTGTCGACGACAATCAGTGTCTTTTGTTCCCTGGCCCCACACACGCATGTAAGGAACAGCTCAGCTGCTCAGAAGCAGGTTCTGCCTTTCGGCAAATTGAGTTAGTCACGGCTTAAATTTAATGTTAATTTCGTTACTCTGACACATTAACGAAAGACGAAATATGAAGGAGTGTCTGCGCAGAGTGGATGGGGATGGGTATGGGAATGGAGATGGTAATGGGGAGTGGGTTGGTCTCTGACTCTAAGCCAATAATAGCAGAGACATCTTCCATCTTGGAGTCATTAATGCTGCATGGGATCTAGACAACTAAATGCAACGCTTAAGTGGCAGCTGCATTAAAACCCTGATTTCGTATGCGGCATCAAAGCAGTGGCAAGGCAAGGCATGGGAATGGCAATGGGAATGGGAATGGCAGGGGCTTTCGGGGCAGGGCGACATTAATCACGAATTTATGAGACATTCAGAGACATCAGCCGGGTGGCACATGCCCCACAGCAAGTCCCTGCCTGTCGCCCTGCCCTGCCCTGTCTGCTGTAACAGTTATTTGCATATTTAGACATAAACCCTGAGATGCACACACCACACACACACACACCACACACACACAGATAGAGAGCGGGGAGCTGCCTCCGAGTTTCCTGCGACAATTTGAGTGCGCGTCTGCCACAAGAATTCTGATTCTGTTGCTGTTGCTGTCGCTGTGTTGATGGCAATGTTTTCGGTTCGCTTCTTGCCACATGCATCAAACATGACTCACGAAATGCACTCCCTGCCGCCCTCGCCACGCCATTAAATTGGCTGCCACTTAAAGTGTGTGTGGATGCACTTGTACATATATTTCCTCTCGTTTTCCATTCTCTCAATTAAGTGGAAAAACTTGAAATGGAAAACCTGAAAGCATAGACAGAGGATGGATGGCTGGATGGATGGCACGCTGTGCAGCCAATGTTTGATTAGTGTGGAATAACATAAAACTAAGCCAAAAACCCATCAGTTCTTCAGTTGGCCAAAAGTTTTGTCAATTAAAATATGAAAAATATCCCTCACCGCCCGAAAATCCATTCACAGTGCGGCGACGACACTGAGACAGAGAGATGGAGTTCAAAATGAAGTTGGAGATGGACAAACAGTCCAGTCCGAAGCAGCAGCAGCACCAGCAGCAGCAGCGCCCAAACTAATAAAAAGTTTTGCTGGCACAAGTCGTAAAATTGGGACATTGCAAGTAATATTTTTGTGGGGCCATATTTGGCCACCCAATGCAACTTTCACTTGCAACTGTTGCCACACTGAAAGATGGCGGGGCAGGGGCTGCACACAGCATTTGCATGCGCCCAGAGAGTGCCAAAAACTTTTATAATTAATAAATTATTTATGAAGAATGACTGGGCAACGGCAAGGCAAGGCACCAAGGCCACCAAGGCAACAGAAATAGAAACTACCGGACGGAGCTGGAGATGGAGATGGAGAGACGGAGACGGAAACGGACTGCAATTCACTTCATTTTAAATAATGAAAAATTACTTTGCTTTCGCTTTGGCCAGCAGGAGAGTCATAAATAAACAGATGCCTCAAAGACCGCCGAAGAGGATGACTTCCAAGAAACTTGTACACAAAAACAAAACAAAAAGGGAAGGAGAGGAGAGGCAAAATGCACTTTCATCAACTTGAAATTTAGTTGGTGGCGAGGCCCTCCACCACCGCCATTCAATGATCGAGCGAGAGCAGGCGCAAATTAATAACGAAAATTCCCAGCAAAGGTCCAGGGCCTAGAGGCAAGAATGCGAAAATCGTACAATTTGTTGCACGTTTGCCAATGGAATTGATTGAATGTGCGCGATGGACGATGGGCTGATGGACGATGGACGAGTGAGCGATGAGCGTGAAGCGAAACATGAATGGTGGAGAGGCAGCATTCAATGTGAATTTTCGCCGAGAATTTATAGCATGCCAAAACGTGGAGGGGCCGTAAATTGTCAAGTTTTGTGGCACAAATCTATGCCACCACGCATCGTCGATCTTGTATAGAAAGTTTGGATCTGATTGGATCTGCACTTTGGCATGGTCTTTAAACCTGAGCAGAAAGCTTCACAGATTACACGAGGGGGATCCCCTGTGGCGCTGCAGCTTTCATCCACTCGAGGGACACTCTGATACCGATATGGGATAAGTGCTTCCTGCCAATGCAATTTCTGACTGCCTACCTCTCGGCTCGTCCTAATGATGCCATAATTGCCTTTGTTCTGCCTGCCAGACTGTAAGCGATACTCGGCACTCGTACGACAGAGAGACAGAGAGCGCAAGAGAGATTACCTTACCACTCCCCTGCTCTGCACTCGGTACTTGTCTCATTGTTGGAGCAGATAAATGCTGTATATAGTGCACATAATTGCCAGAAGAGACAAAGGAGCAGCAGCAGTGGCAGCAGCAGTGGCAGTGGCATCATCCTTAAAGCGATTTCTGCCTGCCTCCTGATTAAACGACACGAGAGTATCAACTTCCAATCACGGAAAAACCAAAGGAACCAACCGAAGGACGGGTGGGGGGCCCGTCAGAAAGTGTTGCCAAAGCATAAAATGGACGACAGTCCGTGAAATTAAATGCCAGCAGGACCCTGAAAGCGAGTCCTGGCAACTGTCCCAACCATCTATTCCATTCCAGTTCAGTCCAGTCCGTTCAGTGCCTTTTTTGTTCCTCCTTCAGCGGATTTGTTGTTGGGCTCCCCCGCGGGACAGCGGACCACTACGGCAACAACAACAAAATTCACGCACAATTATTTTGCAACGACAAAAGTCATTAAAGTTTGTGCGCCTTTTGTTATGTGGCAAATGTTTATGTAAAATTTATTTCGGTTTCCGCTTTATAAAACGCCAAAATAAAAACAAGTTTCGAGTGCAAAGTGCTACAGATTTCGACCATAGGGATACCCTGTATGTACTGTCGTTCCATGCCTGGAGTTAAGAGAGTATTTTGCGGCTTGCCGTGCTGGCATACCCTCAGATACCCCTCCGATTAGTTGGTATATCTAGCAGCAGAAGCAGCAGACAGACAGACAGACGGGCAGGCAGACAGAAGGAAAGAAAGTTGCATTGTTTATGTTTATGGCTGTGCTGTTGGCACATGTTTTATTTTTACGCAGATTTATTTATGGCTATTTTTTTATGCTGCATACTTTTCGCCGCTGCCTCCGCTGCTGCTGCTGCTGCTGCTGTAACCACGATTCCTCCAGAGACTGAGAGAGAGACGTAGAGGGTAAGAGAGAGAGAGAGTTCAGTTAAAAAAAACAAAGAAAATCCTTTTTTCTATTGATTTTCCCTTTTTGGCCAGAAGCGATTATTTGTTTTGCATTTTCCACGCCGTCACCCAAATGACTCCCAAACACAGAGAAGCACAGAATGAGATGGCACCTCCCAGGGGGGCGGGTAGAGTTGTTGCTGCTTTCTAGACACTCACACACAAATCCCAGCCAGGACATGAATGCTTTAAGGCCCTGCCCTGCCCTGTCCTGTTCTATCCTGTCCCATCCTGTCCCTGCGTTTACGCTCCCTTGCGCCTCAACAGCACTTTGTGCAAATATTTATTTACTCGTGCGCTCTTTTGCATTGAATTATCATCATACCAGGCCGTGCTGTCATAAGCGTATGACCCCCACTCCTTCACACTCGACAATTCCCAGCGCCTATTAACTCATGACACAACGACAACTGATTTCCCAGCGGCACATTTCCTACAATTTACACACACAAATTCCACAATTGCATTTATCTAATTTTGAGCTAAACACGCAGTCGCAGAGGAGTACACTTGAGTCCTGGGCATGGGCATGGGCCTCAAGTTACTCCATCTCTGTGTGTCTGCAAGTGTAATTTCCCCAAGCGATGCCACCGCCCCCCTTCCCATTCATTGTTTGTTGATCTCAGAAATGTCAATTGATTGAATGAATGAGTGAATGTCTGTTTCTGTTTCTGTTTCTGTTTCCATTAGCCCCAGTATTCATTTCACTCTTTAAGGCGAGTGCACGCCCATTGATCATTTGGGATTCGAATTTGGACAGGCTTTCAATTAAATAGTGCAAGCTCTGGGCCCGCGCTAATGATTCATTTGCATTGGCAGCTGCGGAGAAGTGCATGTGCATTCAGCCTTTGTTTGCGATTGCCTTACACAACGATGAATAACAGCCAACACAAAACGGGTATTTGCCTGTACACCTGCATTACACACACCCAGGCACCCAGGCACACCGCTCGCAGATAGCTCTACAGAGTGTAGAAGTTGTATTTATTTGCATGGGCCGTGTTTATAGTACAATGGCAAATCCGCGCTCGACTCAGCTCAACTTTTGCCGGTCGTTCGTCGTGCATTTCAATTGATTCTCCCTCCGCCCGTGCCGTTCGTCCTTGCTGCAACTTTGCTTTTCATTTCACATGTCTGCCTGCCTGCCGTGCCTGTGTGTGTGTGTGTGTGTGTGTTGGTGTTTTCCTGTTTCCTGTCACGGATCTGCCTTGCTTTCGCCTAGCTAAAAAATAGAAAGAAAAAAAGTCAATGGGGCATTGCAAATTACTTGGCACGAGTGAAAGCCCCAGTCAGGGCCTTTCACTATGAGGCAAACTGTGTGAATGTGTGTGTGTGTGTGTGGCTGCTGCCACTGCCGTTGCAAGCAGCTGCTCGCTGTCATATTTAAGCAAATGTGGCATGAAATCGAGTCTGATATCAGCATAGAACACGGGCACGAGTACGAGTGCAAATCGAATTCAAGCCGATCGATCCGCATTAATATTCGCTTATGCATTTGGCTTGTTGGTGCATGCCTCGCCGCCCCCCTCCCCACCCCCGTGGCAAGTATTTATTCATTTTTACAATATATTATTAAGCATTAAGTATTAAGTAGCAAGAGATTAATGCCTTGGCTGACCAGCAGTAAAACAGCCGCTAGTCGCAGCGCCAAATCACCCTTTAGTTGTGGGGCACGGTGCTGGGCTTGGGACGCCGCTTCTTTGCCTTGGTCTTCTTCTGCTGATGGGCAGCCACAGTGTCGCCAGCGGACTGGTCAAGCAGTCCTCCATCGCCTTCCCCATCCTCGACCAGCTCGACGGCACAGCAGCGCGGAAACCAGCCGCGTATGTGCCCCTTGAGCTGGTGCTGCTTGTGCCGCTTCTGCTCCCTGCTGGGAGAGCACCCGTTCGCCGTAGAGCCAATAGTCCTGGACGCGTGTCACCTGCACGAGATCCCCCTTTTGCAGGGCAATGCGTGGATCGTCGGTGCACGGCAGGCAGACGGTGACCATTAGGCCCTGGGAGATGATGGGCAGCCAGTAGCCGGTGGCCTGTGCGACGCACCTGTAGGTGCGGGTGCGGGCCCGCTTCTCCAGCTTCTGGGCCAGCTGCTCGCGCGTCAGCGTGTACTGATCGCAGCCGGGGCGAACGGGCCAGTTGATGCCGTCGCCGTAGCCATTGAAAATCTCCCGGATGTTCCGCCACATGCCCAGGTCGTACGGGTAGTCGAATATGGGAATGGGCCGGCCATTCGCGCCATTCAGGTAGCGACGGAACTCGGCTTTCTTCACGATCCAGGACTCGATCTCGCTGCGGTTCCACACTATCGCCTTGATCTGCAGCTGCATGAGCTTCATCGTGGCCAGGGACACGCCCACCACCACGCCCAGGCTGTAGAGGCATGCCATGGCACTGTGGAGGCTCAGCACGACTCGGATGCCCTCGCTGCTGCCCTGCTTCAGCATTGCGCGGCGATAGATGCCCTCGTAGAAGGCGCAGCCGATGATCACGCCCGACTGCAGGCTGCCGAGCATAAAGAAGAACAGGAAGTAGAAGAAGTTCGCCTGGTTGGCCCATCCGATGCAGTTGTTGATCCACGGACAGTGGTGGTCCATCCGCAGCACACAGCGATTGCAGCGGCGGCAGTGATGAGCCCGCGGTGCCTTGTATCCCTCGCACACCTTGCAGTACTGCAGGAACTGCTCGTCCTCGGGTTTTTTGGGCTGCCAGTGCCTTGGCAGCACGCCGGGTCCCACCACCACCGACATGCCAAAGTTATACAGGGTGACCAGATTGATGACCACAATCATCACGTAGTTGATGGCAGCGTAGAGCGACTCCCCCGGCGGCCACCACATGCCATTCAAGTGGACGGTTGTCCCGATCACGCACGCCATCAAACTGAAGACGGTCACGGGTCCCCAGTGCAGGAAGCGTTGCATTTCGTTCAACCAATCGCAGAACATGGTTGCAGTTTTGGAAAACAAAAAAAGTTTTAGTTTTTTGTGGTAATATTTCTGTTTAAATTTCGAATCGAAGTTGATTGAAGTCTGGTGTGGTTCTATTTGACTACTGAAATTGTATTTCGGAGGGTTCCCTTTCGTACCTCAAAAACATTTGTCAAGGCTCACTTGATAGTTATCATGCCCGCCAGTACTTACTACGGATAGCTGCCATTGCTGCCTCATTTTCATGATTTCAGATTAATTAAAATAGCCTGGACGCCACATGCTGCTTGCGCCGGCCGCTGTTGCCTGCGGCGTTTGCGTGTAATTAAATAAAGCACGCAGCTATTTAAATGCGGCCGCAAAAACACCACCCAAGACCCACTGTGGCACATTCTGCAATAATTTATAAAACGTATTCCAAGGTATTCGCGCAAAACGGAATGGGCGTAAAGGCTTTACATATAAATTTTCTCTTAAGCCGCAAAATGAAAAATATTTTAATAAATAAATTTAAAAACAATAATACGAGTATGTTGTGCAAAATGCAATGCCATAAATAAAATGCAGTCCTTAGCGGAGCGGCAGCCATCATTCGTCGTGCAGACAGACACTGGAACACTGGGAATTTTCCTTTTATTACTATTATTATTAAGAATTAATAGCAATATTTGCTGACGCTCTGGCCATGCATGGCCATGGCTTAAAAAATAAATATCCCGCACCAGCAGAGAACGCACAATTTCCAATTGAATTTAAAATGTGCCATAAATTCCACAGCATTCAATGCGCTCCATTCGAACTCGTACGAGCGTGTGTGTGTGTGTGTGCGTTTGTGTGTGTGCAAACAATCAACGGTAGTATTTTTGGGTATTATTTATGGCATTGCATTTATAAACAATAATACTTTTCGGTACCGTGAAATTTTAGGGCAAACATTTGCTAATGCCATTAATTGATGATAAATGTTTTGCCAAATGCAATTTGGGTCCCTGCCGCCAACCAGACGGTATGTAATCGGTTCCTGACCCCACAGTGCAACGCAGCTTTGAGCTTCGGTTTAAGTGGCAGCAAATATTTAAATATGTATATTTTGGCTAGCGATTGTTTGCGATTATTGCAATTATTTTTAGAGGCAGAATCAGTAAATCAGTACTCTCTCCTTTTAAGACTGCTGTTTTAAGAGGCAATCGGCAAGCAGCAGCAGCAGCGAGATCAAACGAGATAAGAAAGACTTCGTGCAAACTTTTTCGTTTGCATAGAAATAGACATGCAGAGAGAGACAGAGATGGAGCGACAGCAAAAACTGAAAGCGAAAGTCGTTGTTATTGTTGCTGATAGAGAAATAATCACGAATAGAAGGTTCGCAGCAAAGTAAAGTCCCGTTGCTTAAGCTCAATGCAAGTCTATTTCATTTGCTGAGAGCAAGGCCTGAGAGAGAGCGTCGTTGTCGCAGTCTAGTGTGGCGGATTACCGTTGCTGAGAGAGCAAGTTTGTAGCGCAGCTCGCAAAGTAAATGAACATGATCGGACATGATCGTCACAGAGCTTACGAGCATGCAATTATTACGACTCACATAGTAAATGCAAAACTCAGAGCCGCTCGAAATCGGGAGCCAAAGGTAGCGGCTTATTTTTGTTGTAGTTGTGGCTGAGAGAGCAATAACGCAAAGCGACTGCGACAGCATTTTTTGTGCGTGAGAGGAGCAGAGATAATACAAATGCGACGCATATAAAAGCAAGAGCCCAGAGAAATCTGCATCTGGATTTGTGTTCTATAATATTTTCTATCTTTTACAAAGTGTTTTTCTCTGTGTTCCAAAATAGGGTATCAAAATCGGCCAAAGTGCAGTCTGGTAAATATTTTTTGCTACCTTTCACCAGCTGGGGGCTCTTATTTTGTTACGAAAATAGTTGCGGTGGCAGGCAGCTGGACCGAGAGTCCCCGAGTCCAGAGCCAATTACCCGCATGCAGGCGATGTCTCTACGCCTCCCGGCTGTCATTTCTCCCGGCTGGATGCGCACAAGCACACACAGAAACACATGGGGAATGGATGCCTCCGTAATGAGTCTCCAAGCGGGGATTTGTGTGACTTTTAAGTCTTGTTAGCACTGCACACGGCACACGGCACACGGCATACATGGCAAAACGTCTAACAAGCAACGCCATTTACGGCTGCTATTCCAATTTATTCCGCACTTGAGCCTAACAAGACAAAGTGACAATTGACCAGGACCCACAGGGCAGAGTGCAGACTGCAGAGACGTCAAGTAGCATAAATAGTCGCTGGTCCAATGCTCTCGCAATTGGAATTTAAAATCGTATCCTCTTACACTTGCACGTGGAGTAGTATCCTTGCCTTGGGTTGCCCGGGGGAGCAGGTGATGGTTTCGCTATGATCCCCGGGAAAAAAAGCAATCTATTTTGTTCCGCAGATTAGATGGCAATAAAATTGATTGAAACATAATTGCAAATTGGATACAATAGCCAATGGGAGCCGAAGAAAATTGCCCGGAAATGCCAAAAGCCGAATGGCTCCTCTGCTGCTGTTGCTGTTGCTGCTGCTACTGCTCTGATAGGGGGATGTGGGGAACGAAAAAGCAATCTATAAACGTATCGAAATTACTTCAAAGCGAGGACGCGTCGCCATCGTATCTCGGCCATTATGTGCAGTTAGATGAGCATCTGAGAGCCAAAGCGGAATCAAGTCTCTCTCTCTCTCTCTCTGTGTATGTCTGTCTGTCTCTGTAACTCAAAAGAAACTGTGAAGGAGGTCTGCTCAAAGAATCAATTTGAAATCAAATAAAAATAAGAGGGAGGCGGATAATGCAAATGTAAAGGATATTCCTTATAAAAGGGTAACCTTGCTGCGAGTACATACATAAGTACATACAAAATCGTTTTTCTTATGTTTCAAGTGTCTCTTGTGCCGCTAAGTATTCTACAGTTTATACTCGCTCTCTGTGCCTTTTTTCCAGCGAAAACTGTCAATGCAAAAAGTTTATTACTGCTGCAGCGAAAATGAGCAGCCAAGGGGGCCGGGGGGAGGGCGGCTTTGTGCAGCGGCTCCTCCACAAGAAGAAGATCCACACACAAGTTTTTACACAAACTTATTTACTTAATTTGAAAATTAAATTCCCCCAGCATTAAAACGCATAAATGACACTTGAGAGAGCCTGAGCTCGACTCTGCGAGAGTACGAGTACGAGTTAATGTGTGTGTGTGTGTGTGTATGTGCATGTGTGTGTGTGTGTGTTTTTCCTGTTTGTTTTTCTTATCAAAATGCCTGCGGCAGAATGCTGCAGCAGAGACAGAGAGAGAGAGAGAGAGAGAGAGAGAGAGTGAGTCTGGGATGCAGGGAAGCATACATATCCCTTAAGACAAACAACGCGTACAGAGAACGAGCTCTGCCATGGAGATGCAGCGGCAGGAGGAGCATGCAAGCAGTCAGAGCCTTGGCCAAGTGCACGCTTAAAAGTCAAAAGTGCAGAAAAATGCATGGCATACAAAGCGGCAGAGGCCCGGGCAGAGAAGGGGAAGGCGACAGAGACGACGAACAAGACGCTCTGCCAAGACAAACAGAGGCTGAGCAGCAGCAGCAGCAGCAGAAGGAGCAGCCACTGAAAAAGGCATATAAATTGCGTTACTTGTGCGGGTTGGCTTGGAGCAGTTGGGGCATGGGGAGTAAACGTTTTTGGTGTTTGACATACGACGTGCATTAGCAGCAAAGTCAAGGATTAGCGCCACTTGTCTTGAGAGCATCTAGCAATCCCCACACAAGGCTCCACATCCTGCGGCTGCATTCTCGACTCGAAATGAAATTTAAATACCACGCGAGAAACCTATTTAAAGTGACTGTGAAATCAATTTATATGAGAGACAGAAAACACACGCGCACACACAGAAATGTCCAGTCAGTCCAGGCCACTGGGGACTGGGCGGATAAGGCCCAATTCAATTCTGGCCCCATACACGAGAGTCCCATCAACAGAGGGAGTCAGAGAGGTAGGGTGGAAGAGCTGAAATACATTTTAAAGCGTCTCTCACTTTCCCTTTAATGTATTTAACTTTTGAACTATTCTCAGACCCCCCAAAGCGACTGGAAGAGATAGCAAAAAGAAAGCAGGAATAAAACCCCACCGACAAAAAGTAAGGGAAAAATGCTGCAAGAGAGAGAAGCGGAAAGACGTCAAGGAAATGCCAAAGCTATCGCAAACGCGTTTCGCAATTTTTGAAGGATGTGTTAAGTCAAAAAATATGCAAATTTTACACACACACACACTCACACATAGAGCCACAGAGAGAGAGACACAGACACAGGACGAACGCACACGGCCGGGTAGAGTTAATACGCGCCCCAAAAAAAGGCAGCACCCCTCAGGACCCCCCACGCACACACCCACACCCACACACATATCGGCAGGAAAGATACAGACATAGAGCAGGTCTGTGTGTGCGTGTGTGTGCGGATGCCGTACGTGTAATGCATACGAAAGTAGTGAAAATATCATCAATGGCAAAATATGAATATCTAAAAAGGATAACGAAAATGGAGTCAAAGCGTACCAAACAAAAAAAAAAAGGAACGAGAACGCAGAGCAAGCCAGAGGCAGCGGCATGCCAGTGGATGGTAGCGGTGTGGGGTTGGTGATGGAGGGCATGGAGGGCATGGCCATGGCCTGTGGCTGGGCCCTGGGAAAAAAGTCCAAATGTCAGTTTTGAAGTGCGAGCGCATGTCTGGGATGTCTGGGCCATCAACTGAAGCCTGAGTGAAGTCTGAGAGGCTCAACGCAGCACCGCCGCGGTTCATGACATTTGACAGGATCACACAGACAAAACTAGACGATTTCAGACGCCGCCAACATGTTTTGGTAATCAGTTTCCGCCCAGCCCGCCCAGCCCGCCAAACCCGCCTTCCCCAACCGTAATTGCATCAATTTGAAAGTATTTTCCGCTGAGAACATTATTTATATGAAATTCATATGAGAGTTTATTTGATTTTTGTTATCGTCAGAGATTTTTAAAAAACGCTCAGACAGCGTCTGGATCTGCGGTTCGGCCCAGGCGCAGACCCAGGCCCAGACCCGGTTCTGGCTTTGGGCCGGCATAAATTCACAGAGCCTCTGTCTGTAAATTACATCTGAAGCAGCAGCAGCAGCAACTTGCCTATAAATCTTTAGTAGCGGGACACAACACTGCTGCCGACGACGACGACGACGACCAGTTCCAGTGCGAAAATAACATATATAATAAGAGCAAAAAAAAACAACCAAAACTAGTTGGAAACGTTGGAATAACACAACTGTAATACCCAGTAATTAAGTTGCTATGCCTTAAGGAAGGCACTGAAAAGGCGCACTGCCCTGGCATTAATGGCGTTCGAAGAGCCAAGAGCCCAACGACTTCTTGTTTGGTTTATTCTGACTGTAATAAAGATCCGATTGCAACTGGAGGAAGTCGCTTGCGACATCCTCGAGTAACTCTTTGACTATAGGGTATGTAAAACAAGAACAGCCATGCACAAACTCACACAGAGAGCGCGACAAAACTGTGTCAGTCTCAATTGTCGCCCTGTTTTCGCTTCCGTGTCCCCCAACTTGAATTACGTACGCCGCAAGTGAAGTAATGAGTACACAGCTGCAGAGCTGCCGAGCTGCCGAGCTTCCGAGAGAGAGAGAGAGACAAAGAGAGCTTGAGGGACTCCAGAGTTGCACAGGCAAAACTACAGCCGATGGGAGAGCGGGCGACAGCGGAAATAAATATTAAAGCTGCAAGCTGAAACTGAAGCCACAATAAATACCATATAAATATGCGATATTTTCAAAAGTCCAGCTAATAAATAAAGGGCCCGGAATGCCACTGTGGATGCCAAGTGGCTCGCCTGGCCATAACGAAGAAGTTGCCGGAGCAGAAGCTGCAGCAGCTGTAAGTATTTTTTTTTTCTATGAATCGCGAATGGCGACTGATAAACGATGGCTGCTGCTGCTGCTCAGCCAATTTATGTGCTGCTAAAGTTCAGTTCATATCAATAAAGTGGCAAAAGATGAAATGAGCATTGAGGGATGTTCTATAGAGTTATGCCAGCATTTATTTAGCATGCCAAAGCTCTTTAAATTTCGCCTAGCTCTCATCAGTTGATGATTGCAGAGTCTTGGGAAGCTCTTAAATTTGTGTTCCTTGTTTGCGAAAGACAAGCCAGGCCAGGTGTTCAACGAGCCCAAGGAAAGGCATCAATTCGTGGTGGCAGAGCTCATTTTATGGCCCGACCAAATGGCTTTTGTTTCTCTGTGTCTGCAATATTAAAATTGCGGCAGAACGCATGAGTCGGGTCGGGGGGGGTCAGGGCTGTCAGTCGGTGCCCAGGCTGCCATATGAAATGGATAACTAGGGCAGCAAGCTACAATTCACAGCGAGAGCACTTTATCTTGGTCTGTTCCGAAGACAGTGACTGGCACTGAGACTGAGCAGGGAAAGGGACAGGCTGCACCAGGTGTGTGAGTTTCATTTGCAATGCAAAAGCTAAATGAATTGCAAGTCAAAGTAGCAGTTAAAAGATGGACCGACACAGCAGACAGACTGGCTGACAGACTGGCAGACAGGCAGACAACAAAGACAGCAAAATGCAAACTCATTTAAGGACTGTTTAAGGACTGAGACTGGGACCAAATCAAATTGAAAGACAGGCGGGCCAAAGGGCATGCAAAAACCTAGCAGCGCGGGCCACATGCTTAAGTAACTGCTGAGAGACACAACAAATAGCAACACTGCAGCAGCAGCAGCAGCAGCCAAATGGGGCATGCCACACACTAATACACTCTCCCCCCCAGCCCACTCCTTCTGCTGCCATCTCATGCATGCTCTGCCAGCGGGCAAAACGAAGCCAAAGCCCAAGCAAAGGAGGCAACGACATTGCACATTGCTTTGGCTATTGGAGCATGTCGGTGCGACACCAATCTCTGGGCTAAAGGGAAAAATAGAGGACACCATCCGCAGCAGCAGCAGCACCATCAGCATCAGCATTCCCCCTTCCAATCAGCATCAGCATGCTCCTCCTCCTCCACCTCCTCGTCGTCGTCGTCGTCGTCTGCATTGTCGTCATCTTTTCAGAGTGCTTAAGGGCTGCATAAAAGCATTTATTATTAGATTTGATTCAATTTTCTATTCACTTACGTTATGAAAATGTGGCTCCGCCGTGTTTTTTCCCTGTTGTTGCACTTAATTTCCAGAGAGCGGTAAATAAAAATCAATGCCGAAGCGAAAGCGAACTCCAGAATGGCACAAAAGCGAGAGGCAATCGCGTAATTTCATTTGCATAAAAGTCAATTGGATTTTGGATACTGGATTCTGGATGCTGTAAGCTGGATGCTGGTCTGTGCCAGTCTGGGCCATGGGACAATTTCAATAATTGCAAACGCCTGCCATACATTTTCGCCCATTTCGCACACACACACACAGAGAAAACCTAAGCCCCAGCATCAGAGCTAGAGCCAAAGCCAAAGCCAGAGCGAGTCTTTTAGTTCTAGTCCTAGTCCTGCTCCTAGTGGAAAGTCCTGGCTGTTGTCGCCATTGTGTCGCCCACCCACCACCCACTACACTAGGGCTGAAGTTTTTGGGTGGGTCTACTACCAAAAAGCTAAAGGCGACATCCATAAAGTGTAATCAAAAGCTATTATCTCTGCTGGCGGCCCCGGCCCCTGCCACTGCCCCTGTCCCCCCCTCACACACCATTCTGTTCTAGTTTTTGGCAACATTTTTCTAAACCATAAATTTCGAAAGCAAAATTCAATGGAATTTGCTTGCCAAAAATCAGCAGAAGCTTCCGCCAGCATCCGCCGGCCCAGTTTAGCGCCACCCCCCCACCAACACCGACAGCACCACCCCCACCCAGCAGAGTGTTCAAAAATTTAAAGAATTGCCGTAGAAATTTAGAGCCACAGATGAATGATGAATATTTCACGGTATTAATTATTGAAAGGCCTTGCAAAAATATAAATTACAAATTAAAATGTTGCACACGGACATAAGCTGATTTGCAGGCTATCTATGTGGCACATACCCTGCAATCGAAGAGGTGACTCAGGCCAGTCAGGAAACACAAAGCAAAAATTATATATGCCGATCAGATCAGTACTAAGCCAGCATAAACAAATAAACAAACATTTTGGGGGATGTTATTACTGGGTATTAAAAGTCGCTTGCAAACGTTTCGACTGTTTGTTTATTTAATTCTTATTTTTTTGCAATGGCGTATTTTTCCTTCTCTTTCGGTTCTGTCTGTGTGGCTAAATCCCCCGAGTGAAATTGTAAATTAATTTGCGCGCAACAATTTGGATTTTAATAACTAGAAACATTGTCACTTATTTTGCATATTTAATTATGGATTTTTCTGCACCCCAGCGGCATTTCCAAAAATTACTTAACTCAAAGCGAATTTAAATTTGGGATTTTCCATGAGTAAATATCTTAAAGCAGGTGAGCTTGAGCTGCATATAATTTCTATTTTCAGCTGCTGCTTGGCAGACAAATAATTACACTGAATCGCAATAATAAATGCCAATGCATGCAACAATAAATTGCCATGCGATGCGATGCGATGCGTTGGGATGCAATGCTCCTGCCTAAGTAATTCATGGCACAAAGTGACAAGACCAGACACACCAACGAAAGTAAAGGCCCTTTGAAATGTCAGCAGGAGAAGAAATACATGTAGCCAAGATTTTTGGTAGGGACGTCGGGGACGTGTGTGCATATATGAAGACATAAATATCAGGCACAGGACTCTGGACGAACATATTGTAATGCGACTGCACACACACACACACACACACACAAAGGGATCCTCGGGCGAGGACGAGTGGCATGTGGCCGTATGATGGGGAGGGCTCTCGCATTTGCCAAAAATTACAGTTATTACTGCAGACAGTCGTCGTCCGGCCAGCCACCCCCTCCACCTCAAGACGCCACGCGGTTGCGGCTGCAATGTGGAAATTTAATTCAATTGCCAGGCAGGCAGGCAGGCAGGCGGGCGGGCGGGCAGGGCACATAAATCCTGCACTTTATTGCATCCGCAGTACGAAAATGTTCACGCACACAAGCAGGAGGCGGTGGGGCAAGCATGGCAAGGACTTTTGGCACGACTGCAATTTTAATGAGCCAACGAAAATTTGGTTTATTAGATATAGCCACGCGCTGGAATGGCCAATACAGATGGAGATGGAGATGAAGTGCAGATGGAGTCGCAGACAGGCCATCTATTTGGTATCCCTCTCTCACTCTCTCTCTCTCTCTCTCTGTCTCTCTGTCTCTGTTACTTAGCCATAACAGTACGGTGAACGAGCAAACGGAAGTGGAGCACTTTGGGCGACATCCGTCGGCAAGTTCTCGGCCGATCGGCGGAGAGCCATTTGTTGGCTTGGCCATTTCCTACCCTCAATATTTGCGTGCTACTTTTGATTTCCTTATTACTCTACTCTGCTGCTTCTCCTTATCCTCATCCTCATCCTCATCCTCTTAGCCCCCTGCAATCCCCAGTTGGCAGATGAAAAAAAAGGCTTAAACTGAGAACTGAGGCGCTTAGCCCTAAGCTGCCGCTGAAGTCCAAAACGAAGCGAAATATCATATCGCACACAATGCAGCCGACCCTCGCAATTAGACTTAAATGCATGGAGCCGTGCAAGGAGCCGCGGCAGGATCTACGACCTGAAACTGTACGCCATGCCAGCTGCCGCCCCGCACTCCCCTTGGCTCCTGACCAGACCCACAAAACAAAAAAACACAAAAACAAAAAATACATTCGTACATATATATGCGAGTATGAGAAATGCGCCAGCAGAGCGAACGTCCTTTCGCGGTGGTGTAATTGAAAAGGAAAATGAAAAACAAGCCGCGAGCCGCCAGGCACTGAAACAAGAAATGAAAAAGGTGAGCGAAGGCGAGCAAAAAGCAAAACGACTTGCGGAGTGCCCATTGGCAGGGAGAGAAGTGGAGCAAGAAATGGCGGAGAGGTAGCTGCAGTTGCAGAGGATCTGCTTATGCTTCTAACTTGGCATATCCAAGGATCAAAGTGGAGATCCTTCTGCAACAAGTAAAAGGCAGTCAGCAGCAGCGAAGTTTGACAAGCAGACAGAAAAAGGTTCACTCCCCACTGCACTCCGACGCTGGAAGCTTCAGCTGAGCCCCAAGCAGCCTCCCCCTCTGATTGTGGACAGCTCATCATGCCCCGGCAAGCCCACACTGATTAACAATAGGTACTAGACACAGCGCCCATAACAGTTTTCACGATGGCATTTTGTTTGTTTTGTTTTTCTCGCGCTCCTTCCGCTTGTTTCCCTCCGCCCCAGCCACCCGCACAGCCACTCACCGGCTTCATCGTCGTATCTTGAGCACAAAAATGCAGGTCATTTGGCAATTAGGTCGTTGGCAAGACCGTGCCCTGCCTCTCCGCCCCAAAAAATAAAAAACAAAAAAAAAACAGTGTCGCTGTCATTTGATTTATGCATTAAATTTGTAATTGTAGCTGTAGCTGTAATTGCTGGAGTAACCGTAACTGTAACTGCCTTCAATTTCTAATTAAATTCTACTCAAAAATAATCAAACGACAGATCTACAGACTCCAAGAGGGGGTGTCCCGGTCCCGGTCCCGGTCCTGGTTCTGCTACCACTCGAGCAGTCAGCGGCAGGCGACAGGAGGCGCACCGCAAGAGGCCACCCCACCCGGAGGCCACAATAATAACAATGGAATGGCTGGCAGGCTGCAACAACTGCGACTGCAACTGCCAGTGCAACTGCCACAAGGAGCAGCAGCTGCTCGGCCTCACTTTTCTCTCTCTATGGGGCTATTCCATTTACCCCGTTGCTGTGCCGCCCCGGCCCATTGCTTATCTGCTGCTGGTGGCTTCTCCTGCACTTTTTCACACAGCTCAAGTGGCAGGCAGCGCGCTGCATCTTCAAGCATAATGAACACTTGACTCCTTTGGCTTTTGCCTGTCTGTCGCCTGGACTGTCACCGACACAATGGCAGTGCCCAGTGCAAACATTTCACCCAACCCCACCCCACCGCCGGCTAAGACAAAAGGACTCACTGACAAAATGAAGCCAAAAGGCTGCCCCGCGAGCACTTTTCAAGAGAGCTTTCAAGAGGTTTTGCCCCAGCCCGAAATGGCCATGGGATGGGCCGTGGGATGCCCAACAATTGACCCAAAACGTAAGGAATGCCCGGCATACGGATGTGAATTCTTTATGCCGCTTACCTGCTTGAAGTTTTTGTGTGTGTGTGCCACACACACACACACAAGCGGCAGCTATCGCGTGGGTCTGCTGCACGTATCGCTCCTTTTTGGTTGAGGCATTCATTTGCTTATGCAAATTGTGGAGTCGGAGCCACAGCCGAGAGCCTTCTGCATAAATTACAAAATTAGTCATCAGCCAGAGAGGTAAAAACTATTTCAATTTAAATTCTTATCATATCAGGCGAACGGGGGGGCGGGGGAGCCAACATGGAACATGGGCATATCCTGTCAAATCTGCTCCCTGGGGGAAAGGACCTTCTGCTGCTGCTGCTCCAGCTCCTGCTGGATGTCTGCGGATGGGATGGTATCGTTCCTGTTGCCATTGCATTGCCATTGCCTCCCATAAGCCGCTTAGAGGCAGCGCTGCTTTTAACTATTTGCCATTGCCATTGCCATTGGTTTTAACTTTTAACGTTTCAACGCCTTAAAGATGCTACTTATCCCGCCTGCCCCCTGCCCCAGCCACCACGAAACACTTGAGACGGCTCCTCTGCCTCGGGCCATCGGCGGTTCCTGTTTTGCAGCCTTGGAATCTCCTTTTTCCGCCCCGCCCATTGCCTCCTGGCATCCACATATCTTACTTAGCATGTGCCTCCCAGACTTTTTTCATTAGGATAAGTCTATTTTATTCCCAAACAACCGCCCAAACAGCAGACCCCCCAAAACGATAGCCTCCCCTTTTGTGGATCGACTTTTGCCTTTTGCCAAAAATGTTTATTTGGTTTCTGGCTCGTGTTATTTATTTTATGGCACCTTTTGCTACACACTTTACTTTTTTCGATGCTTTTTCGGGCTACAGCTGTGGCGACGCTTCTTGGGTGCTGCCACAGCTGGTGTTGCTCCTGCGTCTCCTTGCTGGCTGCTGCTGCTTGCCTCATCGATATAACAATATCCTTTTGATGTAATTTCCGCTTATGGCTTATTTTCACAATGGCAGGTGTGAAAGGTAATCGTTGATTGTAAGTGCCACAGCCACAGCCACTGCCACTGCCACTGGCTGGCTGCCTGCCCCAAAAGCCAAGGATTGCCTCGGATTTTATAAGCTACGAATAGAACGAACGAATATGTGTGTGTGTTCTCTCCCCCTCAGTCACTCTGTGGCAGAGACTTGTGTGGGTGTGTGTGTGTGTTGACTTTTATGTCAATTCTCAATTATATTTCAATCATTTTTATTACATCGCCTAATGCGCCCGAAAGAAGATTACTTGCGGCTGCCACACACACACAGCCATAAATAAGTTATAAATTTAATTGGAAAAGCGTTGCTCCATCTCTACCTCCCCTCTGCTCTGTCAATATATATATATATATGTGTGCGTGTGTGTGTAAAGAATCTGTATCTGTGCAAATGGATCTGAGTTTATTCCTGTTTCATTTCCGTCGCTTAATTAGTTGCTAAATTATTGCCACACTCTTCGCTCCCTCTGCGGATGAATGGACACCGAACGCACCTCAAGTGACAGGCAATCGATGTGACCTGTGACCCCTGCCCGCCTCCACCCGCCCCTGTGCACCTGTCACTCACTGAATTGTTGCTGTTGCATATTTGATTTCAATTGGACTCTCCACTCGTGACACGCGACGAAAACAATGCCAATCATTTGGTTAGTGCCACAATTCGCGTTAATTTCCACATGGAATAAGCCACATGCCACACCCCACACCCCACCCAGCACCGCCACAGCGCCACATCGCCACATAATTTCTGCCGCAATTGTAATGCTGAAAATTGGCTTTAGAGGCGCCCAAGTGGCGTTTGATTCGGATTCGGATTCGGCTTCGATTGAGTGTGTGGTGGCAGGGGCACATCTGTGCAGCAGTGTGTGTGTGTGTGCGTGTAGCAGGAGTACCTGCACACATACACGCACCATTAAACCCAGCAAATGCGACAGTTTTGCCACTTAATGAAGTAGTGGGCCGCCTCCCTGCTCCTGCCGCCCGTTGTCTTGTGGCAAAAAGGAATTACAATTAAGAATTCTTAATCAGCATATATATTGCAGGCTGGCCAGGCAGTTACAGCCTGCCACATGCCACCGTTTAACACTAGAAAGCCTGCCACTAGCAGGCTGGACTCTGCTCGCTTCAGCACTTTCCCCTGGGCCACTTGTTCGATCTGTCATTATGCCGCAATCAAATAAAATCCCAGCGATTGATGTGTGAGTGCCCCCCGGATAGGTGCCGCATGCGGCATTCGGGTGTTAAGATATACGGAGGCACGCACCGCGTGTTACACAGCCCAAGCGACGTGTGGCAGAGTGGCGCCTCCGCCTTTTATAAATAAATACATCTGTAGCAAGGTATCCCCCGCACCTTCCCATTTGTTCTTCTTTTTTTTGTGTGCCTGTTGCCAAGGTGCTGATTGCAATTACTTCCGTGTGCTCCATCCAAAGAGAGAGAGAGAGGGAGAGGGAGCGAGGAGTCGCGTAGCACTGCCTCTGTCTGCCGCATGTTTATGGCCGACCACATCAGCTGTGGCAAGCACATGAGGCTGGTGCTGGAGCTGGTGCTGATGCTGGGGCAGGCACTGGCACTCCGTTAAAAGCAAAAGCAACAGGCAATAATGCCGTTCGCCGCCCTGCTGCCAACTGGAAACTGCCACCTGCCATTGGGGGTGGGATGTGGGTGGGGTGCGGGTGGCACCGCCAGCCGGATGAATTGCGTGACTGTGCAACTGAAGCTGTGGATCTGTGGATATAATAAAAGTAATTAACAAGTGTTTGCACTGCATGATGCGGAATTTCAGGCAAGCAGCAAGCAGGAGGCAGGCAGCAGCAGCACAACGATGCGTGGGTGCCCCGTGTGGCATATATGTATATGTCAGGGGTCGTCTGCCCTTTCACTGGAAAGTGCCACACAAAAAAACAAAAATTCTAATAACGATTGTTGCAATGACAGCCAGAGCTGCCGTGCCATAGGATTCGGTTTCCGATTCGGTTTTTTGAAGTGAGCCGAAAAATACTTTTGACAGCCGGCATTTGCGCTGGGGATGTGGCCAGTATCTGATGACTCCGCTTGACGGCTGACTCCCCAAACGTTAATTTGTGTGTGCATTTAGCCCAAAACTGAATTCCGCACCCACATACATGTTGCTGCCGCCCCACCGACCCAACCGACCGAAGTTTGACCGCTCAAATGAGCCGCTGTCTGGTTTTACATGAATACAAGGCAGTTGCAGAGCGGGGCACAGTGACCCCCAAAACATATGAAATACGTACAGTAATTGGCATGTAAAACGCTCTGCGGGTTGCCCTGCCAATTGTCCAGCAATTAGCCCATTTAATCGCTTAAAGAAAAGTCCATTCTTGGGATTCTTATTCTTGGAGCTGCCATCTGAGCGTTCTTTGCAGCGGCAGCAAAAGCAAAAGCAAATGCAAATGCAAATAGCAGGCATTAAAAAAAAGGCCAACCAGACAAGTTGTTACCACTCTTTGGGTGCTGCCTCCGCTGCTGGCTGCCACTGCTGTTGTTGCTGTTGCTGCTTCTCCTTCTGTGGCTGCTGCTGCCGCTGCTCTCTTGGCCAAAGAGTAAACTTGAATATGAAACGGTTACTAGGTCAGTAACTCACTGCTCTGTCGCAAAAAAACATCCTCACGAAGCCTTCGCGTAGTCCTCTGCTCTGCTCTCCGCTCCCTTTGTGCAGACCAAATGCCTGCTCTCACTCGCGCGCTCTCGCTCTCAGTGCCGCCCTTTTTTAGTACACATTCGGGAGACGGATGCTCCGAAGCACAGCGAGAGCTAGTCGTATTTTTTGTAGCTTTGTCGCCCGTGTAGCTAATGGCTGTAGCATGGATGCTGGCTGCTGGCTGCTGCTGCTGCTGCTCCTTTCCTCAGTACTCAGTCGTGCGCGCGTCAAACAGGACGAATACGGCGGACACAGCGCCTTCTCTGTGTGTGTTTTGCTTTCGTCACGGGGGGAAAAACGGAAAATGGAAAACGCAAAGCGACACCGCTGCCGACACTGACACCGAGACACCGAAGATACCGAAGATAGCGATACGTACCCCGAGACCACGGAGACCACGGAGACACGGAAGAAAAGACGACGACGGGTAGTCCGTGTCCGCGTCCGTGTCCGTGTCCGAATCTGAATCTGAATCTCAGGCCGAGAGTCGAGTGATAAAAGAAAAGGCAACAACCCGGGTACCCGGGTATCCATCCGCTTGCCCCTTGCTCCTGCCACTTGCCGCTTTCCGTGGCATTACGTGATAATAAAGTAGCGGCAATCAGTTTGAAAATTTTGTGCCACCGGCTTATGCAAATCACACAAAAAAAGAAAGTCTCTTAAGAGCCAATTCTCAAGTAATTCTCTCTGGCCCAAAACCACAACCAAAAAAAAAATTGAGCCGCAAAAGCCGCCATTTAAGTGTAACGTTGTATGTGACCAACAAGAAAAAAAAAAAAAAAAGAAACACGAGGGGACAACCCAAAAGAAAACTAAAGGAAAAGCCAAGTAAAAACCAAGTAAAAGAGAAATAACTTAAGGAGCATTTTCCGCAAATGAACAGCGACAACAGCAGCAACAGCAACAGCAGCAGCAACAGCAGCAGCAGCATGGCCTGCTTTTTTGTAAGTTGTCGCAATTTGTTGAGGCGCCCCCCATCCACCAAAGCCGAACTGCTCCGCCCAAAAGACAGACAGACAGAATGACTTAGTAGACGGGGGGAACCGGGATCCCTGTCCCTGCCATTCCATGTACTCGTCTATTGATGAGCATTAATTCTATAAACAGCGGAATTCGTGCTCATTATTTGTGACTTTGGTATGTTTAGCATTTGTTGGCATGGCACGGCCCTCCACTCCACTCCACTCCACTCCATGGAACATCCTCCACAACCCAAACCAGCACTACAAATTATCAATTATCGAGACAGCTGTCGTCAGAGCCCACTAATGGAGGCAACTTTCTTAGGCGGAGTATTCCAAATTATGGCAATTAAAAAGGCATAAAAGATTAGTTCTCATTAAAGATGCTTTGCCAATGCAATCATTTGGAACATGCGAACATTTAAATAATATTTAAAAATGGAAGTACTCCGTAGAGCTAGGAAAGCAGTCTGAACATTAGTTTTTTTTTTATTTATGCACTTAAGAGCGTTTAATATTGTCTTTAATATTGTTCGAGTAGAGCAGCTGTTTTTTCTATTTTGTTGTTCTTTTTTGTTGTTCTCCCGACCATAGCTAAGAACCGCTTTCAGTCAGTGTTTCATTAATCATTCTTTATGATTCTTCCCTTGCGGCTTGCTTTGAAGTTTGAGAGAATCCTTTATGCAAAGTGCTCCAATCTGCTGTACAAAAAAAAACCGAAAAATTTAATACACATCTCGCCTGCTACCTGAAGCCACTTTCAATTATTGGGCCCGATATCCGCCCTGCCCTGCCCGGCCGTGGCATGACATTGGCATACTAATCACCTCATTGAAATGCAAATGAGAGAGCGTAAAGAACGGCCAGGCAGGCCCCAAATATATTATGGATTTTATCTGCGGCCTAATAATTTTCCTGTTACATTTTTATCTCTCGTCGGAATTTGCTAAATACCTGCCGTCATAGCTTTTTGTTTTTGTGCCCCGGAGCACGTGCCCCAAAAGTCAACGAAGAATACAATTCTTTTTGCTCGCCCTCAGCTTTTCCCTCGTTTCTGCTCTTACAAAAGGGAAATTTTTGAAGGGCCAAACCGTACCCCGATGCCTATCTGCCACTGAAATATACACAAAGGTCCAGAGGCTGCAGATTCCTTTTCTCTCTCGGCTTCTGTGCCCAGTATTTGTATCTGCAGGCATCGTGTTAAGTTGCGAATGAATAGAGCAGAGTCCGAGAGTAAAAAGTAATCAGCAAGTGGCTACAAAATAATTATTTAATTAACGAAAGTGCCTGCCTGCCTGCTGGCCTGCCTGCCACGAGATGCAGCCAGCCTACAGCCTACCTTCAGCAGCAGCAGCAGCAACAGCAGCAGACGAGTCGGAGTCTTCTGCCTGGTCTAAATGCCCATTCATTCGGTTTTTTGTTTAGGCTTCTAAATAATCCAAGCAGCAGGCGCCCCAGAAAGAGGCGACTCCGACTCTCGGACTCTCTCGGCCGCTGCCACTTAAACGTTCGTGACGTTCAACTTTTAGGCTTCTAATTTAAATTTAATTAAGTGGGGATCATTCGTTTAATGTGGAAACTGGCCTGCTCCACGTCCTGCTCCAGGCTCTTCTCCTTTCTTCTGCTCCACTCCTCAGGCACCCACCCACACTTTGCATTAGTTTTGCCATCGTCATTATAACGAATAAACTTTCAAGTGGCGGCGGCCCAAAAGAGTGCAAAACGGAGCTAGGCCTGGTCCTGGTCATAGTCCTGGTCCTGGTCTACAATGAATATTAAGCGCCTGTTAACCTATTTTTCCCCAGTGCCCCGCTAAATTATCGCCCCGTCCGTGCCCGTCCGATGCCGTCACCGATGATGAGTAAGCTCATTTTATGGCAGTGTCGCCTGCGTCCCCAAAGCCCCCAAATGGCTGCTGTTCCACCTTCCACTTCAGTCCCCCGTGACGGCCTCTGCAAAAATAGACACCCAACAGACACTGCAACTTTTCAGTCAAGTGGTTTTATGTTGGGTTAATGAATGAGCCAACGAATGAACGAGTGAATGAATGAATCCAGGGAGATGGTCGCAAAGAAAGGGGTGCTCATGGGCAGTTCTCGTGGATTTAGTTCCCTGCAATGAAAATATGATAAAAGCATATTTACGGAACAGGCCTGCAAAGTGGAAAATTTATGCACTGGGGGAAAATACTCGTTTTGGGGCGAAAATGTGTTCAGATTAGGGAGAGATTTCAAGGTTGTAACTGCCCCTCTCTGACTTTAAAAGCTCATAGCTAGGGTTATTTTTCTTTCTGTTATTTCCGTGTTTGTAGTTGCTACGAAATATACGAAATCATAAAGAAGAATTATAAATCGGATCAATTTTTGTAGAGAGTTTATTGTTTATTAATCCTTCTTTAAAATTCCTTGCCGGAAACTTTTTTTTAACTACGGTCACACAAAAAATTCTGAATAATTTAATTAATAATCACTTGTAGTAAAGTTTATTAATTATTAATGTTGTGTTTAAATAAATTTAAAAAAAATAATAACTTCAACTATATCCAACCAATACATTTTTGAATCCACATTTAAAAAATTAAAATTTTTGGTTTTTGCCACATAATGCCACAACTAAATTTTAAAGTATTAATTTTCCTTTTAAAAATTCAATTGCTGTTCGCTGTTTAACATGCGAAAATCCAAGGAAAAAAATAGCCCCCGCTGCAGTGTGCTCTGTGACATGCCCCAAATAAGCCGATTTTAAAAACAATTTCAAAAATTAAACCACTCTCTAAAGTCCAATGCCATGCGATTGTAAAGCCGAAAAGGGAGGAAAGAGCAAACCAGAAATCCCAAAAATAAAATTCCAATAAACGATGGGCGGCGGTGTGGCAGGGCAGTTGGAACGGGGAGAGGGTAACCGGATGAATATACATGGGAAACGGACATTTTTGAGAGAACACTGACATCAGGCGGGGGGTGGGGATACAGCCTGACAGCCAGCCGGGCAGCCATTCAGTCACTCATTCAGTCGTTCGCGGGGCCTCTGAGCTTTTGCAATTTTAAATAATTAACAATAAAACGCATAAAACAAAAACAAAATGCAAACAAAAAATAAAGCAAACAAACACCAACACCAACAACAAAAGCAAAAGAAAAACAAAAGCAGAGAAAAAACAATGCCATAAAAGACATTTAAAATAAGCGCAAAATCAGCAGAAAAAAAACATTCAGCGAAGCGAAAGGATAACGACGCAGGGGGGTAACAGGTGAGGCAGCTGGGTGGGGGGGGACACACACTGCACACGGGGCAGAGGCAACAATAAGGGACACAAGCTGCTGCTGCTGCTGCTGCTGGTGGCACAGTGACACACTCCACACGCGACGCACACAAAAACAGAAAAAGAAACAGAAACAGAGACAGAGACAAAGAAGGAGACAGAGAAAGATCCCGCGAGTTGAATGCCGCACAGACACACACACAAACACCTGCATATTGGCTTGGGGAGAGGGGCTAGGGGACAGACATATTTGCATACAGTTCAGTGAACAGACACACACTGAAACAGTCACCGGGGGGTGTCCGTGTGGCAGTGTGGCAGCAGCATAAATGATGCTCGCATCAGCAGAAAGTGTATGGCGGGGCGGTGGGGGAGGGGCAGACTGTTTCCCCAAGTTCTGTGCCATTGTGGCAGGTGGCAAAGACACGTGCAAGTCAACGCGTGTGTGCCCCCCGTGAATGCCCCTAATTTGAACCAATAAACAGGGACACTCGCACGCCTGAAAGAGGACCTACTTTTGGACACATAATGTCCATGATTAACCCCTTCCAAAAAATCTAATATTCTCTCTCTCTTCTCTTCTCTCTCTCTTTGTTCTTCCCTCTAGAACACGCAACCTCTACAAATTCCGCAGCAGCAGCAGCACTAAGTGCAGCAGCAGCAAAAGGCTCACAAATGCCAGCAACGACAGCAGCAGCAGCAACAGCAGCAACGGCAACGGCAACTAAGTGCCACAACAGAAATTAGGCAGCAGCAAGAAGAAACCGTAGAAGCAGAAGCAGCAGCAGCGCAGCAGAAGACTCTGCCTGGCCAGAGTCAGTGTGAGGCAGGCAACAATAAGGGGCAACAGCAGCGGGCAAGCAACAACAAGGGGGCAAGCAGCATTGAACAGGCGGCTGCAAAATGCGCCACGGCTTAAAGTTGAGCTGCCTTTGGCCAAGCTTTTTATTATGGCTAACATGGAGCCAACGCAGCAGCAGCAGCAGCCACAGCAGCAGTAGAGGCGGCGGGGAGGAGGAGGAGGAGGTGGCATTGGAGGAGCCAGCGCACAGCCATCATTAACCGAGAAAATCCCATTAGGTGAGAGTGTAAACCATATGCCCCTAACCCAACCAACCACTACCCCAGCGATGCATTTGACAGGCGACTCCAGGAACCTGCCCTGCTCCTGCCCTGCCCTGCACTATGCTGTGCTTCTTTATAGTCCTACTCCTAGTGCCAGTCCTGCTTTCCGTTTATTTTTAAAACCATCCACAGCGCCAGCCCCAGGCTCAGTTGCAGCTGAAATAATCCGCAAGGCCCCGCCTCTCTGCTGACCATCTTTTGGTGGCATCAAATTTAAGTTTCTGCCTGTAAATACAACGATCATTCCCTCGCTCCCTTTGTACCAAGATTCAGTTTCATTTGCGCATATCTGTTGGTATTTCTTTTGAAAACTGAAACGGCCACGCTTATTAGCGTTTAGCTGCAGAACGCCGCTTGTCTGCCACTTAACAATTGACGCTCCCCGACAGCCAGCAGAGCAGTCAGTGGGAGATTGAGGCAGGCAGGCAGGCAGGCAGGCACGCAGCCAGCAGAAACAGTCACTGGAGATTGTGGCAGGCAACGGCAGCGAAACAAAGTTCGCATCGCATCTCGCAAAAGCAATTACAAAAGTTTAAAGTGCCTTTTTGCTTTGAACTTAATTGACAATTTCAATGCCGTGCCTCCCAAAAAAAAAAACCAAACTTTGCCATCCGCAATTTTAACAGCCATCTTTTTGCATGTTTCTCTTTTTCACTCTCTGCCCAGGTGCTATCTTTGAGCAGGGCACGGATGAGGTGCAGTCGGCCTTCAAGTACGCGATGCTCAATCACAATCTGAATGTCTCCTCGCGAAGATTCGAGCTGCAGGCCTATGTGGATGTCATCAATACAGCGGATGCCTTCAAACTATCGCGATTAAGTGAGTTTTTTGTTTGCCAAATGAACGAATCAATCCATTCATGAATATTAATGATGGAAAATGCAAACTAATTCTACGGAATGAAATATCTTGTTACGCGTGCAAATCGTTGAATTATGCGCATTTTTATCACCAATTTATATGTCCAATTTGTCCATCATTTTGTCGTTGCTTTCTCCTTGCAGTTTGCAATCAATTCTCGAGGGGTGTCTACTCCATGCTGGGCGCCGTCTCGCCCGACTCCTTTGATACCCTGCACTCCTATTCGAACACCTTTCAGATGCCCTTCGTGACGCCCTGGTTCCCAGAGAAGGTGAGACACATTAATAAATATTAAAGGGAGAGCGGGCAGAGTTCGAAGGTCGTTTGCCTATTTAAATATGAAATATTAATCATACGCACGGTTGACTCTGGCAGCATAAATTTCTTAACCTTGAAAATCCCTAACCAAACACACACGAGAGGGGGGACACAGCTGGTTCACAAGGAGCCCAGGCCTTGAATTTATGAGCCTCACAGGTACAAATCATTATAGGAGCCACTGTAGGAGCCATTGTCCGTAGCCATGGTCCTTGCCACTTGATTCTAATGATGTCCTACCGCCCGTGTGCGCTTTAAAAAATTTATGAAACACAAACACACACACAACACACGCACACTCAGTTTTGGGCCCCACGTTTAGGCCAACGAGGACGAGGCCGAGGCCGAAGCCGAGGCCGGGATAGCCTATAAATCAAGCAAGCAAATGCCCCTAAAGCAGCAGAGGAACGAACAACACAATGAGCACTCAATAATGATTCATGTTTACTAACTCTCATTCTCCTTTGCCTGCTTCTCTCTGCTCTGCTTTCCATAATTTTCGCGTTTTTAGGTGCTTACGCCATCGTCTGGCTTTCTCGACTTTGCCCTCAGCATGCGACCGGATTATCATCAGGCAATCATTGATACCATACAATTTTATGGCTGGCGCAAGATAATTTATCTATACGATTCACACGATGGTAAGTAGCCGAACGGCACACGTCGTGCCACGACGCTAAGCTACCCTGTACGCAGATCCTCCATATATCGAATTTAAATGTCCCTAAAATTGTACACCACTCCAACAGTCCCACTGGCTGTTGAAATTGGTGCAAACGAATCGAATGTACCCGTGAATACCCTGTGAGTACGACAGGGTATAAATATATTTGTAAGCGAGGGAAGCGAAAGCGGAAACGTACCCCCAACGGAGTCAATAATAATAATTTTACCCTCATTCTATGCAAACTACTTATAGGAGCATTTCTCTCTATAGCGTTCTCTCTGTCTCTCCCTCTCTGTGGGCCCCCTCTGGCTTTCCCCCTGTTTTGTAAATTTACTTTTGTTATAAGTTTCTGCAAGCATTTTCCATTTGCTCGCTGCATAAATAAAGTTTAATGACACAGCAGACACCCGACCCCTGAACCCCACCAGCCCGCCCCTTGCCGACGACTCTGCTGACATGATGCGCCATTGGCAGTCAGACAATTGGTTTATGTGGCTACTGGAGGCAGCCAAAGGATGAACAGGGGAGAGAAAGAGCTGGTAGGGACAGACAGAAAGACAGAAAGAGGGAAAGAGCGCAAGCGAGAAAATGCTGGGAGGGACAGACAGAAAGGACACCGGGCCAGCCATCCGTCCGGACAAACTGTTAGTGTCTGGGCGCTTGCATTATTATTATTAATGAATGCCACGTGAAAATCTTTTTGCGGTCGCGCCAACAGGCCAGCACTCAATCAATTCAAGCGACAGACAGGCCACAGAGTCGCTCGTCTCTCTCCCATCCGCATATCCATTTGTATTTGTATTTGTATCTGTAGCTGTATCTGTATCTGTGTGTTTGTGTTAATCTCTCATCCACCCCCATGTCTGGCTGTGTGTAGCCGTGTCTCTGGACAAGGCTGAGCCAACTGTTTGTGTCTACTGCCACTCAATCAATTCCACATTCCACAGGCGCATAATTCTAATAATTCTCTGACTTCTAGATGGCAAATCAATTTGGATTCGATTCGGTTCGGCCCCTACTCATGGCTAATACACCCGATTCCTCAATTAATATTTGACAATTCAAGCGAGCTATCCAGGCCCCAAGTCCAAGCCATTTGTTCAGCCGTTTTTCATTTTTCTACTTAGTTTATGGCCATGTTTACACGGCCGACCCCAGGGGCGCGCGGAGGGCTAGGGTCAGAACAGGGCCGAAACAGAATCGAAGGGAATGGAATGGCAGAAGGCAACTTCTGGCCCAAAGTCTGGCACGTAACGCCTTCGCCTTCGCCAGTTAACGGCCTTTTGTTTTGTCGGCCCCAAAAAACAACGCATGTGGGGCTCTGGCTCTGGCTATGGCTTCTTCTTTTGTTTATACGAAGCGCCAACGAGTTTATTACAAAGAAATAGGCTAAAAGAACTATTTATGGCCAATGGCCGGGCCAAAAGCTTTAGATACAATTTTTCGAGTGGTTTGTACAACTGGCAGCGGGCGGTGGCAAAGGCAATCACAACAGAAACAACAATCGATGCAAAAACACAAACAATATTTTGTTATGGGTTTTCGGGGCCTTCCTTTTGCTCCATGGAGGGAGGGAGAGAGAGAAGAGAGAGAGAGAGAGTGGGCAGGGGGAGCAGCTTATAAGTTTATTCCCGGACTTGTATTTACGACTTGGCCAAGAAATTGGCTGCTGCTTACACACACATTTTCGTTTTAGCTGTGAAATTATTGTATTTGGCCCGGATGCCCGATGCCCGACACCCAAAAAATTCCAACATGTGCCAGCCTCCAGCTATCGTACATTATAATATATTGTACATATGTATGTATATCTATGTATGTATAAGGCAGGAGTTTGCATGTTTGTGTTTGTGTTCACTAAAAAACACTTGTGCCGCCTGCGGTTATTGGATTTTTCCCTCAAAGCGGGGAAAAGTTGGGGCGAACTCCCCCACCCCATACACAGATCATCAAAGGAATCTATGCGGGAGCGATGGCTTTAAAAGTACGAGGATTATGAAATAATCTTTGTACATATTTTTATGGCCACAGCACACTTTAATGGATATGATTGGGGGATTCATGCTGCAGATTCGATTTGCAAACAACGCGAACCAATCGATTTTTAGCAGATTTGCTGAATATAGGGTACAAATTTGCTAAGATCAAACATTAAGATAAACGAGATAAGAAAGAGCTCTCTTCCCTTAAATCTGCTATTAAATGCAATAAGAATGTAAATACAAATCCACCTTCGTTCTGCATTTCGTTTGCTGAGAGCAAGGCTCGCTGGTTGTTTGTGCCGAAAGAGCGAAAGAAGTGAAGTGCGGCAGTTTGTGTTGCGTGCGAGTAGGCGCAAAGAAGGAGAAGTGCAGTCAGACACGATCGAGTATGCAAAGAGCACTTGCAAAAGCTCGTAAACAGAATCAGCCGAGTGAAGCGCATTGTTGTAGCTTTTGCTGAGAGCGCGTTAAGCAGTTGCTGAGAGAAGCAAAGCTCGTAACTCAAATGGAGATCAAGAGATAAGACAATTGCGACTGCACTGCGCCCTACAGAAAATATGTATATTAAAACAAAAAATTTAAGAAATGGACCTGAAACAGGAGTTGAACTTTAACATATTTATATGTACATATGTATGTACATATATTTAATTTATTAGATCCATAACATTTTCTGCATGATATATTTTGGTTGCGTATGGAAATGAAGCACTTCTTGGCATGTCTAACTGTTCGTAGCAGCAGCTGTCTCGCCTCCAATCAAATGTCAAATGAGTCCAAAGCATAAGCAAATTTTCGCACAGACATAGCCATCGACAGGCGTATCGCTGCGAAAGCAGTGCCACATGAATTGCAAAGTATTTGCACGTCCCAGCCAAGCACAAAAACAAATGACGTACGTCGGGTTGGTGAGGTGGGGAAAAGTGACAGCCAGCGCTGCTCATTTGGCCAGATTCCAGCTAGATTTTTTGTTGGTAGTATATTTTGCGGTTGGTTGAACAATAAATGATTGCTTTTTGCGGCCTTTTATTTTTATTTATATATGAGAATATTATTTCCGCTGGGGAAACGCACCATTTCCATCCAACCCACGCAGCTCCGCAGATGAGCCGACCCCATCTTTCAATATGGAAAAAAGCATACAATCAACAGTCTGCAATGAAAGTAAATGTCTTACTTACACATACTTTCACTTACACACAGCACACGCCCGTATGTGTGCGTCCTGGCAGATGGTGAAAATGAAGTAGGAATGTACGGACGTACGCACGCATAAAAGAGGAGAAAATACGAAGGAAAAAATCGGAATGTAGGCGTTTCTCCCCATTGCCGTGTTAACAGCACATTGACTTTCCTGTGAAATAAAATTTATTACTGGGAGGCTGGGCAGGAAAAAAAATAAACATTCCACACAGTTACAGTTAAAGTTACAGTGACAGACACAACTACAGCTACAACTACAGAATTGTGCGTGAGATGGCTGTTTGCTGCTGTCGCTGGGATGTTAAGGACGTGTGAAAATCTGCTTGCTCACATTGCAATGAATACGTCAGCAGTTCGGCAGGGCCAGGCTCTCCATATGGTTTATTAAAGATACACCCCCGACCCACAGCAGGTACCCGCCCCCGCTCCATCTGGTGGCTAATCAATGACCCAAAGGCGAGCGACCCCCCGAAAAGACGTAACTGCAGAATTATGTAAATGGTTTCGTTTATAGATGAAAGATTTGATTGTCTTCTGTCCCTACCAGCACCAACACCGAACCCATCCTAAAAATACAATCAAATATGTATCTTCGATTTGAGAGGTTTGTGTGCATATAAAAATCTGAAAGGAATCTGTAGATAGAACGCGGGGGCGACAGGAACATCATGAATAATAAGCAAACGTTGATGGTTCATGGCACTTTGGCCACGTAGGGAGGAGAGAAGGAGAGATGGGAATGTGCTCTGCTACATAATTTAAATCACAGGCGGAATATTTGCATAAACTTCGTCAAATGGCAGCGCAAATTGCTTTAAGACAACAGCCAAAAGGATGCCAGAATGTGGGGGGGGGCTACTGCTCCTTGGTCCTGGGTAGGAAGTCCTGCTTCATAGTGTGGCTGCTTTTCCGCTACTGCTGCCATTCCAGCAGGACTGCCATTAATTTAACCATTATGGGGTTTACTGCGCTTTCACTTTCATGTTATTTGATACTTTTAATGCTGCCTGTGGCCACCCACTCCGCGCTCCGCACTCCGCTCTCCCCGTTCCCCACTCGCAGTCTCCTGTTCCTGTTTCGAGGCCATTGAAAACATATGCGCAAAGCCTTTGAGCTTGTCAGCATAATTTTCCCAGTAACCGAATGAGGCCGACGAGGACGACGCAGGACGCAGGACGAACAGGACGCAGTTTTGCAAGTAATTAAAGCAGCAAAGTTTTTGATAGCACAACAAGCAGCAGTCAGCAGGCAGCAGGCAGACAGGCTGCGGCAGCCAGGACAGCAGGCAGTATAAAAAACTCGAGCCCTAACAAGCTGCTAAATTAGGGCGTGGCACTTAAAGCCTAGAAGTTTATTTTTTATTCTTTGCTGCTATCCTAATTACGGAGGGCAGCAGTAGATCACGTTGAAGCGATTTAATGCATAAATTAATGGGGTTTATTTTGGAAATTATTCATTTTGGAGACGAACGAGCGGTTGCCCGTCCCTCTAATAAATTCCCTGCCAAGAAATCATTTTCTTCAATTACTTTGTCCAGAAATATCAATGTGGGGGAGAATAGGAATGTGTATGTGTATGAGTGTGGGTGGGTGAAGGAACTTCCTTATAATAATTACATTTGTTTATCTCTTCGTTGGCCCCTCCCCCGAACTTTCTGCATAAAATATGCTTGGCAAATGTCTTACTTGTTAACCATCGTACACACACACACATACATACATATATCTGATGTGTGATGTGCTCTATGTCCACAATCCGTATCTCTAGCTCTAGTTCTAGCTCTCTCTCTGTCACTCTCTCTCTCTGCGTTGTATCTATGTACATATCTTTTGCATCTCCTGCTTGATGGTGTCACTACCGAAGGCAGGAAAACTTCATTTCCGCAAAACTAACTTTTGTTTAACATAACAAATTGTCTTGTTTGCCTTACGCATTTGTGTGTGTTTCTGAGTGAAAGTTGAGCCCCACTCAACTGTGGAGAGCTGTGGGCAGTGGGCGTGGCTGTTGACAGATTTGCATAGCCACTGGAGAGATAATAGCAGAAATAGTGGCAGCCACACTGCTGCATCGTTGTCTCTTGGCAATTTTTGGTTAAATTCAATTTTCAATTCCTTTACTGTTCTCGAAATAAATTGAATTTGGACTAACAAAAAAAACAAAAAGCTAAACAAAAAAAATAAATATAATTGTAAATTAAATTCGTTACATAAACGAAAATGAAAGAGAATTCCCCACACCAGTCGACCCGGTCACAGCTTTGAAATAAAACAATAAAAAATAAACGGAAATACACACACATACACACACTCGCACATGAGAGAAAGCGGATGTGGATTCAAAGCACAGGAAGGGGGGATTGTGTAGATAGAGGGAATGGAGCGGCGATGGCACTCGAATTATATGCCACGGGGTGAGCCACAAAAATGTTTTCATATCAAAAATGAAATAAAACAAAATCCTCGGCCGATGCCGTCGCCGCCACAGCACCGCATGCTCTTCAATTACACTTTCGATTTTCCGATTCATGCACATAGATACATGGCACTAGCACACACACACACGCACAAGCACAAGCACAGAGCCACACACATATACGCACATTGGATACCACTCCAAATCCAAGCGGCAAATCTCGAAATCGAAAAAAACACCCGAAAATCAAATCCAAACACAAGCCAAGCGAATGGAAGCGAATGTCAGAATGGCAAGAGAGAGGGAGGAGTAACGGAGTAGAGGAATAGGAAGTGCCAGCAAATGAAATTGTATAAAAGGCAAGGCAGAAAATTTATTGCACAACGAGAACACAACACAGCAAAAAATGGCCAACACACACACACGCTCACAGAGGGAGAGACACGGAAACAAAAGTCCATGTTTTATTCAAGACATTTTTGATACCCAAAAGCCCCAATGCGAGCAGGACGGGAATTCTTTAGGTTTTGGAGCTGAAAGGTTCTTAATATTCGCATTTAACACTGCAATTGTAGGCTCTCGCACGCCGAGGAGTGAAAATACCATCTCTAGGATCTTTGCAGTAGATCTGCAGCTATCTCGTTCTGCCCTTCAGGCCGTTACTCTCTCGAGAGCGAGCTTGCTCACTTTGCGTTACGCTGCCTGCTCTCTCACTCTCCCAATCAGATGATCTGTTGATGTTCTTATCTTGTACCGTATTATGCCACTACGAATTCGTATGAATAGCCGAGAACACCCTTAGCATACCCTGGAACTTCGACATGCGGTATATACCGCTATGTACTCGCCACCAAAACAGGAAGAATAAAACTTGTGCCTCCTTCGTACATAGTGCAAATCAAAGCAACAACAAATTGGAAATGTATTGAGTACTCTACCCATTTCTCTCCCTCCCTCTCACTGTGTCACTTTAGTGGCGTGCGTGGCTGTGGGGTAGCGGGCATGGGGCATGCCACCGACAATATCTAAATCAAAAATCCAGCCAGAAGCCCAGAAGCAAAAAGCAAATCCCATTTTATCCGCAAACATAAATTGAAGGCGCATTCGAAGCTGCAGCCAGCGCCAGCGCCAGCTTCCAGCTCCATGTCTCATGCGACATTCACTGGAGGAGAGAAAGCAAGTCAGAGATTTTTACTGTCTTCTGCTCCTCAGTTTTCCCTTGCTGCTGCTGCTGCTCCTCCTCCTCCTCCTCCTTCCCTTCTCCTACTACATATTTCTTTTGCTTTTGTTTGCTGCGTGGCTGCTGTAATACAAATCATCTGTCTGTCTCTCCTTTGGGCCTGTGTGCGTCTCCATCTTTCCATCTTTCCATCTCTCCATCACAGTCCCAGGCGCATTGAATCGTTGAGTTTTGACTCGTGCCGGGCCTGGGGCGCCTTTACCATCTCGTTTTAAGTGCGAATGAAAGCTGCATGGGGCGCATAGGGCATGGAGCATGGGGCATAGAGAATGGAGAATGGACCAAGCGGCAGTTAGTTGCAGCCATAACTCAATAAACACAAATGCAAATTGCGCTCGCAGAGGAATCTCAGGCGCATATCACACACAACGATGTGGCACAAACGATGCCTGCCAGTACAACAGCGCTGATAATTCCATGCCCCAAAAGGATGATTGGGGGCGGAGGGCCCAGAAACTTGGCCCTGCCCTAAAACCCAAAAACTAAGCCACGTCCCTGAGTATCTGTTGGACCATGTGCAGGGGCATGGGCATGGGCATGGGCATATACGAGTACGTCCGTATCTTTGTATCCGTTTTCGGTAAATTTCAAATTGAAACTGATTTTGCTCCTTTGGCTTTTGTTGTACACACAAAGGGGTAAGGTAAGGGGTAAGGACTAGCCTGGGTTCAGCCCTTGTGCATATGGCTGGCTGTTTTGGCTGTGTCTGTGTGTGTTTATGGCCTATTTTTCGACAAAAGCAAATGTCAAGGCCCAGGCGACAAGCAAAACTAGAACGTTCTCTGAGCACTTTTTTGCAGTTAAAGGAGAGAAAAATACTTAAAAATTTGCTCCTATGGTTAAGTTAGTTTATTAATTAATTAATTAGTTTAAGACATTAATTTGAAAATATTTGATTTAAATATATGATATATTTATAAAAATAAATATATTTCATAAATTAAATTATTTTCCCACAAATTTAATTTATTATATTTACATATTTTAATTTTTATTTTGTCTAAAATCAAATTTTAAGTGCTCTAATATTTATTTAAATGTGTTTTTGTATTTATATTAAATATTTAACAGATTTTAAGATCTTAAATACATTTTTATTTAGCATGTTGATTTTAAAACAGTTTATTTAATTTAAATATAGATGAGTTTCTTTTTAATATGCTACTCTATAAGAAAAGAAAGAAAATTGTTTTAGAAATTCTTTGCTAAAAAAAAATAGATTATTAAGCAGCTTTTGGCTTATTTTGAGAATAATTGAACTCATCCAAAACTTGAGATTTTCTACGAATAAGAAGATTTCAGTTCGTTTCGTGTTTGATTGTTTGTCGTGTGGATTCGAGTGGATTCGACCCCTTGTCTGAACATCCATGCCCCCCTGAGGGTTTCCTGTCTGTGAGAGTTGCAAATGTTCGTCTTGTTGATAAGGGCTACTCTCCGGACGAACGGGAGGCCTGCCCCAAGGGGCCATGGGGCGTACTCCTTTTCAGCAGTGGCTAACGACTCGCAAAACTGTTGATGGTTGTAATTTGTGTGCCCTTCCTAATGTATGTATGCATCGGATCGGATCTGTGTGCCTCTGTGCCTGGCAGCCCCCTCCTACCCCACCCGAAAACTCAGTTAATTAACAGGATCACACTTACACATGCATACCCTACTCTTATCCCTCCCTTTGCTCTGAAGGTCTCCTGCGCCTGCAGCAAATCTATCAGGGGCTGAAACCCGGCAACGAGTCCTTTCAAGTGGAGCTGGTCAAGCGCATCTCCAATGTCAGCATGGCCATCGAGTTCCTGCACACGCTGGAGCAAATCGGACGCTTCACCAGCAAGCACATCGTCCTCGACTGTCCCACGGAAATGGCCAAACAAATACTCATCCAGCATGTGCGCGATTTGCGACTGGGACGTCGCACCTATCACTATTTGCTGAGTGGTTTGGTAAGTTGCATGCCACCGCACTCGCACTCGCACCGCACCACACCGCATTCCAAAAACCGATACTTATTGCCATTGTCTTTCCTTTTGCAGGTCATGGACGATCGCTGGGAGAGTGAGATAATCGAATTTGGGGCCATTAACATTACAGGCTTTCGCATCGTGGATACCAATCGGCGGCTGGTGCGCGAATTCTATGACAGCTGGAAGCGACTGGACCCACAAATGAGTGTGGGGGCTGGCCGTGAATCGATTTCGGTAAGGGACAAACGACACACACACACACACACATGACCATGGGAGGAGTACCTCCAGTACCGTTGGGCATGTTAAATATTTGCTGGGGGATTTAATGTTTGCATCCGGAAGGGGCATAGCCGTGTAGCATCTAGTTTGCGGCGCTTTGTCGCTTGCTCTGCGCTGTCTGTTTGTGTTCTCTTCTCTTTCTCTCACTCCCCCTCTCTCTCTTTCTGTACTGTAGTCAAATAGCAGCAGATTTCACTTTTAGTGGAGCAGCAGGACTTGCAGTCAAAGGCACATGTGTCCTTGCTGTTCCGTTGTCCTTGTCATTGTTGGCACACTCACACAGATACACGCACGCACACACAGTTAGAGAGCCGAGCAGAGCAGAGCAGAGAAGAGGCTGCGTTTTGGTTTAGTTTGCGTTTGCGCTGGCTGTTTATATTTGTATTTCCTTGGCATTATCCTTGTTGACAAAGATTTCACTTTGTGGCGCTTAAATGTTGGTCGTCTGCTGCACGGACAGGCGCATGGGACAGGCCAGGCCAGGCCAGGCCAGACCAGACCAGGCCAGGCATCCACCGGACGACACAGTCTCTCTCCGTCGCCATCGCAATCTCCGTCTCACGCTTCACAGCCATTGCTGCTGCTGCTGCTGTTGCTGTTGCTGCTGCTGCTCTCTTTTGACCATGTTTATTTGACTTGACTGTGTGCTTAGGGGGGAAATTCACATTAAAGCCTTTGTGTGGCAGCATTCCCTTTCTCCCATTCTTTCACATTCTCATTCTCTGTTTACCGAACATTCGCTTTAAGAACGCTGCCAGCGATTAAATATTAAATCAAAGTCGGGGTTTAATATGCGACACGTTTCTTAGATCAACGCTAAGCCTTAACACCCGCTGGGAGGCCCTGTGTCTAGGCCCCCGCCGCTCCTTTTTTGTTCTCATGGAATAAGCAAGGTGGAAGTTGGGTTTGGTTGGGTGAGGGAGGGAGTTGGGGCTGCTGCTCCCCAGAGGGCAATGGTTGGGAAAATTGTGAATAACACCGTGTAATGCACTCATTAAACCCCGCAAACCCACCCTGTGCTATCGTAACGTAACCCTCCCCTTCCATTCTAGGCCCAGGCAGCTCTCATGTATGATGCTGTGTTCGTTCTGGTCGAGGCGTTCAATAAAATCCTGCGCAAGAAACCGGATCAATTCAGGAACAATGTGCAGCAGCGTCGCAGCCAGAATCTAATGGTGGCCCAGGCGGCTGCTTCGACGTCCAGCGATGGCTACAGCAACTACAACAGCAACAACAACAACAACAATGCCAATGCCAGTGCCCACAGCGGTGGCGGTGGTGGCGGTGCTGCTGGTGGCATCGATTCTGGATCCAATGGCGCCTCCTCGTCGTCGCGAGCACTGGACTGTAACACGGCCAAGGGCTGGGTAAATGCCTGGGAACATGGCGATAAAATATCGCGTTATTTGAGAAAGGTGAGTGTTAGGGAGGGAGCGGATGATGATGATGATGATGTGACATCGATACCGAAAGCAATTAAAGACACACCACACCCACACAGGCAGAGTGTGTGTGTGTATGTACCTGTTGTAATCGCTCCCTTTTTCGCTTGTTTTATCCGCAGGTGGAAATCGAGGGCCTTACCGGTGACATCAAATTCAATGATGACGGCAGACGCATAAATTACACGCTGCATGTTGTCGAGATGACTGTAAACAGTGCCATGGTATGTACATATATGTAACTCTCGCTCACCCGCTCACTTTGTTGCCGAAAGAGCGAAAGAAGTGAATTGCGGTGGTTTTTATTGCGTGAGAGTAGGCGCAAAGAATGACAAGTGAAGTCGCAGGCACGATCGAGCATGCAAAGAGCACTTGCAAAAGCTCGTAAGCAGAATCAGCCCAGTGAATCGCATTGTTGTAGCTTTTGCTGAGAGAGCGAAAAGCAATTGCTGAGCGAAGCAGAGCAAAGCTCGCAGATGCAAAAACCGGGGAGCGAGCAGCCCAGCCTCTCCCTCTCCCTGTGACACATGCAATATTTATGGCCTCTACTTCTTTTCTTTTTTGGCACAGGTAAAAGTGGCCGAGTGGAATGACGATGCGGGCCTGCAGCCGCTGAATGCCAAGTATGTGCGCTTGCGTCCGCATGTGGAGTTTGAGAAGAATCGCACATACATAGTGACCACTGTGCTGGAGGAGCCGTACATAATGCTGAAGCAGGCGGCCTTTGGCGAGAAGTTGCACGGCAATGAGCGCTTTGAGGGCTATTGCAAGGATCTCGCCGAGCTGCTCTCCAAGGAATTGGGCATTAATTGTAAGTGAATCCAAGAGACGAGGCTCTTCAGCTGCTTAATCACCCGCCCGCTCTGTTTCCACCTGTTCCACACCCCCTGCAGATGAACTCCGTTTGGTCAAGGATGGCAATTACGGTTCAGAGAAGTCAAAGACCCACGACGGATGGGATGGCATGGTGGGGGAGCTGGTGCGCAAGGTAAGTGCCTCCTCCACACGATGCCAATGCGGCACGCTATCTCCCTGGATGGTTGCAGCCTCTCTCCATCCTCTTCTCCAATGTTCTGTTCTGTTCTGTTGCAGGAAGCGGATATTGCGATTGCCGCCATGACGATTACCGCCGAACGCGAACGTGTCATCGACTTTAGCAAGCCGTTCATGTCGCTGGGCATTTCCATCATGATTAAGAAGCCAGTGAAGCAGACGCCCGGAGTGTTCAGCTTCATGAATCCTTTATCACAGGAAATTTGGGTGCGTATATGCCAGAGGGAGAGCCGGAGCGAGAGAAAGAGAAAGATAGAGTTGTATTCCTGGCAGCTCCTACAACTTCCTTCACCCTGCTTGCCACCCCCTGTTGCACTCTGCTTCATTGGCGCTCAGCGAAGCATTGCACACAGCAAGGCATCTCAATCTCCAAAGGATGCTCTCAAAAGATAGTGCCGCGAGTCCCTTGCGGACTCTGTTTGTCCCTGCAGCAGCGTTTGTCCCTTTGGGTTTTAATGAAGATTTAGTTGCAACTATTGATATTTGAAAGTAAAACATCGCCCCCACCCCACGCGCATCTTGTTTCTGCCTTTGGATTTCTAATTATTTCCTGTCCTGTCCTGTGCGGCTCATGCCACTACGCGTACAAACGTGCCGCACAGCCCGTGGAATGTGTTTATTTTTACTCGCGTAACGAGTCAAAATGTTGCTAAAATTGCGCTGCATACAAATGAGTAAAGTTTTTTAAACAATTTCTTCTTTCATTTCTGAGTTGCGCCTGGATCTGGCGATGCCGCCGCCGCCGCCAATTCTTTTTCTCCCTCGATTTTCTGCGTGCGCCTCGGACAAAGTTTGCGGCCTGCAAAGTTTGCGACTTGTATATTTATTTCTTCTGGTTTCTGGCTTCAACTTGGGCTTCAGCAGCAAAACTGCTGCTGCCGCCGCCACGTAAGCTACTGTGCTGCTGCTCTGCTCCCCCCCGAAAGTTTAATAGAGTAAACGACAAAGTTTTTTGTGCTTTTGCCACTGCCACTGCCTTTTTTTTGTTATTTTTTTTTGCTCTTACATTACTCGTATAAACAGTGGAAAGTGGCAGGACCTAGGCAGAACCTGCAGCAGGGGGCACGAAAATTACGTGGCCGTCAAGTTTTAAATTTTACGCTAGTCTCTCCGTGTCCAAAGTTTGGCTGCTGGCTCGAAGGAGCTGTTTAAACAAATGGCAAACCCATCAAATTTGTATGAGCATTTAGTTGATGTTTATGTTGCAGCAAGGCCCTAAGGCTGGTAGCAGTAGTAGTAGTAGTAGTAGTGGCAGCAACGAAGCTGGGAACTGGAGCTGGTGGAGGGGGCACGCGGACAGACAATTAAACACATTAGCAGATGGGAATGGGGCTGGGGCTGGCTTCCGTGCCCTGAGATCCGATCCATTCCCTAAAGCGCTGTTATGCCGATGCTGGTTGTTAATTTTACGCAACAATATAAAAGAAATGCATAAAACAAACAGCAGTCGAAACGCAACTCGACACTAAAATACCCTGTGTTTGATTTGCATTAAAATTCTTGAAAACTTTATGCTTGGCTGTTTTCATGTATCTACAAATTTACACAAATGGAAAATGCCCCCTGGATACTCCCTTTGAGCATAGACAGCGTCCCAGTAGCTTCGCTTTGGGGTGCCGGGTTGAAGGGTTCTTTTTTTTTTTTGGGGACAAATCTCAGAGAGTGTTGACAGCGCGACAAACGCAAAATTAAATGCTAATAAAAGTCACTGGGAGAGCAAGAGAGTGAAAGTGAAAAGCTAATGCGTAATTTGACATGAGCTAAAAAAAAATTACAAATGCAAATTAGTTGCGAGAGGGGGAAATCATAGTAGGCAGACGCTGAGGGCAAAGGTTTGGGTTTTGTGTTTTGTGTTTGGGGCCAAAAGGCAGCGGCAAACAGGCGCAAAAGTTAACAAGCTAATAAAAAAGTCTTTTACAAAAATTTATCATAAATTAAATGAAGCATTTTAGCTGCTGCCACACACACACACACACACATACATGCATGCATATATGCCGGATGCTGAATGGAAGGAGCACAGGACATATCCCCTCATACAAGGCTGAAAAGCAGGAAGGAACAATCATTAGCAGTAGAAGTAGGCATAAGCATGTGTGTGTTTGTGTGTGTGTGTGTGTGTGTGTGTGTGTGTGGTGCCATTGAGTCATATGAAAGCAGCAGCAGGAGCGACAAAACGACAAGGACACACCTTTCGCCTTCAAGCTCACACAAAGGAAGCCGCTCCTCCATAGCAGCCATTCAGGTGCTGACAGCAGGCAGACACCCCGCCCCCTGCCACACCCACACACCTTTAAACACAGTGGCAACAGTTGCTCCAGACAGTGGCTGCTGCCCTCCTCCTGTCCATGTCCTTGGGCCCGGGCATTGTCATGCCCCCGCCAGTGCCCACAGCCACACCACCAGCCTCGTCGCACCATTAGGTTAATGTTTCGTTATTTTGCTAGGGAAACCCCTGCACCGTTCCGCTTCCGCTTCAATTAGTTAAGAAAATTTAATGGAAAATATCATCAGAATTTCAGCAACACACAGCCGGAGAGCAGCCAGAGAGCAGCCAGGTGGCCGCCTCTCTGCATGTTTCCCCGCTTGCCACAAGGATCTCATGTTCTGGGCTTTGCTTTGCTTTTATTTTTCAACAGGTGAGCGTCATCTTCAGCTACATTGGAGTGAGCATCGTGCTGTTCTTTGTGTCACGCTTCTCGCCACATGAATGGCGTCTGGTGCAACAGCAGCCGCAACAATCACAGTCGCCAGGTGAGTGTACACTGCACAGGTGTGCCCCCACCCCCACCCCCAGACCACCAGCGAACGAGCGAGCGATGGAAGGATAGAGCTGCAGAGGGTGGCTAAAAATTCATGCGTCTGTTTGAATTTTGGGGGAACTTTTAGACTTGGACTTGTTTTGCATTCAATTTTCATATGATTCGAAATTCATTCGAAATTCAATTATTTCCATGGAATTTTCATGCTGGCAATCAAAGGACAGCAACGGGAGTCACACATGGACAGAAAGACAGACAGACAGACGGAGAGACAGACGGAGAGACGGAGCGAGACCAGTCGAGTGCTCTCATAACAATCTACTCCACACATATCCTGCAAAACACATCCTTAATGTAATTTTAGCGGGAAAAAGTAAACAAAATTTAGTATGCAGTCAGCGTATTACACACAGTGTACAAAGCGAGCGAATAGACAAGCGGAGGGACCGACTCCTGAAAGGATATACCAAGTGAAAAATAAAACCTGTCATGGCGGGATGGCAGTACATACCATATGTACATGTACATGTACATGTACATGAATGGGAAGCCCATGCCAGCAGCAGAATCAGCATCCAGCATCCAGCAGCAGACAGGACGAGGCAGGAATGTCATCATTGCTCTCTGTGGCACTCAATGGCTTTGCAATTGAAGCAAATGGGTGGAAGGAACAGAAACAGGGGAATGGGGAAGGGGGAAGGGGTAGCGGTGTACTTGGGGACTTGGCTATGGGTTTGATTGCATATCAATTAGAGCAGAGGCGCAAAAAGCCAAGAATCCAAACGAAATGATTGAAAGTTGGACAGTCGACATGGGCACGTACTGCTCCGCCTCCTCCTCCACCTCCTTGAAGCACCCGTTTGCCCTTCCTGCGGTTTCATTTTGTACATACCTCTCTTCTCCTCTCTCTCTCTCCACTCTCTCCACTCCACACAGATCCGCATGCACATCACGAACAACTTGCCAATCAGCAGCCGCCCGGCATCATTGGAGGTGCAACCGGTCCGATGCCAGTGCCAGCAATGCCACCCGGCCCGCCCACACCTGGGGCCCAGACTGCGGCCGGCGCTGCTGCCCTGCAGGCGGCCCTCTCCGCATCCGCAGCTGCATCCGTTTCGGTGACCGGCGGGTCGTCGGCAGTGAATGAGTTCAGCATTTGGAACAGCTTCTGGTTCTCATTGGCCGCCTTCATGCAGCAGGGATGCGATCTGTCGCCCCGTTCCGTTTCGGGGCGGATTGCGGCCGCCTCCTGGTTCTTCTTCACCTTGATACTCATCTCCTCGTACACGGCCAATCTGGCGGCATTCCTCACCGTCGAGCGCATGGTGACGCCGATCAATTCGGCCGAGGACCTGGCCATGCAAACGGAGGTGCAATATGGCACTCTGTTGCATGGCTCCACCTGGGATTTCTTTAGGGTGAGTGAAAGCAGCAGACAGCACCACTGACAGCATTTGCCCTTTGCCCCTGAGGCTTGGCTTGGCTTGGTTTGGCCACTCCAAATGAATGCCCCATTGAGTGGCAGTCCGGAGAAGTGAAATTAATTTTCTTTACCTCACATCACACACACACACACGCACGCACACACACGCACAATTCAAGAGCCAATAAAAGCCATTAAAATTTGTGAGCTGTGACGGCGGCTGCGGGCTGGGGCTGGGGCTGCCTTTCCAGATAAGGATTAATTTGCGATAGACAAAAAAAAACAAAAAAAGAATAATAAAAATATAAAAAGCAATTTGTCTGCGCCCTCCACTTGCGGCTCCACTTTCTCTCTTCATCTTGAGTCGCCTTCAAATCCAAGCTGAAAAGGAACAAAAAATGAGAGTCAATTCAATTTCTTCTCTTTCTTTCCCTTTATGACTACATTTATTTGGAGAATGCTTTTAAGCACACTTACGCTCTGCTGCCTAGCTCATATGAGCAGATAAATAAAAAATATACAGCAATTGGCATGTGAATAGCAACCCCATTGGCTTTAAGTTTTTTTCGAATTTTTTTTCCTGTGTGTGTGTGCCGAGATTCCTCCTACCTTATTTTTTTTGCTCTCAACATTTTCTTAAAATGTCTGCATGTTTCGCTTTCTCTCGTTTTCCGTTCGCAGCGCTCCCAAATCGCACTGCACAACAAAATGTGGGAATATATGAACTCCCGGCCGAACGTCTTTGTGCATACCTACGACGAGGGCATCAGACGCGTGCGCACCTCCAAGGGCAAGTACGCCTTGCTGGTGGAGTCACCCAAAAACGAATATGTAAACGCCAGGGAGCCATGCGACACAATGAAAGTGGGCCGCAATCTGGATACAAAAGGATTTGGCATTGCCACGCCGCTCGGCTCTGCCCTCAAGTGAGTATTGTGGGGCGCTCGGAAGGTGGTAGGGGGTAGGGTGTACTGGGAATGGGCTTCAGAAATTGATGCCACATCTAAAAGGGGGCACGGCACATAACTAACAAAAGGAACGGAACATTCTCTATTCAACAGGGATCCCATCAATCTGGCCGTCCTCACGCTCAAGGAGAACGGAGAGCTGATCAAGTTGCGCAACAAATGGTGGTACGACAAAACGGAATGCAAGACGGACGGCCAGGAGGCATCGCACAATGAACTCTCGCTGAGCAATGTGGCCGGAATATTCTACATATTGATTGGCGGCCTACTCGTCTCTGTGCTGGTGGCCATTCTCGAGTTCTGTTTCCGTCGAAAGGATGGCCGCTCGACGGGGAGCGGTGGCTCCAACGGGCATGGTCCTATGGGCACCCTGGGCAGTGCCATGGGCGGTGGCAGCCTGGGCAAGGCCAATGGCTCTATGATGCTCCATGGACAGAATAGCGCTGGAGTGCCGGGCGTAATGCCGCCGTCCACACATCAAAGGAGCGCCCTGACGGACACAATGCATTCGAAGGCGAAATTGACTATCCAAGCGAGCCGCGACTATGACAATGGACGAGTTGGGGTAGGTACTGGGGAAGGGAACTCTCTCTCTTTCTCTCTCTGCATGTATTTTTAACGCACATTCAGCAACGTTCAGTGATTACGATGGCAAGCCGGCAAAGCAATGTCTATGTACTAATCCACGCACAGTATCTCAATTGCGCCTCGTTGCAGTACTATCCACCCGCCCAGCTGTCATCGAACCCTGGCGCCGAGGGCGTCGAGTCCCTGCACATGAATGCCCATGGCCAGGTCTGACACGAACACGCGCAGGAATCGCGCCTCTGACGCACACCCTGCGCGCCCACAATCCGTCGTATTATGGCCAACAGTCGCCAGGACACGGAAAAGATGATGGTAGGAGCGGGAACGGGAGTGGGAGTGGGAGCGGCACCTCCTTCAATCAGCTGCAATAGCAGCCACGAGGGTAGCCTATCGCCGGGCAGCGGTAGCGCCACTTTAATGCGCCACTCGCCGGACATCAACCAGCAGCAGCAACAGCAGCAGCATCAGCAGCAACAGCAGCAGCAGCTTCAGCATCAGCAGCAGCATCCCTATGGCAAGTAAGGACTCCCACACGCCTGTAGCTATTAAGTGACAGGCAGCCGCATCCTTGTGCTGCCTGCTTTCGAGGGGAATGGGGGTCCGGGGGTCAGTATCCGATGCGGATATTAATCTTTGCACAAGTGCGAAAACGCATTACACAATAAATTTCACTAACACTTTATTTATGCGTGTGGTGTGGTGTGTATTTAAGGCCGCTGTGCAATCATTTGGCAAATTCTTTTAGCCTGTCAGCAAAAGGCAGTGTCGGGGCATATAAATTATTGCATTACTGTTAACAGTTGTTGGGCCTAGAAGCACGGGCGGCGCGACATGGGGGAGGCGAAAACATGCCAACAAATAACATAAATATATTCACATTTGTGTACGGATATGACACATACTGCCCTCGTACATACATACACATAAATATACATATATAGGACATACATAATGCAATGCAATTCATTGCATTCAAATGACTGATTAATATTTTTAATAAACAATAACAACAAATATGCCCCACACACTCACAACACTCTCAATAGCTAAAAGGGGAAAAAATAAATAAATGGAAAATGTGTGGGCATATAAAAAATGGGATATAAAGTGGCTCATAACGGAGGGATTTTTGTTTGTTTCGGGATTTGTTGTCGCATATTTGTTTATAATTAAATTACAGAAAACACACACGCACACACACTCACAACAAAAAACTAATGAAAACAAGAAGTGTCGAATTGGCGAGGCGTTGTGGGGCATCCTACATAAATATTGTAATAAATTAATTAGCGCTAAATAAAGAAAATAGTTTAAGCCCATAGTTCTGATCCATGAATGGAAAACAAAAAACGCAAAAAATATTCCAACAAATGGCCAGGCAGCACAATTTTTAATTAAATTTATTTTAATTGAAATTGTTTTGATTTGATTTGAGAGGGCAGCGCGAGAAAAGTGAGATGATTTTGCAGACAGATTTATGGGATTTCTTTTTTTTTTTTTTGTATCACATAAATAACCACAATTCAATAGGGGTCGGGCATTCTTGCTGGGTTCTTTTCTTCGTCGTTTCCGCCACTGCATGCCAGAAAGGAAAGACAGAGAGAGCGCACTTATTTGATTCCCCTTTATTCCCATTTTCAAAAAAGAAGGGGAATTGGAAAAAGGGGAAAAAAAAAAAAAAAAAAAAAAAAAAAAAAAAAAAAAAAACCCCCCCCCCCCAAAAAAAAAAAAAAAAAAAAAAAAAAAAAAAAAAAAAAAAAAAAAACCCCCCCCCCCCAAAAAAAAATTATAATTTAATTTTGTATATTAATTGAATTTGTTTGTGATTTAATTTAAACAGCAAAAAGTGCGATTTTTCACAGAGATTATGTTCAATTTGTTTTCCCTAAATCCCCTGCCCACCCGTCTGCCACCGTTGCAGCAGGCAAGTAGCAAGAATATCTACTAACTATTAGGCTTAGTTTTAGGCTAGAGAATAATGTTTGAATTGTAGGGAAAAAATCAAGCAAACAACAAGAGTCGCATACTTCCGAGCAGCCGAACAGGGGACATCGTAGCCATAGCCATAGCCATTAGACGTAATACCATTACGAGTGTAAGTGTAAAAAAACCAAACCCGATTGTAGTTAAATTTTATAGACTATTTAGCATACACTTTGCCTGTAAATAAAACATAAATGAGCATGATCTCTGAATGGGGGACGAAAAACAGAAGACGGAGATGCTACCATTAAAAAAAAAAAGGAAATGATCAAGTCATATCAAAAGACATTAAAAATGGTACTAAGTTTATCAGAAAAGGAAACTAACATAACACAATGAGTAAAAGAATTACGTAACAAAAAACTATTGTAAAATATTTATGAATTAATGAATTTATATTGTTGTTAGCTCAAATTTACTTATGTCTGTATGTGTGTGTGATGGGAAGCCATCGCCAATTGATGGTATGCCGTTTTCTTATGTATTTCTGGATATTTTTCGGGTTGCATAAATGTTTTATGAGCCATCAAAAAAAAATGAGAAGAAAAAATAACAGACAAGACGAACGTTGCAGGTAAAGTGCATTTAAAATACATTTTAGTTATTTAATCTAACAACCAAAATCAAAAACTCAAATCAAACAAAGCCGCTAAAGTGCATAAATAAAATTTAATCTCCAATAGCAAAATGCAAAGAACACACTCTACCAAGAGATATACACATATGTACATACATATATATATATATAGTGGGTATATATGTATAGCTGTGTGTATTGTGTATGTGCCAGAATAAATACCTATAAATATAAATGGTGAAAACTGTGTCTAAACAAATAGATGCCGGTCATAGAAATGGAGTACGAATCAAATCAGATAATAAATCCAATCCCAAAACCAAAGCCAAAAACCAATTGACACGAATTTGAATATTGAAAAACCAAAAAAAAAAAACACACACAGATGCAAAAATAAAAACACCTAATATTAAAGAATCATAGAGCGTAAGATGAAAAACTAAATTCGTTAAGAATTTTGCGTTTTAATTGAAAGGATTCTTGCTCAATGTAGATGATTGATGAGTGTATAAATTTCAGTTTTATTTGTAAAATATTACCAAAGCAAACAGCAGCAAAAAACAGCAGCAGCACACATGGAAATAAGCAGAAGTGGGGACATTTGATATATTTATTAATATTTAGCAAACATATTGTTATCGTATTGCATTTAAACTGCCACAAAAAGCGGCAGGGCAGGCAGAAAGCGAAGCGAAGCGAACTATTCCCAACAGTGAGAGAGTGCTGTCGTGCCATAATGAAGGTAAACAAAGAGCAAAAATACAAAGCAAATAAAACTAGCATATAATAAACATTTTAAACGCTTCGTTGTTTCATTTAAGTGGGCCTGCCAGAATGATTCCATGAATCCTTGAATCCAGCTGCTGGATGAATTATTCATTCATTCACTCATTTGCTGCTCTTTGGGCGCTGTCTGGCGATTCGTTAATCCGAACGTATTAAGACAAATTTGGTTGAGTAAATAATCCAAGTGGCAACACTGACTTGGGTGGCTTGAAAGCATTTGCACAAATTGACGGTTGACCGCATTTGCCACATGCGGCAACTAAGAGAGATTCCAAGGCATACACACAAACACACAGCAGCAAGCAGAACAGCAGCAGAGATGCCTTTATTATGAGGTAGTCGTGTTGGCCACGCAGTGACATGGCCATGTACCAACCACCCACCCACTGCCTTCTACAACTTCCACTCGCAGTCTCCACAGTCTCCGCATCCATCCTGCCACGTCTAGGCCTTCTCTACTGCCGCCTGATTTTGGGTTAAACTATTTACAGGACGTTCTCCAAGGGGTGTGCTCCGTGTGCAACATGAACTAAATGCGTTTGCGGTTGAATTGCTGTTGCCTTGCCGTTTGTTTTGCTGCCACACCACTGCCACTGCCACACGGCCACAACCAACTCCATTGCAACATAATTAGAAAGCGGGGAACGCTGCTGCCGCCTGGCAAGACGGAAGTCATGATTCATGAGTGCCTGCACACGCCGCAGTAATTAACACACAAAACATCCCAGTAGGCAGTAGGGCAGACCAGACCAGACCAGACCCCAGACCAGAACCAGAACCAGTCACAGCCGCAGTCGCAGTCGACTGGCGACTGGCTCAAGGATGGCCCGTGTTTGCTTAGAGGCCACTGAAGACCTCAAAAGATCCACATCCACACAGTCACATTAGCATAGAAACCACTGGGCTACCCACCGCCCCTCCCCCAAGTAGCCCTTGGGGTAGGAAATTTTCCATTTGACAAGTGCCAAAGTTGTGCCGTCATAAAATTAGCGCCGTTTTTAACTGTTTTCCCAACCCACAGAAGGGATGCGATGGGAATGGAAAATGCAAAATGGGAAATGCGAATGGCAATGGTTGGGTCGGGTCGAACCTCAAGTATCCCTTTCCCTAGACACGCTTTCTACCCCACCCACACACACGCACTAAGCAAATAAGGAAAAGGACAGCAGAAAGTGGAGTCATAAAAAGCAAAACCCAAGAAAACTCCGACTAAGGATGAGCGCGTGAGTATCAATGAGCGTTTCGGTACACTGAGAAAAACTTAAAGGCATGCTCTTAGCAATGTATTTGAGCTTGGAGTTTACATAGTCACACCCTTGGGGCGGGGGGTGGTAAGTGCATCTTTTGATCTACTTGCAAATGCAAAAATATTTCTCGCATTAATTATATTATAAAGCCAAATATCATTTGATTTAATGTAACTATCATATTTATCACAAGTAAAATCTTAAATATTCCTTTAATTCTGTAGTTAAAAGATCCAAAACATAATTCTCGTTTCAGCATTTCTAGAGTAAATTTTCGTTGCACGCTAAGAGACTTTTGAATACTTTCAGACCTATCCCCGTCCCTCCCAGCCATTCCAATTCATTGTGCCACAAAAACAAATGAGAACCCAAATGTGCACTGGCAGTCCCCCAGTCCACAGGCAGTCAGTCCCGTCCACTCGAGCGTTCTGTGATGAAATGGCAAACATTTCGGCGTGGCTCGACGACCATTTCTCATAGCAAAAGTAAATAGGCAGCCGGGCCGAAGGGCGCAGCTTCGATGACTCTAATCGATCAAAGGGAAACGCCAAATCAATTGCCAGTAGCGCCGCCTCTGACTGCCAGCATGCCAGCAAACGCCATGCCAAGCCCTGCCCTGCTGGAACCATGGCCAGAACAGAGGCATAGGCAGCATCAGCAGCAGCAGCAGCAAGAGGCAGCGAATCACTTACCATAATGAGGGCCTAGATGGTCCGTATGCTGGAATACGTGCTAATAAATCTGCCCGAATGTGTTTATTTATTTGGTTGCCGTAGCGATTGCCGCTCCCACACTCAAACACTTTGCACTCCCTCCTCCTCCTCCTGCACCCATCGACCGACATTGGCTGTGCCACACACAATTTTCATTGATTTATGCTGACCGCGTTTGTCGTTTTAAATATTTATCGAAATGATTGGGCGCCCACTTGCCTTACATCTTAATTATCGGCTTCAGTGGAATGGAAATGCATGGGGGCGCGGCCTGTGAGGCTTAAGCGCCTCAATTTACATGGCCATGGAGTACTACAAATGCTATAGTGGATTACACTGCGCATCAGAGGATATTTTCTTATTGATAAATGCAAAGGCCACCGCGGATCTAAAGAACGTTCTTAGTTTGTGTAAATTCGTAAACCTGCTCTTATTCATTTTCGTTGAGCGCAGTCGGAATAGTCTTATCACTTCATTTGATCTCTCTCAGGTGTTTCATTCCATTGCTCTCTGGCGCTCTCTCTCTCCCAGAAATTAATTTGCTTGCTCTTACAGCAAGAACAACGACATTCCGATTCCGCTGCTGTTGTTTTGTGCATGTTCGATCGTGTCTGCGACTGCACTTCTCTTTCTTTGCGCCTACTCTCACGCAATACAAACCACCGCAGTTCACTTCTTTCGCTCTCCCGGCAACAACAAACACAGGTGCTCGCTCTCAGCATATAATAAGCAGAACGAAGGGTACGTAGTCTACCTTGCTGCATCAGATCTTACTGGTTCTGCGCTTTGTAACCATAAAACCCTAGTAATAGAATATTTAAAATAATCAAAACTAGCATAAATTCAGTCGCATCATTCACTCTGGATAAAAATCCCTCAATCCTGCAAAAAATATTCATCTCGCATGTTGGCCAGTGTATTCCAATTAGGACGTCGCATGCGATTCGTTTCGATTCGATTCGAGTGCAGGCTCCGTTTATTCCACTGTTCCATGGACGGGGGCTTAATGAGCGGTCATCTTCAATTAATGTGCAAAATATGCATTCACAATTTTTAATTTATTTTAACCATTGTCCGAGGCCAGTGGGGGGCGATGCTGCGCAGAATATGGCAGTTGTGGTGCGTCTGTCTGCCATATCACTTACCTTGCATATTTTATTGAAATTCCACACCCACACACACACACACACACACACATACATACATAAACATATTTATGTGAATATATATGTATGAATAAGTTTTGTGTTACTCCTAGTGCTGGCCAGAGGGTTTGTTCACGTAATTTTGGGAAAATTACGTTGCCAGCATTTCAAATGCGCCAACAGAGGAAACCCTAGAGGAACTGGTAACTGGAGAAAGCATCAGAGAGGCCCGTCCTTGGAGGCGGATGGGCGGCTGTCTGCGCTGTCTGCCTGTGTGCTGTGTGTATGCCCCTTAATTACCAGTTATATTAGAAGCGACTCCCAACACACACACTCATCCCTCATCCCACATCCCACTCGCAGAAGGCAACGGCGCAAAACGGACTCATATTTTTCGTGTCCTATAATTGATATTTTGGGAATATTGTGCGGGGCGTTTCATGTTGCAGCATGAATATTAAATGACGCGTTTCCCCATGGGAGAAGGATAGTTTATGGTTCAATTAGATCATAAATTCTTCAAAAGAAAACTCCAAGAAGACATTACACGAATACATTTCACTCTCTGACACTCTCGAGTCTGCCCTTCCCAGTGGCTCTCCGTTTTTGTTTTTTTTTTTGGTGGTCCGTCTTGTCCATTTATTAAAAGGTTTTGCGGTTTTGCTTTTAACCAATTTGCTTGTCTGTGGAAAATTGGAAAATGTCCATCGCCTGCTGCTGAAATATTGAAAACTTTTGTGCGGTCTGCTGCTGCTGCGGCTGCTGCTGCCTGGATTTGTTGTATGTACTCTGTTTGCATGCATTTCCGCAATTGTCAATTAAAAGTATTACGAGTCCAGACGAACCCAAAGGGCAGGGCAGGGGCAGGGGCAGGGATCAGGCCATGTAAAAATCAATCAGTGGACGGCGACATCAACCGCATTAGCTGGGGCCAACTAGGCGGAGCAGCGAGGATTCAGGAGGAGATGCAGCGGTTCAGAGAGAAGCTTTTCGAAGAGAAGCCAACCCCAGAAACCGCAGTCAACTTTCAGATTGCGCTTTGTACTTTGGCCTATGCCTGTAATCCCCCATCCGCAGGCCAGTGCCTCTCTCATTTCTCATCTCACAAGTCCAAGATAGTTGTGTCCTCTGCGCTCCGCCGCTCGACTGCGACTGTTGTGGCTGTCCCCCCTCTTTGTGCTCGATTTAGTTTGGGGGCCGCAGAAAAGAAGAAAAAAACTTTTGCCATCTGCCTGCCAATACAAGAGTAATTATCGGGAAATGCGGTCTAGACTGTAATCCCCTCGGCTAATGAGCCAGTTACGAGGCTCCGTTCAAGTGTCGTCTCCGTCTAAGGACAAATTGAAATACGTTGACAGACTGAGACTCTGTTGACTGTCAAAATATGAACTGCCGTGGCATTAATACAGCGACAGCGACAGCGACTGAAGACTGCAGACTGCAACAGACAGACGCCAAAACGCCAACAATTTTTTTTCTGCTGTTGCTGCTGCTGCTGCTGCTGTATGTCTGCCACATTCTAGAGGATAGACGAGTCCACATCCTCTGACGACATTTGATTGATGCATTTTGCAATTATTTCTGACGCTCTGAGATTGAAAACTTGTCACTTGCATGGCAGTGACAAAAAGCGGAAAAAGTGCGAAAAAAGAAGACCAACAAAAAATGCAAACACAAAATGTGAAGATGTGTTATGTGTTATGTGGGTTTGTTAACACGATTTACCAACAGAAATAAGTGTCTCTTAGGTGTGCGAGAACTTGCCACAATTTGAATCTGCAGTCAATTATCCACAGGTAATTTTTCTGCTGCTGGGATTGTGCGCATTTCTGGTCAAGATCCTTGGGGGATCTCTGCCCGGCACATGCCTCAACAATTTTTATTTGCCACAATTTCATCTACATTGAAACTTTGGGCGTAACAAAAGATTAGCTAAAGTTATGACTAAAAAAAAAAAAGGAGGGAAACTTTTCTGGAATTTTTTTTGCAGCTTTACCTTTTGGCCAATTCCCAAAGGCGTGCCGATGCTGCCGCTGCTGCTGCTGCTGCTGCCGGAAAATGCATAGAAATTCCACTAATTAAGAGGTGAAGTGAGGAAGGGGCCCAGGTCCCTGGCCCAGCCAGCAGATGGAAGACAGAAGAGTGCCCGTGCGAGAGAAAGATCTTATCGTTTGGCGTTGAAGGTGCTGAAAAATATTAGCAAAGAAAGTTTTACTGGAGGAAAGTTTTGCCTTTGACCAGGGAGCAGCCAGGAGTAACCCATCAGCAGTAGCAGGAGCAGCAGCAGCAGAAGGAAGTAGTAAGGAGCCTCCTCAAATGACAGCAAATCCTCAAGGCATCGAGGGATATATGCGACAGTCAGGAATGGGGACGGGTGGACGAAGCGCATTGCAATTTGCTGCATAAAAATAAATTGGCTTGGGATCAAGTCTCAAACTTAAAGAGAGTGGCGGGGCAAAAGAGAGAGAGAGAGAGTGGGGGGAAAGTGGGTGTTGCAAGAGTGCAATGGTTGGATGCAAATTGCTTAGTTTTATGGCTTTGGCTGCAGCAGTAGCGGCAGCAGCAGCAGCAGCATCATCTAATCGAAGTGGGAAGCCAATGAAAGGTAATAAGAAGTAGGAATCCCCTTCATCCTTCGCCGAGTGAAAATTGCAATCGAGAATGCCAGACAGAGGACGGGACAGACCAGACCAGACCAGAGCAGACGGACAGATAATTGAGTGCCGAAGTAAAACTAAATTTGATGTATGGCTTCCACTGTATTTATGCGATATTTAAACCCATTTCTCCTCCACTTCTCCTTCATTTTGCTGCACTTTCCTCCCTTGATTACTGTATTTTGGAGTGCTTTGCCAGTGCTCCCCTTCCGTTTGGGCACCCCTTTGCTGACTGCCTTATCAAACAGGATGCACCAGGATGTAAGCCGCTTGTAAGCTGAGAGCAAGAAATGCACACTTTTTGCTTTTATTTTCTCTTTTTTGGGAGTATAATTAAGTATTTACTTTCACTTGGTTGTCTCCCTGCAGCTCTGCCGCACTGTGTCTCTCTCTTTCTCTATCTCTAACTCTACCTCTGTCTTGCTCTCTCTCTCGCTTTGGCAGCAGCAGGAAATGCGATGCGGCAGGGAAATCAAGAAGCAAAAGCCAGCGGCAGCAGCCCTACGACATGAAAACTAAGCGAAAAAGCAATTAGAGCTAAACAATGAGAGTCGAGTGGGCAGGGATGCTGTCTCTGTGCAGGCTCCGGGGGTGCGCAGGGGGAGAGCTCTGCCATGTGTAAAATGCAGGCGAGCACAAAAATCCCAGAGACACAGAAAGAGAGAGTCAGAGAGAGGAGCGAGAGAGAGAGAGAGATAAAGCGACAGTGGATGTGGCAGTGGCAGTGGCGGTGGCAGAGAGTGGCAATAAAAGAGTAGCGTGTGCATATTTCAGGCAAAAATGCAACATAAAAACATTAAACAAATGCCACAGACACAGAAGAAGGCAGCTGAAGCACACACACACACACACACTTACAGTTGCAGTTGCAGATACAGTTATGGATACAGCTAGCACACACACACACACACAAGAGGCATGTCTCTCTCGCCGCTGATGCTGCAACCAGCAGCGATAACTGTGACAAACTGACATCCCATGCAACGGTATGGGGCATGGCATGCATCCTAGACATGTAATTTGATATGAAAATTTGCAATTTACACTGACAATCTTTGTCAGCCCCCCGCTGCCTGCCGCTGCACCACTGTGCCACTGTGCCACACGCTGCCTCTTTGCCTTTTAGCGTGCCACATGGCGTATGCGTAATTTTGGCAATTCCCCCAGGTGAGCCACCCCTCACTGTCATAAGTGCTGCTCCGCTTAAATAAAAGCAAAGGAGCCGCAGATCGAAAGCGTTTGTAGTTCCCGGAAGGGTGCGGCACCCTCTGCTCACCGCTGCTCTCCGCTGCTTTCTGCCCTCCGTTGTTCCGCTCTCGTCGTTTGGGGTTTCCTATCAAAGACTAATTAAAAACTTTGGCCAAAAAAAAAAAAAAAAAACTAGTCGAGAATCGAGTGGCGGCGAGTCGGCGGCGGGTCGGGGAGTGGCATGTAGCAAAGTTTTGTCATTTGAAAATTTAAACAAAAAGCAGCAGCACAGCCCAGAGGCACTTGTTGCAATTGTTGTTGCTGCTGCTGCTGCTTCTGCTGCTGCAACTGTGGCAACTTTCAAATTAATAAATTATTCATGATAAATGGAAAGTTTCGGCGAAAAAAACCTTGCCAGTTTTTAGCACAAGAGTTTTACTGGGAAAATCAATGCAAATATTGGGAAAACACGTATTTGGTGTTGTGTTTAAAATCAATATTACAGTGTACAGGGCAAACAAACAGCAGTCACACTCCTCTCCCTCCCCCTGTCTCGCTCCCCCTCTCTCTCTGTCTCAGTGGCAGACAAAAATCCTGCCTGATATGTCAATCAGAATGCGCCGTTAAGCAGCAAAATCAAGCCAACGGGCCCGCGATGGTTTTTCCGACTGCATATCCCTGTATCCCATCCCTGTGTTCTCCATTTCCCTGTCTCTTTCGGGTAACTCTATCGCCTTTTTTGCAGCAGCCAATTTGGTGATTTTTTTCCTGCAGGGTATCAGCAAAGACATGCCAGACTAGAATATTTTGTTTTGTTTTATAAAGTGCCAGAAATTAGGCATGAAATTCGTATTCAACAGCAGCCAGCCAAAGGGGCGTGGAAATTCTTTTTTTTTCGAATTGATTGCAGGGTATTCTGTGCTTCATTCGATCTGCTATTTGGCAAAGGCGCCTGGGTCTTTGAATAATTTTAATTGCCAGAGCAAAGGCATATTTTTAGGAATCAAAACTCCATATATTGAGTATACATGGTACTGGGTATCTCAGTGTTGAGCCATTGACAGGAATAAATACGAGTATTTGTAGTAAAAGCTCGTTTACCACTTTAACAATTTGTCTGGCGCGCACGCATGCCACAGTCTGTTGTTCTTTTTTGTGTTCTGTGCCACAGTGGCACCTTTCGCTTGCACCCAAAACTCTCGCTGGCTGTGACTCTGGGCATGCGAGGCACAAATGGCAATCAGCGGACATTAATAAATAAAATCGTAAAATAACAAAAGTCAAAAGAAAATAACATAAAAAAAAAAAAACCAAAAACCGATTTGCTGGCAGCGCACAGAAACTGCAGTCAGACTTTTTCAGAGGCTTTTTTGTGCGCTGGCGTAAGAGGAAAGGGAAATTATTGCGTTGTGTTGTGCTGCCGGGCATCAGCTTTTTCATGCCACGCGGCGAGTCACTCAGCACTTGACGGACTGTTGAAATGTAATTACACTGCAGTTAACATATTTTAATTAAAATTCCATGGGGAAATCAATGGCAAATCAGGGGCAAAGCTAGAGAAAGGAGAAAGAGAGCATACGAGTACAACCTTTTCCCCGGAAGGTGGGTGTGTGTCTGCTCTGGCGGATCAGAGTCAAAAGTTGTGTGTGTGTGAGCGGCTTATGTGGCATGGCAGGCACTGCTTTTTCTAGTTTTAATTGTGCCACTGCGGTTTGCCCAGGCTCAGGCCAAAGTCCGCTCAAGCCACCCACTTCACAGAGAGCGAAAGAGAGGGAGAGAGAGAGTCGAAGGGGGGTTGGGGCACAACGGTAAGCGCTCTGTTTGTCAAACAAATTAGCAAAAGCTGCCTTAAGAGAACTTCTGGTAGTAGTTTTTGTTAGCCTCCTCAACTTTTGTTACTTTTGTTTCAACAATTTTCGTGCTTAAATTTAATTAAACTTTTCGCCAAGTGCCAGGCACTTTTAAAGGACACTTCTCCAAGCCAAAAGGCAACAAAGAAAACAGCAAAAGATGGAAAGAAGCAGAGTGCAGAGAGAGCCGGGTAAACTGTGACGAAAATATGTCAAAATCAAGTAAGAGAGACAGAAAGAGAGGGAGCGAGAGAGAGAAAAAAAGAGCCTTTCCTCGATTGATCGATTGACTCGTTTCGGCTGCCCATTTCATTTGTGGAGCGAGGAAACATTTTTCAAGTTTTATTGTTGCTGTCAGTGACAGGCGGACGATGGGGAGCAGGCAGCAGCTACGGCAGCAGGCAGCAGCGGCAGCTACGGAAAAACACCAGAAAACGAGAGTTGCGGATTGGAAAATTATGCTATCCTCTACTCCCATTTGCAAACAAGCCACTCGGACGCTGGCTGCTGCTGCTGCTGTTGCTGCTGTAGCTGCTGCTCCTTCAGGACGAGTGCATTTGCAGCTTAAACTCAATCAGCTGTAATTTGCACAATGCGGCACACACACACACGAGTTCGGTACGAGCAAAAGCGGGGCTTACTGCCATCGAAACGTGCGTCAGAGAGAAGTGGATCCTCCTGTAACTGAAAATCGAAAAGCGAAAAGCGAAACAAACATGCCACAATAGCCCGGGCCCATCATCTTTTGAAATGAGTTTCAATTGCCACAGATGCAGATACAGATACAATCGTGTGCGTGCGCGTGTATGTGCCATAGATAAACGCTGGAAAGTTAATGATTATGCACGGATTTTGGTTTATCTGCCATTGCCGCTGCCACTGCTGCTGCCGCGGCTGCCTGCCTGCCTGTATAAATGTTTTAATGCGCGGGATAAATTTCAAACCAAATGCCCGGAGTGAAGAGAATTATCTGAACAATTCGGAATTCGACTGCCACTTACCTGCTGCCACACAACGAACATTGCCAATCTGCTGCGGTCCAATGAACAATCATTAACAGCTTGCAACATGCTGAAGGAGTGGCCGAAAGCCGTCCTTGGCTTAAACACTCAGAGAAATATTTCACATTAAATATGCTGTTTTTACATGTTAAAACAAATGGAAATTATGTCTCTAGAACTCACTTTTATTTAAACATAAAAATGTGTTACAAAATAAATAGTTTATCTACACTGGAAAATAAAAATTAAATATATTTTTAGGAAAATATATATTTATTTAAAATATAAAAATATTAAATTTAAATAAAAAATATATTTATTTAAAATATGAACTATTTTTAAATTATATAATTTCATGTTTATTTCAAAATGTAAGTGAAAGAAACTTTCTTCGAACAATTTTCACTCTCGACTCAAACTCTTGACTTTTGGTGCACATTTTTAAATCGAAGTGTAAATATTAAAATTTCATTGCTTTTTTCTCTGGGTGAACGAATGTTTGCTGTAACATTTCCAAGCGGATTATTTGGTCTGGTTATAATATTTTCTAATGGGTTTTCCATCCATTGGGGGAGCCGACGTAAGCATCTGTCGCATATGCCGCAAAATCCCGGAGAAACATTCCATCAGGGCACCCAGGAAATGTCCAGTTTCTGGTTCCCCTTTTTTTGGCTATATATATTTTTTGTTTCCTTCGTTTGTCAGCGTCCCATTGTCACCTTTTTTTGTGTGCGTCGTAGTGTGGCAGAGAAAAACAACTGTCAGCAGTGGCTTGTTGCCTTTTATTATTTTCTTTGCTTTGCTTTTCGTTTCTCAGATTTCCTTATTTCCTTCTGCTCCTGCTGAAGAGGGTGCGCCCTTTCATGCGTACTGTCAACGCAGCAGTTTCTTTGGGCTCCGACTGCTGGGCCTGGACTGTTGTTGCCACTTCCTGTTGCATCTCCCCTAATCGCATAAATGTGCTGCCAATGTGTGTTCCAAGTGTTCATTTTGCATATTTCATGGGGCAGGACGTCAGGCAGAGGCTCCACCTGAGGGTTTAGCATGGCTGAAAGTTAACAGGATAACAGGACACTCATACGCACAGCTGTACACAGAGAGAAATGGAGGCAAGAAAGTCGAGGAGGAGCCATGGGTCTTGCAGTTTTTAAAGGTTTTAAGTTCTTTCTGCTGGCCAGCTTTTGCAGGGGCTTACCTGAATCCCAACATCAAACAAAAGCTCCTTAGAACTGCGGCCCCAACGGGCAGAAAGTGGCATGCAACGGGCGGAGGGGCAACCCATTTGGCAAAGGATTTTGGGCTTGGGCTTAATGATAGTTTCAATTATCGCCCATGTCCCCAGCACAGCCTTCGTGGACCATTACACATGGGGCCAAAACCTCAGTTTTCAGGACCGCAGTGACAGGAGCAGGAGCAGGAGCAGGCGCAGGGACAGCGACAGGGGCAGGAGTACAGTGGCAGCTCCAAACTTTGTGGGCACACAAAAGGAAATGCGTTCCAGGCCCTGGATTGCTTATCCGTTTGACTCCTGGCCATGGCAAATGGCTATCTTCTCTGGACTTATGCTCATTAAATGGCCAAAGGCCAGTTGGCCGCATTTGCTTCTTGCTTCCTTCGCCCCAAAAAGAGGTACAAACTATGTACCCCACGCCCTTGGAAATTGGTGAAAAATTTTAAAGCTCTTAAAGGAAAAGCGCTTCATTTTGTTCAGTCTTTGGTGGTGGTGGTGCTGCTGCTGCTACTTCCGCTTTTCCGATCATTTATTTAAGTTGCACTCAACACAAAGTAAAAATCGGGGGCAACATTTGATTGCTGCTGCTCGGCCCCTGTCCTGTTCGGTCCTGTCCCGTCCTGTTCGGTCCCATGCAGAGAGGGGAATGGTTGGTTTTCTGGTGAAACAAATTCGCCGCGCTTCGGTTACTGCCGCGAAAAGGTTAACTTCTCAGGCTACTCAGTGGTTTGGGGTCGTCCGTACTCGCGAGTCAAAATCAAAGTCCCCGGACATCGGTAGGCGCTGTTTGTACAGGCAGGCAGCTGCCACTTCATTGGCAGGGTTTTTTTTCCTGCTGTTGTTGTTGTTTTTGTTGTTGTTGCTGTGTCCTGTGAGCGAAGCTTATTAAATTTCTTTGGCAAACTTTCTAATGGCTTCATTTCTTTTCATCCGCTTTTATTTTGTGTGTGAATTTTTGATGGTTTTTGTTTGACGTGGCTGTGGAGAGCATTTGCATTGCGGGAAAAGTCATCCAAATCTCTGCTCACGATTCCAAATCACGCCCCAAGGTGGCATCACGACAGGCACGGAATGAGTGTCGCATTTATGGGATTGGATTGTGCGAGAGTGAGAGAGGGAGTAGTGGGAGAGTAAGAGAGAAAGAGAGAGAGAGTCTCTTCGCTCTCTAAAGAGACCAAAAATGTGATTGAAGTAACGGACATAAATTTCAATGCCGCAGAAAAACTTTGAGCATGGTTAAATGCTTGACAGAGAGGAGCAACTAAAACCCGGAAGTATGGAACATTAGTGTAAGTCCCCGTCTCTCTCTCCCTGCCTCTCTCTCCCTGCCTCTCTCTTCGTTTGCCTTGGTTGCCTTTTTGAGCGATTTTCAGCTCACATTTTGGGCCATTTCTACACAACTTGCCAAACAAATATAAAAATAAATTGTTGTAATAAAGCGTATACGTATATGTAAGGGGTGTACCAGTGCCGCCACAACCAGCACCAGTGCCAGTATGTGTGTGTGTGTGTGTGTGTCTATCTGCGTTTTAGTAGCTGCAGAGATGCTGCGGAGAAGGCTGCTTGGCTTAGACTTTGGTCCGTAGTATCTTTTCTATTGCCACGTTGTTGAGAATCTATTAGCCACATTTAGTGTGGCTCATAAAATTCTATTGCATCATTTGTTCTCTCTGTGGTAACTGGGCAGAGTGGGTCGAGAGAGGTCCTGCTGATGCTGCTGCTGCTGCTGCTATTTCCGAGTCTGTGGTGCGACTGGTCGCTGCTTTCTGTTGCTATTTCAAAAACAAGTTTTTGGAGGCTTTTGACGCGCTTTCTCTCCCTTTCGATAACCAAATGAGTTTATGTACGTACAGCCCAACCGCCCCTCGCCACATCCCCTGCCACTACACTGGGTTGAACCCTGCTTAAGTGCCATGTGGCGTGATGTTGGTTTAACCTCTTCTCTAGTTCTTGCCAATTGCCGCTTGCCACTTGCCACTTGCCACTTGCCCACTGAATGAATATGAGGAAGCAACAACTAATTTCGTTTCCTTTACTCAATGCCCTGTGCATGTCCCTTAAGAGGCTTTTGGTCCTTATAATGCGCTTAAAAGTATGCAACAGCACGCAAAAACAATTTCAAACCGGCAATTTCGAAATGATTTTTACCATAAACTTTGTGCTGGGGCGGGGAGGGGCTTTAAAGAGCGTTTAACCAGCAGCATACAGTCAGGGGCGCCCCCCCAAGCCCTAAGCTGTAACCAAATGATGGGGCTATCGATGGCTCATGTACTCCCCAACTGCCCACCCCGGGCCACTGCCACTGTCACTGCCTCTGCCTCTGCCCATTTCCATTTCCATATCGATTCCCACTGGCCTAGCCTGGCCTGGCCTGGCCTGGCCTATAGTATGTGCCAAATGTCAATCACTTTGAAAATGTAGTCAAATCAACTGTCAAATAAGCGTTGCATTGCCGCCTGCCCCACACACACGCTGCCCCCCCAGCCGCCATCCCGCATAGATGCGTCTGTGTGTGTGTGCGCAGCACTCAACGGCAATTCAATTGAAATCAAATATGCAACAGCAATCGAGTTACATGAACGAGATGGGTATACCCGCGCCCGCTCCCACCACCACACCCACCCACCATACCCATCCGCATCCTGATACACCGCTCACACCAACATTTGGTGCGGCAAAGGGGAGCAGACTGCTATAAATGTTGCTTTGGCGTGTTATGTAGGTGTTTGCAAGTATGTCACCGTCATCACCGAGAGACTCGACTGCTACGAGCTGACGGGAGTGGCGGGCGAAGGGAAGGCGGCATCAGTTGGGGCACAAAATCAGGAGAGGAGCGGGCAGGTGGCAGGTGGCAGGCTGCAGGATTGGGGCACACGGCAGTGGCCATAGCCACAAGAGTGTGCAAACAAACATTGTTGTAATTGCTGAAAGTGTGTCAAAATGACAGACAGACTGCAGATTGTGCCAGTGTGTGTGCTCGGAGACGTTTGTCGCGGCAGCAGGAAGGGCGAGCAGGAGGTAGTAGCAGGGATCTGCCACCTTAAAGGGCTCGTAAATTGTTTGCTGTTCCAGAAACTATTCCTGAGATTGCAATGTATTTTTGGAATTACATATGGGAAATATCAAGCCATAGATTTCACACTCCATTTCACTTCCTGTACGCAAAAGAGTACTCGGGTGTGGGGGAGGATATATTCAATTCCTGCAGTTGCATGAACAGTCACAACACTGGCCTCTTGTTCGCTCTCTTTTAGTCTCTGTTTTCGGTCTATGCTGTAAGAAAAATGACCTTACTCTAGAGCAAATCAATTGCCAGAGGCCCCCAAGGAGAACTTAACTTCATTTAGGCAACAAGGCTCAGGCCACAGACCGCTGAAAAACCGCTAACAACACCTGGCTTACAGACGCAGACTGAGACAGACAGAAACCACTAACCCACAGTGGGATACTCCGCTCCTACAGGCAGACAGCCCTACCGACAGACAAACAGACAGACGAGAGATCATTAGCACCAGGCAGCAAAAGAGCGTAAAAAATGCTGATTAACGAGTCCCTGGAGACAACTCCAGAGACTCCGCCAGACCTCGAAAGCGGCAACTAAAGGCCGAGCTGCCGGTCAAGCCCCTACCCCTGCGAGGGGGCATCCTTGGGCATAGATTAGCGCCAAACATAAATTTAAATTATGTTGAATAATCCACGCGTCTCAAGGACACGGCCAATGGAACATTTATTGTATAATTTATGTGCTATTTATTAGGCGCCAACTGTCGCTGCGGCTGGTGATCCTGGCCTCTCCTCTATAATATTGATGGCCAAATAATTGAGATTCTTGCGTTGGGCATAAAACTTGTATTGGCATATTTGATGGTCATGCCAGCAAATTACATGCGTATAAGTTATGTAAGTGTGGGCGTGGCCAAATAGTCAATGGTCCACACAGTAGGCAAAAAATAAAATAAAACACATAACCGCTTGGCCGTTTATGAGGCACAGGACCACCCATAAACAGAGAGCGAGAGAGAGAGAGATGAAGGGCAATGTCCTGTGGGGTCGTCGGCGTCAAAGTCATAGTAATAATCACAAGGAAAAGGTTGCCCCCCAGCCGTCAGGCAGTGGGGGGAGTGGGCGTGGCAAAAAGGTTCCTCAATAAAATGCCGAATGCCCGAAATAAAATCGAAATAAAAATCAGCAAAAGGTGCGTCTGGAAGCCAACGAAAGGAAAGCAGGCAAAGGCAGAACAAAGGAGAGAAGAGGAAACCGAGGAACCATTGAAAGCCATGAAATGCTTAGTCGCAATGGCCCAAGCGAAAGGTGCAAAAGAGAGCTTTTTTTTTTGAGAACGAAATGTTTTGCTTCCCTCCGACCGGGTGTTGATTTGCCAAAGATTAGGGACTACCGATCCTATGTCTTTCCTAATCCCCAGCAGCACAACACAAAAAATAACAACCAAAAAAAAAAGAAAAGGCGACTTCCAAGAAGGGAAAACACACTCAAAACTGATGAATGGCAAAGCCAGAGCCCGAGAGTTCATGGCTGGCCTCGGGGCAGCGCGTTTGCTGCTTAAAAGCTGCTGCATAAAAGTAGGCAATATATTTTTTATGTTTTTTGTTGAACCTGCACCGGGTTTATGTCCCGCTCTATGGCTATATAAACACCTACGGCAGAGTTAATAAAGATGCAAAACGGGAGAGAGAGAAAGAGAGAGAGGGAAAAGAAAGAGTGGACTGTAAAGACATCTAGAAGAGTGCTGGCTGGAGCGGGCAACGGCAATCTACGGCATAAAAGCTGGCATCAAATAATTTAATTACCAAAATATTTCAAATAAATGAAAGAGTTTTTCGCATGTTTATTTGATGTACTTGAACAAACGTTTTTGCTAACCCTTCCACTATATTTTCCCACTGTTTTTCCTGCCAAATGGTTTGGGGGAGGGAAAACTTGTAATTCTTAAGCTCCCTTTTTTGGTGGCACAAGTCTCAGGCCAGCTCCAGCCGAACGAAACAAACAAAAAAAAAATCCCCACTTGCTTATCCCTACATTTCATGCAAATCCCCAAAGCGGAAAAGAGACGACCAGAACTTTCAGGAGCAAATAAATTTACATTAGCGACAATCGACTCTTTCTGGTTCTGCTGGCTGCCACATGAACGCCGAGGCAGGCAACGAAGCACCAAAAGTCAAGAACGCACTTGCTAGGGATTAGCGCAAGGATTGACTTTAAGACGTCAGGCAGTGGATATATAGAAGGCACTCTCTGTGCCGGCCATAAAGAAACAAGAAAAAAGAAAAGAGTCACCAGAAATGCCAGAAGGAGAAATGTCTGCTGCTGGCGCTGGCGCTGCTGCTGCGTCTGTGGCATAAATTTCAAAGTTTATTGCATAAATTGTCGTATTTTGAAAATCTTATTGCCTTTATAATGCCCCACTGCCACAGAGGGCCCCGGGGCCCACCTGTCCGCCCTGTACCGCCCCTGGGGAGGACTTTGGAATGCCACAAGTCTCTAGGTTTCCTTCTTTTTTTTCTTTTTTTGTTGGATACAGTGCCTGCCTCTTGGCGTATCATTTGCTTGTTTGTGGCAAAGGCAAAAGCAGATCCTAGGCAGAGCCTGCCTGCTGGCTGATGCTGCTCGGTAGAAATTTTATTGCGATAATAATCATAAAACATGCACTTAACAATCGCTGCTTGAAATATGAGGGATTCAGTGCCAGAGCCGGAGCCAGAAGAAAGCTTTGCCAAAAGCTTCAACTTAAATTTTTGCACATTTTATTTGAGGCTGAGTTATTTGCAAATAAAGAGAGAGAGAGAGAGCGCGGCAGAGAAATGTGGGGAACGACTGAAAGATTGAGACTGCAACAGCGAGTCTTAATTGAGGCCCCACATCTAGCAAGGGAGGCAGGCTTATGCCTCTCCCGGGGCTAATTCATTTGTAGGCACAAACAAATTTGTTAACAAATTTGCGTTAATACCATGAGAAATATTTACACAGTTCTCCCCCCGTTTTGGCCATGTGTCTGACATAAATTCAATTGCGGGAAGTATCTGGAAGTGTAAGCCTTTCGACCTTCAATGAGGCATGTGCCACCACCAACAACAACTCATTAAGCTGCGTTAGAGTGTGGGGGGGGAGGATGGAATGGCAGAGCCAGCGCTGTTTGGGGTTGCGGTTTATTTTTGGCTGTTATTATTTGTTTAATGAAATAAACGCACGACTTTCATCTTCATAAAACGGCATTATGGGCATTAGCGCCGCAAATTTATGGGGTCTGGTACTTCACCCTTCTCACTCTCCCTCTCCCACACTCTCTTGCTCCCAGTAAAATCAGAGAAAAAAATATATATAAGTGAAGAGTCATACCAGATGACAGGGACTAGGTAATACTCTATCTGCAGCATAATTAAAATACTTTGTGGCATGCCATATCTGATCTCTGATCTCTGATATATTACTTAAGCGGAGAATTTTGTTGCACATTATTTATTAAATTTAATGAATGATAAATGATTGAAAGTAAAAAACCTTCTATTTGGGAATTCCCTCGTTGGATAGTGCATTAATTTATCTGTTTTATTTCACATTTGAGTTGCTGTTGATTTTTATGAACTTCGTTGCGCTTTAAACTTTCTGTGGCATACTTTCCGGCGCGGTGCGGTGCTGCGCTTATAAGCTCTACGTGGCGCTTGGGTGGTGGTGTCAGAGTGAGAGAGCATGTGTGGGTGTGGGTATGTGAGTGCGATAAACGAGTGTGTGGCACTGGGGGGCGTTGGCATGCTAAATGTGTCGCCTGCTGCTTCTGCTGCTGCTGCTGCTGTTCCTCTCCTGCCACAGCTTCAAGTCCCTTCTGATGCTGCTGCTGCATCTCCAACTGGGTGGGTGGGGGCACTGCAGTTACTTACTGCTAACCCAATTCCCAGTAGAAATGTCATGGACAAAACGCTCCGTCATGCTTGCCCCGTTTGCGCAATCATTGTGCACAATCAGCGCACACGCGCTTTGCATGCAACCATCATTTGTAGGGCTCATTTGGTCTATGGGTACAGCAGCAGCAACCGCAAGCCATAAAGCCCCAACCCGGCCCCCTTAAGCCACCCTAACCACTAAGCACTCACTCTCGTTCTGCTCTTTCTCTCTCTCTCTCTCTCTCTCTCGCTCTTTTGTCTCTCTGTAACATATAGAAAAAGTAATTTTCATATTTCTTGCCAAAAAGTTCTTCTGGCAAGAGCCAGCGACAGTAACGAAAAGGAAAGAAAGTTTCCTCCATGTGATGCATGGCTGGCCCTGGCCTCCTACTCCAAGTTCAGAAGGCGCTGAAATGTCTGCTGGTGGGGGGTGGAATATGGGAGACAGAACAGTAAAGATACATCCACATAGCATTAACAATTGATCAAGGCGATGATGCCAGAGGAACAGCCAACAACAACAACAAAAAAAGAAGGAAAGTACGGAAAAGTGTTATCCAAGCAAGAGAAAAGACAGCAGCAGCAGCAGCAGCAGAAGCATCAGCAGCATCAGAGGAAAAAAAAATTGAAAAGAAATAATAGCAGGTGCCGAATTACATGAAAAATCACTTAGGAAAATTAAATTTCCACATATTTTTCACTTCAACACTTTGCGGGGGGGAGTGGAATGGCAGCGGTGAAAAGCGCGGCGGCGGCAATGGCAATGGCAATGGCAATGTCTTTGAAGTTCTTTTTTCTAGGATGTTGCTGCTGTTTTCTGGCATCTGGGTGTTCCGTGCCACCACAAACATGAGTAATGCGATGCTTGTCCAGGGGGTGGGGTGCGAAGGGGTGAGATGCCAGGTGCTACTCAAAATGGTTAATGCATTGTATGTTTCCCTTTTCGAATAGGAAAACTTTGTGCCACGTGGTGGGTAACTTCACATAAAGTCATCTCAAACATGCTCAAGAGGCAAGGCAGCAATCAGTCCATCTTCAGGTTTGCGCGAGTGCCTGCGCATCGGTTTCGTGTTTTTTTTCAATCAAATAGAAACCGAAGCGAAGACGAACCAAAATACGAAGCTCAAGATTTTTTGTGAAGATTACAGATTAACAGTAGTAGCGGCAGGCAATAAATACTGCATATACATATGTTCATACATATGTATGTGAAAGAGACAGCGCAGTAGACAGCAGCAGACAAAGCAGTGCAGTCGCAATTGTCCTCTCTCTTGATAACACTCTCTCCCTCTCTGCGATTCCAGCTTTCGCTCTCTCAGCAGCAATAACAGCAGCAGTACGATTTACTCTGCTCCGGTTCGAAGCTGCTGCATGTTCGATCGTGTCTGCGCCTGCAATTCTTTTCTCTGCGACTACCTGCACACAATACAAACAGTTACACTACCTTTCTCTCTCGCTCTCGGCAAGAACAGGGTCCAACGTGCTCGATTACGATCAATAACATTGATGTTTGGGAGTGTATCGAACATGCACGTTCGCTTCGAACCTAATCAATCAATGCTTTTGCTGTTGTTTTTGTATCAAACTCACAGAAATATCAACGTGGAGAAGTAGGGTGGGTGTCTGGTGGGGGCGCCTGTCAAATGCACTGACAAAATCTCGACAAAAACTATTGAAAAGCTAAACAAATCAAAATGTAAATCCCAAATGGTAGAGGAGCGTAACGGAGGGGAGGGAATTGGGGACAGCTTCAAGAATGGGAATAAAATATAAATACGCACACAGACCATAGAATTTGCGAATCGTTTTTGTCGTCGTTGTGAAGATTAGCAAATAATGCAGGAGACGCAGACAGCAACAGAAATAGAACTCAGTGGGCGGGAGCGGGGAGATGGAGAATGGGTGAGGTACAGTCAGACCGGGGTCCGGGTTCCTTGCGGCTGCTATTCCACTCTCCGCATCCTATAACTGCACATCCTGCTCCTGGCCAATGATGCTTGACGTTTGGTCCTGGCATTACACGTACTACGGGTACGGTTGGCTGTGTTCTTCCACAGCACCTACATCCTCGTAGATACCGAGATCCGAGAGCTCTGAGTGCCAGCCAAAACAAAAAGAGGACGGAAAAACCAACAAACAGACAAATAAAAATACTCAAATCCGTTGGCCAAAGCCAAACAGTAGTCATCGTTGTCGTTGCCCGTTGTCGAGCTCTCTCGTTGAAAGTTTCCACTCGACTGCCGTTTCGTACGCAATTCCTGACGCCCCAAAATCTTACATTCTTCTCAATCCTCTTTCATCTCTTCTCTCTTTCTTTTTCTTTCTCTCTTCATCGAGGCAGCTGAAACTGTGGGCAGGAAGGACACACGTACTTTTGTGGGGGAGGTGCGCTGCCACTGCCACACGCACATCAATCAATACACCCCAGCGAAATGCCCCTGCCACGTGCCTGCTTGCAACTTAATTTCTCATGTTACCTGCCCACAAAACTTAAGCAACATTTGATTGAAATCATTTTCAACAAGTCAAGTGATTGATGATGGCCGCCCCGAAACATGTTTTGTGGGATTAGAATAATGGCAAACGGAATCGACATTTGATTTCCTCATGCAAAATATTTGTGCTCCTAATTGTTCACATCGAGCAACCCCTTGCTCTGCTCCAATGGATGTCTAATATTTTATTCCATTTACCATTTCTCCCTTTCATAATTTTATTTTTACTTGAATTAATCTTTTGAGAAAGTTGCGCATCCTGAAATTGGCTGCATCTCAATCGGTGGCAGCTTTTTACATCAATTTCTTTTGCGGCAAACTTTGCGCCAAGAAACTTCTGCGTTTTGCACAACTTTTATGAGTGCCCTGTAAAAAGTTTATTAACAAAAACCGCCAGCAAAATATTATTATTCCTTAAAATGTTTAAGCATTTGCATTTGCAATTGCAATAATCGATGCTTCAGTTTTGTGGATTTGATTTAGCATTTCAAGGTCGTTATAAAGAGAACGAGAGTGGGGCAGGGAAGTAGTTCTCGTATCCCCCCACTCAGCATGTGGATGTACTGCAATCTGTTACAGACAGAAAAGAGTGGAAAATTGAATTTTAATGAATCAACATTGGCACAGTGAGAGCGAGAGAGAGAGAGAAAGGAGACAGACAGTTGCACATGTCGCCCGAATGACGGCCATTTATTTTGCGAAAATTATTTTATTTTTTTACAAAAAAAAAAGCAGAAAAGTAAAACAAAAGAATTGCTCGTCAGAGATTTGCCAATCGACATTGATTGATGAAAATTGATAAATTGTGGAGGGGCTGCAGCACCCCATCCACAGACACAGATGCACATACACTCAACAAAAAATGGGATAGTTAAAAATGAAACCTTTTTAAAGTCTTAAATTTAAATAATACAAGTTTCATTGCTTTATTTCTCTGCGTGTACAGCAGCAACAAAATAACAAAAAAATAACTAATTGTTCAGATTGCGTTTACGACACCGGTGGCGTGTGTGTGACTTGAACTTAAAGTTTATGCGGAAATGGAATCCCATGTACAGTACAGACGAGAAGGATTTCAACTGCAACTAGAGGTTGCACCAGCGACAGCGGAATGTCACCAGCAGACGATCAAATTGTGAGAACTCCTCGAACATAAATCTCTGCTTTTCTTTTTTTTGCAGTTGTTGTGTTGTTGCCATAACTCTCACAAGGGCGTGGGGCGGGGGAGCTGCACACCTGTGCTCGTACTTTTTGTGCAGTTTTATGAAATGCGTGACGCATTTTTATGTGGCGCCTTCATCCACCGCCTTTCGTTCTCTCGTTATTTTTTATCTTCCACTTTTTTGTTGTGGGTCAACATAAAAAGCAAAAACATTTTACGCAGAAATTCTCAGCGCCTTAAAGCCTTGGCAATGTCTGGCTGAAATAAATTCTTGATATCACAAATACTTCGCCAATACGGGCAGCAGAGCTGGGAACTTATTTTTGGCTCGGAAAATGCCCCAAGCAGCGGCGGCAGAAGAAAAAGCAAAGTTTAACTGCAAAATTGAAGGTGAATCCTGAAGTTAATCGAGAATTTAAAAAAATACTTCAGTTACAACAATATCTTATTAAATTTCTACTTATTGTGTATATTTATGAAACTTTTGCGCAAAGCTAATGTTTATTTTTTGCGCTGCTTCCCTTTCCTTCTTCTGCTGCTGCTGCTGCTGGTTTTCTCATTTTCTTTCATTTGTTGAAAGGAAAACAAGCAAAATGCTAGAACAAACAATTTGCCAAGAAACAATTTTTGTTGATTGATTTCATTTGCAGGGAATACGGTACACGGTACACGGTACGACAGGTAATTGGCCAGTTCTATGGAAAGCCGGGGGGGAAGCTTGTTAGCTGTTAGCTGGAAAATGGCATCAGCAGCAGCAGCAGCCGCATAATGCAAATTGGCGCCTGCACACTGCACAGTCCCCTGTTGGCCGCTTAAGTGCCACCAGGCCTAGGTCTCTGCATTTGCTTTTGCTTTATTATTATGCAAATTTTCGCACTAACAATGTCATTTCCGCATAAAAACGCCATGAACGTGCCACATTTCCCGCCATTTACAGAGGGAGGCGCACAGAGGGCCATTCAGAACATATAGCCAGCCAAATTGTTTGCGTTAGTTTTTGGACAATTGAATTCCACAGAATGGTCCACAAAATGAAGCTGCTACCGCTGCCACCTAATTGACCAGCAAAGTAATGGCGAAAAAAAAAACGAAAAAAAAACTATGCCCCTCAAGAAGGCATTCAACTTCTCTCTGTCGAAGTCTGAGGGCAAACAGCAACAACAGAAAATTTGACAAATTCGACAAATGCTCGTAAATCATGGGGCACCTTTTGGCCCGCATGAAAAGCCAGTCAGTTAGGCAGTCAGTGGCTGGGGCCATTCCCCACGGAGTGGAAGTGGAAGTGGCAGCCTTTTGTTGCCACACTGCCAAATGCCAGTCGTCGTCGTCGTCTGCGCTGCTGCTGCTGCTGTAGCTGTCGATGTTGCAGCATGCCTCGTGCCCCTGTCCGTGTCCGTGCCCGTGCCGTGCTAATTGTTACGCTTGACAGGTGCGTTTGACAGTTGAATTTGACAACTTTATACACGGGCCCAGGCCCCAGGCCCCCCGGGCTCTTGCGGGGGCTTATCGACAGCAAATCACGAAAGGAAATCCACAAAAAAAAGGGAGAAAAGGCAGAGAAAAAGTAGTAGAAGGGAGGAAAATTATTGCAAACAACTTTTGCAAAAGAAATGGACATGTAAGAAAAGTTATTTGTTTGCAGGGAACGGAAGGGACGGGAATGGAAAGTACTTGCGGAACAGTCTAAGGCTGTATCGGATCTCCATTAGCGATCGTTTGATAAAATCGTTACCCAAATTGGAAAATTTCAATTGGCTCGGCAGCGCAGTGCACCGATGCACAAGGCCCTAACTGCAGCAGAAGCTACAACAAAATTGTGCACTAATTAGTAGCCGAAAATCCGCTTTTGTTCAATGGGTGTGATAATTAAATTGGTAGCAGCAGCAGGCGGCAGGCAGCAGACAGCCGCGAGTGTGTGCAAAAGTTTAATTATAATTTCCCACCACTCTGCCCCAAGGGATGGTTTTTGAGCCCTAACCAAATGGGGCACGACAAATCGCTATACAATCAAAACAAGCAAGGAAGAGATGATATTGCGACTAGAAGATACCTATTAATTTGGAGCCAATTAACTAAGGAACAAACTGATGCTCGTACTCCATAAGGGAGCTACAAGAAAATGATGGAATAGATGAGGTATATCGCAAAATAATACAAATATTTTATTTCAGCCTCTGACATACTAGTATTTGCATTAACATACACTTCCGCAAGCCCCAACTACCCTTCCGCCCTACGAAATACCACGTATAATGATCGTCATCAGACTCACGTTTGTTCCGAGTAAATTTGGGTTATTTTTTCGTTGGTGTGTCGGGGTTTGGCTGGGGCTGGGGCAGGGGCAGGACTGGTGTAGAATTGGGGTTAAGTTTGTGTGAGATTTTTGGCAACTTGTTTATGCAAATTGCGTGACTCCCAGCTCGACTGCTGCCCCTGCCCCTACTCCCTACTCCCTCTGTGTGTGTGCGTGCAATAAAAATTATTTAAAATTTTGCACGTCTTCCCCCTTTGAGTGGGGTGTGGGAGCAAGCACCTCTGTTGTTGCTGCTCGTTGCTTAAATGAAATGTAAGCTTGGCCATTAATATTAGTTAGAGCATTTATTAGTGCACGATTAAAGTTTGGCCAAGTATGTGGGCGGATGGGCGGATGGGTTGCTGCCAACTTTATCAAAATTGTTTGCATGTTTGTCCTGTCCTGTCCCGTGCTGTCGTTTATCAGGCAACACACACACACACACACACACAAGACACCCCACAGGACACCCCACAGGACTGTTTAAGCCACAAAAAGAGTGATAAAAATGTAAGCCACAAAAGCGTGCCCCTGGACAAACACACACACACTCACACATGTGGCTTTTCCTTGCTCTCTTGCTCTAGCTTTTAGATACCCTTTCAAGAGTATATTAAATCATAAAGAATAATTATATCTACTGGATTGCAGATCTCTCTGGCCCTCTCGCTCTCTTTAGCTCCATCCTAGTAATGTCCCACTGTCAAAGAGTATTCAAACTTCGTTTCGTCGAAAGGTTATTTTCCATGCATTTTCTCTCTACTTTTATCTCTCCCTTTTCGTATTTCTCTGCCCCTCTTTCGCTCCATATTACTCGCACTCTTTCGCTCTTGTTTGACTAACAAGCAAAAGACAGTGACAAATTAGTTTTTGGGTGAGCTGGGGAGGAGCTGGGGAGCTGCTGCTGCTTATGTGAATTTTCATGCAATTTGCATAATGAGGCACTGCCACTCCCCCTGCAGATACACATACATACATACGGACAGGAGTCTCCCACTGCACGTGTGTGTGTGTGTGTGTGACATAAAAATTAAATCATTGTCTGACACTTTTTGAGTGGTGCCTCTGCCCTGAGGTTTTTCTTGATGAATTGTTGGCCAAAAAAACAAAAAACCCAAGAAGGTGAAGAAGGACTCTCTTTTTTGAGTGCCTAAGCAGCCATGAAAATGGCACAGAGAGAGGATTTCTCTGGCAGCCCTAACTCGATTATTTATGAGGGCCGAAAGAACCTGTGGAAGTTGATTTGCCAAAAGGTTTGAGAAGATAATGATTTGTGGGGATGTTTTACAGTTGTGTGGGGTTGGGCGGGTGGCTGCTAATTTAAATTTTATTTCTGGCAATTTGCCAAATTTTGTTGCCATTTGCGATGACACGCTCAATTTTATGACAATGATACGGCCGGAAAAACATTCCCCGACCCCCCGCCAAAAAAAGCGGCAGGGGGGTGGGGCTGGGGAATCAGAATGGGATTTTGCAACGGGGAGTCTTCTGCTGTTTCTGTTGCTGGTTGACACTCATTGAAATTCACATCGCGTTGCCGTTCAATAATAAAACGCAAAACACATAAATAAAAAATAAAGGTAAATGAATGGCGGAAAAGGGTTTGCCTAATGGCCACGGAGGGGCTGCTACGAAGCGGGGGGGGCATGCCATAAAAAATGGGGCGTTGATGGGTGATATTTAAAGATATTTAAAGCAGACAGACAGAAGTCAGGCAGGCCGCCGCTTGGTTGATCTCATTGTTATCCCTCATCTGTATGGCACTCTCTTTTCTCCCCCTCTCTCTCTCTCTCTCTCTCGCTCTCTCTTTCTTTCTCATTTTGGGGCTGCATGCATTTCAATTAGACGAGGACGTTGCTGCCGCCGCCGCCGTGGCTCCTGCAGGCAGCCGGCAAAATGTGCAACAAAATTAAAATGCGCATTTATGCAGATTTGCACATTGAAACTGTCACGGCACAGGCAGGATGAGGAGCAGGAGCAGGAGCAGCAGCAGCAGCAGTAGGACCAGAAACTGTAGATGAGGAGCAGCAGCAGCAGCAGCAGCGGTGGCGGTAGCTGAATGCATTCCATAGACTGGCAGGCCTTTCTGGTAAACAATACCCTAGAATCTGCTCTGGCTCCTCTCTGCCCTCTCCCTCACTCCATCTGCGTGATTCCCCCGCTCGCCTCGCTCTCTGTTATGCGTGGCTGTGCCGCCCAGCCAGGCTCTAATTATTTTTCTGCCGCTGCAACGACTCACCTGAATCTCTGGCCCTACACTTTGGCGGCGGCTCCACTACTGCCTGTGCCAGTGCCAGTGCCTGTGCCTGTCCTGTGCCTCTTTGTGCTCTTGTCTGGCGCTGCTGCCACTGCCACAATAAACAGGTAAAAGCAGAATGCTGCCTGCCTGCCTGCCTGCCTGACTGACTGCCTGCTGCCTCGTATCATAGAACGGGGGCCAAGTTTCATGTTGCATTTGCATAATGAACTGTTTTGCTTATGTTTCGCCCCCCATGGACCCATGGATGGGGCCAGCAGCAGCATTTTAACCAAATTGTGTGTGTCTCTGTGTGTGTGTGTGTGCAGGCCTGGTGAACGCGGCCTGAACGTGGGCTTCAACTAATTTTCAGCAATTTTTCCGCGAGGCAGGCAGACAGGCAGGCCAATTCCAAGGCGATTGTTAGCGCAAAACTTAATTAAATAGCGTACGGGCAAAAAAGGCTGCCACAGTGCCAGCTGCCATTTTAAAATAAGGTTTAATGGGAATGTCTCGGCAGTGACATGAGGCATCCGTCCCCCTTGGGGCACACACGTAATATATTAAAATATATCATTAATTTCCAAGACAGAGAGAGAGAGAGAGAGACAGAGAGCCAAAACCAACAGCGTGACAATCTATCGATATGGATACTACCAAGGGGGTCGCAGGGGGGGGGGGTAGGCAGCGAGGATGCAGAGCCGCGAGAGATCAAGCAACAGCCATTGTGTGTTGCAATTCCCATTTGCCATTTGCCATTTTCAATATTTATATTCCCCCACTGCAACAAAAGCAGCGGCAACAAAATGTGGCAGCAGCACGAATGAGTGGAAATCATATGGAAGAAACAGACTAACGGATAGATGGACTAAAGGATGCTCCGTAATATCAAGAAAAATAAGTAAAAGGTAAACATGCTAGAAGACAGCAAAAGAGGAGATAGAAGACGCGGCTTGAAGATAAATAACTGAGAAATAGTAAAGTTAAATAGTGATACGAAAAGTCTTGGTTTTATTCGATTAATTGATTGACTGAGTGACAATTATTTTATCTACTTCCGGAGCTATTTCTTACACATGACATTCAAATGTGAAATCTGAATAACTTTGCTGGCCCTGATTCTTTTTCTAACAATATTTCTCTTAACCGATTGACAACCACATGGGTCCCCAAGCCAATGGATAGACTTGTATGAGGCACACAAAAGGCGTATGAATACGAGAGAGATACCCTTTTGTTCGCCTAAGAGTTCCGGGCAGATGGGAAAGAAAGCAAGCGAACAGCAGGCAAAGAAGCAGCAGCCGACTGGCAGGAAGGCGGGCAGGCAGGAAGGCAGGCAGAGAGCGGGCAGATACAACATATAATAAAAGTAATATGCTGCTCGGCACAAAAATGCATTTCCGATGCCAAGAATATCAATTTCAATAAAATACAAGAGAGACACACACACACACACGTACTGCATGTATGTATATATTTTTGTATGTACTTTAGCTTGCAATTTGGAAAGTGCCGCCACCTCACATCGGGTTTCCTTTCCCTTACGAGCATGCCATAGTTTTTTGTCCAAACTGTCGAATGCTGCTGCTGGCTGCCAAGGGAAGTGACAAAAAAAAGCAAGTATCAGAAATGAGAATGGATAGCCGAAAGAAGGACAAAAAAAAACGTAACCCCCACCCGCTGCGCTTTTGGGACACAATCTTCAGACCATTTTCCCCACAGCCCAACCGTTTCCTATTTCCATCTTGTGTAATATTTGCTTTGTATTTTTAAGAAATTATAAAAACTATAGCTAACCAAAAAAAAAATACTCAAATCGATGGGAGAAAAAGGAGAAGCAGCAATGGAGAAAAACTGAACAGCAATCCAGGGCAAAAATGGGGGAAACAAATGCAAAAGAAAACCAAAGCGAATCCAATCTGAAGACCCCGTACTCCTGCAGCTCTGTGTCCTGCAGTCCTTTGGACACTGCGCTTTTCGGTAATGATATACCACTGAACACACGAGAACACTGTGAGACGCGCTGCTAGCTGGCTGTACAATCAAAGCCAAGACACAGGGACGACCAACGGCTAACCAGAGCCCCATGTTTGTTCTACAAGTGCGGGGGCTAGAGGCGAGGCTGCAGCTTCACTCTCTCCCGTGTGTGTGTGTGTGCAACTCGAGTGTCGCTCTCATATGGCATTCAATCTGCTGTGAAGCTCCTCCTACTGCCCAGAGACAGAATTGGAAAAAGGAAATGCCACGAAAGATTCCGTAAGTAAGTCGACCCCCGGATGCTCTTTAACCTCTTCGATCAATCATTTCTTAGCGCTGCCCGCCGCTTGGGAAAATTCAATCAAATTTGAAAATGTTGTGTACCAAAAATGAGGGAATATCCTGCATGGCACAGCTGAGATGCTCCCCCCCAGAGCACTGCTTGGGATATTTAATAGGGAATGCGAAAGAAATTGTTTGTCGCCTGCATCGTTTGTCTTTTTCAGACAATGCCCCAATGCAATGCCCCATCTCCTGCTGCGTTTTATTGCAGCAGAAATTGAATTTCCATTGAAGTTCCTGCCCGTTCGGGTGCCAAAATAGGGGGGATGGACTGGAATCCTTCCCCAGTGCGGTGCTAAGCATACGGCATAATGGGACACACTGCGCCAGAGGTAGCCGGCCCCGAGGCTCTCAGGGCTATCGAAAGACTGTTGATTGCATTTGATTTATTTGGCAAAGGACATGCCGCAAATCATAAACGCATTTCACACCCAGCTTTTCACTGTGCCTGGTCCCTGGTCCTAGGTCCTTGGTTTCTAGCACTGTACTGCAGCTCCCTCCTGCCACATTTGTTATATGTAAGCTGCGGCTGACTAAACGAACAGGTGAAAATTGCCAACATGAGTTGACAACCCGAGACAGGGCACTCTGGACACACACAGGACACACGAGGAGGCAGCCATGAAGGGGGTTGGGGGCGGCAACGGCAACTGAAATGAGCAGGACACGACCAGGTACTATAAAAACTATTTTCTATGTCCAAAGCGAGCACTTGGCACTGACTCGGGTCTGACTGTGGGCTGCCTGCTGTTCGCCTGCATTTTTAGCAGCGTCCTACAGTCACGTCCTGCTGTTGCAACAAATATGGATTTATATGCGAGTATATGTAGCATATATATCGTGTATATTGTGTGGCACATGATAGCCACAAAATATGACAACTACAACAATAGTTTTTGTGTGTGTGTGTGTGTGTGTCTGTAGCCACACACCGGGAAGCGGTCATCTGGGGCGTGTGCCAAGTGGCCTTAGCCATTTTTACTATTATGGTCAAATTGAGCGCTGCGCTTGGTTTGTGGATGAAAATTATGTTGCTTAACTCGGATTCCGGTTTGGCAGTCAGGCATTCCCATTCCCATACCCATACCCATCCATTATCCATGCCCCACCCCCCCCTGTCCACCCCAATGTGCGCTGTGCCTGGTTCGGTTTTGGTTTGATTGAAGTTTGCTGTAGCTGCGAGCGTGGTTCATGGTTTGCTGCTGGGTTCCATGGCCAATTTTTTACGATCCACTGTGCCGTGTATGTGTTCCCCTTTGACTACAATCTATAACTGACATACACCTGCTCTCACATAAATCCACATAAATACAAATTATAATTTGTCCTTTCATGATATATTGTTTGTTATTGGGGCAAAGCGTTTGTTTACCATAAAGTGATCCACTTAATTAGCTTTAATTAACTCTTTATAATACTCTGCACCCACATCCACAGCAGCACAGCATTCCCCTGCCACTGCCCCTGTCCCTGCCTCTGCCCATTTGGAATTTAAATACAATTGTAATTAATCAAGCGAACGCCTAAAGTCAATTTCAACAAATTGATTCAAATTTGTTGGGCAAACGCGGCCCGGCCTGGCCTGTATCTGTAGCTGTAGCTGTATCTGCCGTGTGCCCCCGATCCAGCACCCCCGGCACAGGCACAGGGGGCGCACCCCAGACGAAGGAAGAGTCAAACAGTCAGTCAGTCGGGCGGCTGCGGCGGCGGTGTAAGCCGGCTATTTGAGTTTGGCAACAAACACGCAAAAGGCTGCCGCACTTGGCAGCGGCACGTACACACACAGTGGCACTCACACGCGCTCGCACACGCATGGTGCTGGGTCGCCGCTGCCGCCGCCGACTGGTTCCTGGCTCCTGGTTCCAGGAGTCGGAAGCGCAAACATTTATTGCATCAATTAAGTTGGACATGTTAATTGCGTTAAGTTGAAACATCACGCACAGACATGGGCACAGGCCCTGATGCAGGGTGCACAGGTGTGTGACGACTCAAACTCCATCTCCCTGAATGCTCCATGGCCATGGCCATGTGTGTGTGTGTGTGTGTGTGGTGTGGCAAGAGAACTGTGTGCTCATGTAACAGGCAAAGCGACAATGGCAGGCTGGGCAGACTGGGCAGGGCAGGCAGTAGCTTTTGTGAGAGCAGTTCAAGCATCGAACCTATTTACGCATTGCGTGTTAATTAGAATTTTGGTTTGGGTTTTGCTCCCAGGGCCCTTGGGCTTTTGCCATTCCAAAAGGTTCCATTCGGGCGGCTCTCCCAGGACGATGGTGCGTGCATTTGAAATGTGACTTAAATTCAATTAAATTGCCAATTATTACTCGAGCAAAACACACAAACACACACACACACACACACACAAAAAAAGAGAAAGAAAAAACCCACAAAACAAATCATTGATTAATTGCATTTTGCTAACCGCAAAATGAAATTCGATTGGAGAATGTGTGTGCTGTGTGCCTGTGTGCCTGTGTGTGGGTGGCCTCAAGGCGAATGCCCCAAAAAGTATGCTTCATTAAATTCATGTTATATTTGCATTTGCATTGCAAATGCCATTACTCGCGAGAATGGGTACGTGCTCCCCGCCTCTCTCCCGTGCTCGTTGCCAGTGCATCAACAGTTGTCGCAACTTTTAACTTTTAACCACCTTATTATAAACTCTCACTCAGTCTCGTTTTCTCCTCTCTCTCCTCACGCTCCTCTCTTGCTCGCATAAATCACTCTGCACCCAAAAACCCGAAACCTGTAAAACTTCTGGCCCAAAATGTCGGCAGCAAATGTTACAATTTTTTTTGGTGTTCGTTAAACAGCCAAATGTTGAAAATTTATGGCAAACCTCTGGATGACATTAACAGAAAGAAAAAAAAATACAAAAATAAAAGCAAATACAACAGCGCAGCATGAACGCGTGTTTTTAATTCAAGCGAAATTTTAAGAAATACACAGAACAATAATTAACGAAAATTCTTTTTAAATCGCGTCTTTCCAGGGCCAGAGAAGACGGTACTGAGGGAGCTATTTGTAGGCGTTTTGGCGCTGCAAGGGACACTTCCTCTGATAGTTTCCAAATGCTCAGAGCCAAACGAAGCACCGGTGAAATACGAGTACTCTACCGCGATCCATAATTAACAAGCACTTGAACGCATTCTTACATATTTTCCTGTACAATATTTGCACAATTTCCAGCGCCGTGCAGTCAAGCTCATAAATATTGTCTCGATTGTCCGCAAATTAATTCAATAAATGAAATTGCATTTAAGCCAAACAGACAAACAGACATACGGCTGGCCGCTGAGCGAGATGAGGGGTTTTTTTTTGTATTTTGTTTGTTTGTGTGCAAAAATGAAATTGTCAGCCGCAAGAGTCGCGCATACAAAGGCACCGCAAATGCCCGGCTATTGGCTTTTTATAATATTAATTAATTCGAAATGAGTGCGAACTTTGGGCTAACTAATATTTCATCTGTTGGGTTCGGTCTCTCGATGCCGCGACGGCCCGTGGCATTTTCCGTTTGGTGGTTGCAAAAACAATCGTTTTGGTCAGGTGACCGAAACACCACGGTGTGTGCTTTCACAGCCCCTGCAGCGCCTGAATATCCATGGATGTAGTATGTTGGAGCTACCATGTACATACAGATATCTGTTTCTGTGTCTGTAAACATATGCATATGCGCGTATCCTATGGCTCATGGCCTATGCGGTTATTTATGGGCCCCCAAATGTTGAATTTGATGTTGTTCTTGTTGATTGTTATTTCTAGTATGGGCACCCGGCGGCAATGGTTAAATGAAATTTTGATAAACACAAATGTTTGACATGACTTTGAGTTGGGGCTGTCGCACAACAAAAAGTCAACCGTTTTTGTTGCAATTGTGTTTGGTAGCGCGAGTTAATTAAATCGAGTTAAATGTCACTCGTATGCGTACGAGTGTGTGTGTGTGTGTGCGCAAAATAGTTATTTAAATTATAGAAAATTATATTATGGCTTAATTGTCAATTGAGCGCACAACAATGCGAGATGGCAACAAATATGATTGAATCATCGGTTGGCAAACAATCAAACACTGCGCTTTACATGACCCACTCACAGCCCCCACCGTTGCCAGCAGCCAGCCTCATCAATCACCTGGGGCCACGCCCAAGCCTCCACGCCTAAAAGGACTGCTAATGATTTATGATGATCGCGTGGCCTGGCAAAAAGGGGGCGAGAAAACTGTACGCAAAATTCAATCATTTAATTAGGGGGCAAGACAACAAAAGAAAATTAATTAAACCCCAAGCGAAAGGTGAAATTTCAAGCAAAATTTAATTCAATTTTCGGTCACGCCCCTCTGTATGCATCTATTTGTGGGGGAGGGGCGGCGGGTAAAAGACAACTGCCCCTTCGCTTGACATTTGCATTATAAATTGTTCCCAGGCAGTTGCCATGGGAAGGACAACGCGAGCATGCTGACATTTTGCTGATGGGAACACGTAAAAAATTGCACATCCAGCGACTTTGTCAACCTTCCCGAGAAGCGAGCGACTACATGAAAATTCATGACTTTTACGCGCACCGCCACTGACACTTTCAGCATTAGACTGGGCACGACTGGTGGGGCGGGCGAGGCCCCGTGGCAAAAGGAATTTTTACTCGAAAATCTGCGTTGCGGCCATTTTAAAGCCAAATTTGATTTACATTTCAATGCGCGAAAGTGGATCCCATGGCCAGCAGCAGCATCAACAGCAGCAGCATCAGAGTTAGACGACCAGACGCCATTTTGTTTGTCAACAGCTGTGTATGCTTGTATTTGTGTGTCAACAGTACGTGTGTGTGTGTGTGTGTGTGTGTGAAAGAGAAAGAGTACGAGTGCATTTGAATTTTTATTTATTTTAGTTGACTTTTGCATAACTGCACTAAATTAAATTACACAACAAGAAAGTTGAAAAGAAAGCTTTTTGAACAAATAGCCGCCCAAGGGAATACTCTTTAGAAGAGAAAAGATGCGAGTTTTTGGCAGATCACTTGACTAGTCCAAAAATTAATTTGCAAATCTCTTCTGCTCATACATAGTTAGAGGCGCAGATCAAAGAGAGGATTTCAATGAGTTTCAGCAGAGCTTCAGCAGAGCTCGTAAAGCTTTTGCGTATGTTCATATGCAGGCATGCCTGAGCTTGCGCTCTCTCTCTCTGGCGCTCTCTCACACGCCATCCAACAGAAGTTTTTATTGCGCGACAGACGTGTTCAATCGTGTTCAAACTGAAAATACGAAACAGAGCACCAAAGGGAAGACAAACAGTGTGAGAGACAAGAGATCGCTGAGCAAAAATACATATGTTGAGGATTGTTTGCGAGCTGTCACAACTTATAATTAAGAAATCCAAAGAAAATTTAGAATACAGAAAACGAAAATTAATTTTAAAAGCTAAAATTGAACCGTCTTTCGTTTCTCTCCCAGTAAAACTGTCCCGAATTGAATCTCTTATTGTTTTCTGAATAAACATCAACGGAGATCATTATTCAACAATTATGTTGGACTGGCTGCAACTGCTTCAATAACATTCAACACACCACCACTCCCCGCCACCGATTCCGCATGCCGAAAGAGAACGAACTGCAACTTTTTGCCCATCAAAAATGCGGAAGGACTACAAAGTCCGCTACGAAAGCAAAACGCTCTGCATTTTGTCATAACTTTCACACAAAACTGTCGCAGGAGCAGAGCAAAACAACAATAGCAATAACTGCGCTCTGCTCTGCTGCTGCGAAGAGAAAATAAAAAATAAAAAAAATAAAAAACAAAAATGTAAAACTACTAAAAACGAAAATGAAAACTGCCAAAAATTGCAAGCAACTGCAGCGAATGCAGCAGAAAAAAAATTTGCATTTTTATTGAATTGGCAAAGTTTTTATTTTTCGGTCACTGCTGTCACTGCTCTGGAATGCCCGAATATCCTGAACGCCTGAACCCCTGAACCCAATTCCCACTCGACATCGCGAAATGTCGGCCAGCAAGAGAGAGAGAGAGAGAGAGAGAGAGCGGGCAGCTGGAAAATTGTAATAATATTGAATTTGGCTATTAAGTCGTTAAGGCTTGTTTGTTGTGCGGCCATAAAGTTGGGACAAGCCCCAGCCCACAACCGGAAGAAGGATCTCCGCCAATATCCACGACATATCCACACCTACAATAAACAGCCACTAAACATAAACGGCCTTCGACTGAAGGGCATAAATAACTGCCACGCCCCAGAAAACTATACAAAAAGATAGGGGGAGCTGCTGCAACCTTTTATTATGACCTGCCATTGATTGCCTATTGAGAGGCGCACGTGACTGGTGGCAGCCAGAGGCAGAAAGACGACCTGCAGACGGGAACTAAGTGAGCGTAAAAATTAAGCGGAAATGCCTCATGAAAAGTGGTGGGAAAACTTAACTTGAATGCCTGCTGGAATTTTCCTATGTTTTATCGCAAACTTTTAAGTCATTTAACCGATTTGAAGGCACTAAAACAAAATCCGCAGCCCAAGAACCCCCCAAGAACCAAGCACCGAAATTGATTCATAAAAGACTTAGAAAGGGTTCATCTATCGACTAATGGATACCGCGAGATAGCTACGAGAATATATATCTGAGCCAGAGATCTGGCAAAGTCTAAACTAAAAAAAGTTCGGGAAGAAGTTACATATAAATTTCAAATATCAAGTCCACTTTCTTGCGCCTCCATATACTCCTTATTGTCTACAAGTAAAGGGTATGAAAACAGTCCCAAACAAAGGGAACAAAGTAGGGTTGTTCCAGGGTTCCAGGCGAAATAAATAAATGCGATATGTGATGTGATTGTCATTGTTGATTTTTAAGTGAATTTTAAAAGCCTTTTACCAGTTTTTCGCTTCATTTGTTGATTTTATATCCAGCCCGAGACTTCAGACTTCAGACTCTCGCACGCTGGAAGCAGGGGGGGGGTCGAAGGAGCAGGAAGCGTCAAGTAAATGGTTTTATTTATTGACACATGTTTACGTATCAGCTAGCAGGGATATAGCCGTACTTCTAGATGGATGTACGAGGGTTTCCTTAGGATAAAGGTTGTCATGCTTCATTGAATGCAATTGAAAATTCCCCTAGCCCCCCAGAGGCAGCAGCAGCAGCACGTGCGCCTCTCATTAGACTCTCTGCTGCTGCTGCTGCTGATGCTGCTGTGTGTGTGTATCTTTGTATCTGTGTATCCGCATCTGTGGCTGCGTTGATGTGCTGGTGATGGATGCGCTCATTCCGCTGCTTAAATGTTGTAATTTTTAATGCATGAGCTTTGGGTTTATGCCACACAAAAAAGAAACCCAACCAAAAACAAATGTAATGATTAATTGTGCAATGGAGGAAAGACGGAGGAAGCAGCATGCAGGATGCAGGATGTGTGCTCTCTCGCATCAAATATTTAATAAAATTCCGGCTTGCAGCAATATCTTTGGCTTGAGAATAATTTCAATTTAATTTTGTGTAGAATTATGAGCAGCAGAGACCCAGAGAGAGAGAGAGAGGAGGAAGCTGCCAGATATTTAGCCCTGGAGGAGCTTCTGGCGTGGCATGAATGCAGTCAGATGTGAGCTTATATCCAGGCATTAGCCACAGCCGAATGCCCAAATACATAATTACAGTCCATGTCGTATTTTAGCTGAATGCACAGAGCAGCAATTGCAGCAGCCTCTTTATTCGAGCATATTAATGACGATATCTCTGCATCATCTAAGGGCTTCTATGTATGTATGCATGTATGTGGTATGCACAGACATGTGCCAGCCAGCAGTCCAAATGCAGCACAAACAAACAAGCAAACACACAGTTCCAATCAAAGCTCAAGGTACCCGAGAACTTGGACATGTTAATTGACTGGATGCCAGGCAAAAGGCACAGGCAAAGCCCTGCACTTACCTTTAGAGCTCCTTACTTTACCGTGCTTTTAATTACACAACTTTCCCACCAGACGATTGCCTCCAACTTCTTTCCCTGGCTCCGAAATCTCTGCCCTTTTTTTGCTCTCCTGCCGCTTTTCACTTTCAAATTAAAGACACATTTAGACGCTCGCAAATCACAGCAAAAACGCAGAGAAAAAAGGAAAAACGAAAAACGAATAGAGAGAGACAGCGAGAGAGAGCAAAAAGGAAAAACGTTCTCTGCACCATTAATTCTAATGTCTAATGCCTGTTTTGTAGGACCCAAAGACGCATCTCATCGATTTTATACGACCTTCGATGGGCCGCCAAGCGAAATAATGACAAGAGACAACACCACCCTGCCCACGCTCCCTCCGTTTCCTTTCACAGAGACCAGAGCTGGACAAAGGCTTGCTGCTGAGTCCTTTTTGGGGACACATGTCAATTAAATTGTTGGGGCCATGGCTGGCTGCCTAACCGGAGGCGGCGGCAGCGGCAGTGACAGCCAGTGCAGCGGTGCATGGTCCAGCGGTGTCAGCAACATTTTGTGCAACATTAAGAGGCAACACAACATTTTAAATGGCGCATAATTATATTGGACTGTGGAACATTTAGTGGTTGAGCCCCCGGAGGCGCATGGCACACACACACACACACACACACACAGAGCGAGAGCAGAGCGAGAGCAGAGCAGAGCAGAGCAACTGCATTTTGTCTAATAAACTTTTAGCCAAAAGCCACCAGCAACAATGAGGGGAGGCAACCCCAGAGACTGCCACAACCAGGAGGGTATCTGGACAGCACTGAAAGGACCTTTGCCCCCAGGACATGTAAATGCAATTAAAATGCTGCTGCCTTTGTGTGTGTGTGTGTGTGGGTGGGTGAGTGGGTGTTTGTCTGTGTGTGTGTTGCAAAAGGCTGTTGACTGATGCAGTCAACGTTGCAATGGCTGCATTGATTGCGGCAGCCAATGTTCTAATTAACTTAATGGTTTATTTTCACCCTCACCCTCCGGCCACTCCTCAGCCCTCAAGCAGCACTTTGCCTGCATATTACATAATTCTCAAAATTTACCAAAATTATCTTTTGTGACATTTTCCCGACGGTGGGCGGCTGGAACTTTTCTAATAGTTGGAGCCGTCGAATTTTTATCGGCCATTGTCGTTGCCTAATTGAGTTTTCTCGGCAACGTGGCCACGTGGCCACGTGGCGGCATATACGCTAATAAAGTCAACACTAAAAGCCTCGTTCAATATTCAATTAGATGCCGTACACGCACACACGCACCCAGCAGACACAGACACAGACATTCTGTTCTATTTTGTCACCATTTTTGAGGCTGCTGCTGCCATTGACATTTCCGTTTCCGTAGCGCGCGCGCGAGGCTCTGATTCAATTAGCACAACACAAGCGTTGAGAAGGTGAAAAGCATGTGGCATGTTTCCTTAATGGTGCAGACAGCCAGAGACACTTTCAAGAGCGGCAGAAAGAGTGGAGTGGAGGCACTGCAAACAGTTGCCAATGAAACGCTTATTATTTCATGGATTATTTCATAATTTCAGGCATTATAAAGTTATCAAACATTCAACAGCATCCCAGAGAACAGGCAGGCCAGGCCAGGGCTAACAAGGCTATTAAAAGGTATCCCCCCCATACCCATACCCATACCCCATACCCCATGTGAGTACTACCGCCACGCGTCTAGGTCGTAAAACAATTCGTGTGTCCTATATCTAGTTGTGGCACATAGTGCAAGGACCCCTTTTCGGAGGGGAGAAAGGGGACTGGACTGGTCATTTGACAAGTGCCAAAGTTGCCACTCGTAAAGTTCTCGCAATAAAAGGCCTGAGAAGACCTACGCAAAAGGAAGGGCTCTGCTCTCCCACAGCTGGGGCATAGCCGGGGAGCAGGGTACACCAGCCGGCCAGGGCCATAAATATTATGTCCATTGTGTGGTCATAAAAGCCCAAAAGACATTCGGGAAAAACAAACCAACAGCAAAATCCCCTCCCAAAGAACAGCAAAAAAAAAAGAAGAGACAAAAATTTAATTTATGTAAATTAAACTGGCAAATAATTGGCCCAAAGGCAGTTGGGACAAAGAGAGAGAGAGAGAGAGCGCTGAATGGGGTAAAGGAAAGCCAAGCAAGCCCCTGCCAATGGCAATTACTTACCGAAGAAGATTCCGATGTAAAAATGTTAAATGTGCGCCTAGAATTTCCCTAAGAAAATCGCCTGCAATCAATCAACGTGCAACTTGGCTGGCAAACGAGCAGCAAAATCAATTGAAATTGAAAGATGATTTGCCCCTGCCCCTGCCCCCCGCACAGCCCACAGCCCAGGCAGAAAGGACTCTTGCTCAAGATCAGCACAAGGAACGACGAAGAGACCACCCAATAGCGGGCCTGGTGGGGGGGCCATCATGTAAACGAGTAGCGCCCGCAAGAAAAATCACTTACATTAATGAGTTCAAGTTGTTTTTGCCCTGAGGCTGGGCTGGTTCTGTGCTTCTTTGGTAATTTATAATGTCAGCAGACCAAAAGAGAGAAAACTGGAATCATATATAGAACTGAAATGGGAGGATTCGAAGCCAGCGCAGGAAAGTGGCTGTGGGTGGCTGTGGAGTGGAGTTGAACGGCGTGGAGTGGTGCGGATCGGAGTGGAGCAGACGTTACATTTCCATGCACAATTTACACCAATCTACAAGCAACAGCTACACACACACACACACAGATTCAGATACAATCACTCACACACACACAGAGAGAGAAAGAGAGGGAGCGAACGAGCAGTGAAAGCAAAGCAAAGCAAAGCTTGAGGCTGAAGCTAATCAATCTCGTGGCATGTCAGCCAGCAGTCAATTTGTGAGCGTGTGTGGCTGCTTTTACATGCACATAAATACATCTACAATGTTCATATGTGTGCATACATATGCATACATGTGTGTGTGTGTGTATGCCTGTGTCTCTATTGTAAGAAGTTAGTCTAATTAAATAAATAAGTGCATGTGATTTATTTGCCAGACACAAAAAACGAACAGCAGCAAATGAAACGAAGGGAAACGGAGAGAAATAACTGATATAAGACGAGCAGAGCACTGCAGAGCAGAGCAGAGCCAGAGAGCTTATTGATGTTTGCATTGCTGTGGCACAGCATAGCCTTCACTCTCTCTCTCTAGCCCTCTCTTTCTTTTGCACTCTATCTTCTTGTCTTCTAATTGAATCATAGTAGAAATGAAATTGTCAAAGCAATTCAGAGTCGTATCGCTTGGCATATAAAATGATATTTTAAAGTTATTTAATGGTACAATTAGTTGGGGTTCTTGCTTCTCAGCGTCCTTCTCCTTCAGGGTACTGACAATAAGTCGAAAATCGATCATAAATACCTGAAACTTATCCTAGGAACGATCGGTGCAAAAACAATAACTAAAACCTGTAAGAAAAACAATCAATTGTTGCAAAGTTCTTTTTCCCTTTCAGTTGCTCCACAATTAATGACCACAGCTGGAATAGGTTTCCATTATCAATTTCATTTGTGCACCATAAATCTTTACATTTTTGATTTACTCGAAATCTTTAATTGACCTCCAGCTATAGCCCCTACTAAACTGGGCAAGTATATTTATATTTATTTTGTAGCTTGCTTTTGCGCAGAGATTAAATTCCTTAAACTCATTTTGGATATTAAGGCCAGCGGATGGATGGCTTTATTGTGCTGCTTGCCTCTTGCCGAGGCATTTAATATGCTAGCCCTGGCACGCCTATGGGTCCTCGGGTCCTCGGGCTGTCCCGCCCAGTTTCAGGGCATAAAAAGCAGCCACAGTGCAAGAGAGAGAGAGAGAGAGAGAGCGACCAGCGACCAACGAGCAGCCCACACGCTGCACAAAGGATTTAATGAATTTTGTAAATTTATTAAAGCCGCACGCACTGCAGCAACACAACACAGAGGCCAGGCTGGCTGCCAGAACGACACGCCACCGAATGCAGCAACAACGAGGCACAAAAATTTAATTAATTGCAGTCTAAGGGGCACAGCTCCACACAGCGCCAGGAGCTCGTTCCGTGGATCGGTATTGGGTGACTGGCTCCGGCTTCTGGCATTCCATGGGCAGGCGTCTTCAGCTTTCATGCAATCAGCGGGGCCAAATCGCTATGGCCTAATGATTTTCCTGTTATGCTGCCAGAGCAAAAGAAAACATAATGAAGCCCAGACGGAAAGCAGAGACAGCAGCAGGAGTTGAGAGAAAAAGAGAGAGAGACAGAGAGAGAGAGCATAGAATAACGACAACCGACAACCGACAACGACAACGGACTTCATTACCAAATTGAGCGGCGTCTGCCCATCGATGTTCTCCGGCTGCTGCTGCTACTGCTGCTGCTTCTGATTCTATTGCTGATGCTTCTGCTGCTTTTGCTGCTTTACACTGACTTCCGTTTCCGCCCTGCACTGGACTGGACGGAGGCCGGCCGAATCGAATCGACTCGAATCGAAGGATCTGCTGCTGCTGCTGCACCAATACCAGAGCATCCTCCTCGATATAAAGATATAAACGTGGCAAAGCAATCAAGCAGCGATGGCGACGATTTCCTTTGGATTTGCAGTCCACCACGCTACGCCCCCCCAAATACCGTACGGCTTCTCCTGCTGCTCCGACAACTTCTCCTGCCTTGGGGGCTAAAACTCTGCCACCGAAAAATCCATCAAATCTTCCGCCGACTTTTGAGCCCATAAACTTGTGATTGATACTGAATTTAATCAACTCGAGCGCATTTGGCATGCTTTCGGCTCTTTCGGCCCTCAAAGTCCCGCTTTTTTTTCGGTTTTTTTTTTTTTTTTTGTACTTTCCTGTGCGGCCGATGGCACCGCTTCTTATATTTTTAATTTACGCCTCGCAGCACGATTCTGCATGGCTTATCACAGAGATTGGCAAACGGTTCTGCTTCAGTGCACTTCAATTAGTTGGAAGAACACGAGAGAGGGAAGGTCCGAGAGCTGAATGATGATACCCTCTGCATGCTGTCGTCCATATTTACTTGTATTTCCATGATTACTTGTCCCATTCGAGGTTTTCTTCTCTTCTATTTCTATTTTGCTGCTGTTGTGGTTTTAATTTTGAATATGCGCAAAAAACGGAAAGGAGAAACCACCACAAATTCCGGATGTTCATCAACCAAATGAGAACAAAAAAAACCAGCAAAAAAATAATAATAATATCACGACGCTAACATACCCTGTGCCTCGTAGTAAAAAGACAAAACACATCCAATACATATTTAAATCTAATGAATTATTTCTTTTATATATTTGTATTTTATTATTATAGTTCTGAACCGATTGCTGAACCCATAATCATTCCTTATAATTCTGCATATGCGGAAACTGTCGCCTCCATCCATATACCCCTGAGTACCCTGTGAGCACATGCTAAAAAATAGAGAACGGCGGGTATTCGAGTGAAATCCGTTCGCTGAGTCAGTGAGAGAAGGTCATCCCGCTTCACTTACAAATTTCGTTCAAATTTCAGTCCCAAAAATTGGTTGACACACATTGCAATGCAGTCTCTTTCTCTCTCTCTGTCTCTCGCACTCTGGCACTGTGTATGCATCTCTTTCTCACGCCAAAATATTCATGGAAATGCACTTAAAACATTTTAAAAGCGTTTCTGCGGTTCAATTTGCATAATTCCACTGCCGCACTCACACTGTGTAAAAGTGTACAACATTTTACCACTAATAGCACGTACACTCACACACACACACACACAGGGATGCATGCACACACACACACACACACATGTGCATACATTTAATTATCGAAATGGCAGCCGGGTGGTGGGGTCACGTCCCTTGCCTTTCACTGATGTCCTGATTCTGATGCCGCCTCGACTTGAACTACATTTCTGTGAAATTGACCAGAAGCAGGACATTAAGTTGCACGTAGAAAAAGGAAACCAGCATCGAAGGAACCACCAGAACCAGCATCCAGACGAGGCGCCATATAGGTTGTAGTGTCTGTCCGTTGGTCCTTCGATCTGTCTGTTGGTTCGTCGCCTGTCAGGCCGCTCCCCTCCGCCTTTCGAGTTCACAAAATTGTCGACAATTTCTATGGAATTCAATTTGGCTTAACACAAAATTTATTAAGGATAACTAGAGAATGAAAATCAAACAGAATGAATTATCCACCCGGAGACAGGTTCGGTGGATATTTCACTTAACATTTTAGTTTGTGATATGCTCCACAGCATTATGCCCCTTAAGAGGTAACAGATTTCTTACAGACTGCTGCTGTACAGAAACATGTCGAAGCCAACTTTATGGCAGCCTTAACTGAGTTCCATCTCTTAAATCAAACATAACATAAAGCAGCAGCACTAGCACCCTTTAGTCCTTACATTCTACCCCTAAGCAGGCATAACAGAGCTGTGGAACATACAAACAGAAGTAATGCCATTCTACCCCTAAAAGTATAACAGAAGTGTAACAGCAATAGTGCCATAATCCACCCCATTTCTTAACATTCTACCCCTTAGAAAAATCAGAACATGGGATGCCATAAATTTAACATCCTACCCCTGTTAATGTACCTAACATAACAGCCAAAATGCCATAAAAGTCAACTCTTCTCCTGCTGCTGTCCACTGAGGAACGTATTCAGTGAACAAAACTGTTCCCAGCCCACAAGAGGAGGGGTGTGTGCACTGCCACCCTGTTAACAGTAATGTAAAAATCAAAGTTTCGCTACCTCGTACGAGTATTTCCCATATATTTACAAAGTTTCTTTCGCTCTAAAACCACCTCAAGAATTGTACGTTGGAAATCATTAGAAAAACTTAACCAAAAGTCACGAACATGCACGAACAAGTCCCCTCCCTCACACCGCTTTGCACTGGCGATAATTGCGAGAAAGACTGTAGGGCTGTAGGGCTGAAAGGGAGAAAGGGAGCAGGGGAGGAGAAATGCACTAAGCTCCGACATGGACTGCATTTGGGGAAATATTTGCTTAAATGCCGCAAACCAAAACTCTGGATAGTTGAGGAATGAAGCATGCAGCTGCATCTGCGGCGCGCGCTCAATGCGGAGTACACGGAGTTACGTCTAACGTTTGTTATCCCAGGCAGCATCAGCATCACCATGCCACCATGCCGCCCTATTCCATGCGCTGGGGTGCACCACAAAACGCGATGCCAATGCGCCCGCGGGTCCCGTCCCTCTGTAAACTTTTGGGCATTGGGGTATTGGGTATTGGAATGGATGCCAACTAGCACGCGAGATATTGATGTGCGCCAAAATATGCCAAATATCAGTGAGAGGAAAGCGGTCGGTGGCTCGGTGGGAGGAGCTGGAGAAAGCTCCATACATTATACATGTATCGAGAGTGTGAGAGTGTGCGAGTGTTTCTGTGTGTGTGTGTGTGTGTAAGTGGGGGGTGAGAGTGCTGCCAAATCAAGCGCAAGGCCCAAAAGTAGCAACAAATAAAATTTTATGCGCTGTGCGAAAAAGTTTTTCTTTTTGCATAACGCTCCAACAGCAGCAGCAGCAGCAACAAGGAGGCAACAGCAGGCATCGGAGTCGAGCTCTTGGATACTCTTTACGGTTTTTTCTATTCTTATTTGGCAAGTCATTACTCGGAGCCACGCAAGAATGAGTTTCGAGAGAGCGAATTAATGTGCGTCAGACATTTGCTGCTCACTCGCACTCACTACGCTCACTACGTGGACAGCAGCTCTTATCGCTTCGATCTTAGGATTCTCTCTTGGAGCGAATCACTCAATAAGCACTCTCGCAACAAACACAAAAGTACACACAGCGAAAAACCACTGAAACTTGTATTATTTAGACTTGATATACCAAATTTAATACTTTCTGCGAGAGTGGAAATATTAAAGAGATGAAAAATATATTTTATATTTAAGGTAAATATATTTCCAAACATTTTATTTACTCAATTTTGTTTTAAGTTTTGATTAAATATTAATTATATTTATTTTTTTGAATGTTTGATTATAAAAACCGAATATTTTATGTATGCCATAATAGATGCACGCCATTTTTCTCAGAGTGTAGTTCAGCAAAGAAGCAGAAGCAGAAGGTAAATCTACTCTGATTTTGGCTGATCATAGTACAGTCTCCAGTTTCTCTATAATTTCAAAATACCCTCCTGGAAAGAGTATTGACAGCAGCAGCAGCAGCATCATTGGGAAAGGCAATGGCAATTTACATGTACAATGCAAAAGTTTCGATTTTATTGTATGGGTGGAGTGTACAAGTACGTACCCGCACTGCCACTCCTTATGGGGCAGGCATATGGAATAGGCGTGCCCCTGTGTGTGTGTGTGTGTGTGTGTGTGAGATGTCTGATTCTGTTTGTTTTCCGTTCTGACAGCCATAGCTGATCGAAACGCTATGCTGCACAATTTCCTCCACCCTTCACGCCGCCCCTGATAAATGCAAAAAGCAACCGGTTACGATTACCGCTGCCGGCCAAAAAGTCCAAAAATAGTTTCGAAACACTCAATTTTCGGAATGGCAGCTAATTGGCAAGACTTCATTTGCCATTACAGCAAGTTCCCAATGGATATTTCTGGCTTGCGAACCATTTTCTTGGCTAATCACTTGAACAGCTATACAAAAGCCAATTGCGATCCTCATTTGTTTTGGCTGCAAGCGAAGTAGATGCTCTCGAATGCCAAACAAATCGTTGGCCATTTAAAGCGCAGTTCCTGCTACTTATGCATGCCCTTATGCCGCCCTGTCCATCCCTGAGTTGTGCGGAATGGACCGAAGGGATGTGCACTCTGTCCTCCTGAAATCTGTAGCTGCAACTGCAACTGCAGCGCGTGGCCATAACTTATTTGCATATTGTCTGATCCAATTGCATTACACACACAAGCAGCAGCATTCCAAATCAATTGCCCCCGCAGTGTGGGGCATATTCTCCAGACAATGGCACCCCAAAAAAATGGAGTTGCTGACCAAAACATGTCTGGACTTGCAGCAGCAGCAGCTGCACTCGTCACGTCTCCCTAATTAGTGTGTGCACAGGAAAATGTAATTATGTCTGGGCCAACGAAACACACGGACAAAAAAAGATAAGCACATGGCCAGGGGCAGATCTGTGGAAGGGAGCAGTTGGCAGCACGAAAATGTGATGTATGATACGAAATGTAAACCTTCAAGCTTTCCAAACTGCATTTCGATATCAAGTGTTTTGATTCTCGTGTTGTATGCTGCACAGTGTGGCAGGGATGTACCCTCTAATCGCGGTGGTGCGGCGGGCAGCACCAGCGCTGGGCAACCGCCGACGTATTAGCAGACCCCATGACAGTTTAAATTTCCACAGAGCACTTTTTTCTAGCAATTTTTTCTCGGCTCTCTGCGGCTGCTCCTGCTGCTGCTGCTTCTCGTGGTGGCCAGGAAACACAACGAACTGCCAAATGGCTGGCGCAAAGCGGAAGAAAAACTAAAACAAATGTCAGTCGTAGTTGACGCGTTGCCACCAGGCAGAGGCAGTAAAGGCAGTAGAGGCAGTAGGGAGAAGAAGGACACCAGAAGTAGCGGCAGGAGGACTAACCGTGGCCATTCCCCTTTGCCGCTAACCCATGGTTCCAGCTGCCAGCGAAATGCAAATGTCATTTGCAGTTGACACTTGACTCAGCACTTCGCACTGTCCTAGGGCACTTTGGGGTTTTCACCTGCGTCGTCTTCCCGGGGTATACCTCATTCTCCCCCTGTACCTGCCGCCAAACGTACCGCCAGTTGTTGGCACAATGGCGACCGGCAGACAGAGAGTGAGAGAGAGAAGGAGGGCGAGCTACAAATAAAAGAAAGTAAAATAAAACAAAAAGAGGGTCGTCCGACTAATGCCAACTGAACATGAATAAAGTCGTGGCCCTTTGGGGAGCGAAGCTGCGCTAGCGCCGCTGCCATTGCTAGTGCCAGTGCCAGTACCATGTCGTCGTCGTCATCGTCGTCGTCCTACCCATCGTTATTCTCGTGGTCGTCATTAGGAGGGCAGACGTCAAAGTATGCGCTTTGTTTTTGCTGCGTGTCAGGCGGCAGGCAGCAGGCAGCAGCGTGTTAATAGCCGGGCACCCGTGCCACATGTATCCACCCGCTCCCCTGCTGCTCTGAGTTGACAGAGGTGGGCCGTCGGTCCACGTGGACGCCATGGCAAAGTCAAGTGTTGCACAGTGTTGCCATCGTCTGGCGTGTGTGTGCGGCGAAAGTGAAGCCTGCTGCACAGCAGGCGGCAACTGGCTGACATTTTGTGTGGCAAGCAACCATGGCGCAAGGACTGAGTGTTGATGCACTTTTCCTGGATGGGGGGCGGGGGATTAACGAAACGAAAACTGGATTAAAGCTCAACAAATAATGGAAATTTCTATCAAAATTTAAACTCATGATACATAAAAATTAAGTAAAATAAAATGAAATAAATATTCTGCACACACAAAATCTAAGTTTTAAATAAAGTTTAAATATAATTTTACTCCTATGCTAAGATATTCAACTGTGCAGCGGGGCGTATGCGTAATTTGTTTATAGGCGCCGCCCTAGCGACTGTTTATGGAACTAACAAACTTTTGTGAAGCTTTGGAAAGTTACCGCCAGAGGTGCGCCCCACTTAGGGCAGGCAAGTCACTAGAGTGCGCCCAAGTGAGGCGGTTATTTTGAATAATTTTATTTAATTTAATTTAAACAGAATATTTTTAGCAGAAAATTAAGTAATTAATATGTAAATTGTTAGATATTCCCCAGATCAGCTTACTTAGCTTGCGGTTACAGCACATGACAAGCACTCCGCCTATATACAAATACGACTCGCGAAGCTGACGATTAAATTATCTCCATTTGGATGAATAATCGTTTGGCTTACAGAAATTTTCCCAACATTCAACGGATTTCGGTGCAGTAAAATAAACAAACTTCACATTTTACGCGGGAGAGAGAGAGCGAGCCGTGCAGTGCAGTACTCAGAGAGCGAAAGGGAGAGAGAGAGAGGACTCTGATATATTTGTTTACTTTTCAGCTTTGAATCCACAACGGAGGGGACTGCAATTTCTAGCAGTCATCGATCGACTGGCACCGCAAGCGGCACAAAAGCGCAGCTCACGCACGATATAGATACAGAAGTAGCACTCGAACTGAATAGTGCCGATAATGTACGAGCAGAACAGCAGCAGCAGCAGCAGTTCGATGGCGGCGGCGGCGGCAGCTGAGTCTGCGCTGTGGTCTGTGAGCAGGGAGCGGGAGCGGTCCAGGCCGAGTGCCGCCCAAAGGCTGCACAATCTCACGTCGGCCTCGGCCACCGCGTCGTCAGCCTCGTCCTCCACAGCCCTGCCACAGAATATCTTCACGAATCCCTCCATACAGCCGTCGAGTGTGGTCAATCTTTCGCACTCGACCGATGTGGTCATTGGACCCATGACCCAGTATCAAGGACCGGTATCCATATACTACATGGATGCCAGCATGGAGGCGCATGCCATGCAAACGGCGGCAGGTAAGCTTTTCGCTACCACGTAGAATATCCCTCAGAAGATCGAAGTTCAAGCACAGATCAGAACAGTTTACTTATCCGGCTGTCAGATAAATTTTAAATGCAAATTGCTTTAGCTGTGCGAAATGCTCTGGCAGGGGCCATTCCTGGAACTGCTGTGCAAAGAGAGAACACTTAAGAGATACCCAACCCCTCCCTAAGTACCGCCCCGTTTGGCTGTTGTTTGTATATCAATCTGGGGGCATTACGAATGCACGGCACATAGCGCATTGCGCATACGTCACGTTGTCTCGTTGTCTCGTTGCAAGCGAACAAGCATGGGGGACAGAGACACAGAAAGAGAGACAGAGAGAGAGAGAGACAAACATGGCGAGAAACAAGAGTGCAAAACGTAGATTGTGTAAAATGTGATATGGCAAACCAAACAAAAAACAAGAAAGAAATGCGAGCAGTCCCGATTACGACTAAAAGATACCCCGCTAATCAGGGCCACTAATCTGAAACTATTCTCTGTATTAGCTGTACAAACGTTACACAAGATTTTAGGCAGAGCAGAAAGTTTGGTAGATATCTGGCGGAAACGCCTGCCTCTGCCGCGAATCAAATATGCCCCTTTTGGCCGGGCCTGCCGGCACCATTGGCATCATAATGACGCAGCCCCTGCCTGCCACTGATGCCCTCGACACCATACAAAACATGTCGTCAACCGGCGGCGGCAGAGGGTGTGATGGAACGGCTGCTCGACCATCGACAACTGCGCGGCATTTCAGTTGTTTCTGTGACGGGTTCAGGTGCGGTGGCGTTGTAGTTCCGGCCCTCTCGCTGTTTATCGGCAAACCGCTTACGTGCCACCACCGCGGGGGCAACCTAGGCTTTCCCTCTCTCCCTCTCGCGCTCGCTCTGTGTGTGCTATTTTGCCATGATTATTTGGATGATTCAACGCTGGGCAATTACTCATAAGAATTAACTCTTATAATGACCTGTCCGATGTGCTCGAAATTGTTTTGATAAGGCGAAAAGCGCTCCCGTCTTGTGCCACACACGCAATGAAACTGTTGCTCAAAGTGCACTCAGAGCGCACGGCGCGCAGGAGACGCACCCCAGAGCCAAGTCTGGCACACTCTAGAGATTCCTCAAGTATGGGTAGCACAGCGAGAGATCGCACACAGCGAAAGCGAATATAAAGTTGTTTCTTTTGTACAGGAATTAACAGCAGCAGCGGCAGCAGCCATAATCGAAGTCGCGACAATTCCCCCGCGAAGCGTCTCACCCGAAACACTATACTGCTGATCACACTCATCCTGCTCGTCCTGGCCACAGCACTGATTGTGCTCTATGTGGAGCTGAACCGACCGCGACTGGAGGCGGGCAACAAGGCGATCTACTTTGGGAACAACTATGACCACGATACGTGTAAGTGGGGACTGGGTAAATGGGGTATGCCCCATGGCGAAATTCACCAAATCTGCAGTTCCGAATCTAGGAAATGGTCATCTGGTCATCGATCGGATACAGTGGGGCGCCTCGACCAACGGCCGGCCATTGACAGTGCCCCTCCGACGACCCATACCCTATGTCCTAATCACACACATTGGCGTCCAGTCGATACCCTGCTCCAATGTCTACAAATGCTCCATCAAAATGCGAACCATCCAAGACTCAGCGGTGGCGGAGAAGATCCTGCCAGATATCCAGTCAAACTTTTATGTACGTAACGCCACAAAATGCCAAAGAAATCCCCAACCAGATATTAATGTGCCTCGCACGTTCGTTGGCCGTTTTGGGTCTTTTCGTTTTCCGTTTGGCAGGTCTCTGACGAGGGCAACATCTATGTGGGACGTGGATGGGACTGGGCCAACACGTATGCCAACCATACGCTGGCCATTACTTTTATGGGCGACTACGGACGGTACACGCCGTCACCCAAGCAGCTGGAAGGTGTCCAATTTCTGCTGGCCCATGCAGTGGCCAATCACCAGCTGGCTGTCGACTACAAACTGGTAGCCCAGAATCAGGTGAGACAAAGCCAAAGGACTCGGGGGACTTCCTGTCTGACATGTTCGATTAATTCCAGACCAAAACGAGCAAGAGTCCCGGCGTCAATGTGTTTCGTGAGATCCGCAAATGGCCGCATTTCTATGGTTGTGGCATGGACGAGGCACCCGCCTGTGGCAGCGAGCTGGGCATGACGCGTGCCTCATGGGATGCCAAGCAGTAGACCCTTCCCATAGACTTCCTACCACCTAAGAGCGTATCCAAATACAAATTACATTTAATATATATGCCAAACATAAAACCGACACGAGCTTTCTTTGATTTGGCTGGCTAATCGGTTATGCCTGACTTGGGTTTTGGTTTAAAAAACAAAACAAAAACCAAACCGGTTGGGAGCGACAGAGACACATACGTTTATTTATAGAGCAGTTTCTCTCTCTCTCTGTCCCTCAGTCTCTCTGCTATTCACCCGCTCTCTTAAGTTGTTTATTTAACTGTCGCTCGAAAGCTGGAAATTCCCAAGCCGCAAACACGAACCGAACCTATCAGTATGTGCATATAGTAGCCCAGCTTTTAACACTCTCATGAGCACTGGCGTATACTATATGATCGTGTCTATATATATACTATAGCGTATATATACGCACATATGATTGTGTATGCAAGTACAACCATCATTATCGGTTGCTTCAATGTTCGCTTTTGTATGGGATGTAGGGGGATAGTGTTTTGAGTGTCGTTGTCGCCTGTCTGCTGCTGCTGCTGCTGTTATTTATCTGGTTTTAAACTTAATTAAAATACTGTAAAAGAAACAAAAAATACACTACAAAAATGATATTGTATATGGCAGTGGAGAGCAGATTGTACGAACTTTCCCAGCATAATTGAATAATATATAGGCTCCTATTGGATTTGTCTTACTAGAAGTTGGATTAACAAAACGTTTAACATAGTGGGTGTGTCTTATCAACGACCTTCACTGCTGCCACTCATCGTTTTCATTCATCAAATAGCAACGCCCTCAATAAAAATAAATTATGCTCGTACTTAAACCCCGCGGAATAAATTTTGGCCTCAAGCGTTGGCTGAGAAACAATGACGAAAGTGCGGCACGTGTACGCAAAAAATACAACAAAAAAGGGAATCACAAAAAATAATATAATTAATAATAATTCAGGAAAGAAAATGAAAGCAAATAAATGGTAGAATGTACGAGAGGCATGTACAAATTTGAGCTCTGATTGGTATTGGGTTTATTTATGGACTTCATCGGAAACGATTGGTAAAAAATTATTCACCTTTTTTTCGCACATTTCTTAAACACAAACAAAGAAATGGGTTAGCAATAAAGCAATGAGTTAAGTCATTGCAAATACAAACGGAGAGTGCAGAGTACGATATAGTCGAGTGACTCGCAGAAGATCGGTCGATAGCAGCACTTGCTTGGGTACCGTACCAGAGGGGTATTTTCTTGCCGCATATATGTATATATGTTTCCCGATTTTCAGGTAAGCATTTCGTAGTATTTCAACTATTAAATGTATTTTCTATTCTATATATTTTCGGTATTTATTTTATACTCAATTGATATGCTTTCAACCCATACCAGCAACCCCCAGAAAGCGCATCTGGAATTCGTTCCACCAATTTATGGTTAATTTTGTTGTTGTTACCATTTACCCATGCACACTTTTCCGATCACAAAAAGCTGCCCAACAATAATTACATTACATTTGTTTGACTTAAAGCAAGTACAACGGGGCCAAACCTACGTTTTGGTCACTATTTTGTGGGGCGAAATGAAGACAGACACAAAGGCAACAACAATAACCAATTGCGGTAGAGTGCACAAAAGAAAAACAATTCTCGGAAATGGTAGCACAATTTGAAATGTTCAAATGGTATCCCACACGAGTACCGGTAACCAAAAAAAGATCAAAATAAATGCTGCGAGCCAGCAGCCGGGGAGACAGCAAGAGATTTGTGTTGTTTATTGGACGAACAAATAAAAAAACGAGAAGGAACGTGTGAGTCGCTTCTGGGGACGCGACTCTACTTATACCCGTACTCAGTCATCATATACATTTTTGAGCATAATTTTTTAGAATTAAAAAAAAAAATTTTACATTTTACATTTTTTTGCTACATCTGTTATCTACATATACATCTACAATGTATATTTTACATCTAACATGTAGATTATAGATGTACCATTCATATTATACATCTCCTCCGCTAGGGGTTGCTCGCGCACTGAACGCGGCAGAGTGTGCGAGGAGAAGAATGAGTAGCGGGTTGTTGGCAAGAGGGGGCGGGGGAAACAACTGAAAATTAATTTCTTCATTCTGGCTATGATTATGATCCGATCTGATTCGGATTGATATTTGGTAGATATGGGCATTCTCTACGATACTGCGTTTTTAGTTTTCTCGTATCTTTGAAAATGTGTTGCACAGATTTTCGTCCTCTGTGGGGGCGGAAGGGGGCGGAGCGAAATTTTGAAATACACTTGTAGCAGTGTGATATCACATGAGTCTAGAAACCAAATTTGGTTGCCCAGCTTTTATAGTCTCTGAGATCCAGGCGTCAAACAAGACGGACAGACGGACAGACGGACAGACGGACAGACGGACAGACAGACAGACAGACAGAGACTCGGCTATTGATGCTGATCAAGAATATATATATTTTATGGGGTCGGAAAATTTTCCTTCTCTGTGTTACACACATCCACTTTTAGCACAAATCTAATATACCCCTTAACTCTTTTTTGAGTACGGGTATAAAAAGTTAAATATGTATGCAAGTATTTGTGTACCGTATCTGTGTGTACGTCTAAACAAAAACACCCAGTCATCGTCAGGTGGGCGCAGGAGAGCTGCTTTCCGCCGAGAGAGAGAGCCTCCAGCTGCCAGCTTTAGCTCCAGCTACCAGCTACCAGCTCCCAGCGATGGGGAGCAGCTAGCGAAATATCATTATAAATTTGACTAATATCTGGTACCAGACAGACATGTAAAAAAACCCGAAATCCAGAACAGGTTACGCAGTGACACACGGGGAAATCAGAATCATCCAATCGAGGGAGATAAAATGATCTCCCAAATGATCTGCAACCCCCCCTACCCATCGCATGCACATGATCATGGAATTCTTGGGTTCCATTACCATGCCCGAAAGAGAGGGAAAAGTGGTCCCAACAACCTGTTGTAACGTTGCCGTAACTGGTAGCTGGTAGCTGGTAAGACTTGTAGAACAGCATAAATAAATACTAAGTAACTTCAGATTTTAGTGGTTCATAATTAGGACAAGGTTTTTCAATATCAGAGAAGTCGATGGAAAAAATTCTTAAGCTATTCAAAATTATTTTACTGAATTTATAAGCTGAAGCTTTCGAAGCGCGTTCACGCAGTTGCAGCGCAAAATCGGGCCCAAATCAAACAACTTTTTGTTAAATAATAAACAACGATTCCCAAGCAGACCTGCGGCTCGCGCTCTCTCCCCCACTCTTCTTTGCTCTCACTCTCTTCCCCCACTCTTTGGATCTCGCTCGCTCTCTTGCTCAGACGCTCCAGCCTGACGATCCGCCGTGTGATTTGATGGGATCGCCCGAACCGCTCAGTCGATCAGAGTCACTCGAACACGCCGCTGCTCGACAATTTCCACTTTGGCGCGCATTCAAATTACAATTAAACGAATCGCTGATCACTTTACAACATCCATATAGTGTGTGTATATAAACAAGATATTTATGTGCTGCATTGGATACGCGTCGGCCTTTGCAAGTGCGAGATATTGATAGCCCAACTTAATTTGTGAGCATTTTGTTTGAGTTTTAAAGATTTTTGGTGCTACCAAAAATTTTCAGCCACAATCACAATAAAATTATAATTGAACCAATTGTATGTGCACCAAAAGTGCTACAATAAATGCAAACAATTTTGCAGTGAATGATAATGAATGATTTTGAAATGAAAGAGTTTCAAAAAAAAAGCAAATGGAAAAATGTTCGTTTCGCGGAACAAAAAACAACCCAAGTGAAACACGTTCAGGCGAAAATCAATTAATTTGCACCTACAAGTAGTAGGCAATATTTAATGATAATTTTCGAAAAACAAGTAAAAAACACAGAGACAGGCAGGCGGACAGGCAGACAGACAGCTTCCCCACTGAACAGAACAGAGCAGAACCTCGAGCCCAACAAAGAGACTCACACAGACACGTGCGCGGGAGAGATGTGTGGCAATGTATTAGTGACAATGGCCGCTCAAATGTGAGCGTATTGGTGCGCTCAGCAAATGTACTGTTCCTCATTTGTGGCGGCTGTCGGCTGTCGTTTGTCGTTGTTCGAGTGTTATCTCAAAAGCCCGCTCTGTGCCAACTCTGTCGGCCCCACGCCCAACCAAATGCCTGGGCAGGCAGGCAGGCAGGCAGGCACCCCCCTCAATACTAGAGTTTTATCAAAGTTCTGCGAATTTCCTCTCCCATTTGGTGCAATGAAAGGGTTTCGATTGTCTTGGGAAAGCTGTCACAGCTTTTGTGCACCGGACGTCATAGTTATAGAGCTACTAAAGTACCCAACAATTCCGAAAGCTTCTCTCGGAATTCACTTAAGCAAATTTACTATGTCAATGATTATAGATAATTAGCATAAGCCTCTCTCTCGGTCAGCGGTAGCGCCTCAATTTATGGGGCCTATTGAGCAACTTTATGAATCCAAATTGGGAGGGATATTCACACATATGTATGTTCATATGTACCCACAATAGAGTAAACTGCATAATTTTTAGCAGTGTCTGGGAGTAAAGGTTTTGTAATACGAAATATTATATTTCACAAACGAAAAATATGATGTTGCCAGGCCCCTAAGACAGACATCATTGGACTTATCAACTATGGCATATAAATGAACCATACGCATATATATAGAGGAATAAATCACAAGGGAAACTGTCATAATTGGACACTCTGATATCAATAAAACGATTTAAAACTTTGCAATTAGTGAAATATAATAAAAAAAACTAACAAAATAAATTACAATAAAAAACAGTAAAGTGAAGTGCAAAAAAAGTGCAAATATTAAGCGAACAAAGAAAAATCTCCAACAGAATTTCTTGAGAATTGAAAAAAAAAAAACAAAAATCTAAATATTTGCAGATGCTCACGATGTGATATTTGCCGAAAGCCTTGAGCCCCAACAGTGTCAGCAGATACCAGCAAAAGAACAAGTTCTGAAAGCGAAAATGTTCACCCAATTCTGAAGCAGGGAGGGATGCTAAATAGCAAAACCAACACCACAACACAAGAGCACAAAGAGAGAGTGAGAGCGAGCGAACCCACAGTCAAGTTCTGGTTACGTGATGCATGTGAATTATGAAAGGAATATGAACGGGCAGCCGTTGAAGCCCGATGTGAGCGGTCGCATCATAAATCTGTCGACGGGCAAAAACTGCAGCACTTCATCCACGGATTCTGGGGTCATTCTCATCGATAATGCGGCCACCTTCAAGGCTGAGGAGCCAGTGACCAAAGATACGAGTATCAGCAGCAGCAGCTGCGATGAGGAGCCCCAGTCGAGGCCCAAGGCGGAAGCGAATACGAAATCAAAGTCTAAGGATGCCAAGCGTATCAGCATCGAGCATACAGTGAATATCAGTCAGAGCAGAGGTGCGAAGACCTCTCCCACTCTCTCGGTTCGGAGTACGACCATCTCGATTGTGTCCATCGATGAGAATGCCCCCGATTCGAGCTGCATTGACAGCGACAGCGAAGCCGAGGGCAGCCACGATGACTACACCGTCCAGAAGCTGGGCCAACAGATCAGCTACCCGCCCAACTCCAGCTCCCAGCTACGTGACCTCAACCAGGGCCTCACCCTCATCAGTCGGCAGGTGGCACCGGGCCAGGCCGAAGCGTCGCCACCCACAGCCTCCGAGGCTGGGGCCATGGCCAAGCAGCTGCTCAACGGTAGCCTGGCCTTGGCCACCCCCAGCCCCCAGACATCAGCCAGCTCGCCGCAGGGCATCGGCAGCATAGCGCTGACCAACTCCACAGACGTGACCTTCGGGGACAAGCACTTCTACGAGGGACCCGTGACGATACAACAGTTTCTCATCGACAATCGGGACAAATGGAAACCCGGCGATGGCGAGCCTGCTGATGGCCAGGATAATCCCGCCTTCAATGGTCGCCCACAAGCCAATGGCGCTGCAGCGGGTAAGTGCCGCTAGATCTATCGGGGTTGCCATAAATCTATCTGCGATTTCCTGTTGCCTGAGCAATAGACATTCCTGCTTTGTCTTCACCTTCGACTGGCTCTGTTCGATTCGATTCTGTTTGCTTTATTGGGGCCCGATACGATCGATATATTGAGCGCGCATGCAACGCAGCAGTTTGTTTACTCAAGGGTTTAACGATTGTGCTGCGAATCATAGATTAGCAGATGGCCCCACACACAATTCATGAGATATATGTAGAACGAACAAATATACAATGAATACTATTTTCTATAAGTAGAACAGCAGAAAACAAGCGACACTTCAAAAAGGAAAAGCAAAGATTTAAAGAAATATTTTCGTTCATTCACAAGGAAAAGTTTAAATCTTTTGGTCCACTGTTGGCGAATAAATAAGACATACAAATCCAGCACACAAATTTAAAATTTAACTGCGAAAATTCAAGGTCTTCTACGCAGCTTTTCCCCCCACATGCGATTGTTTACTTGATTGGTTTTCACAATTGCCATAATTAAATGATCGCCAGCCAGAAATTAAATTCCAGTTGCCTGTATAAGCAAACAGTCGGGAAGCGACTTAGTCTCCATTTAGTAAGCAGCTTTTATTAAGCAGAACCTCCGAACTTGATAAGGTTCTTCCCCATTTCGGGGGTACTAAATGGAACGTGTACACAGGGGGGCTTTTTTTGTTGTTGAATAAACAACAAGCACGAGAGAAATGTGGCACGCACTCGTCGGGAGGTATTTCGAAAAAAAGTACACGCCCAGGGCATGTCAAAATCAGAGCAGAATCGGCATTGCTTCAGTTGTTCAATTGGATTGATCGGAGAATGTTGGATAGAACGCTCGAAAGTTGCCCCAAGTGCCGCGGGTTGATTGCACCGATCCACAGTCGAATCGGGTGTAATAATGGTCCATGTGGCAGCGTCTTTCACAGTCAGTGCACGGGCCTGACCGAAGAGCAGCTCAAACTGCTGGAGACAACCACCAACTTGAGCTGGCGATGTGATGGGTGTCTGGGCAGTAACCAGAATCAGAATCCGAATCAGAGTTCGTTGCAGTTGATCAAATGGCTGGAGCAGAGTCTCAGGCAGCACGAAAAGAGATTGGAGGTGTTAGAGCAAAGTAAAAGAAAGCACTCGGGGAAAAAAGAAAGCAAAACTGACTCCCAAATATTTGTTCTCTTTGACGCTTCCTTTTTTGTAGGTTCGAAGCTGAATGATCCCGGGCAGCAGGTGCCAGCCATACTCTGTCCGTATCTGCCAAATACCATAAGTCGCAAGGCCATCAGCATAACGGTGGCATTCGTATTGCTAACCACACTATTGGGCATCATATTGGCCACCACAACGAACCTCTTTGGCAAGACATTGAACAAACGTAAGCTCGGCGATGTACTCGACGAATCCAGACTAAATATTCCAATCAATTCAACAATAGGTACAGTTTTTTTGTGTCCTCAAATTAAGAGCTGAAAGCGCTCCCCGAACCACACCCCCTCTCATACCCATCTTGCATGTCTAACAACTCGGAAACTAATGCACATTCACTGTTAAATACATACTAAACACACACACACACACACAATGGGTGGAATAAAGGTACCTGCCTATATGCTGTTCCATTTCCACATTCCACTGCTACTAAAACGCGCGTAACTGTACTCTACGAACAGTGTTGTGAAGTGAACAAAAAGTACTCGTAACCGAGAGTGTAACCTAAGTTAAATTGAATGGAATATGAAGAGCAAGAGTGAGAGAGTGAAATAAAGCTAATTGCTAACCCCACGATACTTTCCCATATGCAGCCGACTTTGATGTCATCGACAATGGCACCCTAGTCATGCTCAAAGTGGCCGAATGGGGTGGCAGGCCACCCAAGACCATTCTAAACGCCTTGGAGTTGCCCGTTCATCGTGTGATCATCTCACACACCGCCGCCGAAGGCTGCGAATCGAGGGTAAGTCTATTCACAGGAACCACTCCATCAATCTTATGTAACGACTGCTGTACCCCATCAAAGGAGATCTGCTCGAACCGCACGCAGGTCGTGCAGGACTTTCACATGGACAGCTGGGGCTGGGATCATGTGGGCTATAACTTCCTGGTGGGCGGCGATGGACGCGTCTACGAGGGACGCGGCTGGGATCGTGTCGGTGCCCACACCAAGGGCTACAACCAAGGCAGCATCGGCATCTCCTTTATTGGCACCTTTACGGCCGTCAGGCCAGCGCAGAGGCAGCTCAAGGCCTGCCAGCTGCTGATTGCCAAGGGAGTGCAACTCAAGAAGTTGGCGCCCGATTTTCGGCTGTACGGACATCGACAGCTGAGTGCCACCGAGAGTCCCGGCGAGGAGCTGTACAAGATCATCCAGACGTGGCCACATTGGTCGCACGAGATCTAACTTCTAAGTTCTGATATCTAAGTTTAAGTTAAGAGTTTCTGTTTAGTGGAATGGCATATTGGATTATCTATGTGAAATAAGAGTCTACGCACACACACACAAAGGGAAACTCGCATTGCATTTTCATTTCCAAACACACACAAAACGAATTACCTCATCCATTCCGTTGCCTGTGGTCTCCGGTCCAGTGTGCCGTCATGTCAAAAAGTGTCCAAAAGTGTTGCCTAAAGTTGAGTTGAATGGAATATCTGACGCTCCGAATCCCCAGCGACTAATGATGATCTGTCTCTCGGTTCCAGTGGAAGCTGATATTGTGATGGATGGAGCTCTGGAGATAGTCAAGATCAAGGACTGGGGCGGCATGCCAACGAGAGGTAAGCCCGTTCTGCTCAATCTGCCCGTTTCCCGTGTGATCATCTCCCACACCGCCTCCGAGGGCTGTGAATCGCTGGTGAGTGGAATGACTGACGTCCAAGAGAACTTCCCTTGATACCTCCGCCTTGCAGGAAGTCTGCTCGTATCGCGCACGAGTGACCCAAAGCTATCACATGGATAGCTTCGATTGGGATCAGGTGGGCTACAATTTCATGGTTGGCGGCGATGGTCGCGTCTACGAGGGACGCGGCTGGGACATTCAGGGCGCCCACTCGCTACGGTACAACGTGGACAGCATTGGCATCACTTTTCTGGGTAGCTTTGAGAAAATCAAGCCCACAATGGCCCAGCTTCGGGCGTGTCAGCTGCTCATCGAGGAGGGGGTGCGCCTCAGGAAACTGAAGCCGGACTACAAGCTCTACGGACATCGCCAGCTGGTGGCCACCAGGAGTCCCGGCGATGAGGTCTACAAGATTATACAGACGTGGCCGCACTGGCAAGACGATATGAGGCCAAAGAAAAATGTGCTATAAATAAATGTTATATCTGTATTTAATCAAACAAAAAATTCAATAAACATTTATCAACCAATTACAAAAATTGTGTAATACGTTATTAAACAATAGTTACAAACGGTTATTCCTAACCCTCACTAGTTGCCAGCATTAATACTTAACCAACACTAGTTCCTAACGTTAATGCCTAACCAACACTTGCATTGCTTTACCCACACTGGACGCTTTCCAACACCAATCACCATTCAAATATCCCAAATTCATTCTCTAATCAACACCCCACACTCACTCTCCCGACATTTATAACCTGCAGATCAGGACAACATTGGCGGCGGCCTAATCCTGCGTTTTGTGCACCGTCAAGCGTGGCTGGCCCAACCGCCGCAGAAGACCCCGCCCGATCTCACGCTGCCCGTCGACCTGGTCATCGTTCTGCCCACCAATTCGGACAACTGCACCACCCAGGCCCAGTGTGTGCTGCGTGTGCGCCTGCGCCAGACCTTCGACATTGAGTCGCTGCAGGAGGACGACATTGCCTTCAACTTTGTGATTGGCGGCGATGGCAATGTCTACGTGGGTCGTGGCTGGGACCAGGTGGGGGCCCACATGAGTGGCTACAATGCGCGCAGCCTGAGCTTCGCGTACATCGGCTCGTTCCAGAACCAGAAGCCGTCGGCCAAGCAGCTCAGCGTCACCCATCTGCTGCTGGAGCGCGGCCTCAGTCTGGGCAAGATTTCGCCCAATTACCGCTTGACGGGGGCCAGCAAACTGGAGCCCAGCATCACAGAATACAAGGCCGAGCAACTGTACCAGAGCTTTGCCAACTGGACCCACTGGTCGTGATTAGTTTAAGCCATTTACTAGCACTAGTGCCAGCAGATTTGATATTGTAATATAGTTTCTCCCCCTCTCCTTCTTGAATGCATGTGGCATATACGATTTAGCTAGACATTCGATTCGCTCGAATTCTGATGAAAATGTGATATTATATTGAAAAGCAAAAGCAAATGCAAAATGCGTTTAATTAGACGTGTTTCCATCAAACAGGGGATGACCCACATGGGGGTCAAAACAGCCTTTACCCTGCCTGATAATGGGCATCCAAGAATCTGTGATTTCGCAGCGGAAAACGTGACTTAATTGGCATTTCATTGTGGCTTCGAGGCCCTTCATCTACGCAGCATTTGAAAGCAGGTTGTTTACGCCCCATCATACCAAAGGGGATTCCCCACATCTTCAGTCTCTAATCACGCTGCTCGGAGAGGCGGGAGGTCTTTGTGGCGCGTCTTCAAAGTGGGCGGCGTTTGGAGTTCGCTCAACCTTTAGTTAAAAATAAACACCCTATATTGTCAGAGAGCTTTTTATGGCCAACGACAGACAAATATACATACATATACGTATGTACATACGAGTATATATGTGTATATACAAGACAGCTATCTGAAAGCTCTTCGTGGCGATCTTGGCGCTGCCACGGCGCAGCTCGGAGCCGGGGATTTTTGCATCTGTCAACAGTAAAAGCAAAAATAAAACCCCGAAACTCGCAAAACTTGTTGGAGAGATCAACATCAAGTGGGTGCCGGACTCTGGTTGGTTTAGTTCCCGTCGAGCACTTGGCTGGAGCAGACCTCAAAATGCAGAAACCCGAGCAAAACAATCTCCAAACTGAGCGGCATACAAATGTAAAAAGATTCACCAAGGAACTGGTCCTTCTCTGTGTGTTTCTGCTCATGCTGGTGGCCCTGGCTGCCGGATACTCCTATTGGGTGTTGAGTGAGTGGAATTGAACCTATAGAGTCTGGGGAATACACGTATTAATAATTATATTTCTGGGTTTAGCCCATTCCCCAATGAATTCTAACAAGAACCTGCACATACTCGACCGCAGCGAGTGGCATGGAGAACCACACAGCGGCAAATACGAACACCTCAAGCTACCCATCTCGAGTGTAATAATCAGTCACACAGCCACCGAGGGATGCGAGACAGAGGTGAGTGGCAAACAAGAAATTCCCCTCTTCGTTGAGGCATTGACAAAATCCCCAATTTTCCGTAGGAGATTTGCATCTATCGCATGCAGACCATTCAGGGCTTTCACATGAAATCCCTTGGCTGGATGGACATTGCATACAACTTTCTGGTGGGCGGCGACGGGCAGATCTATGTGGGCCGCGGCTGGCATGGCCAGGGGCAGCATGTGCGCGGCTATAATGCCGTATCCATAGGCATTGCCTTCATTGGCACCTTTGTGAATGTGGAGCCGCCAGTGCGGCAAGTGGAGGCGGCCAAGCGTCTGATGGCCGAGGGTGTGCGCCTGCACAAGCTGCATCCGGACTACCACATCTATGCACATCGCCAGCTCAGTCCCACCGAGAGTCCCGGCCAGAAGCTCTTCGAGATGATCAAGCACTGGCCCCGCTGGACACCGGATGTCACACAATGTACGCGTATCCAAGGCTAATGGCTTAAACTGGCTAACTAATGTCCCATTCTTATTTAAGTGCGGCTGCTTGGAAATGCCACACTGAAGTTCGTCACACGCGCCTACTGGCTGGCCCAACCGCCCCAGCGGGCACTGCCTCCTCTGAAACTGCCCGTGGCGGGCGTACGCTTGGTGTCCACTGTATCGCCCGCTTGCAGCACCCAAGCTGAGTGCGTTTTTCGTGTGCGGCTACTCCAAACTTTTCACATCGAGAGCAGCGGCTACACGGACATTAACTACAATTTTGTGATTGCCGGCGATACGAACATCTACGAGGGCAGGGGCTGGGATCAAAGCTGCGAGACTGAACAGGATCACGGCTCCTCTTCCTCCTCCTCGAATGAGCTTGTGGTGGGCTTTGTGGGCGCCTCAGCTAGCAACAAGAAGCTGGCACTGGAACTCATAGAACAAGGCATCAAATGGGGTCACATAAGCAAGGATTATACACTTACAGACAACACAACATAGAATACAGGAAGCAGGGCAGCAGGACAGCAGCAGGGCAACGGATTACCAGTGCCATCTATCAAGTGATACTAGACTTAAGCACTACCCAGCATCTCTCACGCACTTATTATAGAAATAAACATGCCTTTAATGAGTGCTTTTTTAACAGCTTTTAACATTTCTTTTGTTGAATGGAGGAGATTTTTGAACCTTTAGCTTAACGATATATACAGAACGATTGACGGGCGGGCGGCGGACAGTTTGTGCGTACACAACAATTTGTGGCTAACAAATGAAATTCGTGATTCGTAAATTTGAAACATTTTTTGGGGGCAAACACTCCCACTGCTCCTCCTCCTGGTTGGCTTCTGGCTACTACTACATAAAACTTAGACAATTACACTACATAATATAATGAGACAGAACAGCATCCAATTGCACTACCAATGCCAGGTTATAGGTTCCAGTTTGGGGGTCGGATTAATGGTCCAGGATGCGCATATTGCCAGAGACGATTTTGTTCTCCAGTATGGCCCCAGCAGGTATATCAATACGATCGCCATGATTGGCAATGATGATCACAGTGCCCTGTGGGGACAAGGAATATCGAAGAGATGAGTCGTGAATGAACCAAAGAAAACTGGTTCGAACTTACCCTCAATGAAACGCCACGGCCAAAGGTCACATCTCCACTGACCGTCAAGTGATCCAGCTCAATAATGTCGGGTATGTTGGCAAAGCGCCCCAGGAACTCCTTCACCTTGGAAAAGTGATTCTCGCCGAGCTTAACCAGCGGCGTGGTGGGGAACATGCGCTGCGGCGACATCACCAGGCTGCCGTTCTTCAGCGTGTACAGATTGGACATGACCAGCAGCAGATCGGAGGATTTCTTCACGGGCAAGAAACGCGACCGCGGCACATTGATGCCAATGGCGCCATCAAAGCACTTCATGGCCGAACCCACAGCCGTCTCCAGCTGAATGACACGCAGACCCGTCTCCAGCGTCTTGTTGTTCACAATGATCTCCATGCTCAAGGTGCGCTCCCGCAAGACACGCTCGATAGCTGAAGCAGAGAAGAATTGCGGCAGCATTTTAGGCATTGAAAACGGAAACGGACAAATAATATTCCATACATGAGAGATTGGCCCAAATGTTGTTCGTGTTGAAGAACTTGAAGGTCTTCACCGACTTAAAGTCATCCACATGCTCTGGCGGCACTTGGGCAATTTCCAGCAGCCGCAGCTTGTTCTCAAACTGAATGAGAGTGCCACCCTGAGGGGAAACACACACAGACAAGATAAGTCAGATTTTCCCCAATATCATGATCATTCTGTTCGCACCTTGACATCAGCGCGTGTCTTGTCGGTTACTTCCATGACGAATTCCACTGGGGTGCTGGCCCGCTCCTCGCCCACCAGCTTGTTGAGTATATTCAGATCGACGGTGGCGCCCAGATTGTCAATGTTCGAGAGGAAACAGTATTCGCGTCCCTCCTCGATGAACTTCTTCAGCAGCCCAGAGTGGCGGAAGGTATCATAAAAGTCACCATGACCAGGTGGGTACCAACTAGCGAGGGACAAAAATGTAGTTACCTTGGTAAAAAGAAAGAAAGAAATGCGAATAATTCGCTGTGAATGTTTATGCTTACGCCTCCATATCCTTTTCCACATCAAAGTCCTTGGCCACGGGCAGAAAATGCTCGCGACTGATGCGCGGAAAGCAGCTCTGATTGAAGGTGTGTATCTGCACGCGGAAGCCCTTGTATTTGCGCACAATCTTCTCCGTATCCTCATCGGTGTTGAACGAATTCATCAGCACCAGCGGCACATTGGCATCGTAGGTCTTGTTCAGGTGCTCGATCTGCTGCACTGTCAGATCCAAGAACGTCAAATCGGAACGCACAGGAATGACACTCTTGGGCCCATGGCAGCCCATGGAGGTGCCCAGACCGCCGTTCAGCTTAATGACCACCAATTTGTCCAGCATATTGCGTATCTAACGGAGTCATAAAAGGCACATTAAGAACAGAAAAAGCCATGTTCCTCTCGGCTAAGAGGCCTTGTTTGTGTTAGAGAGCAAACAGGAATTGGTTAAGCTGCAGTGAGAGCCGTATTTCATTAGGGTTTTAGTACTACAGCGTGTTCTAGTTACAAAACTAAACTAAAGGAATATAATCAACAACTAAAGAAGCGTCCAAAAGCCCAATAAGAGTTAGATTTTTAGCTGAGCAGAGCTCCAAGTACAGAGAGATAGAGCGAAGCGTATAGAGATTTTTGTAAGGGTAAGTTTAAACGCTTTTACCTCATTCTTCTATATATATTTACATATACACATATATATATATATATGGTTATACATATGTGTGGGTGTGTGTGTTGGCCAGTTAATAGCCGGAGGATTTGCCGCAGATTATTGTGGCAACAATGAGTATTCAAAACATTTCAGTAATCAGTTTTCAAATCAAAGAAACATGAAAAATATGCAAATTAAAAAGAATTAACATCTTCATTTCCGGTTTTGGTTGCTAGTTTCTAGATTCTAGATTCTGTGCGGGATTTCTTGGAGTATTGTTTTTTTTTTTTTGTGGGTGTTAAGAGGGTTGGATCCCTGCTGCATACCTGCTCATTCTTTGGCGACTTGAGGTTCGAATAGTTCATCACGGCATTCTCCGGCAGCTTCTGGATCTTGTTCCAGTCCAAAGCGGGTCCCTCTGAAAGGCATCAGCATTAGAAAGATCAATCAAAGGGTGGGGTTCCATATCATGACTTACCCTCCTGCAGGAAGCGTCCAAAGAGATCCGCAAAGCGACCCATCTCCGCCTGTAGGGCTGGTCGACGCACCTGCTCCGTTGTCTGCAGCAGACGGTCCACATCGTTCTCCAGCAGCCGCAGGGCATCCCGCTTGGTCACCTCATGGAACTCCTTCGAGTCGGAGGGCACTCGCTGGTGGCCACGCACCTGCAAGAAAAAATGAAGCAGAGTAAGTAGAGTTTTTTGTACACTTGGAGAAACTTTCGTGACGAATCGTTTAAGGCAGGCAGCAAAGCGCATCGAAGGCACTCAAGTGACAAAAATCACAGTGGCTGCTTTCGTAAGCCTCCAATTAGAGCTTGTGCTCCCTCATCCAGACGATGGCTGTGCTTAAGACCTGACAACAGTATTTCCCGAAACCTCGCGATGACAAGTCGCTGGCTATTTTTGTGCCTACTGCTGTATGTGGGCGCACAGGAGGCCATGGCTGCCAGCACCGTCATGGATAACTTTGGTGATGGCTTGAAGATGGCCGGACAAATGTTTGGCATCAACACGGCCGCCGATGTGGCCAATCTGGTGGCCAAGGCCTTCTCGGGCAACGCCTCCAGTGGCAAGCCCTCCGGCTTGCTGAGCATTCTACAGCACGGCTTCCAGCCACCAGAGCATCAGCCGGAGGATCAATCGGAGCAGCAGTCAGAGCCAGAGAATGCCCAGGAAGAGCAGGGCGACAACACGCGAAAGCCTCCTCTCATGGCTAACTTCGATAGCGGCCAACTGCTGACGAATATGCTGCGTATGGTGGGCTTCGATGCCCGGAAACTGGGAGCTCTGGCGCTCAATGCACTCATCATGATTGCCCAGGCGGTATGTCTATGTTAGATGGAGAGATACATCCACAAAATTTACCACCATTTAATGTTTGAGATTTCATTTCCCCAAAACACACAACACATTGAATTTGCTTTTGACAACTTTTTAATTTTTTTTTTTTTTCTGTCGATAGATTGGCAGCACTTTGATGCAAGCAACAAGGGGTGGTAGTGGTGGAGGCGTCGGAAATTTCGGTGCCGCCTTCGAGGGACCTGAAGCACAGTACGATCCCAACGAGCATCAGCCGCGTTCTTTGTCCATGGGTTCACCCATTGATTGGTTTCTGCAGCGACCTGGGGCGCACAGCAAACGATTGCTGGGCCACATAATGGACAAGGAACTGCCCGAGCACATACTGGACATGATCGAGTCCAAGGAGGACCGAGAGACGGGCCACGAGGCCGGCTGCCTGAAGATGCTCATGTGCAAGAGCAAGCCCATCATTTGGGGCATGCAGAATTCCCTAAAGAAGCGTCTGGCTGGGGAGCCCGAGCTGCCAGAGGAGCAGGATAATCACAGCTTCTTCAACAAGGGCATCTTCTTCAAGTATCTGCCCAGCCTGAAGGACTTCAAGGAGCACAGTGCCGACTGCGAGACCCGTTTCTACGAGGAATGCCCCAGGAATGCGACAACCAAAGAGTATTAATATCAGTGTTTTCAATGGAAAGCCACACAGGAGAACCCTAATGGGTTCATCAATAAATACGCAGACTATTTATAGCTATTTATATAATGAGTTTGACATTCGAACATTTGTTTTGAGGGATGATCCCAGAGATAAGTCCCCGGATCCTCCTCCGTAATGGGTTTACCAGAGTCTGGCGTAAATGTACCATGAAACGACCTCTAGTCGGGTGCAATTTCCTTGTGTAACATTTAGCTCTGGGGATTTGATAGCTAATCTCCCTCTGTGCAATTTCAAACATCATCATGGCTTTTATAATTCCGCTGGTTACGGGGCTGCTCCTCCTATATGTATGTAATCTAGCCCATAATCAGGGTGATATTTTTACGTCACGTATACGCCCAATCACGTCTGCGTGCTACTGATAATCAAATGCCATCGACAAGATCGAACATATGTACGAGTATTTCATGAATTTCATTGCGTTTGCGTTCATTCTTGTTCATATTAGAGCCCGAACCGAACCCCCCCCCATGTTGTTCCAAGTTCTAGCCATAACCTTACCCAACGTATGATCTCAACATTTATGGCCACCCATTAATAGTTATTTCTTGTGCATTCCATCATCGGCATAATTTAGTTGTGGTTGATGATCCCCAAAAATCATTTCCGAGTTGGAGGGACAGCACAAGCACAGCTGTTTGTTTTTTTCGGCAGGTTACCAACCAAGCCCTCTAAAACAGACGACACACACATCGTCTGGGGGGGATCCGGTAATTAAAGTAAATTATACCATTTTTGCTTTTGTGTTCTCTTATGTCTGCTTTGAGATAAGATACGAACTGCGTTCGAGGCAGGCAAGTCATTTTTGTATCTCACTTACGGAACAATTAATTCTTACAACGAAAATTCAAACGACAAACATTATTGAAATGAGTTCAAAATTCAAAGTCAATGGACAACTATCATCAAAGAGAGTCTTCCTTTTTTGATCAAATTGCAAGAATCTAAGGCAAGATGTAAAAACTTCCCCTAAAACATTGCTCTTAGGCGGAAATTCTGATTTTCCTTTAAATAACTTTTACTCGTTTAAGAGATAAAACAAGCTCGTTCGCTAAGCACTTGAAAACAGTTTACACTAAACGATTATGTGGCTCATTAACGTCTCGAACTTGGACCAAATATCGTCTTACGAAGGGTGTTTCGGTTTGAATTTGAGAACTTACACCGGCACGCTGAAGCAAAACGTCAATGGGCCTGATGCCAGATGTCATTGTGAACAGTTCCAAAAGAACACTTGCGCGAATAAAAAGAGGGTTGTTTTTATTAAATTCTGTTGTTAATTATTATATTTTTTGCACTTGAGAAACGCGCGCGCGTTTATTGTCGCTGTTGCGAGTTGAGCGGAAAAAACAGCGGAGAGAACAGAAAACAGCAGAGAGACAGCACGGCAGAACGAAGCGCGCTGGTCGAGTGTGCAATTGAAAATAAAGCTAGGGTTCCATTTGAATTTCAATTTCAATACGGAATTTTTCAAAACGCGTACGGGCGGCAGAAACAACAACAGCGACCGCGCCAGCGATGGACGCGACAAAAGCAACAAGTGATAGCAAGCTGCTTTTTCTGTTTGACTGTGTGTGTCAAGTGCTGAGCAAAACAAAAACAAAAACCAAGCCAACAAAACCAACAAAGCGCCGGCCAAGGTATATTGTAAGGTAAGGTAGGGTTGCGCTCAAGTAATTATCTTAGGCAAACCAATTAGACCAAACTCGGAGAGTGCAAGAGCCATACCTTTCAACTTTTATACCTTCAAGTCGGCCACCAATTAATGAGCACAGAAGCAAAGATAAGAGAGTGAGGGCACGTAGTGGTCAAGTGGGTGGAGAACAGCACGAAGAAGATGAGGCTTAAGAGGCAGCAAAATAAATATGAAGAAGCACCATGGGAGTATGAAATGTAATCAGTGGCATTAGAAGGAGTGGGAGTGAGAGCCAATATCCGCGGGCGCTTATCAGGACACACCCACACACACGAATGCATTGAACGCTAACGGAACTGCTCAGTCATATCAGAAGGAGTTATCAGCACGCCCCACAAATATTAACGATTACATTGTATTTTGGGGGCCAATTGATAAGACATAGCCAATCGTTTTGTGTATTTACTATCATATTTTTCTACAATTATGGTCTAGTCATAACGATTTGCCCAATGTTGAGCCCCCAAAAAACCACACAGCACACTCGAGCACACACACCCTGTCGAAGACACAGCTGTGCGACACATGCCAGTACTTGGCGTCGCGGCTAAAGGGAGGTCACTTGAAGGTTAACGCTAAGCAAATGCAAGAGTCTCATAAAAGGGGAAACAAAACCAGTCAGAGAGTCGCCGAGTCAAAAGGGCGGCGGTACCTGAGATCCGGAAAAGACAGGTGCCTATAAATGGAGCCCATGGAACCGGCAAAATTTGATGCATCCCATCCACTGAAATGCAGGGAGAAGAGAGCGCCCTTGCGGGCGGAAATGTTGACCCAAAACTACTCACCTTTCCTTCATGGGGCACATCCAACATTTTGATTTAGTAATTAAGCGTCGATGCTATGTTATCTCTTAATTTTGCACTCAAACACACACACGACCAAAGTGCGTGCCCTATCACAAACACACTCGCACACGTAAGATAAAAAGAGACCGACGGATCGTGTATAAATCACAATTTTAACCTCTGGACCGTTGGGGCAAGATAAAACGAACGATATTAATTTATTCTAATTTGCGTCGCGTTCTTCCTCTGCTGGCAGGTGGAACAGCTGTTGCGCTTAACAGCACACTGTAACACTCTTTTAAATAGATGTTGCATCCCTGCCAATCAGCTGGTCGAAGTGACACACCAAAACAAAGCGAAAAAGAAGCCCTATTTGTTGAAGAAAAAAACCCTATATAAAAACAGTCATGGGTGCGTGCCTATCCTGCTGCGGCAACAGTGCCGAGGAAACCAATCTGATGCCATCGCCGGTGAGACAACAAAATAGGCCCCAAGCGATATAGACAATAGACCATATTGAAACGATTATTTACAGGAGGAGCGCCGCCAACAGCAGCTTGACGCTGCGGAAAAGCGTCGCCAGGAGAACGAATCGCGTGGCATCAAAAATCCCGAGAATGTACGCAGACAACAGCAGAAGGCGGTAGAGCAGGAACGTCGCGAGCGGGAGGCGGAACGCCAAGGCCAGGCCCAGCCCACGCTGAAGGTGATTTATTCAGCCACACATATCCAATCCCCCCCTGCTAATCCGAATGTGTTCCTTCTTTCAGTGGCAAACGACTTAAGGTTACAGTGAATGACATCCCATCGCCACCACCGCAGCTGCCTCTGTCCGGCTGCTTCTAAAGCGCTAGACGACGACGCCGTTCATCTGTTGTTGTTATCGATGTTATTCGGGGGGTACCAGGGTACATTTCTTTTGTATATCTTTATATATTGTATATTTGTTAGCCATGTTTGTACCTTAACTATTGTATATTTACACACACGTCTACGTCTTCTACCTTCGAAGCACACTCCAAATTGTTTTTAAAAAAGCGTTAAACTGTGAACCAAATTTGCTACCAAAAATAAAAGACAACACATAAATTATACCAAAATGCGGGGAAAACTAAGAAATTAGTAGATATATATAAGGAAAATAAGATATTCCGATTAAGAGTTGTTAAAAGTAGAGAATCCATTACTTGTTACATCGAAAAAAACCTAAAAAATAAAACTAAGTAGAAGATGTAATTAACTCCCCGATTTTCCCTTCCAAAACCCATTAAACATTCCGAATATTCCATTTTCTATGCATTTATTAAGTAAAATATTAAAATGAAAATATCAAAACAAATGCAAAGCAAAAGATAAAACCTTAATATTAATATTATTATGATGCATAAACAAAAAGAAGTAAAAGTCCCTCTTTTTTAATAGATTTCTTGTCCCTTATGAAGAGATCTCGTGTCCGTTAAAGCATTCCCCGTCGAGAGATCTCCTCCAGTAAATTTGCATGTTCCACTTTATTTACACGTTTTTTTTGTTGTTTTTTTTAGTAAAATAATAAAAAATATATAACTCTGTTTTATGCGATATATGTGTCCCAAAACTAAAAGTAAAAGTAAAATCTTAAGATTACATTTTTTTGAACCATTAAATCCTTTAGTGGATTTCGTGCTTCCACTTGTCGCGTGCCTCGAGCTTCGCCTCCGGCACCAGGGAGCTCTTGGCTCCGCCCAGGATGTTCGTTGTGGCCTGCGTGGCGAGAACGGCCGGACAGACGACCAGCTGAGGGATCTGCCGCACAACAGCGCCTACGGCACCGCTGTAACCCTTCTGGTCGTGCTCCGTCATGGCCGCCTCGATCAGCGTGTTGGCCGAGTCGTTGATGCCCTCCTTGACGATGGTGTAGGCATTGGCCACGCCCTCGCGCAGATCCTTGGGCCTACCCTGCCGCTTCTTCTTGCCGCGCTTCGTGTGGCGCTTCTTGAGCGACGGACCCGCCGACAGCATATCGAAGGTGGTCTCCGCCGTGAACTGCAGCAGATGGATGATGCGCGACGTGATCTCCAGCGCCGCGAGGGCTGTGCGTGCGGTGAAACTCTGGGCACCCAGCTGGAAGCCGCGAATAATGCGCCCGTCCTTGTTGTACTGCTCGATGGGCAGCCGGAAGAGGTCGTAGACGCCTTGGAACAGCTGCAGCACCGCATTGGTGGGCCCAATGCCGCTCAGAATGTTCGGGAGCTGATTGCGTTTGATGTCCTTCAGCCACTCCTTGCAGAGGAATTCGCAGAGCTTGTTCCAGCCCAGGATGCCGCGACGGTTGACGATCTCCCGCAGACAGATGCCCGATCCTTGAAGCTGCGCCAGCCCCATAATAAGGCCCGTGATGGGGCCACGCGAGAGCTCAATCCTACGGCCATGGTAGTCGAAGCAGATGGGCAGAGCGGGGCTGAAGATCACCTCCCGGAAGTAGACGGGCGCCGACTCTCCACCCAGGGGATCATCCTCCAGCTCGGCCGTCGTGTCCTTGCCCCCGTCGATGAGCACATCGAGATTCCTCTCCACAATCTCCCTCGCCTCCAGATCCTGCAGGGCATCCGACATTTTGCTCACCGACATTACGGGCATGTCGGAGGCAGAGTTGCCCTCCATTTTGGCATTCGCTGGGGCACTGGCACTGGAGGAGTTCTTGAACAGCGCCGAAAAGAAGTCCTCCAGAAAGAGCAGCGTATCCTGGTCAATGTTCAGTTTGATGGGCAGAATGGACACGCGCAGGGAGCACTCCTCGGCGGTGCTCTTCTGTGGATTGGGCCGCACATTCAGGGCCTTCACAATGACCATGTTCTCGTCGAGCCGGCGGGATATGTTGCTGATGTTCGGATGATACAGAAACTTGTTGATGTCCGAGGAGCGCAGGCGGTCGCGTATCTCGATCTCCGAGACGAGCAGCACCTGACGTGAGGAGTATATGGAGCTGAGCGGATAGGCCTCGTAGGAGAAGCGAATCTTCGACAGCTGTATCTCCACCAGCACATCCAGGTTCCTGCGCGAGCCCTTTGGCTCCTTGGGCAGACCTGCTCCCTTTTTCGTTGTCTTCTGCTCGCTTTGTGGCTGCGATACGCCGTACTTGTACGTGTCCGACATGTGTCCGTATCCTGTGTTCGGGGTCTTCTTGCTGCTGCCGTCATTTGGCTTTGTTTGATCGGGAAAATCCCTGCCGCCGTACAGGTGCCACGTGAACGTCATCTCGCACAAAGTGTAGCTGCTCTCGGCAATGGGAAAGTTTGCCGGCGGCCGCAGCAGATCCACCTTCTCGTGGGGCAAACAGAAATGATTGTCCACAATCTGCAGCGGATCCTCGGACACATAGATCTGCTTGACGCCAAACTTATCCATGCGCGAGATCTCATCGTCGTGAATGATGTCAAAGTCGCGCTCCTCCATTAGTGGGGGGAGCACATCCCCCAGTTCCTGCTGCACCTGCTGCAGCGGCTGCTCGAGCGTCTGATTGTAGTACGACTGAAGCATCACGTTCGACTCAAAGTCGACAATGTTGCATATCTCTGGGGAGGCACTCTCCACAATTAGGGATATGCTCTGCATGTCGCCGGGTTCCTTCCTCTTCGAGGGAGCAGAGCTGACCTCCTTCTTTTTCTGCTGCAGCTCTGCCTTCTCTTTGGGTTCGTCGGGAAAGTAGAAGATCTCGATGCCCTCCTCCTTGCCCGCCAGTTTGTTGTGCCTGGGTCCGGGCGTACACTCCACATCCATGACGGCATCGGCCATCAGTTTGTTCACATGATCCTGGGTCTGATCGTCACACACCTGCTCCTCCTCGCTGCTGGTCTTGGGCTCCGCAATCTTGCTCTCGTGGACATCGAGGGAGCTCTCCTCGGGCGAAACGAGATCTTTGTCGCTGGCCACATAGCCGATGAGCTGGGCCAGAGCCGCCGCCGAGTCGTAGCAGGTCTTCAGGTGCATGTCGTGAATGGAGGAGCGCAGATCCACCCTTGGCTGCTGTTTGTCAACCTCGTTCAGGCGGAAGGAGATGTTCAGCAGACCCACATTCAGCACGGGTATCAGGGGGCCCTCACAGGATGTGTTGGCGCCCAGGCTAAGCACACAGTCCTCGCCAAGCACACGCAGAGTGCAGCCGCTCATCGAGGAGATGATGTTGCTGCTCAGCGTACAGTAGCCAATGTCGATGAGCGCCCGATGGGTAAAGAACTTGGGCCGATAGTCGATGGCCGCGTTCCACACGTGCAGCTGGATCTCGGAGACGAGAGCAAAGGGCACATACGCCTCGATGGGGAAGTCGGTGACGTCCATAAAGTCAAGCAACTGATTCAGCCAATTGTGCTCCGAGAAGGCGGGATGATGCTGCAGTATGGCCCCATTGATGCCGAAAGACATCTTCATGCGTTTGATGCGCTTATCCGGCTGCTTCTTGATCTCCGCCACCACAGAGAGCACCTCCTGCCGCTTCCTGTTGGTCTGCTGATGCTGCTCCTGCTGCTGCTCCTGCTCCTGCTTGCCGAAATTGTAGATTGTGGGCTGCAGATTGTCATCGTGATGGTCGCTCCAGGCGAGCTGCAAATCCTGCTGGGTATTGCCACAATGAAGCGCCTCCACGTGGCTCAGTTGAATGCAAAAGTAGCTGCGATTCTGATCGTTGTTCAGTCCATTGACGGTGAAGAGCTTCAGCTCTTTGATGTTCACCTGAAACTTGCCGCATTGCTGCGTCCGCAGTTGCGTCTCGGGATCCACAAAGTGGGAGAATAATATCAGGGAACCCTCCGCCACAAATAGCTCGAACGAGAAGGCCTCATCGTTGGGCACTTGGGGACTGGGATTGGGTTTGGCATGGGATTTCGGTAGCGTATTCTCGGCCATGGAGAAGTAAATGCTGCTCTCCATGGCACTGGTGCTCAGCAGGACACTCCTGTCGTATTTGTGCCTCTCATATTCCAACGCACTCTCCTCCAGGCTGGCCTCCTCCTCATCCTCCCTTTCGTTGTGCTTCTCCTCCTCCTCATCCTCCGCCGCGTAGTCATAGTGGGGGGAACGCGGCTCCCACATGAAGAGATCGCCATTGAGGCGATTGTAAATCAGTTCGTACATCTGCTTGGACTCCAGCACCACCTTGATCTGCGGCACATACACCGCCACCTTTAGCTTTGAGGATTGCGAACAGCTCTGGCAAAAGTCATTAATCTCCTCCGTTTCGCCAGGCAGAAAGGAATCCGTTTTATCCACACACCCATCCAGTCCCTCCACATTGGTGGTGTAGCCAAAGGTGCACTTGGAGCTGAATGGGGAACGCCGTTTGGGCTTCTTGTTGTGATCCGTCGTACGGTTGTCGTTGTTGTTCTCCCTGGGCTGCAGCACATCGATCTGGATCTTCTTGTTGTTCTTTTGATGGCACTTGAGCAGGGCAATGGCACTCTGTTTCTCCGCATCGCAGTAGAAGGCGTCCAGCTCCTCCGCCATGATGCTGATGTGTGTCCGCAAGGCAATCAACAGGCTGCGAAACTCCAGGGCCAAGAAATCCTGGCGCACATGCTTCTTCCACCAGGGCATCTTGTGGGGATCACTGGGCGCCCGGCCATCGACCACTGGGAAACGCAGATGTAGCCTCAAATTCTCGCACTTCACTTGCACATCCGTGAGACTGCCATCCTCTGGGTAGTTCTCGTGCTGCTCGCCAGAGCTTTGTGCAAAGGGCGACTGGCCGAAGAGGGCACCCAGTCGATCGTAGATCGAAATGTCCAGCTCTGCGGTGCACTCATCGAAGATGCACTCGATCTTGTTCGTGCAGCGATTGTGGTTCTGCTTGAACAGGAACGACGAGCTCTGGTTTAGCACAATCTCCGGGCGAATGTGATAGCCATCGGGGCAGTTTCGCTGCCGATCGAACTGTATGAGATGATCGATCGCATTGTCCAGCACCTCGCAAAAGTCCACGGCCGTGGCCGAGAGTGTCGTCTTTGAGGTGAGCTCCTGGAAGTAGCGCTGCTGGTTACCGCTTACAATAATGGGGGCCGCCTTCACCAGCAAATAGTTGAGGTTCTCCATAGGCAGGTGGTTCGACGTGTGGGTGTTCTGGTGGAAGAACTGCTGCGCCGTCTGCGAGTAGCTCTGGTAACTGGCGCTATCGAACACACGCGTATAGCTATCAATGCTAGCCGTGTTCTGGATCAGTATATCATTGTGCAGGGCTATGCCAAAGATCTGGGAGATCTGTATCTTGAACTTGAGTATCTCACCGGACTTTTCCGTGTAGCCCATCTCCTGCTGGGCATTGCTGCAGGAGGTAACCATGCTGGAGCCCGATTCGCACATCTTGCGTTGCGTACCCCGGGAGTATACGCTTCTGGTGGCGCCTCCACCAGGCTGCTCTTGGCCCCCATAGCTGGAGTACTCGGTGGGCTCTGTGGCCCAGTCGGCGTTCTGCGAGAGTATGCCCGTCATTTTGGTGGGCTCGCATTGCTGATACTCGTTCGGCGGCGTTGTGGACTTGATGCTCTTGCAGCGTGTCTTACGCAGCGTATCCTTGGGCCGTTCGTTGTTGCTGAAGCCCTTGGAGACCTCAACGAGCAAGTGGATTTGCCGCGGCGTGAGTATAAAGTAAATGTCATCCAGTATTATCTCCAGATTCACTTTGGGACCCACAATATTCTCCGTTTGCTTGATATTGATCTGAATGTTCTGCGACCCTTTGAGCTCTACTATCTTGCAGAGCTGCTCGTACTGGATGGGTCCGCTCACCGAATGGATGTGCCTGTCCATGTCCAGCACCTCGGAGGTGTGTATGGTCAGGCCTTCGATGACCAGATTGTGCTTGGCGATCATTGGCAGCGTATTAAAGTTGGAAATTATGCTCTCGTCATCGTCATCGGCCTCCGTCTGGCTGCTGCTCAGATCCCCACCATTGTGATGGGGGCTCTCGTAGCCCGTTTTGTTCATGTAATCCACGTGACTGGCCTGGAAGGACATCACCAGCTTCCTGTCCGACTGCGGCAGCAGGTACTCAATGTTGAGCGTTGTATTCGTCAGCTTGGCCTTGATGCGATTCAGCACATTGTCAATGGTCTCCGCAAACTTCTCCAGCCCAATGAGTGCGTTGTTGTGATTTAGGAAGGGTACATCATCGTCCACTTGCTTCATGCACTCCTCGGCCATTTGCATGGAGCTGCTCACCGACGACCACATGGACTCCAGCATGGTAGTGCCGCTCTGAAAGCGCGTCACCGGACGCAGTGTTATCGTCAAATTGGAGATCTCCAGCGAGCTGTCGTTGGTCATCAGAGCGTTCCATGGAACGGCAACCGCCAGGCAGCCAATGTGTCCGGATACCACCTCAAAGGCCCAGCCCTGATCCTCGAACAGATCATTGAAGGCGTTCACCTTGAGCGAAATGTTTTCCACCACGGCCCTGCCATTGTACAGATCCACCTTCAGCTGCTCCAAATTCAGATTATTCTCAAAGAATTGACCCAAATATCGCTGCAGCAGGTATCTGCACATCTTTGTCTTTAGCCCATCCCAGGGATTGAACCACGACATGGTGGCGCTGGCCTGTTGATCGTTGGTTGATTCACAGTTGTTTGATTGCCCTTCTGCGTTGTATTTTTTACCAGTCCAGTCCAACAAACACACCCGCACACGCAGTCAGACCTTTGTTATTGTTCGTCGTCGCTCAAAGACGGAAATGAGAAATCACAGCGGAAGTTTCTTAGCGATAACTGGCGTTACAGCGCAAATCAGTTGCATCTTATTGTTGAATTGGGATTAATATTCATCTGGGTCAGGATGGCTGCAATAAAAGAGGGCCTTAGCTGCAGGAAAATATAAAAAAACTGCGTTTAAAAAATCACCAGCAAAACAGCAACACCCGAGGCACAGGGTGACCTCGGATTTATTGATGAAATATACCATCGGGCTAAAAAATAAATATCATTAAATACCATTTCAGTTTCGAGAAATACCATTTAAAAAACCAATACTTAACCCACTTAACACCCCTCTATTTAAAATGTTGAGCATCCTTTGTTCAACCGCTGGAAATTGTAGCTCTATCCTCCTCTTTACTTACAAAACAAAAATGACCACCGACATCTTTCACCGGAACTGCGTTAGAATTGTTCAAGTTTCATAGTTTTCGTGCATAAATTAAAAAACCCATTGGTCGACAATGGGTTAACGTTGATCGGAAACCATATTTCTCGATTTTGATGTTCAGCTTAAAATATTATTAGTAATTAGTAAATAGTAGCTAGGACACATATTTTTATCCCATTGATGAATCAATTCTCCACAAGATTGGTTGATTTTTGGGACTCCCCCTTATTTGTGTATAAAGTAAGGTTTAAACAAAAGAGGCAACACGATATAGAAGCATACAACGTCAGTGGTGATGAAATGTTTCGTCATTTGAAAACTTGTTGCTTGTCAACCGGTAGTATGGACATCTTTATACCCTAATTCTTTTAATTAGCGAGCGGTTCTGACGAATATTCTGTGCAGTAAACTAAAAGCTATATATTTATTGCTTTCCCTAATACCAATAGATGGAAGCAAATGAGATTGAGTTTTGGGTTTATTTAATTCAAATACATTTATTATAAGCCTCTTGGTTTACAAGTTACAAAATATTATCCTCCCGTGGTCCCTGCCATAAAGATATGGCCGCCCTATTGAAGTGAAGCTTCGGACGTTTTACTGCTAGTCGCTACTATATTACATATTTACAAGTGTAAACACACACAGCACAAGAACTGCTTGCGAGAAAAAAGTATGCAAATATACCGTCTCCTCCTCAAGAATATACCGAATATACCTTGTCATTTTCATAATATACCGAAGAAACAGACTGCGCACACTAAACCCGCAAAGGAATTACTGTTTGAAAATTTAAAAAAAAGGTTGCGAATGTGGACATTTGATAAGCTATGTTCTTTAATATTCCCATAAATACAATGAAGTAATTGAGCTCATACTTCATGGAATTTCTGCATTAAGTAAACAACATATCGAATTTCCCAAAAGGAAATGATTAGAAGTGAAGCCAGCGATAAGCTCCAGCTGCAGTTGCCATCGAGCTGTGAGAGTGAACAGAATTGCCATGGATCAAAGCAGTGACATTGGTGAAGCGACATGTGGAGGGACTTTGATTCCGCCGAAAGGGCATTCCTTCTTCCACGAGGGCATCAAAATGATATCGGAGTGTGGAGAAATCGATGAGGGCGATGTCGATTGGCAGCTGGATGCGGAGTTCCTATGTCGCACCATAAGGGAAGCAATGTCCGAGAAGGATCTCGTGTACAAGTTCATGCTGCAGAACCTCCTGGCCACGGCCACCTTCTACAGGGGCTCCAAGATCGATTTCCCGCTGGACTTTGACCAATATCTGCGCTTTCGCATGCCATTTCGCGTAACACCCATCTTCAATATGGCCCAGCCGGCGTACATCCACCTGCATGCCCTCAACGGCCATCCGATGGTGAGCAATGGATACGTAAATCCCGAGAGCGTTCAGCTGTTCCTCCGCGGCAATCTGCGCGACGCAATTAACCACATGGGCAGCGTCTCCTGCAACAGCGGAGTGCGGTACAAGCTCAGCTATCGGACACATGAGATTGGGGACCAGGGCTTCGTCCACGAGATCCTCGCCTGTGAGAGTCGCAACGAAGGCATGCCTAGCGTCATCTCGTTTGTGTTCCTGCCGGCCATGCAGTTCACATTCGCGGAGCATCCGCTGCCCAGCTTCGTGCCCTCCGGCCCCGCCTGGCTGCACTGCAACGGCACCTTCCACTGGCTGGCCCTGCTCCAGGTCTATCCACAGTACGATCGGCGCAGCTTCTGTCCGTACGTTCCGCGGATGCAGTACATCCGCGACGAGCGGATGCTCAAATATCGCACTGTGTTGCGCCTGCTGCTGCGCATCGGAACGGGCAACAATATCCCCGATCTATGCGACATTTTTGTCCTCAAGGGTCTGCACTTTTATCGCCTGCGCTACAGCTCCAGCTGCGATTGCCATCTCTCCCTGGCCACGCTGTTCATCGAGGTGGGAGGTGCTTTCTCATGGGTGCTGTGCTCTATAGAATGAATACTCCTTGTCTCCTTTGCAGATGCTCAACATTCACAGGGAGGTCGCCTACAATGAGGCATGGCAAAAGTCCATCACCTTTGGGTTGCATCAGCAGCAGCACTGGATGCGCGATGCCCTCTCGCTGGACAGCATTGTGCGCAATCTCACCATGTTGTACCACATCAATTGCATTCATGTGGATCATCTGAAGCAGTTGTTTGGCATCATTTAGTGGGGTGGAAGTGGAGACACTGTCTCACATTACGTATACGAAAAGCAGCTGCACATCAAATGCGTTCGGTAGAACGGCTGTGGCCACACACATTTGTGTTTGTTACTCGGAATTTTATTCTAGCATGCCGTGGGGGGGCGGGGGCGGGAAGGGGTTATGCCACAATTGCAATTATTTACAGACTTCACTTCGGCACAAAACAGAGCTACAAATTCTAAGCAGTTAACAACCAACGACGACGCCTATGACTAACACAATAAATACAATATATAAATAATAATAAATTAATTAGTAAATGTTAATTACACACAAATGACTCTGAATGTTCACTCAATTGATGGACAAGCCCTGCGATGGGATTGCCCGCTTAAAACTATCCCTAAACGAGGTCAACAATGGGTGGAGTGGGAACGGGAGGCGTGTCAGTGGGTGGCTCTACATATAGACATTATTTTTGTTGCTGTCCCGACTGGCTGGCAGCTGCAGCTGTATGGCCTGCTGTTCGTGATACTCTCCCATGGGCCGTGCGGTCGTCGTCCTTTTCGTCTTGCTGGGGCTCGAGGAGGCTGGAGGATGGCTTGGCGTATTTGTTGGCCAGCGCCTTGAAGATGCTCTTGGGGCAGGCCTTGAAGTAGGGGAAGCATTCGCCGGGTGCCTGCTTGCCCTCGCCCATCCGCTGGGCCTGCACGTAGTCGGGCACCAGATCGGCAAAAGGCGATTCCGTGACACTAAAATGGGGATTCATTAGCAGTTCCAGCCAACGAAGCAATTATGCTACTCACGTTAAGAACAATTTGGTCATCTCCCCGAAGACCCCGAACTTCTCCAGGCTGCGGGAGTGCATCTCGCAGATGGTGCGCAGCAGACACGCCTTTCCATCCATGCCAAAAGTGGAGAGGAAGTCCTCCACCACGCCGTAGAGCAGCACCCTCTCGCCGCCGTGGAAGATGTGCTGCATGCCGGTGGGCAGGTCCGGGAACTTTGGCCCCTCGTCGTGCACCCTGAACGGCGAGTCCTCGCTCCTGCTGCGCTGCTCGCTGAGATCCCGCTTGCGGCGCTGCACGTGCAGATATCTGGCCACATATTCGCCCACCATGTGGCCCGCCTCGTGGCCAAAGGAGCGGGAAAACAGCGGCGGCAGATCACCCAAGGGATTCTGATTGTCCGTCAGTCCCAGCTTGTCAAAGTCAACTGCATGGACGGAGGGGGGTAAAGATAAGTGCATAATCATTGGAGAGCGGACAGCGGGGACTCACTGGTGACTGGGAAACTGATGGTCAGGTTGGAGAAGAAGCCCTCGGGCGGATGCCGCACCAGTGGCATGGCAATCGTCGGCGTAAATGTCAGTGAGGTGCCTGGGGGCAGTGCCAGCCGTCCGTCATCGGTAATCCAAATCAGACGCTTCTTGCGTATGTGCGGTGCATCTGGATCCGAGTCGTCCCAGCCGTCTGGCTGCGCCTCAGCCTCCACTTCCGCCAGCTGTGCGGCCGCCAAATCTTGTGCATCCGCCTGCTGTCGATGAGCCGCTGATGTTGATGTGTCTTGGCATAAGCAGAGGATTGGCAGCATCAGCGGCAGCAGCACGAAACTCAGTAGGCGGCTGCCTGAAATGTTGCACAGCTTCATGCTGGGAGAAACGATTGGAGAAGTGATTAGGGATTACAGATAACAGATGCAGAATCCTTGGATGATTAGTCTCATTATGGAGAAACAAAAGACCTGGACAACGAACTCGATTAGCCGGCAAATGGGACTGCTATGGTAAAACATCGGCCTAATGGCCATCATTATTCAACAGTTGTATAACATCAATTGGCGACGACTCTTTCTGCGCACAACAACCCATTCCGCATTCTCATCTGCAGCTCTTAGCCCATCCTGCTCCACTCCACTCCACTTCACTCTACTCTACTCCATTCGATGGAGCAGCAGCAACTGGCAACTGGTTTCCCTGTCGAACGTGTCTCGTGATGTTTTTTGGGAAAGCTTCAATCCACGAGCAGAGATCTGGCATTGTTCCAGCAACTGTTTGCAGGCCCCGTTAGCAGCCTGGCAGCTTGCATTCTGATTACGACTCTTGGAAAAAACCAAACACAAACAGCCATAAAAATCCCCCCATCAGGCAGAGCTCGGGATTAGGAATTGGCAATGGCAATGGCAATGGCTCTCTGCTCTGCTCTGCTCTACGATCTGTGGATCTTTCAGTGAAAGCATCCCAACAAATTGATTTATCATTCTAAACGAAACCTGTTGAAGATTTCACCCCGTAAGGAATCCCAAATCCCAAATGGAGAGCACTACAAATTGATATCTCGTTTCGCAGCTCGACGCACTTTTACTCGTACACCAGCAGCAGTTGCATTCAGCAATGATGCAACACACTTTCGAGCTAGAGAACTCTAGCCAGGGAGGCAGCCAGGCAGCCGGTTCGGTGCACCACCATGTAGAAGGAGGCCTGAAGTGTAGGCCATGATTAGAGCCAAGCCATATTCTGTGTTGCACTTTCTCAAGGCTACAATTTGATGGCCATTTGGGTGGCAGGTTTCCTAGCACCAGCAGCACCATCAGCAGCTTTCTAGACCAAACATTCTAGTCCGAATCACTCAAAGGTTGCCCACCAGAGTGTGTTTCTCCTTATTGGACACTTGGATGCACTGTACGCAAATTAGGCCTAAACAAATACGCTGACAATAACAGACAGGCCAGGCCGTTGGGCGTGGCTGTACACATGTGAAAATGTACGTAAAATTCAGATGGGATTAATTGCACACTGCAAATGATGGACATGAAAATGAAAATGGGGTCGGTCACTTGCTGGAGGAGTGCTGAAAGGAGGAGTGCGGATTGGATTGCCTGGCAGACAAGCACTGACTGGGCAAGTGAAGTGCGTTGCCATCGCCACAGGAGGAGGCAGAACTGGCTGGGGCAGTCGTCGCCAAATCTAAATTAAAATCCAAATGCAGTTGACAGTGCACAGAGAGAGAGAGCGACGCCTTTTCGTTGACTCTCGCTTATGGCCAAGGATTCATTTTGATTTCTATAGGAAATCAGCAATAGAAAAGCAGCACAAAAAAAAAGAACAGAGTCGAAGAGTTGTGTGCCTTACAGGCGGAAGCCAACGAACGATCGGTCTCTGTGTCTGTTGCTTTGTATCTTTTGCTGTAGCTGTAACACTCTGCATGTGATAGTCTCTCTACCCTACCCTTTGGCCAGTGGCAGTGGCAGACAACAAACACGCAACAAATGTCAGCTTGGAATGCCGGTCGAGAAGTGAGAAAAGTGAGAGAAGTGAGACTGAGACTGAGATTGAGATTGAGAGAAAAGCCTTTGCAACTTATGGCGAATTAGTGCAGCTGAAGCTTTAATTGGAGTTGACTCCGCTAAGTATGGACGCACCGAGTGAGTGTCCATCCATGTCCGTGTGTCTGTCTGTGGGTCCGAATGTCCGCTGCCAGAATCCAAAGAGTGTTATTTTTTGTTGTACTTCAACAACAATCAGCGGGATACAACGATTGGCGCGACATAAAGAAATTTACTTAATTTTAGCAATGAAACCGAAAACTGGGTCAGCAGGTGAGTGGCGACACTTGTCGAACAAAATTCGAATAATAATTTTGATTATTTCATTCCCAATCAAAGCAACCAAGAAAACAACAAGCAAGCAAGGCAAGCGGACTGGACAGGGCACACGAGTTCGATGCTCAAGTCTTTTGTTTTTTATACCCGTACTCAAAAAAGAGTTAAGGGGTATATTAGATTTGTGGTAAAAGTGGATGTGTGCAACGCAGAGAAGGAAAATTTTCCGACCCCATAAAGTATATATATTCTTGATCAGCATCAATAGCCGAGTCGATATAGCCATGTCCGTCTGTCCGTCCGTCTGTCCGTCCGTCCGTCTGTCCGTCTGTCCGTCTTCATGAGCGCCTGGATCTCAGAGACTATAAGAGCTAGGGTAACCAAATTTGGTTTCCAGACTCATGTGATATCACACTGCTACAAGTGTATTTCTAAATTTCGCCCCGCCCCCTTCCGCCCCCACAAAGGACGAAAATCTGTGGCAGGCACAATTTTAAAGATACGATAAAACTAAAAAGCCAGTATCGTAGAGAATGACCCCATCTACCAGACTACCGAATCTGAATCCGATCAAATCATAATTATAGACAGAATGACGAAATTAATTTTCTGTTGGAGGCGGGGTCCTCCCGAATGAGATCCGCTGCTCTATCTCTTTCTCGCTCGCACACTCTGCCGCGTTCAGTGCGCGAGCAACCCCTAGCTGAGGTGATGTAGAATATGAATGGTACATCTATAATCTACATGTTAGATGTAAAATATACATTGTAGATGTAGATGTAGATAACAGATGTAGCAAAAAATGTAAAATGTAAAATTTTTTTGATTCTTAAATTCTAAAAATTTATATGCTCACAAATGTATACATTGAGTACGGGTATGTAGAGTCGCGTCCCCAGAAGCGACTCACACGTTCCTTCTCGTTTTGTTTTGTGGGCAGGCACGTTGCACCCGCACCGCACTGGACAGGGACAGGGACTGGCACTGGGACTGAATAATTAATTAGAAATTCAGCAAGGCAAATGATTGCGACAAAGGAAAGTGCAAGTGGTGTCGTACTGCTGATCTGTGCGTGCTCGGCATGTGCGAGGAAATCAATCAAACAATCAAACATCAGCAACAGACACCACACACAAAAATCACTCGCACTCGCACTCAGCTATCAGAGCTATAGAAAGTTCGAATCAAGCTAACGCTGAATGCATGACAATTGGGTAATGTAATGTAACTGTTTTTTTCGGTGTTTTTTTTTTTTGCTTTTGGGGCAAATTCTTTAAGAGTTGGAGAGCTTACATAAGACTGTGCTCAATCGGCTGGAAAAAATCTTTGGAATTGAACTTGTCCTAGTTCCCGTTTACTTTTCAAAAATTTCTTTGGTCTGGCTGGGCAGAGTTCAGCGCAAGATCAAGCTTCACTTTTCTAATGCTTGAGTCATGCAGAGGTCTCGACACGTTTTTCACTTTTTATAATACGCGCGTTGTGCTGTGCTGTTGGCTGGTCCTTTGCTAGAAGGAGAAGCTTCCATGGATTTCGGTTTCTTTTGCTGTTGCTTTTTATTCGGTGTGGGGGAACCGTTCCAACAGCCAACAACCGCGCGCGCAAACGTTTGAAATTCAACTAAAGCGGCTAGCGGCCGAGGCGAACGATAAAAAGCAACGACGAAAACCGCAGTGAGCCAAAGAAGAGGAAGCCAAGCCGCCAGCAGAGCAGAAGGCAGGAGGCATGGCATGGAGTCCGAGTCAGAAGCAGAAGCTACCCGCCAGCCGAAACGGCAAACCAGTATGAGAGAGACTGAAATATCTGATCTCCTGTGTGGGGTTGGCTGTGTGAAGTTGCCAATTTGGTGTTTGATTTTCTTTCAGCGTGTAATGGGGGGAGGAATAAGCCAGGGAGTGGGTGAACTGAACTGCGACTCCTCCAGCTGTGAGCAGAGTCTGTGAGAGGAGCACTTCCTGGGCATTCCAGTGAGTCATCGTGAGGGTTTTCCCTGAGCGCAACTGGGTCGCAATTAGTTTCACTCTTTGGCTGGACATCGTTCATTATAATCGTGGATCGTGCACAGACTCAGACAGAGACAAGTTCTCAGGCCTAGACCTTGCTTGCAGCAATTAAACTTTCCATGCGAAAATGGATGCGATGCGGCAGTGCGTACACAGACGCCGAATCTGGGATGCGGTTTCCAAGTCGCTTGGCAATCGAAGCAGTTGGTCAGCAGCAGCAGATACTTTGCATACACAGCTATAGCTACAGCTATAGATACAGATGAAGATACAGATGTGCATAGAACATGTTTTGAGTTTTGTGGCGTGAGTGGGGAGCTTCCGCTGCGGTTTGAAAGTGAGTCTAGAAGTAGAAGTAGAAGCATTGGATGTGGGTCAAGGTCTCTATTTGGATGGAAAGTCAATAAAAATTGCATTGGGGAAAACTTGACGAATATTTCACAATTCCCATAAATATTTATCACTCAATAAAGCAAATTTTGTAGCGTTAAATGGCTCTATCATTAGGGTACGTGGTAAAAATTTATTGGTTTAGAGACCAGACCAGACCCAAAAACGTTATCAGAAAGCCTGACCTATGTACGTGATGGTAGCTTCAATTGAATGAATGATGTACATCAATTCACACGCACAAGTGCTTTCCATTTGCTATTGCTAATGCCTCATTTAAATAAATAGCCGACATTTATGGCTTTCTTGCGTAATGATAAGATCTTCCCCATAGATTTCCAATTGGCAAAGCGCCACAAAGCATTATAGGAGTAGAAAGCAAATATTTTCAATTCGATATTTAAATGTTTCATTTATTTAAATTAATAATAATTCAAAACTCAACAGTCCGATATGCACACTTATCGTTCCTCTTATCGATGTGCACAATGACGATTGGATAGCAATAGCTATCGCTGCCGAACAGCTGCGTGCCTGTCATCACAAACAAGTGCATTTATTCAATCTTTGTTTTCATTTTTCATTGAAGAAAAAAACTCCCAGAAACTCACTCTATAGCCACCCACAACACACGACATCGGCATATAATGACGGCCCGTAACCCACAGACTTTGATGGCACTGCCCAACGAGGAGAACTTTGACTTCCTTTTCAAAATAGTCCTGATCGGAGATTGTGGGACTGGGAAAACATGCATAGTGGACAGGTTTAAGACTGGGAACTATATAGAGCGGCATGGCAATACCATTGGAGTGGACTTTTCCATGAAAACCATAGCCGTGGAAGCAAAACAAATTAAGGTATGTACAAAGGTGGGGGTGATCGGTGGAGTTACTCTATGGATGCTATTGATGAATCATATTCCTGCAGCTGCAAATCTGGGACACGGCTGGCCAGGAGAGGTTTCGCACTATTACGCAGAGCTATTATCGCTCGGCCAACGGTGTCTTAATTGGTGAGTCGGTATCTTCCGGATACGCCCATTCATTTGTCATGCCGCCGCCGGACACTATCAGTAGTGTAGTGGAGAGCTCCTGTCGAGGAACGGTGTGATTCGCTGATAACGAGTGCCGCGCCGCTCCACGCTTTAATGTTATTGCGAGGCATTGATTTTAATAGTGTTTGCCCTGCTTGTGGCCTCGTTATCTTCTCCCCAAGCGTCGTACACGTAGAGACCCAAATGTTGTTAGTTTATTAATAGGTTTATTAATTGGTTTTCGCTACAGTTTATGACATCACAAAGAGGTCTTCCTTCTCCAATCTGCAAAAATGGATCGAGGAGGTGCGCAGATACACGGCATCGAATGTGCTGATCATATTAATTGGCAACAAGTGCGACCTGGAGACGGAGCGCGAGGTGGACTTTGAAGAGGCTCGCCAAATGTGTCAATATATACCTGAGATCCTTTTTGTGATGGAAACGTCCGCCAAGGAGAACATGAATGTTGAGGATGCCTTCCGCTGCCTTGCCACTGAACTAAAGGTTAACTCTGGGTTCCCTTTTTCAAGATCAAAGCTAATGCTTGTGTGTTTCCATTGCAGCGCCAACACGATGCCAACAATGTGGAGGCTGTGGACGAGAACACCATTACCCTGGGGCAGGGGAAGCCCCTTAAGAGTTGCAGCAGCTCCTGTAATCTCACTTAGACATCAGCGTTTTGATATTGTTTTATTTTGCTTTTACGTTTTGTGATCAAACTGTTCGTGTGGCTATATATTTAGTTTGCTAATATTTAATCCTAATCCCAAAACTGATTTTGCGCGTTACTTACTGGCGGCTGCGAGTAAGCCCTTTAATTTATGTACTAACTTTTACACAACCATGTATTTATTTTAGACGATAGAGTACAAATCAATCTCAAACATCAACAAACAAGCGAGCTAATCGCGCTAACAGTGTCAATTAGAAGGCAATGTTCGAAGAGAAGAGAGGAGTGGAAAGATACGTCCAATTCTGTATTCAATTTAATACGAAACAGTTTTGAAATAAACTCGTTTATTTTGTAATTTTATTGGAAGTAGTTAATTGGCTTAGATCTTACACTTTATCATTATCATAATTCGTACCACTCGTAAAATTTTATCATTGAGGGGGATCGTTATATTATACACTTAATAAAATTGGCTTGGCAACAACTTTTCAAACAATCGGCGAAACGCTTAAAATCTGTTACATCGTTTTATCAGTATTATGTGTGCCTTTACATTTACATAAAAATTGATTTACTTTTCTACAATTATTAACTATGGTCGTACGCTACTAGAGTGGCCTGTCATTTGTTTTTGATGCGCTGAACGATCCACTCCAGGCCCTGATACAAGCCCTCGCCGGTGAGCGCACAACACGCCTGGATGTGCCACTGGTGCTTCTTGATGGAGGTCAGGTCCAGTTGCCGTGAGATTTCGGCCGCCGACATCGATCCCTTCAGATCTTGCTTGTTCGCATATACCAGCAGGCTGGCCTTGCTCAGGTCCTCATGCTGCAGCATGCGATACAGCTCCTCGCGCGTCACCGCTAGCCGTTCCCGGTCCGTTGAGTCTATGACCATGATCACCAGCTCTGTGTTTGTGTAGTATGTGCTCCAGGCGGCCCTTAAACTCTGCTGGCCGCCCAGGTCCCACACCAGAAAGTGTATGTTTCGCCACACAACCTCCTCCACGTTGGATCCGATGGTGGGACTCGTGTGGACCACCTCGTTCATCAGGAACTGGTACAGGATGGTCGTCTTTCCCGCATTGTCCAGGCCCACCATCACCAGCTTGTGTTCCTCGTTCCCAAACATTCGCCATAAGCGGGAGAGTAAAAGCCCCATATTTCAATCGCGATCCGTTCCGTCTGTGCAGTGCGTTTTCTTGTTGATTCAATTCAAAAGCTAGACTGGGCTGGGGGACAAAACGGAGGCGATGACGGTGATTGCCTCACACCAGGTTATCTCTCTTTCACTCTGTGTGACTGTGCGTGCGTGTGTGTGTGTGTGTGTGAGTGTGAGAGCTAGTGAGTGGTCGTCGCTGCTGCTTTGTTGTTGTGGTTGGAAAGTGGAAGGCCAAGCTGTAAATTATATATGCGCTCGCTCCGATACTCTCCTCGAATGAATTTACATATGCATTGCAACAAACACTTGTAATTTGTGATTGCCAAAGATGCGGAGCGAAAGGCCAGGCCTTGCTTCAGTTCACTTCACAGAGATTTCTTCGAGTGCTGGAACGGATGGAACGGTGCAAAGCGATGGCGACGATTCAGCTGCTTGGAGATTTTAACTTTGTTTTCGCGTCGTAGTTGGTTCTTGCTGCACTAATTGTTAATTTAATTAACGCAGTTTATATTAAAAAAGTAAACAGTAAAAGTGATTAATTAACGCATATGCGCTGGTAAGTGTTGTATTTGTCTTAATGTATCGATACTAGACCTGGGGAAACATCGATGCGCCCATCGAAGTTTTTCAGTGCGGCCGTACTTTTTGCTCAAAATTGTCCGTTGGAATTTAAACTATTTCAATAAAATTGACGGTTTGCTAATGATTTAACAACGCTATAACGTTAGCAATTATATAAAAAATTTATTTAACAATCGAAACTGACTCAGATACCTGAAGCCCGTTGGTCAGAGCTCGGGGTGCACATTCTGCAGTGTGGCCAGAGTTTCAGCATATTTCCAATCATATGGTGCTCTTTACATTTATTAAATTGGCCAGCACACCGGCTGCATTCTTCCAACAATGAGTTTATTTTTAAAACTAGTGCTACTGGTTCTCGCTGTCCGGTTCACAGAGGCCCAAACGACGAGGCGCGAGCAGGCGCCCATTGCCGAGTGTCCTGGCCGCAGTGTCCCACAGGTCAGAGCCGAGGCTTCTGATTTCGAGATTGCCATGATTTTCCACTACGTGTCCTGGTCAAGCGAAGCTCGAAGAGCGAAGACGCTCTACAACGGACTGGCAACCTATTACCACGAGTACGCGTTCTTCGGGGCCGTCGACTGCTGGCATTTTCAGTGCAACTGCAGTAGCACTCACGTGCCAACGCCTGGCGCTGGCGGCTACCCGGACAAGTGGCCCACGTTAATAGTGCGCTACAACCAGCGGCACATTCTGCAATACTCCGGAGACTGGAACTTTGAGGATCTCGCGCGTTTCATGAACTATCTGATCGAGCCCATCGATCGGGTGCACACCAGCCTCGAGCTGGCAGGACTAAGGAAGCACTCGGATGCTGTTGTCCTGGCGCTCCTGGACTCTGCAGACAGTCTGGCATACAAACGCTATATGGCGGCCGCTGTCTGTTGGCTGGAGTTCGATCCGGACAGGAATATACGGTTCGCCCTTAACTTTGGGAAGAGTGCAAAGAGCATGCTGAGAGGGGAGGACGTCACACTGCCGCAGCTGGTGGTCATTGACAACCGGAATGGTGTGCATACGTTCAACACTTCGTCGAGCGATTGGCGTGCTTTGGACATCGTCCGATGGGTGCGTCACACTCTCAAGAGTCTGGCGTTCTTCTCGAATGGATATGGAACCCCCACGACAATAGCCGTGAAGGCGCGCTACACGCCCGTGCTGGCCATGGGCGTAAAGATGCCTCAGAGCCATCACACTGCGAGTGCCATGCCCTTGGTAATGGTCAAGGAAATGGCTTCCACGCTAAAAAGGCAGACAGACAGCTGTGACGCGTACTGGACAAATGACGGGAGCCATGCGAAGGTGGAGTCATATTCCCTGCTGCAAATGCCCGCGGAAATGTATGCAGAAACCTCTCAGGATGCAGAGCAACGTGGCAAGCACTGCTATAGAGCCTCGCAGCTGAACGCAGCGACTCTGGCCAACTACTACAGGATCAACAAGTACCTCAATCATCTGTGGCTAACTTACACGCACCAGAACCACCTGGAGCTGTCGCCAGGCAGGGGCACGGAGTCGCATCAACTGCTGGCCCTGCACCGTCGCAATCTGTGTCTCGCCCATTCCAACCATGGCACGCCGGCCATGAAGATTGGCATCGCCAATATGGTGACCAAGTACAGTCAACTTATCTGGCAACACTCCGGAGAGGATTTCCCCAAGAATCGATCTCTGGGTGTCGTAATCTTCGACTCCATTAAATACGGTGACTATCTGCAGCAGTTGGGCATACAGCAGCATCAGCACCACCATCCCCACGAGCGAGACGCTTCAGCGGTGCAGGTCTTCATATTGGACATGGCCGAGGAGGCGCTGCATGTGATGCCGCAAGACCATCCCTTCTCGTATGTGGCTCTCAAGGACTTCATTCGGCAATTCTATGCCAAAACACTGCCCAAGGTTTACAAGAACGCGCTGCCACCGCCGGACACGGTTTTCCATCGCTACTTTAACCGCCAAATGCTGCTGCAGGCTCTCCAGCGGCCAAACGGCACGAATGTGGTATTCATGTATCGTCCAGACTGCGCCTTATCCGCCGTACTATCTCAAGCATTCCTCCAGGTGTCGGCGCTGCTCACCAGTCCAAGCGTAAACTTCATACGCTTTGACAGCCAGGCCAACGATCTTCCATGGGAGCTATCCATGCCGCTCTGCCCCACGCTGATTGTCTTTCCGCAGGCGCGTCCCACCGAATCCGTCGTGTTTCCGAACAATGTCCGGATTGATGTAAAGACTGTGTTTGCCTTTGTCATCGCCCAACTGGAGCCGGAGCAGCAGCTGCGATCGGTGCTGGCCAGCTGCCGGCGACGGATGAAGCATGTCCGAAGCTGCCTGGACTTTGCCCGCAGTTTGGTGCTCAAGCATGTGGGCCAGTATCTGAAATACTGGGAGATCTACGAGCACGAGCGCGACCAGATCCTCGAGCATCTCAAGCAGTTCAACGAGATGCACATAGCCATAGATCGTAGCATAAGGTTATAGCACAGCCCTTCCTTGTAAACTCTGTAGGCCATTTGTTACTTAAAATAAGTAAACCCAGACTGTAGTTTGTATGTAAACTGTAAAGCCAAACCATGTTTGTAATTAAGTAGTAAACACTCATAGCTATAAGAAGATAATGCAATAATACATATATACCATATAACAATATAATTCGATTTCTCGATTTGAATTTTTTGCCTTGGCTCGCTCGACTTGTGATTTTTCTGCGTTAGACAACACTAGAAGATAACAATTGAAATCTGTAAAAATGTTGCGACGTTCGGACAAATTAAGTATTATAGACCACACCACGTTCCAAAATATCCAAAAAGATGGGGCACAAAGAGCCCCACTTTTGGGCCAAAGCTCCAAGTACAAAAATAAGCACAAGAAGGACGAGCTGCAGCGCACACTCTTCGATTTTGTGGTCAAGTCGCGAAAGACGCAAAGGCAAAACAAGGCCAAAAAGCTAAAGCGTCCCCGTGTGACCATTACAAAACCCTTATATGTGTCAAGGCGCAAAGGAAAAACCCGCATTAATCCCAAGAAGAAGGTCACTAGATTGAAAAAGCTAATATGCAGCTATCGCAGGCTGAAGAAGCAAAAGATATCCACTGTTGAGGTCCCCGACTACGAGGAGGAGCTGAGAGAGAAGCTGGACTGCCTGTTGCTGGACACAGAAGAGACGTCTACACAAGAGGAGCAGAAACTGCCTATCAAAGAGGAGCATCTAGCAGATCAAATCCATCCCATACATTCCCGACGTTTCAGAAGGTTTCCTCTAAACATCTTATTGTATTTTTGTTTTTAATTTAAAGTATGATTTCCTTCAGCTATTGCGACAACTGCACCAGACCACAGCTCAAGCAGTTGACCACTCAGTTGCTGCAGGATGTGAACCGTTTCCAGAAACGCGCCTATGTCAAAAACGAGATCAAGGCACGGGCACATCCTCGCTTCGTTTTGGGCATCCGCGAGGCTTTAGCCCGGCTTCGCATACAAAAAGTGAAATTTCTAATCCTCGCCACCGATTGCGAGATTTGCCCCGGAGAACGTAAGAGCGCATGCGATATTCAAGCACCGACAAGTAACCATAACATATATTTCTCTAGGTGGCCTGGACGAAACGATTGATGGCTTGAAGTTGTTGTGCCAGCAGCAAACTGTGCCCTACTGCTTCTCTCTCGTGCGACGCGAGCTGTCCTATGCCCTTCAGAAGCGTGCACAGATTTCTTGTGTGGCCATTTTGGATTACGATGGGGCCAATGGCACATTCAATGATCTCCTCAGGGAACTGGAAGACGCCAAAGCGGAGTATAAACGCCTGACTGCAGTGTGATGGTTTATTAAGTGCTGAAAGCGGACATAAGTGCAGGAAGGAGGTGCAAAAAAGACCAAAATATAATTCAGCTTCTTCGGCTTCTTCAACCCGTTGGCGTTAGCATGGTGGTGGTCACCAGATCGTACAAAGTGGAGCTACCATTGTCCATTTCGGTGGCAGCGCCAACCAAGCTGGCGGTATCATTCAGCGAATTGAATGTCTGAATGGCCTCCTTGGCCTGCTGGGCAGCCAAATTGAACTGAATCAATATAATGAGGTAGCTGGTGATACCACCACTGACGCCATACAACGTTTCCATGTCCAATGTGAAGAATCCGCAGGCGGAGAAGTCCACCGAGTGATTGAGCAGCTTCAACGACAAATGATTGACAATCTCGAAAAGCAAGTTATCATCCGCAACCACGCCGCACTTGTGCAGGCTGATGCCAGTGCGCTTCGAGGCCAGAGAAGTTTTCCAACTCAGATAGATGAGATACACACACTTGCCGGACGTATAACTCAACGCAATGACCGTGATGAAGGGATTCTTTGCCGAGCGGAACAGCGACGGTATCGACTGGAACTGTGTCGCGCAGTAGAGGAAATACAGCTGAGCCGTGAATATGAGGAAGCCATACGCCATCAGAGAGAGAATCGGATAGCTCCACAGTTCGTTCATAGCCTTGCCAATCTCACAGATCTCGTCGTGCACCTGACAAAGATTGTTCAGCTTATCCTCCACCTTGGCGGCGTTGCTCAGCTCGCTCTCGTGCGCCATATTCACGGATATCGGATGATGAGTGGCCTTGTCGGCGGCCTCAATGGATTCCCCAAAAGAGTTCATCGAGTGGGTAACTGAAATCAGACATGCCCAATGGACTGCAAATCAAAAATATTCAAAATGTACACCCACCAGGCGCCACCTTGTTCTTGCCAGATCCCTTGAGCGAGCTCATATCCAAGCCGCCCAGCTCCTTGTAGAGATACTCCAAATTGCTGTCGTACTCCGGTGGCTGAGAGCTGTCCAACGCTGGACTGCTAGTCTCCTGATCGCCACGCAGCCACAGCTTGAACTTCTCGTGGGTGGCTACCAGCTCCTCCAGCGTCATGTTGATGGCCTCGAAGCGTTCCTTCAGCGCATACAGCGAGACGGCAAACCAGATCTTGTCCAGCGTATTGATGAAAGTGGGAATGGCCGAGACAATCCACAGAACGGACATCCATTGGGTGTAATCCACAAGCTTAATGTACGTGGCCAACAGGATGGAGAGCTCAAAGAGGAACGTCATGATTAGCATAAACCGAATGCGTCCCCCAATGTGGCTGTTGTCCACCACACACTTCTCCCTGTACAAGCGCTCGTCTACGTGGCGAATGCGCTCGTACAGCTCTCCAATCCGGCCCTGATTACGCAAGGCGGTTAACTGGTCCGTGCCCATCATAATGAGGCCAATGTAGGTGAGAAACAGGCCAATCACAAAGGTCAAGGTGCCTGGAGGGTATGGAAGGAAGCAAAGGTTGAATACTGGCCACCACCACTCGCCATGCTCTACTGACTCTGCGAGGCCTTGAGGGTGCGATCCTCCTCTCCGAAGGAGTAAATCAGGATATTGTACAGCAGCACATACACGATCAGCATGGCCAGCATGTAGATCATTCCATTGCGCGACTTCTCCAGCACATTCTTGGTGCGAAACTTCTCCAGATCCTGCGGCAGTATCCCAGCAATCTTGGATATGTAGAAAAGTAGCTGAAATTGCTCCAGCAATGGCTTGACCGTTGGCTGCGCACTCTCCGACTGCACCTGCGGCATGTTGACTGTCGACTGACCAACGTCTCTGGACCCTCTGGACATTATCTATGGCCCTGCAGGCTATGCACTTAGACTAATTAAATTTTTGCCGCACATTACAAGGACAGCCCCACTCCACTTCAATCGATATTATCATTATAAGCAATCCACTATTGGGGGTGGGTGTTTAGGTTACTCCATTTATGATACAATACTTTGATGAGTTTTGTCTTTAACTTGCTGGTTTATTTAAATAGAGAATTTTCTGCCAGGGCTTTTGCACAATGAACGTTCGAATGTAGTGTAATTTAAAGGCCGAAATATGCACGGCCGCAAGTTCTTTGAAGAAATGAGAGATTTTCTAACATAATCAGTTTTAAAGTGTATATACGTAGATGTAGATGTATCTATTGTTTGTTTTTGTTTTGTTTTGTATTTGCTGCTGCCGCCGGACCTTAGTTCCTTTTGCGGCGCTCGTTTTGCTTTCGCTCCTCCTGTAAGTATTTAAATGAATTAGTAAATTGTTTCTCGCAGATACTTAGAGCATAGATCAAAGCGCATAAGAATAATTTCACAAACAGCCAGCCAGAAAACTTTGCAAATGTTTTGTCAAGCTCATTGGAAATAAATAATTCCCCGCAAAATGGAGGAAATCTTTGGATCTGGAAATTGTGAAATTATAATTATTGCCTTGGCTAGGCGTAAATATTCGGTAAATACCGTTTGAATTTTGTTAATCTAAAGAGATTTTTTTTGACTTGGGGAAAACTATTGCAAAGTGTTCTGCGACCATTTGATTGGATCTGCTTGGGACTAAACCATAAAGGTCTTGAGCTGTGGAACGGTGGCTTACAGGCTGTAGCAACTTAAATGTAAACCCTAACGAATCGAGCATACCTTCTGGGTCAGGATTACGAGCAAACGGCGGAACATGCTCAATACGTCGAAGAAGAGATCCAGGGCATGCTGTACGACATCGCGGTTACCATTGCGGCACTTCTGTACAATGTTTTGGGTGTCGTAGACTATAAAAGCGGCCATTACGAATACACCCACATAGAGTTGAGTCTGTTTGATGGTGAGATAATATGCGAATCAGATGGCATTCACAGATGAGATTCACTTGTTTACTTACCACTTGGACCACGTACGACTTGAATATCATGTTGAAGAGGCTCAAAATGGCCATGGTGTTGACAACGCTGACTAACATTCCGCCCAGATATAAATACTTGCCCTGCTCGGCCAGGAGCGCGGCCAGCGAGAGGGATAGAAAGGTGACAAAGGTGCCAGTGAGGGCTGTGACAATAATGGCCGGATTGATGTGGCTGACGTAGCCCAGCAGCGGTCCCAATGTCTGCCCAGAGCAAAATCCAAAGGCATAGAGCATAGTCAAACGTGTGCGATAGTTCTTGCCATCATCCTTGTAGAAGTGCAGCCCCAATACCAGCACCAGCGTGGCCAAAGCAGCCAGCACGCCGAGATCTAAAACATTGCGCATCTGGCAGAGGGCTCCCACAGTTGTCGCGGCTGCAGTGCTGCCCAAGACCATGTACACTTTGGCCAGGTGATGGCGCACATGCGGCTCACTGGAAAGGGAGGAGGAAGACAAAGACACGGTAAGTTAGTTTCAAGGACAATCGATTCGTAGGCGACCAACTGTTGATGTGGTTCAATACCAAAACAACACGTCAGCTCCAGTCCCATCCATCCCTTATGACGCAGCGCGTCCCAAAACAATGACAATGTCGAACCCTGTGCCTCTGGGGCCAAGTGCAAATGCACCCACCGCCGCTTGGCCTTGTACGTAATTAGGTAAATAAAGATAACTTACTAGCGATCGTTGAGACCGTTCATAAACGTCTGAAAACGTTCGTTAATTTTCTGTGCTGTAGCTGCTGCCATTTCTGCTAATTTTTTTCACTTGCTGAATAGTTTTCTGATCTTGTTAATTTTTCAAACGGAGGAGTTATGTTCACAGGAAAACTGTAAACTCTTTTCTGACTAGTCGTTGTCGGTTGTATGCGCCTACTTGTTTTCTTTTTCTGTATTTCACTTGTTTTCAGTGATTTCTAGAGACAGTGTTGACTAACGTTGCGATTGGAATCGAACCTTCGAGCACTAACCATACAGCGCTGCAACCATACATATAGATGTGCCAGTTTATACAACGCTGAGTTTGCAGCGTACGTTCCCAGGTCTTCGGCTCTGGGGGCCGACCGCGTTCGGCTCATGACGTGACACGTTAGTGTATGGTTAGTGCTTTCAGTTAGAAGAGCAACTTTGTGCGCAATCGCGTGCGTCACGATATTAATTTTTTGTTCATTTGGCGGCAAATTCAAAAAAGGCAATGGTATATCATTTTGAAGAACAAAAAGCACCACGGTATATTTGTAAAATTTAAAATATTGCTGGGCATCGGTTTGTTTTAAAAACATAGATCCGAAATACTATGCTTGGCCATGGGGACGTTGAGCAAGATTACAAACTATATAATAAAAACGGATATATATATGTATATCTACACAATAGCATGGTGTAGAAGTAGGAGTTGAACATTACCTGGTTTAAACATGACTTAATAGACTGAGTGCTCGTTTGTTTTGTATAAATTTTCATAGATTTCATTCAAGAACACTATCACAGCTTAAAAATTTTACAAGACATCGTTTTTCTGCAGTAAAGCTCGTAATATTTGAACCCTAAAACCTAGGCCTCTCCCTGGGAGAGTTACAGGTGCATCAAACTGGTAAACGTAACTTTCTGGTTAACAGAGGTGTTAATTCTTTGGTTTGTAACTAGGGGTTAGTGCGGCATGATCTTAGTTGAATATCGCTTACAAAATGTATGTCAAATAAAATAAAAAGTAAAGCTAATAATATCAAAAACTAAAACGTAGATGATACAATACGAATGCAATGCTAGATTACGTTTATCTGCATACTTGTTTAACACAGATCTGTTGTTAGGAACTACATAAAAGTTCGATTCGATTCGAGCGTTAGGTTAGTAGAGTATTGCTACGCTAAATGCGGTCAGGACTTTTTTTTATAGAGTAATTTAGTCTTATACTTCGGCCGGAATACACACTCATCCAACTTATTCTTATATAAACATGATTTTCAATAGGTTTCCTATCAGATCCGTGCGCAGATCGGCGGATGAGATTAGTCACGATTTAAAAGCTACAACTCCATTCACACACTTTCGGAGACAGGCACACGGCATTGATAGACTTAAATATATAATTTGGTATGGTATGTATGATAAATAAAAACAGTTTAAAAACAAATGCATGGTGAATGTTTACAACAAAAGAATTATTGAGTCTTTGAGAATACATTTAAGTTAATGATTTTTGGCCTCAGTCGGCCTCAGGAATGATTTTGTTAATATAACAATTTCAGTAAAAATTTGCACACAGCAGTGCAACCATAAATTTTGGCATATTTTACATACAATTTTGTTGTACAATTATAAATTCATTAACTAATAAGGGTATTGGTGGGTTTTTTGTTTTGTTTAAATATATAATATATAAAATACAAGAAGACACACAATGCAAGACAGTTTTGGTAAGGTTTCGTCGAACAATTATTTTTTTTTTTTTCATAAGTATATGTTTTATTAAATAAACCGAAATATTAGAGTACAATAATATTGAAATTCTGCTGCGAAGAGGGCGGTGAAGGATTAGTTGTGTGATGATCATCCATCCCATTGCCCATCTGTGTCGAAAATGTCTCACGATGACTGCCCATCGCATCCTCCATTCATACACTAGTGCTGCTGTTGCTGTTGTTTTTGGTGCTCCTCCTGCCGCTGCAAGAAAGTGTCGAGGAAGAGGGAGGGTCCAGAGACAGTCCATGCGTCGTTGGTGGTATTGGAGAGGCTTGTCAGCATATCGGCTTATTGTTTAGTATGTCTAGGAGAAACTATGTTATATGCCATATTCATATCCTACGTATTGGTAATGTTAGATACAAATTGAAAATCTGTTAATTTGTATAGCTTTTATAGCCGGCCGGCCACTGGCTACTGACCACCCACAAAGCTTGCGGCATTATTTTTGTTTGTTAATAAGAGTGCTGTGTGTGTGTGTTACTTTTTATAATTCCTTCTCCTCTTTACTTTCGCTTGCGTGGCTGCTCCTCCTCCAGCAGTCAATGCCTGGACCGATGCTCCTCCCGCCTGTCGCGATCACGCTCCCTCTCACGGTCACGGTCCCGATCGCGGTCACGACGCTCCCGATCCGATGACCGATACCGTTCCCGATCCTCGTAGTAGCGTTTCGATGACGGCGCCTCAGCTGCTTCCGCCACAACGGGCTCTGGCGACTTCCTTGGACGAGCCGAGCGACTGCTGCTGCAAGCAAGGATTTCGGTGCCATTAAAGCATGATGCGTGTAAAGCGCCTACAACATTCAGTTTTGCATTACCTTTCATCCCTGTAGTGATCTTGAGCCTGACGTTCTCGTTCTCTGCTGCGCGACCGTTCGCGATAGCTGCTGGATTAAAGAATATTTCATTAGTTTGGGCATTGCAAAAGATTGCTTTCCCCATTTCGTTCTCACCCGCCATCCCTTTCACGCTCGCGATCACGATCACGCTCCCTTTCACGAGACCTTTCGCGATACCGCGAGGATGAGCGTTCACGCCTCTGCCTGCTGCGGTGGGATCGTTCCCTCGAGCGCGACCGTTCGCGCCGGTTATAGCTCTTCGCCTCGATGCCGTGCAGTGTGTCCTGCAGTGAGCTGATCAGAATCTTGCAACGCTCATCGTGAGCCACTTTTGATTGTTTTATCAGCGAAATTGCGGTGACCAGTGTCTCAATGGCGCTGGAGTATTCGCCGGCTGCGGCATCAGACACAGCCCTAAAGTAAAACAGAATTTATTGGCCATTCGATTAAACAATTAAATGGGACGGAATTCGGAGATGAAAACGCACCTGGCTATTGCTGAACTGCTGACCGTGCGGTTTCTGCTCATCACCTCTTCGAACTCAGCCTCCGTTAGCTGTGGGCCCATTTGTGGGTCGGGGAAAGGTCCTGGCGGCTTGCCCTGCGGTGGTGGCCATGGCCCGCGTGGTCCATGCTGTGCAAACTGCGGCGGTGGCCCGTGCTGCGGAGGCATATTCATGCCTTGTTGCGGTGGCATATTCATGCCTGGCTGTGGACCGCCTGGACCGCCGTGCGGTGGTCCGCCCATGCCTGGATGTTGATTTGGACCGCCGGGCTGGTTGAAGAAAGCTGGATTCACATGTGGTGCAGGTGCGCCGTGCGGTCCGCCTGGGCCTTGCGCTTGGGGAAGACCACGTGGCGGACCTTGAGGTGGAAAGCCGCCGTGCATGGGTGGGCGGCGCCAGTCGGGACCTGGAGGTCCTCTCACAGGCATCCCCATGGGTCCCTGGAACTGCAACGCAAAGCGAACGAATTAATATCGATGGCCGGAACAAAGGCAAAAGGCTGAGGAATGTCTGAATGAGAGTATTTCGTGGACTATGGGTGCAGCATGGGCTTATTTCTGAATGTTCTGAATACATCTCTTATGCGGCGCATACATACAATGCCGTGCTCTAAAGTTAGCTTAAATAATTGTTAGTTGTGATTTCATATCTGGCTCTTCTGTTTCGTTAGGTTTTTGATTTTGACAGCAAGTGGCATAGTATTTGACATATGAATTTATGGATTTTTGTTCACATATTCATTTTCGGTTAGGGATAGCTTTACCATTGGTCGTTGCGGTGGTCCGTTTGGTGGACCTGGTCGCGGCCCGCCAGGCCTCTGACCTGGCCATTGTCCCTGTGCTGATGGGTATCTGGGTGGCGGCTGTTGGTTGCCCATGAGACCGCCCTGCGGATGCATTGGCGGCTATATTAATACGTAAATTACGTTTAATTTTTTTGTGGTTGTTGTTGTGGAGTGGGAGTGTGCGTAAGCGTTGTCATAGACATGGAATAGAATATAAATATAAAGCGTAATACATAAACATTAAATTATGGAATCACTTAATACAGGATTACAATTACAAGAGGTGGAAACACAGAGGATAAAGTTCAGTTTGTTTGCCTTCTCCATTCGAGTCACAATTTCGAATTGGGATCTAAGCTAATAATCATACAACTAGAAGGAGTATTATTAGGAGTACACAAAACAATAGAAAATGTTACAAAAATTGCTCTGAAATTACTTGTAATTAAACCGAAAAGATTACTATAAAGGTTAAGTTACTTAAAATCATAATCAACAACAATATTATGCAATTTGTTTGCATGGATTTATTCTGCTTCGAAGTGCAAAGATCCGCGAGAGGAAATTACGTATAAGCTAAATATATCAATTTTAAATGTATTTTATCGTAAAGTTTTACAGAATCAACCAAAATTTTGCATTCAGAACAATTTTAATGAGAATCTGGCGGGAGGGATCAATAATAAAATGTGTATGGCGACGTGGTTAATACCGAGAACTTTTGGGGAATCAGGGGGTAAAACTAGTAATGAAACTTATAAGAGGGGGGGAGAGAGCATGCGGAGGAAGAGTGAGCATCAAAGAAAAGTGGGAACAAACCTGCATTCTTGGCGGTCCGGAATTGGGTCCCACCTGAGGGACTTGCGACATATGCTGCGGTCGGTACTGGCCGGGCGCCATGATGGGGTTCATGCCGCGAGGCGGATGACCGGGCGGTCCGCCTTGAGGGCCACCTGGATGTGGCGGCATGGGTCCACCACCCATATTGGGTGGCGCAGGTCCGCGTGGCGGACCATTCTGCTGCGGCGGCGGAACGGGTCTCGTTTTCTGCAGACTCTCGAATTGCGTGAGGGCTTGCTTGCTGGGATACGTGACCACCGGGGCCTGACCGTGCATCTCCTTCTTTGGCAGTTGATCCAAAACGGCTCTCAAGCTGGATTCCGTGCCCAGCGATATGACGCTAAAACCTTTGGACTGTCCGTTTGCACGATTCTCAAAGAACTTCACCTCCTGCAAGTCGTTGACTCCAATGTCCCTTAGTGCATTGGAGATGTCCTGGTCCGTTGTCCACCAGGTGAGATTTCCCACGTATAGCTGGTAGCGGCGGTTCATGGTTGGAGTTAAGCTACCACCGCCCTGATGGTACACTCCGTTGGGACCGCCACCTCCGCTCGACGCAGAGTCTCCCGAGCCTGGACCGGCTGCGCCATCTGCCGAGGGCGTGCCGCCGCCCCCGCCCCCAGAGGCTGCCGCCTCGGTGGGTCCGCCAATGTCATCGTAGAGATCAACGCCGTCGCCTCCGAATTCGTCCTAGCATGGGTCGCGAAAATGTGTGGGGTTCATTGAGCGTTAGTGTGACCAAATCGATGAAAATGTGTACATGCACGCACTTGGCACGCTAGCCATCGAATCGACTTTCGTCACCACTCACCTGGGACTGGCCGGCAAAGTCCTTGTCCAGGTCTTCGGCGTACAAGTCCAAGACCACATCGGCCATGGTTGCCACGAACTGAGCCTAATTTAGAATCGACCTAGTTCGTCTTCAGCCTTTGCTGCACTTTTCCACTTTCTCGCACACGCGCTTCGTACAGTCTTTTCAAGCCGGAGCAGCCACCGGCGCGCGGCTCTTATACTCGCACTTGCGCTAGTTATATCGCTTAGCGGCAATTAACTTTTTAATTGCTCTGCTTTTCACCGTATAAATGTAGTCTTCGCACAAAAATGTACATTCTTCTTATGTATACACAACTTTTTTCGTTGCGAAAATTTTCAGCAGCAGCGCTAAAAATGGCGGAGATGCGTAGTGTGACCGTTTGTGGCAGGGCTGCAGAAACATCGATGCGATGGTTCGATAGTATCGTAATTATTCAATGGAAACGTCGATGTATCGATCGAACGACCAACGATGGGCTTGCAGCTCTATTTTGTTGACAGTTTTACAGCACTAAAATAGCGAACATTTATTAAAATTAACATATATATTTTTATAAATTATGGATTGTAGGAAACTTTGGGCTGGAGATCACAGTAAGTCATTCCAGGCCCAAGGCAAGAGGCATATCCCATCATGAAGGGTATGGAGTTTTGCTCATAGACGCCTGTAAACAAATGCGCCCAAGGACCTGAGAAGGGAACCGGTTAATTAACTGATAATTATAGATTATGCAGCTTACCGTGAGCATACACAGCCACGTCGCCGCCACCATGGGTCTCCTCCGACATGGGCACGCCGTGGGGATAGCGCGCATCCCTGTCACCAATATCTGAAGTTGTGAGATCAACGCGTTCCACCACGCCATCCTTCGATTGATAGAACTTTTGATATTCCGGCCCATTGGCGTAGGAGAGAGTGGCGTAGGGCTTGGAATCCACATCGCTCAACTCTGAATTTAGGCCGGCAATGCTGTTATTCACATCCGGATAGCCGCTGATCGTTACGGTGTGTCCGTGATCGGCGGTAACCACAATCAAAGTGTCCCAAGGATTCGTCAGGAGGCGAGCCTGCTTAATGGCATTCGAGAATTGGACAGTTTCATCGAGGGCCTTCTTGGCCTTGGTCTCATGATGGGCATGATCGATGCGACCGCCCTCCACAAACAGAAAAGTACCCCCCAGTATCCCTGGAAAGGATATTGATGGCTGACTCGGTCATCTCCGCCAGCGTGGGAGTGTCTATGCTGTCGTCCAAGTGATATGCCAAGTGCGAGGCATTGAACAGACCGAACAGGAAGTCCGTACTGCGAGCATCGTTGGCCAAGAGATCGGTGCGATTAAAGACCACTCGGGCGTTGCCTGGCTTGCTCTTCTGCCACTCCTCTATGAGGTTCCTACCATCCAAACGCTGACCCTGGTTCCCATACACATCCTTCTCTGTGTTGGGCAAGAACTTCGAGGTGCCGCCGCCCATGATCACCCGCAGGCGTTGCCCCACATCCCCATCTATAAGCTGCTGGGCAATGTCTGGGCACCTGCCAGCATTATCCCCAAAAGGAATTCACGTCAAAGTCGCTCTCAAAGTCCCGATTTGAGGTGTGGGCATAGACGCCTGCGGGACTCGCATGTGTTACCCGTGTTGTGGTCACCAAGCCAGCGGACTTGCGACCCTTCAGCGCCCAGGCGGCTATCGAGGAGAGGCGATTCTGCGGCAGCCTGGCTCCAGCACAGTCATTCAGCTGGACATCGGGGGTGACTCCAATGGTCAGGTAATTCGCTTTAATTCCGGACAAATAAGCGGACGCCGTGCACGCCGAGTCGGCGACCTGCTTGTTCGCACAGTACGTCTGCAATGAAGATAAATAATGAAGCAATTACTGTTCAGATCAGGTGCGAAGATGCGTACCTTTGAGAGTCCCACAAAGTTGAACTTTTCAAACTCCAGACGATTCCTTTCGCCCACAACTCCTCGCAATTGGCCCTCAAAGATGCGGCTGGCGGTGACGGTGGGCACCGACATGCCATCGCCCAGGAATAGGATCACGTTCTTGGCCACATACTGATTCGGAGGCGTCGACAGCTTCTCGTAGAGTGTGCGCTGGGCGTCGTGGAACCAGAACTCCTTGCTCTTTAGCTCCTCCACGGAGTCTAGATTCCAAGCGCGCTCTGAAAGTGAAAATCCAAAAGAGTTGATGGGATTGGCGTCATTCTGGCAGTGTTTGTATATTCAATTTATTTATTTGATATTCTTTTATATTCGTTTGACACTTGATTAATCCAATTTGGCATATGTTTTGTGTTTACTTTCTGTCACACTCTCACTCTTCACACTCGAGATCGTATTATACTCGTATTTTATGGCTGAGAAGTCAAACCAAACCCGTTAGGTCTCACGCACCTGGCCCATATTTGTACTGACAATGGCACAAAGCGACGTGGAGCGCGAACGCTAACCAAAAACCAGGCATCGTTGTCGGAATTTTGATGAACCGCTGACAAGAAAGCACAAAAAACTTTCGACTGTTCCGACTGATAGCGAGAATTGAGTCCGAGACCGACACAAAACCTTTAGAATGTCGTCTACGGGCCGACTAAACCGTATTTGTTACCTGGCTCCGTATTTATAGAGCTCTCAAAAACAGCCCAAAAACAAAACGTCAGAACAGATATTTTTTAGGTGAGCCAAAACACCGATATACTCGCCACGGTACGGGGATAATAAATTTAAAGTTCGCCTTTGCATTAAAAACGTTCTAAATGAGCATTTCACCCAGGAATTAGGTATTTAAATGTTATCGGCCTTAATGCACGTATTTAAATTAGTTGGGATGCATATTCGAGTCTCGCGAGTCCAGATCAGGTTCGTCGTTGCATCACTGCGGCATATCATTAACACATAAGATGCGTCAAAGCCAGACAAAGATGGAAGCAGATTATGCATTTCACTCGAATAATTAATATATGTTTGGGATGCTGGAGACATTTAAACTTTTTACTTAATTACACGTAATAGATAATCGGGTTTTTGGTTATTATATTAATGGGTTCATTAACCTATTAACTGATCTAAAATGCACGTGTGCTGACCCGGCGAGTTAATTAATATATTAGTGCTTTTTATTGCTTCACTAATTAGTGAATGACGGAGGTGACTTTTATCTCTAATAAACAAGTTCTAGTTGGTGAAAGCAAAACAACATTCAGCTGCAGTGAGATTTGAAAAGTGCGCCAGGTTGCGGTGTTGGGTAGAGTCGTAATTTTATCCATCCCTTATACATTAATATTTTCGACACTGCTGAACAAATATCGCATACAAATATATTATCATAATTATATATCGATATTGTGTGTATATTTATCTGTTGTAAAAAAGTTTGTAGCAAAATTGCATTTCATAGTTTTGTTGGCCATTAATTAACAAATCAAAGAGTGTGCTGTAACAGTAAAATCAATTGATCAATGATGCATTAACATATAAGACCCATACCGAAGGTCATCGAGCGGATCAGCAAGGGCAAACCAAAAAGTGGGTGGCATTAAACAAAGGGCGACACTTTCGCAAACAACACACAAACACACAATACAGATAGAACGGACAGAGAGCTGTCCACCTGAGACGCATATCATGATATAAGTGTTGAGGCACACACGCAGCTAATTTAATTGTGTACCAATTGATTTGCAGGAAAGAACCTGCTTGTGTGCCACGTAAAAGTTGAAGGTCAGCACGGTGTCGGCCTACGAAAGCATGGACTTGCAGCATATGGAGAACGGCGGTGGCCTGGGCGGTGGTGGTGGCGGCGGAGGGGGCCTCAGCGAGATCGACTTTCAGCGTCTGGCGCAGATAATCGCCACCAGCATTCTGAAAGTCCAACAAAATGGTGCAGTAGTACAGAAAGTGCCATCAGTTGGGGAAGGCGATGACTAATACGAGTATTTTCTCTTTTTCAGTGTCCACCATGCAGCGCATGGTTAGTCAGCTGAACACCCCACAGGATTCACCCGAGTTGAAGAAGCAGCTGTAAGTAAGAGCATGCCAGCTCAAAGTTATCAAATTATCAAAGATTGAGTGATTCAAATGCCTCCTCCATACAGGCACCAACTTATGACCTACACCAACCAGCTGGTGAACGATACAAACAATCAAATCAATGAGGTGGACAAGTGCAAGGAGCGGCACCTGAAAATCCAGCGGGATCGGCTGGTGGATGAGTTCACAGCGGCACTCACCTCCTTCCAGGTTCGTTTGGCTTTGTTTACGCTCAAAGATAAGCCCAAAAATGTCTTATGAGTCATCTTGAAGTCGTTATCACAATTGCGCTTTTTCCAAATTTTAGGGTGTCCAACGGAAGACGGCAGACATTGAAAAGAATGCCTTGCGGCAGGCGCGGGGAGACAACTATAACATTGCCCGTCCGCCCGGCTCCTCGCGCACTGGCAGCTCCAACAGCAGCGCCAGCCAGGAGAACGGTTCCTTCTTCGAGGATAACTTCTTCAATCGAAAATCCAATCAGCAACAGCAGTTGCAGCAGACACAAATTCAGGAGCAGGCGGACCTGCAGGCGCTGGAGGAGCAGGAGCAGGTCATACGGGAGTTGGAGAACAATATTGTGGGTGTCAACGAGATCTACAAGAAGCTGGGTGCCCTGGTCTACGAACAGGGCCTCACGGTGGACTCCATCGAGTCGCAGGTGGAGCAGACTAGCATTTTCGTCTCACAGGGAACGGAGAATCTCCGCAAGGCGAGTTCTTATAGGGTGAGTGGTGAACTCTTCTGCGAGCTGCATATTCTACAATCGATTTCTACTTTTCCTGCAGAACAAAGTGCGCAAGAAGAAGCTGATATTGGTGGCAATACTGAGCGCCGTTCTGCTGGCCATCATCTTGATACTCGTCTTTCAGTTCAAGAATTAGAGCGAACGAATGCGAATGCCAATGCGAATTATTCAAAAATCAAACTAGATAATTGTTGTGTAAAAACAAGTGTTGCCGCAAGCAGGGCCACCCTCCCTTAAACACCCCTCACCCCGGCCCCCTTCGTGGGACCGTAGACGTATTTGTGGCTTGCAAGTTAAAACCTTAAATCAACTTCCACTATTGGCTAGAGATCGGGAAACACGAAAGACCGGCTGCATGGCACGCATTAAGAAGTATTCACACAGTGCGCGTGCTGCGTGCTGCACGTGCGCATATGTTTTATTCGCTTTAAAATTGTATCTTATTCTTATATTTTATATATGTATTTCTGTACTTTAATATTTACCCGGTACGCACCCTGTATATTGATATATTGATTAACAAAACTGTTGGCTGCAGATTCTAATTATGTCAGCGCTTTGCATTGTATTTAGGCTTAAGATGAACATGAAGATGAAGTTGAACGGGCATATGGATGAATACACACACACTCGCACACACAGCGAAAAGAATAAAATAATACAGAGTAATCATGAAAAGCAACCAACCTACATACATACATACATACATATAGCGAAGAGATCCAATCCCTATCCTGTCGAGCACTTCATTTGGGGCCATGAAACGATCAATGAATGGAGGCCCCCCGCCCCAACTCTTTGGAGGCATTCGAAATATGCCTGATCATTGCTGGGGTCCTCCTTTGCCTTCAGCCTTAACGATCATTAACGATCGATATGCCGTGGCCCATTGTTACGCATGCCTTAGCGGCTTACCCCAATCCGACTGGGTGTTCACTCCGACTGCACTCACACACACACACACATCTCTACAACTATTAATGCAAAGGCAGACGCAGCATCGATGTCGATATGTGGTGGAACACTTGAGCGGTCGGTCGTCGTTCGGTTGTTGAGGTGTGTCAAGTAAAGGGTTTCCTCGTCGTCGTGGATTCGGACCGGACTCTGGCCTGCATACAAATTGAGTTTAAATTTTTTGCCAATTCACTGACATTGATAGTTCGTTTGGGCATCATTTGTGTGCTGTGCAGTGCTGTGCTGTGGTGGCTTCTTATCCACTTGTTGGCTTATCGAGTGGTTTTCTCGCATGCATTTAAGTGCAGCTCATTTCCTTCTCTAACTCTTGCCTCGGGGTCTGGGGCCTGGGGCCTGTGCTGCCCAACAATAATTTCTCGCCAAGTCATGCAGTTATTTCTGGACCAAGACGATGATATACTCTGGCGCTGCGAGAGCATATCAACTTGATTCTTGATTGAAAAACAGCTAGAGTAGAGTGGAGTGGAAAAGAGCATCTAGAATTCTGCTGAGAAATTGCCCAACTGGTCTGCTTGCCCTGTCAGTGGCTGTCCAAATACGTCACCGAATTCCCTGTGCTGCCCGATTGAGAACTATTGATTGCGCTCTCTATGGGGTCCATGTGGCCCCAAGGGTTAGAGCACGGCACGGCCTAATCACATCGATTATGAGTACATGTGGCCCTTGGCAGGTTGTGGACATATCCATTCATAAACCAAATCCAAAATCCCAATCCAAATCCAGCCCCGAGGCCACAGGTCACGTTGCGAGCCCGACATATTCGAGTGCCGAAGAAGGTGTTGGAAATTAACAGAAATATGCACACCTACGACATGGACACCAGACCGAGCCGAGCAGAGCCTAGATGTAGGTACCAGCAGGTAGGCCGAGGCACAATTCTTGTGGCTGTTTGCATAGGCGGTCGCCTGGACGACGCGACGTCTGAATCCCTGGCCCATGATAATATTGACACATTGGTCAGGCCTATGTGCATCCGAATCCGAGTCCGAATCTCATTTGCAAAGTCATTTTGTACAAATAAATCCAGCCCTCTGTTTCCTCTGTGTCCGCTGTCTCCTCTGTCTTTTCTCTTAGTTCTCTGTTTCTGGCCTTTTCCCAACTTAATGCGCGAACACACAAACCGCATGTTTTGACTTTGGCCAATATGGAAATGGCTATGGCAATGGCAATGGATGAAGGATGAGGGAATTTCCGTATCTTGGCTAAGCGGTGGATTGACTTACCAACTCGGCAACTTGCTGGCCAGGATTTTGGTGCTGGGAAAATTGGGGGAATCGGCAAACGGCAATCCAGAATCGGGAATCGAAAACTGCAGCAGCCTTCCGGTGATGCTGATGCTGATGCTGAACCCGTCTAATCCCCCGTACACATTTCACACGTTTCTTAGACCAAAGATCTCGATCCCTTCAATCTGCCATTCGATGATTGCCGATGATGATGATGATGTGTGTACCGTATAAACATCCGGTTTTGTGGCATTTCCCAAATCAATAAACTTATTATTATCCCATTTTTTCCCATTTCCCATTTTTAACTGGAAAAACTCTTAATTAAGCGTTTGCTTTGGTATTCATTTTTATGAATGAAAATCTAAGATGGAAAATCCGCCCCCCCAACCACAGCTACGTACATGTATGTATGTATGTATGCCTCCTCTTGAACCCCACATGATATTTCTTATTACAGAATTTTAAGTGGAATACGGTGCGGGTCGGCCGCAGGGGAGAGAAGGTGTAAATCTTTTGAATTTTTATTAAAAACAAAAATGCCAAATCAAAAGTTTTCGTTTGATTGTTCTACCTGTTGGTTGTGGAGTGGGTCAGTGGCTGGGGCAGGTGCAGGGGCAGGGACCGTGGGGGCAGCCACTTTCGACAGTTTTATTAATGAAATTCGCAGAAAAACCTGCCCACTGATGGGATCCCTCTCTATCCATCCATCCAGCTATCTGTATCTCTTGTTCACTCCCTGTACGAGAATCTCTGGGTCCGTTTTTATGAACTGCTTGAGTAGTCTGTGCTGTGCTGTGCCCCGGCCACCCCCCTCCGATCGCTAGAATGGGGCGCACACTTCTAAACAAATTGGGTGTCAAAAAGTGCGCACATTTCAAAAGATTTAACCGTTTTGCAGGCCGCCTTCTTGCCGCTGCCTTTGATCTCAGCCGCCCCCAACTGCAGACGCCGTTCATGTGGCTGCCACGAGTTGTGGCTACCGATCCGAAGGCAGAGGAGCAGTCTCAGTGGCAAGTGCGCTGCTGCTGCTTCTGCTGCACAGTGGGGTAAAGCGAGTGCTGTTTCTTGGCGAAGAACTCCAAATATTCGATTGTTTAATGGGATGCCATAATGTAGAAGATAAATTAAATAATAAAGATAAATCAACATTTTCTTGCATTTTAAATGGATTAAAACGACCACTGTGCCATCCATCAGAGATCTGCTCGCAATATAAACACACTCTCCTGCCTCTATATCTTTTATCTGATTCGCTTTTCATATACGAGCAACCACGCGCCTCGCTTACTGTGTGAAAAAAGCGTCAACACTGCAATAAAACAAAAAACGAAAGGGAAACAATTTTCGCCAAACACGAGCGCTATCTGGGGGCTGTTTTTTAGCGCAGCCGAACAGAAACAGAACCCCCTACCCCCGCCTAGGATGGTAATACAACTACAAAGAGATCGCAGATCAATCCGAGCGCATCGCAATCGCAACTGTAGCGCGGGGAGTGCAGCATTGAGTTGTCTGTGCGAAGCCGCAGGCGGGGATTAGCCCGGACAGACAATTGAGTGGAGGATTTGGTACCGTATACACGGTAGATGGATGCCACCGTGCTCGAGGAGTTCCCATTGTAGTCAGCTATTCTTTGGGAAGGTGTCTAAAGCGGCTCCTGCCTCCCTGGCCGGCCACTATCTCTACTCGCAGGCGTAACTGTATGTCTTTTTGTTGGTTTTGTTGTTGGCCCATTTGCCGTGCCGCTGCTTTGTTGGGTAATTGTTTGTTTACGAATTGGCAACAGAAACAGCAGCCGCCAGAACAGCAGACAAAAGGCCACGGCCAGGTCGAATTTTGTACATAGAAATAGAAATAGATCATCGGGTTCACACACGTACCAAAAAAATGAATCAATTCGGAAAGAAAGCTGCAATAACAAAATGATCATCATCGGATGATCGGCCTCATCCTCCCATCCTCCATGCTCAATCCTCATCCTCAATCGTAGCCCCAGCCCCAGTTCCAGTCCCAGTCCCAGTCCAGAGTCTCTCAATCTCTTCTCCATGCCGGGCGGACGCTCGGAGGGCTGTCAAATTATTTCTGGTTGCCCATTCTGCTCGCCTCGTTTATCGTTTTTTGATTGTTTCTTTTTCTACATTTTCTGTTTTTCTTCTCTTCTCGTTTTCCTTTCTTTTTTGTTGGCTGGTTGGTTGGTGGCTTTTCCGCTGGCGTTTCCCCGACTAATTATGCCTGACATTAATGTCACTCTGTATTAAATATAGCGCGGCAGCAGATGAGATTTCGAGGCTCTCCTGCCGCTCGCTCCATTTCATATTTGGAAGTAAGGGCCCTGCCCTGCCCTGCGTTATGGAGATGGGAGCCAGGGATCGGTATCCGTGGATTGTGGGGGCTGCCTCTGCCGCTGCCTCGGCAACGTGTTGACAGCAAGTGACAGACACATTCATTAGGCGGAATGATTCATATTGGAGGGGATGGGCATGGGCATGGGGCAGGGGCATGGGGCACTGATCTGACAAATGTTCAACTAATTTGAAGAGCATTAGACCAGATGATTTACGGATTTGACTTGCGGTTAGTTGAGTTCCGTCAATAATATGGCTGGATGATACTTAGGCGGGGCGCGGCATGGGAAATGGGAGAACGATTTGGGCTGGTATCAGAAGAGTTTTAAGGAGCATTCGAAATTAGCAAAGGGAAATCAATGTAACCTTTCCTCCTGCTCCAATGGCATCCAATCCTTTCCTCTCCCCTTCTTTATATGCGAATATTCTGCTGTCAATCCCTGAACCAATTTTCACTTATTGAATGGAATGGCAACGGTCAAACCAATTATGGATTACGTCCTCAAGTCCATATGCGCGAATAATATTTTGACAGTAAATATTGCTCTGGCAGGGAAGCGGAATCCCGGGGGGGCACTGTGTGTGGCGCACATCATTTCATATGCAGGCCCTGGGCATAGCTCGGACACGAAATGGGCGCGGCCAAGTAGCCGCCGGTTGCTTGGACAGAGAGGGCGACAATGCGAAAAATTGTGCAATCGATTGAAGGGGAGCCGAGCGCCAGAGCCACAGCAAAAAAAGGGGAGATTTTGGGGCTCGAGCCATATGTTAAATCAAAGAAGAAATCAGGAGTGGAGCTGCCAGGGGGGAATGAAACTGGGGCTGGATGGAGCCATTTGTGCGCGTGTGTGTGGCGGATCCTGATTGTTTTTTATCCATAACAAGCCCGGGGTCACAATTTATAATAGACTCTCGACTCCTCGACACAGACACTCCTATATATGCATATATTTTGTATCTATTGCACAGGTGCCGGGGTTCACAGGCCAGGGCGGGGGCAAGTCTCAGAAGTTGCTGGCATTTCTTTGGAAATTCTATAGAATTTTAGTTTTTGGGCATTCCCTGCCCCCTCCACTCCACTGCTGCTGCTGCACCATATGCATACAGTAAATTATACAATGAATGCGTAACCATAAAACCTGTCCCAGTGCCAGTGCCAGCCGCAGTCCCAGTCCCAGTCCGGACTTAGAGACCTATTCAAATTCAAGTGTCATGCTATTTTTGGGCAAACACACACACAAAAATTTGTCGCTGGGCTGCCTCAAGTGGCAGCCCAAGACGAAGAGACTCCAAAGCGAGACCCTAGCCGGACCAGACTGCCGGGCGACACTTTTGTGGACGTCATGCCCCAGCCCTAGCCCGAGCCCTTGCCCTCGTCAGAGTATTTGCTCATGTTACATCTTCTGCAGCCCGATCGATTCAGGGTCTGGCCCTGCCCTGTCCTTACAATGTTTCTGCCTCTGGACAGTGGTTCCAGTTATATCGGAAATATAAATTATAATCTATATGGATTTGTTTGTGAACTAAAGTTCCACTAGGGATCTCTTTCCCTTAAAGTGGAATTATCTTTACTATTTCTACAAGATATTAATTAAATAATTGTAAAGGTTCGTTCAAGCCAGACTTAGACTGGGAGCGACTCTCTTCCCTATCCCTATGATGTGGGAGCCACTGTGCCCCTGCCCCTGCCTCTTCCCTTTCTTATTTGCTGTATCGCTCGCCCTCTTGCTCGAGTGACCGGATTGGATGATGATCTTGGTCTTGGTCTTGGGCCTGCTCCTCGCACTTAATTGTTGGTCATGCCCTGACGCTGCATTTATTTATGGTTTTCTTAATGAGTCTCATATTTATTACACAGAGGACCAGCGACGGACTACGCCTTGGACCACGGACCACGGGCATAGAGTCGTCCACATGTACGTACGTACGAGTACATCCCTCTGAATGGGTCAGGGGAAATACGTGTCACATTACATTAACGGGCTACCGCCCCACCCCCCACCAATCGAATGAAAATTGGAATCGTAATGGGAATGGTACTCCTCCGTCTCCGTCTCAGTCTCCGTCTCCGTCTCTGTGTCCGCCTCGGGACATTTAAATATCGAGTGTAATTTGAATATGCACTTGAAATTGCATGGAAATTATTTGTCGCATTTGACTTAACACTTATTCCGGTCGGAAATGGTACCGCCCCCCGCCCCCACCACTTGGAGGATATTCGACTTGAATGGGTGCATTCATTTGACTATAGATACTCGTATTTGTTTTGGGTATTTGGGTGTTTCGGTTTGGTTTGGTTCCGCACTGCACGGGGCATGTCGAGAGGGAAGTGGCATGCGGCATGTGGCATGTGGCAGAGACATTTGACTTGAGCGCTAACCTAATTAGAGAGTGCCCGCAACAAAGTTTTCTCACATAATCCGCCAAGGCATGGCAAATAAACATAAACCCCAATGGCTGAGGTTTCCTAAGCTCTCATCCGCTGCCTTATGCTGGCAATCAATCCTTCCTCTGCACAATCAATTAATTCTGCCACTCCACCTCCAAGCTTCTCTGCACCATTGTCCGCCCCTTTATCTGGTGGAACACCTTTGAGCCCACATCCTCCCCCGCCACCCAAAAACACACACACAGACAGAACACAGACCTCCCAGCCCAAGCCTCTGCCAAGCCTCAGCCTCTGCCTCTGGGCACAAATTGATAACATTGTAACATTGAATTTTCTGCATATAAATGAATTAATTTTCTGCCATCGGATGTCCTGTGTCTCTCTCGTTTCTCTCGCATCCCTTCTTCCACGGCGGGCATTGTGTACGGGGCTAATTTCCATAAACCCCCCCACTGCCACCCCTCTGAAGAAGAAGTCGCAACGCAACGCAACGCCATTGTTATGCTAAAGTTTGCTCTGCTCTTCTCTGCCCTGCCCTGCTCTGCTCTGCAGCCGAAAAGGGGTTGCAATACCTCAAATTCGAGGACCACCAGCCTCGAGTGGGAATCCGCTAACAAAAATTCGTTTGGTAGCCTTTGGCGGCCTCGCAGGATAAGCTCACCACCAAACCAAATTGTTGCACAAATATCTTCAGCTGAATCGAGTCGCAGCGCATTCGGATTCGGGTACGGAGAAGAGCCAGAGCCAGATCCAGAGCCAGAGCCAGAGAATAATGGCAAACAAAAAGAGCAACCCATGTAAGCACCTTAAATATTGTATATCGAAGCCATAGCGCCCCTAAACCTGCATTCGATATTGTATCTCCCAACTGAACGAACGGCAGGCAGAGCGAGAGCCAGAGGCAGAGGGAGAGTGAAACTGTGTTCCCACATGGGCCTAATCGTGCGTGAGTAAGAGATGCTGTAGGGTCGCAGTTCTCTGTTCTGAGCTGCTTATTGTGCATTGTGCAGTTGCTGGCCGCCCCCTGCCCCCCCTGCCCATGCAATTGCCTGTGAAATTGCATTGAAATGCGAATTGCATTAGCCGCTCCCACTCCCCCAGCAACGGTAGCTGCAACTGGAAAGATCTTCGAGCAAGAAGAACAACAGCAAATCGACGCCCCGGCAGTCCTGTCAATCACAGAAGATATAGACGGACGGACAGACATTCGGATGGTATGGAACAGAGTGAGACGAGGAGCGTGTAAGGTGTTCGCTGTCAGATTTTCTCCAAAATGAATCGCTATAAATTTTATACGCTTCTCGAAACTTTATTTTATGGCTGTGGCAACAATGGCAACGAGAAGAAAACGGGAGAAAATTTAGAGGGAAATACTAGCATAGCAGAATGGAACGCCGTTAATTTACGAGATATACTCGTACTCCCCATGGCTTTGCTGCTGCTGCTGCTGCTGCTCCTGCTCCATTCGGTTCGTTCTATTTGGTCGATTTTCGATTTTTGTGTATACAAAATACCAGAGCAGAGATCGCTGCTCGGAGTGCAGAGATCGTGCAACGGATACGCAGGCGGCTGCCATCCACGAGTATTCGTGTGAATTTGAAATAAAACACACTGCAACTAGAACGTGCAGATGGAGGTGGAGGTGGAGGCGTGCAGCAAAGTGCACAGAGGTGTAGCCCGCAAGGGGGATCCAATCTCCCCGCTGTAACCAAAGTTTTGTTCAAGCTTAAAGCATTGGCAACTCAGCTGGGGGATGCGCAGTACTTCCTCGTCTTCCCCTGTTTGAGCGACTGCTGCGCTCCTGTTCATGCCCACAGATGCCAGCGACATGCCACAAATGGACTGCCAGTCGCCCCATTCTGCCTGCTCCACACATCCCATTCTACATCCATCTCTCGGATAGATAGTGACAGGAGACGACCGACCCCAAACTCCCAGCGGACATGTGTCAAATCAGCGCGTTGAATGTTTGTGGAGCATTTAAAAAATATTTTCATGTAATTCGGTAAACTAATTGTTGCTCCTTCTTATGGGATTTGCTCGCTGCTGCTGCTCCTCCCACTCCTATGATTGTTGTTTTGACAATAAGGCATTTGTAGCTTTTCAGCGAGGCGGAGGGGAGAGGCAATGCCATTCGATTTTGATTGACTTGGGCCTGACACACAGACAGACAGACGGACAGACAGCCGATGGTTCCAGTTTCCAGTTGAGGTTGCAGTTGCAGTTGCAGTTCCCTTCCCTTCCCAACAATTCTCTTCTGAGGTTTTCCGGTGGCATTCATTTGCCATGTTGCATTATGCTCATGCCCCCGACATCGACATGTAATTGATATATTGGCTGCAGGCGCCCGCCCGCCCGCTCCTCTCGCCCCTTCGTTCCTCCCACTAAACAGATGTTCTGCATGCCAATGTTTGTTTGCTTTTCGATTGTTTTTAAACTAATGCTGATGCTTCGGTTCGGCTCGGTTCGGTCTAGGGCGGCTGCTGGAGTTGGCACTGCGGTTTCCCATATGCTGATTGCCGCGGGTGGGTTGGTGAGGGGAGGGGTAAATGCTTAATTGGTTGGTATATTGGAAAGCAATTAAGAGTGGGCAGAGGCCGGTAAGGTGTTTGGCTCTGCCTGATTAATGGGCGAGATGTGGAAGTATTTATACATCTTGGGCAGCAGATTGACTCTCCACTTGACACATTTCCAGCAATGCCACTGCTGCCCTGCCTGGGGCCTGGGATACGTTCGCCGCTCCCCCCTGCATTCACTCACAGATTCTATAGAAAATGCATAAAAACTGAAGCGCGGGCTTTGTGTATACAAATTTGTCTGCTGGTAATTAACAAATTTAGGGGAAACAATATCATTAATTCCCAACAGTATGCAATCAGAGTTTATTTCCAACAATAATACAAACATTACATGCACTGGTGAATAAAAAAAAAAACTTGATTTTTGTTGTCCTAGGGCTGTCCAGAAGCCTCCTCCAGAAGCCTCTGGGGCTGTATATCAAAACTCTAATAAGGGCAGAGTAGACTGCCAGAGAGATAGCGAAGGAGTGATGCTGTGGCATGGCTGATGGGTGTCCGTGGCACATGCCTCAAATGGGGCAAATGAAATGTTCCGATTGTGTTTTTTTTTTTTCTGGGAAAAAACTGTCGACGCAACGTCTACGGTGTGCAGACAGCAGGCAGGCAGCAGCAGACAGCAGAAGTCCATAAAAATCAGGCAAGCGCATAATGGCAATAATCATTAAAAAAGGTGCAGAATGCTATACGCTGTTTACGGGCCAATTGCACAGATATATAGCACAGATATATATAGAAGAGAGTGCCAACTGCTTGCGGGTTGTCTGGGGAGATACTTGAAGAGTGATTTAATATATTTGGCTCTCTATGCAATCACCACATAGCCCATGTCTCCACTTTCAGGAAAGTGCCCTTGACATTTTACCTCTTGCTGCAACCTTTCCCCAATTACACACATGGCCTGGGCCTCGCTTCGTTTCCAGCATTTCCTGTTTGTTTAACTGATTTCTTTCCTCTGTGCGAGCGCTGTCTTTTCCCAACTTTTTCCAACTTTTTCCAGCCACATTTTCCTCAACGATCGCTGCACAAAATGGCCGCCAAAGGTAAGCACCACCAACCATCATCTCTCTCTCTCTCTCGCTGGTTGTGCCTCGCTCTGTGGCTCTGGCATAGCCACCCCCCAGAGACTAGACAAATATTGAGTTTTTCAATTAGCACCCCAAAAAGTTGTGTCTACCTTGCAGCCCCTTGTGCACCCCTGGTCCAGTTCCTTCCCCTGGCTACTGTGGAGAGAAAACTTACCCCTCGATGTTGCCCTCGCCTGTTCTCTCTCTCTCGTGTGTCTCTGTCGCGCTGCACAGTGGTTGCCCTCTGTGGCTTGTGTTTGTCTAAAGGATCAGGCCTGTGTTTGCGTATGGCCGCGTTAATTGCCCATAGTGGCAAGCGTTTAAAGCCGCCACAAATCCCCAACCAACGAAATGTCGCCCCTTGCCAGCCACTTGCCACGTGTGTCTGCCTTTTTACCTTCCGAGCATCGAGGAGTACCAGGGGGGATGGATTCCGATTCCATTGCCCAGATGCAAAGCCCGACTGCGAGTGAGTGGTAAAACGTTTCGAATTGCTTCGTTTGTGTGTTAAAAAGATGAACCGAATGGATCTGGAGCGACGCAACTGACTCCTTGCTGTTTGCCTGCCGCTTGTCGTTTGTTTTTCATGTTGTAAAGTTAATTATAAATTAAATATTGATTCGGGCCGTGTGACGTGTGCCCTGGGATCGACCAGCCGCTCGGCTCGTTTGCATTTCTCTTGCATTTATTTACCAGCCATGTATATTGTGTCCACCATATTTTCCGTTTATAATTTGTTAACCATCCGCTCGCCATGAAATTGATTGGTCACGTATGATTTATTAATATTTTCTTTTCATTACGCATACGCCGCGTGGGCCGCCAACGACAGCAGCTGTTTTAATTGGTTTAAAATTTCCAATGCAATTCAATTGGAAGCCGCTTCTGCTGCTGCTGCTGCTGCTGCAATTTGGCCCGCAGTGGTCTGAGGTTTAATGGGCCACAGTTGTTCCATAATTTGCATATGGCTATCCATAGCTTTTCAGAGAGTCCGGTTTCGCAACGTCTGTACGATGAAAGGTGTCTTCTGAGTAAGCCATCCAGTGGCGGTGGTTTCGTGGATTGCTGGAATCAGTCTTAGTCATGTCTGGATTGGGAATATGCGGATATACATATATGTAGATACATTTAGAGTTAACTGTTGGATATTTTGGAATGATGGACTGATTGTTTTGCCTTTACTTTAAGATCTTTAATGTGCGACCAAATGGTACGCTTAACTGGATTTCACTTGCTGCATGCTTTTGCTCAACTTATTGAATATATTTGGTATAAGGAAGAGCGAAATATGCCTGAAAATTGATTGAAATAAATATGTTATTTGGGATTCGTGTATTGTTTTGCTCGTCACACTCGCATGTAGAGAAAAATAGCAGGAAAATATAAATAAAATACTCCTAGATATTTAATGAATGTTTTTGTTAATTAAATGATAGTTTGGCTATGTGATTTTGCTCTGATTAATGTTTTGCTCAGTCTTCTGCTTAGATTGGCATGGATTTTGGTTTAAATTTGATGGCAGTAAACCTCAGATGAGATCTGCATCTTGGCCAATTCTCACTAGTTTATTTCTCAGCTGCTGAATATCTCCCCCAGAGAGCTTTTGCTTGAAAGTATCTGCCAAAAACGAATCATTGAAATAGCGACGGCAAAACCAGAAATATGCACTGTCCACACAAACACACAAACACACACACAGCAGGCACACACACACACACACACACACTGACAGCCATTTGTATCTATGTGGGCTGACAGGTAAAAACAACCAAGATGGACAGACAGAAAGACGGATGGACGGACGGATGGATGGAGACAGGTCGGAACGGGTTGTAACGGGTTGTCGGATCGCATCGCATCGCATCGGATCGGGTTGGGATGGGATGGGTTGGGGAACTGAGAGAGGAACTGTTGGAACTTGTTGGAAGTAATTTATGTGCGGGCGGCGGCGGCGGCCATCGATGATACGGCAATGGAGAGGAGAGGCAATGGCCACACCGACTGACCGACTGGTCGGTCATCAGAAGGTGGGGCGACATGGACGGGGGTCCAGTCCAACTCCATGCGATCTGTAGGCTGTAGGGAGCCACTGGCCTGGCCAGGAGAGTCGACAGTCGGACTGAGGCAAGAGGCAGACAGCGCGGCCCGAACGAGTTGAAATGTTCAATTGCCAATTGTTGTGGCTGCTCTTTCTCTGCCTCTTGCCGTGTCTCTGGCTCTGCCTCTGCTGGCGTCGACTCTCTCGCACTCACTCTCTCTGTCTGCATGTGTATCTGTGAGATACTTTTGTATCTGCTGCGCAGTTAACGCTGCCGCTGCCGCTGTCGCTCTTCTGTGGGCGTGGCCAAGCGCTCGTACGAATTTTGCCAAAATACTTTTTTGTCGCTCAATTTGAATCTATGCCCCTTCCGTTGCGTTCGTTCCCCTGACACTGCCACTGCCACTGCCAGTGCTGACTGCCACAGTGGCACGCCCCAGTTAGATACATAAATATTTATAAACTTTAGATACTTTTCGCTTGGGCTTTGCTGCCAAGGTGTGAACCGAGAGAGAAAGAAAGAGAGCGCGCCAAAGAGGGAGAGATACGAATGGGAGGGGCGCGGCGCGGGGGAGAAAAAGGTGCAAAACATTTTTCAGGCAGATTATGAAAAAGTTTTGCTAAACGACAAAACAAGACGAAAGGCCACGGAAACAAAAGAACGAAATTTAAAATGGCTGCCACCTGGAAATGTATCTACACTTGGGGAAAACTAAGATGCATCGTGGCAGTTAATTGGATGGTAAACTTTGACATTTGGATATCACAAGATATTATCATATATATACATCCTCCCTACAGTATGTACATATGTATGTATGTCTGCACATCCTAATTTTGTTGTTCGGTGTAGCTGAAATCTTTATTTATTTGGCCAGCGATTTCTGTGATTTTTTACAATCCCCAGTCCACAATAACCCTGGCCTCCCCTCCCCACTCTTTTTATCTATTTTGCATAATTTTGCTAATTTTCAGTGTTTATTTTTGCAATCGATTTGCCCCCAATCATCATCATTGGATCTCTTCTGCCACAGCACAGCACAGCCAGGCCGTGCCACCTTCTTTAATTGGCTTTGTGTTTGTGTCAATAATCGAGTTTTTCCGTTTTATTTTCCACATTTTATTTTGCATTGTTTGTGTTGTAATTGCTTTGATTTTTGGCTAAAAATTCGACGAGTATTTGAAATTTTAATTGTAAAAATATTATTTATGATTATGCGATTTATTTGTTATTAAACGGAAGTCATGAAAATTGAAATTGAAAATTGTAATTTCGATTGTAATTGTTTTTATTTCCATACCAGCCCATCCCGCCCCTCCCTGACCGTTCGTACTTTGCTGTCCGTTTCTATTGTTGTTATTTATTTGAAATGTATCCGGCCCGGCGGATGAATTGTGCACACATCACATTCAAACACAGGCTGGCTAGCAATGCATTTTGATATTTTTTAATGAAGCCCGAAACATTTTCATTTGGATTTCCATTTTCATAGCCATTTCCATTCGGATGGCTCGCATTTGATTGCCGATTTTTGTTTGTTATTCAACGATTTGTTCTAAAACTTTATGATGCATAGATTTGTGTAATATTTCAATTAAATAGTCAATGGCATCATTTGAATAAATACTCGTGTCTGAATCTGCGTGTGCGTGTGCGTGTCTGTGTGTGTGTGTTTCTCTCGGGTTAATTAACTTTTATGAAATGAAAATGTTTGGATAGATGGATTAACTTTTTTGCTGGGGCTGCTGCCTCTTTGATTGGCTGCTAATTTGAAAGGAAAATACGGGCTTAAAATTAAGATGAAGATGAAACGAAGATACAGGCACTTTAAGGACATCAAATCAGAAGATTAGCTGCGCCTTTATCTGGCAGATTCAGTGGAAATAACTTCTAAATAGTGATTCCGCCTTCTTTTTGCTTCTTCTGAAAGTAAACAGCCACAAAGCGATCTGTGGAAGGAGCTTATAAAAAGGCGCAGCTCAAAACTGCTGAAATTTAATTTCCAGCGAGTGAAACTAATTAAATGGAAGCACTCTGGTGGCTATGGTGGCCAGCAGCAGCAGTCTCGAACTCTGGCAGATACGAAACGCCATTACGAATGCCAATTGAAAAGGCGACAGAGTGTAGCCATAAACTGGAGGACTGGACAGGCACTGGGACTGGAATTGGAATTGGGTCTGGGTCTGGGACAGAAGCAGCAGCAGCAGAGGCTGCAGCAGGAGCTGGCAGCAGGAGCTGGCAGCAGGCAGCAGGGTGCGGGTAGCAATGGCAGCGCACAAAAACTGAAACTCGAAATTCGAATTCGGGGCATAAGTGACAATTCAATAAGCCATGACGTGCCCAAATGTTTATTTAGCATATAGCGACGGGCGAATGAGCGACGCTTCGCTGGGAAGGCAAAGGCAATTCCACATCCCATACAACAAGGGGGAAGCGATGCTGCTGCTGCTGCTGCGGCTACTTCTGCTGCGGAAGTGGATGAAGGGACTGCGACTGGGACTGCGACTGCGACTATGTCTGCCTTTAAACGGTGGTACATTTCAGGCAGACAATTCACTCGACCCATCATCATCATTATCATCATCATGATGAACAGCAACAGCAGCCTCGTTGGCCGCCACTTTCATACAATGTTGCTGCTGCCGCTTGGCTCTGCTGCTGCTGCTGCTGTGGTGTGGTTCCTTCCTTAGATTCCGCTGGCTGTTGAAGAGAGATGAAATGTTTATTTAGGACAAATTGTCTTGGCTTGTCAGAGAGCGAGAGCGGGAGAGGGCGAGTGTAGGCAGCAGGAAATTGCTCATTGCATGGCCGAGGGTGGTGGTTGATGGGTGGGGTTCCAGTTGCCATCTAATGAATGTGCCACCACCACCACCTTGTTAAAACTGTTTGCCACCAGACCACACCACAAAATGTGGGTTTGTCCATTTATATGCCTCATTGGGAGACGGAGATGGAGACGGAGTCGGAGACACGCGTCCAGTAATAATTTTCATGGGCGTTACTTGTCAAATTGACTGCAAAATCTATCCAAAAGATGTTGACATGTGGCTTGCCTTGTGGATCCATCCACCGCCAGCAGCCTTGGATGCATCTTTCCGTTTCGTTTTTTACTTAACTTTGACTTCTTTTTTTGGCCCAAATTGTTTGCTTAGCCGCGCGCCATTGACGACACGTCCATCCGTCCGTCCGTCTGTCTGCCGTTCCATCTGCGCCTGCAACGCGCCACTAATTTCCTTAATCTTCAGCTACAGCTACACATACACATCCATATGCAGCTACAGCCACAGCTACAGATACTTTTGCGGCTGTTGATTTTCCAATGTGTTTTCATTGCCCATCAACTGCATAATTAATTGCTGGGCTGCCAAATGCGCGCGAGTATCTGACAGATAGGTTTTTAATAATCTCGCTGATAGCTACTTGTGGCCCCTTGATAAGTATCTCATCTCCACTCAAGTGGCCTCACATGCAGCCGAAAAGATACTTAGTTGATGGCTTAATTGGACGGGCTGGCAAATGTACGAATGAATGATTCTTGGATGCACTCGAAGGGGAATTAGCATCGAAAGAAGTTTATTTTAGAGAGTGATGAATGGGAAAATAGATTTATATTATTTGGAGATATCATTCGAGTATTGTAGATCCACCTGGAATGCATAGAAATATATTCCGAGTATTTTTTTGCAGCATATATCAGCCCAAGTCACGTCCTGCTGCTCCCACTTTCGGCAGACTCCTTGCCGTCGCAGCTTCTTGGCCTTCAACATCTTCGCATTTGTCATCCTTGTCGTCGGTCGTCTCCTCCCCTTACCCGGCCCTACGTCGCTGAGGCTGCCGCTGCCGCTGCCGTTGCAGTTGTTTTTCCAATGTAAATATTTAAATATTTTCAAGACAAACATTTGCCTGTTGTCTCTGAAAATATGTTGATAAAATATTTGCTCAGTAAACTGGTTAAAAATTACAACAATTCCGCCGGCACTGTGCCACCGCTGACTTTGGCATTTGTTTTATTAATTTTCTCAACACTTTTCACGCAAGGCGTGGAAAAACAACGACCAGCCATGGCACGGCATGAAAATCCTCCGGAGAATGCGGAGCAAATCGCTCTTCTTTTCGTTTTCTCTTCCGATGCTTTTTTTGTGTGAGAGTTGTTTCCATTTTGCATCTGGTGGTTGCACAAATATGCAGTGGCTGCCACCCCACCATCGTGTTTGTTGTTGCCACAATTATTGTGGCTGATGCCCATTGTTCCTATTGTTGTTCCTATAATTGCCCCAGCAGCTCGTGCAGACAGCGCGGCACCAAGTGTTTCGCATCCCATGAGCAAAAAAAAAAGAAAAACCCAAAAAAAAAAGAAAATAAAAGAAAGAATCGAGACAGTGGCAGAGGCAGAGGCAGTGGCAGAGTACGTGGCCAGAGGCAGAGGATTACTTGGGCGTGCTCTACTTTCGGCCAATTTGCATTGTGGTCAAGTATTAGGAATCCAGCAGCCTGGCGTTCTCCCGTCCAGCCTTTGTCTGCCATTCGTTGAGGTCAAAGTGGCCCGGCGGGCGGTCTGGCAGTCGGTCTTTGCATTGCCAGCGAATGAATCAAGTCGCCCGGTCCCTGGAATCTCACATAACACATTCCAATGGCCGCGCTCTGACATTAATTGTGGCGCAAACGATCGATTAGCAACATTTTAAAATTCATTAACGAATTGCTTCTCAAACAACACAACAGCCACAAAGCCACAGAGCACACGCACCATCAGCCATGTACAATACATAAATAAGCAGTACCAGATCCAGATCCAGATACCAATCCCCAGATACAATTCCCCCACATATGCGCGCCCCCCGTCCATGGGAGACGGAGGAGCTGGCGCAGGTTGGGGTTCTGCTTCTGGCAAAAGGCAAAAGGCAGACACTGAGTGCCAGAAGTTGTCAGCCAAAGTAGGCCTTTGAAAATTATTCCAGCAGGCCATGAATAAAATGTTCGAGTTGGCTCAAAGTACTTTCGATTAGTGTCCGACTAAGGCTAGCAAAAAAAATCTGAAAAATGTTTAAACCAAATAGAAAGTATCGTGGCTTCTTAGAGCCCATCAGGGACAAGGATGTGACGCATCTGTCTGGAATCGGCAAGACGCTTGGGGCCCGACTGCGCGCGAAAGGATTCGATAAGGCCAGCGTCGTGCTGGGTCACTTTTTGGTGCTGAAAATGGACCAACCATTATTCACACAATGGCTGAAGGACGCTAGCCAGGCAAATGAGAAGCAGGCCACCGATTGCTACAACTACTTGAAGCAATGGAGCGAATGCTATTTGTAGAGCAATCAGCAATGGTAAATCGTCTACGCATCCACATGGCGTATTTCTTCATTAATTAATTTGTTACATTTTTGCAGTTATCGCTAAACACAAATTGAGTGGCAGAGTGCCATATAGTTGGTGTCTACACTTGCTCAAGGCACTGTGCGCTCTACCGTCTACATCCTCATGCGCTGCACACACTACCCACTAATAAATCGAAGAAGAAACTGCCTAGAAAAATGACGAGCTGACGATTTGTCGGGTATTTTGATATCGACAGCCAGGCATCAATCCTACTCAGTGCTGGGCTGCGGGGCCCCCCCTTTTCGGTGGCTCTGTGGCAGGCAGCATTCAAAAAACTTATTATGCACAAATAAATACTTGAGGCAACAACATTTGGCCTGCTCTGCCCTCAACTCAACGCAGATAAAAATGAAGAAAAATCGCTCTCTCTCGTGTTGTTCTTCGTTTGCTTTCAGTTGATTTATACGAGCAACGGAAATCGTAGACTTTTCGACGCGCAGCATGAGTGCAACAGCAGAGATACAGATACAGCTACAGCTACAGCCACATCTGCCCTGCCTGTGTGTGTACGTATCTCCCAAGAGGAGGAGCAGGAGGAGTGGCAGTGGGAGGGAGGCCAGGGATCTCCCGCTGAATGAAATTGGGCAAAGCGCATGAAATATGTTTGCAAACAAATTAATAACAATCGATCTGGAACTGTCAGTGGTAGGCGCTCGAGTACGAGCATTCGCCCATATCCCATGCGATCCAATCCGACCGGAGAGCGTTGCCGTATCGCTTAGTGTAATGATGAATGATCACTTGGGCTTCTGTTTTTATAATTTGGGTTACACAAACAAACGTAAATGCGAGTGTATTCGGAGTCCGAAAGAGTGCTGCCGAATCCTCGATCATTTACCGGATCCGTAGGTGGTTATTGGCATATTTGCGAGGGCCCCACCACACCCCAGCACCCAGCAGCCTGCCCCTGGCCCAGCCTTGTTTATTTACGGCTCGTATTGGAATGGCCAGACATTGGAACGCCAAAAAGCTGCTGCTACTGCTGCTGCTGCTGCTGGGGCTGCTGTCGTAACCATAAATTAGCACCTCCTTGGGACTCCACCATATGGTTCCTATGTAAATTGTGCATTCTGCAGCCGAAAGATTTATCTGCCAATTCGTTTCCAAATGCCGCTGCCCAAGTGCAATTATTAGGCGTATTACACGATACCATTTACCATTTACCATGGAGAATGGAGAATGGCGAATGATTTCCGTAAACATGATGCCCATCGATGGCCTGCCCTTGACGATGATCGATTGTACGCTGAGCGGCAAGTGGAGCGCAGCTACTCTGGACTCGGGTTGCTGTTCGGGGCCTGCCCCCATGTGTGAGAGATTAGCCCAGCCAGACGACCCAGCGACGTGGTCGAGACGTCTCTGGCTGCGGTCCCAGCACGAGCTGGCGCTATGCAGTTCAGTTTGGGTGTCTGTTTTATAGCCCCCCCGATCGGATATGCGATGCGCGGGGCATTTACCACCTCCGTGGGCGATAAATCTGCAGTGCACCCGCAGCGCAATGAACTCTACTCCGTGCCGGACTCCTCCGTCCCCAGGGGCTATGGCTTCGGCTCTGTGGTGCACTTTGTTTAGTTTGCTGGCGACGATAAACACCTTGGCGCCATGCAAAGAACGGAGAAGATTGTCCCAGCTCGGTAGCTACTAGCACTTGGCCATAGATCTCCACAGACTTTGACAATGTTCTGGGGCAGCACTTGAGACGGGAGCATTGGGGCTTTCAGTTGGTCAAGTGGCCAGTGGCGGAGGAGCAGGCTGCGGCTACACCTGTTGCCCAATAGTATCCCAATTAGATCTCGGGGGTTCTTCGTGCCAGCGACGTCACTCTGGCGGCTGTCGTGGGGTGCAGGCTTCCGTTCCGTTCCGGCGAAAGCTCTTGAAATTACACGCGGTACTCGAAGTACTCGCTGTATGTCTGTAATTATGCATGCATTTATGTTATTGTTAATTGTTTAAACAATACTCGGGGGGCACACACACTGACACCTCTTCTCTTCTGCCAGCTTCTTCCAATTGTTTAACGTGTGCGCCGCGTGGGGGTGGCTGGGTTACGAAATGCTATTGAGAATTTCGCTGAATGGTTTCATTTCGCTTCGTTTCGGTTTCGTTACGGTTTCGGTTCATTCATGCATTTGGAGAAGGGCCCCCGCAGACACAGAGACGGACCCAAACCCAGACGAGTGTGAATGATCCCAACCGGTTGGAGCCATTCAATTCATGGAAAATAGTCTATAGAAGAAGAGCCATCAGCCATCAGCCATTCCCCATATATGTACGTACGTATGTATATCTCCCATTATATAACAGTATTTCAGTATTATTTCTCCTCAATGTTTTCAAAAAAAAAAAACAAAACATAATTACGAGAAATTCCGGCAAACCGATTGGAAAGCTTTTGCAATTGATTTATGGCCACTTCCAGGGAAATTGTCGACGAAATGTCTGGCCAGGCAGCAGATATTGGAATGGGAATGGGTATGGGAATGGGTGTGCATAGTACCACCAATGGATGTGGCATGATGGCTGTCTTTGGTGTCCGAAGGAATGCCAGAACGAGTTGCTGGGAAGAAGCAGTCGTTTCCGTGATTTACACGGCCAACGAAATTCGAAAATAAACAATGGATTTTAGTAGTTTGTACGCAAAAGACTGGATGCTGGTCGGGGGGTGTGGGAGGATTTTGATTATTTGACTTTGGGCCTAAGACAACGACGACGACGAAGGCGGAGACGACGATGGTGTCGGCGGCGGCGGCGGCGGCCTCTGGCACTTTGAAAGTGCTGAATGTGCGCGAAAAAGAAAACGTTTACGAGAGGGATCTAGATCGCTGCTAATCGCAATTCTCTGGTATTTGCCATGCATATATATTTATTTGCTTATGTCGCATCGCATTCAACTGGCTGGGAACTTCGGGCGGCAGCATCAAATGCCCCGAAAAAGCGATCGAGATCGTTTCTAGGACTGATTGACGCATAAACAGAGCTGGAGGGATGCTGCTACCGATGACGATCACGACGATGATGATGTACCCGAAGTGACATCAAAGCCCCAAAAGCCACGATAAGGCAAATAAACGAAGCATCAGTCAGAATTATAGGATCCAGCATAGACGATAACTCCATTCGAGAGCGGAATCGGAATCGGTCTAGGCAAGGGGGCATATATGCATAGCATTTAATCGTTCGTTGAGCGCCATCTGTTGGCGTCCCTGGGCAGCATGACTGATCGGATCGACAGATCAAAGCATTTCAAGCGCAACAGTCAATCAAACATTTCCACTCCCCCCCAGCTCCCAGCCCTAGCACCGTACTCCACTGCTTGCAGTAGTTTGTGTGGTGTTGCAAAAACTTGGATGCAACCCACAAGACGCGATGCCTCTCTCTCTCTCGCGTGTGTGTGCTCTTCTCCTCTCTCTATAGTGCATAATTTACTCAAATATCAACCGACGCCTGGCGCTGCATTTTGTGGCGTGGTGTGGCGTGGCGTGGCCTTACCCTCCCCCCCTTCGCATTTTTTTTTTGCACACAAATCGATCATAAATTTAATTTGAAAATTTTGCTGGCCTGGCTAACTCCAAAGCCATTTCTGCGTATTTATAACTCAATAAAACTTCAAAAGTGTTCGAAAACATGCGCTCTGCTCTGCCCTGCTCTGCTCCGCTCTCACAGATTGTTTAATCCCATAAAAATGCAGTCGCCTCGGCGGCTATGGCGGGCTGAGCACTAAAACTCGGCCATAGCTTTATGGCCTCCTCCTCTACACTCGCATACTCTGAAGTATACTATATCTGCAGTAAGGCAAACAAAGAATAAGCAGCGGAAGTTTACTCAATGCCATTGTGGTGGCTCCAACTCCAACCCAACCCAACCCAGAAAGGAACTGCAACTTCAGTTTCCAGAACTTGTGAGCGAAAAACTATCAATCTCAAATTGGTAATTGGGTTACAAAGATCTAAGAAATAAATACTTTTTTTATGTTTCTTTGGGTGCTCAAGCAAAAGTGTACAAGTGTCATATTTTTAATTAATATTTTCCATATTAATGCGACTTTTTTTCAGCATTTTCCAATGATATTTTGGGGGGTTCTCTGCAAGTGTAGAGAAAGTAATTAGATTAATTAATTATTAATTAATACTCGTTATTCATGGAGTAGAATTATACTATATATAAATATCCCTTATTAAGGATTTTCACACATTTTACTATCGAATTTCAATGGCTTTCTTTTAAGTTTAAAGGAAAAAACTACGCAACTTCCACGTTCCCTGAAAACTGTAAGTTGTATCGCTGGATCCCACACTACAGTACACATACATTTATCTACTTGTTTTCATAATTCATTTCATATTCGTTTGTAATTTCATCTTGTGGCTGCATTTTAAGTGCCTTTGACAGCATTTTTTCCCACATCAATTTACGAGTTTCATCATGCTGATAGCCGTGCTGCATGTCCATATGTACATATGTTTGTATGTGTATGTGGCGGTGGTATAAATTTACTTTAGAGCCATTGTCTATTATAGCCTGGTTAATTGCAACGACAGCTGCCAAAACAATGGCAAACCGTGGCAAGAACAACTACAACTACAACTACAATTGTGGGATACTGCGACAAGCAGCGCGGCTGGACGGTTGTCGCTATTGTTGGGGCACGCTGGCCGTGGAATTTATTGTTATAACGGGGCAACGATAACAGGTCATCAACACAACTGGCCAACAGGTAAATAAATATCAAGTGGAAAAGGGGTGGTGGGTAGGTGGTTAGGGGACGCCACTCTGCAAGTGGGATATGCGCGAAAAATAAGCAGCGTTAATTACAAAGGATCCTCCCCAGGCGACAAGTCACAGTCGCACAATGCATCCATCCCATGGACACTCGGGCACACAATAGATACGAGTATGCGGCGGACAATGCCTGGTCTCGCATTTGGCAGTTGGTTGCGTTGCATGGCCCGATGGATGGCTGGATGGATGGCTAATACTTGCATTTAATTAGGCTTGCAATAATATTTATGTAAATCGCGGGCTGGTTCCACGATGAGCCACAGACAGCTGTCAATATTTGTGAGCTGCCCCTGCTCCTGCCTGCTGCTGCTCCTTGCCCCTGCTGTTGCCCCGTTCTCACTCTTTCACTCGATTTGATTATTGGGCATTTGGCATTGTTGTCCTGCCGCTGCACGATGGTCTCTGTCTCTCCGTGTGTGTGTGTGTGTGTGTGCACGTCCTTATCGCTAAGCAAACAGTGCAACATTTTGTCGCCAGCGCATTTGTTTTTCTTGTTCCTTTCCTCTGCTCCGCCTGTGGAACAGACCAGACCAGACCCCAGATTGGACAGAGACCACCCGCGCAATCTGCGACGGCTGTGCACCACAGCAAAACACTCTCGCACTCTTTCTCTCTCTCTATGGCTTTTTTTTCTGTTGTTTTCGCATTTAATTTTGTTGCTTTTGACACCGAATGGACGGACCCAACGCAACAGCAGCCGCAGCAGCAGAGGCTCGAAAATTTCGGGCACGAAAATGCTGAATTTGCATACCAAAACCCCGCAGTCCGCAGTCTCCAAAACACTGTGCAGCACAACAAAATACACAGATACAAACGAGAAGATACAGAAATTAATCAGGATTAAATGTCAGGAATAGAAGGACAGTGCGGGAGCCCAATTCGCACTTAAAGTCAAATAGTTTGTACCCAAGTGGGGGAGAGAAACCAGCTGAAGATCCTTCCGAATCAACGAGGATATCTATCGACATCTTTATAGTTTCCCTTAGCGATCTAGCTGTCCCACTTTTGTAGCTCAGTGTTGTCTTCGCCCCATTTGAAGCTGCCTTTCAGGCCTACAGACTTTGGCACACTTTTCGAACGCACTTGAGGCGCCTCCACCCCTCCCCACATTCATATGCCACCCAGACAGGTACGGGGCACTGCTTTCGATTGAGTTTCAAGCCGCGTTCGCCATTGAAAACAATAGCACAGCCCCGCGCAAAGGGGCCCTTGGACAAGCTCTAGGCATGTACGAGTACGAGTAGGAGTAGGAGTACTCGTACGGGGTACACCTGAGCAGAGTTTAGGTTTAGCCCACATCAGCAGTATCTGTGCGGGTATCAATAGCGAACCAGAGATCGTATCGTTGTCTGCGTCGTCTGGTGGTGGTGATCTCAATGCCACAGTGGCGCCAAGCGGGGCTTACTCAAGTGACAATGGCGTCGCGATCGGACATGACAGCCGAGACAATGGGCGACTCAAGACGAGACCGTGACAAGCTCCCTCCTCCTCATCATCCTCATCATCATCCTCATCATCATTCAAAGCAAAAGCTGCAGCAGCAGCACTATTTTTGGCAATTAATCAATTGCTCCATCAATTTGTGTACATATATCTCTATAGATGGATCTGAACGATGTCTCGGCTTGTTGGTTGGTTGGTTGGGTAACTGGTTCGATGGCTAATAAGCTGCCAATGCTCGTATCATTACTGTTGCGCAGGTTGAATTCACGTTGAAATACTTTTTTTGGTGTTTTACTTTCTACCAATTTGCTGCAATTGTTGGCCAATTAGGAGAGAGGCAGCCCTAAGCTGGGGGATGTGGGTAAGATCATAGTTTTTAGTTTTTTTAGCTAAAGATTTATAATTTGTCGACCATTGTTGCCCGTTGACTTTGCACAGCAGTGAAAGCTAACATTTTCTTTTATAAATGGCCAATAAAAAGTTCCTTTCATCTGCCAAAAAAAATAGGAAGAAACACTAATAAAGAATCAGCAGATATTTGTACGAATTCTATTTCAGAAGATTCCCTTTGAGCAGTCCAAGAACTGTCAATGGTATATAAATTGCTTGCAGCAAAAACAATCTGTGCGAAAGAGAGGCTGTGGGAAGATCCAGTTCTACTCGATTGATCCGATCACCTATCAAATGTGCAGCAAGCGAACATCTTCCTATCACAATTTCCCACTAAACTTTCATTCGTTTCGCGTGACTCATTCATTGAGTTCGCGAAATGGAAACCGTTGAATAATTAGAATTATTATTTATCTGGGAATTCGCCAGTGAGCTATCGAATTTCGAATGAAAGTATGGTTTGGTTTGGTTTGGTCTGCCAACACGCAACAGAACCAGATGGACTGGGGGGGAGTGCAGAACTTGGAGGCTAGAACCGTTGATAGCCGCGTGGATATGCTAATGAAGTTCGATCGAAGTGGGAGTTGTGTGGTGTGGTCTGCGGGGTAGGGAAATAAAACAAATGCAATTTGTTGATATTTTAACATATTTTCAATACACTTTTTTGTTCGGCTCATATGGGTTTGGGTTTGGGTTTGGTTGTTTCTGGATTGGATACAATAATTATATTATACTCGTAGCTATTAATTGTAATTTGTATAATTTATTATTGCTTACGTGGGCTAGCTGCTATGGTTTATAAGTAAGTGCGTGATATCTAAGCGACAGATCTATCCATCAATGGTGATAGCAGAGCGTGTACGGTGTACCCTAATCCTACAGTGATAACAATTACAATTACAATTACAATAATTACGAATTATTATTACATATTAATTAATATTATTATTTGTAGTTTAATTTTAATTTTAATTATTATTATTATTATTACGGGAGGGGCTTACGCATAAAACCAACAACTGTGTGGTTTCAAGCAATGAAAACAATTTAATTAAATTTAAATTTAAGCAATTTCTGCATTAAATTCGATACTGAGTGAGATACTTTCTAGAGCTGTGGATCGTTCTTGGAAATATATTTACACGAATATACAAGAGATTACAGCTAGACTTTGGAACAGGCCACACACATCCGCATCCACATCGACATCCCCCTTAGACGCCATACTTGATGCCGTACTCCTGGTAGTGGCCCATGTGGGGCCGATAGTGGCTCAGGTTGCTCAGCTGGCCCAGTTGGCCCAGCTGCCCCAGATTCCCGCTCAGCGCATGATGATGATGATGGTGGTGATGGCTGCTGATCACCGCCGCTGCGGCCGCTGCCGAGGCCGCGGCCACACTCGCGGACGCTGGGGGACTGGCCGACTGGAGGCTGCCGGTGGGACTGCCAGTGTCCAGCTGGCAGGATTGGTTCTGCTCGAAGATCATGTCGCGGAAGCCCAGGGCGGAGCTCGGACTGCTCGTCAGCACCGAGGAGGCGCCGCCTCCGTTGTGGCTGTGACTGTGGCTGTGGCTGTGACTGTGGTTGTTGTTGTGCACACTCGAGTTGTTGTTGTTGTTGTTGGGATTGTTGGGGTTGTTGGTGTGGCCGGGGTGTGTGGGCGTGCCCTGCTGTCCGCCCCCGCCGTTGGGTATGGGCTCCGAGGGCGGCGTCTCCGGGGTGTACCATCCACCATGCGCCGGACCGTGCGGCGTTGAGATCGTAGTGGGCGAGTGTCCCGAGGATTGGATGCCACCACCGTTGTGTCCGCCGCCAGCTCCACCGCCACCGCCGCCGCCCCCATGGCCGCCGGGCGTGAGGGGATGCGACACGTGGCCCACGTGCCGCAGCTGCTGGACATGGTGGGCGGCCGCCGCATGGTGCACGTGATGCATCTGACTGCTGGCCACCGACGCCAGATTGTCGTCGTTCAAGTGGTACGGATAGGCGCTGTGGTGGATCCGCGGATTGTAGACGTTCATCAGGGAGTCCACCGTGAAGCCGGCGTGCTCCACGCCGCCCGCGAGGTGGTTCATCTGGGCGAGGCTGTCGTGGCAGGAGTTGAGCATGGCCGCATGGGAGACGTCCTTGCCGCTGAGGCAGCCCAGATCCATGAGCGGCTCCTTCTTGAAGTGGGCCGCATGGGCGGCCATGTGCTTGGCCTCCAGGATGCCGTTGGTCATCAGCTTGAGGGGCTTCATCTCGGCCAGCTTCTCGTTCATCATCGCCTGCCGCTTGATGGCCTCCTCCTTCTCCCGCATCACGTCCTTCTTCTTGAAGCGACGCCTCCGCCGCAGGAAGGAGCCGTTGTCGAACATGTTGTACGAGTCCGGATCGAGGGTCCAGTAGGAGCCCTTGCCGGGCTTCTTGTCGTCGCGGGCCACCTTCACGAAGCACTCGTTGAGGCTGAGGTTGTGCCGGATGGAGTTCTGCCAGCCCTGCTTGTTGTCCCGATAGTAGGGGAACCGCTCCATGATGTACTGGTAGATGCCGTTCAGCGTCACCTTCTTGTCCGCCGCATTCTGGATGGCCATCGCAATGAGGGCGATGTACGAGTACGGGGGCTTCACGATCTCCTTGTTCTGGTGCGGTGCGCCCAGGCCGTAGGCACTGGCCGAGTACGGATACCGCGAGTACTGGTCGTAGGCGTAGTGGGCGGCTGCCGCCGCCGAGGCACTGCTGGCCGCCGCCACCGCAGAGGCCGAGCTGTAGCCGGCGGCCGTCTGGGCGTAGTGGCGGGAGAACGAGTTCTGATCGCTGAACAGAGTGTGCATCTTGCTGCAGGATGGACCGATTCCGGTTGGTGTACGATCTGTGCCAAAGATCTATGCCACACCGGGCGCACTCCTTGTGGGAGTTTTCCTTTCTTTTTTTGCTATCTGCCACTCGATTTAGTTGTTTGTTTAGTCACTTCACTCTTCTTATTCTTATTATTTGTTCTGATAATATTTGCTTAAACAAGTCAACTGGCTGGCTGGCTGGCTGGCTGGCTGGGCTATATACTCTCCTCGTGTGTAATCAGATATATCCATATACACATGTGCACATGTAGAGGGAAAGTATCGCTCTCGTGTGTGTGTGTGTGCGACGCAGTGCGAGGAGCCGTGGAACGAACCGTTCGCTATAGTAACACGTCGGATACTGAATCTGTGTAACTGAAATAACATACAACTCGAGTCGGAGCGACGCGACGCATGAGGCAGTGGCAGTGGCAGCGTTGATTTCCAGCAGAGAGCGCAACGCAGCAGATACAAAGCCGAAAAATGTATCTGCAGCCGAGTGTACGAGTGAGGTGTGCGTGTGTGTGAGTGTGAATGTATCTGTGGCCAACCACCGAATGGCTGGAATGGATTGCAAACAATGCTGGCCCGGCAGTCAGTAAGTGAAGACCTACAGCAAAAGTACACACACACACACGCACACACACACTGGCAGTGGAACTGCTCAGTGTTCACACAGATACAAAAGTATCTGGGGGAGAGAAAACCCGTACTGCGGACGCCATTCATGATTTTTGTTGCTACGCCTCTTCTCTCTTACACCAACGACGGGGGAAATGGGAAAACTCTGCTGTTGCTGCCGCTGCCGCTGCTGCTGCCGCTGCTCTGCTGCGAAAATAGTTGTTGCCAATCCTCCTGGCTGTCCCCTCTCCTCCCGCTCTCCTCCAGCTCTCTGTCTCTGTGTTTTTGTTGTTCAAACTAATGCTTAAAATACGGCCGGCCTAGCCAAACGTCGCTCTCGCTCTCTCACCCACTGGCTGCTGTTGGTGCGCGCCAGAAAGAGACAGTGCCAGTTGGCTGAGGCTGAGGCACCTGGGAAAGCTAACAGTACAAGTGGGTGGCTGGCTTTGGTGTGTGGCAGGAGCGGCGGCTGATGGCTGCGGTGCCTCTTACTTTTATGCTGGCATAAATTAGTGGGCGAACTTTTTTCGATTTCAGCTTAAAGTTGGGGTTTCCCCCACCCCACTGAATGGCAAGGGCAGAGGCAGAGGTTGGTCGCAAGCTGGTGGAACGGGGACAATTTGTCTGTTAATTTGCCGCTTGATGCTAAATTTGAGATGTGGCTGGAAGTTTGGGGGCAAACCATATCTGAAGGTTGTTTTCGCTTGCGGCCAAAGGAATTAAAACGGAATTTGGAAATTTTCTGTTCTTGGGGCGCCTAAATTTGCAAGACTCATTCTTTTTACCAGCTGCAAGATGTTTAAAATATTAAATTTGAGTTGGAAATTTCAGAAATTATAGAAATTAAATTTCTGCGGCTGAAACAAAGCCAAAAAAAGTTAACAAAGGAAGAAACGTTTGAGATTAAACTACATTTTCTGTGGACTTAATTTAGTTAACTTCTCAGAGGGTATTATTCCTATGAAGAACAGATATTTTCCAACCAGAAAAGTACACTCTGTGAATGCTGTAAATAAGTTCGTTTCGCTGTTTTCTTTCCATTTTAAAGCTAGCTTTATTTTCCTTTAATTAATGTCTCTGGCACCTTGACTCGCGCTCCATGGCCACCACCCCCATTCTATTCCACGCATCCATCAGCCCCAGCTCGGTGACCTGCTAACCCCAAGTGCACAGATAAAGATACGAATACATTCCATACACACATAAGAACTCATCTCCACTTCCACTGCCCGTGCCCCCGAGTAGTCCTTGCCCTTGGTTCTGCGCTGTTTTTTCTTTTTTTTGCAGCCATCAGCTGGTATTTTTTTTATTTTTACTCATTTTGCTTATTGAAACAATATTTTTGTATTGACTTTGTCAGCTTTAAAGTAAATTTTACGACGAGCACTGGTAGGAGTACGAATGTTTATTTGGGCAAGGGCGCCCAGTGCGTGTATGCGCGCGGAGAGGCGAGTGTCCGGAGTGTTTGTCTGGTTATTAGAGACACCGCAAAGTAGAACCAACAAACACACACGCAAACATAGCTGTGCATATTCCCCATTTGCGTAATAAAAAAATAAATGCTTACTGTAGTTTTTTACAACACGTTTTTTACAGCTATAAAAAAACGCTGTGTCTGCATTTGAAATGAAGTCAGTCAGGTTCCCGGCCAGGCTCTCCTGCTCTCTCCGCAATCTATGTCTGTGCCTGTGCCAGTGCCAGTGTCTGTGTAATTGATACAAGAATAATATTTGGCTCTATTAACGCAATCGCATTATTTTGACAAATATTTTTATTGTTTTAACATAATTTTTCGAATGTGATCTTACAGCGGAGCGGAGAAGGATGAGCTGGCTGGATGGCTGGATGGATCTGCTGAATGTGAATGCGAATGGTAATCATGTGTGTGTTTGTGTGTCCAGTCCATAGAGTCAGCAGGAGTCCTCCTCCTCCTCTGCCGCATTTGAAATTCGAATGAGGCGTCGACTCTGGACTGTGCTCCATTTTTGCGCATTCCATTTCCGATTGTTCTCCTTCATCCTCGGGGGGTATGAGGTTTTCTTTTTCTGTGTCCTCCTGCTGATTTAACAAATTTCTGTCTTCGATATTGGCGCCGTGATTGTGAGTGTATGTATCTGTGTGATTGTGGGTGTTTTTTTTTCGTCTGTGCATTTTTCGCAGAGCTCATGTTATTTTTACGGAGTTGCCATTGCCTGTCTGTCCCGTTGCCTGGCCCTGCCCTGCCACTGGCTCATGCCCCATTCCGGTGCAACAGCAGCAGCAGCAGCATCTGTCACTCGTATCTATCGGATCCGTAAATTCGTATCTGTATCTGTGTCTACATACAAGTATATTTGCAGCCATCCCACCTCATTTGACCTATGAAAATATTGTTTTAGTTTCTCCAACTGCAACTTAACATTTCGTCCCTAAATGCAGTGAAAGTTGAAAGGGGCCTTCCAGAGTACATTCATACAGATGGATAAGTACATACATATATGCATATATATCTATGTCTATTATGGATTTACAATGCTGATGCTCTGCTGTGTATTGCCTAAACAAAAATGTATCAAGCCAAAACTGAGATTTTCCATATTTAAAATTCTGGATCAAAAAATCCGATACTGAGTTTTCGGCTATGGAAAACTGGGAATTAGTGTTTAGCTCTGTTAAGCCATTATTATATTTGATGTACCAAACCAATTCTAAGCTTGATGAATTCCCACAAAGTTCTTTGAACTTTGAGCCTTGACAATATTCCGTTTCCAATTTGCGACACGATCGTGCCACAAAAAACATGTCAATTTGGGCAACATATTTGCCATATTCTAATGACATCAGAGTACATATAAGAAGTACAATCAAAATCAAGCGAAACTGGCAACTGGGGACTGTCTCGCCCATTTGCCACGCTCAATTTGAGGCATTCAACGGCACGTTGACACCGCCGAACGACGCTGCCAACGCTTCGTTTGAGCCAAGCGAGAGCAGAGGGTTGGGTTGGGTTGGGGTTGCCTTCCCTAGCTAGCTGGCATTTGCAACACATGCCACGGCCACGGGAGGGGAAACATGTGGCAGCCCATTGCCTCCTATTATTAAATTTTAGCAATTCCTGTTTCAATATCTCTTCGGCGGACAGCAGGGGAGGCGAGCGAAGAGTAATCCCCGAAATAATATTTATTTTAAAGTGCAGGGGAGTGCACCTAATCAGACACTTGAGCCCGGCACCAAGCAGAGTAACTGAGGGTCAGAAGGAGACAACGGACTTAAGCAGCAAGAAAAATACAATTTTTTCCAAAAAAAAAAAAGGAAGAAAAAGAAGAAAACCCGAAAAAGGAGCGAAGGGCTAAAGAATTCAAGAAAATATGTTGGCGCCGGGTGCCGTAAAAATGCTGATAAAGCGGTTCCAATCTTTGAAATATGCGCATACTCTCACACAGATAAACAGATACACCAGTGCCCACACAGATACACCAATACTGGGGCACAATCTCCGCTGCTGCTGCTGCTGCTTCTGCTGCTGCTCTCTCATGAATATGCATGCGGCAGAGCGGCAGAGGACCAATATGAAAAGGGGATTCACACACACACACACACACACGCACACTGAGAGAACGACTGCGCAGCAATGAACAGGGGGCGTGGCTAACCCAAAAAGAGAGTGAGACAGAGAGAGATGCAGCTATGTTGCACGACCTCTCGCTTGCACGGCAACTGCACTTTACCGCACCCACCCTTCACCGCCCTTTAGAGGGGGTGCCATCGATAGGGGTTGGCAGGGGGCGGCGCGGCGTTGGTTTTATTCGCCACTCATTAAAATTTATGATTTGTATATGGTTCAGAGCTTATTATGCATACACTCTCTCGCACATACTCCACTTCTCCACTCCACTCCACTCCGCTCGACTCGTTTTTTGTTATATCTCCATTTTGCCTAGACAATTTAGCAGATTAGTTGTAGCCACAGTCAGAGCCACAGCCACAGCCACACACATTTCTGTTATTCCTGGGAAATGCTGGCAGGATGTTCGCTCGGCCAAGGGGTTGCTGGTCTGGTTTGGTTTGGTTTGGTTGTCCGATGTTCTGGATTGGGCTGGGGAAATATCCGCCATTAGCTTAATCATAATCGTAATCATGGTGCAAAATCTTCCGGTCATAAGCAGCGGAAATTCAAAATTCACGGCGGCGCTAAGTCCGGATGGCCTACCTGGTCGAACCGAAGGTCCTGTACTGTCCTGTCCTGTCCTAACCACCGGATGCTAATCATCCAATGCTTAGGCATTGATCATCCACCTCTCTCCGGCAGCGGGGAAAACTTTGGCTGGCGGCTGGCTTCTTTAGGCATGTTTAGACTTTAATACGCGCCGCGGGAATTCTTAATGAAATTTAGAGTCTTTCCTTGGGTATTTCCGCCGTCATAGGATGCCCAGATTAACAGCCTTCAAACCTGAATACCTGATGACCGACCACAGCCACAACCAGACACCTATTCCCTTTCCTTCATGTGGCTTCTGCTTTTTCTGTGGTTTTTCCCCCCGTAATCGTACGGATGATTATATTATGATCATCGCGATGATGATGATGATGATTCTACGCGTGTCCTGCGGTTTTTGTGGCTTATTTGTGGTTGCACAGCAGCAGAAGCAGCAGCAGCCATCCCGCTGGGTCTGGGTGTTGTCAGTGTTGTCAGTGACTACTGCTTTGCAAGAGATCGGGGTGTGGTGTGGTGAGGTGTGGGAGCGTCTTTAAGGTGTGGACTCTTTGCCTAAGTGATGAGCGAATGCTTGAGTATGCCAGGAAGTGAAGCTAATGATAAGAGGGGAGGGGCCATGGGGAGTGTTAGACGCTCTTGAGATCTTTAAAGTGTTTCTGGGAAATTACTTTGGCATTTCAATTACTAATATCCAAGAGCAGGAACTTTTGAAGGGACACTCTCTAACTCGGAGCTCAATCTCTGAGGTACAGTAGCCCATAAAGAGCTCACACTCAATCAGTTCAATGAGCTGTGAAATATCAACCAGATTTCCTACCACTGACAGCCTATCCAGAGCTACCTGCGGTCTGCCTAAACCAAACAACCATTCCGTTTACGATTGATTTCATTCATGAAACACCTACCCAGTCTCCATCGCTGGGAACTCCATTCAAAACTGATTGCTGCCGTATCTGTTGCTTGGGCTGCTTGCTGCTGCTGCTTGGCCTAATGTTTATTTAATAAATATTCGATGCCATGTTATTGCAACAAGACTTTTTCTGTTTATTTGTGTGGGAAATACGCGCGACATACTCGAGACGCAGGCGGCCGCCCTCGGAAATGGTTTGGAGAAGGGAGAAGTTGGGAGGAAAATTTGCAATGAGAAACTCATTGTATCATTTCCTTATATACTCGTGTGTACTCGTAGTTATGGGGAAAGGAAATGCATCTATATTTTTGTTCGTTTGTGGCCGAAACGAACACAATTTCGTTGTGGCTCGTCTATGAAAACATTCGACAGCTGAAAATCCTTGCGAAAAACGTTTTTAATTTTCGCATAAATTTAAAATAAATAAGAGTGCAACAAACGATTTTTGTGGCTAAAAAAAAATGAAGAAAAAGAACGAACGAACGAACGTTGTTTGTTTTAACGCAAAGAAAAATGTTCGGTATTCGTTTTCTCCATTTTTCGAATGCGAAAATAAAAATGTTCAAATCATTTTATTTATTTATTTATGCAGGCTGCTGCATCTTCGATTTGGTTTTTCGTTTCGTTCGGCAGAATGCGAGTGAGTCCTCTGCCTGACAGTCCGGCCGCCGGACAGCCTATCGAATATCCAGAGGACTCAGACCCAGACCCAGACCCATACCCATACCCAGAGCCTGTTCGTGTGTTTACTTGACGCGCAAATCCTCTTACGACGGCTCGGCCTCAGAGCTCCAGAGAGCTCTCTGCGTCCTGCGTTGTGGCTTGTTCTGAGTTTTCGGTTCGTTTTGCAGTTCGATTCGAGGCGGAACGAAACGATACGAAACGAAACGGACAATTGCATGTTTTGATTGCCGCCTGCAATTGTCCTGCCGCTCGGCCGGGCCCTACCTCGTCCTGCCCAAGTCCTTGCGCTGGCTGGCTGTCTGGATGGCTGGATGGCTGTGCACTTGTGACAATATTTTCATAATTTTTGCATCTTTTTTTCGCTCATCGCCAACGGTAGGTGCGTGTGTAAACATTAACTTTTCAAGAAGATTTAATCCCGATTATCCTTTGACTGTAAAATTTTTCACTCAAAACCGAAGTTTCGCCTCGCCTCGGCTGCCGTTTTTCCCTTTTTTTCCCGTGTTTGTCTTTGGCTTTTCAGCTGAGATTCAATCCCAATCCCATTGCCAGTCCCTGTCCCTGCTTTATGTCTGTTAACTGTGGCTGTGGCTGTGTCCCCGGGCATCTGCAGCGTCTCGTCCTTCGATAATGATCAACGGCGACGACTTCTTGATGCGATTGCTGCTGCCCATTCTCTTGGTCGGACAATGGTTTCCTTTCCCTTTGGGCTTCGACTCGAGCTGCGGTCTGTGGTCCATTTGACTCTGTGCAGGATTTTAATTTGCCCATAAAGGTGAGACAATTAACAGAATAATTGGATTGTTGATCTTTCGGACAATGAGGTTGGGCCTGTGCCCAAAATATGAGGCACTGCCACGGATACTTGGTCAGCCTTTAAGACGATTAGTTTGCTGACTGTGGACTGGTTGTGGGCTCAAGTTGTTATCCATTTTGTATTGTGGTTCAATTAAGGTTTCATTATCTTTAACATTGGATCCACATCCACACGTGGCCTGTGCGCAGAAGGAATAAAGCAGTTTTTCCGACTCAAGTAATCTCTTTACCACAAGTTCAAGTGAAGCCGTTTAGCTTGCTGTGTTTTCCAGAAACAGACAACGTCAAACAGTCCTGTTAAGCCTGTTAACCAAATTCCACTCACTTCTTTCCTTTCGAGTTGATAATAAAAAATTAAACTAAAAACAATCTGAAAACGCATACTATTGTGGTTGTGTTTTGGCGCAACATTTTTACTAAGTCGCGGGAGCCAACAGCTGATCGGCCAAGTGTTGTAAAGTGTTTGTTAGCAACTGTGGTGGAAAACTCGACTAAATCGGTTGCGGAATCGGAAAATCGTAAACAAATCGTTCGTCTTCTTTTTTCTTTGAAATATATTTTCCGATGCAGAAACCAGTTTAGCCGAGTTTCGCACCATCAATTTTCTTTCAATGTGTGTTTTTTCCAGTGTAGTGTTTAGGAGATGCGTCGGGATTAGCAAAGATCGGATTGTGGAACTCTGGCGGATGTGGCAGAGGGGCTATACTCTGGGGTCGCCCTCTGAAGACCAGCAGGAGACAGCCACAAGGACGACCACAAGAGCCAACTACAATCCAATTGAAAGACAGTCAGTGCAACAATCTATACAATTTACATGTTAATTCAAATGCAAACGAATCAAATCAGACACCGTGAATATCTGAACAAGACAGCCAAGCATCATCAACCTTTCCACAGTACAGCAATCGAAAGTAATCAGCGAATGAACGGATTTGCATATCCAGAGGTACAATCATACTTGCATACATGCATACATACAAACATAGTGTAGCTGTTCTCTTGTTTGGCTGGGTTAGCGAATTGTTGCAGTTGGGTTGCTGCCACTGGCGGCGATGCTTTCTCCGCATCTCTTTCTTGCGCCCGTCCATTTCTCTTTCACAGTTTACAGCCCTCCCTGCCCCCTCCAGCGAAACATGCTGGAGGTCTTTTGGCTTAGGGTCATTAAGTAACCCACCGTGTGGCGGCCGCTGCTACTGTTGCTGCTGCTGCTGCTGCTGTTGCCTAATGATAGCCCTCGTCGAGGGCCCAGCGACCCATGTGTATCCACCAATAGCCGACTGAATAAACAGCATTAAAATGCAATTATAAATGGCCCCAGCCAAAAAACGCATCCCGTCCAATCCGCGACCATTTAGCTTTTAATATCAATTAACAAAGGTTTCTCGGCTCTAAATGAAAGCGAGCGCAGAAACCCAACAACCAAAACCGAACCGTTTTAATGGGTGTCAAATTTACCCCAAAATCTTTTCACTTTACACGCTACAAAGATCGCCGCATTCTGGGCACCACACTCCTCATTCATTCTCCACGAATAACCAATGGTCTTCGCCTCGCTTCGAATTTGATTAATGCATTTCCGAATGCTTTTGGAACGCGAAGAGGTGAGGAGAGGTGACAAACGCCATGCCGGCAGTTGCGCAACGCCAACGATGAATCCCTAAAAGACAAAGCGCTACACGTTACGAAACGCTTTAGAAAGATTGAAAGAAAGTCAAGCACACATCATTTATGAATCTCTTAGTTTCCGCTTTGCAAATTTTATAATATATTCCCCATCTGGGGGCTTAGTCGGTGGAGAAATGAATAAGAAATGCGGGGTATTGGCAGCTCCTTAGATGGGGAGGAGTTGAATTCTGTGCCGACTTGCTGCCAATCCACAGCTCTGCCTCAGCCCATTCCCAGTGCAAGTATCTTCAAGTGGCGGCTACTCCTCATAGCTAGATTAAATCATAATGCTCATGCTTAGGGGGGTTATGAGCGCAGACATTTGTATCTTTTAGCCTTCAGCTTGCGCACCAATTAGCATACCACAAAAATCTCCACTTGGACCGAGCACAATTTCTCTTTCATTTGGCCAAAAAAATAAAAACCGCTTAACTTGCGGCCACTATACTATCTGTATCTCTGTGTCTGCGTATCTCCGTATCTTTTGCTCTGTCTCACTATGTCTGTGTGTGTGTGTGTAGCATCTTTTCTGTGGCAGAGATTTTGCTGTTGGCGCTCTGTACGGTATTTCTGCGCCTTGTCGCTACCTAATTTACATACGCACACAGCCAGTTATCGGTGTCTATATAGTCAGATACATACATACATCATACAGTGTGAAACGAAAGTGAAAATCGTCGAGGGTGCAGAGTTGTTTTGTGCTAAACGGAGAGACTAGCCACAGCCCAGCCCCAAAGATACACATAACTTCCAAATGTCTTGTATCAATATGGATAGCCCCAAAAAAATCGTTTGTGGAATTGGAAATTGATCTTCGATCGACTGCAAACAAAGCCCCAGCCAGCCGGCCTTTGTGCACTTTGGGCAGGCTTTAGAAAAGTATTTTTGTACAAAAATCTCTTTTCTTTTTGGCCAGGCCATATGCAATCGGCTTATGCAATCATCGGACACGGCAGAGACCTTTCAACGCCTTGCGACTGCAGCCTCCTCGACAGGGTGATCGGTGCTGATGCTGATGCTGATGCTTATGCCGGGGCTTAGCTCTCGACTCTGTCTGTTGCAATTAAATGCAAATTGACATCCGCGGAGCCCAAACAAAAGAGCCACAGCTAATCCAGCTTGTAATGTTGCATGTGGCATGTGGCACATGTATTGTAGCTGTTCCTTGGCCCCAGACCACACCAGACACGCCTTTGGCGCTGTCTTTCGTCTGACTTTGGCTCTGTCTTCGGGCTTTTCGATGCTCGATTGAGATTTCTGCCGTTTTGCTTTTGGCATTTGTTGCTTTTTGGCGAGTGAAAGTGATATATGGCGCATGACTCAGGCTACGGCCACAGCACTGCGACTCCCATCTAAAGCCGAAACCGAACCCGACCCCAAGCCCGTGCCCGTGTACCCGTACCCGACCCGAGTCATATGCATAAAATAATAATTAAGCGCCATTTATGCGACCCAACATCAGCAGAAGACATGGCAAAAAGGGCGCAGCAGCCGTCAAGCGAAGAAATACCGAAACCAAAGCCAAAATCAATTGCCAAGTTTCATGGACACTGAGAGAAATTCGCAAAGGAAGTGGAAGCGGTGGGAGTAGAATCAGTTGAAAATGGCTGGAAGGTAGCAAAAAATAATTGGAAATTTGTGCAACAAACTTTCCAGGTTGGGGATTATCGTTAGGAGTTCGAATTTGGGATGTGATCCTTTGGGAGAAAACCTAATTTATGCTGTCCAGCGGGTCATGCCTTATGTTTTCAGTATCCCAATTTTGACTATCCTTAAAAGCAAATATATTAATAAGTAAAATCTTGTAAACCAAAAGGCGCCACATTTCTGCCTCTCCAGACATTTGCCAATATTTTCACCCTACAGCAGGAAAATTATTCAACAATCAAAGTGCCAGACACCTCAGCTCTGCCAGCACCTGATCTGCACTCACTACAGTCTGAAGCAGCCTTCCCCGCCAGCATTCACCATCATCAGCTGCAAAGGTTCATTGTCTTTATAAATGTGTTTTAGGGTCTGCCCTGGCGACAGTTCCAACGGAAAAGCCTCCAAACAATAACAATAAAAGCCATAAAAACACTCAGCAAATTGTGGCCCAGCAGCAGCAGCACTGACAAAAGAAATGGAAAGTAAAAAAAAAAAAAAACAGAGTGGAGATCAGATCTGTAGAGCGAGCGGGCCCCGGAGGTGATTCCATTGAGAGCTCGTTGACCGGGAGACCGGAGACCGGAGACCCGTACCCGTACCCGTGCTGGGGACTTGCATAATGATTGACATTGTTAGGGCCCAGACCGACAATAATTTGTCTCGATAAACAATAAGCGCTTAAATTGTGCTCCGTTATAACTGCACTGCCTTCGGAAATGGGTGGGAGAAAGATACTCCCGACTCGTGCAAAACAGCGAGGGGGCCAACAACAGGTTTCTGTCTCTACCAAAAACTCCAAGAAATTAACTGAATGAAGTCGGGATTAGCTCGGGGCATTGTTGTCGAATTCAAGTGAGAAAAGTAGCAAAACAGCCGAAAGATACAAATGTTGGGGAAATGATAAACACATTTGGTGTGGGACAAACTTTTATTGCACTTTTTAATATATTTTTTAATATTGTTTTTATGTTTTGGCATAAAGTGTGAGTATATTGTAAAAGGTGCCCAAAGGAAGTGAGCAAATTCGTATGGAACTTTCGTGTAAATTTATAGGATTTATGGCAGAAGGAACCAAGAGGAAAGTGGGAACATTGTTCACTGAAAAGAATGTTGATGTATTCCCAGTGGTCACCCTTTAAATATCTCTTCATTAAAGTACACAAATATCATTTCAATAAAAACAAATAGTTGCAAATTTCTTCACCATGAATTGCTTCTAATAAATTTGTATTAATAAACTAGAAAAATATTAAGAGTGGGGGAGTCAATGAAGATCTAAATAAACTCGAATCGAGAGCTGCTAATCGTTGAATATCAATCAAAGCAAAGCCCAACTCTTTTCCAGTTATTGCCTTACTTTCCCTTTCGAATTACATCACATTTGAGTTCTCGCCGCACCAACCATTGCCTTTCCCAACTGCCGCCGATTTGGGGCTTTAATTTTTCTAGAAAGAAAAGACAAAACTGAAAGCGAAACTGAAAACGAAACAGAAACTGCTGGATCTGGGCCTGGGTCTGGGCCTGCCCACGTACAATCGAGATGGAGATGCGTCAGGCCGCGTGAGGCATATCCGTAACTCAATTAGCATGCCAGGCACGTCCCTGACCCAATTCCATTTTGGATGTCGGCTGGCAGCGTAACAGCGCGAATCAAAAAGCATTATTTTGTATTCAAACAAACGCATTTATGCTGGTGCAGAGGATCTACATATGTACGTCATTTGAAGCCGTGCCTGGCCCCATGCCTGCCCCATGTATGCGGTGTGTGAATCACCCCGGATCCAAGGCAAAGCTGGCACTGGCACTGCATGAAATCGAAGCCCCCAGAGCGCGCGCGCTTGCGCTCACGGAACTTACGATTTCTTTTGCTCTGCCAGAGGGACGGACCCAGGCCCAGACCCTCCATGCTGTCATCGCTTGGGCAGCCAAGGCGCTTTGGTCAAATGAAAGTTCATCAAGATTGCTTTCTTGGGGCTTGGCTCCGCCTCGAAACGGATCAATTGTCTTTGTGTCTCTCTCTCTCAGATTGGGGCATTTCTACTTAATCATTTCTACGCGTATTCCGGCTTTGGCTCATTTCACTTAGTGCCTTGCCGTGCCGTGCCGTGCCTTTGATTGGTAAACATTTTTGTGCCATTTCATCATCGCAAATTGGCCAAAATATCTGTAAAAAATATGCAACACAATTGGAGTCTGGCGGCAGGTGACACATTTGCCATCAAAATTTTGTGGTGCCAGGGAAATTGGCACAAAGTTATTTGTTGCCTGCTGCTGTTTGTTTTTCTTTTCGTTTCAGTTGTGCAATGCTGGGTCCCCATCCACCCCCCAAAGGCATACGCGAAATTGGGCAGAAATCAGTTAATGGCTGCGTTAAACAATCTTTAATCATTTATAATAGCTAAAAGTTTCTGGGAGCATAATTTAATTTAATTAAGCTGCCGAAATCGTAGAAAGATTAAAAATATAAATAAAAAACTGCATTTATTTTCTTGTAAATAACACAAATTCTGGTGATTAAAATAACAATGGCCTGGCCTGGCGAAAACTTTCACAATTCATTCTTAAGGGAGTGGGGAGTGTCGCTTGCGAGAATCTATAAAATAAACAAAGGAACGCCCCAACCCAATCCAACAGTTGTGCAAATAAAACACTAAAATATTTCCACTTTTATTCAATTAATTTCTCTCGCACAAAACAAAAGACTTCAGCAGCGAACTGGCTCAGACAAATCAGCGAAAAGCAAGGCAACACAATTCCATTTCGAAATAATTTCTTTTATCAAAAGTGCAGACAGCAGCGCAGGCAGACAATACAATGACTTAATAAACTTATTAAATTTATTAACGCTCAGCCCAACACACACAAAGGTTAAATTACCAGCAGCAAAACAAGCGGCGACATTCCGTTAACAATAATTAAGCATTATGTCATTAGCCGGGTAGGAGGGTAGGAGGGGGGGCTGCCATTGCATAATCATAATTTAATTTTCCAATGCATTGGCCAGAATAACAAGAGGCGGCGGGCGGCAGGCTCCACACCCCAACACCCCAACTGAGGAGCCCCGTTAGCTGACTCAGAGCCAAAAGCGAATGCAAAACCAAAGCCAGAGCTGAAGCCGGACGTGGACCCTTTACGAATAACAATCGAAATTAGGCAATCGTTGAGGTAGTAGCCCCCGACGTCACCAGTTACCTTGACACAACCAGAGGGGTCTCTTCGCTGGGCTCTTGTTGCCAAAAATACCCGGGCAGGAGAGAAAAGAGACGCAGAAAGCGGCCAGAAATGAAAAGTTGGCCCGAAACTTGTTCGTTTCGGTTCGGTTCGGGGCTTGAAGCCAAAGAATAGCCGAAAACGGCATATTTTGCATTCAGCTGAGACCCACACAGAGAGACAGCAACAGAGAGAGAGAGAGATAGTGAGCAGAGGGGCAGAGAAACATGTACAGAGAGAGGGAGAGAGAGTGTGTTGCTCCAGAGAGAGATACGATATACAAGTCTCTCCGCCTTGTCTCAGACACCGCTCGAGCGAAGCAGCCGTAAAGGGGTCAAAACTTTCACGCGATATAAAATCTTGGTTAGAGATACGGCCGGGCCGCATTTTCATTTCAACGTTTGTGTGCGACGAGTCGTCTTCTGTCTCTCCATCTTGTGTGTGTGCTTGGCGTCTCCGAGTGCGTCCTGTCCAGCGTTTCAGCGTCCAGCTCTTCGCGAACCGCTGCGCGACCCGTGTTCCCGTTGTGCCCCCCAAAATAAAACCCATTTACAAAATTGGATTAAAATAAGAAACAAGCGACAACAAAAACAAGCGAGCAACACTCGAATTGCTCTTGGTTCAATTTGTGCATCGAACAGATCCCAGCCAATCCGATCCGATCTTATTCAAAAAGGAAACAGCAAGAGGCTCTCAACGTGATTCGCCACTGTGCCATCCACTCCAGCCAAAGGGATTAACCAGAACCCCCACGCCCAATGTCAAGGATTTACATTGCCTGAAGGTAAGACAAGATCGCGTGAAGGTAGTTGCTGCCGATCATTAACGTTGAGTGGGAGTTCAATATACGATCAACCAGTGCCTGAAAGGGTGACAGGATAATTGTCCATCATTCAATTGCTGCTTGGTGTGTGATACCTATACTGGATATATTCATTTGCTGATTAGATTTATTTATTGGCTGCTTGAAAGACAGAAGGATGCACGATTCCCATCACACATATTAAAACAACATTAACATCTTTGAATCAACGAAATTCTAACACACTTCCGTGACCTTCAAGTCATCAATGCTTAGCCGCAAGCATAAGCTGGAGCAACACTTTCATGCTCAACTATTTCTCATTAGATTATAGCTCATTAACACTCTGATATGATACCCAAAAACCAAGCTCCACTTGCCCACAAAAGCGTTGCAATCACATCTGCGCAACAGATGCCGAATATAGATTTTATTTACGTTGGAAGAACTGATCCATTTGGAAGAAAGTCGAGACGCATTATGCGGAAATATAGCTGCCATTATTAATGGATAGTTAAAGGTGTATATTCTGCTCTTTTGCCAGCTGCCTGCTGAGGCATGCAACTGGAGCTGAAGCTGGTGCTGAGGCTGGTGCTGAAGATGGATCTAAAGATGTGGAACCCTTGGCTCATTAAGCTTAATTTGGATTTGCATAGCTCTGAAATCTTGCAATGGATACGTAGAGGGGGCAACCCACCCACTGGAGGGGAAAAAACCGAACTTCAAATTCAAGTTTCTGCTGCAGCTTTTGCCGGCTCTGGTTCGGTTCTGTGCCTCATGCTGCTGCTGCTGCTGCTGTTGGTGTTGCTGCTGCTGCTGCTGGTGAAATTTCATCGCGTTTCGCGCGAATGAAAGTCTGAAATTACCCGTGTGCCGCTTCTCATTCGCTGTCGTAGTCGTGGAGCAGTGTGTGGCTTATGTTGCAGTTGCACTTGTGGAGTTTTCCATACTCACATGTGTTTCTGCAGCAGCGACTGTTGCCGCCGCTCTTGCTGCTGCTGTTTGATTAATATTGCGAATTGCTTTGTTCAAAAACTGCTCCACTTTGGATAGTGCATGAAAACAATTTCGCTCTGCACTCAGGCACACACACTCAGATACGATCTGCAGATACTCGCGTCTGTGTGTATCTCGCTGGCAGTCAGCACGCGCGCCAAGTGGGTTGCCTTTGCTGTGGCTGTTGGGGCAGACATTGCTCATACGTCGTGTCTGCCAATACTTTTAATTGATTCCACACAGACACACACACACACACACAGCGATACACAGACGTACATTATCATAGTGAAAGAAGCTGCGCCACTTGCTGCCATAATTACTGGTTTCTTTTGCTGCTGGCTCCTCACTCTCAGTGGCCTCTCTGTGGGCTCTGTGCACTCCGAGACTTGCCTCTGAAACTTGGCGACAATCACAAATTAACGGCAATTGTCTTGCCGCCTTCTGCAATTTTCACGCAGTTTTTCCATGGCAGCGTGAAAATGTCAGGCAACTGAAAAAAAAGAAAACAACGAAAACATCAAAAAACCAAAAAGAAAATTTCATTGGCAGCCAAAGGGGTTTTTGCAAAAAGAGATTTTTTGTAGCTTTTGTAGCACGCACAAATTGGAAAAGAAATTTGGAGTACAAAATTAAAGGAAAATATAATCAAACATAATGAATGATTAGCTCTGAGAGAGACTGAAGATCGCATGCTATCATTTCCAGCAACCTTTTCCATACACAAATTTAGTGTCAACAATTACTAGTATTTTTAACAATATACCGAAGACAATATCCCCCCCCAAAACCCCCTTTTTATATGACTTTTCCATACGCTTTCATTTTCCATATCATTTTGTTGCTGAGTTTCTCTAAGCAGAGCGACCACAAAGTGCTTTTCATACTCCGCATAATTCTGTGAATAATTTTCAATTCAATTTGATTTCCTTCCACTTGAACCCTCCCAAAGCCCAGCCAGTCACCTCGAACCCCCAATTGTCGGCTTGTTCATATCGGAACACACCACAGAAACCCATTTGGCACCATCTACTCGATTGAATCCACTCGAATCCATCAACATCTCCATCTCCATCTCTGTGCTATGCTGTGCTGTGCAGCCGCCAAAGCTCTTCATTAGGCGCAATCAAAGTTGATTTGAAAATATCAAGAAAATCATGGAGATCAATGGGTCGGTCGTTTGGTCGTAGATCTGTTCGTAGTTCGTATTTTTTTGTATTTCGATTTTTGATTGTGCCGCATTTGGAGTACGAGTGGAGTAGCCAGAAACGAGAGTGGAGTGGTGCTGAGGTGCTGTGGTGCTGAGGTGCTGTGCGGTGTAGCTGTGTGCTGAAAAGAAATGAAAACCACTTTCTTTGCATGCATGCCACAAAATACGCCAACACCACTGAGAGCGCCCAACAATTTGCCTGCACCGCGGCGCGTCTCTGTGCTGCAGCAGGCAGGCAAGCGGAACATGCCGCTCCGTGGCGACAGCCGCAGCCCCGAAATTGGGTCACTAATTATTTCAGAGCAAAATGCAACCGGCTTTGGCTTCAGCTTCAGCTTCGGCAACGGCAACGGCTTCAGCTACAGCTACAACTTGGAGTGCAACAGTGCCACAGAAACTACAGCCAGCCGGCCAGCTTCTACTTGCAACTGCAACGTCTCTTCGGTCTCTCGACTCTCGACTCTTTGACTCGACTTCGGTTAACGATGCGTTGCAAGTAGAGGATATGGCATGGCATGCCCCTCGCACCCCTCCGGCTGCCACGTTTCTTGATTGCCTTGCTTTCTTTCGCCGTCTCTTTCTTTGTGGCAATGTATACCCCCCGCATACCCCCCTAGCCACACTATCTGCTTCGATTAAATGGAGACCGGACGGACTGCTTGGGCAGAAAGTGCAAGCCCTTGAGTTTTTACTTTCGTTGGGCGCTACACTGTGCGGCATGGGTGCATGGACGGGGGATGGGGGACTATCGCACCGTAACCGGTTCTGCCCATTCAATGGTCAGAGTCCCCTCCCCCCCCCCCCCACCGTTTCTCCCTCCCGCTGCTTCCTTGCAACTGGAGCTTAAGCGAATTTCGCGTTTACCGTTAAAAGAAATGGAAAGTACAAAAGAAATGGCCAACAAAAGGAACGAAAATCGAAACAGGAACGGCCCCTTCCTGCCACTCCACTGGACAGTGCACAGTGAACGGGGGGAGAGGGTGTGATGGGGGGACTATTGTGAAATATGTTAATTGTCTTGTTTCTCGTTTTTCTTTATCTGTACCGCTGATCCTGGCTAACGGCACTTCTTTCGGCAGTCCACTAATTCCACTAATGATCTTCGTGGCGGGGTTGCCGCTGTTTCTGTGGCCTTTTCTGTGTCATTTTTCTGATGTGCAGCCAACGGAAATGGTCAACAGTTAACGGTAATTCCTTGGCCTCCAGCAATTTCAAGCCATGGTTCACTGCGAATTAAGGCGAAAACTCCTGTGTAAGGAAAATGTTTTTAAGCATTGGAATTGGGGAATAAAATGTGAACATTTTTTAGTTCTGTTGTTTGGTTAACACTAAAAAATTGATGCACGGAACTTCAAAGGAAAACCCTATTTGTAATATTTTCGCAGCTAAAACTATCTTCTGTTTGTTGAGCACATGAAGCACCTTTTGACACTTCTCAAAATGAATCTTAGGAAGCCTGAAATATGTTCGCATTAAAGATAAAAAAAAGCATTCTGATTAAAAATATATCTTTGCGCTTTTTGTGTATTTTCTGTTGACAGATGACTATTCAATTTCAATCAAAAATTCTCTCCCACAACGAACTGAAGGCCATAAAAATATATCCAAAACCATTGAAGCAATAACAATTCCTTTCTGGGAATACCACCAGCCACCCAATGGTTTCCTTTCCTTTTGCAATTGCCTCACTTATCATTTCCCCATACCCAACCCTCCCGGTATATCTCTCTCTCCCTGTCTGTGGCACCTATGCAAATCGCTCGCGGTGCCCATTTCTAATTTCACTTTCCCTATTTTGCGATAAATTGCGTTATCATTTTGTACGCACATGCGAGAGGCAAGGAAAATTTCTCAGCAACTAAAAAAATACAAAAAAATAAATAACAAAGTGAATGGAATGCCGTCGCAGTAGGGGCAGAGTGGCAACAGAGGGGGCCTGTGTGGTGTGGCATGCAACAATTTACTTTCATTTGCGAGTCAGACAGCGCCCCGGGGTCTGGACTGCGCCTGCGGGCGCCAGCGCCTGCGCCTTATCGCAGGTTTGTCTTTTAATTGTCGCCTTGTCGCCAAAAACTGGAGCATAGAAAATTAATTGTTTGCTCTATTTTACATAATTCGCGGGCAAAATGGCTCCGCTTATCTCCTGTGCCGTGCCCCTACCCCACCCCTGGATAAGGGGTGTGAGAGTGAAAATTACAATGCGGGTTTTCGCACGCAAAAAGTTTGTTGCCCAAGTCTTTTGTTTTCGCAGCGAAAAAGGGAGTAGGATGCGAGGGATTCGATGCAATAGTAAAGCTAGTTGGAAATATTTAACATACGCACTCTTAATGGACTCAAAATAGGTATAAATATAATAGTCAAATCCATTAATTACTTTCATAATAATTTCACACATGACAAAACTGCCCCAAAATCAAACCTAAGCTTCACACTGAAACAGTTACAGCCTCAAATTAAAAACCCTTAAAATTGAATTAGCTAAGGGGCCAGAGCACACAAATCATCCCAAAAATACCTTTCAACATTCAGACACGTCAAAGTCAAGCGTTTGCCCTGCCCCTGTTGCCCCTGTTGCCATCTGCTGATCTTTTACAAAAAAAGTTACTTAATAACTATAAAAAGCGACTGAACCGAAGCACACACTCAGATACTCAGACACTCTCGGAGATAAATGGCCCCTTTTACAAGACAGAGAGAAGAAATAAGAAAAAACCTTCAGCGGCTGTTAACATTTTTGCGCTTTTTTCTTGGCCTTCTCCTTCTTTTCTTGTTTGCTGTTTGCTGTCGAACGAATTTCACTTTCACAGCATCGCGTCCGATACGAGAGTGGAACCTCGTGATATGAAACGGCGGACGGGGCATGTGTAGTTAATTACGCATGATGTGGTTGGGCTTCAATTTCTATGCCACAATGGCAAATAATATCGATCATTTACGGCCACGAACGACCACAAAAATGACATCGAATTGAGTGGAAACGAGGAGTTGCCGCTACTCGCATGAAAAGCAGCAGCAGACACGTTCCAAGACGCACCAAACACCGCGAGGAGGTATACAGCATCTGCAAGTGAAACTTTTACCGCCACGAAATCGAACAAAAACATTCCAAAACGAGCAACAAATTCTGTTTTTTGTTGATAATAATATTTGAGGTTCAAGCCGCTCCCAGCAGCTCATCTCATCGCAGCCATGTCAAACTGCCGCCAACGAATTTGTCAGCTACTCAATTAATAACCATAGACAAATATCCAAAATATGTTTATAAAGACATACAGACATACGATATACATATCTGTCTGCGAATATAAATGTACGTAGTATGCTGGAGACCCCCGGAGGCTGGCTGGCTGGCTGGCTGACTGGCTGACTGGACATCAGTGCTTGGAGCGGTAGCTTTAGTTTCGACGGGGGATTTGTGAAAGCGTTCAATTAAATTAATGGACTTAACGAAGCCGTTTTGGCAAATGCCAAAAACAACAACTACAAAATCAACGCATTGAACGCATGGATAAATAATTACTTGTCCGTGGCATTAAATGCATTTTCGTTTTGCTTTTAATTGACATTCGATGTCAATGAATGCCACGCGAGGCTCTAAGGAAAGTTATCCTTATATGGAAATTTGACTTTTGATGGAAATAAAGAAAACCCAAATAAATAGTTTAGTGATAGCAAAATATTAATGCATGAGGAAAGCTCTGAGGAAAGTCCTTTAAGCCGAAAGAATTTCATATCTAGATGCAATTGTTTATTGAACTAGTTACCCGATAGAAAATGAGAGCAAAAGTCCTGCTATTTTGTACATGCTGATTTATTGGGTAAATTACTGGTCTCGTTGATTTGACTTGCACAGGCAGGAAATGTCGTCGTGCTTTAATGTGGGCTATTCAAATCCTTGCGGCTCGATCATTAACAATTGAAATCCATCCACGATTCGTATCGATATCCGGCTCATCAAAGCACAGAGGGGGTTGCAATCTATACAGCCTCGAAGCCACGTAAATTACCAAGAATTAGAACGAGCTCTGCTCTCCGATCCAAGTGGAGTGGCGTGCAGATCAAGGAGTTATGTGAGTGCAGTGCAGTGCAGTGGTTCACCTAGTTTCCAGTGGACCAGTTGTGACCAGCCGCCGCCTGACCAGCGTCACGCATTGTCATTCAATCAATTGGAGACATCGGCGGCGACAACTGAACTGCTGCTGCTGCTGCCTGCCCCTTGTTGCAGCTTGCAACTTTCAGCGCAGAGACAACAACAACTTTTCATTGAATTTTCACTTGCAGCGTCGCGGCACGTCCACTTTTCACATGATTTAATGTTTGCCTCTGCCCCACAGATATGTACTCCGGCACTCTCGTAAATATGACTACGTCGATATGACCTACGGGGCATTATGGCGGTAGGGGGAGAAATGAAAAATGCTCAACCCCCAGGATCGTAAACTAATTAGTTGAAAACAAAAGTTGCACCTTCTCGGAGATTTCTTTCGAGTGTGAGCAAATATGTAATTTTATTGTGTTAATTAAAAAAAGAAACAAGACAAAAGCAGAGCCAAGAAATAATGCCCTTATATGCGGCATCTCTCAGAGGAAGAAGACTGTCGTCGGGCAGTGTACGAGTATGTGAGGGAGACCCAGAGAGAGACAGAGAGACACTGAGATCTCCAGCGAAGAAAAACTTTCACTTGCCAAACAGCAACAATAAACAATTCCATTTGGCAGTTACACATAACAACATAGCAACAACAACAACAGCAGCAGCGACTACAACAATGAGCATTATAAACAAGCTCCATCAGTTTCGGAAGAAAAATTTGTGTCTTCTTTGTCTGCGATTGAAGTCGCTTGATAAGGAATTTGTTCGGGTGCCAGCAATTAGCAGAGAATACTCGTAGCACCGAAAAATTTCGCCTACCTTTTTCCGCTAATTGCCAAAAGATTTCTAGTCTTATATGCAAATCTGCAGGCCATTTGCAAGGAGAAGAAAGTGAGTCAGGGAAAATAGTAGTCGTAAATAACCTATAAATAGTTAACTGTTAAATAAGCAAGCAAGCCAGCCACCACACCAAACCTACATGAATGAACATGTCAAAGCTGTTCGCCAAGAGAGTGAAGAGAGGGAGCGTAAGGTGTAAGGAGAGTAAGGTAAACTCGCAGAAAGAGAGAATGACCCTCTCTTTCATATAAAGTTCTAAACTATTAAAGGAGTGAGCGAAAGAGAGAGAGAGAGAGAGAGTTACCTGGCTCATTCATTCATTTAGCGCAGATATCAGATATTTTATATATGTATTAAATTCTAAACGGCTGCTTGAAATGAGAGTGACAAAGAGCAGACACGACGCATCTCTCACTGCAAAGAAAAAGAGAAAAGAAGAAAGGAAGATTATGCAATCCGTTCATCAGTTGCTTTGTATGTAGGGTTCAAAGTCAATTTCAGCTCCAGTTTGATGGATATCTCTCCCACTACTACCCACTCCCCACGGATTCCCCCTCCACACAAAACATTTGACGGCAAGTTTGTGGTGTCCGTTACTGTTTCAGTGGGTTAATAGTACACTTGCTCAACGCCACAGCACAGCAAGCCGGTTTCCCACTCCCGACTTAAATTCCCGTCTCCAGTCTCCCGTCTCTCAGCTCTTGGCCGACCCGCCGACTGCTGTGCCTCGTATTTTATGGCCAGGGCTTATTAAAAGCCCATTTACATGTGTTTTGTGCTGAGAAGAAGACTTGGGGAGTCGGGTGTACTGTGTGTGGAGTTGGTAGTTGAAACTAAGAGCCGTGCAATATGCTCCAACTGTTGCCATCCATCTGTAAAAGTAAAACTGCCAGGCAACAACATTCACCAAAGGCCAAAAAAAAAGAAGAAGAAACCCAGCCGCTGCTGCTGCCGTAGCTGTTGCTCTTCTGGCGGCAAGTGAAATGCGTTCGCTGAGGCAGAGACAGAGACAGAGCAGAGACGCCACCGATACCATACCATACCGCTTACTTTTCCAAAAGCAGCGCAGCAGCTTCAGCCGTAAGCTGTGTGAAAGCTGTCAGTCTTTAGCGGCACTCAGACGCAGGCGCACCACCGTCGGAGTTGAAATCGGAGTCGAAGTCGAGGTCAGAGTCGGAGTAGATGTCGGAGTGGTCCAATGTTAACAGCGACTGTTAAGGCGGAATGCAATGCTAGGCTACTGCACTGTTGGGCAACTGTAAAAGTAAGACCCGAGAAAACACTCGAAAAATTAATGGCCTGGCCATAAAGTGCAGCCACTGTGGAAAACCAGAGACAGACATACACACAGAAAGACCGACCGAATGCGTTGGCGTTCCTTTTGGCTGTACTGTTATAGTGAAAATAGAAAGTGGTTCCTGTTTGGTGCGCGCGAGTTTTCATTTGTGCTTTACATAAAATGCAGCTGTATGTGTTTGTGTGTGTGACTGCTCTTTCTCTCTATGAGTGTTTGTGCGTGTCATCTGACATGAAAAGTGGCAATTGTTGCTATTAATTTTGGTGCTTAATGATGGCCATAAAGTCAGCTGACATCCATAGATACAGGGTGCTGGTGCTGGTGCTGGCTGGCTGACTGCCTGACTGAATATTTGCATAATTAAATAGTGGAAATAGTGATATTATCTAACCAAAGAAAGCGGAAAATAACCTTTAACTCGAGCTTGACTAGCTCTTCAAATATAACTGTGGTTTTCTGTGGTGCTTTTGCTCCCACTCGGGGCAGCAGCTGCTTCCACTCAGCTGTTAATGTTAATGTTAACCCCTCTCTGTTAACAGCCTGCCACAGCAATTGAATGGCCTCAAAAATATCTTCGTATGCAAATCTGAAAAGCAATTCTGCAGCATTGTTTACCCTTGTTCCCCTTTCTTTTCTTGCAGACAAAACGAGAGGCAACATCCACCACAACGACGGAGTGAAGAAAGCCACAAAGAGCTGTCCGCGACGTAGGGGAAGAGACGACGACGAAGAAGAAGCGAAACCAAAAAAAAACACACACACAAAAATATATAACTTTTTTGTTGGATTCCAAATCGCCAATTTGGAATTTCAATTTCAACAGAGGGAACAGAACACACACAGAACCAGATCAAAATGGGACACCACCTGACGCAACGCAGTTGCCTCTTGGCCATAGTTCTATGCTTGATATTCAACACAAAGGTGAGTGAGTCCCAAACACAAACCCAAACCCCAAACCCAATCGATCCATGTGGAAAGTGAAGTTTTACCCATCGATTTTACAACCCACTCGATGGATTTCTACTTCTACGATGGCAATCAAATATGTTTGTGCATAATTTCAATTAGGAAACGCCAAATGCTGTACAGTTAGAGTCCGATAGAGGAAGATCAGAGATGTGGCCCACTTTATAAGACACATGGAGCGACGAGGCCGACTGCGGCCGCGGCTCGGGGCTGGGGCTGCTCTCCGCCGCGAGCTCATTTCGTATGCAGAGGAGACCCGGCCATAGCGGATCTCTTCACTTTCAACTCAATCGACTACCGTTTTATCAATAGCAATTCGAATGCAAATCAGTGCGAGTGTGCCTCTATTGATAGATTGGGACAGAGACGGGGTCGGTGTCGGAGTCGGAGTCTGAGATCGGATGGGAGAGCCTCTGCCTCTATAGCGGTTCTGCTGCCAGATCAATATCAGTCGGTCTCTGAGAGTGAGTGAGGGTTAGGAGCAGGCTGAGGCTCAGTTTGTGTGCTCAGGCAAAATGTAACAACTGGCAATGAACGGCACTTTGCTAATCACTGCAATTAGTGATAGAAAATAATCCGACACATACTTGCCGAGAGAGAGAGAGAGAAATTAACAGAAGACTTAACAGAATATAGACATATGTACATAGCTCTACAGTGGAAATCACATTAAAATTTAAAGAATATATTTTAGTTTAGATATCAAAATATCATCATGATGGGAAATTTAATATCATATTCAAATTATTCATAGACATTTGATGATTTCTATCACTTTCTTGCTGCAAAAAGTTAACATCAGTTAGGCAGAAGCATACAGCAAAGCTGTCAATCACTGGCGGCTGTCAATCAATATTAGAAATGCCCATAAATTCGCTTGATTCATCCTCAGACCCCTACACGCTTTCGATTGATAAGCATGCCCAAAACACAGTGTTTTCTGGTACCCCCAGTACCGCTCCCCATCACACTTTTCCTATGTGTGGATTGGCTGCCATGTAAATCGAAACATCAGTGGGTTATTTAAAGCGCATCAATCACTAGCACCCAATGGAAAACACACACACACACACACACACACACTGCACTCCATGCCACTCCACGCCATTTAGCCACTACAATCACCGACAGTCTGTGAAGCTGTGGCTCTGCTCTTGGCCAAAGGAGATGCTGGCCAAGGCAGTGGCGCTGCGTGTCTGGTCGGATCGGATCGGATGCTGCTGCTGCTGCTGCTGACGATGTGGTGGTACCGAGGTGCCGAGGAGGCCGAAGAAATTGCAGTTATGCTCTGATTTGTACCAGTTTTGACTTTCTTGTTTATAGCGCATTAATTTACAGAGATTGCTTTATTATTTATTTATTGTCAGTTTTCTACGGGCCGCGAGTGAAATGCCCCAAGTCCGATCGAAAGAGAGAAGAAAAAAAAAGTGATTACAAATGCCATACGACGAGCCTCGCATCGGGCAAACGATCGATCGTTGGGGCAACAGAATCGATATTTACGAGGCATATTGCCATTGATAGAGATATCTCCCATCGGCATGGCATTGCGTGGAATGTCCAAAAAACAAGAAAAGAAAGAAAAACAGCGACTTTTTTTTTGGTTGGTTGGATGGTATGTGTCTCTGTTTGTTGTCCCGCTGTTTGTTTGCTTTTCTTTGGTCATTTCACTTTCAAAATCATCTCACGACATCACAACGCGTGGACAACGGCAACGGCGAATAGCAGCCACCAAAATCCACACCGTCATCGTGTGGTGGTTGGCTTTAACTTTCGGTTTTCGTTGGGTCTCTCCTCTCCTCTAGACAGACAGACATCCGCTTCCCGTGTGCAGGCAGCCAGCCAGCCAGCCAGCCAGAGATCCATTAAATTATGAACCAGATGTGAAACGGGAATGGAAAAAGCCCCAAAAGAAAACGAAAGAAAGTGACAAGCGAAGGCCCCTTCCCAAGAGAGTGCGGGGTGTGGTGGAGAGATCCATCTTTCAGTGGGTTTTTGTCTTACGCAATGGAACTGAGCTCTCTGTCATGCTTTCCCCCTCCACCAATCCCGCACCATGCGACTCCACTCCGCTCCAGCAGCCATTTAATTTCAAAATATTTTTAAGCTGTCGGTGTAATTTTCAACGCTTCGCGTCGCTTCTTTCAAAATGTCGTCGCACACAATTGGGATTTGCTGCGGTTTCTGGCTGCGATTCCGATTGCATAACAGCCACACATCACAATTAAATGGCCGAAAGTAAGACAAGCTAACAAGCCAAGCAATAGGGCGCTTTCCGCAATCCTGCTAGCTGAGCCATAACCCCACCCACCCAGACTCTAATCGAAGGAAAGATCCAACTGTGGCATAATATTGGCTAGTGGGGCAAGAACTGCAACACAAGATGGAAGAGCTTTGATCTCCCTACTTTATATCCACATCCATAGAAGTGAATCCCCATCTAATTCTCAATTCTCTAATTCTCTTTCCTTGCAGCAACTGTCAGTGCATGGCGATGCCTCACACATTGAATCCGCCGCCTTGCCACTGGAACACAGAGCCGGCTATGGCCCGCCGGCGCCCATTTATGGCGCACCACAGGGACCACTGAGCACTGGCGCCACCAATGACCTGTCCGAGGAGGCCTGGCCGCTGGCAAGCACCAACGACAGTCCGCAGATCAAGCACCTGCAGGTGCAGTGCGAGAAGACCCACATGCGGGTGAACATCGAGTTCGACCGTCCCTTCTACGGCATGATCTTCTCCAAGGGCTTCTACAGTGATCCGCATTGCGTGCACCTGAAGCCGGGCACTGGCCACCTGAGCGCCACCTTTGAGATCTTCCTCAATAGCTGCGGCATGACCAGCTCCGCCAACCACAATGCGGCTGGCTATGGAGCACCCACGCCGTCGGGCAGCTACGTGGAGAACACAATCATCATCCAGTACGATCCTTACGTGCAGGAGGTGTGGGATCAAGCACGCAAGCTGCGCTGCACCTGGTACGACTTCTACGAGAAGGCTGTGACCTTCAGGCCCTTCCAGGTGGACATGCTGCACGCGGTGACGGCCAATTTCCTGGGCGACAATCTCCAGTGCTGGATGCAGATTCAGGTGGGCAAGGGCCCCTGGGCCTCCGAGGTCTCTGGCATCGTGAAGATCGGTCAGACAATGACCATGGTGCTGGCCATCAAGGATGATGAGAACAAGTTCGATATGCTCGTCCGCAACTGTGTCGCCCATGACGGCAAGCGGGCTCCCATCCAACTGGTGGACCAGAACGGCTGCGTTGTCCGGCCAAAGATCATGAGCAAGTTCCAGAAGATCAAGAACTTCGGCCCCTCCGCCTCCGTTGTGAGCTTCGCCTACTTCCAGGCCTTCAAGTTCCCCGACTCCATGAACGTCCACTTCCAGTGCGTCATCCAGGTGTGCCGCTACAACTGCCCCGAGCCCAAGTGCGGTCCCGGCCTGCCCGGCGGCGAGTACGGTCTGCCCCAGCTGGGCGGCAATGGTCTCTCCGAGGAGTATGGTCCACCAGAGGCCTACGAACGCAACGACTTTGCTTTGGGCGGTCTGCCCCCAGCAGCATATCCCGATCCTCGCCATCCCGCCTCCGATGCCACCGGCGCGTATTCCGAGAACCAACCCGATGTGGTGCCCTCGCCCCAGGCCCAGACCTCCTCCGCTGTGCCCACAGCTGATTCTGCGGCAGGTCCTGGTTCCGGACCAGCCAGCTCCCAGTCGCCACAACAGGCACAGGCCAACAGCAACGAATTGGGACTGCCTCCGCCGCCACTGCCCGGCCAGCCTGGACTGTACAGCACCGTGAAGCGCAAGGATGACCTCAGTGCCGGCGGCAATCTGGTGTCCCTGGGCGGGCGCCCGCGTTCCGTTGAGGGGCTCGATGATTTGAGGGGCGTGCGCCGGCGTCGCGACACCATGGACATTGTGGTGAAGCCGCAGCGCATCTACAAGCGCAACGCCCAGGAGATGACGGACGTGAACACGAGCCGGATCATTCAGGTGGTGGCGCCGGGCGACGTGAACTTTGCCCTCAACAGCAATGCCAGCAACGAGACGGTGGTGATCCAGTCGGCTCGGTCCGCCGATGCCGAGACCATCTGCATGTCGGTGCCCAGCTTCGTGGGTGGCCTGGTGATGCTGCTGCTCGTCCTGGCCGTGGCCTCTCTAGTCGCCGCCTTCCTCTTCGTTCGTGTGCGCCACTTTGATCGCAAAGGTGCGGGCATGGCCTACGTGAACTAAACCGGAAACAGAAGCAGAAGCACAGCCAGAATCGAATTGGGATTCGGAATCATCAATCAGCAGCAACGACGAAACGGCGTGAACAGAAAACCAAATCAGTTTTATGTGCACTAAATGGATTCACCCGCGTCATCCTCATCATCCTCCACACTCCGAGAAAAAGTCCACTCCTCCTCTATTTATCAACCTATCCCATTCCTCACACCTAAGCCACTATTTATTTATTTTTCGGTTATTTATTGAGTCGCGACTCGAATGGTTTCTCTCTTTTACCACAGAACGCCCATGCCCCCCTACAATGCCAACAATGCTTATCTATCCTATGATTTCCTTAGTTATTTACGAATCGAACTTGAAACATACGAAATTGCGGCGTAATTTCGTTCATTGTCAGACTTGTTAAGTTTCAGTTATACATATTAAAATAATGAAAGATATCTGGGGAACCAGATAAGGCGTTAAATGTTACATATATACATATATTATACATACATACTATATCGTATATCGGCAGACATGGAAAAGCAGAAAAATCGTTTACCAGTAAGTTAATATAGCAGATGTATATATTAAATTATTTATTTATTACTTTATTTGATAGCTGCGAAATAATAAAAAGTTTACTTTTATTAACTATTCATATCTTTACGATTTGGTCTATCTACTATTATTATCGCTGGCTGGCTGGCTAGCTGGCCAGCAAATGCAATCCTTATCAATGAGGCATGATGAAATGTTCTTGAGGTAGTGAAATACTAGTATTATCAGCGGGCGGGGCGGGGCGGCTTGTTTTTGCGAATAAGCACCCCTCAACAAATCCAACAAGATTTACGAAAATACATGTAAATTTATTGGTGAACACATATTTACATATTTATCTAAAGATCCCTTTGAGCTTAACACTTTAAAAAACAACAGTTGGCATAAAGTGCCATCGAAACAATTGATGCACGCATCTATGTACATAATAGTCGCCTGAGCTGCCTGAGGATGTCTGGAGCGACAACACCGCCAGGCTATTTTCAATTATTGACTATATATCTAGCACTCAAAAAGCAAAACAAAAAGCGTAACAGCTATGTACTGGTTGGGGATGTTGGGGAGTTCTACGCGGAGCGGGCATCGTTGATGGTGGACGGGACGTGCACTTCCAGTCCATCCATGTCCTTGGAGAGGGTTATTTGGCAGCCCAGACGCGAAGTGTCAGTCAGCTCGTAGGCCAGATCCAGCATGTCGAGCTCCTCGTCGCCGGGCTTGTCGGGCAGCTTCTCAAAGTCGTTAGTCTTGAAGATCAGATGGCACGTGGAGCAGGTCAGGGTGCCCTCGCAGGCGCCGAAGCCGTCCAGATCCACATTGTTGTTGACCACCACGTCAAGCAGGGAGTCGCCCACCTTACCGGATGTCTCGATCTTGGTGCCATTGGCACGCACGAAGGTTACGTTAACGCTGCAAGCAATAGACGTGATTTAGTTATTTAGTTAGTTTAAGTGAGGAATGCCATTCATAAACACGGCGGGCACTCACACATCTTGCTGCCTCAGGGCCAGTCCCAGCGAGAAAGTACGCGAGCCAATTGATGGACTGATGATAGGGTGATTGTTTCTCATCCAAGCGCTACGCAGAGCCAGCCTCGCCGTATTTCTGCAAGTGTTGATGACCAGCATGTTTGCAACCACACACACACACACACACAAACTCACTCCCAATTATTAATAATAAAAGTATTAAATTAAGGCGGACACAGCGTACGTACACGCAACAGCTTTCGGAGAATTGATTCGATGAATTGGTTCGATGACATTCGTTCCAAACAGCTGTTTCGATTGGCAAGTACACCGATACATCGATATATTTGACAGCATGGCCGCCGGGAGTGAAATTTCGTGTTTTTGGAATGATTTTCATTTAAAACGGCCGCCGCTGGTCACCTTGCAGGTGGAGGATACAGGATTCGGTGGGTGGATCAAGTATAGTTTCGGAGTACACATTTCTAACACCTGCTTCCACAGCAAAGAACGTCTTTGTGCTCATCAACAGATACCTGCAACAGTTGTCCGAGCCGGACGCCGAAGAGTTTGATCAAACTGCGGCCCTGATCGGGCGTCTTATGGCCCGTCGTAAGAACTCCTTTCGAAATATGCCCGGATTTAGGTCCGTATGCAAGCTCAACACGGCGCTCTGTCGTCTACTGCGTCTGGATCTGCCCCGTGAGCTGGAACACTTTCGCGGTGCCCTGCCCGATGTGTGTGACGGCGAATTGGCGGGAGTCATGCCTACGCGCAGCAGTTTTGAGTACATTTTGGTGCGACTGCTGGGCTTTTATCACCTGCATGCCCGCATCCGGGAGTGCTGTGTGACAGCGGCCAGATATTTCACTCCATTGCTGAGGAACAACTTCTTTATGGAGACGCTGACGTTGCTCATAGCAGCACTAGCCAAGATCAACAAACTGAGCACGCTGCAGGCCAACAGAAGTGCCAGTCTCTACAACAACTTGCGGCCACACTCCGTCAAATTTCCTCAGGTGGAAAGGCACAAGTTTGTTCCCGAAAACTGCGAGTTGCCGGCTCAGCTTCAACGACTTGTTGCCACCACACAAAAGCAATCAGAAGATGATGCCAGTGCTCCTGCTGTGATGCTGAAATCTCCTATCGTGGTCACAAAAGTGGAGAAAGCCAGGCTGGAAGCCAAATCCGACGTGGGCACTGTGGTTGCTCGCAAGGATTTACCGCCGCTTGCACAAAACACCAAGACTGAATTCAACCTGGACACGCTCCGTAGTGTCGAGGACGTAAAGCGTTTCATTGCCCGCGAATCAAAGGCCCGACAGCAGAGCTCCGTACCAAAGAGCTGCGTCACCAAGGCCATACCCAAGCACGAGTGGCTGGGAGCCCAAACGCTCTTCCAGCGCAAGGCTACCAAGGATCCAGCCAAGGCGTTGAGCGTGTTTCGCAAGTTTATTATTAGTAAGATATAATACAAAAAACAGCAAAATATGTTTCATTATAGAGGCGTGAGAATGCCATCGGCCAACTGATAGCGTTGAAAACGCATAATTTGTTTATGTGAATGAGGAATTGTTTGCTGTGGAGGGGAGGAAACATATGATGGTTAACACATTCAGCTATCTCGATCAACGTTACTTACCTTGACAAACTTTTTAAAGTTCTTGCGGCTGCTGTACTTTCTCACAGAATCATCCGGAGCGGCATCCACATCATCATGGGAGCGAGCGGTGATGTTTCTGGATGTGATCCGCATGTTGTCCACAATGGAAGCGAACCACTTTTTATCATCAGCATCGGTCTGATCCAGATTGACTTCATCTCCAACTGGAGCTGTTTCCATGTTTGCGCTCATATTCGACTCTGACTTGGTCTTGTTATGTAGTCTGCTACATGACAGAAAATCACTGGTATCCACCATACGGGGCAACCCACTTCTTGGTTTAAGCATAACGTATTTGGATTTTGGTTCTTCCATCGCATCGGGCTTGAAGGGCTCTGTCAGCACATTGTCCTGATCCTGAGTATCTGCCTCGCTTTGATTTTGGGAATGGAAGTTGAACAAACCGTCATTGGAGTCTTCATCCGCCTGCTCCGCGGCTTTCTTATTTTTCTTACTGTCTCCAAATTTGAACAAATTGTCGCAATCATCGCTGTCGCTTTCGTTGAGTAGCTCCAGACGCAAACGCTTGCGAGGCTGCGTCTGAGACTGCGACTGCGGGGCTTGAGGAGGTACACTGTCTTGGGGCTGCAATTTTTCCACAAAGTTTATGACCCTAATTCTTGCAGGCGGATTGCCGGTCTTTCCCGAAGAGTTGGATTGAACACCAGTTCCGGCAGGCTTCTGAGGTTGTGCCTCTTCTGGTTTTTTTGTGAATTGGAAGAGGGGCGTGTCATCCTCATCATCAGACTCAACGGCCACAGACAATGTGGCCTTCGTTGTGCCGCGAGTGGAACGTCTGGGAGATTCCAATTTCTCCTCTGACTGCTGATTGTTGTCTACATTTTCAGAGTTTTCTTTGTGGCGTGTCGACCGTCTTGTGGCAGCTTTGGCCGCAGTCCCGGAATGATTGTTTTCCTCATCGGAGGAATCCACCAATATGGCATTTTTGTTCCTCGGCTTCGGCCTCTCTGTGGGCACTTCCACCGATCTTTGTTTTTTGGGTTCCTCTTGCTCCTCGTCCGAGGAGTCGACAATTATGGGGCGACCCCGTTTTCGTTGGCTACTATTATGTACTTGCGGTTCTGTTTCGGGCTTATCGCTTTCCGGCTCCATCTTATAGACATCCGACTCGGGCACTACCAGTTCTGAGACTGGATCAGCAGTGGCGGACTCGCTACGCTCTGTATTCGGCACCAGAACAGAGCAATTGAATGACGAAGTCATAGACTCAGTAGTGGGCATCGAATCGCCACTCAGCTTTCGCGATGGATTACAAAACTCTCTGGTCGAGCAATGCAGCAGGGCCATGCCAATTTCAAACTCTTGAATAATGCGCAAGCCGGCCTGTTCCAAGAGATCTGAAATTAAACGATAATTGATTTCATATTCCATGATGGAAACAGCTCGAGGCAAAACATACCCTGAATGGTTTGGATCGTCTCCGTTGACTGCGACTGCGTTGAAGGCACATATTGAATCACGATGACATCCTTCTTTGTGAGAAACGTTTTGCGAACTCCCGAATTGAGATCCTTGCATAATGCGCCTGCCTTTCTTACAACTGCGCCGTAGATCTCAAAGTGCCTGCGATTCATAAAGACGAACGTCTTGTCCGCGAACAAGGTGGTGCGTTCGGGACGCCAAGTTAGGTCCATGTTCGTGGGCTTGTAGTCTTCAGGCTGGGGCCAGCCTTGACGTACGTGAATGCTTTGCGCTGCCGCCAGCAGCTTGCGCCAATATTCAAAGGTCACAATGGCTTTGTTCTCCAACAAGGCATGCAGCAGCTTCACGGTGACTGCGGCCTCGTTCATGGTCAGATGTGTGCACTCGTCGCCCCAGTTTACACTCACAGAGCCGCCCATGGAACCAAGGATCATAGACAGCTCCAACACTTGATCGTTCGGCATCGCAGATGCAGCGCTCACAATTTTCATCTGCGTTACCTGCCAAATGTTGGTGGTGCCGCCAAAGCGGACCTTAAACCCGACTGGCAGGGGCGTCAATATGTTTGGGGCCATCTTCTTGTTTCTGGCAATGTCGTTGTTGAGGAAGGTACCGTATTTGGAGCCCACATCTTTTATTTGCAGCACCCCATTCCTCTCAGTCGGCAGGTGCAGGCGCACATGAGTGCGACTGATGCTTAGGTCCTCCAGCAGAATCAGATCGGTTGACAAGCGACCGACGGTGTAGACGTGTTTATTTGGCAATAGCACGAACTTCTCATCATCTGCAGATACAATATATTAGAGGTGCGGTTGCATCTATCACGAAATATACTTGCCTTTAGTCAAAATAAACATAATTCATTCAGAAACAAAATTCACGAAATAGACGACCTGGCCAGTGTTGCAAAACGTATCGACATAGATAGTACTATTTATTGCCGGCCGGTTTTGTTTGGAAATAGAAAAAATTAAATATTAACCATAATTGATAATAAATAGCGATAGAAGTGCTTGCAAACAGTTGCGAAAATGTCACACTTTAGCAGCACACGCGTCAGCTCCTTCAACGAATGCTTCCTTAACGAGAATGAGCAGGACCCGAACGCCGTGCTCATGGAGCTCGACAAGGGACTACGCAGCGCCAAGCAGGGCATACAATGCGAGTCCATTGTACGCTTTCCGCGCCTCTTCGAGAAGTATCCATTTCCCATTCTGATAAACTCGTCGTTCATCAAGTTGGCGGAGTTCTTCGTGAGTGGCTCGAATCTGTTGCGCTTCTGGGTGCTCCGCGTCTGCCAGCAGAGCGAGAACCACCTAGACAAGATCCTCAACATCGACAACTTTGTGCGCCGCATCTTTATGGTGATGCACTCGAACGATCCGGTGGCACGTGCCCTGCTCCTGCGCACCCTGGGTGCTGTCTCCCGCGTGATCCCCGAGAAGCAGCAAGTGCACCATGCCATACGTCGTGCACTCGACAGCCACGACACCGTCGAGGTGGAGGCTGCCATCTATGCCAGCAGCTGTTTTGCCGCCCAGTCCAGCTCCTTCGCCATCAGCATGTGCGCCAAGATCTCGGACATGATCGAGTCGCTGCAGGTGCCAGTGCCCATGAAGCTGCTGCTTATCCCAGTGCTGCGGCACATGCATCACGATGCCAATACGGCCGCACTGGTCAACAAACTCTGCATGGATCTGCTGCCCAAGTATCCGGCGCAGAGTTTTGTGGTGGCCATCATCGATACCCTTACACAACTGTCCGCCCGCACCCTGGTTGGCGTGCCCGGCCAGCTCGAGGTGTTGCTAGACTTTATGCAGGACTTGCGGACGCCGGTTCGCATCCAGGTGCTGCGCTCCTTCAACGAACTGGCCGGTAAAAAGAGTGTTCACGCCTGGCCCAAGCCTGCCCTGGCAGCGCTGATTGGCAAGTTCGATGCCTGCATCAATTCCCACGAGCAATTTCTCTTCCTGTCGATTCTCGCCAAGTTGAGCGAGTGTCCGCTCACGTGCCAGCAGCTTATGCGCGAGCACCGGGTCGCCCTGCTCCGACTCTGCATTCAGAGCATGAGCAAGCTGGACGACTACAAGACGGCCACTCAGGCCATGGCGGTGCTCTCGGTGCTGGCGGCCTTCGGCACGCAGCAGGAGAGCCAAGTGGATGATATCCTGCATACTGTAAGTCTACACATCGAGGGCCTGCTCCTGTGCACGGCCAGGCGCGCCGACTGCCTGCGCCACTTGCGACGTGTGCTGGCCTACGGCATAAGGATTAGCCAGGCAAATGCCGAATTTGGAGCTTCATTCATTGAGATTGTTAGCAATACGCTGGGTGACAATGTCGTCTATCCACAAGCCAATGCGGAGCTCATATGCGAGGCTCTGGTGCGTCTCTGTGAGCATTTCCAGCTGCGTAAATATGCATTTACCACCTCCGAGGGCCTCGAGGAAGGAGACGACAATGCCATGGACACCGACGAACCCCCACCACCAAAGGTAGAGACAGCAGACAGGAAATGAATGCGAAACATTCACTAATTCTATGCCAATTTTAGATCAATCCCATGCTAGCCAGAATGCCGATAATCCTGCACAAGCTGAACAAGCTGATCGACTCGGAGGATGCGGAAAAACACTTGAGAACAATTGAAATCCTCAGTGTCTTGGTATTTCAGACCACCATGGGCTGTTATCTGCCACTGAAGGTTGTGCAGTGCTTCGAGAAGTGCCTGGACAAGCTCAATTGCTGGACATTGTACAAGATAGCTCGGAGCGCCAGTCGCTATGGGCATCACTATGTGGCCGCGCACATTTACACGAGCATTTCCGAGATCGTGATAAATGACCAAATGCACTACTTCCTGGTGACACTCTCGCAGGTCTCGCAGGCAGAGTGCATCCTCAACTATGGCCTAGACTACGCGCACATGAGAGACAACTATGCGCCTACAGCGGCGCCAGAGCCGTTGATACCGCTGATGAAGCGGCTGGAGGCAGCCTGTAATTTTTACCAGATGGCACGGGTCAGTCTGCGGGCCTGTTCCTCGATCCAGTATGCGATCTCCTTTCCGCAGGAGTACCTCAAGATCCGAGCGCAGTTCCTGCAGACGCTGCACTTGGCGGTGACCGTAAAGAATGCCCAGGTGATTGTCCCGCCGCCGGCAATTGCTGGCAGCTTGGCCCAGAACTCGCGGGACTATTTGCAAAAGTTTGGACACGTCACAAATCAGCTGCGCAAGCTGGTCAAGTCGTTGAAGGCCTGCGAGGAGACGCATGCCCGTCTGTATAAGTCGTCCTTTGATGCGGACAACGTGACACTGGAGTTCCTGGAGGTGGCCGAGTTCCAGTGTGCGCTCTTTGCGCACATCATTGAGTCGATTTGTTATGCCACGCCGCCAGAGCCACCGGTATTTTTGACCACCGGCGAGCACCCGGAGACGCGGTTCTTTGCCGCCAGCTGCAGGCGCATGGAGCTGATGCACAAGAACCTGCCCGAGGAGCTGCCCAACGCGAAGACCATCAGCAACCGTCATCTGGACGTGATTGTTGCCCAAATCGAGATAATTACCAAGACGCCACTCTGCCTGCCGCGTTATTTCTTCCAGATTCTACAGTCCACGCAAATCAAGCTGTCGGTCAGTCCACAGCCACGCAGCGCCACCGAGCCCGTCAACGTTCAGTCGGGTAGTAATCTGGTGATCAAGGTGGAGGGAGTCCTGCAACAGGCTGGCTCCAAGCAGGTCAAGCACTTCCGGCGTGTCGAGTCCGTGCAGTTGAGTCTTACGTCCCAGCTGGTAACGCCGCCACCACGTTCCGGCAACGAGCTACAGAAGCCCGGTACCAGTGACACCGTCACACTCAATCAAATCGTTAAGCCGCAACGCGACTTTCTGTCCGGCAGCTTTCTGCTGCCCATATCGAGCGGTGGTCACTTCCAGGTGACGCTGGAAACGTTCGTCGTCGACGAGCATGGTACGATTTGGTGTACTGGCCCCAAATCCTCTATGATGGTCCGTGTCCTGGAGGATCCCTCAAAACCTGCGGCGCCAACGCCCAGCACTTCGCAGGCAGTGGGTCAGGCGAGGAGGTTTTAGATATACAATTAGATTGAAATATTTGATATAATTAAAAAGCTTGATGATTGAAAACCCCTTGACTTGCGGTTAAAAATAGGTATCTAATTGTTTATTCAACAAATGTTTTATTCCGAGACACCTTGCTTGGCGCGCCACTATTCAAATAAACAAAGCCAGTGTTGTTAAACCATAATTCATAATTAAATTACGTAGCGTAGCGTAAAATTGACATATCGATTACTTTGGCTGTTATCGAATTCTGCTGGTGTTTTGTTTTTGTTAGTTCTTTTGGCGAATAAAATAAACGAAATGGAGCATTTCTTGTGGGGATGCGGCATTTGACCAGGCGGGCACCAGCAGCGGCATGCCACAGAAGCGCAGCAGAACGATTTGGGTATCTTTATAACGGAGATTCAGATGGTTGAGAGAATCGCCCGAGAGCAAGTGGTTTAGTTCGCCCCCGAAGACGACGAATGTAAATTTTAATTAAAATCAATTAGGCGCACACCCGTAAACACGCACCAAACCAATACTCCGTATGCTTATTTGAAGAGCGAGCACCGCATAAAGCACAAAACTATACGTTGGACGAAATTCCGCGCTTAACCTGTTCAGTCGGTCGTGGTCGTGGTCGTGGCGGTGGTGCAACCAATGGACATAATTGGTCTAATTGGACAGAGCAGCAGAAGCAGCGGAGCACCCCCAGTTACAATAGGATGGCACAATTTACACTGTGAGTATAAGTAGATGACGGTGCATAGTCATCATCGGTTCCCGTTCCCGTCCCTAAATGGAATGGGGTCGCTACACGCAGTCCACGCAGCCCAAGAATCAGATTACTTTGGTGTTGTTGCGCTCTGTGGCGCGGCTTCCGTCGAATGGAGCTTTGTTTATCTATTGATGAGTAGCCGCGCCGCCACTGCCCCTCGTCGCAACAGTATTATGCAAGTGAAATTGGCGACACGACCGTGTCTACCCTACCCCTAATACACATATTACATATATGAAATTTCCATTTATTTTGTGGTTTTTGGCATTTGGAACGGCTCGATCAGCTACAACAAACACAATGCGCCGCCCAGCAACGACATTACACGCGTCGACTGCGAGCATGTGCCCCTATGCTCCGCCAACGACGTACAGCTAAGATTCCTGGTGCCCGATGATTTGACCGAGGTGTGTGTGTGTGTGTGTGTATGTATGTGTGTGTGGGGTCCAGTGAGCCAGACCGAAAGATAATCTATATTGCTCTCTCCATCTCCCCCATCCCCCGCTGGGCGTTGCAGGTGCGGCAACTGTGCCAAGAATGGTTTCCAATCGACTATCCACTCTCATGGTATGAGGATATTACCTCAAGCACGCGCTTCTTTGCGCTGGCAGCTGTATATAATCTGGCCATAATTGGTTTAATTGTTGCCGAAATCAAACCGTATCGAAATATCAATAAGGAGGTAATAGCCAATTTGAGTGATAGTGATGAATTGTACACCAGGCTGAGCGGTTTTCCAATGCAGGACAAGGGCATATTGCCCGACTCGATGGGTCGGAACGCGGACGTCGGCTACATATTATCCCTGGGCGTGCATCGGTCACATAGACGCAATGGGATTGGCTCGCTGCTGCTGGATGCCCTCATGAACCACCTGACGACGGTCGAACGGCACTCGGTGAAGGCAATCTTCCTGCACACGCTGACCACCAACCAACCTGCCATATTTTTCTATGAAAAGCGAAGGTAAGTCATCCAATCCATCCATCCCCGCACCAGAATACCATAGAGCAGAGCTTGCGTGTTTGCCGCTTATTAACCCTTTGCCCTTCCTCCCTCCTTTTAGATTCACGCTACACTCGTTCCTGCCCTACTACTACAACATACGGGGCAAGGGCAAGGACGGCTTCACCTACGTGAACTACATTAACGGAGGCCATCCGCCTTGGACACTACTATATCCTTTTTCAAAATGCTTTTCACTTTATTGCTTGTTTGATTCTTATGTTTATGGTTTCGCTGTACTTTTGGTTGCCCTCTTAACTCTTGCCACACAGATCACATCAAGCACTACGCCTCCAAGGTGCGTCACACCAGCACCCTCTGCGTGTGGATGGCTTCCCGTGTACAGCAGGTGGTGCGTTGGTTCTACCACAAGCTGCTGATGCGCTTCAATTTCATTGAATGAGAAGGAAAGGAAAGGACCAAGGACTGACTGCAGCACGACTGGACAACCCCACAAATCACAAAACGGCATTCTTCCGAGTCACAAAAAAACAAACAAACACTTTTAATTCTGATTTTGAGTCGATGCATAGCATTATGTTATGTCATTCTCCTGAGCATGTTTAACGACCCCCCTCCATACAAGAACATATATATATATAATTGCACAGAAACACACACACACACACACACACCCTCATATACACCTTCATTATAAATGTTAGGCAATACCCCTCCTGCAGATCATTTCGTTTTTATACAAAAGAGAGAATAACTAGAAAACAACAACAAGAGTTGAGCATAAGTTGAAAGATGTAAAGATAATTTTATATGTGTATTATTACGTTTTAAATGATATTTGTTCACTGCTGTAAATAGTCTTTATGATGTTTAGACGCTGTAACTGTTTGCCCATGGCGGCGCGCAAGTGATTTTGATACTTTTTGTTGGACATATTCCATGTATGCTATATTTAATGTGTGTATGCAGTATGTATGTTTCCTTGTACGTTTATAATTTTCTTTATATTTTTGTTTGTTAAGTTCCACGCACAAGACAAGTCATTTAGTTTAGCGAAAATCCAACACAACAAAGATGCTCATGCTTTAATGCTTAATTTATGGAATCTGCACGAAAATAGCTTTGAACGGAGAATGAGAAACGAATACTATATACAAAACAACAATACCCAACAACAACACAAAATCACTTTCAAAACTCTGTTCGCTTTTTCTATAGTATTTTGTAAAAGTATTTTAATGCAACTTGTTTCGCAGCTAATTCATATTATTTTAGGCACAATTTATTTAGCAAATTGTAATATTTTTAAAATAAAAACTTGTAAAGTTATGAAATGAAATTTGATTTCGTTCTTCATCTGAATATTTGAATCCCCCGCCTAGAGCAACAGTGCTGTAAGACCAGACAGAGCCTCGAAGAGTGCTGGGAAACGACTTCTTTATATGAAAAAAAACAATCGATACTATCATGATAGTCCCAAAACCGTCGATAGTAGAGACTAGCAGTAAAATATCGATACTATCGATAGTGCCCTCGTTTGACACCTCTATGTCATAGGGGATTTAATTTAGCAAATTCGTCGCAACAGCCAAAAAATGTTCTCCAGAGCTGCCCTACTCACAGGTAAACCTCAGAAATAATGCGCAACACCACACAACTCGCGACAAAGTATAGTTTAATCGGTGTGTGCATAATAAGCCGCTGCACGCGACCGTGAAAATTGTTACGGCACCGCAAAAAAGACGGACATCGTGGTTTATGTAATCACCCACCTCCCAGTGCAAACGTAGAATTATGTATAGTTTTTGCAAACGTTCTTGCAAGTGGTAAACATATCAATATGAAAAAACTAATTGGTCTCAATCGTCTTGCAGCCCAGCGCCCACTGACCGTGGCCGCCACTCGGTCGGCCGCCGCAGCTGCTCAGTCTGGCAGCGGCTCCATCGAGCGTCGCCAGCGTCCCGAACATCCCGGCAAGGTGCGCCTGGGCTTTGTGCCAGAGGAATGGTTCCAGTTCTTCTACAACAAGACCGGTGTCACCGGTCCCTACACATTCGGAGTGGGTCTGATCACCTACCTGTGCTCCAAGGAAATATACGTCATGGAGCACGAATACTACAGCGGTCTGTCGCTGGGCATCATGGCCATTATTGCTGTGAAGAAACTTGGCCCAGTGATTGCCAAGTGGGCTGATGGTGAGATCGATGTAAGTCTGAGGCAATCAAATATCAAACTGTACAAACAGGAAGATTAATCCCTTAATTGCTGTAGAAAATCGAAAGCGAGTGGAAGGAGGGCCGCGAGGGTGAGCTCAAGGTTCTGGCCGATGCCATCGAGGCTGAGAAGAAGGAGCAGTGGCGCGCCGATGGTGCCTTGCTCTTGATGGATGCCAAGAAGGAGAACATTGCATTGCAGCTGGAGGCCGCATTCCGCGAGCGCGCCATGAACGTCTACTCCGAGGTCAAGCGTCGCTTGGACTATCAGGTGGAGTGCCGCCACGTTGAGCGTCGCCTCAGCCAGAAGCACATGGTCAACTGGATCACCACCAATGTGCTGGCCAGCATCTCGCCTCAGCAGGAGAAGGAGACTCTCAACAAGTGCATTGCCGATCTGAGCGCACTCGCTCTGCGCGTCAAGTCCGCCTAAACGACTCGAGTTTAAGTTGCTAAATTGTAAATTCAAACAAAGTCGAGACGCAGGAAACAAACAACAAACCATTACAATGCCCGCACGATGATACACATATATCTACTACACGCAATACATGCTCTGTGTCCGAAAAACATTCTTTATGAAATTGTCGTTTAGTTCAAGAAATGGATGCTGTTTAACATTACTCTCTTTTGCTTATGATTTATGTATGTAGACACTGCCCCACAATCCCCTATTTTGCTTATGTTTAGTTATCAGTCTACTGCTGCACTGGCATCGTGCTCATCCAAGGCAATCGTGTCCTCCTGATCCTGCTGCACCTCGAACTCTGCTTGAATATTTTGGCGGTGGGCGGCAGGCAAATTCTGGATACAGTAATCCACCGCCGTGATCACGCAGAGCGGTCGCTCTCCCTTGTAGTAGCCTGTGTTCTCCCGCAGATACGTCACTCGCTTCGAGGTCAGCCACTGTTGGAGCTCCACGAAGCAGGTGCACTGCCAGGGATTCCCCTCGATCGCAATGCGATTCAGGCTGGGAAAGGTGCCGTTCAAGGCAGTCAAAAAGGTGAGTCTGTTGTTGTCGATGAGCAGCTCCATGACACTGCTCAGACAGTCCATTACATCGGTGGTGATCTCCTCCAGCCAGTTGTGACCCAAATGCAGTTTCTGCAGATGCCGCATGGGCGCAAACATGCGCACGTCCAGGGATGCCAGTTCATTGTGCCCCAGCGACAGGTACTCCAAAAAGGGTAGCGAGGAGAAGGCCAGCGGATGCAGACGCTTCAAGCGATTGGCATTCAGGTTAAGCTTGCGCAGTCGCGTCAATGTGTTGCCCCCAAAGGCCTCTGCCTCGAAGTACTCCAGGCTGTTGCGCGACAGATCCAACGTGTCCAGGTTGGCCAATGCCGCAAATGCGCCCGGTTTGATCTCCAGTATAGCGTTGAACTGCAGATACAGCTTGCGCAGTGACCCCAGACCCACAAAGTGGCCGCTGCTCAGGCTGGCAATGCTATTCCTGGACAAATCCAACACCTGCAGTCTGGGCAACACTCTGAACTGGTTGTCGAACAGCAGTCGTATGCGGTTCCCAGCCAGATCCAGCTGCTGCAGATTCAGCACAAAGTTTTGGGCCGATCCGAAAACATTGGGACGCAGTGCGTCGAGTGCATTGTGGGAGAGGTTCAGCACTCGCAGCTGGCTGAGCGGCAGAAAGGTTTCCTGGGCAATAAAGGTCAATTGGTTGCCACTGAGCTGCAGCTCCAGCAGACCATGCAGACCGCGAAAAGCACTCACATCCAGCTGGAAAGGAAAGTTCATGTAAAAAGTTTGGCTAGCGGGTAGCAAGTGACTTGGGATTGGGATTCCTAGAACCCTCTCTTCTAGGCGTAGAGGCACCCCTCCAGGCCAAGGGCCATCACGGGTAATTGACTAAATCAAATCCCACAGCTAAGTACACAAATGACAGGCGGATGCGATCGACTCGCTGAGCGACTCCGCCAGTTTCTGCTGACTCACCTGTCCGATGCGATTCTCGTGGAGCATCAGCTGCTGCAATTGGGGGCAGACACCGAAGCTGACATTAACCAGTCGATTGTGGCCAAGTTCCAGGCGATTGAGCAGCGGTAAGTGGGGTAGCTCGCAGCCGGTCAGAGCATTGTGTGAGAAATTGGCGTAAATCAATTTGCGCAAATTTGCCAAGACATCCTTTGTGAGCAGCTCCAGGCGATTGTGGCTGGCGTCGAGCTGCTGCAGCGCTGACTCAACCGCAAAGTGGCTGCCATGGAGCTCGCCCAGACCGCATCCACTGATGTTCAAGTGGCGCAGATTGGGCAGCGCGGAGAAGCCCTGAGTGTGTAGATTCAGTTGCTGGACGGCAGACAGATCCAAGGCGACCAAATTGGCCAAATAATCGACTCTTGTGTCTGCAGGGGAAAGCAATGAGATGTCTGCGTGTGTGTGTGGGTCGACCTATCCGCAAGAGTCTCTTACCCGAGTCTAGATCCAGTTCTGTGCGTTCATTTCGCACTGCAAGTGAATGCCAGTTCTTGGCCCCCTCCACATCAAGCAGATCCTGCAGACTGGCTAATTCAAGACACTCGAAGCTACGCCAGGCGAGTGGCTGGCAGGGTAGAGCCCCGACCTGGGGGAAGCCCCTGCTGCAGCAGAGCCACAGTACGGACAGAACCCAATTGGCATTCACCAACATTCCTGCTCCACAGTTTGGCCGCAACTGAAAGCCAAGCCCCATCCAAGCGTTGATAAGAACAAACCGCAGCATGCAAATCCAGTTTGCTCAGAGAGCTCAGCCCAGTCAGGGGAGAGTCCAAGCAGGTTTGGCGCGTCATCGCTCAGGGGCCGGACACTCCACACAGCTGAGTGTCGTCTGTGGAGGAGGAGGATGGATGGATGGATGGAAACTACTCTTTTGTTTATATTGCTCTATCGATAGATACTTTCTATAACTTTTTAATAGGCTTAGCAAGTTGTTTTACATACAGTACGGTACATACGAGTAGGTATATAATATTTGGGTTTACATAATAAGTTGTTGTTTTATTTTGGATAATTAATTTACGATTATGCTGGTATTTATTGTGCTCTTGGTGGAAGAAAAATATCTGATTGTGTGTGTCTGTTATTTTCTTGCCATTTACCCATGCTGCGAGTCGTACATACATACATATAATATACAAAATACAAGGAAGTAAAACCAGCGGTAAAAACCACTCTAACTTAGACTAAAACTTAGGCAACAAAATTAACAATAAGAAGTTGGTATCTAATGTCTGTTTAAGATCTGTTTAAGGAGTATATATCTAATATGTATAATAATATATAATGTATGTATATAATAAATATTCCACTAATCGCACAGGTTTCTGTTTCTGTTGCTATATTTGTGCTTATATCTTCTCTCGTTTAACTGGAGGGAGGCTCTTCAAGTTGCCGAAATTGGAAGCCAAAAATTGGAAGCCAGCATCGGTCTCTCTTTATATATTGAAGCAAAGGATGTACCTATACATATATATACGTATATGTATATGGGCTAATATTCAAGTGTAATATTTCACGTGTATCCATCCATTTATATAAAACCCAACCTACATATGGTAAGCATCAAGAATCGTCATCACTCACTACTCTCTATATTGTAAATGGTTTCTGTTGTGGAGCTGTAGTTGATTTGGGGGGAGGGGGTGGTGGCGAAGAATCCTGGTATCTAAATCAGACTATAGTTACGGTTGGGCTCGTCATCTTGTTGCTGTTGTACAACGGCTGATAGTGTGCACTCGGCCCGTGGTGTCCGTTGCTCGCCTTCATCTTGGCGCTCTGGCAGCCATTCGGATACCGCATCTTGACCCCATTCTGTGCATGTGCATGGGCATGGGTATGATGGCTCTGCGCGGCTACGGATCCAGGCAACGACAGCGACGATGACGATGACTTACAGCTTCCATTCTGCAGGGGCAGGGGCAGGGGTAGAGGATCCCCTATCAACGTTATGCGCACGGGCTTGTAGCTGTTGGCATTGGGCGTGGCCGCCTCCGCCGTGTCCCAACCGATGGAAGCGCGTCGCGGCGTGCCCGGATAGGAGGCAGCTGCAGCCAGCTGCTGATTGTAGTTGGTCAGCGTCGTGGAGATGATCGTGTGGCGGCGGGTCTGGCTCAGAGTTGGACACTGTTGGCTACTGTTGGCGCCCGTAGATGTGGGCGTGGGCTGCTCCTTCTCCTGGTGCTGGCTCTGGTGATGGCGAATGATGGTGGTGGCGGCCAGCGTGGAGTCGTGCAAATGGAGCATCGGAAAGTGTGTGGTATAACTGGTATATTCGGGCTTACTTCTGCGAACAGAGAGGGCAGAATTAGTGTGTTATTTCCAGTTGATTTGCTGATTAATTGCAAGAATTTCTTTGTTTTGAATATGCCATACGAGTTGTCTACGAGGCGAAGAGAAGAGTCGATGGCAGGTGGACATGGATTGGAGTTTGACTTGGGACTATCCATCAATAATGCTTGGGCATACTTTGTGCTGCTGCCACTCCCCTTTCCAACTGCCATTCCTTCTCCTCTCAACGCCTTTCTTGGGTTAGTTTCTGGTTTGCTTTACCTTGGGACTCTATTTAATTGCCGCATGCAATCAAAATGTTTCACAAACAGTGTTAAATTTTCAGTGACAATTAGTAACGATTAACGATTGGCTTAGAGCACTAGCTACGGGCTAACTTGTGGTTATAATGTAACTATATCTTGGATAGATTAAAGCTTAGTTTTAGTTTTTTCTCTTAGTTTAGTTAGTGCTTTGAATGACTGTTTCAGTTGCATGAATTACAATTATCCAGACAGTTATCGCTTAGGTGTAGGATACATAACAGATTGATGGCACAGAGCACAATGATGGCTAGAATGAAATCACAAAATAATACCTGTGGCTCCCCGAATTGTAGTCTATATACATATATATATATGGAATGCATAGTGGAGGGGAGAGTGTGGAGAGTGTGGTTAGATGTGTAAGTGTTTTTTTGTTTTTGTTGAGGGGTGTGTATTCCATGGAAGGCATTACAAAAGAGAGTGTAGAAGAGACAGAGAGAGATTCACATTGGTTAATCATGGGTTAAGGCATTGCGAATGGGGTCTAAAGTGGGTCCATTGTTAGTCAATTGCAAAATGCAAAAATTCCACCTCCTGCTGCTGCTGCTGTTGCTGCTGTTGCTGTTTCGGCACTCGGCTTTCGGCTTTGGCTACTGCTGGCTGAATTCAGTCTAATTAGACTGCTCCAATTGCAATTTGTTGCCATTAACGTCAACAGGCGGCAGGAAAGTGGCCAAGCTGATTTGCATGCCACCAACGGACCATGAAGCTGAAGCTGAAGCTGAGACTGCAAGCCACCATTAAAACAGCAACAGCAGCAGCAGCAACAGCAGCAGCAGCAACAGCAACTGCAGCAGCAACAGCAGGCAGCATTTTGTATTAGTTTTGTTAAGCTGCGGCCTGTGCCTGCCTCAGCTTGCGGCTTTTGTGGTCTGATGAAAAGCCCCAAAATTACAAGCCACCAGCAATACACAAAAAAAAAAATTACACAAAAAAATTATCCAAAAAATATAAACGAAAATTGAAATTGAAAATCGAAAAGATAGAGAGATGGAAAGATGGAAAAACATGAATGTCTGGATCTGGATATGGATGCCTACCTGGACAAACCCTCCGCACCAATGGCAAGTGGTCGTGTCTGTGAAAGTGGAATCGGAATTGGAAATAGAAATATACGATAGCGTTTGGTTAGTCAATTTGTTTTTCTTTGTGCAACACACACACATATTATTATTATCTAAGCATAGAGCGGGGGGTGGGAGGGTGCTTACCCGCTCCGTCTGGGTGGCCATGCTGATGAGCTCCTTGTTGGCATCGGTGCCATTGCTGGCATTGCCGCCGGCCTGTTGCCGCTTCTCGGCCTCCAATTGCTCAATGAGATCGCGCTGCAGGCGTATGGTGCGATCACGATCATCGACTTGACCCTGCCACACACACACATAGAGAAAGAGTGGAAGGGAGAGAGAGAGAGAGCGATACGTAAATGTCAGATTCACTGTTGTGGAGCGAGGCATAAAAGGTCACTAGGCAGCAGATACAAGAAACTAAGCCAGAGAGTGTTCAAAAATCATATCTATACGAGTACGAGTACGATTATAAATTGCCAGGCGGCATATTGCTTGGCTTCTATTTTGGGACAGTCATGCTTTGATTGTTGCATTGTTTCAAGTGCCAATCCAAAGCATATCTATCACTCAATCACAACAACAGCTAAAGATATATGTTTATAAGACTGTGAACTTTAAACTGCAAACTGTATGCTGTATGTCTGTGTGTTCCGAGTGTCAAAATCAAAGTGCGGTATAGCTTTATGTAGGTACGAGTATATAAGTTAATAGATTTACAAGTAAGCAAATAGTTATGTAATGTATACTGAGTATTCCTTCTGGATTTTGTACATGCCACATGGAGTATTGAATAAAATATTTTCCATGTATCTAATAAACATTTAAGAACAACAGCAATAGAAATAGATTGATAGATAAATAGATAGTATGAGAGTGTCCTGCTTTTGCTTTACGTTTACTTTATTTAAGTTTTGATTTTTTTTGTGGTTTTGTGGCGTGTTGTCCAGAGGTCTAACGATCGGGCGAACGAAATGCAAAAAACGTGCAAATACCTGAAGGTAAACCACCTGTCTACGTAGATCCGTTAATTCCTGCAGTGGATCCTCCGTCGTGGACGAGGTGAGGCTGGCCAAATCGATGTCATTCAGCTGCTTGCTGTCCAGTCCACAGGCGGCGAACAATTGCAGATTGTCATTCTCGAAGGGATTGAGGGTTTCCGTCTGCAAAATAAATGTTTCATGAGCCTGTCACTGGAGTTTGAGGTGTTCCCCGAATGAAATGAAACCCCAACGAAAGATGAGATAAGAACGTACCCTTTTCAAATCAAAATCAGACTCCTAAGAGGCGTGCAAGTGGGTCAAGTGTTTTGTGGTTGATTGTTGGGTGTTGGGTGTGTGCCATGAATGAAATGGAAATGAAAATGAAATCCTTAAACGGCTCTACAGAGCAATGGCAGCTGCCCCACTCACCTCTTGGAGGATGCGCCGCAGGCGGAGTAGCTGCTTCTTGAACTGCAGCACATCCTGGATCATGGCATTCCGGAAGGACTTGTCATACAACATCAGATCGTCCGATGAGCTATGCAGCTCGCCGCTACTCAGCCCGCGCACTCGTAGGCCAGCGGAGGCGGTGCCACCACCTGGTTGCTGCCTCTGCGGCTGGCGCTGGCGCGGCAGACTGGACGTGAACGAGGCCGTGGAGGCGCGTGAGTTGGCCGTGCTCCTCTTGCGCACAGCCGCTGCAGCACCTCCGCTGTGGCTGGATCTCAGGCTGTTGTCCGAATCGTGGCCCGTCAGCTGCTGGTCCTGCAGCCGGGAGCGATTGAGCAGCCGTGTGGCACGGGCGGGCAGTTGGGCGCTGAAAAGAGGAACGCGGAAGGCATGAGTAAGGAGCAAGGGAATGACTGAGAAGTTCCTGTTCGAAGAGGCTGGGGAGTGGAGCTCCACCTGAGATATGTTTCGTTTGGCTGCGGCGCACTGCTTGCCACAAACGGTGGCGCACAGCTGGGTGGATAATAATGATGCTGATGCTGACGATGCTGATGGCTTTTGATGGCCATGGGTGAGGTTTTTCGGGCTGGTCTGCCCTGGTTGCCCTGCTGCCCCGCGAGGAACACATTCTGCGATGTCTTCAGATCGGTGCGGACGCGGCGCACTCCCTTGGGCGATGATTTGCTGGCCGTCGAATCAGCCGCCGCCGCCTCAGACATATTCCACAAATCGAATTTCTGCTTCTAGCTGGACTTCATGGCCAGCAATGACACAATCGGGACATGCGCAGACCCCCGAACAGCTGTGTGGAGACTTTGTCGAGTCACCCCCTGGCTGGCCTGCAGTGTGAGGGGTTGCTAGGCGCTCCGTGGGGTGTTGGCTCACTCTTTTCTCTTCGTTTAATTAGTTTTAGCGCACTTTCAATTAACGTGGCCGCAATGAAAGCGAATGCCATTGATTAGGGCCCCAGGTGGCAGGCAAGGGAGCCCAGGCGCTGTCTGGCAGGTGGATTGTTCAGGCGGCAGTTGTCAATGGGCCATTAAGATACCTCTGACATGAATGCTGCTGCTGCAAATAAATCCAAACCACGCTGAAGAGAGGCTCTGCTGCTGCTGTTGCTGCTGCTGCTGGTGGTGGATAGTGAAAGTCGTGAGGCAACTGTTGCGTGCTGCAGCGGTACTTGGAGATGTGGTTGGGTTGTTGGTGGGGCACGCGGTGCGGGGGGCGGGCTCTGCTCTCCTCTTACACATGCGCGCAATGTTCAAAAATTTCACGGCATAATTTATACAAACTGTTGAAAAACGTACAGCTATTAATGCCAGCCAGCCAACGAACAACAAAAAAAAGGCCATTCATTCGATAGTTTTGTTGGCCCATTCGATTCTCCACGGTGGAATCATCCGACCCAGACCCAGGCCCCGACCAAAGGTTAATGGGCTCTTGTCTTTATAATTATTCGGCATTATAATGATATTTCGTATCTATTTCCATTACGAAAATGGAATTAATTCGAGTTACGAATCATCACGAATGAATTTCCCGAAAGAAAACCAATTAGAGGAAAGCAAAAGCAAGAGACAGAAACTGCAACTGGAACAGACTTTTGGGGGAATTGGCAAAACTCTTTTGTTTCTGCTTCAAGATGATCTCCACGAATTGCCACGAAATTGTCTTGGCTGCTGGGAATGTGGGGCATAAGCAAATTTAAGTTTTTCTAGAGCTGCAGATGAAAGTGCTGAGAGCTGTGCGAGATTTTTTATGGCAGAAAGTTCCCTTCTATTTTACCACTCGGACAGCTCTTCAGCGGGGGGTTCTATGGCAAAGTTCTTCTTTTAAATGAATGGAATTCGCAGCCTGGATGGATCAGATTTGAGCTGAATGGAACATGTTTGCTGTAGCATCGTTTCACTTCAGTAATCGATTGAGTTTTGGTTTCAAAACGAGACTGAAATCGTAGCCTTTACGCAGCCATCAGTAATGCTCAGATTCAACTGATTAAATATCAATAAAACTCAAACATCGGCTCTGACTTGCGTAATGAGCCAATGCACCAATGGGCTGCACTTCGTTGTGGTTTTTGTTCAATTTTGTTGTACAAGTAACCCAAGCAAAAAGGTTCAAGTGGATGCACTCCGTGGCTTGCCAAACAAAAAGCAATTATTGTTTACATTATGTCCAAACCATAAACACACACAAACACACACCAAAAAAAACACACACACACAACTGCAAACTCCAAAGAGCTCCAAAACACAGAGAGAGAGAGAGAAAGAAATATATTCCACATGTTTTGGGGATTTTCGCACGCCAACTTTATGTTGTTTGTTTTCGAGCGGAGTACAATGAGTGCCGTGAATACTCTTTGTATGAATATGAATGCAGTAATCAGTAATCAGGCACGAGGTGGAGAGCCACTGAAGTCAAAACAATGCGAGTATTTGGCACAACTCCATCCCAGTCCCCCCCCGTCCACTTCAGCCATTCATTCATTCGGTGCAACTCCCTCCACTGCTCTGCAGCGCCGGATATTTCGCACTCTGAGGAAAAAAAACCAATTGTCAGACGACAAAATGCTCGTCATTGCAACAGCAGGTGGCAGCCGCAGCAGCGGCAGCAAATGCATTTTCCACAGCTCCATTAACACAACATAAAACTCTACAAAAAATAGACCAGGGGCATGGACAGAAGGGAGCCCGTTCTAGAAAGAAATGTGATCTTTATTGGAATATTCGATTGAAGTGCCATTGGCCCACTAAGAAGGGGGAATACTCGTTGGAATATGGAACGGAAAGCCACACCATGTGCAGATATTTAAGCAAAAACTTTGGAATTTTGTTAGTTGTTGTCCGAGCTCCCCCTTTGTCTACGCACCTGCCCATACCCAACGCCTGTGTGCAGTTGTGTGTGCATTTATCTGTCTCATTTTGTGAAGACTCCACACGCGCCACTGCCAGCGGCAACGGCAACGGCAACGGCAACTGTCGCTAACTTGGCCAACTGCGCGGCTCCGTTGCTGCGGCTGTCTGTCGCGCTGTGTGTGGCGGGGCTGCAACTGTTAACCGCCAACAGGTAACAGGTAAGAGCCAACTGCCATCGGCCAGCAATGACAAGCAATCACAATCACAATCATGCGGCAATCAGTGGAGCATGGGGCAGTGGCAGGGGCAGGGGCCAGCGGCAGAGGCAGAGGCGTTGACATGCACTACTCGAACTTCCACTTCCCCTAACGGCACTTATCAATTTGTGCGACAAAACGTCATTTGTCATTGGAGGCAGAAGGGCGGAGATGGAGATGGCGGGAGAGAGAGAGAGAGGGAGATTCAGAGATGAAGATCCAGTGGGGGGAAGGGGGATACACAGGTACTCCCCTGAATGAGTCGAAGACAGACAAAGTTGTGCTTGCATATTTGAAGAGGAAATGGAAATGGAAAGGCAGCTTCATTAGAGCGAAATGCAGGATGAGGGGAATGAGGGGGTAATGGGCGGAATGTGGATGGGATGGTATGGGGGGTAGAGCACGTAACGCCAGTAATGGTAATGGCCATAAAAAATAAAGAAATAAGCAACATTCTCATACACGGAGACACACACGCACACGGAGAGAGGGGAGTCAGTGTCTTCTCGAGTCTCGAGATGGGAATCCGCCGCAGCGGTGTGTATCTGTAGCATGCCACAGCGCAGTTCCTCAGATGATCAACGATGGTTTGTTGTCCGCACTCGGGGAGCCCAAACGGGAGGGATACATTCAGTAGTGTGTGGAGCAGGCAGACAGACAGACAGGTAGTTAGGTAGGTAGCAGCAGCAACAGCAGCAGCAGCTATCTGTATCTTTGTATTTGCACTCGATGGGGGCATGGGGCATGGGGGATGGGGCATGGGCTTGATATGTACTTCTGTGGCTTGGTTTTGTTCTTGGCAAATGTTCTTTCTGTTGAATTATGCATGCCACAGCAGCAGCAGCAGGAAGATGGGAACCGAATCCGCAGGCCCGTAAACCTGAACGCGCCGCAAAATGCAACTGAACTTGAAGCGGCTTCCAAAGCCATAAAAGGGGGCCACCTCCAGGCAGTCCCAAATGGATTGGTGTGTGTGTGTTTGTGTATCTGATATCTGTAATTGTTACGTTTAAGGCATCAAATTCCAAAAAGATTTGTGCCTCTGGCTGCATTTGCATGTGACACACTTTCCAGAGGCATTCACTGTGTGCCCCCACAGCTGAACGAACCCCTGCCACCGGGTTGCATATCAAATTACGCAACGCTTAGAGCGGAAATCATCACCCACTTTGGCTACCACTGGCCAGGGGGCATGGGCATGTTTGAGTATCTCTCGCCTCTACCTTTTACTCACTTGAGAGCCAGAGTCCCAGTCGCAGTCCCAGTCGCAGTCTAAACGGAATGGTTTCTTTTATGGATGGATTGGCTGTTCCATTGACACTTGTGCCCGCGCCTTGTCTTTTGTTATAAACGTTGAAACCGTCGGCTGTGGCTGCTGCGAGGCATGGAAGAGGCAGCAGTGCGTATCGATGGAGGCGACGAATGCCAAAAACCGCCTGGTCTGGCTCTGCGGTCACTGGCTCTTGTTTTGGGGGTCTCTTTGTTATGTTCGCCTCTTTTTGGTGGGTCTGCTTTTTGGTTATTAACAACGTAATTAATGCTGGGGGCTCCCACGCGTTCCGCACAACGTTTCTTGCACAATTCGTACACACAATCGGAGGGGATTGATGGAACAGAACACAGACTGATTGTTGCCCGATAGGGACTGGCATGGAGTCTCACACAAGTACGACGAATATGATTTATTATTTATTATTCCGCAGAGACAGTACCCGTACCGCACCGCCGTGAACCGCTCGCTTTGAGATCTTGTTTAATACTGAAGTGGAAGTTGGTATCGAAACTGAAGTTGGAGCCAGAGCCAGTCAGCCAGTCAGCCAGCCAACGCGGAGCTAATGGGAATGGTGTGGAATGGTAGTGATACGAAAAAACATTGGCGCTACAGTGGAACCAGCTGAATCAGCGAGCGTTGAGAATAGTTGTTGATAGAAATCCAACAATTTCCAGACAGCTGTGCAGGACTTGTAGTGACATCTTCTTCCATTGCTTCAGTTTCTTGTTCCAAATATTTACACACAAATTCCACATTGCACGCCACTGTGCTCTGCTGGTCGCTGTTGTTGTTACCAATGTTTCGTTGCCACCACGTTCCAGCAGCAACCAACAGGCAGCAGCAAGTGTGGGTCTGTGTCTGGGTCTGGGTCTGGTTCTAGCTCCGTTAGAAGAGAAAACTCTCCGGAACGGACAGCCACTGGCATCAGCTCTGCTCCAGCCACAATATTTATGCTGCATTCCGGCTGCAGCGATGGCGATCACAATGGAACCTTATATTATTCTCTTTCAGCATTTCTTTCTGCTTCCAGTGCACTTTGTGGCCGATAATGGGCGATTGAGTCTGTTGGAGCGATGGCTTACTCAGCAGTTGCCGGCTCGAGAGCGGTTCGAGAGGGTGACTCATGGCTCAGTCGCACAGTCTCAAGGTTAAGCCCCAGTCTCAGCTACAAGTGTGGGCTCCCGTCGCATGGCATATGATTTTGCATATGGCTCTGGTTGATTAGCGAGTGGCTGGCGCTGAATGGATTGTCTGCAGCTGTGCTTCGGGGGCCTTGGGTTGAGTTGCCTTCTAATGCGAGTATCGGCACGGATCGCATGGCGAGTGAGGCTGCTGGGTCCAGTGGCAGGTGGCAAGGAAAGCCAATGTCCCGACGCATGTGCCCCTGCCCCTGCCCCTGCACAAGACAACAACAAAACCTGAGAAGGCCAGCGGCATTTTTGCAGTTATTTGGCTCTTGGCTGGGGAAACAGGTTCATGCGAGTATCCCTCTGCCCCCTAAGTCCCCATACCCCTCTGCACTGCCAGACAATTGATTTTTCCTTGCAGTGCACATGGCAATGGCATGGCATGGCGGGGCGCAATAAAGTTTTTCCAACTTTAAGGCTAGAGCCAGAAACGACTCCGTCGATGGCTGTCGTGGATGTCGTGCCGTTGCCGGTCGCCGTTGCCGTTGCCGTTGTTGCCGTTGCCATGACAAAAGAATGCGGCACTCGCCATCAAGTCTCAGGCCAAAGTCAAAATGTTATCTTAACTACGACCACGATTTGGCCAGGCCCCAGACCCCAGACCACAGACCCCCGACTGGAGAGAGAAAGAGGGATCCAATCCAAAGACAATTGCCGTAAAATGCCAAATGCCGTTGCCGCTGCCTTTGCCTCTGCCTTTGCCTCTGCCTTTGGTTTCGGTCTTGGCTTAGACGTTGGCTTTGCTTTTGGCCCACACAGAGCTGTTGGATGGCATGCTCCCCCCGCCCCTGTATGTTGCAACGGGAATTGGCAGTGGGAATGGAGCGAATGGAGCAACCTTTTGGGTACTGCAGCGAGCACACACAGAAATCACTGCAATCATTGCGGGTTTTATTTCAGTCCTCCAACCTGTCCCACTGATGTCTGTCTAATTTTGGGCTAATTTCAATTTCCATTTCCATTTTCCCCCTGCCAATGGCAAAAGGGCGTGCCCCTGTGGGTTGGGGCGATGCCTAAGCTCTGAGTCGGCGAAAATCAAATTGCATTTGATTAACCCCAGAGTGTCGCTGCGGGTAAACAAGCGCTGTGAGAGCTGTGGGGAGATGTATGTGCTGGCTGCTGTTGCTGTTTGCTTTGGGAATGGATTAATTAATGAATATTTCTGGCTGTGACGCAGAATATTAACACTAGGCAGACCAAGGGGGTTTAATGAGCAAAAATAAATTAGGTGGGAATAAAATTGGCTGTGGGATGTGGAATTTAAGGTATGCAAAAGTGGGAGCTATTTTGGGTATGTGGCCAGGGATGCTCTTAACCACTTAATCAGAGAAAATCTAAGAAATTATTTGCATTAAAATATATGCAAGTATATAGTTGAAATATTCTATATTTGGCTTATATTTATTGCAGTACTTCGCGCAATATATTCCATCTCTTTCACCATTCAATATTATGCACAGGGACGCGCCCTTCTAGGGTTAATCTTTAGCCGGCCGGCAGAAATCTAGCAACCAAAGATAGAAGGACAGAGCAAGAGTAAGAGAGAGAGAGAGAGGAGGCAGAGGAGTCTGCTGATTGATTTGCCAGTGGCTTCTCGTACCCCAGACCCCCGCAGCCATGCAACATCAAGTGGAATAGATGTAAGGGCAGAGGAGGCTGCCACAGAGAGTGCAGTGCAGTGGAGTGGAGTGGAGTGCACTTAATAATAATCCGGACGGACGGTCGTTGGCCGCCAGCCAAGTGCCAGCACAGAGGCAATAAAACCAAATCAGAGGCGAAAACCCAAAGAGCAAATCCATTGCACTTCGCGTTTCCATTAGCCACAGTTACGTTCCCCTACGTTACTTTACGTTACGGGAGTGGTGATGCAGCTGGACACCGCTTGGGAGGGGGATGGACACTCACCTGATGCGCTCACGGGCGCCACCACGTTGCCGCCTGCCGCGCAGCAGAGAGTTGAGCTCCTTCATCACATCGCTGCCATTGCGCTCCATCTCGGAGAGAAGTTCGGCCTCGGCCTCCGCCTGGGCGGGATCCATCTCCGCTCCAATGCGATGCAGATCGGAGCCACTGCGACTGCGCCCCGACACGGGGGCCATGTGGTCGATCGAGTCCACGCTGCTGTTCATGTCGAAGTCCATCATGAGGTCATCCGAGCAGATGGACTCGCAGGGCGACAGGGTGTCCAGGGACTCGGCGCGATCCAGCACCGCCTGCCGCACGGCCATGGGGGTGCGGAGACTCAGCTCGATGGCCTGCTGGAGGGCCGTGCGGGCCTTCGACTGACTCTTCAGCGAGCGCAGCGATCCGGTGTGCGTTTCCATCAGGGTGGGCGTGTCGGTGGCCACCTCGTGGGCCTCGCTGTTGCACAGCAGGGCCGGCTGGTCGGCAATCTCGTCGTCAATCAGGTTGCCACAGTCCGAGCCCAGTGAGAGCGAGTGCGAGGCGTGGGTGGGCGTGCCCGGGGAGACGGGACTGCCGCAGCCCGGATCCAGCTCGAGCTCGAGCAGCGGCGAGATCTCATCAATGTCAATGTCGATGTCGATGTCCTTCTGCTGGCGCTCCTCGTTGAGTTTGTGCTTCTTGAGCTTGCCGCCCGCCTCCTCCGAGTCCTCGGTGCTGCTCACGAGGCTGTCCGTGGGCGAGGTCTCATCGTCCAGCAGGAGGCAGCTGCTGCTGGCCAGCGCCAGCTCTGCGAACTTGGACTCGTTGAGCGCATTGTTGAAGGAGCGGGGACGCGGCGACGCCTCCCGATTGTCCACGATGTGCACCTTGAGCAGCGGCTCCTGGCCGGCCTTTGGTGGCGTCTCCGTCATCGAAGCTGTGGGGGAGGAGAGCTGGCAGTTAGCGAGGGAATGCCAGTGGCCCGCCCGGGGGATTCGGGGGGTGGGATCCGGGGGATCTACTTACAAATTGTGCTAAATGGCATGTCCGTGTGGATGAGACTGATCTCGTCTAGTCCCAGGGACATGTCCTCCTCCCTTTCGTTTTCCCTGCCATTTTCCGGGGCCTGCGACTGCGATTGCGACTGCGACTGGGATTGGGTATCGCTGATGCTCATGCTGCTGCAGTCCATGGCGGCCAGGGATTCCCCGGCCAGAGATTGACAGCGCCAGGAACTCGAGACGGAGGAATGGCTCTGCTGTTTGGCACTCTTCTCGGAGGTGGACGAGTCCAGGTAGTGCTTCTCTTCGTCCACGCTCTCGCTCTCATCGGAGCCACTGGGCTTGGGCTTGCCCTCCGCCTGCTGGCCGCTGTTGCCAGCCTGATCCGCCGCTTGGGGCGTCTCCTGCCGCCGCTCGTAGCTCTCGCGGCTGAGCACCGTATTGGAGCGCACCAGCCCAAGCAGCGGCAGTGGTATGGCCTGACTGCCATCTGTCGGCAGCTTGGGCAGCGCCAGGGGCTCCACAAAGGAGTTGGACTCGCTCGAGGGCGGATCGTCCACATCCTTCACCTCGAACGTGTGCCGTCCGCTCATCACCATCTGCAGATTCCGCGGCCGACTGCGACTGCGCTTGGAACCCGCCGAAGAGCTGCCAGAGCTGCCCGAGTCCAGGGCCATGTCCAGACTGGCAATGCCCGAATCGGCGCTGATCTCGCGACTGCCCGAGAAGCCGCGCCGCGTCGAGTTGTTGGTCAGCTGCTTGACGCTCTTCTGGTCGAGGTGCCGCTGATCGGAGCGATGATGATGCGTCTGTGTGGGCTGCACATGCACCGAGGTCAGCGGATGCTGTCGCGAGCTGGTGGCAATGTCCTTGGCCCTGGCACCCGTCGAGTGGCTGGGCACTGGCGACTGCACACTGCTGCTGGGCGTGGTGGGTGTGGTGGCCGTCAGGCTGATGGCCACCGGGTACTCTGGCCGTGGCAGGCTCACCGTCTGCAGCGTGAACTTGGCGAAGCTTGCGGGTGTGAGTCGTGCCGTGGGGCGTACTCTGTGGGCGGGAGAGAAGATCTGCGATTAGGTGCATCGATGCATCGGATGTCCCTCCACTCACATGACATTCGCGTGCATGCTGGCCAAGTTGTTGTAGTTGTAGCGCTGTTGTCCGCCACGTGTTGGGGCGGCGGCAGCAGCAGCAGCAGCCGTGGATTCATCCGCTATCTCGCCAAAGAACTGCCGCCGCTGGTACTCGATGGTTGTGTTCTGGTTGAGATTGAATGTGAGCGTCTTGGGCTGTGCTATTTTGGGCTCTCCATCAGCGTTGCTGCTGCGTCCCGCATGTGCGCTCTTGGAGCGACGTTTTACTGGTCGGGAGGATAGAACTTAAGGTCGGATCTGCTCCGGGTGGCACATTTCTTTGGTTCACTTACAATTGCTCACCAGCACAGTGCTGGTGCTGGTGCCGGTGCCTGCTCCTCCTCCTCCTCCACAGTGAGTGTTGTTATTCTGGGCATTCTGTGCTGCCGTCTCCGATTCGGACTCCTCACTGGCGCCATACAGACCCGTGGACGCGGGCCGGGGCAGGGCGCCGCGATAGCCAAAGCGTTTGCCCGCCGCCGCACCTGCTGCCGCAGTCGCAGATGTTTTTGGTGCGCCGGCGGCACCCACTTTCTCAAAGTGAATGGGTGTAGTAGCTAGCATACGGCGTGGCATGCCACAGCGTTGTTAGATTGGCGACCAAATTAAAAAGCCATAACACTTACCCGCATTGCCATTGTCGTCCTTTGTGTCTGTCATTGGTGTGGAACGGGCGCTGGAATGGGAACTGGATTCCAGGAGTTTCTTCAACTTCTTGGGCGTCCCATTGAGCTTCTTGCGAAAGCCAAAGGACATGGCTGTGCCTTTGGTGTGCAGTGGCTGTGGCTGCTCCTGCGAGCTGTCCAGCATATTGCCATTTCCATTTCCGTTGCCATTTCCATTTAGGTTACGTCGATTGGACTTGCTGCCATGCTTCTTGCTCTCCGCTTGGCCCTAGAGAGAGAGAGAGGGGGGTAAAATGGATTAAAAACGGAAAGCGGTAGGCGGCTTGGCAAATCGGGTCAACACACAGATGGATGGAGGAGAATGCACTCGCCACACAAAGCCACTGAGACACAAAGGAACACGGCAGACAATGCGGCACAAAACTAAAACAAATAAAGCTGTGATTGTGGATTGTGGGTGGGCTGTGGATTGTGGCTGGGCTCTAACTACGTGGGGCAGGCATGACTCATACAGAAACTATAAATACTCATTTCAATATGCACTATCTACAAGATACATTTGCTGTATGCAACGGCACACGAGGGGTCTCTGTCCCCTGTCTCTTTTTACCATGATGACTGCCTCAACTTCTGCGTCTACTGCTGCGTCCTCCTCCTCCTGCTCAGCCTCAGTCTCAGTCTCCGGCTCAGTCTCAGCCTCAAGCTCTGATTCTGCTGTATCTCGAATGCTTTGCGTATCTGTATCTGTGTCCTTTGTGTCTTCCGAGTGCTGCAATCCCTTATCATTGATGGTGGGTGACTGCGGCTGCTGCTGCTGCTCGAATCCCTCCCCGTGTTGTGCGGCTAATGTGACGACGACGGGGTTGTCGCATTCATCCATGTTGTCGGCAGGCGGCAGGGGCACACTCGCTGTTTCGGCGAGTCTCCTCCTCCTGCTGCTGCTGCTGCTGCTGTTGCACTCGATTGATCCTCCCTGGCGGAGTCTCACTGGAGTCTCCGTCTGTGTGTTGGCCACGAATCCTCTACTGCTATGGATGCCAGCAATGTACATCGCACCGGAATTACGCCATTTATAATTGCACTACACACTCACACAATCACACACTCACACAGATACACACTCTCTCAGCGGGTATACACACGTTTCCCACGTACACCCACTCGGCGCGGGGGCGCGGGGCTGTCAGTCCTTGAAAATGTCAGTCCGTCGTTTTGCTGGAAAAATCTTTGAGCAGAGCAGATTTTTCGCACACTTTTCACGCCTCAGGTTATGCAAACGTTTTGCTGCTTTCCGTTTGCAATTGTCTCTTGCGCTTTTCTTTGGTTTTTCTTTGGATTTTCTTTGCTTTTCTTGCGGTTTCTTTGGATATTTTTGATAGTTTTGCAGAGTTTTTGCTGTCCGGCGACAATTTTTCACTTGTGAAACTACGGCAAACGGAAAATTGAATGGGAAAATTCTCACGGCATGCGACACGAGCGACTCCGAGACGTCCACCTTGTGGTGGTTCTTGCTCGCGAGCGAGCGAGCGAGAGAGAAGAGTGTCCACTCATGCGCAGAGGCCACAAAAACAAGTGGCAGCAAAATTGTGCGCCACAGTTTCGGGGGTTGATTGTCGCTGCAACATCTACGAATTTACCTAAGCCGCAACACTAGCAGAGACACGAACCGCCCTTGGGTGCAAAAGGTTCGGAAATAAATAATTTGCTTTTCAAATAATTCAAATTTCGACTTTTAAATCTTTTTTTTGAACAAAGCAATAAAACGATTTGTTCAAAAAAATCTATAATCCTATGGAAAATTTTATTAATATATCGAAAATATTATTTTACGCTGGCTTTGAGCACTAAAATTTAAATTACTTGCTGTGCCCGGCGGTTTCTTTTGCTTTTGTTCGTCCAATTGCAGTTCTATAATTGGACTATAAGTAAAAGTATACCCCGAGGAATTTCTCTCCATTCTTACACCTAATTTGCACATGTAAAATGCGTAATAATTAACCCTTTAAACGCCCAGCCCGTGGGTGAAAGAGAACATTGCAGGGGGATAGCTCCTGGGGGACAATAAATGTGGCAGAATAAGAGAGAACTAAGCGTTCGTTCCCCTGCTTCCCCTACCCACTTGTGCATGTAAAATGCATGTGTGGGTACTAATTATCCTGGGGGGACTCTCCCCGGGCAGTGAACGGGGACGTGCAAGTGAATCTCTAAGTGGGGTAAGCACTTCAGATTAGGTAAATCAAGAGTGTAAGATATGTGCCATGTGCCATGTGACGGGGGAGACTCGTCTGAGCGGGGAGGTTATTATGCTGGACATGTTTGCCAAACACTTTGCAGGGAAAACCGCAGAAGGAGTGGGCTGGGCTGCAGAGTTATTCGAGTTTGGCATCTACCGACCAGCTCTTAATCCCCTCTCAATTTCCAATCAATTTCCCCGACACTTTCCCCTTTAAACAATAAACATTGATGCCTGGGGGAAATCCAAACGAAGTCCGAGATGATGACAACTGCCCAGCAGGAAGTGATGGGTGGGGCTTGACCCACACAGTCCACGGAGGGGACAAATTCCAACAAAAGGATGCAACATTTATTGATAGTTTTCCTGGCAGCCCCAGCCCCGCACCCCTACCTTAAAACCAAGCCCCAGTCTGGTTATAAACATTTATCAATATTACTCACCTCATCTCCATCTCCATTTCCATCGAGTGCCAGCCAGCCATTGTTCTTCCTTGCTGCTGGAGAGTCCTGCTGCTGCTCCTGCTGCTGCTGCTGTTGTGGCTGCTGAGTCGCTGTCCTGAATCCTTGCCGTTCAATGGACGCTGCCTGGAGGAACTCCTGCAGCAGGAACTGCTGGCAAGCCGAGTAGACGTAGTGGCAGTCGTGGTTCTGCTCTTGGTTCTGGTCCACTTGGGCCCCGTTGTAAAGGGACTTAATGTGAAGGAGGGCGGCCTCTCGTTCGGTCTGCTCTGTCTGCCAATCTGGCAGCGGTGGAGCCTTGGCTGCCGAGTGGCGGCTTATGCTGTAATAAAATGTCTCCTCCACGGACTGCTGCTCCTCCCCGTGCCGCTGCCGCTGCTGCTGCTGCTGCTGCGGCTCTTGTTGTTCCACTGATGAGGCTGTGGTTGCTATGTATTCATTACTGGCTGTCAACTGTTGCCAGATTTTGTGGGCCTGGGCCAAATCTTGCTGGGACAGTGCGATTGTCAATACGGATTGATGATGTGGCTCCCCGTCTGGGGATGTAATCTGAGGAAGTGGCAGTGGCAGTGGCGGCAGTGGCGACTGCCGGGAGACACACTTGCCCATCTTATGTCACATGCTCGCAAATCGCAAAATGCACTTGACAGACGAGGTCTTGCGGTGGCTGGCGACGCCGCCTCCTCCTCTCGAGCAGCCCCTCGTTGGTGGCTGGTGGCGCCTCCTCCTGGAATGGGGGCTTCAAAAGAAGAATCAAATGAGTGGCTTGGCTATTGGATCCATGCGATTCGCATATCGATATGCTGGGAGCTGCCTCGCTGCTGCCTTGCGGTTTGCGTGCAGGTAATGATACACCTGTCTCTCGGCACCTCATGCCCCCGGCCGGCCCGGGTCGCCCCCTGCCACAGACCTGCCGCCCTCCCCGGGGCCAGTCCATTGCCAAAGCATTATATCGCGCTGCACGTTTTTTATTAAATTTTATTAGAGTGCCTGCCGCACATGCACGAACTGAGAGAGGAAAACACAACCGACACAAGCCAACCCAGTCCCAGTCCCATGGCCCATGCACCATGCCCCCTTTTATGCATTTGCTGAGCTCCATCCATGCACGGAGAGAGCAGGACAAAGTGTAGGGGGGAGGCAACAGAAATAAAAGCGAAAGAGAGAGCAAAAAAATATATTCACGCAAATGTAAGCAGCCTTTGGGAGAGCTGAAGACCTGCATCACTGGCTCTGTCCTGCCACGGCCACTGCCACTGCCACAGCGCCTTCTACTGTTCCTGTTGCAGCTCTCACTGCACCGCCTCCTGCAGCTCCTGTAGTGTTCCTGCTTCGTAGCTTTATGGCGCATTTGCCGCATAACAAAATTTACACCCACCAGAAGCCAACGCGTTGGGGCTTGGGCCTGCCCTTTGTGCCAGAGGCAGGACACCCTAACAGCGGCCTCAAGGCCATCCACTACTATATCGGGCTATTCAACCGCCTTTGATTACTGATTCGATGCCTAAATCAATTTGTGAAGCTACTTAACATTGGCCAGACACAATATCTGACATTTCGTTTGCTTCTAGCGAATGGCTTTCCTGGTAAAAGACTCTGACTGACTCTCTCTGACTTTGTAGGGATACATCAAATATTACCAATATTTATATTTATATGGGATATATTTACATATCCCATATTTATATATGTACCTCCAATATCGGATAGGAAGAAATTTTGTGGGTGTCTCAGTGTTTCTGGGAATAAAGGCACAGCCCACCAATCAAATGTATTTATTCTTCGAATTATCTGCCTTGAGCGGGGTGAGAAATGTATGGAAAACTGTGAGTTACCAGCTACTAAACAGTTTCAATCTATATCTTAAAGTCTCACGGAACAGATCTAAATAATACTCCCAGCCGCATTCCTTTCTTTCTTCGCTTTCCTTCAACATTCTTTGCTCTAAGCTGCAACAGATCACACTCAAATTTGCATCCATAATGAACAGTGGTTCCTCCAACCTCTCCAATATCATTATTCGCCCATTACTCCCCCTCTCTATGTGCCATAGATCCTTTTCGTCCTATAGTGTATTGTATTTATCGCCTTTTAGTGCATGGCATTGAGTTCCCCTGCTGATCCCTGGGTCGGGTCTGTGTTTATGCCTGCTTATGTCGTTTTGGCTTACTTACATTTGCCGCGGCTTTGTGCTGCATAAATTTCAGTGCCACGCCTCCGCACAGCAGCAGAGTCCGTGCATCCCTTAGCAGCTCCAACACCCCACCACACCACACCCCACCACGTCCACCTCCATGCTCCATGCTCCATGCTCCACCTACATCTCCATCAAAGGTACTGCACTGCACTGCACTGTACTGGTAGTACGTGGCCCTTTTGTGCCAACTGCCAACTTTTATTTGCTGCCTTTTCACATAATGAGGCAATTCTGCAGTTTGTTCTGTGCGAGTTTTCACTTGTTACTCTTGTATTTAATAAGCCAAAGGGCCACATAGCCCAGTGAAAGAGAGGAGAAGAGGCAAGGGCAGAGGCAAAGACAGTGGCAGGAAGGAGTACATGCCGGATGCAGGATGCAGCAGGGGTTGATGAGGGGGGGCTCCAGCTAATGCAGCGCTTTGTATGCGCGAAGAACAAATCCCTCAGCAGATCCCAGATATTGGTCGCATATGTAAATTGGGGCAGCAACCGAAGGTACTTGTAATTATGCGCATAAATAACTCACAAAAGGAGACACACAGACACTCAGAGAGAGGGAGAGAGAGAGAGAGAGAGGCTGTGGCTGTGGCTGAGGCGCCTCCGATAAGGCTGCGTTCGCATTGCATTGGCGTTTTGGTGGGGCTCATGCATAAGCATATCCATTGCCCATTTCGATTCGATGTGGCATGCAACAGCTGCGCCGCCGCTTGCAACAAACACTTTGAATGGGCACTGGCACTGCCTCATGCATTTTAATAGGGCCTCTCCACTGCACTCCTCTCCGTTCCTCAACAGGGCAAAAACTGCAATAAAAAACACACTCTGATATGAAATGGCAGTGCTCTGCCACATGCCACACTCCACACACTCCCCGTGGCAGGGTGGCTGGGCTGGCAGTGGCTTGGGTGCCACAGCATAGTTATGCTGACAGGACGAAGTTTTGTGGCATGATTAAAACGAAACCTCACCCAAGTTGGCAGCGCTGACAATTTTAATACAAACAAAAACTTCCCCTTTGCTGACAGCGGCGCGGAAGCAGCGCCGAAGAAGGCCAAAACGGAGCAGCCGAAGAAGCGCCCAAGAAGACCAAGTTAATTCTGCATGCCACTGCCACAAAATGCAACCCACCCCTGCCCAACCCTCACCCCTTAATGCAAATTGACGGCAATACAAGAATGGGCTGCACAAAAGAGAGGTGGGGTGTGGTGGGGTGTGGTGGCACCCGGCAAAAACTTCTGTCTGCCGATTCGCGCGGACATTTTGCGGCTGTTGTTGGGCCGCCGCCGAATGCAATTGCATTTTGGTAATTGAACAAGTCAGCGCTTAATTACGTCTCACTACAGTGAAGCTCCATAAATGTCTGGCCTGTCCGTGGGATGGGCTTGCGGGTTTTCGCCATTTCCATCAGCCGTTCGGGGAGAGAGATAATTTCCATTTGGTTGGAAATGCGCAAAAATGAGCAAATATCTTTCTGTAAATGATTGCTGTTGTTGGGTAGCATAAAGCAGCCCTGCAACAAACTCCACCCCCCATCGGGCATGCAACATGCAACAACTACGGCTAAAGGTTGCCTTTGATGCATTTTAATTGACGGCTCATTTGGTCTTGCGGCAGCAGACAAGAGCAGAGCGCGCACATTTCTGCCACACAATTTCGCAATTTATGGCTTAAAGCGACACGGGAAAAGGCTTAAAACAATCGCCGGGGAGCAGGGGGTGGGGTGGTGTGTGTTAAAAACTGATCTATATGCTTGGTTATTGAGAAACTTTCGGTTCTGTGGCTGTGTGTGTGGCTCAAAGCCTTCAGCGGCGAAATGAATGTATGGCCAAAAACCAAAACTCGAAAAACGAACAGCGGAATAGGAGACACTTGATGGGTTTTTTTTTTCGCAAACTGTCGCCCCTGTACCACCCGTTTTGCTGCACACACACACAAACACACACACACTATTGGCCATAAATCAATTTTTCAAAAATGACACTGGGAAATGGAAAAAGTAAGCTCAAAGCCGGGCCGGGGCCCAGGCGAATATTGAAAGCGTCGCCCGCTTGTCCTTTTGGTCCGGCTTCGATGAGAGACCGATACTCCGCCGATACATCCATGAATAGATAGATGTATGCAGAAATGTACCCTACAGTTGGCATAGGGGGGTGGTGTGGGAGGTGTAGGGGAATACTCGTATATGTATGTATAAAATGAATTAAGAAATGTATAAAAAATGTAAAAATATTTTTGCCTGCCGTATTTTTTGGCATCGTTTTCTCTCCTCTCCAGAGTTTTTTTTTTTTGTATTTTGGTTTTTTCAAATCCTTGCAGCTGGCGTTGAAAGTTTGTCATCATAAATTTTAATATTATTTTCCTAGGAAAAGCAGCAGCAATGCAAAGCTGGAAGCACCAGGAGCAGCAGCAATGGGAGAGTCCTTGGCACAAGCGTTTTCGATGCAAAAACTTCTCGTTGATGGAAGAAGGCAGAAGAATCCCTAGCAAGGCACCAGCAAAATGGGGAAATGAGCACGTTAATAGCAGTCAAAACGATGGAGCTGGAGCTTCGTTCCCCCGGGAATTTTTGCCTCGAGCACTGCACACAGCACACACACGGCGTATACGCAATCCAGCCAGCCAGCCAGCTGCTCTACTGCCGGAAGCCCATACGTACGTATTCCCTAGCATGTGTGAATCGAATGCTGATGAGTGCAATTTTGTGAATGCATATGAATGAATTATCCATGCGCCCAAACCGCCCTACTATTGCCACACCCCTGGCAGCTGGCAGCCATTGAAATGAACGAATCTGGCATTCAAAAGATTTTGTTTGCCTAGAAATCAGAGGAAACGAAACGATTATCGAACACATTGTATCCCTCTAGTGATGATGGCCCCTCCTGGCACTGGCACTGGCATTGATTGGTTATGGCCTCAAAGGGTTTTATGTTTATGATTGCAGCAGGCAAGCGAAGAGCAGGTCAGGTGCAGAAAGAGTTGACTGTGGGCCTAGGTTTTGTTTGAAATTAAATTTTACCTTTCTCTAAAGAACATGCAGCCGAATAACTCTGAAAAGACTTTTATTTGTATAAATTGCACACAAATATTAATGGAAATAGTAATTTTGGTAGATAAAGTTTATTTTTGGCAGCATTTTTGCATCTTTTATGTTTTATGTGTATGTCTTCCCTGCACTTTAGTTAGTTTTTCTCACCTCATTTTAAACACGGTTCAATTAAATTCACATCACATTCAGCTAAGTGCGGTTAATAATTACTCAAGAACAGCCCGCTGGCTGGAATAATTGCGTTCAATGGTCTCCCACTCTCTCTCTCTCTTTAGCTCTCAAGCTGTCTCTCTCTATCGCTCTCTGATTTCCGACATTTTGTTGGGGGCTTATAATTTCTGAATAGGCAGCCAAGCAATGATTATGATGGTTGAGCCCCAGAGCTAGTTGAAGGCTTCAAAAATCATTGAAAACGTGGATGGAATAAATGGCCAAGCCTGCAATTAAGCCATGGCTAACAAAGCCAGTCGAGTCCTGTGAGGGTATTAGTGGCCAGGACCTGGCCAACAAATTGATCTGCTCGGGCCTGTAGGGTTTAGGTTTATATGATGATGTGTGTGCGCTGCTTAACTGATTTGAGGCTGCAGTTTTGTTGTTTTGCAATTGGATAAATCCAAGCTCGAAGCGGTGTAGAATGGGAGTACAGTACAGCACTGTACAGTACTGCCTCTCCTGTCCTCATTTGCATGCTGTGCATAAATTACGAAACGAAAAGGCCAGGGAAACTGCCAGGTCCCAGGTATGAATGCAATTGGGGTTGTCTCTCAGCTCATCTCATCTCTGCCCTGGCTGCTGTCTTGGCCATCATCTCTGGCCGATTCCAAGGCAACCATAATGCTCGCCACTTAATTATTACTTTGTCTTTATTAACATTGGCTTACGGACATACTACCCCATACGCTCTGCCTCTGGCTCCAGCTCCAGCTCCATCTACTGGGGCCACGACTGGGGCTGACTGCAGCATGGTCTGGTCTGGTCTGGTCTGGTCTGGTCTGGGCTTTGCCTCTCACTCTCGTTTAAAGCCAGCAGCGAAGCGTGCAACCAAATGCGTTGCAAAGAAGGAGGCCGCCCACCCCCAAGCCCCCGCACCGCTTTGAAGGCTCTCTGTGTAATTGCAAATTGTTGCCATCGTCTCCATTTGTTTGTCAATTTGCGTACTTAAAAAATTCTTTTTACGGCAAAAGCAACAGCAACAGCAGACAACTCATCGTCAGTGTAACGAGCCATATGTGTGTGTTTGCGTGCGAGTGTGTGTGTGTGTGTGGCACATAATAATTACGCAATTGGCGAGGGGGAACGGGAACGGTAACGGGTACCCCCCTCGCTCTTTCTTAGCCCGCTCGAGTTGGTCTTGCGCCTGAGACTCGAGTGTGTCATCAAATTAGTTTTAATTATATATTATACTCGTTTCGCACACACACACACACACACACACACACATGCATAAAATTTGGCAGTAAACATAGAAGGAGCGTAGAGAGTGGCTGCATAGAGGAACGAGAATGGCCAGAGGCAGACAGCATTGCGTATGGTTGATATTTGCCATGGCAATCGATTTGTGTGCCCGGCAGCACTCTCCAACAGTTGTTCTTGTTTAAACAATTACCCCGCTCATTGACTTTGGGCACAAGCGAATGCCCCACCAATCCCAGGGAAAGGGAAACGGAATGTGGGCAGGGGTTGGGGGGTGCCTAAACCAGTACTACCAGAGCATGTTTTGCTTTGCACACTCCCACCTAGATATCTAATATGCATAACACACTGTGGAAATGAATGTGCACCAGCCACGAGCACGAACAAGAGCAAGAGCAAGAGGTGTAGCAATTGAAGCGATTGACACTCTATTTTAGATACCCTATACCCGCTGGGAGAGTGAGAAAGGGAAGGGAGGCGATGCCTACTCGAACGGCCAAAGTGCAGGCTGTGAGCGCTATGCGTAAACTAACTAAGGATAGGACCAGCCATACAAAAGATTGATTCTAAGTTCTATCAGTAAAAGACTCCACAACTCATAGTCATAGCTCCTAATGCCTAATCCACACATACGCCTGCAGCTCCCACGGTTGTAATTGATCTTCAAGTGTATCAAATGCTTCGGTTTTGCTGCATTCATATTTGTCTTGCTTGTTTTGGTTTCATTTTTGCCTTTTTTGTTTTCTTTTTTTTGGTTTCAATTTCAGTCGGAGATTCAACAGATTCACAGATTCACGAGACTTATCTGGGCATGCAAATTCTGTGCCCTGTGCTGTGTGCTCTGTGTGTTTGTCTACCATTCAAGACCCACCTTTGATTGCTTATCTTATCGGTAGGCAAACATTCCGTATGTGACACTGTCTGTCTGTCTGTCTGTTCTTCTGTGCAGCAGTTTTTCCACCGTAATTGGATTTAAATGTTCGAAATGTTCACTGAATTTTAGGGGTCACTTGACTACACCAGACACCGAAACTTCCACATCACTTTTTTTGCACTTGTTGCTCACTTTCTGTTGATTGAATTGGAAAATGGTTATTTTGCTTTTGCACAGCGTGACCTTGATTCTAATACGCGATCTTTATTTGCTTTTTTCCAGTCAAGTCAAGACTGGCGTCGCGTCATATTTGCTGTTATTATTAATAGCCAAAAGCGACTACGCTACGCACCTCAGAACGAGCGAAGTCTGCTCTGCCTGCGCTACTACGATCGGCAGGTGTTAGAAAAGCTCGCTCCAGCTTAAAGCTTAAAGTCGTAGAGAGCGAATGTAGAGACCGAGCGTAGAGAGAGAGCGAGAGCGAGATTGCTGATAGCGGGGGGCACTATTTAACAGGTCCACCGATGCACACAGTGGCAGCAAAAAGAGTCGCACCATCTGCGGGTGAGTGTAGGGCTATTAAAAAGCACTTTCTTATCAATGGTTAAGAGAGGAAAAGGCAAAACCAAACCAAACCAAACCAAACTAAGCCAAATGAAACCCAACACAGGCACAGTCAAGGTGCAAAAGGAAACCGAACAATGACGGAAAATGTTGGCAGCCAGCAGAACCTCAGCGCCAGCCGCACTCGGCACCCCACCCCCCACCACCCACCTAGTGGCTTGGCTGAGCGTCAAGTGTCATAAAAAAATAGGAACAACACTTGCAAGCCAAAAAACTAAAGTGCACGACTTGGCTCTGGCCATGTGGACTCTCTCCCGCTCCCTCTCCCCTCTAGACATAGTCGTTCAGCGCTCTTCTTACACGCATCCCCTCTCCCACTCCCACTCCCACTATTCCACACATCCTCTTACACTCATCTCCTACTATTACTGTTAGATCCATTTTCGCTCATCTTTCAAAGGCCCCGCGTTACGTGGGGCTGGGTGGTGTGGGGTTTTATAGGGTGGCCCTCGCCCGCAAACCAAAAGAAATACAAAAGAAAACATTTACAAAACTTCCATTTCCGTTTTATATGGGCAGTAGTAGAAACAGCAGCAGCCATGCGGGGAAATTGAAAAAAGATAGTTTCACATAAAACCTGCACCACACACGACACACGGATGCTGTGCTCCTCAGGCACTCACCTCTTGTTTGCCCCCACACGCTCCTCCTGCTACACTGGAGAGCGCCCCTCAAAGGGAAAAAGAGCAACAACTGCGATGGGTCTCGTACAAACATAAACACAAAGGTAAAGCTTAGGTACGAATTTCCTCCCATTTCCCTGCGTGTGTGCGTGCCTCCTGCGCACATCTCTTTCGGCTACGGAAGTGGGCATTGTTAAAGTTTTGCAGGTAAATCAAATGATAAAAATGAAGTTGTAGTCCGAGTAGGAGGTCCAAGTCGCCTACAACCTGCCGCCCCAAGGAGCCAGCCACAGCAGCAGCAGCAGCAGTGGCAGTGGCAGCAACTGTGCCACAGAACACAGCAACAGTTTTGGGACAACATCACAGAACGGAGAGCTTTTCACCACGGCAGTGCCGCATGCGCCTGGACTTTCACTCAAATTTCGAGTGTTTTTCCATTTGTTTAGCCCACTCGCACTAGCACCCCACCCCACCCCACCCACTGCACTGCACTGCCAAGGTTATCTGTAGTTCCGTTATCATTTTTCATAGCCCACTTTTGGCCTTCGTTGCTCAATTACAAAAACAGGGCATACTCTTGGGCTGCGCTTAACCCTTGCCTGTGCGCCATGCGTATGAGCAATCGGAATAGTTTTTGCTTATCAAATAATGGATTTTTAATCGTGTGAATCATGAGCTCTTGAGTTTCAAGTTTCTGTTTGTTCTAGGTCTAAGGCAAAGCCACAATGGGATCATAATTTTCCACGACAGACCAATTGGTGGCATTCGCACTCGATCAAAATAACTGTCAAATATAGTAATTAATTTGATTAAATGACAAAAATTTCGCACCACTTTCCACACAATTTACACAGATTGACGGTTGATTAGCAGGTGCTTGCAAATTTTTAGCCTCTATAGACCAGAAAAAGACTAAGTTCACAACTAATTCAGCTCTGACGTAGGGAAAATGCCCATGGGAATCAGACATCAAATAAGGTAAATCCTTATTTAGATTGGCATGGAAAGCTTTCGTTTTCTCTTATCAGACAGCCAGCACCTCACACACCCACAGAACACACCTCTGCTGTGGCGAAATTTTGGCTGAGTTTAATCATTATTGCAGCAGTAAATTTTCAAGAATGAAGCCGCAATCAAAATTATTCGACATGTAGACGTTGGTAAAAATTATGACCGGATTGCCACTTTGGCCCATCGAGTGTCGCACCGTTCTTAACAGTTTTGTGGATATTCATTTGAATGCAAATTCAATCAAATCAATCAATTAGAGAGTCGTATATCGGGAAATTTGTATGGTGTGAATTGTTGGGCAAACATTGGCGGCGGGGCGTAGACATGCGCTGATTATATTTAGTTTAACAAACGATATCCATCGTTATTAATAGATAAGCAGGGGGCTAAAAATGTCATATCTCCCTTCGAAGCATGTGGCATGCGTAAGGGTTAAATTAGCCTGCCGAATCTAGAGAGAGAGAGAGCGAGAAGAGAGAGAAGAGAGCAACGATCATCAGCAGCTGTTTTCGCTCTCTTTCTCGCTCGGCGCTGCGTTGTTTTCGATCGCTGTTTCTCTCTACTCTGATGTTTAAAAACGTGCTGCCAAAGGAACAGTAAATCATTTCGAAACGTGCAGCGCAGCAATTCGGGCGGACCGAGACCGTTTACAACAAGTTCAAGTTCGATTCGTTCGCGAATAGTACGAATAGTATATAGACAGAAAGTCGTTAAAAGGCGAAAGAGGAACATAAAATAAAAAGTCTTACATATAAAAGCGACAACAAACGTTGCGTTCTTGCTGTCATTTTTGTGCCTTTGTTTCTACTGTGCGTTTCTCCTGCTCTCTGTGTGTCTCTCTCGCTCTCGCTCTCTCTCTCTTCCGTTTGTTGTTTTTATCGACGCGTTCGTTCTTTTTACCCTCCAGTGCGTGTGTCCACGAGTTTGTGTTTGTGTGTATGTTATTCTTGCCAAAAAGCCGACAACCTCCGCCCCCGCAAACAAAAGCTTCCGCGCATGCTGCAGCCGGATCGATCAGTCAAGGGACCCACTGACTGTCTTGCTTGCCCCATCCCCAATCCCAATCAATGAACCAGTGACACAACACTGAAACATCCCACAACCCCCGATACGGAGCAGTGGAAAATTTTTGGACACCACTCGCGAAACTTAAGCTGCGACGTCATCAGCGTCTGACGCTTCCAGTTGTTGCTGTTGCTTTTTGTTGTGGCCGAGTAAAAGGTAAGGAAGGAGAAGAGTGAAAGAGAGCTCTTAAAGTACGTGTCAATTATCCGGGGACAGTTGTCCCCGTCTCACTCTCTTTCTCTCTCTCTCTCTCTCTGATTTGTCTGCGGCTATTTCTGTGCAAAAAAAAGATCTTTAAATTTGTGAATATCTCGGACCGGCGATTTCCCTGCCCCCGCCAACCATTACTTTCGAAGGAAAAATTAAAATCTACTCGATACAGTGTGTGTGGCATTTGGAAAAGTGTCAAAGAAAATAAGTATGTACCCCAGGCAAAACAATTAAAAATAACATTAACTGAACTGAACCGAACCGAATCTAAGAATCGAAGAAACGAAAGTTGGGGGCCAAACTACTGACATGCTCGTCGCAATTACTGTCGCAGAACCATTATTGGGCAGCCGAAGGAGAAAGATAAATCAAGTCCCGAGCAACTGCAGCATGTGACTGCTGGAAACTGGTTCTATTTCGGATCTCCTCCGCTCCGATCAGATCGGTGGCGGTGTTTGGTACGGGTACCCTATCCTGGTACGAGTGGAACGAAAGAGTATATGGGCTTTCTGTAGGGTTATGTAACAGTCAGAGAAGGCAGGGTTTTAACGAAAATTTAAATAAAAATGTTCCCTCATACCTTCCGTATTGTTGGTGGAGAAGGGTATCTTGTGGTCGACCACTCCAAATTTGTTCTTACTTGTTCTTGTTGCTTTTTTTTGAGCGTGTTTCAGCAGCAAAGTTTAACACAGTTTCAGTTGTAGCCGCCACACCAGGGCAAGCAAGCACGTTCTCTTCTCTTCTCTTCCTCCCTTTTTTTTTCTTTCCCTTTTGCCATCGCCGTTCTCTTTTCCATTCTCTTTCATTCCCCGCGGCGCTTTATGCTAAGTTTGTCTGCTTTTTATGCAAATTTCTAGAAACAACAGCACGGGCACAAAAAAAAGTACCAACAACTCTTCTTCGGGGGAATTTCTGCTATCAGCGTTGAGTGTTCTTTTCCACCCCTTCGTCTCACCCCTCTCTATTCGTCCATCCAGCGCAGCACGTGAATTGCGAGCGCTGCACTTTCTCGCCTGGCAAATATGTGCTCTTGGCACCCTCTACCGCTATTTCGCTCTCACTCCCCCTTCTGGGTGTGTAGGTAGTATCGCCCTCTTTCGTTTCCCCTGCGGTTACATCTGGTGAGTAATGGCTCAATAATTTGGCTCCCCTTCCCCCTATGTTGCAGTCGCGACCCCACCGCACACGATAAACACACAATGTTAACTAGAATTTGTTTATCTCGACTTTTGTGCTTTTTGGTACCCTAGAAGGGAGGATATTCGACTATATCACAACAAGTTAGTCATGCAGAAGGGGAAGTTTTTTGAACATATGTATAACATACATACATATAAAATATAAAACTAAACGTGACTAAAATCGTATAGACCAGAATCGGATCGACAAGAAAGGGTATGAAATGTTTCGGCTGCCCGCAGCTAGTGTTTCTTTCTTTTATTCCCTATTCTGTTGTTCCTGCTTCTGTTTCTGGTTTGCTGCTGAAGCTTTTGTTATTGTTCCTTTCTGATGTTTAAACCAAAATGTATCATGACGCTTAAAGTTTGTTTTTATTGTTATGTGAGGGGTTCCACCTCCTTCCCTTCTGTTACTCTCATTCTCTCTCTCTCACTCTCCCACCCTCTGATGTGGTTAGGTTGCACTGCACTTTTGTTTACACAACTTGCCGCCAAGCTCTTGCCGTATTTTGAGAGCGATATTTATTGTTCCTGTGAAAGCGGTTCACGGAATTTGCAGCGGCGTGCAAATTGGAAGCGTGTAATAACAATAGCCAAGGGGCAAGAGAATACGAATGGGAAGTGGAAGTGGCAATGGTCCAGGGGAGGGCAGAGACACGAACGTAGAAGAATTCGAGGTGGAAATCGAAATCGAATACAAATTATCGTTTCTAGATAAAAGTGGAACACTTTTTACATTGAGTGCTATCACGTATCTCTCTCTAAATATTTCTATTTCTATTTTGACTATCTTGCGATCATTCTCTGTCGCAGGAAAAGTACTCTCTTTTCTTCAACAATATACAAATAACGAAATTACATCCGAGGAGGACACCTTCCCATCCAGGAAATTGATCAATCAGCAAAGAGTTTTCTCTCTAAATGTATTTCAATACATTTTTTCCACTTCTATGACGTAACATTGTTCTTCTTTTTCCATTAGAATTACTCATGTGGTCACCCTAGGATAATAATATAATGGAAAGTGTCCTTGCATACAATGAGCGTCTTTCGAAGTTAAGATAAATAAATATACAGTAGTCGAAAGTATGAGGCATCATTCGTCATTCTATTATGAAACAAGATATTTCATATTGTTTTTCCCCTCTTGGGCAACCCACCCATGACAGATTCTGATATCCATATTGATATAAGGATTCGACTCGAATCATTCATCCAAACAAAAGAAATTTCTTTGCTGACTTTGCGCAACCGCTGGGAATTCTTCTGAAATTGATATAGAGATTGTTATTTATAAAAGAGTTGACGAATTATTGTTGTTCCTCTGATCGAGATATGAACAGTTATCGCTTATCGTGTGAGTCGCAAAGTAGAACCCACAAGAAAACCCAGACGTTGACCGGGCGGGGCTGACTGGGGGGGTGTTACATGTGCCCATGTTATTAGTTTAGTCAGCCCCCACAGCGGTCGTCGATCTGTCAGTTCAGTCAGTCATTCAGTCATTCAGTCGATCGTTTAGTCATTAGTTGGTGGTGGCCGTATGCCAGAAGTCCAATTAGTTTCGTTTGAATATCTATGTATTTGCAGGTGGAATTGGTTTTCCATTTTTATCGTGTTGCCTTTTGTTAATAGCACTTTGCTCTCCCACATGCCCTTCCTGGTGATTTCTGTGTGTGTGGATCAGTGAAGCATTAAAAATTGGTTTTTATTTCGCTTCCAAATGTCGTTTTGTTTCCATTGCAGTTTTTGGCTGGAACCTTTGTATGCCCCAATCGGCGATCATAAATCCTTCAACAACACTGCCGGATCGTACAATGGTACTGTCACTCAAGTGGAAAGTGGCGCTACACAGTGTGGAACGAAAGCGAAATTATACTCCATATTCAAGATAAAGTATGGTGCTTGCTCTCTTTCATGTGTTCCATGGCTATGAAACGTAGTGTACCCGTAGCTATGGTAATCCGTCTGACTAAATATTTATGATCGTTCCCCAAAGATTTACAGCCCACCCACTCGAGTGGGCAATGCGTTTTCAATTATCGAATATTTTAATGCACTCATATATCTTGTGGAATATAATATACAATATGTATGGGCGCACTTCTATATAATTACCGGTGTTTCGTCGTCGGCTTCCTCTATATCTCGAGTGTCGGGCTTAAATGCTGACATTTTTACGTTCCAGTGGGTTTTCTGGCTACTGTTTTTTTTTTTTTTAACTCGGGTCGGGCGGGGACTCCAGTGCTACCCCTTTTTCTGTTCGAGTCGCTTGAGTTGTTTCAAGTTCAATGTCAGCTGCATGTTGCAATTGCAACAGCAGTTGCAGCTGCCACCGATTGATGATGAGTGTTGCAATTTGTAAACCGGTTCCCTGCACCAACTTGTTCAGCGGCACGTGAGCGTAAATTTGTGCAGAAAAGTATAATCCGAGAGCAGCTGACTGAATGAAACCGGTTGGATCTGGCCAGATTAGGCTGAGAGAACCACTGATAAAGAGGTAAACATGAGACCCACACTGCCACACCTCACCCACCGATTACACTCAGAAATAAAGCCATTTCCACTGGGCACTTATCATCCATCAATTTAGATGTCTGCGCTGTGACTTTGCTGTTGCCTTTTGCAAATCAAATCAATTTCGGGCGACACGACACGACACAATAGTAGACAATTAGATAATTTATGATGTCGCATAGCATAGCGTGGCTTTCCCATACATTACTGTCAATTCCGTTTAATCAATTAGGAAAGAGAGTACATATCTGTATCTGTATATCTGTATCTCGAAATAGAATCGCAGTGAATGGCTCCTTCTTGCTCTTTGCGATAAGGACTGTGAGGTGTGGACGGAAAGTTCTTTTAATACCCACCACCCACCCCTATCTTTATCGAGCGTACTAGAATGTACTCGTATATGCATGATATACTCCATATTCAAACAGTAATTTAAATCAAAATTAAGTCACTCGCGTCGTCGTACGATCGATCGATCGTTTCGCGTCCAGTTTGCCAGCGAAACGCTAATGAACCCATAAAATTGATCACCACGTTAATTTTTTGTGGTACCTCCCTGCCTGCCATTTACACCTCCCGCATATCCCGACTGGCTGTTGTGGATCTGGGCTGGTGGGGGTTTTCAAATGTAACACCTTTTGAGGGTTTTAAGTTTTATGGGAACCTGTCGCGTCGTCGCTTTGCTCTGGTTTCTGCTGTTTGTTGTGTCTTGTGTTTAACAGTTTCCTTTACTCTAATTTTGATAGCATGCAACAACAACTCTCTCTCTCTCTCACTTTATCGTACTCTTGTTTTGTGGGTGGCACCTGTCTCTGTCTCTGTCTTGTGCGGGTGCCATATAAAAATGTGTAAATTTATTTGTTTTCATTTTGGTATCAAACTTTCTGGAACGTCACGCGATCGTTCGATTGAAGAATTCGATTCGGAATCAGCTGAGAATCTCGGGAGTATACGAAAATAGCTGTGAAAGTCAAGTGTCGTCTGTAGATACCACTCGATGGATCTATTTCGTGTGTTGGCCATTATGTCATTGATTTCTACATTTTTGTTGTATTAGTTCTGGAGATTATGAAAAGAATTCTGAAGTGAGTTGTAGACTTTCGAACGATAATTTATAATCTGTAAGAGAATAGGAAAGTGCTTGAAGGTGCTGATAAATAAGATGATTTCGGGTTGATAAATTTGTACGTGAAGGATTATCGAGATTACAAATTCTTGTAGGAAAAGAGATTTGCAGACTGCAGATTATTGCACTTATTATCAATCATATTTTAGACCAGATTTATACCTAGGCTGTGGCTTATTTTAGTGAAATTTGTGCCTGAAATATACTCTCGAGATTTCCTTTCTACACGGCAAATATATATCTATAGATTAGTGTAAAAATCTACTCAAATTTAAGCCACAAATAATAAAAAGAAATATAAATAGAAGCGAATGTTTTAATATCTATGAGCACGACTGGTTTTATTGCAGGAAACAACTGTCTGGGAATGAAGGGTATTTCCATTATTAATAACCTTGCAACCTTGAAGCACTTTCAATGCAAGCAAATAAGCAATCTATCAACTTGGAAATCCTTTTATTAGTTAATAACATTTACCGTAACGTGCCACACACACGCACACCCACCCACTGCTGCATGTGTGTATGTCAACATTCAAGGTCTCTGCCAAAAGCCAAAAGTTCTGAAAGTTTTGTTTGCACAGCAACTTAACTTTTAATCCATGCTCACACAGACAGACAGCAGGAGGAGACGCATCAATTTTTTATATATATTTTTATCGCTAGAAACATATGGCAAACAAAAGTCAATATCCAAGGCAAACAGTCCACACGTCCGCCCCAAAACCCTGCCCCCCCTCTAAGAACCGAACGGGTCTTAAAGGCAAGTCACATTTTCTTACATAATCAACACAGAAGCAAAGTGAAAATTTTTGCCAGCGACTAAAATGAGGCGCTGTCTTAGCACGAGACTCATGTCGGATTCTCAACGCGCGATATACGAAACGATACGATACTCGGGAGATACTACTGCGTTCGGTGGTTTCGTGCATTCGGGGACTTCGGGTGCGGTGCTCTACCGATGGATGGTTGGATGTGGGCTTTGGGGCGCTTGGGCGCTTCACTTCCCCAACGTTCTTTACCGCAGAAGCAAGCGCACAACACACATAAATCAGTGCTCGAGCAGCCGCAACAGGTTCATACGGCATTCGTTTGTCATAGAGGACGCCTCGAGTCCGTCTCCCCGAGTCCTGTCGAATATCGTGTACGTGAATCGTCGTGTGTTTAGAGACGTGCTTAAACGTGTTCGTGTTGCGCCGCTTACGTGTGAATGGTGAATGGCATTTCCAAGGAGATAATTGAATTTGTGTAACTTACGGGTTACCTTCCTCCCTGCCCACACGTCGCCGCGAAAGAAGGAAAGCAAGAAAGAAAGGTGCTTACTGAATAATTAAGGACCTGCCGACACGAAACATTTAACAGCTGGAAAAACAGAGGGTCCGTCCGTCCGCTTTGTTGTCTTAGGTTCAATGGCTGCTGTTACGCCCATCGCATTATAGGGTGCCCCAAGGATTATAGGGGTGTAAAAGGAAAGAGACCCCTGAATTAACAAAAATTCTGTTTGCTCGATTAAGTGATCTCCACTCAAAAAACTGCCCACAGATTGTACTCAACTGGGAGAGCCTCTTGCCCATTAATTTTCTAAGAATTCAAGCCCATAAAATGTGACGAAATTAATCATGAGATCTCCGTATAAAGATCGCATCGCCTAAAATAGAGTGGGGGGACCGATGATCAGTGGCAAAGCAGACCGCACTGCCCCCATGCATGCCCCTTCCATATATAACGCTCCTATAACCAAATAGATTGAGTGGTCAAATAACGCAAATTGATCACGAGCCATCAACACAAGTCGCGTGCTTTCGGCGACTGCTCCCCAGCACCCCGTTCTGGGGGCTATGCGTGTGGCTGCCATTTGACTTTAATTGAGTCGCGTCGCGTCGGGAATACTCGTACTGTGTGAGTGTGTGTGTGTTTTTATTGCCCCCGCCAGCAGTAGATGATTTTTCTTTGAAACGGGGGAATCGCTTTCAATTGGCCTTCTCCACATGCCACTGACAGCCACAGCAGCAGCAGCAGCAGCAACAGTCGAAATTGTTTATTAATGGAAAAGCGTTCCATGTTTTGTATTCCGTTTCTGTAACTGTATTTCTGTGTTCTGTTGTTTTATTTGCAGGCCGTTATCCAACGTTGCACCGAATGCCGAGACTCCTGGAGCATCCACAGTGGCCCCATCAGATCTCCCACAACAACAGCTCGATGCCCGATTACTGTCTGATCATCAAATAAGCAGAGCCATCAACTAAAAAAACGATCCTGGAATTGGATTGATTACACTTACACTGAACTAACGGAAGCAGAACACTCTCGCACACAAGATGAGTTTCAGTTCGGCCAGCGGCAGGGAGAACAATGTTCGCAAATTGTCATTCCTGGGTTTCAATACCAAAAAGAAGGTAAGTGGATCAGTGGATAAAAAGGGAGTCTTTTATTGATGGAAATCGTTTAGTTAATAATCGAAAGGGCGAGAGAACTACGCTTGAGGTTCGAATCATAATAATTTTGGTTTTAACTAACAGCGCCCTGAAACGTAATTTTTACTCCCTCTCTCTCAATCGTACCAGCTGCACGCCTAAATTGCACGAAATACATTCTCTGGCAATGGAAATGTGTTGCTCTCTCAGGAATTGCAACGCTTCTGTGGTTGTACTTCGCCTTGAGCGCTTATCTCTTGATCTTCGTTGCTCCTCACACGCAAAACACACTCTCGCAATTGCTTTCGTTTGATTGCTCTCTCTGCAAAAGCAAAATGCGCCGAAGAACTCAACGACGAAGCACTATGGGAGCTTTTTGTCGTTGCCATCTCAATGGTCTGTAACTACAGACAAGCCTTGCTATTTGACTTGAGGTAATCCACTTTTGAGACGCCTTTGTAATGCAAGGTGCCCACAGTGCGACTTTCGCTCTCATTAATTGCCGAACCCTTGTGTGAAGCACCCTTCTTTGCTGCGTATTTTCTGACTTTATCTTATTGCTATTACATTTGCATAATTAAACGAACTACTAATAATACCCTATTCCTTGCCATATTCAACACATACTTTGTTCAATGCGTAGATAATCGAATGCATGGATTTTAGATATGTAATTAATTAAGCAAATGGTTCTAATCACAGAATTGAACTCATCCCTGGATTATCTCTTATAATTTATCTCTAGAATTCCGTTTCCATATCCATTGGCCCAATCATTTCCCATCAGAGCGCCATCTGTTAAGCACTAAATACCCTTCATAATTTTTCCTCTCGTAAATTATCTGAATGTTAGCCTTACAAATTTGTCTAAAAATACGAATATTTTTGCGGCATTTTGTCAGTAATTTTCCATTAAATAAATCACTTTAAAAATTCGATTTATTTTTTGTGTGTGCAAATTTTGTTGATTAATTCGCTGGCAAATCGCAAAGTAATGTCAAGTAATTGTTATTGATTTTTATATGTAGTTGTAGTTGTTGTTGTTGCTTTTTGTATTGTATTGTATATTTCCGCAGTTTGTCCAAATGCCCGCCAGCCAACGACTGACACAATTTAGAAACCAGTTTTCAGCACTTCCAGTATTCCAGTGTTCGATTTCAGTTTCGGTTTCAATTCGCGTTTCGCTTTCGTGTGCGTGTGCCGTGCCGTGCGGCGGGGCATGCCAGTGGCCGGCATTAGATCAGATCTCGCCTAATCATGCCTTTATTCATTCATTCATTCATTCAACAACATCACCAAAGACCCCCACCCGCAACAGCGCTACGAGTATTACAGTTAGAGCTGCTTATGGTGTGGTTCGATATTACGTATACGCCGTGAGTGTGTGTGTGTTTTGTTATTTTTGTAGAGGGAAAGGTGCGGGCGACAGACACAGACACAGCGAGTTGTTTGTCAGCTTAAAGGCTAAAGCCTAATGGGAAAACGCATTTTAATTGTCAAAGTGGCAAGTGGCAAGTGGCAAATGGCAAATGGAAAACGCATCGGAAAGTACAGAGGCAGTTGGCAGTTGGCAGCAGCAGGAAGCCAGCATTCAAATGATGGCAGTCGGCCGCAGCCAAACAGGAAATCGATATTCGTGGTCAAGGCTGTCGCTGGCTGTCGTTTTTTAGCTTGCTGCGCTGCTGCCCTGACATTGGCAATGAAAAGTAATAGTAAACTGTGTGTGGAAATTGTAGTCACAGGCAATTCATTGACACCATTCACCAGGTGAAAGCACTCCAGGGGTTTGGGGAGGAGCAACAGTAGCGGTGAGTAGCCTCAATTAACTTAATTGCACCATAAAGTATGCCATGATTTATGCTCGACTTAGATCAGCTTTTAGCTAAATGTTTCACTCAGGTGTGTGTGTGTGTGGGCTTGTTTTTTCCGCGGACAGTGCGTTTCAAGGTTCCAAATACAGTTGAATGATATCGATAGCGAATCGATCATTTATATATTGCAGTACTTTCGCTCACTTTCCCAATCCCCAACCAGCAGTTCTCCTGTTTCTGCTCCGACTATCATCTAACATAGTCAAGCCTCTCCTTCCTGTCTTCTTACATAATCAACACTGACTGTCTGTCACGTGCGACATTGTCCTACACAGTCCTACACTCTTATAAAGCACTGTACAGTGTACACATGCACATAACTCAATTAGCCGCATTACAACTCGAACTGTTATCGCTAATTACCCAAAAAACACACAGATGCAAATACACACACACACACACAACTAACACACAGAGACACTCACACAGAGACACGCGACTAATGAGCCTTAATGGTGTCTCTGTGCTGCTGTGATGTTGTCTGCCACACAGAGGAACAGAGACAGAGACAGATAGAGAGCGGGCGAGGGGGAGCGAGAGTGAGCCGCCAAGTGAATAGGAATAGATTTTTTATGCATCAGCATTAGAAGGAAAACTTTGAGCCAAAAGCTCTCACACCACACTAGCCCCCACACCACACCACACGCCCTAAAACATCCCCTACACTAAGTGTTGGCCTTGAGCGGCCTTGACCATCATTTGAGGTCCTCTTTTGTACGGTTCTGCTCCCCTCCGGAAGCTTTTCCATTAATTATTTTGTGCGCCTCGAAAGCACGAAAAAATGCAGACGAAAAGCTTTGGCCCAGAACTGCATTCCGATTTACGTCAGCATCAGCAGTGGGAGTGCCAATGGGAGGGGCGGAGTTGGGCGTGTGGCGGATACGTAGTAAAACGCCTGCCGCGCTAAATACGGCCCTGAGAATCAGCTGAGCGTGGACGAGGCGCTGCAGCGACTGTCAGCTGACGGGGCACACGACTATGCTACCGTTATACGCGCGCTTTCATGCCCAGCGCCTGCGCAGAAGCGACAGCAGCAGCAGCAGCAGCACTCAGGTAACAGCAGCAGCAGAGGCAGTGGAGCCACCAGAAGTGGCGCCCCATCATTTGTTGGGAAGCATTCCCACACAACGGACATCGCGTTGAGAGTGAGAGAGACGGCCCACGCGTGGTCGTAGTTTTTTTTGGGTCTCTCCCCGCTTACGGGTCACACGGTGCAACAGGCCGAGCAAAAAAAAAAAACAAGAACTATTACGATAGTTGCAACAACACTCCCGCAGTGGTGCGTGACGAAAAGTTATCAAATCAAAAATCAAATTCAAAGAACTTTCCTGTGCAAAAAAGGAAGTTTTTCTTGGAGCGCTCAAGGTACATCGTTCGAGGGGGAAACTTGTTTGATCTATAATATAAAGTAGGGCCAGTAAAAAGAATAAGTTTTCAAGAGCATATAACCTTGAAAAATATTTGAAAAGAACCCACACACACCCACACAAACACACCAATAGACAGAGAGGCCGGAGAGCTGGATGCACAGAGGCCCGCACAGATACCACAGCCACAGATACAGATACAGATACAGACACAGATACAGGCCCTCATGGATGGGCATTATACAATATTATGAAAGGCGAAGGGTCCAGAAATTCTCGCTTGGCAGCTGGGCCAACAAGTGAGTGGGGCATTTATAAGGCGCACACAAACGGCAGGGAAAAGGCGCCCCAAGGAAATTCGTGTTTTGTGTTGCACACTTTTTGGGGCAATAAAACGGGACACCACACACCGCAAAAGTGCTCAAATGTGGCCCCCAAGGCGACAGGCATCATCTGGAATGCACAGACTGTGCCACACACACACAGCGATGGCACACGTGTGTGCCTACAGGTCGTGAGTTTACAAGTTTTTTGAGGGAAGAAATTCCTGAAAAAAGCAGAGGGTCTCCCTAGCATCCCTAGCATCCCACCTCAATCAAGTTTTATGGAATTGATAGATGATTGGCTGCTGTGGTTTCGTGTTTTCAATTCATCTTCGGAATTATAAACTTCTAACATTATAAACAATTTCTGAATTATTGATGCTCATGTATTATGTAAGAGCAGAGAGGAAGAGAGCTCCTAGTGGAAGGGAATGCAGAGAGATGTGTTCTTTAGTTCATGAAAAACGATAAAGAAAAGTTTCAATTTGGAAAAGTTATTGACGAGAGACTGAAATATTTATGAGGAAAACTTGTGCAAAACGGATGAGCACAAGAATAATGAATAATTTCATGTAAAAAATATACAGCGCTGAATTTAGTTAAATTAAACTTCTAAATGAAGTTTGCTGGTACATATTAGGGATCTGCAGGAGTACATACCATTTATATATGTATGCTCTATCAGTCTGATAGCCGGGAGTTAGAGAATCAAAGTTTTCCTCTCTATTAAAGAGAAATATATTTGTAGATCCCTTCCAAGAATATTTTAATATTCAAAGTATAAGAGTTCTCTCCTAATGCTACTCCTCTTAAGCACTATCAAATGTATAATTCCTTAGTTCGTAATCTCTTTTATTGCCGAGAATAATTTCTATTAATTTCCATAGAAAACAAGGAAATGTCGCCACCGTCATGCGAAGCTCAACAGCGCTCATAAAATATTCAAGCTATTAGAGGGGCTATAAAACAATCTGTTAAGGGATGAAATGCGTAACCCCCCCTCCGTCCATCGAAATATTCGTATGTTCTATTAAATTCCATAGAACGATGATAAATAAATAGAACAGAGGCCTCTTCCGACTATTTATCGCTAAACACTTTCCCCACATACTCGCGCGCACACACACGCAGGCACGCACACAATGTCAACAGCTGACCTTGAAGTATGCAACACTTTGTGGCAGATACAGGCAGATACGGAGTGAAAGTGTGTGAGAGGGAGAGACATCGAATTGTGTGTGAGTGTCAGTGTGTGAGTGTGTGTGGCCGCTTTGTCAGCATGATTTCCCATCACTAGATTACGTTTACGACGACGCTTTAACGCTTTCATGCCTCGCCTCTCGTATCGCCTTCAGGGGGCACACTACAATGACCAAAGGTTAACCTTTAGCACGTGTCTGCCACATCCACAACCACAGCTGCCCTACCCTACCCTTTCTTTACTCTATCCTTCGTCCTTTGCCCATACCACTCCATATCCTGTCGTATCCTGGTCCCATCCACTGCTCTACCATCCTCTCCTGTCCTGCCCTGGTCTGTCCGTTTGGTTGCTTGTGCGAGCATTTCCGCTGCGGAATTCACATTAAATTAACACAGATACACACTCGCACCCACACCCACACACACACATACACACACACATACAGAGCGAAATGCAGACACAGGCTGACAGTCGGACGTAACGTTACCGGGAAGCATCGTTAATTTGTGCAAACAAAACGGCAAAGAAAACACAACTACGTGGCGCACAGAAAAACGCGAGGAAAATGCGACCCAAAATTATGCACAGAGAGGAGGGGAGGGGGCGAGGGCAAACAAATTCGACAAGCGGCAAAAAGCAAACGAAAATAATAAAGTTTCCCCTGTGGAACAACAATAGAAATACCCGCTCGCATAAATATCTCCGACTCAAAGTCAAAGTCAAAAGTGAAATGTAAAGTTAAACGGTTTCTGTTTTTCGTTGTTGTTGTTGTTGCTGCTGCTGCCAGCACTTTTGATACACTTTCTCTGTGGCGGTTGGGTGCTGTACTCTCACTGTCACACTGTGTGCCATATTTTCGTCTGAGTGACAGGCGCTTAAATACTCTGGTGTTCTGCACCATTTCACAGATATTTAATCATCCAAAAGTGATCCCTGGAACACTCACACTGCGAGTATAAAGATGTTTATTTCTTTAGGGTATTTGATATTCGCCCATCTATTTTATAATTATTCTCCCCCCATTTATTGGCGTTTCAAATGGCTTTTGCCATAAAAACGGTTAAGATGTATTCCGAGAATCAAGCTATCGTGTTCCCACCCCCCTCCCACCAGCCAGACAAACTTTTAATCCGTGCGGAAACTTATGAGAGTAACTGTGTGTCAGGCAGGCGGCTGGTGATGGGCGGTTGGGCGGACGTTCTGCCAGTGAAACAGAAACAAGTTTCGCTGCAGCCTCTGGAGTTTGATTCAATTTGTGATTCAGCTCGACAAAAAGTTGTTTGCGCTCACGACCACATAACTCGCTTATGACTTACAGCGAGGACTGTCACGTGCCGCCGCTCACTTGCTGCTTGCCACACTTTATGCCACCGCCCCCCCGCCACAGAGAGGAGATGTCAAATCACATCAGAAACACTCAACGAGAGAACTCGTGTCAAATCGAGTTGATGTTCTGCGGGGCGAGAGACAGAAAGAGTGCGAGAGGGGGTGGAGACGAACCAAACTTGGAAGTCAAAAGTTATGGCTTGTACTCGTACAGTGCGAGTCATTGGTGTAGGTTCTGTCTACAGAATTGCGCAACATTTTGCCCAATCGGTTCAGTTCCGTTTCGTTAATGAACTCCGGTGTAAGCCAGTGTCTGCCTATCTGTCTGTCTGCCTGTCTGCCTGTCTGGTGGGGGCTCTGAATATTCCTACGCTAATTTCCCTGCTGGATGATATCATTTTTTTCTGGGCTTTTTGGATTCTATTTCTATGCTCCATGCATTTCTCTGGCCCTAGACAGCAGCAACAGAAGCAGCAGCCAAACAACAAAATAACAACGAAAACTTACAGGTCAGGGACAGCTTGGGGGCGGTGTCGCCCCTAGGTGTCTGTCTGCTTGGGCGGTTGCGGAGTCCCCCCTATCCTCATCCCCATCAGGCCACCATCGATTATTCTCTGATAAGCTTTGTCGCTCTGCCGCTGCGGACATGCTGCATAAAGTGCGATGCCTCCAGGTGCCATGTGGGTGGCAGTGGCAGGAGATTATGATGGAGCCTCCTGGCTAATGGCCGAATGACAAAATACTTTTACTGTTTTGTATCTCCAAAGTCATCATCATCATCATCATCATCATCATTATTATTATCATTATTAATATCAACATCGTTTGGTGTAATGTGCGCCCCAAGAGCTGCCGCGTATTGTTTATCGATTAATTAACGTAACGTGGCCGTAGCATTGCGTTACGCTTTTCTCTTATCAGTCGGACACGCACCGACATGCACACACAAAACACATGTCGGGGTCACACACAGCCGAGAGAGAAGAGAGAGAGTAGTGAATAGGGAAAGTGAGAGTGAGCAAAGGAACAAGAGACAGGAAGTAAGTGAGAGAGAAAGAGTGAGAGAGGGGAGACATGGCCAATGGACTCGACTCCCACTGGACACACACACGTGCAGGGGCTCTCAGCGTTATTAAATTGTTTGCTATTTATAAACTCAAAGTGAAACTGTTTGTTCTCCTCTGCCTCCCTTTTGCTTATCAGGAAGTAAATATATTTGTCAAGGATACTCTCTCTCCCCTCTCTCTCTCTCTGTCTCTCTGGGTACTTTCGCTTTCCGCATATCGAAGTTCATGTTAAATAATAAATATCTGCAAAAGAAATATATTTGTCGTTTCTCAGGTGTAGAATTGGCATCCATCCAATGGCTAAATCGCATTTCACTTACATTTTCATACATACATATGTATGGATGTACTTTTCGTGAATTTCCTTTACCTGTTGTTGGGTTTGGTAAACATTTAAGAGGGTAAAAACACACACGCACACTCACGCTCATTGGGCACTCTTCATCAAAGAGATTATTGAGGAAAACAAGGCGTTGTCTTTATATTTGGGACTACTCAAGGGGATACTTGATATTTTAATGGTTTTCGGGCATTCGATCTTCAACTGTTGTTATTGCTAAAACTAATTTCCCTTATCAAATCAAAAGATCCCAAAGGAATAATAGTTTACCTTTTTGAAAGATCTTTTATACACCACAAATTCAACAGAATTCACCCACTGTATTGAAAACAGTTTGCTGAAAAGAATATACATACATACATACACGTACATACCTACATGTATGTATGTTTGTAAGTGCATATGCACCTTTGGAAACACTTGCGGATCATATAATATTTTTTTTCTTTGGAACTGAATTGAAATTTACACAGCAAAATAATTGTAGAGCAGGGGGAAATCATGCGAGTATTCAATTTCCAGATGCCAGACCAGACAATGAAAATTGAACACCATGTAACCTTCTCCTGTGATTTCTTCAATAAACGATTCCATAAGATTGTATTGTTGTTGTTTTGTTTTCTGTTGGGTTTCCTTTATTTTGTGTAATCTGATAGCCCCATCTCGACAATTAGAAGTAATTGAGTTTACTTGTTCCTCGTTCCTTGTGGATGCAACAAAATATATTTCACTTGAGAAATGTAGATGAAGACTGCGCATTGCGGAGGCAATCAATGCCTTCGTCACTATGGAAATCAATTGAGATCGATTGAAAGCAATTATGAATAACGCCATTAAATATAGAGACAGGCCAACGCGCGGAACTTTGCATCTCTCTATAGATAGAGCATCGCATCGCATCGCCTCGCCTTGCCTTGCCTCCTCTCTCCCTTCCCTTCCCTTCCCTTCCTTTCCTTTTCTTCCTTCCTTCACTTGTGCTTTTACGAGTAGTTTGCGCTAATGCGTAGCGCTGACACTCAATGAGCGATGATTAATGCTTTCGGTACATCGTACCCGTACCCCTTCTGTTCTGAATGTTTTCGAAATGTTTCGAAAAAAAATAAATACTCGTGACGACGGGCAATAATGCCGCCAGAGTCACATGACTTTGTTTTCCCCATGCATATAGATTCTTAATTGAAAAGTATTTGTGGCTGCCTTTGAGAGGAGGGACAGCATGCAAACAATTGATGGACAATCCATTTGAAATGTATTTATTTGTTTTTGTTTTTTTGCAGTCCGGCGGCAATGAGGATCCCGATGAAGTGCTGTTGGACTCGGAAATGGAAAAGGTCTTTGCCGGCAACAGTGCACGCAAAGACAAATTCGATGTGAACACCTTTCAGGACAACACCCAGCTGCCCACAGCATCCCGCAAGAAGAATAGCAGTAAGAGAACCCACCCAAAGCGTTTTATACGCCGGATGATCCCTTATGTCCGTTCGTTCGCTCTTGTTCTTTATTTTATAGTTCGCACAAATGATCTAAATATTGAGGAGGACTCGGAATACGAGAGCCAAACGGAGCCACTGAATGGTGCACAAAACTATGATGACATACCCGAGGATTTCCCATTAGTTTCAGAGCGTGCCGGACACGGCGATCACTCGGACAATTCGGCGGAGGAGAAAGCACGTTCAGTTCGGTGGTGCCGCTGGCAAGAAGAAGATTGTCATCACGCCGCCGAGTCTGAGCTATGATGATCAGCCCACGGACCAATCGCACGAACGAAAACGCAGAAAAAGGTAACATAGCATAAACCAAGCCTACCCGGACATATCATTGACAATTTTCTTTTAACTTGTTGCCCGTTTCAGCCGCCATCAGTATTATAGACAGCGTAAATTCTCACATCAGGACAGCGTGGAAGCCAAAAAGACCATCGAGGAGAACGGTGATGCAGGTGCGCGTCGCGTCTCTGTCCAGCCTGAGGACACGGCATTGGAGGTAGAGTCCTCGATATAGCCACTAGAGCCACCAAACACTAAACACTAGTATTTAATCAACCTAATCACGGATTAGATCATTAACTAACCCAGCAACTGTGTATCTCTCTCATTTGCTAACCCATGCACGGATATCTCCAACCCGTAGACAAATGGCCAAATGCCGGCTAAACAGGTTCACCATTTACATCCTTTACCGTGCCCTTAGCCATGTATACCGCTTTCAGTGCACAGTTCAATCGCTAATCGATTTTTCCTATCCTATCCCACCATGTAGGAGGCTGATCTCAACGAGCTGAGATCACACCGTTCGGACGATCCGCGTGCCCTGCGGCGTCACAAGATCCATCATTCATCCATTAAGCTGCGGGAGCTGCCGCAGATTACCATTTCGCCGTTCACCAACAAGAAGCCCGAGGTGGATCACAGTCCCCATGAGGTGAGTGGACATCCCCCGTAGTCCGTAATCCGTGATCACAGCCATCGCTCATTATCTCTTGCCGCCTCAATAGATCTTTGTGCAGCTGGACGAGCTCACTGGCGTGGGCGAGGACCGTGAGTGGAAGGAGACTGCGCGCTGGATCAAATACGAGGAGGATGTGGAGGAGGGCTCCGATCGCTGGGGCAAGCCCCATGTTGCCTCCCTCTCATTCCACTCGCTGCTCAATTTGCGTCGCTGCCTGGAAACGGGCGTTGTGCTGCTGGACCTCAACGAGAAGGATCTGCCCGCAGTGGCCTACCGTGTGGTAGAGCAGGTCAGTCCGTACTACAGCCATAGCGAGAGGGAGATCGCCAGCTAATCCTGATCCCTTCACTCTGCAGATGGTGATTGAGGACCTCATTGACATCAATGACAAGCCATCGGTGATGCGATCGCTGCTACTGCGGCATCGGCATGTCAACGAACACCAGGGAGTGCTGCCCTTCACGAAGCGCAAATACAACAGCTACACCAGCCTGCAGGTAGGCCTCCAGCCCCAGCTCTTCTGTGCCTTATCCTCACGTCCTGTTCATACTAATCAATGGTTCATCCATCCATTCATCCACTGACACCATCAGCTTGTTCGCTATAAATAATTGGCTTTCAGTGAAAATTGTGATTCGAAAAGTGTTGCTAATCCCATGATCCCGTTGTCATTATTATTCTCTGTCTATTTCTGCCATCTGTATTCGCATCTCGATGATGCATCTCTCATCACACATCACACTGTCTCTCTCTCTCGAACACTCAACAACAACAACTACAACAACAGCAACTTATACCCAAATCGGTAAAGAATAGCCAAATTGTACATATATATAGCCATGATCGTACAGAACTCTGATATAATGCCGATAACGCTTTTGTCCAATGTTTCTTCTTCTTTCTTCGCCAACATTTGACTCTGTTTTTTTTTTTTTTTGGTATCGTTTTGTGTGTCTTTCTTGTGCGGTTTATTGATTTCGTTTTGCCAACAAAACAAAATAAAACAAACACACACAACCACCCACAACTCTCTCTCCCTCTGCACAACACACACACACACACACAAAACAGTTTCTCTGGATGGGCGCCGATGCCCAGCAGCAGAGTCTCCAGCAGCAGCAGCAGCAACAGCAGCCACGTAACCTGGCCAAGGCCAGGCGCAGCATATGCGTCACCTCCAGTGCCCCTCCAGCGGCGGCGGCGGGAACGACACTCAATGTGGACTCGCCACCGGGCATGGCGTCGGCCATCGATCACCGGCGACACTCAACGATGTCCTATCTGGGTGTAATGAGACCTTAAAGTCCCCTTACATACCTTCCTCCCACTCCTAATGCTACGCCTCCTTCTGGTGGCTCTACTCGCAAGGGCAGGGAATGCAATCGGCCAAAGAGATTTGCAATAAAATATTCAGTTGATGCAGATTTCATTCCCTGTTCGAGAGAGAGAGCCACATTGCCGTACAGCGCTTAGAGAACTCGCGATGTTTCTTTTTAGCCTAGCCGCCTAGCCACCCACTAGCCCCCCCCTTAGTACCACTCTGTTTTTTAAATGTGTGCTCTCCACCACCTCCACTACTCCACTCCAACACCTCCACGATTGGCAAGTTCTCAATTGTGACAAATTGTGATTCTGATTGTGATTGTTCTGATTACGTATACCCTAGTATTTGCCCTGCTTTTCGTAGCTCTGATGCTTCCCATACTCGTAGCTATGCATTCTATATGATTTCCTCCCCTTACCACTTTCCCCTTCTGCACGAGCGATCTTTGTGTTTCTATGTGTGTGTATTGTACATATATTATGCATGCTGTGTGCCGCTGGGATAATTGTCCAACATGTAGAGCGATTTGTCTCTGGTATGCCAACAATACTGATTGATTTCTGGGGCATGCTTCACAGAACCTGTCGGGTGGCACCGATGACAAGAAGATCAAGATAATGCCGGCCGCCGATATTGGTGGCAGCAAGCGCAGCAATGAGTTGAAGATCGACATGAAGGACGACATGTACTCGTCGTCGCAGGAGGATCTCAAGAAGCTGCAGAACGACACCATCCTGAGGCGCATTCCCGCTGGAGCCGAGGCCACCACAGTCTTGGTATGTCCCATCCCCCAACGGGATATTTGATGGCTTATTTTAGTTCCTATTTCCTTTCTGCCCTTCAGGTGGGAGCCGTTGAGTTCTTGGATCAGCCCACGATTGCCTTTGTCCGCCTGTCGGAGGGTGTCCTGATGCCGACCCTGACGGAGGTGCCGGTGCCCGTGAGATTCATGTTCGTGCTGCTGGGGCCGCTGAACTTTGATTTGGACTACCATGAGGTGGGTCGCTCCATCTCCACGCTGATGGCCAACGAGCATTTCCATGCCATTGCCTACAGGGCGGACGACCGCAAGGATCTGCTGTCGGCCATCAATGAGTTCCTTGACGATTCGATTGTGCTGCCGCCCGGCAACTGGGACCGCCACGATCTGATGCCGTTCGAGGAGCTGAAGGCCAAGAAGGACTGGATTCGGACGCGCAAGATCAAGGCGCTGCAGGTGAAGCGCGACAGCGAGATGATCAAGATCGGCAAGGACGAGGAGAAGGCCCTGCTGGAGAAGCAATCGATGGGCGCCATCGGAATGGGCGGCGATGGCGGCGACGGTGGTGGCGGCGGTGGCGGCGACGACGACGACGATGACGACAATGGGCGCAAAAAGAAGAAGCCCAATCCCATGGAGAAGACCCACCGCCTGTGGGGTGGCCTGCGGAACGATCTGAAGCGACGCATGCCCATGTACAAGAGCGACATCCTCGACGGCCTCAACACGGAGACCCTGGCGGCGACCATCTTCATGTACTTTGCCTGCCTCTCCACGGCCATCACGTTCGGCGGCTTGGTGTCGGACAAGACGAAGAGCAGGATCGGCATCTCGGAGACACTGATCTCGTGCTCCTTCGTGGGCATCGTCTTCCACTGTCTCTCCTGCCAGCCGCTGGTGATAATCGGCACCACCGGACCGCTGCTGCTGTTCGACGAGGCCCTGATGGTCTTCTGCACCCAGAACGACTTTGATTTCCTTTCGCTGCGCGTCTTCGTCGGCATTTGGCTGATCATCATTGCCCTCTGTGTGTCCGCCTTCGAGGGCAGCGTCTATGTGCGTCTGCTCACCCGCTTCACCCAGGAGATCTTCTCGGCCCTGATCACCCTCATCTACATCGTGGAGACGGTGATGAAGCTGGTCTCGATCTACCAGCAGAACCCCCTGCTCTCCGACTACAACCTGCCGCCGCCGACGCTCGTCGCCCACGACCAGGACCAGTACCAGGACCAAAACGGAACGCACTACAACATGAGCGCCACTCTGCTGAATGCAACGACCACCGCGGCGCCAATGGGTGGCTCGAAGCTGCCCACCAATCAGCCCAAACACCGCCCTCTTCTGCACCATCCTCACCCTGGCCACCTTCGTTGTGGCCTACTACCTGAAGCTCTTCCGCAACTCCCACTTCCTGGGCCGCAATGCACGTCGTGCCCTCGGCGACTTTGGTGTGCCCATCTCCATTGCCATTTTCGTGCTGGTCGATTACCTGGTGCCCTCCGTCTACACCGAGAAGCTGGTGGTGCCCGCGGGACTCTCGCCCAGCGCGCCCCAGCTGCGCGGCTGGTACATAGGCTTCAATGCCACCGCCACGTGGGTGCCCTTCGCCTGTGTGGTGCCCGCCCTGCTCGTCTACATTCTCATCTTCATGGAGTCGCAGATATCCGAACTGATTGTGGACAAACCCGAGCGCGGACTGAAGAAGGGCTCCGGCCTGCACTGGGACATTGTCCTGCTGTGCCTGCTCAACTTCTTCTGCGGACTCTTCGGCATGCCCTGGCACTGTGCGGCCACCGTACGCTCCGTGACGCACGTCTCATCGGTCACGATCATGTCACGGTGGGTTTGCCCTTATTGCTCTACGATCTATGGGATGTTTACTCAATGTTCTTCTTCCATTTGCAGCACGCACGCTCCTGGTGAATCGCCCAGGATCATTGATGTGAAGGAGCAGCGTCTGTCCGGCTTCTTTGTGTGCGTCATGATCGGTTTGTCGGTGCTGATGGCACCGCTCCTGCGACTCATTCCCATGGCTGTGCTCTTCGGAGTGTTCCTGTACATGGGCGTGGCCTCCATGAGTGGCATTCAGTTCTTCGAACGGTAAGTCAAGGAACAACCACAGCCGACATTATCTGATCTGATCTCTCTATCCGCGCGATCCACAGCATACGCTTGTACTTCATGCCAGTGAAGCATTATCCCCCAACGTCGTATGTGAAGCGTGTGCGTCCCTGGAAGCTGCACCTGTTCACCACCATCCAGGTGCTGTGCCTGGTCGTGCTGTGGTCGGTCAAGTCCTCGCGATTCTCGCTGGCCTTCCCCTTCTTCCTGATCATGATGGTGCCCATACGGCAGCGTTTGGTGGCCCTCTACAAGCCAGAGGAATTGCAAGCGGTATGCCCAGAGCTCTACACTAGTAATTTTTACATTTCTTTAATGTTTGGACTTTGCTTTTACCGACAGTTGGATGGCCAAGAGGCCAAGAACGATGAGGATGAGCCGGATTTCTATGAACAAACAACAATACCCGCCTAGATGGATGTCCACTGGGCGCCTCCACAAAGGCACACAAAGAAACTTAATTAGTGAATTAGAATTGAAAGTATTAAAGGCCCCCAAAAACACACACAAACACAGAAACACACACAGACAAATAGGAAAATCAACAACAATACACAAACAGCATAATTCGGGTATAAATGCATTAACGAACTACCTGCAATTAGTATTTAGAGACGAAAACACACACACACACACACCTGAAACAATCCCACCAGCACCCCCAAAACGGATATGCCTAAGCATATTCATGGGTGTGACTTTGTGATTGTAAATGGTTGAAGCTGGGCAAGAAGATTCATCGCAGAAATGTTGTACCTTAACTGTAGCGGAAATCAGAAATCAAGAAAAAAATTTCTAACATTTAATATTGATAGGGCATATTTTTGAGGGCTTAGATGTGCTCCTTTGGCCGCGGCAACAAAATACTTTAATTCAGGAATACAGCTCCCCTTATACAGCCTCCCCGCGCGCCTTTGCACACAAAGTGCTGGGGGTGTGGCCACAAATTTGCATCACAAACAAAACACAAACCAAAATAATTTATTTAGCTGGATTTTCGCATGTATTATTAGCAATAATTGCGTTTGCATGGAACACACAAAACTATCGTAAATCGATGTGAAAGTGGGGAAAGTCGAAAGATTGTTTTTTGGGGGGCGAAACCTAACGGGAAACTTATCAACTATTTAGCTTCAAACTGATGTAGTGATAATTAGTGTCAAACACACACAAAAAACCAACACAAACTCTACCCCTAACTGTACCCTAATTCTAAAGAAAACAAAATAAGTGACAATTTGTTTTTATAACAAATTAGTTGCATGTCCTTCGTCTGGCGCACACTTCTAAAGTGATTGCTGCCTCGTTGCGACAAAGCCGCTGTAAGTTTTGCCTTCTTTGTATTTGTAATAAAACACAAACACACACACACACACTGTACTTATACATGACTATATACTATATACCACATGCATATACCTTACTATACCATACCTTATACATATATAGTTCGTTTCAAGGAATATTCGTTCGAAGAGCCTTAATCTAAAAATTAAAAACTAAAAACTATTTTTATGTAACTCGTATGTGTGTACTTACTGTACGTGTACTTACTCTTAAGTAGTTGTTGTCTAGTATTGTTTATTCAAATTCAAATAAAAGCCACAAAACATTGATCAAGGTTTGAACTTTTATTGGGCATTAGAACGAACACAAATCCTGATGGGAAAAATTGTGGTTCTGGCTGGCTGGTGCTGGTACTCTGCAGATTGAAGCATTTTTTTGCCAGCTGAAGGTCCATCCATCAAATACCTCATAAATTTTTACCTGGCAGGTCCACAACTACTCCTAGATCGGACATAGCATCCATATGTAAAATTAATTATTTATTTCAGCCCCAAAGTATGCAACACTTGATAATTCAATTAATACTTTTAGCTGACCGCGTAAATTGAGTTAGATCGGCAAATGATATACCTCCAAGCGACTCGTGTTAAATTACACTATGAATTTCTATACAAATTCATCAACTGACTGCCCAAATTGACAGAAGTAAAGCCATAACAAACGAACCAATAACTGCTACATAGCCGCTCAATGCTGAGCAGTTGTCCTACAGTTTGGCTACAAATTGAAGTAGATTTGCCTGTGATGAAGAGCCCTTGCTGGAACGAAACCTTTTTCCAAATGACTCGCATCGCATTAGGCGACTTCAAAGCGTTCAGCTCAGTTTAGTGTGAACGGGGCTTAGCAATTAAGCATACAAATGAGTAGAGCCAAAAACTTTTGTGCCAACAAGTTGAGCTCAGCAGCGCACAAATCTTAATTTTATTTCCAACATTCCGGCATTTCGCCTATCCGGCTCGGCTCGCCTCTGCCATGCCCTGGCCTGCCCCAACCGAGAACGATGTGCCGCCCACCCGGTGCGAGTTTTACTGCCACCGCTCACAGCATGCTGTTGAACATTTCGCTCAAAAGCTGCGCTGCCACTCGAAAGCTGTCCCAAAAACACGGAACCCAACTCGAGTGGAATTTGCAGGCATTCCGGGCAGCATAAGCGCAGCGTATCCTTGTGTGGCCAATGCAATGATAATGCGGAGCCAACATGCCAATGCCAGCCGTGCTGTGACAGTCCAAGACGAGACCCCATCAGCATCGCTCTTGTCGTCGCCGTGGCTTCGCTTCGCTCCGCTCCGCCGTATGCCGAGTGCCCAAATGCTGATGCTGTAGCGTCTCTGAGTTCGTAAAGTCGTGAGTTTGACGAGTACCTCGGCGAAGTTAACGTAGTTGGCGCGTTTTTATTGCCCGTTGGCCTGACAACGCCAACGTAATTCAAGTTGGAATCCCTCTGCCAAAAACAGACAGTAACAAAAAAACAAGACAAAATATACAAAAAAAATTGTCTCATCATTTTGTGTTTTTGTCGGTGGGCAAGTGAAATGTGCGCATTGCTTACCCGTTCCGGGTTCCATTATAACGTGACAACAATTTTGATTTTGGCAGTGCGTTCCACCCACCCCGCCCCACCACACCACACCACACATTCGCCAAAAGCCATTACCATCCATACAGAAGGATATCCCCATGTATCTCCGCATAGTATATGGATGGCTGTTTGTGTCATAACTAAAGACGGGTTTATTGTGCTGTTGCCATTTTGCCATTTGCTTTTTTGTTACAACCCAATTCATTTGCCTTAATAAATGCAAATTCCAAGAGTTTGTCGCCCACACACCCACACACACAATCATGAAGCACATACATCATATCCATGCACATATGTACATATATATATGACCACAAACAAAGATATATGTGCACATATTCCCGCACAGATGCCGAGCAGTTGGCGTCGCGTGTTTATGCAAAAGAAAATTGCAACAGCCTGAAGGGCATGGCAGGGCAGGGTAGGGCAGGGCAGGGCAGGGCGCCTGAAGGAGGATACGATACGCCATGCACGACTCCCGACAGCGACACATTACACATACGCCTTGTTGCACACAAATTATGTAATATCGCATTAGAGTCCCCTTTATGGTGCTTCTGCTGCACCACCACCACAACCCACCACAACCCACCACAACCCACCACAACCCCCTCCCCCACATAGTTTCATCTGACAACAACTCGGTTTCTGTTAGCATATTGATAGTTATATTTGAGTTGAGCTTCTTATGCGATAATCGAGTGTGGCAAGGGCTGTGCTGGGGCATTCGGGAAGATAGATAGACATTGCCTATGACTGCAGTGACTGGCGTATGTCGGATTCGGCGGCCACTAGTGGGGCACGCACTTCGATGCCACGCACGGGCGCCCGATCCAGATGCGGATTCAGATACTTGTACACCTCGCTGCGATTCAGATCGATTTTGCGCTCCGGTTTCTGGTACTTCATGAAGTTGACCCTGCGAATGGCCAAGAGCCAATATTAAATTGGAATTCAGTTTAAGCAGGGGTTACGGGGAGCGTGGCGGGGGGTGGGGCAGTGAGGTGAGTGGGGACACTTTAGCTCCCAACGGAGAGCCACGCATGCATGCAATGAACCAGAGAGAAAGAACATAAGAAAACTTCCAATGTGACAACTTACTTTTGCATCGTCAGGCTGAGACCCTGCAGCTCCCTGTGGACGTGAGTGCAGCAGCGGCAGCAGCAGGACAGGATGGACCAAGACCAGTACCAGTACCAGAGCCCAAGAGCAAATCGTTTTTCTCCCCCCCGAAATGGTTAGGAACAAGACAAGGGCGGGCACAAAGAGACACAGAGCACAGAGCACAGAGAGCAAACAGCATACCGACGGAATGGAGAAGTTGTTAGCCTCATTAAAGAGTCGAATCGAGTTGAGGAACTCCGCAACGCAGCGGAAAACTTACCTGAAGCGCTGGCGTGTTATATGCTCGCCATTGAACAAACGATTCCAAAATGCAATCTACAATGAGAACCGAAAGATAGAGAGAGAGAGAGAGATACATAGAGAGACAGAGACGGCAACAGTAACTAAGACAAAGACCATTGACAGAGTAAAAGGAGAGTGAGATTGGGCCATAAGGCAAAAGTGCAGCATGCATAAAGAAATCAACCCAAAAAAAAAACAAAACTCAAAGCAGGAAAAGTCAAATCAACTTCAGGCCATATGACAGACTGTTCCCACACAATGGGAATCAGCATCAGAATGGGCATGAGATTGAGATGGGGGAAATGGACATGGTAATGATAATGCCAACGATAATGCTAATGAAAGTGCATTCAAGGGCTCTTGTGATTTGGGGGTTGGATACCCAGTACCTGGAGTCATAGCCCAGCAGAGGGCTCTCGTAGGGACAGCTGCTAATGCGCAAATTTATGGTGCATTCGTGCAATGGACGATGGACGATGTGGACGATGTGGACGATGTGGAGCGAGTATGAGCCATGAAAAAAGTGAAGAAGATGAGTGCCAGAGATGAGCTTTTGGCCTGGTTATGCCATGTCTATGTCAGTGTGTGTGTGTGTGTGTGTGTGTGGCATAAAGCCTGGTCAAACAAACCCAGCTTCGAGTGCGTGTGTGTGAGAGGGATTGGAGTGAAGTGTGATGGGGGAGATGGGGGATGGGAGGACTGTTGTACTTGTACCCACCCGAGAGTGCTGCCCGTGATGAGTTCCGCCTGGGCGCTCAGTGTCTCGGCTATGAATTCATCGTTGTAGGCATCCTTGGGACGATACCAGCGCCGTCCGCCGGGCAGCACCAGTGGTCGCTCCGATGATGGGACCAGTGGCCCAAAGGCCCGCTTCGAACGCCTGGGATTGTTTTTGCGTACCAAGTGCTCCTCGAGCTCCTCAATGACATCGTGTTTCTGGCCATGACCATGTCATCGCCCACAATCGCAATAGCACACACACACGCACACACAGCACACACAGAGCAGCCACAGAGACAGCCATGGAGCCAGCCCGAGAGCCACAGAGCCATAGATCCAGAGAGATGGAGGGAGAAGCATGCACCCATACACGTATACGAGTGACGGACCATGGAAAAGAGAATTTGCAGAGAGGGGGAAGTTAAGGTAGAGAGACAGAAAGAAGAGAACAGAATAGAATAGAAAAGAGAAGAGAAGAGAAGAGAAAGGGGTAGAGAGAAAACAAAGTTGAAGTGGTTTCCACTTGGTGCCTACTAATTGTCTTTTGGTTTCTGCATTTTTCTCCTGCCACTGCCACTGCCACTGCGACTTGGACTTGAACTGGCGGGTATTTGGGGGTGGTAAATGGTAGAGCAACTGCCAATGGGTGGCGCCCCCCGGTGGGCCGACTTTATTCAACTAGAGAACCATTCTTGGGCACAAATATAACTTGCTGCCGGGCAATTTATCAAAATTTAAACTCAATTAAAAGCTAACTAACTACGTTTGGAAGCGCACATTATGCTGCAAGTAGAAAAAGACAAAAACCAAATGGCATTTTAGTTAATTTGTGGATTTGTGGACACATCACGCGGCACGCGGTGGGTAGATGGTTGCGGTTGGGGGTGAGGGTGTGGATGTGGATGAGGTAAAAGGAAATGGACACCAAGAGAAATTCCAGCTGTTTACAGCTCTGACAGATTGAATAAACCATCTGCCCAGGTTAAGGCTAACTTCGGAAATAGACCGAATACGGGAATACCTAAAAATAAAAGTGCGACCCATGAAGGTATTCCACGGGCATGAATTATCTTACTGGTTATAGCTTAGCTCCTCCTAAATTTGCACTACGGCTTATATTATTAATTCCACTATTTCCTTTGCTTCCGTTGCTCATTTCTTTCTGGATTAAACTCTAAATTAATGAAGCTATCGTTGGCATACGTTTCTCTCTTGCGTCTCCAACTTAAATGCATATTTCCTTAGCATTTCCATGCAGCAAACAAAGATATAAATCTGCCACATCTCCCGCAAACAGCTTTGGCCTGTAGAGCCATCTGAATGCCAGGTAGAGCAAACGCAACGCAACGCAACGGACAGACCAGAGACCAGACCGGACCGGACCGGACCGTGGGGCACTAATGTTATTAAAGGCTGCTCGGACGCCGGACTCCACCACTTATGGCCGAATAATTACATTAACTACCCAGCCAGGGATTTCTTCTACATACATAGCTCCAAGGCAATGTCCTTGCATCCGTTGGCAGGCACTCACCTTCTGCTTCTTGAAGGTCTGCTCCTCGCTAAGCTCCTGCTCCTGTTTCTGTTCCCTTGCCTGAGTTTTTGTGACCTGCTGGTCCGCCTTGTCCGCCTGGCGATTGTCGTCAGTTGAGCGCGAAATTTCCGCCACTTCCAGGTCATTGGCATCGCATCTATCCTCATTATTTTCACATGGCCCCAGTGGCTTGTCGGCCCCAGATATGGATATGGCTTTGCCTATGGGGTGGTCCAGCAGCATCCAGTATTCAGTTACGGGGATGCGGGTTTAACAAAAGGGAGAGAAGGATATACGCAAAGTGCGCCATTAGAAAAATTTAATTACTGTCGACCGGGGCCATCGTTTTTTGCACCTGCATCCTCCATTTGGCCTGAGGCCGTTTGGGATCCGGACTGGAACTGCGACTGCGACTGGGACTGGGTTAGTTTCCCATCCCCTTCGGCCTCACCCTCCTCGCCCAGGCCTTCATCGATTTGTGGCATGGACTGCGGCTGTTGCTGGAGCTTGAATGTGGGCAGCAGGTCGGCCAACTGCTTGGTCACCGCGTCCAGAGTGGACTGTATGGTCGAGGGCAAAGTGGAGAGTGCGGCCAGTTGCTTCTGCACATCGGCCAGCTGCCGCTCCAGGGCCTGCTCCTCCTCGGTTTTGGGTGGCGTGGCTGGGGCTGGGGCTTGGTCTGGGGAAGGGGGAGATGGGGATGCAGTTTCAGCTGCAGCAGCAGCAACAGCAGTGGAAGGGGAGCCCGGCTCAGTGGACTCATCGCTAGCCACAGGCGGTGCTTCCGCTTCGGTTAGGCCGTCGGACACCTCCTTTGGGGCATCGGCCTTCTCCTGCTGCTCCTCCTCGCTGCCCGGCAACTGTTCCAAATTCGGCACTTCGCTGTCGGTGGGCAGTGGCTCCTCCTCCTCCTTTTCCTTTTCCTCCTCGTTGGGTGGCTCCTCCTCATTGACTGGCTCTGGTTCGGGCTCTGGCGGCGTTGCTTCCTTTGGCGCCGGCTTAGCTTCCGGCTGTCACATGAAGAAATTAACCTCTGACACCACACACACACACACAGACAAGCACAGAGACAGTGGATGCACACACTCACCAGGGGAGAGGTGCCGCGCGGCGCGGACTTGACAATCGTCACCTTGTAGGCATTGGCCGCCCGCCGCTCGGCCTCCAGCTGCTGCTTGCTCTTGGGCACTGGACGGTCGGGCCGCTGCAGAAAGGTGGACCACTTGCGGTTCTCCTTGTCCTTCTCCAGCTTCGTCTTGGTCACCTCCTCGTTGAGGGAGCGCAGCACATCGCTGGCCATGCAGACGCCCGGCTTGGGGAAGAGCCTGTAGAAATTGACGCTGTCATATAGAATGTTGGTTAAAGCACTCGCCCACTCGTCACAGCCACACTCCACTCCACGCAGTGGGTGTTGGGTTATTGGCTATTGGGTATTGGGTATTGGGTATTGGTGTTATGGAACGCACCCCAGGACACTGTGCTCCTTGAGCACCTCTGTCTCGCCGGACAGCACGGCGGCAATTTCCTCCTCCACCAGCTTAATTTCCGCCCGCTCTGACAGCGCCGAGCAGGGACGATCGGGTAATTCGGGCAAATACAGCCGCCCGTCGTTGGGTGGTGCTGGGTCTCCGTCTCCGTCTCCTCCATCCTCACGATTGTCTTCCGAATGCACTTCCGACATGGCTTGGCGACGTTTCTCCACGGGCTCCAAGCGGAGTTCCGGAGTGCGAGCATTTGCGGCTTCCGCTAGCCGTAGCAGCGACGGAGTCGGAGACAGGGACAGCGACAGCGGTGTCGGTGTCGGAGTGGGGGACTTGGTCAACGAACTCTCGCTGGTGGGAAACCGCTTGGGGCACTCGTACACATCCTCCTCGAACTCGCTGCAAGAAAGGGAAATACCCCAAAAAGAGTTTTGATAAATGGTTATGATGGTCCCCAAAGAAAACGAAGGAGGATGCTCTCTCACCGGTAAACGCCAAAGTAGAAGACGCTGCCACTGTTCATTATTAGGCGGTGGGACTCCTCATGGGTGAGGGGCATGGCAGCGGTGTCATTGATGCGCACAATGATGTCCTCCACCCGTAATCCAGCCTCATCGGCAATACTCCCCTCGGTGACCTATCACAAACACACAGACGCAAAGGAAAGGGAGAGAAGTAGCTTTAGATACATATATATTCACATTGATACGGATACGGATAAAAGTGCGGCGGGGTCGAGATACTCTCACACAATAGATGCGATAATGGGGGATTTCTATTAGCTGTCGTCGGGTGTAGCGTCGCGTGCTAAGTGCATAAAAATAAAGCGCGCGCCAAATGTCAGCAAAACAAAGAGCAGAAGACCCAGACCCCCAGAACAGAAGCCCATGCCAGCAGCCCCCAGAACACCCCGCAGACCCACAGAAGGAACAATGCCTAATCGTGAGTGTGTAGACAGCGGGAAGAGGAGAGGGCGAAAAGTGTATGACACTGCGGCGAGGGCTGATTGAAAAGAAACTGAAGGAAGCTTTCTAGAGGTGATAAATCTTCAAGGGCATACAAATAGAAAGATATGTTAAGGTACATATTGAATAGTACCTAAAACATTTTTATGTTTCATGCTAAACATGTTTACCGTTTCCCTGCCCTGTTGCTTTTTTATAAAGCTGCCTTGCCTCCCCCCTTCATTGTGTGAGTACTCGTAGTATTTGCTTTGAGTGCTGATTCCGTTGTTTGCAAACAGCGCTCATAATTCCTGAGTCGAGGCCAGGCTGCCTCAGGGACATACATAGCAGTGCAAGGAGTGCAAGAAAATCGAAGGGAAGTAGAATAAAGCGCAACAGAAGTACTAGCAGTGCTTACGTTTTAAAGTCTTCTCTTTGCGTTTTGCAATTGCTGAGTAAACTTCTAGGTACATAAATGCAGAAGAGGGGGGAAATAGAGAGAGAGTAACATAAATATATACATATGTATATGTAAGCTGAAGATTAAAGATAAGGCGTGAGAGTGCGTTTTGGTTTTTATCGCACAGAGACACTCATTACAAGCATGTCTGTGCATGTCTATGCATTCTTATTCTCACACCACAGTTCCCCGTACTCTCATTAAACAAAGAGAGTAAAGCTCAGCTTACTCTCAGCTTATGCATGCATACATGCATATGTATGCAGGAAGGCAGGTAGAAAGTTGCTGGGACAACCCAATTATATAACGGTGAAGTAGGCGATGCTTCAATTGTTGTTTGTGTAAAGCGATTGGTAGAAGTAAATGCGGAAAATATATACGTAACTCATATTTTTGTAGAAATAAATCTTGCCCAGGGTAATTCAAGAAGCTGAGCTTACTGAAGATTTATTGAGTAACTCGAGTTACAGAGTTACGCAGAGAGAGGTAGAGAGAGAGAGAGAGATTAAACGATAAGTGCCCTAGACATTTAATGCTTCCACTCAAGCAGCCCTCGCACTTGCACTCATACTCAAATTTGGGTGCATTTCAAGTGTCGGCATTTGTCGCCCTCTCTCTCTCTCACTCTCATACACCAGCTGTGTGTGTGTGTGCGTGTGCACATTTCAGTTTGCCAATTAAAAATTGCATTTGTCGCGGATTTACGCGTATACTTTATTGTTGTCTGGTTGTTGTTTCTGTTGTTATCAACACAATGTAACTGCAAAATCCGATGCGATGCGATGCGAAATTGGGAAAATGCTAAATGTTAAAATGCAATTTACGAGTATGCACATCCAACAAACCGTAACCGAAACAGCAACAGCAACCCGAACCCGAACCGAAACTGAAACAGACACTAAAACAAAACAGAACTGAATCGAAGCGAAGCGAATCGCTGCAACTGAAACTGCAACTGCAACTGCCGCTAAAACACACAATTAAAATTTGAATAAGTTTATGCCCCGGACGCTATTATGCGGCTCATTAGCAGTCGGCCCTTTCCGACTGTCCGGCTGTCTGTCGATTAGATAAACAAAAGAGGCGTGTCTGCTAGGCATTACTTTAATTAACTAATTTGCCAATTCGGCAAATGCACTGCACTGCACACACACAGACACGTGAAAACTCACGCACATCGTTACGTAATTGAACTAAAAAAAGTAGCGTAAAAAGCTAATTAAATTTGAAAAGCGATGCAAACGACACAAAGCTAGATATTTCCAAAGCGTTAACAAAATGTGACCAAAAACACACAGCACCACCTGTGGGGGGGTGGCTAGCAGGTGTGAGAGACAGGGATTCCGTCCGACTCCGTACGGATTCCGATCGTCGGGCCTAACCTTAACCACCGTTAAAGGGTAATCGTAGTCCGCACCGCCCACCAGCCGAAAGCCCCAGGGCACATTGTCGAAGCGGCACATCTTGATATCGAGCACCATTTTGTTTGTAATCTGGAGTTATTTCCCGATTATTCTGCACTGCACTGTATTCTTTTCTCTTTGCGCGAAGTGTGGGGGAAAGAAGTGTCGTCTCGAGTCTCGAGTGTGCAACCGATTGCGGCAACGCTGGCAACCAACTGTTGCGATGTGGCCATCAGATCGAAGCGATTTCGCACACTGTGCCACTCGGCCTCTGCCTGTCTGCCTGACTGCCGCCTGCCTCACACTTAAACTTAGTGAAGCATACTTTCCACCTGGCCCGGGAGCAGGGGCGCCCCCGTCCCACTGGCGAATGCTAATGAGGCTGCCACACCGTCGGTTAACAGTAATCGCCGGCGACAGCCTCTTGGGCGGAACGTAACGTGCAAACACAGAGGGGTTTGAGTTGTTTTCAATGGGGTTTGAGGCAGGATACTAGCTCGAGGATTTTGCCCCAAAAGTGCATTGAACTGCCTGCAGATTTGAGGCAGTTTTCGGCGTATAAATAGCTGTTGCAATGCCATCAAACAGCCAAAACAGACTCCACAAGCCACAAGTATGTCGGGCAAGGACACAAGCGCAATGGCAGTACAGGTGCAGGTGCAGGTGCCCAGGCGGCGATGGCCGCTCCTCATCATGCTGATCTTCCTGGCCGCCGTCCAAGGCCATGGCCATGTCCATCAGCTGCAGCAGGGCAGCCACAAGCTGTGCGGCCAGGCCCTGTCCGATGCCATGGACGTGGTCTGTGCCCACGGCTACAACACACTGCCGCAGAAGCGAAGCTCCACACCGGATGATGCCATGGATGCACCACCATCCGAGTATGCGCTGAGTCCGCTGCTGTCCAGCCTCTATGGGGCCGAGGTGCTCATCCAGACGCGACGGCACAGGAGACAGCGGTCATCGGGCGGCGTCTACGATGAGTGCTGTGTGTACTCTTGCCGCTACGAGGAGTTGGCCTCCTACTGCCTGCCCAAATAGGCAGCCACACGCAAACACTCACGCAAAACACTCCCTTGCAGACATACATACATGCATACATACAGATACACATACGCACAGCTATGGCCATTATTATACACATTCATAATCCGATTCGTAATCACTTATTTATGCAGCACAAACTTTGACTAATAAATAAAAGTAGACTGTGCACAGACCGAAAAAAAAGCATAAAGCATCTGTTAAAAAAGCATTGAGGGCAGCAAACCAGCTAAGGAAAAGTTCCCAAACGAAGGAGCCAGCAAAATGATGACTAAGTTGAGCCTGTTCCTGGCCTGCTGCTGCCTCAGCCTCTCCTGGCTGCCAATGGGCCAGGCTCGCATCGGTAAGTACTCGCTTTGTAGGGGATTTGGGGCGGGCACTTCGGGGGATGGTCCCCTCATTTGGTATTCATAAATGAAGGGCAAAGGCAAAGGCTTAGCACGGCTTCGCTGTTTATACATAAATTGTTTAATTGGCTGACAGCAGCCGCACCCCTCCCCCACACACACGCACCTGCCTTTGTTTCCAACGCCCACAATTTCTCCAATAGGCATTTGCATAAGTCAGCGGTGACATTGAACGAGTTGAGCAAGCGGAGGCTTGCACTCCACTTGTCTTGTCCCTAACACAAAATGACACTCCCTGTGAATATGAATATGAATATGAATATGCTTTCACTTCATGGTCCCAGACCCTAACCCAGACCCAATTCGAGATCTCTGTGTGGTGTATATAAGCCAGCTCCAGCCAGCGGACCAGCAACAGTTACGGCTTAGCCAGAACAGGAGACAGGCAGAACAGAACCACCATAATCCGGCAGTTCATAAAGCATCCAACAAATCCCACTATCCACAATCCACCAGCCACCAGCCACTACCCACACAGAGCCATAACCATGAGCAAGATAGCGTCGATATCCGTGGTCCTGGTGCTCCTGGCTGTGAGCCTGTCCAGTGTCGTTGCGGACAGCATGTACATGCGGGACCAGACCAACCATGTCCTGTGCAGCTACAAGCTGAACGAGATGATGTCCATGGTGTGCAAGGAGTTCAACAGTGTCCTGCCCCACAAGCGTGGCATGCGTAAGTGCAGCATTTTCCTCCTCTCCTTCCCCTAAAACACTTTCGCTGATTCCTTGTAGCAGCCGCCACCGAACTGGATCCCCTCGATCCCATCCAGTATGTGGAGGAAAAGGAGGGCACGCCCTCCGATATATCGATGCTCTATCCGCTCTTCGGTGGCCGCTTTTATGGCGGCGAGGAGGCGCTTAGCTCCCTGACCGCTGTGCGCCGCCGCACTCGGCAGGGCATCGCCGACAGATGCTGCCGCAAGCCTTGCGACATCAACGTTCTAAAGGAGTACTGCTCCGTCTCCAACTACTAGAGACCTCCCTCCCCAGCAACGATCCAGCACCGAACCCCAACACTCCCCGCCCAACCCAACCCAACCCCACACCCAGACTGGCCCTGTTTCTCCATACGATACGGATAGTACGAGTATTACGAATGATGTTTAATGTTTTATTGCTTGTTGCATGTTAACTACATATTATAAACGATCGAAATATAGATAGAATATATATCCTGCTTTGGGCATCAGCTAAATATATTTATGAAAAGTGTGTGAAAGGGTAATGAAAGGGTAGTGAAAGGGTAATGAGAATAGCAGCTAAGACATGGCATTATTGGATAATGCTTCACACTTAAGGCAGAGGTTTCTGAAGATTCTAGAGCAGATACTCCAAAGATATAGATCTTCCATCTGTCTATTTTCTATCTATCTTTATTATTTCTCTATTATTTATATTTATTCTTGGCCTGAAGCGCCAACCAGGGCCATCGAATTCTGAGATACCTGAGATTCTGTGTTACCTTTATACCTTTCCTATTTCTTATTGAAGCTTCGAGATAATATTCCAAAAAAGAAACACTGAAATTCGGAAGACAAAAAGATGCAGAAAATAAAATAACTCTAACTAAAACTACATCGAACATACATAAATGAATAGAGTTTTGCTTGAACTGTTCCGTTTCCCCGTTCCCCAATAATTCTGTAGCTATAATTTTGTATTATGAATATTTGGGAAATCCATTTGAATATTTGCAACATTATTTGCATATTTTGTGATTTGCTAGGCCATCGCCAAAATGTTTAATAAATAATTGAGTGCAATAATGATTGTGTAGCCAATATTTAATTGCCAATCTGCAGCCGTTTGAATGGATATTTATTTATTTATTAATTGTAGAGAGCTGGAATATTTCATATTTCATTGGCCCCATGGCTAATACATACAAACATACATGCTATCCGCCCTGTCTCCCATGTCCGATAATAAATAATTAAAGTACATATATATGTAGGTATATCTGTGTACTGCCGATATACAGAGATTCAGCGCGGGAAATTCAGTCCCATCCATTAGCTGCCGATATCATTATCGTTATCAGTTGCCCTCATACTGCCCAGGCGGCTTGGCACAGTAGTTGAGGAGTTCGCCCAGGGAGCACGACTTCAGGCAGCATTCGTCGGAGACCCCGACACGGCGACGCCGCGTCTTCATCAGCTGCGCGGCGCTCTCGCCAAACATTCGATGGAGCAGGGAGCGTTCGTCAAAGTCCATTCGAGCGAGTCCAAATCTACCATCGATATCATTGTAGTCCGTCGGATCTGTGGGGAAAAACCAAAAGAAGATATAGGAAAGAAGATCAAGTGGCAATGCTGGGACACCCACCGAAGGACCGCTTGAGCATCCGGTTATAGCCATGTCGGCCACACATCGTGGACAGGGCGTCGTTCAGCTCTGTGCCACACAAAAACATCTTCGGCTGCTCCCCCATCACCACCAGCACCAGCACCATGAGGCTTAGGGCGAGGACGAGTGAGCTCTTCGACTTGGTCTGCCGCATGCTGCAAAAGTGTAGGTGCCTCTCAACGTGCAACGCCACAACTGTAGGACGCCCAGTGCCGTTTGCGAGCTTTATATGAAACCGAATCCGGATCCGATGGCTGCTCCTCGTAGTCCCTTGTCTGAGCACTGTCAGGCTGCGTTAGATGATGTGTCAGTTCAGTTGGCTCTCGCCGGCGACTGGTCTGGCCATAGTCTGGTCTACTTTCGCTTTGTTTCTGCTCCATTCTGTTCTATTCTGTTCGGTGCTGTTTGGTTTCGATTTTGGTTTCGGTGTGGGTTGTTTATTTCCCTTCACTTCGTGTGTTCTTCCCACCCAGCCCAGTGTCTGTGTGGTGGGTGATGTGGGTGGTGCTGCTGCTGCTGCCTGGGAGAGTTCTTACGCATATCAGCTGACGCTGTCGGGGGCTGTGGTCTGGTCTTTTGTTTACACTGCCGCACAAATAATTACGCACGGATCTTGATTGCCGAACGAACCAACGAACAACAAGATGATGCGCATAAAGTTCTCTATTATCGAAGAGCTTACACAACTATTGGAGCGGCTTAAAGCAGGAGCAGTGAACCAGTGCCCAGTGCCCAGTGCCCAGTGCTGAAAACTAATTAATTGGGAATACTGAGAGCTTTCGCAGTGAGTGAATTTTGGGGGGGGCTAAGCCTATAATGAAGGCATATTCGAGCTATCCATAGGCATATTTTTAATAGTTATTTCTGAGGAAAAGACTTACCTGCCATCCCACAACTGACTTGAAGCTTGCTCCCCTTTGGTTTCTGCTGGAGCCCATAACTATCTTTCGAGTATCTGCAATCGAAGGGGAAACGCTGGTCGAGTGTATTCCCCTTGGGTTTCATTGCCATCCGCAGTACGAGTATTTCCTTTTGTTTTTCTTATTAAAATCACAACGTCATCTAATTAAAAATTCATAATTTTCATTATTGTTCGCGGAATACGAGCACAAGGGCAACGCGTTGATGGAGCTGCGGCTGGGTGTTCCGATGGGTGTTCCGATGGGAGCTGCGCCCACTGCACAGCTGGAATGCTCGCTGCTGCCACAAGACAAACAGCAGAAAGGCAAAGAGCAAAAGGCAGTTTCTTTTGTTGCTGCTGCTTGATAGGGAGAGTAACTTTATTTGCTTCCTTTAACAATATTACAATGAAATATTTGAGATATTATTAGGTTTATATTTTGTTTTGTTTTGTTTGTTTTATATATTTAGGGTTAAGTGTAGGAAAATGATGTGCAAAACGCCTTCCGGTTGGCATCCAATGGGAATTTCTGTCCACATCTTCAGCCCCGCTGCCCCGTTGTCGTCCTTTTTGTCGTTGTGTTGTCATCGTGTGTTTTTTGTTGTTGTTGTTCTTTCGTTTGTTGCCGCCGCCGCCGCCTGTGCTCCAGTCATCCAGTCATCGCCTCTCATCATCCTATCATAGGCTCGCCTCTGCTCTCCTAGCCCGTTGTGGTGGCCTAGGCGCAGTACTCCAAAATGTCCTCGTAGGTGCAGCCATCCCTGCAGCACTCGTGGGCGATGCGGCGACGATGTCGACGCAGGTTGTGTCCATTGTTTCCGCCGCCTGGTGTTGCCGCTGCCTTGCCAGCAACTCCGTCCAATTTGTGTAGCAGGGCGACCCACTTACGGGATGAGCCACGCTGGGATCGGTCCGCACTCGGATTCAGGGCCTGCACCACTTGAGACTGGGAGTTAGTTGGGCAACAGTATCGCGTATTGATTGGGGGGTGGACGGTGGATGGGGGATATGGATTTTAATGGTACTTACAATTGTTGCGTTTGATCCTGCGTGAGAAGCCGTTAACGCAAATCAGGTCAAGCGCCTCGTTGAGGGCCTCGCCGCAGAACTTCCTGCGGCCGTGGACCTGCTGCAGCATCTGCGACATGGTTGCCGCCACAATTAGCAGCGACAGGCTGAAGCTCAGACTGAGACCGAAGCGTCCGTTCATCCTGCTGGTGGGGCTCGCCTCTGTCCCCGGATCTAGCTGCTGCTATGGTTCTGGATCTTGCTCGTGCCTGCGACGGGCATGAAAGGATGCCACTGTTCTGTCCTGTGATGCGACTTGTGTCCGGTTGATCGATCTATGCGCATGCCAATGCCAACTGAAACTGATCTCCTCTCCGCTGCCGCGCCTCACACGATAACTCGCCGAACTCCCCTCTCCCTCCGCCCAGGTAGAGCGTAGCTCGCTCAGCGCTGAGCGTAGAGCGGATCCGTTTTGCGGCTCAGGTCAGTCAACTGAGTTTGTTTTTCAGCTGCAGGGAAAACTACACGATGTTTATTTTTTTTTTGGTTTTCACCGCCAGCCGGCAGGCAAATGCCCAACGCGGGGGTGGTGGCCTTTCCCGCACAGGAATAGCCCAGCCAACAGAAACTTTAATCTCTTCTCTCTCTGAAACACACTCTCTCTCTCTTACTCCCTCTCTTACTCTCGCTCTCTCTCTCTCTCTGTGTTTGCAGGCTACTTCTGGCACATCAGCGACCTTCACTTGGATACCATCTACTCGACCCAGGGGGATATCTACCGAAGCTGCTGGCAGCTGGAGCGCCCCGTCTCCAGCTCCAGTTCGGGCTCCAATGCGAATGCGGCCAGTGAGGCGCCCGGCCTGTTTGGGCACTACAACTGCGACAGTCCCTGGAGCCTGGTGGAGTCCGCCGTGAAGACCATGAAGGCCAAGCAGGGCGACAATGTGGAGTTTGTGCTCTGGACCGGGGACGCCCTCTCGCACTCCGCCCAGCCGCTGTCCGAGCAGAAGCAGCACGAGATTCTGCGCAACATCACGGATCTGCTGGGACGCAGCTTCTCCTCGCAGTTCATCTTTCCGGTGCTGGGGCACGAGGACGGCAGCGGCAGCCACCAGAAGATGGGCGAACTCTGGCGCCACTGGCTGCCCTCGGAGGCGCTGGTGACCTTTGACCAGGGCGGCTACTACTCCATCGAGCAGACAAAGAGCCGCCTGCGCATCGTTGCCCTCAACACGAACTTCATGCGGCTGGACCACGACCCACCCGATGCCAGGGCATCGCACAGCCTGCGCTGGCCGGTCGAGTACTATGCAGAGCCCAAGGCATCCGTCAGCTCCATGTCCGCCCAGGAGGAGGTGCTGGCCGAGCAGCAGTGGCTGTGGCTCGAGGAGGTGCTCACCAAGTCGCGGGATAAGCAGGAAACGGTAATTGGGGGTCCACAGATTGGGTAAATAGCTTGAGAAGGATCATAGTTGGGACTTGACTTCTGTACCTGAACGAATCAGGAAAATCCTTATTAATTGTGCAGCAAAATAAACCCCAGGAATCCCATTTAAATAAGGGTTCAGGCTCAGGTTCCAATCCATCGAAGGGAAAGGCGTTTTAGGTCCCGCCGAGCAAGCTTATTAAATGCTGACATGACAGCAAAACAGGAAGCAAATGGAAGTCGAATAATTCGAGTTCGAGCACGAGTAGCCTACCTGTAATAATGTTATAGATAAATGTATAAATGTATAAATTTATGCGCAGCATTTCCCGTTTCCTGTGGCTCTTTGGCTTCATTTGAATGTCGAAAGTTATGCATCAATTTAAAAATTACTGCCCGTAATGCGAATGCTGAAATCTGTCCGATATTAACAAGATATTTAAAGGGATTTTCCACACGCAGATATTCGTAAATACTCATAAATACTCGTAAATATTCGTAAATCTATGTGCATACATATGTACAGGGCACACTCGTGTCAGCTGCATGAATAAAATCGGATGGCGGCGCACTGCTGGCTTGATTAATTGTTATATTTAATTTGCTGGCTGACTTACAACGAATGCAATTTATCTGTTTGAATATCTGTGGCTGTGGCTGACACCAGGTCTACATCGTGGGTCATATGCCGCCGGGCGTGGACGAGCGTCACCTGGGACCGCAGCAGCACAGCCAGTTAATCTTCACGGAGCGCAACAACCGACGGTATCTGGAGATGGTGCGTCGCTTCGCCTCGGTCATCCAGGGACAGTTCTTTGGCCACCTGCACTCGGACACTTTTCGGCTGTTCTACGATGCCAAAGGTACAGCCAGAGACCCCGCCCCGCCCCAATTGACAGTAATTCTGTTCGTCTAAGCTTTAGCTGCAGCTAAAACCAACTCCCCACAAATTGATTTATTGACAGGCCACCCCATCTCGTGGCTGATGATTGCCCCCTCGATTGTGCCGCGCAAGGCGGGCATCGGCGCATCCAATAATCCGGCACTGCGGCTGTACAAGTTCGACACGGGAAGCGGCCAGGTGCTGGATTACACCCAGTTCTGGCTAGACCTGCAGCTAGCCAATCGGGCCCAGGAGCCGCTCTGGCAGCCCGAGTACAATCTGACGCACTACTACGCCCTCTCCGAGATCTCCGCCCTGGCGTTGCACAATTTTGCGGAGCGCTTCACGGGCACCGATGCCTCCTGGTTCACCAGGTAAATGTTTGCACAGCAATTATAGCTGTCTTTTTGCCGTTGATTGGACTGCACTCAGTAATCTGTCAGTAAGCCAGAGGGGAATATTGGCCTCATGGAATACTTGATAGAGTTCCCATGGGATTCCATCAAGTAAATTGAGTCCAAAGAACGCTGAAAAGAAAAACAAAGCAATATTCCCTTTGCAAAATGTAAGCTTTAAGTGGAAAGAGAAACTATTCCAGGGTACTATCCCAGCACGAGATACCCTCTACTTTATTCCGCCACCCCAACTTGATACTCGCTCTGTTTTTGTTTTGTTTTGTTTTGCTTTGCTTTTTTTGTCTGTTCTCATCTGCAGATACCACCGAGCCAATGCCGTGAGATATCAGTCGGGTACGCCCTGCCAGGGCCTGTGCATGCTCAATCATTACTGCGCCATCACGCGCCTGGACTACGACGAGTTCCGGCTGTGCCTGGAGGAGCAGCAGCTGCCGTTGCAGGGCCGGGCGGCCATGTCCGCGATGCCACAGCCGTGGTGCTGTCTGCTGGGCGTTTTTGGTGCTCTTTTTTATGGCCTGCAAAGGATGTTGTGGGGCAGCAGCAGCAACAGCAGCAACAGCAGGCGATGCAGCAGCAATTGCCGCAACCAGCGAATTTAAGCGTTCTCGTTTAAGCCAGAACATATCAGAAAGTGGGGGGTAGGAATGGAGAGATGCCTCCGGAAAGTAAACGGAGGACGAGGATGACTTGCCGCTGCTCACTGGCTCAGCAATTCCTATATACAAATATAGCGCTAATTTACTCTCAATTATGCCCCATGCTCCATGTGCGTGCCGCCCCCCCATGCCGTGCCATGTCGAGTGTGTGGGCCATATCGTTTGTGTGTGTGATATGACTACAAAGAATCGTCTCTGCATATGTATTTGTGTATAAGTGCTATATATACATACATATGTATAGGTATATATGGTATATGTGTTTGTGTATTGGAAGAATATGAATATGGATATGGATATGGGGATATGGGATACTGGATTGCATGTACGAGTATTATTATGTATATCATATGTTTATGTGTGTGTGTACGTGTACGTGTACTTATTGTATATGAAATAAACGAAAAATTTTTAATGTTACTCTTCTCGCTCATCCTCGCCCCTCTGCTTTTCAATAAATATTTAAGCAACAAATTGTGGGCATAAATAAATGTGTTAATTTGGCGCAAACAAGTCCGGCAGTTAAATAAAGCGATTGCCAGTGCGGTAAACGAGGCCTTCGCCTTCGCCATCGACCACGTTCAGCTCTGGTTACGCGTCCAATGGGGGAGAGGCCCCTCCCTCCCTTTTTTTTATGGGCCCAGACCATTAAGGAGCAAAAACCGCATCGTATCGCATAAGGAAGAGGCCAAGGCGAAGAGTCAGGCCAAGCTGGCAGGAACATTCACGTCTGACTATGTTGGGAGCGCGGAGACCTGCATATGGGAATGGGTACACGGATACCGATACGGATGTGGGATGTGGGATGCGGATGCGGAAACGGCCGAGGCTGCTGTACTTTATGGGGTGCTGTTCTGGATGACCATTTCGCCAAGAAAACGCCGAGGATATCTGAAAATAAAAGAGAGTAAGAATGTGCAAGATCGTGGGTTTAATATATAATATATAGCCATAATATTCAGGGATCAATGACATCCATTAGCATGGTTATTCGCAGTAAATTTCACATGCTATCACATACCTAGAATGACCTTTAAAGTGCCCCACAAAACCATTAAAGGAAGACACATCCAAGATAAATCTTAGGCAGGAAAGCATTAGAGTTCTCCCCCCTGGGAGCAGCGCACACACTCCCGAAAACAGCTTAGTTTTCCCATTAGAAAGGCGCAGCAGCAGCGCAGAATTGATCCCAGATTAATTATATACATATTCGATTGGCACTACCGAAAGTCAATCGAAATGCAAATGAATGGGGCAAATGAATGGGGAGCCACCCGTTGCCTGATTTGAATTTGATTTGAATCTTTCCAATTTAGTATCTCAGAACATGCCGCAAATGGCAACTAAGATACCTTGTAGCCATCCTCGGGTCGTATCATAAGTAATGCATGAGTTGTCTCGCATTGACCCCCAAAGCTTGTTGCATGCGTCCATCCTACGCTCTCTTCACCAGCCGCCCCCCCAGCAATCAGACGAGGGGGCGTGCGTGACTTTGGTACGTGATGGTCAAGTAAATTATAGGCGAAAGCCAAACGGCCTCGTTCGGTTGATGCCTGGCAGGCGAATTTGTTGGCCGCCTGCAGGTAGTCAAAAGTACTTTACCGACAAGTTGTTGCATAATTCGAGGCGCCACGGCCATCCTGGGTTATCCGAGTCCATCAAAGTTGCACTTGCAGCCAAAACCCAAAGCCAAAGTGACAAACACAAGACAACACATGCCAGCCCCGCAGTCATTAAAGTTTATTAAGAAATTTCTGCCAACTCTTTGGCCCCAAGTGTGTGTTCGGTGCACTGAGAGAAAAGTACACGCTCAAGACAAATGGATTATGAAATTACAATAATAATGATAATAGAATGCAGGAGTTTTGTCAGCAAAGGGACAACAAATATGATACAGGTTCAGCTTCAATCTGTCAAAATGTGAGCCTTGCCTTGAATCCACAAAATGTTTGCTCAGTGTGTGAGTGTTTGGACGTATTTCAAGTTTCTTTTGGGACTCTGTTGGCCCCCCCTTGACAATACGTGAGGCAGGCAACAGGCAGCAGGCAGCACCAGCAGAAGGAGCAGCAGAAGGAGCAGCAGCAGTAGAAAAAGCATCAGAAGAAGCAGCGAAAGCTGTAGAAGAGCAGCACAAAACTTCAGCAGCAGGCGACGAAATGTTTTGGTTTTGTGGCTTTTGCAATTTGGCAAAGTTCGTTTTGGATTTTAACTGAAATTGGGGTTTGCAGGTTGGGGCTCAGTGCGAAGCGATGCGTTGCGGTTCACTTCAGTTCAGTTGGGTTCGGTTCAGGACTGAGCCTGCGGGGGAGTCTGACTCTCTATCATAACGCATGCTGGCGGCCCCCAAGGACACTTGGCAGCCAAAATAATACACCAAATCCATGTGAGTATATATCTTTGCATATGTATGTATTTACATACTCGAATTCGCATATTTGAAGAATATTTCTCTTATTTTTTGCCATGCATATGCGATACATTATAAACACTCACCTGTTCCACTCAGGCAGCAGCCAGAAGCCAGCTGCTAGAGCACATACATACATACATACATATGGATGTATGTACATATTCTAAGTATATAGTTTCTGAAGAGCGGAGGAGGGTCTTGGGGGCCATTTGGCATATAAATATTTGCACATTATGGCAATGTATGTATTTGCTGACTGCTCTGCTGCGCTTAGCACGGTTGAGGCTGAGGCTGCAGGGTATGGCTGATTCTTCTGCTGATGCCGCTGCCTTTTCCGCTTCGACCAAAAACAATTTCAATTCTAATGTACCATTAATCATTCACAAACATATTATTTTTGGTTGGCTTTCTAGCGTGAAATACTAAAGCAAAACGAGCCGTGTGGAGGAGGGGGAGATAGGAGAGTGTGGAGAGCGGCGACGAGTGCAGGAGAGCTTCGAGCGGGGAGCTGGCTGGCAGGCAGGCAGGCCGCTTAGTTGCCTGTCAGGTGCTCTCTGCCGAGTGAGCTTTTTTGTGCATGGGTTAAATTTCGTATGTCCGAGCATCAGGGCTGGCGGGGGGGATTAGGAGAGTGAAGAGGGAGAATGGCGTGGAAACACATTCGATGCACTAATTGTTGTGCTTGAACGAACCGAAAGCACATGAACTTGTGAAATGCGAATGCGCTTCATCAAACCATCAAGCGTGAGAGAAAGAGAGAGAGAGAGAGAGTGAGAGTGGAAGAGGGGAAGAGGCCACACATCGAAAAATAACAGTATTAAGTTGTTGCTGTTTACCGATTCTCCTGTTCTTGATGGCAAAACAAAATTTCCAAAAATATAAGCAAATAAAAACTAAATATACCAAACACACAAACACACTCACACACACGTACGAAGTGGAACAAAATAAAACAAAGCAAAATACTAAAGCGAACCAAAAAATATCAAATTTGTATTGATAGACGCTTGTCTAATGCTGGTCATGAAACAACGCGAATTGAAATTGTTTTCTGTGGCTTGCTGTGAGTCACTTCGATGTGCATCGATGCACTTTATTGCTCTTCATATTTGCTGGTAGTTCTTAGCTTAAGAGAAAGAGCAGTATGTATAAGAGCGGCTCAAGGTTCCCGCATGACTGGCGAATGCTACCCAACAGACAGTACACTCCCCGAAAGTATGGCCACCACAGTAACGGTTGTAAGTAGGCTACAAATGGCAGTGTCCGCCGGCACAGCGAATCAGGGGGACCGCAAGCATTTGTTAGGGTATACGAGCTGCTTTAAAATTGCTTTCCAAAAGTCCAAAAATAAATGTTCAATATTTAGAAAAACATGCATATAAATATTCATGTTTGTGTGGCCCACAAGTGTGGGTATATATAGATCCATAGGTGGAGCAATCTAGTACATATATCGAATCGTTGTTTTGTAGTTAATTAGGTGGTTTAGCGCACCCCCACTACATACATACACACATATGTATGTATATACCACTCATGTTCGAGTGTGAGTGTTGAATATTTATCGTTTCTTCGACTTGGTTGCCATTGGTGGGAGGGGGGTTGGATTCTGTGTGGAAGAATACGTGATTAGCCAGTGGCTATTCGAACTAATTTATAAGCGGCTGCGAGAATCAGTATGTGAGTGTGTGCGAGTGGGCGTTGGGCAGGGACTGGGGCCCCTTAGGCACACTAATACATCGCGTTCTGTATGTGTGTCATCATTTTCCATTTTCCATGAAAGAAGACGATCCAAAGAGCAAGAGGAACTTTCGCTGCTTTCGCGAACTTTTTTGTGGCATGCGTCGAGAGCCACCGAGCGACCGAGTAACAATAATAATTCGCACCGCGGACGTGTTCAGAGTCGAGTCTCAGCTTCCGAGTCCCCGGTACGGTACGACTGTTTGTCTGGTCTGCCCTGTTCTGCTTCCCCCCAAAAAAAGTGCAGCGTGTGTGTGTCAGGTGTGTGTGTGTGTGTGTGTGTGCATGTTTGTTGTGCGGTGCAGTGTAATTTGCGGACTGGCCAAATTGAAAACGAGGCGCCAACGAAAATAAATGCCCCGAAAATGCGACACAAAAGAATAATGGTTAGGGGGGGAAATACTCCCGATCCCGTTCCCGTTTCCGATCCCTATGCCCGCAAAGGCGCCATCGTATATGCGACATCAAAAATTAATTAAATAAAGTGCATTAAAGCGGAATGGAATCGACCGATATGCGCGCACAAAAGCTAATTAGCATTTAAAGCACAATTAAAAAGTGAAGCCAAAATGAGGCTTTGCTCTGCCAAATGAAAATCAACTTCAACCGCGAGAAAAGCGGAAAATCCGAAAGCCCGAAAAACCGAAAAACCGAAAAGCCAGAAACTGGCAATACCAAAGAAAGGAAAACAAAAAAAAACACACACACACCACTCCCATTTTGCAAGTGAAACAATTAAATGACATTTTAAGCGAATTTTCTTCTCATGCTTCAACCGCTTTCTACGAGTATATGGACTCTTGTCTGCTATTTTCGTGTGTGGAAATTGCTACCCCGAAAAACTCGGGGCAATATCGTGTGCTGCCGCGTGGACGTGGAGAGACCAGAATCCAATACAAAAAAACAACAAAAAAGAAGAAAAAATTAGAAAAGAAGAACTACACTCAAAAATAGAATATTAGAGACGTGCTCTCGGACGCGGCAGTAAAAATTCTGTAATAGTCGGCGGGGCCGGGGCCGGGTCCGAGTCCGGGTCCGTGGCCAGGCCAGGCGACCTGCATAGACATCTATACAATCTATAGATACGAATACGAATGTAGTATCTATCCATCTTTCCGCTGGTTCCCTGGGCCCTGTCTCCGTCGCGTTGCCGACTTGTCGTTCATCGACGGCAACCAAATGTTTTTTTTTATATTTCACTTTTTTGCTCATTTTTTGTTGCTGTTGGTTGGTGTCGGCTCTCAAAGATATTCACCAAAACTATCATTGAGTGTTCTTGTTGCTGGTTTTCGTTGGGGTGTTTGCATAGAGATTTGTATAAATGTGGGGGGCTGACTGACACACTAGTGGCGTGCGATAAAAGGTGTACCTGTCACCCCACCAGGAATGGCTGATGATTCAGTTGGAATTACTCTTAATCCCGGGCGGGGCTAGTCACCTAGATGGCTTCAGCATTTCCATTTTCCTTTTGAAATTTACCTTGACAGCTTTTGTCTGCTTTTTGGCAAGCCTCCTCTTGAATATCTGCCAAATGGGCTTTAATATAATTAAATTTGTTGCTGGCGCTGGTTATTAATTGGGTAATAAAAGTCCGTCTGCCACATCTGAAGTGCGTAAGCAGTTCCGCTTTGGCCATAAATATGTTTTAATTAATTTTTGTTCGCCCCATTCATTGACGCTCTCCGATTTCATATTCATATATGCGGACAATGCACTTTATTATGACCGCCAGTGTAACGCATCGCACCGCTCGCTCTCCCCTCCCACGGCACGCACTATCTCGCTCGCGCACACTCATATGATTGTACTTACAGCTATCCCCGAAGCTCGTTCCTCTGCTTCTGCTGCTTCTGCCGCTGCTGCTGCTACTTTTGCTTCTGGTGGTACCCAATCCACAAAGATGTGAAAATGTAGACTGATGAAAAAGCAACAAAAAAAAAAACAAGCGCCAGCCAGTGATCATTGCGTAAAGTTTTTCCTCGGTTCTCGTTGAGTTTCTGGCGCTGTTTCAGTTTCAGTTCGCCGATGGTGCGCTTACAAAACGCCGGCTGGCGGCGGACGGGCACGCGCTCCCAGATACCGACACCCACACCCATACCAGCACCCCAATTGAACGCTCTCGCACGCGGACGGACAGACACGAACCGACAGCCACTCTTGAGGGAAAAGAGTGTGGAATGCAATTTGGCGGTGAAAGTGCAAACTGCAAGCTGCAACGCGGGGGGCGGGTCGAATCGGACGGGGTCGCGTACATACGATAGGGTCGCACGACCAGGAGGAGCGGTCGAAGCCACTTGGAGCGAACTTTGGCAATTTTCTGGCGTTATTTTTGGATTAAGCAGCGCCAAATTGTAACAGACGGTAAGCACCCATCCAATCACACACACCCACACCCACGCCCACTCACCCACACCCACTCACTCACATTAAAACAAATAAATATGTATTTCCCCAACACCCTCGTGCCTGTTTGTGCCTGTGTTTATTTGTTGAATATTAGTGTACTTTAGTGCACCCCCCACCCCACACCACGGAGCTCCCAAGAGAGAGAGCTAGCTAGAAGCTAAATGAAATATTTAAACGATCCAACTAAAACAAAATCAGGAACACAATGCTGTCCGTTAATAATTAAATCAGCAAGAACCAGTGGGGAAAACCTGGCAAACATCAAGGCAAGCGTGAAAGCCACCCCGCCCACGCCCCCGTCTGACAATCTGCCCGCCCGCTTTTAGCCAGTTTTAGGGGATTTTGGAATACGCAATCCGCAACCAGGCAGCCTTCTCTTCTCCACTCAGATACACAGATGCGTCGTCGACACACAGATTTGCAAAATCTAACAATATTTGCACCTGATTTCAATGCACACACACAGACAGACAGACACACCATGGATATACATATAGCCATGATTATAGTTTATATAGCAACCGCCCACGACCCACACCCACACCCACAGTCACACTCACCCTCACACATGCCCCATGGAGTCGAGTCGAGCGATGATAATGATGTCGATGCTGATGGTGCTGCCAAAACGAACTCACAGCGCGGAAAAAAGAGAACAGAAGAGAGATGTTAATTAGGAGAGCGCGAAAGTCCTCATACCTCATACCCTAACTAAATTCACAGCCGAAATAAACAGATTTTATGATAAATTAAATAAAACAGCCGCAGCGAGTGTCTGTCTGTGTTGGTTTTGAGGCAAACTTTAGTCAAGGTTCGCCAGAAACACAGCCATAAAATAGGCAAGGAATTTCTAGGAGAATTTTAAATGTCTTTCTGAAAGTTTATGCCTTTTTTTATATGTATAAACCAGATCTTTAAAAGTTCGTGGAGGGAAAATATTAGTAATATAAATGAAGGGTACAAAACTTCGACCCAGGATTCAATAGGAGGATTATAAAATGTGCCGCTGCATTTTAGGAATCTTGAGACTTTTTTCAATGGGAGATTTACTCCAAAGATCCTGATCATAATTCGCTATAGAAATGGTACAATAGGCGCTACAAAATCAAAGAATTACATGCACTTGAAACTGGATCTTCTGCTTTGTGAATTTTCTTAGTGCGATTCCAAGTATTCTTCTCTCGAGAAACTTCTCCTACATTCTAGTCTTAAATATACAATTCAGGCAGAATAACTTTAATCTAATATGAGAGATTCATGAAATATTCCAATTAGAGAACCAAATCGCATAATGTCATGGAGATTACTCGCCCCAAAAGAGTATGGGAAGTGCTACACTTGAGTGGGTTGGCATTGGCATATGGTATATGGTATAGGTGGAAGAATATTGTTTCTATGGCACCCCCACATGTCCCACACAGCCCACGCTCACGTTTAACTTTTCTCTTTTTTTTTCTGTTGAAACATTATTTTAGTGAGCATTTTTTATGCAAATTCTCTTACAATTCCTGTGCTAAGTACATAGAATGCAGCACGCACCTGTTCGGCTTTCCATGTGTATATCTACGTATGTGTGTGAGTGTGTGTGTGTGAGTGGGAGCAGTGTGTGTTAGTGTGTGGCGGGTTGTGTTAAACTTTAATTGGGACATCAAGTGGCAAGCTCTTGCCGTTCTTGCCGCTCAGCCACTGGCACTGCCTTCCTGCCTTTTCTGCTGTAATTTGCATAATATTTTATTAAATGTTGATTAATTTGTGCGATTCTTGGCTGCCGTTTCCGGGTGCCCCGATTGCCACAGAAGCAGCAGCAGCAACAGCAACAGCAGCAGCTGTGTGGCAGCTGCCTCAACGTGGCATGCAACCGCGGCCGAGGCAAAACCAAAAGCAAAAGCAGCTCAATTAAAACGCATAAAATGCGAACAAACACACAAAAATACTTCATTACGATTATTTCAAGTGTCTTTTATTGCATTTTCCATTCCACAAGCAGCCCGCTCTCTCACTCTCTTTCTTCTGCCGTCTCTCTGTCACTCCCTATCCTTCTCTGATGATGATATTCCTTCGCTGATTATTATTTTCATACATTTGGCGTCGACGCGAGGATATACATCAGTGGAAATGACGCAAATCTGAACAATAATATCTTTGCCTTTTCCTCACAGCTGCTAATTTTATTTGAGGTGACACACAAAGCGGGAATTTCAAAATAGAGCAAAACAGCAGACAGATAGATAGAGAGACAGAGAAAGAGAGAGAGAGAGGGGGCGAATGTGTAGAGACTGAGAGAAGATACCATCTGAATCGAGTCGACTCGACTCGAGTGTGTGTGGAAAATATGAGTATGAGCAAAAAAGAAAATTGAGCACATTTCAATATTTTTTGCTGCTGTCTTGGCCCCTATTTTTAGGCACCCCAACAACAACACAAAATCTCATATATAATATATATAAATAATTTTTTGTTCCTTTTTTTTTTTTTTGCCCAGCCAGCAGTGCTCTCAAATTAGTTTAAGATACATTTTTCAATGTGACAGAAGTGAGTGAGTCGCAGCAAATTGGAAAAATTAATCTAGTCATAGTATACACTCGTATCTACATACATATGTACAGGAAAGAGCGTTTATTTTGTGTGTAATTTGTGAGCAGCAGCTGTAAAATCGGAACAGATTCAAATAATTGTCCACAATTGGAACACTATTCGTATATGAAATATATATATCACATACTGCAGCCTCTTTTTGATCGTCTTAACGGTGTGAAGTGTTTTCGTGCTGCTGCCTGGAAATAATTGAAAATTGTATTCGTTTTGTTGGAAAAGTCTAGCGAGTTTTCTTGACCCAATTGTCGCGCTCTCTCTCTCCCATTAAGTTTTTTTTAACACAATCCTTATATTTCTCATCAATCAATCAATCAACACACTTTGTGCATGTCAAAAATGTTAACATATTTCAAGCAAAAATTCCACAAAAAACTCTAGCGTGCTGCTAGTCTGCTTAAAGCGACTATGTGACAATGTACATATACATATGTATATACAATATACTTCATTTTCCAAATTAAGATATATTAATATATTATTAAATAAAAAACAGTGGTTTTTTATGGATGTATGCATATGTACATACGTATCTCTTAATTAAATTGATTTATTTGCAACTGCAACACAGACGTGTTTGTGGTTTAAATAAATTTAAATATTTGAATTGTGAAAAATATAATTTATGGCCAGGTGTTTTCAATGTTGAGCATGAATACATTTCAGCCTTGGCAAGTGTCAATAGCTGTGTCGATATAATGATGTCCCCCGTGACTGTTTGTCGGGTCGTGCAAATGCTTTAAAATTCACTGAAATTTCTCTTGCCCCTTGAGTGTTGAGTAGTCGGACTCACTTCACTGCAGTGCAAACGTTCGATTATCATTAAAAAATTATAAATGCACAAGTAAAGTCTGTAGTCTGAGTATTAAACAATACGGATTGTGTGGCGGCGCTCTCTCACAAAGACAATCCCCGATTAAACTTGTATTCCTTCCATCAACTTTTGTACAAATTAAATTCCTGCTTCTCATTCCCAATGCCGGCCCCCGCACTCATTCAGTTTCCCTTTCTTTTTTTTGCATTTTCAATTACAGAACGAACAACGACCGACAATTAACGATTAACATTAAGTCCAACAGCAACTGAAACTGCAACTGAAGTGGGGGAAAACTGAAAAGTGTTTGGAATTCTGTTTCCAACAACAACAGCAGCAACAAGAAACCAGAGAACACCAACAAAATGAGCAACAACTTGTAAACCACTCTTGAAACGATAAGCGGATCCAAGTTCCACACAGAAGTTTGGGGCAGAAAATTTAAAAAAATATTTTTTATCAACAATATTTTTCGAAAAACTTTTTGAAGAAACCCAAACAGCAACAGAAGAGAACTAAGAGAGCAGGCGAATAAGAAGCGAACAAAAGCCAAAGCCAAAGTCAAACAGCAAGCAGCAAGCAGAAGCAGCAGCAGCAGCGAAGAGAAAGCCCAGAGAACGAGATCAAAATGGCCGCCCTACAAAGGAAGCTGGTGCACAAGCAATTCAACTCCCCAATGGGCCTGTACTCCCAGGACAACGTCAAGGCCACGTTGAATCGCGAACTAAAGGCCTTCGGCGGCGAGGGGTGAGTAGTGGTTTGGGCGTGTGGCGCTGAACTCAAATGAAATGATTATTAAACATTTAAATGCATAATTTTATAGACGAGATGAAAGGGAAGAGCCAAAGAGCTGATGAAAAGTGCCCATAAAAAGATAGGGAGGGCGGGGCATGGGGTTTTGGGTGGACTGTATATCTACGTAGTTGTTATTCTGTCGTATACTTGCATATATTATGCTGGTTGCCCCCAAAGAACAGGTGCACAAAAACACATCAATATGGTGTGGAGAGGGGGCGACAGCCAAGCTCATTGCAGCGCGACGGCGGCGGCGGCAGCGACAGCAGCAGCGGCGACAGCGACAGCTACACCAATTTGTTGTGTCTCTCCCTCAAGCACAGAGAGGCGACACAGAGACAACCTCCGCAATTAAATGCTTTGACGTTTAATTGTAATTACCAAAAAGCTTTACAAGCAGCGACCGCGACAGCGCCAGCAGCAGTGCCATGAGCAGCAGCAGCAGCGACTGCGACGCGTATCTCAAAGACGCTTTAGACTTGAAAGTGTGCGAGTATTTGTGGCTGGTGCTGCTGCTGCTGCTGCAACAACACTATCATCTCTGTCATTGTTGTTTGCAATTGTTGTTTAAATAAACCGGCCTGGCGCTCCCCTCCCCCACCCACCAATCCCCCTGGGGGACCCACCTAAGATCTGCTGAGATCTGCTCGGGTGAGCAAAAACTTTAAGTGGCTTTCAGTTATACGGGGACTATGCGTGCGACAAAACGTGTGCAACAGCAACAGCAGCAGCAGCAGCAACACAGGCAACAGTAGCTGGCAATTTAATTACCAAAAAAAAAGACCGAAAACTTTCAAACGCATTCGCGTGTGCGTGTGTGTGCGTGTGCTCGCGCTCGTGTGTGTGTGCTCGTGTGTTCGTGTGAGGTGTCTCCCCCATTTAGGGTAAACTTTTGCCAAGAGACAGCTGAGCCAGGGTCTGCCTGTGCCCCCCGAGGCAACTTGCATTCAACTGCCATTCAAAATGTACGTGAATCTTAAAGATACGATTTTATATAACCCGTAAAACTCATAGCACTGGCAGCACTGGCAGCACAGGGGGGGCTGCTAAGTAAAGCGAAACGTCAGCAAGTCGAATGAGTCACACGAACCAAATTGGGCACCGTTTGCCTGCCCCCCTATCCACTGCAACAAGTGCAACAACAATGTCAACAAACCAGAGGCAGGCGTCTAGCCAAAAGTTGTGATGCATCTCGCTGACTGGCTGGCGACGCTGCCCACTCATTTGCTGGCTGATTCACGGGGCATGGGGCACGGGACATGGGGCACCACTCAATTAATCCTTTTCCTAAAAAAGTGCCAAAAGTATTTATCAGAGAATCTCATCTGGCCATAAATCTCTTGCCCAACGAAGTACTCGGCCACACTCGTTAATTATCTGGGCAAATATTTGCCAAAATCTTAATCAGAAATCAACGAAATGAATTTCTATTTGTGCTCTGCAAATGAAAGTGTCTGTCTGCTGAATACACTTGTGATTAGTCGGAATTAATCAACTAATTAAAGTTGCCGTCACGCAGCTACCCCGAGGCGTAGGACTTCGTTTTCAAAGGATCCCATCATCGAGTTCAATGTCAAAGCATTTCGCACTACTTCTGGAAGCATTCCCTGCCGCTAAGTGGAACTTTTCAACTAAATCGTCAACACATTCTTGAACATCTTTCTTTATCACATTGTTTGCCTCATTTTTGTGCCTTTGCATTTATCTCGCTTGTTATCTGCAAAGAAGGCAAAATATTTCAATGCTAATCACACACGAAAACCCACTTCAGATGGCAAGTACTTCACTGTGAGTCTTTAAGATGTTTAAGCAGCCAAAGAGGCAACGGCATCTCGGCATCGTGCATAGCTCCACTTTAAGGTCCATCTCGGACAGTCTCTTTAAAGTCTAAACACAGACCCTGCCCCCTTTCGCTCCTCCCATATTTCTCAGCTTTCGGGCATGCCAATCCAATTTAAATTCCCTTTTTCTTGCAACAGCTCTTGAGAGCATCATAATATATTCATTTGAGTCTCTCTCTATCTACACGTATATCAAATATCGTAACAATTTGTTAAGCTTCTAGTTGGGGGGGGGATTGGGTGGGGTTGTATTCCTTGTGTGCCCCTCAGTTGCAGTAGGCCGCCATCTCGTTGTAGGTGCATGGCTTGATGCAACATTCGTCTACTATGCCGCGCATTTGGCGCCTGGTGGACATTAGGGAGCTGTGCCGCCACGGCAGTCGAACGCCCTCGGGCAGGACCGCACCCACGGCCGCCGCATCATCAGCGGTGTTCGCATCATCCATTCCCGGCTCAGCCATGTGGTCCACGTAATCGAACAGATCCACTGCAAAGGAGGAGGATGCAAATGTGAATCGATGCAAGCCGAAACCGAAACAAAACCAAAAGCGAAAAGCCAGTCCAGTAGTTGCCATTTCCGTCGCAGTTTTCCCCTGGAATACTCACGTAAGCCGCGCTTGTGGGGAATGCGGGCATTGAACCCATTCGGGCACATCATGTCCATGGCTTCGGATAGCGTGTCGCCGCACATCCTGCTGGATCGCTTGCTGGGCACCCCGTGGGTCGTCCAGCTGCACAGGGACACCAGAAGCAGCAGCACGGAGACTAGCATTTGCATCTTGCTGGAGTTGGCCATCTTGGGTATCTGGAGTAGCTCTTTGGTGGAGTCGACTGGTGGTTCCGGTTAAAGACAAGCTGCCAGCCAAGACGCTGTTCGGGATGTGGATGCATTGGCAGACACTGCCAGCCGCTTTTATATCCACTGGCGCAGCGCGGTGCTTGTCAGAGTCGATTAGCATCCGCTCCTTTTTGGGGTCAGCGTGGGTCGAGGTGCACACGCAAATTTCAATGCCAGACCAGGACCACGAGAAGGATGTGGTGCTGATGTGGCAGGTAGAGTTCCGCGAGGACTGGGACTAATTTATGCCCATAGGAACCGGGGAAACATAAGACCACATTCAGATCATAGCCCTATTAATAAACACAAAGAGTCCAACCCGTGGCAGGGGCAGAGCCAGGCATCTTCAGCTAGCAGGTCCTTCTCTTTTCAATATTCAATCAGATATTAAGCATATATATACAGAGTACTTTTAGTGTTAAGATTAGTGTTAATTAAGATAGTTTAAAGAGCAATTTGGCTGCACCAAAAAGTTGTACAAAAACTACAGTCTGGCTCCACCTGGCGGGAATTTAATTTAAGATGACCGCTAGAAGCGCCCTCTGTCGGTATTCGAAAGCAGTTCGTACTGCGTAGCAGGCAGCTCTTGTCAGCAAGTGGCTAAAATACGAATTGGCGAAGAAGAAGAGTGCGCGCGCGGATGCGTCACTGGCCGAGGAACCGGAACCGGATATCCTCGGGTATACGCAACGAAAAGATAAATGTTACAGAAGTAAACTGCAGAGCAGAGAGAAGCGGGAATATATGAATAATATATATAAAATATTTATAGCATTATTAATTTAATTTAAACAAATTTGTTAACATTATTTTCAGGATTGAAATCGACGATCAAATCAGCAAGCCCCTGAATCTGGCCAATTCGGCCGTTCTGCGAGCCGTCGAAGAGGAGGAGCAGCAAGCCAAATGCGGTAAGATTCGACTTTGACAGCCTCTTTCACGGTGCATGTGTCTCTGTATGTTTGTGTCTTGTGTCCGTGTACACCACACGACCAACAGAATAAACTAAGTTATGTCAAACAATGTAAAGCATTCAACAAAACACAGCCACGCCCACTCTCAGTGCCCTGTCCAGACTCTGTGTGATCGTGCGAGCAACTTTGATTGATTTGATTGACAAACCATGCCCCCAAAGACTTTTACCCCCAAGAAAGGCAGAGTCGCACGCGTCAGCGCGATGGGGATGGCCTGCATCATACGCTGCACCAGCAGCTGCTGGACCAGATCAAGACCCACTACCTCAGCCATCAGCAGGACATCACCATTGACCGGGACACTGTGCTCAAGATCAATCGCCTGGCCACCAAGCGACATATGCTCAAGCGGGATCACAGCTGGCCGCCCACGGAGGCGGAAGCGGTGGCCATAACCGCAAGCAGCCCGGATCTCAGTCACATCCCCTCGAGCGCTTCGCACAGCATTGAGGCGCTGCGCGAGAGGTTCCAGAGTCCGACGATGATCATCGAACCCACGGCCAAGCAGGTGCGCGAGCAGAGGCAGCGAGAGGGCTCCAAGGAGCGTCCCATCACGCCGCTGAGAGCCACGGAACTGCAGCTGGCCCAGGTCTTCCATCAGACGCCCGTGGCCAAGGGCTTCTCTGCGCCGGAGACCAAGGCGGCGGACGTGGATCTGGGCCTGGTGGCACCCCGCTGCGAGTACTATGAGCAGCTGGCCCACAAGCGACCCACAACACCGACAACGCTGACGATCACCCCGTACAGGCCGAGGGCCAAGCGACAGGCGTACTCGCTGGACCGCGGACGCTCCCGCAAGCGGACAGTGGCAGCGGCCGGAGCTCCGGAATTGCCGCCGCCCAAGCCGCGTTCCACCAAGGTGCCGAAGGTGCAGCGCAGATGCATCAAGCTGGCCACCGAAGTGAAGATCTCCTATGACAATGAGGCGGACAGCGAAGAGGAGGACAAGCCCAAGGTCGCTACCAGCCAAGAGGTGGACTTGGAGGCCGTTCCGCTGCCACCGATACCCAGAGCAGCCCCAGCAGCTGGTGCCCAAGCGAACGAGGGCTTGCCAAGAAAGTCGGCGGCGGTAATTGACAGCCTGGCAGTCAAGCGGCAGCAGCAGATGGCTCTGGCCCTGGCCAGCAACAGCAACAGCACAAGCACAAGCACCGGCCAGGAGCTGGGCACCGGCACCGCTGCCACTCGCATCATACCAGTCCGCGTTGAGGCATCGGGCGAGCTTCAGCTTCAGCGTCAGCCAAGTGCCCAGCAGATCTACGACGACGCCTGCACCTACCTGCAGCAGGATCGCCAGCAGGAGATGCAGGAGGAAGCCAATGGCCAAGTAGCCATAGCTGGCACCACCTATGTGAGCGCCACCAGCGGCATCAAGCTGCTCAGGACCACATCCAATAGCAACAGCAGTGTTCCCAGTCCTCCGCCGCCACCACCGCCGCCGCCGATGCCCATGGCTGCCAAGATGCGGCCCAAGTCCGGAGAGGAAGCGACGGCCAGGGCCAAGCAGGCGCGACGCCAGGGAGGAATCTACAGCACGGAATCCGAGGCGGAGAAGCAGCACGGGGCCCATGTGGAGATCTCTCAACTGGAGGCAAAGTACGCCCACATACAGCAGTCGATAGCGGAGCATCTGCGTCAGATAGATACCTACATGGAGAACGCCAAGATGGCGCTGCAGCGCAGTGTCCAAGCCCCTCCTGTGTCCACAGTCGAAGGCGCAGCACCTGCACCTGCCACTGCACCTGCCACTGCCACTGCCCCTGCCACTGCACCTGCCACTATTCCTACTCCCCCTCCACTTCCAGCATCGCAGGACTCGCCGCGACCCGGCAGCGGGCACAACAACGAACTGTGGGACATGTTCTCCTCCCGCCAGTCGCCCATCCTGGCCGTGGAGAGTCCCCTGCAGGCGATACTCCGTCAGATTTATTGCCGTGCCTCGGGCAGACCCGGCAGCGGGGCCAAGGAAGAGTCCATAGCCGAGGTGGCCAACGAAGAGATCACCGAGAATGTGCCGATTGTGGAACGGGCGCTCGAGGATCTGCACAGGATTGCCCTGGCCCTGGACAAGCAGCAGGAGCAGCCTCAGCAGCAGCAACTGGCGCAGGAAGAGGAGAAACTGCTGCACGTGGAGCACAAGACGACGCCAGCTGCGGTCAAGGCGCAGCACGTAGTCATCGAGGATGAGGAGGATGCGGAGGATGCGGAGTACCGACATGTGTCCGACGTAATTGCCAACTACGAGCAGCTGTCCACGGGCAAGCAGCACCAGCAGGAGGCAAAGGATGCCAAGGCCGATGCAGAGCCAGAGAATCAGAGCCACAAGGAAGCGGAACCAAAGGAGGATAAGGAAGCGGATGGGGAGCCATGCGGCCATGGGCAGGATGCCGTCAACGAGCACAGCATCTGCTGCCCCACTTGCAATGAGCTGCGCTACTCCCCCAACAACTGGAGCAAGCTCACCAAGGCGGACCAGTGGCGCATCGCCAATCTGCACAACGAGCCCATGGAGAACTACAAGGCCACCTACGAGATTCGCAGTCCGTACATCTCACGCCAGATCTCCTGGGAGGACACCCAGAGTGCGGAGGAGAAGTCCCAGCGAGCCGAGCACCAGCAGCCGGAGAAGCTGCAGCGCCAGCGCAGCTTCGTCGAGATTGTGACCACGCGAGCACCGGACTCGCCGCCGCCACCGCCGCCGCCTCCACTGCGTCTGAATCTCCCGGCAGCGGAGATCAGCTGGCAGCGGAGTAGATCGACAAGTCCTTTGTCCTCCCGGAAGTATCCCGCGCCACTGATCGAGGCACCGGAGCGGTCCAGCTCACCCTTTGGGCTCAATCCGGTGCTCAGGATGCCCCCAGCGCCAACGCCATCACCAACGCCCACGCCTCTTCCCTCTGCAGCTGTGGCGACAAAGTTCTCGCACGTCCCCCAGTTGGAGGGCCACAACATTGGGCTGCTCGTCCGCACGGCCACGGAACCACTGCAGCAGAGCATGCTCGCCTCCTCCTCACTGCTGGCCTCCACGCCCCCAGCCACGCCCCGTGCTGCACGGAGTCTGCCATCGCCTTTTGACTTTTCACTGGACACGCACAAATTCCGATCGCTGGCAGCAGGCAGCGAGGAGGAGGAGGCCGAGTCCCGACAGCAGCAATCGGTGCGCGATTTCAATGTGAATCGATCCTTCGATAATGTATCGCCACGCCCCTATCTGGGCATTGAAGGTGCGTGGGTATATCCCCCACTCCCAGTCCACTTCCTTCGTGTGTTCCTTGTGTACATCTGTGTCTGTGTCTGTGATTCCTGCGCATCTGACTAATCGGGAGATGATATAGATTTAGGTGTATCTTTAACGAAGTGTTTGGCATCTTGGCAGGCTAACTTTATTCCTGTCGATCCATGGGTCCATTATGATATCCATCATTATCTTTGGCGACTCTCCTTCATTCCCATTGTTTGCCATGCATAAATCCTAGTCGCTGATTTGGTTTGGCATCCTTCCGCTTGCAGCGACGACTTCTATGGCCGTAAATCAATCACAGATATTTTTAGGCTTTATAAATGTGCCGAAAATATCTTCCGGAAATCAGCGCACAAACATTTTGAAAGGCAACGCAATCCATTTTGATGTTCTCACGCAGCACAGATAAATCTTGGCAGATATATGAAACAGAAACAAAATAGCAACAGAAGAGCCCTAGAAGCGATCCACAGCCCATAGTCATAGTCATAGTCATAGTCACAGAGCCCCATACCATAATACCATAAACCATATACGATATACTCAGACTCGTACTCGTACCATTCCTTTTGTTATTTTATCTGTGACGTGTGACGGCCATCAAAGCGAATTTGTTGTGTGGCTAACGAGCAGAGCAGGCTAGCCGATCGGCCAGCATAATGCCAAAATAATTGTATGTGCGAGTATTGTGTGTGGCAGGCATGTGGCTCGAGTATATGGGGGGATAAGTTATATACCCGTACCCAGAGCAGCAGCGGACAGATGAGTTACAAGTTTGCTAATAATTTTAATGAGCCAACTTGTGTCGTACACCTGTGCGAATCCGTTTAAAAACAGATTTGTTTAGTTGTGGCCAAGATGACAGACGTTTAATTTTAGCCAACCCCAAGCGATGGGTACTCACCCTTGAGTCACACACTCAAGGATAGCGGAACAGATAGATAGCCAGCCAGCTAGATGGATGGGCAGTTAAGTGGATGGATCAGGCATGATGCATTGCCATAACAAATAAACAGAATAATGGCTGCTGCATATAAGTGAGCGACGACCCAGCCCCAAAAGTGTTGCTCAGCCCAGCTAAATAGAACTGGGAGGCACCGCAGAAATATGCCAGGCATCCTCAAGAAATATACATAGATAGATATACACGTAGGCGTATGCACACATATCTATATACATACATATGTATAGCCAGACACCTTGAGATCGGCAGCAGAACATTTCAAGGTGCGCCCACAAATCACAAAGAATCGAAGGTGTAAACAATGCCACAAGTGGGCCAGGAGCACACAGCCAGAGGAAGGGTAAGGCAGAGGCAACATGCCGTGCGGCTGCTATAAAGAGGAACCCTAAAAGTCAGACGGCAACAGCAGCCGCAGCAGCAGCAGCAGCATCATTAGCAGCCGCCACTTTTACCCACTTTTATCGCCCACTTTTCCCACACTTTCCACCTCCCACTCAGGAGCTCTCTCTCTCTCTCTATATCTCTATATGCATCTGCTCCCGTAACCCACACGAATGCAGATAAATCTGTATCTTGACCATTTCGATTCGTCTCTCGATTTTGGCTAACAATAATTTTGCTCTGTCTGGCTGACTGGCTCTGGCTCTGCTGGCTCCTCACTTAGTAGCATACATCGAAGGCAAACATATCGCGAACGATCAGCGGGCAGCGCGAACGATCAACGAATTAGCAAATAGCCAAATAGAAAATAGAAAATAGAAATTAAATTGAGCAGAATCCGAATCCGAATCCAAAATACCGCAAACCTCAAAATCCAACGAAAATTTTGCACGGTGTTTGTCGATCTTTTGTCTGCTTTTAATTTGAGTTCTTAAATTTTCAACGAAATCGATCCGAAAAAAAACACACACACAAAAAAACCCCAAAACGAAAAGCGCGCCGAATCGATCAGCAAACAAAAAAATAATCCAGCAAGGAAATCAAGGAAATTACATATAATTCCCGTGGTGTTGCAACCTTCAATTTCAATCTCGCCACCCAAAACCAAATCGAAGCAATTGATTATATCCGTGGCACGGGGGTTATATAACGGTCGTTCGCTCTCGACGAATTTTTTGTGTGGTGCCTCGCGAACAAGAAGTCAAAAAATAGCCGCAAAAACGCTACAACATATAGAAGAGATCTATCCACAGATATATATCTGTATATCTGTATTTGTTATTTTTGATATCTGCGCGCAAGAATAATTTTATTCTTACGCAAAACAAAAAAATAACGATCCTATTCGAAGCGAACCGAACCGATCCGAACAGATACTATATAGCCCCAGGCAAGCAGGCAGGAACGATGGGTGCCCAGTGGAAGATCATTAACCAAAACTACAAGAATCTGGAGGGTAAACACACAATCTCTCTCTCTCTCTCTCTCTATTACTCTCTCCCAGTGTAATAGCCAAGTCATTTGGCTAGGCAACATGTTGCATGTGGCGTGGGGGGTAGCGTGGGGTGTGGGGGCAACATCATCACCTTATGAGTAATGTCACATTCCTTGCTTTCGACTCGTTTTCATCGTCTAAATTTAGCCACAATGACAGCCGCAGCAGCAGCGGCAGCAGCAGCATCTGTAGCTGCGGAGACGTACGGGACGGGTCGGGACGGAACGGGATTCGACTCGACTCTTGTGCGAATTTCGAATTGCACATTGTATATTGTATAATTTTAATTGGCTTAAATCATTTTCAAATTGTTTGTCTTGCACCCGTGTACGTACTACGTACCCCAAGGCCAAGCAACGCCCACGTTTGGCCGCATTTTGTTGAATGTTTTACACTGCATCTGTGCCCAACCAACCATCCCCGAACGAAACAGCAACAGCTGTTGCTGCTCGCTAGAACCCTTCTAATTGTTGTACCCCTCCTTCCACCCTGTGCAGGCTACAAGCGCGTGGCCTGGCCACCCGCCTCGGAGGAGCGCATCATCCGTGAGTTCACTCCGCAGCCGCAGACCCAGAGCCCGGCACCCGGAGCTGGCGGCTACTATCCCCAGCCAGCGGCAGCAGCAGCTGCTCCACAGCCGAGCGCTGCTCCAGCTCAGGTAATTTGCAATATCCGTTTAAGTCCCGAATTGTACATATATGTGTATATATATATATAGTAGTCAAGTCATGTCAAGATTTGTGTAAATATAATTGTCAACTGCAACTTGTTCCGTCTCCACTGATGTACATAGCCCTCGGAACCACCCCAGAGACACACACACACCACACACATAAACACACACAAACCCACACATACTCCACCACCTAACTTCGCACTGACCTAACTTTCAGGGTCCCATTTATAACAACGTCCAGCCACGATCCACTCCAACACCTCAGCCACGAAACACTCAGGCCTCAGCCACAGGCACCACAGCAGCAGCAATTCCAATACGGCGACACACCTGTCCAGGAGGCGGCTCCTACTCCTGCGCCCTCTCAGTACCCCGACCAAAGATATCCCTATGAACAGCAGCAGCAGCAGCAACAGGAACAGCAGCCCGTGCAATACACACAGGCGCAGTTCAATAGACAAGCCTCGAGGGAGCCTGTGGCGACTGATGCGTATCCCAACTATCAGTCGAACTATCAGCAGGAACCACTGACGGCCCTGGACAATGCAGGCGGTGGCTGGAAGCCCATTCGTGCCCCATTGCCCAAGTCGCAACATGACTACACTCCGGCGGGAGGAGCAGCAGCACCCTACCAGCAGCAGCGACCAGCCTATCTACAGCAGGTACACAAACAGGAAGCGATGACACCTACTTTGATGCAGTTTTGATGCTAGAACTCTCTCTCTCTCTCGCTCCTGTCTTGCCGCCTGCTGAGCCGTCCTGCCCTATCTGTCGTAGACACTCACTAATCTCAGCACTCGCATGTTTAGCCCTTCCTTGTGTACTCACAGAATTCAGCATGCACTTAAAGCGCTCTCTGTGGCAGCAACAACTAGTTAACAAATCGCTTACTATTCTGCTTTTGCTTCTCTCTCTGCGACTTTCAGCTGTAAAACTTCGCACACGTATAATCCGAACATCTAACCCCCACGCCCCTATCGCTTGACCACTAAACCGTATCAGATATTAACCTCCTAGAATCTTCCTATAACTATGTCTGGTCTCTCTATCTGTATTTCGAACATCTATATTCTCTCTCTTTCCACATCGTCTGTGTGTGTCGTTTGCACCTCCCAAACCAAACAACCAACCAACCAACCAACAAACCAACCAAAAACCCATCTACAACATCCATAACACCCGTGATTGAAACCCAAATGCACCACCGAACCACCAAAATGCACCATTGAACCAATAGCAGCCGCAATACGGTAACCAGCAGCAGCAGCAGCAACAGCCTGCGGCACCACAGTGGCAACAGCAGCAAGCTGCACCACAGCAGCCTGCTCCTCAGTGGCAACAGCAGCAGTCTGCACCACAGCAGCCTGCTCCCCAGTGGCAACAGCAGCAAGCTGCACCACAGCAGCCTGCTCCTCAGTGGCAGCAACAACAAGCTGCACCACAGCAGCCTGCTCCCCAGTGGCAGCAACAACAGTCTGCCCCACAGCAGCCTGCTCCCCAGTGGCAACAGCAGCAATACCAAGCTCAGCCTCTGGCTCAGGGCCAGGCTCCCTATCAGACGTCGCCCTATCAGCAAGCAGCACCACAGCCACAGCAGCAGCAGCAGCAGCCATCCTACTATCCACAGCAAAACGGTGGCACGACATATGCTCAACCCCAGTACAATTCTTATTCGCAGCCCCAGCAGCAGCAACTGCCGTACTCGCAGGATCAAACAGATCTGCAGCAGCAGCAGCAGCAGCAAGTGCCCGTTGCCTATGCTGGCCAGGATGCTGGCTATCGTGGCGCCAGTCCCGGCATCATAACTTTGAGAAAGGAGGCGCCCGTCTCACAGCAGTCTGCGCCAGTCTACACTTCGCAGCCTGCCGCCGTCAGCTATCAGGGTAAGCTGTGCGCGTAATACGCCCAAAGATGCAATCAAATTTAATACTTTGACTATACTTTGACAGGAGGCAGCAAATTGCGCGGAGATTTGAAATGGCCACCACCAGAGTACAAGGAGGCGGCTGCACGTGAAAACGAGGAGCGTCGCCAGTTGGCCTTGGGCCCCGTCTGCCGTCCCAGAAAAGTAAATAGGGTAAGAGCTGGCCCCCCATTCAACCCTACTAAACCCAACCCCCAAAACATCAAATTTTTACTAGAACAACTTTCGTCAGGACTACACATCCTTCTTTGCCAAGAATCAGCTGAACAATGGCTATCCCAGCTACAAGGTGCCACCCGGCACCCAGCACATGTTCGCCTAAGACTGCATCAGCACCAAAAAACAGCAGCAGAAGCAGGAGGAGGATGAGGATGAGGATCAGAACAGCAGAAAGAACATATAATTCAATGGAACCCACTTCATAATATACACCATATAACACCACAAACGATCACACATATAGTACCTACGTATGGGGGTATATGCTACTAAAACGAGAAACTAACGAACAAAACCAAACTATCTGTAGGATATACACAATTGTTATACTAATCTTAAAGTGAAACACTAACGACGCCATATATATATACATATATCTATCTATATATCATATATAACGAAACGATTGCCAGGGGGGAGCTCTGTAGATGGCCCCACCCCCTGCATAGAAGAAATACAATACTACAGAAGAGAACAGCGGGTAGGCGGTGTATCGTTCCACTCGCCCGACAATGGATCCACTCCGGCCAGAACGGAATGGACCCATTGGGTGTGCGGCCATGGAACTGGAAACCCGCCCCCACTTAATCCATCAAATGACCCAAAAAGGCAGCCAAGAACTCAGCCTGGGCAGTGGATAACGAAAGATAAAGATAAAAAGTCTCAATGCTTACCCGTACTATATACACATATTTTGGAGCATGTGCATATAGTACGGCAGCAGCAGCAGGAGAGTATAACTATATCTACTAAACCCTATATAGCGATAGATTCTAAGATAATTGTTACACTGTTACAACTAGCAAATGAAACGGAAACGATGCGACCCAAGACGGAAACTGAAAATGAGATTGATAACCTTGTTCTAGAGCCCTAAGGCCTTACTAATTCTATTCTATTATTCTATTATATATAACGTGGATCCTGTGCGGACAACTAGCACTGAGGACACCTCTTGGCCTGGGGCAGGCAACCCACCAACCCCCCACTAACTGTATATTGTAAAACGAAAGGGGTGCCGCCCGAGGCGAAGATTTGGGCACAGCCCTTGGAGCTGTCTTAGGAGTTGTCCGGCCAGGCGTCTCAACGTTTATTGTTTGAGTTTGCATGCTTTTTGCTTATATCTATACTACATATATACACGATATATATATTACGACCCAAAGTGGTCGAGCAGCACATGAAGAAAAAAACCGTCTAATAACCCCGCATAGAAAGTTATACTAGCAGACGAAGCTACTACGCCAATCAGTCAGTTCTGTGAGTCATCATAAGTCAGTCATCAATGAAAACCAACGAACGCGCGCCACAGACCCTCCACCACACCCCAAACCACTGAATGATCGATCTTCCCACCACGCAAAGGCCTGCAATACAGCTTGCCCTGTGCACTGGATTGGCAGAGTGCCCCCACCGAACCACCACCACGGACACTGCAGAGAGGGCTCCGAGACCAATCCAGCGGCGGTAAACAGTATGAGGATGCCATTGCCTGCTGCATGTGCACGGCCCGAGCTCTGTGCGCGGCCTTGGCGCGGTGCAGGGGGATCGAATCACGGATCGGGGGGTCCAGTGGCAGCCGACAACTCTCAGACTTTACCAATTACTAAGACCAGCAATGTCAAACCCAATGAATTAAACAAAACACACACACTACGAGATGTATAACTTAACATGAGAAATGAAAACTATACTAAAATAAACGGCAAGTTTCTGAATACTCGCGACGAGAAGAACGATGGGGTGGCGCCTCTTTTTCGATTGGGTTGGGTTCTGTTTTATTGAAACTTTCGCATTTGCATGGCTAAAACTTAATCGTAATCATAATAGTATTGTATTAATAAGTTACTAAACGTAAGGCCAAATCAATGTCAACGTTTTAGTTACAACAATTGGGGATTCTATGTGGTACATATATGCACGCATCGCATTTCGATCCGATCCGTGCGAGCGTTGGCTTATTGTGGCACTGTTATCCTCCTTCTCCTTCTCCCTGTCTGTACGCTTATGGGAAAACTAAATGCAAAACGGAGCTACAAATTCAAAAAACACATTGACCACAATTTGCATTGCTGCATCAGCAGCAGCAGCAGCAACAGCAGCGCGAGGCCTGTTGGGCCTGATGCGATGATGATTATATTTGCTCTCGTTCTGTAATCATCGATCACGTGGCAACAATTCCATTGATTTGTGGTGTGTGCGAGTGTTGGTGTGTGTGTGTGTGTGTGAGTGTGTGTGATTTACTTGATGACAAACATTTCGCGACGGTTTTGTTGTTTGGTCTGCAATGCAATAAGTAAATTCAATTAATCACGAGTGCTAACGTTAGCCCTTCGTCTGCTCCTACTTTTTATCGTCTTACTCGATCTCTTGCACGTCACACTTCTCACTCTGGGGGGCCACAGCACTTGATATAATAATTTCGTTTCCTTTTTTTCCATTTAAATGTTTTCGTTTTGTTTTTGTTTTGTTTTGTTTTATGATGAGCGGCATCCATCAATATTGAAAGTCAACTTCGGCCTGGGCCGTTGGCTAGGTAAACATTAGTGATTGATGATTGATTAATTGATATTGCTCCTAGTTGTTCGATGGCTCCAGGTCCATGTTGCTGCTGGTAGACGGGGATTTTGTTGCTTTTGGACTGGACTTTTTCGCCGAACTGCTTGCATAGCGGCTGGAGGTGGAAGAGCCTGTCTGGGAACCCGACGGTCTGCTGTCCGATGTGCCGGCGGCATTCTTCTCATCATCATCGTCGTCGTCGTCTTCCTCCTGTATCAGCTTTCGAGCCAGCTTAACCGCCTCGAATTCGCGATAATGGGCCTTGCGACGCCGCTCAAATTCACGGCGCCGTTCTGTCAAGTAAATAATAAACAATAAACATTTTGGGCGAAATTTGAGTAGCGCTCAATGCTCACGTCTCTCCTCCTCGTTCATGGGAAGATCGTCGTCGGAAGAACCCTCGTCCTCAATGCTCTCGGAAGACTGTTGTGTGCTGGCCGCTATGCGAAGTCTGGAAAAAGTTGAGCAGTTATTTATGTAAACATCAGACGAACTATAACGTGAAGGGAGAGGCTTACTTCTCCACCAGGAGTTCTGTGTCGAGTTCGTCTCTGGTTTCTTCGTAGTATGGGGTTTTTGGCTCATCGATTTTCATATGTCCGTAGTCCTTGTCCGCCGGATGGAACGTCTGCAGCACGTTCAGCTCATCGAACTTGGCACTTTTGCGAAAACTGCAAGGAATTCTACGACTTAGCATTTGTTCAGGTGAAAGGTCATAGGTAGTGTATGTGTGTCTGTGTATGTGTGGTTTCGGCTCTCACCTGGCGCCCGACTTGTCGAAGCTGCGAGAAGTCTTTAAAATGCCCTTGCATGGCAACTGTGGGCTGGGCTGGTTCTGCATTTTATTTAGATGCTGGCTGATCTCACGCGTTGGCTGCAATGAGGCAGAGAGAGCGGAATTTTGATTTAAATATACGTAGTCTCACTTGCATAATTACGTCAATACTTCTGGAACTGGAACTGGACAATGGTGAATCACGGCTATGGCGACGGCAGTAACAGAACAGACACTGGAATCGCGAAATTCGCCAGATTAGAATGGCACAGGTCGCAGCAACACTTACGCCACCACCCAGCTGTGGTCGGCGTGCCCTTGGGGGAGTCGCCACCCACTGGGCACCAGCCTCCACCGCTGCCACCACCATTGCCACCCACCTGGGTGCTAGCCCCCGTTTATAGCCATTCGGCATCGCATGTGGCATTAACAACGCCCTTCTATCCTGGTTCTGCTTCTGGCTTGCTGCCACCGCTGCTGTTGCTGTTGCTGTTGCTGCTGCGTGCCGTTCTTGGGGCTTATATTAACCCAACTTACTTGTCTGGTGTGGGGGCCACTGCTGTTAACTGCAATTGAAACTGCAATTTACGCCTCGAATTCGGTATGCAGTCAGGCACGGTGGACGACGCGGAGCGTTTAAAATGGTAAGATGGGCGGAGGGGCGTGGCTTAATTTGGATACTATAGATTTAGTAATTTACGTGAATTTGTTGGCCGCAATTATTCAATTTAAACTCGGGATTTTATCACTAAAAAAGTCCGGTATTTCCTTTTTTATTTGAGATTTTACTAACTGGTATGACCGTATTTCATAAACGGGAAATTGTCACATGGCATTTGCAAAGCTCTTGGGAAATACCAGTTAAAATACCAGAAAGATACCACACCGAACAGCTGACAGGGCTACTAAGGAATAAAACAATCTAGTCTGAAAGACAGACAGCACAAGAGAAAACGCTAAGTTAATTAAACTATAGTTTTCGTCGAACTTGAGATAATTACGGTACATTATGTTTTATACGTAATACAATTTTTGCTTTATTACGGTATACTGCCGAGCATCAGACGGACCGTGTTGCCAACTCTTTGGGTCATATGAAAGCTAAACTAGGCTTTGAAAAAAGCTAAAAATAGCCAGAACATTTTTATGGTAGCTAATAGGCTGTTTACATTGGGGCTGCGTCATGCTTCTTTGCGTCTTGCCGGAGACGCAGTTTTACGTTAGACGTCAGACGTTAGTCTTGCATAATTCTGTTGATTTTCAAAAATTTGTGTTTCTTTCCTTGTCATCAAGCACCTAAATCCAAATTCAAGACGCACGTCTGCCAATGTAAACGCCTTTTCTGCTTCATTGCGTCTATTCCGATATCGATAGCAGACGCGCTAAGTTTAAAAAGACTATTAGATTGTGAAATAACTCGTTAACCCGCTACCCGCTATTTTACAATTGATCACGCATTTGCCAATTGAAACATGATTGGTCTGTGGGAAAATAGCTAAATTGGCAACACTGCAGACGGTATATTTGATCCATAAAGCCACGGCCACACTGTTTAAAAGCTGCAAATTTCGTCCGACAAAAATATTTGAAGTGAAATTTTTTAAACAGCCATTTTTATTATAGAGTGTCGAAGATAAAGAAAATTCCAAGCAGAGCTGTACAATGTTCAACGGTCAGTGCATAGATATGTAAAGCTAGATTATTAAGCTATCTCTCGGATTAAGATTTTATTGCGGTTTCGCCTCATTTGCGCATCATTTTCGCCAACGAAAACTTGGGTAACAAGTACCAGCCAGCCCACGGAACAGTGCAGTGCTGCAGCACAATGACAGCCATTATGGCAGATTATTGATTAAAGTAGGGGGGAAAAGTCGGGATGCACAGAAAATGGTGCAGGAAAGGGCTTGTTGGCGTGTGGTGGGAGGGGCAACAACAACAATTAGCGGGTAATGGGGCGCAATATGTGCCGCATAATCATTTGATCTCGTTTGTAGCTGGCTGGTTTGTTGTTGACTCACGATTGGCTGATGCGGACGCCTGATGCTTGATGCCTGACGCTGCTGTGCGACATCTGACGGGGCATTCTTGGCCGCTTTTCACAACCCCCCAATCCTCCCTCAACACCCTCTCCAACCCATACATATATGCACACATGTAAACTAACAATTGGCCAAATATTTCTTTGTCACGTCAGGTTCATCACATCCGCATTCAAAGTAACCTACAAGCCACCTATCGCCCTCTAACGCACACACAAACAAACAGATTCAAAGTTCAAACAGCATCCGAGGGTGATTCAGCCGAAAGACCAACATTTTTGAACCATGTCGTGGATGGCCTTTGGAGCGATTGCTTCTGGCTTTGGTATTTTGATCCCATTACATTTCCATACTGTTGTGAACGTTTCTAATGCGTGTGTAGCTTGGACGATTGTGTAGCTTGTTGATTGTGTCGCTCCTTTGGGCATCTTTCACTTAACTTATCTGGAACTCTTTTTTCCCCCCCCGAAACAGTTCTTCAGCGCCTGCTGGGGGGCGACCAGCCGCCAAACAAGGTTTTGGAAATAAAGAGCGAATCGCTGGGCACCCTCCAGGTGCTGGCTCGCGATGATGCCATGATGCTCTTCGCGCCGCCCTACAACAGCAGCGACAAGCGACAAGTCTACGAGATTGTTCTCCAGCGTCTAACCTCGGACGTGAACACCTCATCCTTCAGCCTGTACCGCTCGCCGTTGCAGCAAGAGGCCGAGGATAAATTCAATGCCTTCCGGCAACGTCTGCCCGTGTTTGTCGGCATGGTCAAGGAGGTGAGAAAGTGTTTTCCACTGGCGACAGAAGCTTTGATTTCAATTGTTTTTTTCTGCTCTTTAGTTCTACAATGTAAATGGCCTGCAGAAGGCCTGCGATGTACTTACGGAGAATCCAACGTGGACGCTCGCCCATCTGGTGGCGTATTTCAATCTGGTGGAATACATCAGCAATCCCAAAGTGCTGCAGTGCGTGGACGATGACGATCCCACCACCCTCATGTCGCCCTTCCAACTGTCCATCAAGCAGGGCCACATGGAAATGGTCAAGGCATTGCTACCGCTGAGCAAATTGGAGCACTTGGACATTAACAGCAATTCGGTATTCCACTATGGAGCCAGTACCACCAAGGAGATCGTCAATGTGAGTACCAGCCGCCCCAATCGATGCGTCTGTCCATGACTTGAGCCAAAATCTCCCATAGCTCCTCACCGACAAGAGCACCGTGAACCTGAACCACCTCAATTCGGATGGGTACACGCCGCTGCATGTGGCCTGCGTCACGGACAAGCCAGAGTGTGTGAAGGCCCTGCTCCTGGCCGGCGCCGATGTCAATCTGAATGCCAAAAACATCACCAAGCTGCACAAGACATCGGCACCCACCTCGGTGGCCTCCTTTCTGCGCACCAACGTTAGCAAGCTATACACACAGGACATGAAGTACGGCGGCACACCGCTGCACTGGTGCTCCTCCCGCGAAACCCTCCACGCCCTCATCATGGAGGGCTGCGACGTCAACTCGACGAACTTCGATGGGCGCACTGCCCTGCACGTGATGGTGGCCAGGAATCGCTTCGAGTGCGTCGTCACGCTGCTCGCCCATGATGCAGACATCGATGTGCTTGACAAAGAGGGCAACGCGGCACTGCACATTGCCATCGAGAAGAAGCTGGTGCCCATCGTCCAGTGCCTGGTGGTGTTTGGATGCGACATCAATTTGAAGAACAAGGATGGCAAAACCCCACGCCACATGGTGGGCAATGAAGCCAGTGGCAACAAGGAGGACGAGATACTCTACATACTCCATTCGGTGGGCGCCAAACGCTGTATCGAATCGGGCTCCAAGTGTCCGCCCGGCTGCAATGCCAAGGGCACCTACAACGGCATACCGCCAGAGGCCCCTGAGTCCGTGGAGCAGCGTGAACATATCGAGACTATGCTGGCTACCACTAGCCGCCAAATGGTTGGCAATTTTCTGGGCGCAGCCGCCAACAACTTGATGGAAAAGCAGGTGCCTCCACAGTAAGTCGTGCAAATGGATAATAATGTACAGGTCGTATAATTCTTCTCACTCTATTCTTCAGGATTCCGGTGGTGGTCGATACGGAGAAGGAACTAAAGGGTCAGAGCATCATGGACGCCTTGCTGGGCATGTTCACCACCAAAGTGAATGCCGACGAGATGAAGAAGAACACTTCGTCGGGCAGTTTGTCCAATAAAACGGCCACACCAGCCTCCAGCCCGGAGCAGCTGCCATCTCCAACATCACCCATTGCGGCAGAGGTGGGCGATAAACCGTATGGACGCGGACGTCTACTGTGCCTGGATGGCGGCGGTATTCGTGGCCTGGTCCTGGTCCAAATGCTCCTCGAAATCGAGAAGCTCTCACGCACCCCCATCATACACATGTTCGACTGGATTGCCGGCACAAGCACGGGCGGCATTCTGGCCCTGGGTCTGGGCTGTGGCAAGACGATGCGCCAGTGCATGGGCCTCTATTTGCGCATGAAGGAGCAGTGCTTCGTGGGATCCCGGCCCTACGCCAGTGAGTACTTCGAGACCATACTTAAGGACAATCTCGGCGAGTTCAACGTGATGACGGACATTAAGCATCCAAAGATTATGGTTACCGGTGTGATGGCGGATCGCAAGCCCGTCGATTTGCATCTCTTCCGCAACTATACCAGTGCCAGCGATATTCTGGGAATAGTCACATCCATAAGTGAGTATAGCACCTAAAGGACTTTCTCGATCAGAAATATATAATTCGCACTTCTATCTCACCAGCCAATCGTCGCATTCCACCGCCTCCGCCGCACGAACAGCTGGTTTGGCGTGCAGCCCGAGCTACTGGAGCTGCTCCATCGTATTTCCGCGCTTTCGGACGCTTCCTGGATGGTGGTCTCATTGCCAACAATCCCACGCTGGATGCCATGACCGAAATACACGAATACAACATGGCGTTGCGCAGCTCGGGCCGTGAGGCGGAGGCCATACCCGTATCCGCTGTGGTTTCACTGGGCACGGGTCACATACCCGTCACCGAGCTCAAAGACATCGATGTGTTCCGACCGGAGAGCATTTGGGACACCGCCAAGCTGGCCTATGGCATTTCCACAATTGGTAAGGACAAATTTTCCACTAATGGGATTCGTTTTCAAACCAAAATTCATCCGTGCAGGCAATCTACTTGTGGACCAAGCTACCTGCTCCGATGGGCGGGTTGTGGATCGAGCCCGCGCCTGGTGCAGCACCATCGGCATACCCTACTTCCGGTTCAACCCACAGCTGAGCGAGGACATTGCCATGGACGAGAAGGATGACCAGAAGCTGATAAACATGCTGTGGCACACCAAAGCCTACATGCACGCCAATCGCAACAAGATCATTGAAATGATAAACTTTCTGAAATAGCGCGCAAGACGGATTTAGACCGCACAGCCCTACGCTCTCGAGATTTATTGTCATGCTAGAAATCTGTTTTCAACTGTTTCCACTGTTCTCTCTGTGTATTGTAATGTATGTTCTGAGCCCTTTTTTTGCGTTCTAGCACTCTTTCGCGGTCTAAATCAACTCCCATACCATACACACACACACACACACACACACCACTCACCGAACACTCCCCCCCGCCCAGCCAAAGAACTTGTGTGTTGTCTACCCAACACTTTTCTGGACAAGTAACGGTACAACTCTGATTCCGTTAGTTTCGCTTCCTCAAAAGTTTTTGCGAAAGTTTTTTATCTCCAGGACTACCCCAACAAAATACGCTTTGAATGATGTGTTATTGGTAGTAGTTACTAACTATATCCATATGTATGATTTAAATTAGTTTCAATGCCTTTTGCTTTTGTATTATTGCCCGTTTATTGTATGTATATCTCCACGCATCATCCTCTCCCAATTGAATTGTGAGCTGAAATCAATTTGATAGGAAAACATTCCGTGGCCCTTTATTTGTAAATGCATATGTAACTGAGCACGAATTTTAAATAAAACTTGTAAGTGTTTAAACCTGTTCTCTGATTCATAATAGCCCGCAGCGGATTCTTGGCAATTAAGTTACCACAACTTGAAAGTCTCTAGAAAGCATTCATGTGCCCACCTTAAATGCTACAAATAATTATTAATATATTATGTGCTTATTATATAGAAATACAGGGTATACGACATTGTCCACCTCAACCAACAACACCGGCAAGCGAAGAACCGGCATCACCGGCATCCCCGATGGAATCAAGAACACCGGCTGTTTCGACCAATAGAGGCCAGGACACCATCCTACGCGTGCAGCAGTATTGATGTTATACAGGGGACCCCCTCCCCTCGATACAGCGCATTCACCGGTGGGTCCATCCGGCAGGAGCAGGAGGAGGAGACCTTCAAGCCTATGTCCGTGACATAAAATCTCCCTCCACGATCCCACAATGACCAGCGACTCGGGGGAAGATGTCAACCAGAGATTGGACGCCCTCAGCTGCGCCCTGGACGCCGTTGAGCAGCGCACCGATGACATCATGTCGCAGCTACGGGAGCTGCTGAACTCCAATAGGGAGATCCGCCGACAGCTCGCGGAGCAGAAGGACAAATCTGGTGATCAGGAGAATGCTGAGGAGCATGATGCCACCGCTCAAGTCATATACGTTGCAGCAGCGGTCTAGGGACACTGTGCCCCCCCAATTCCAGTGTGCAGATCTGTTACAGACAGTCCATGATCGCTAAAGCTGTACAGGGGCTCACTGCCCTCCTGGCTGCCATTGTCCAGGCGGTGCAACTGAGAAGGTGAGATCCAGACCAGTACTGCCAGGCACGCGCCATCTGGAGAAAGGGCCAGACGTGGAGCAGAGGCTTCATTGTGTTGGCCGACTGTGGTTTTGGGGCATTTCCTCCGCCCCCTCCGCCCCACCGCCCTTGTAGAAAAAACAATGAAATTATCGATGAAATAATGAAACGAGGTTATCGGTATCAATGAAAAAAGTATGAAACGAATACGGTCACACTGCGGAGCGTTGCTCGTCGCAAGAACTAGTTCAAAAAGTTCCTTTGAGAACTGAACAATTGAATACAAACAATACACAGAAAAATAATCAGCGCCGTGCAAAAACAGAAAATATTCGGTGATCAAACGCAACAATTGTGACGCACGGCGACGCAACGGACGCACACACATCGGAAATGGCCGCGGCCACCAACAGTGACTTCTCCGGCGTGGAGACGGCCCGCGAGGAGGTCGAAATGCCCATGCCAACGATGGTGCCCATGCCGTCGAAGGGGATTATGATAACTCCGCCGCCCGTAATGCCGCCCACACCCACATCTTCGCCAAACACACACGGGGAGTGGCCCAACAACCTGAATCCGAACGCATTCCAGCTGAGCAGAGACCGAGGGGAACACTTTGCGCTGCCCCACTTGCCTCCACTACCACTGAACGCCAACACCGACTATCTGCCGAGCCTGATACATCCGAGCACCCTCCCCTCAAGCAGTAAGAGCTTCAAGATGCGCCCGCGGATGCAGCGCCTGAAGACGTACTGCAGCTACAACAACATATTGGCCCAGTCCAACGGGCGACGACTGCGCACCGCCGCTTCCACCTGCAACGTTGAGTGGCTCAACCGTCTGCTGGAGGCAGGGGCCAATCCCAATGCCGCCGACGAGTACAATCGGAGTCCGCTGCACTTGGCCGCCTGCCGGGGCTACATACCGATTGTCGAGCAGTTGCTCAAATACGGCGCCAATCCAAACGTGGTCGACTCCCTGGGCAACACGCCCCTGCACTTGGCCGTAATCTCGGCCAGCTCGAACAACTTCAATGTGGTTGTGGGCGTCCTGCTCCAGGGCGGTGCCAGTGTGCACATGTACGACCGCAGCCACAAATCGCCGCTGGAGCTGGCCGAGGCCAGGCTGCGACTGCTGCGCAATCGCTACGATCATCCCACACCTGAGCATGCCAAGATTCTGGAGGATATGTGTATGCTGACAACGCTGATTTTGCGCTATATGGTCAAGCAGCAGCGCGAGCTGGAGGACCTCTCGGCCCTGGAGAAGCGATTGCAGAACCTGAGCACCAGCGACGATCAGGAGCAGGTTGTCTCCCAAACGGCCGACGAACTACTGGCCAGCGTCGAGCGCTTGTCCATCAACAACAAGTAGATGATGTCGGTCGAACAGAAGAAACCATTTCGAGAGCGGGCTCAAATTGCGTTCGATGAGTTGAGTAATAGGTGAGTATTGGATGGGATGATGATGATGATGATGATGATGATGATACCATGCATGCACCTGTGCGACCCATGTGGGAACTCTGAGTCTAATCGGGAACCTTTGTTCCGTTGCAGTTTGTATATCGTATCCTAATTTGGCTGCCGTTGAGCTGGCGTTGGAATCGTATGTGTGAGACGTCAGGACTCCCTGGTCGCGATCCGACACCCGCTCACACACATCCACCACACCCTTCCCCCTACCCCTACCCTACCCCACAACACACACGCAAACACAACACACATACACACACATTGTTTCATGCGATCTTTTTTATTAAGTATTTCGTTTAAGATTTCATTGTTTGATAAAACAAATAAACCACAAATATATGATTACATTTTAAGCTTTACGTTTAGCGCGCCAAAACAACATCAAGTTATGTAATAAAGATGCAATTGCAACTCTTGTGAACACCCAAAAACAAAAGTTATACTATTTACATTTAACCAACAACCAAGTGACTCGCCCTCCCCCCTCAAACAAAAACATAAATAAAAAATGAAATCGTTAAGTGTCTATATTGTAAAACCCTCCTCTTAACAATAAACAAATACCAAAACGGGTACTTAATCCATAGAAAAACAGTCACGTTCTGTGAATTGATAAAATGATCCGAAAAAGTAACTACCATATATAATGCTTTGCGCAGGTGCGTAACTTTCTTGAATTCGTAGTGATACAATGAGTCTTTCTTCTTATCAAAAATACAGCCAAGAAAGAGGTAGGGCAGAGACTTGATAGCTGATAACTGATACACTAAAGTAACTTCTATATTTGAACATTTGGACACTATTTCTTTTCACTTGTTGTTGGAGGAGTCGAAGAAGTTGGTGGCCCAAGGTCCAGGACCCGTACAAGGAGGAACAATAGTTGCTGGCCGATGCCGCAAAGTAGAAGTAGTATTATCCTCTAGCCAGAAGAAAGATCCCGTCTGCCACTGCCTAGTTTAAAGGTCACCGTCCAAGGACCGTGAACAACAAACGGACACTCTTTACGTCTCGGATAAAATTAAATGTTCACGGCTGAGAGCCCTAGATTCCTTGTAATATTAAGCCGAATAGCAAAATAAAGGAATATGATTTCCGATCAAAAAAAAGAACGTTAGCCCATTGTCGACCTGGGGGGTATTCAAATACAAGCACTAAAATGATGAAACTTTAATAATTTTAACGCAGTTCAGGCACAAGATATCTTGGTCTTTTTTTTGTAAGTAGAGAGGAAGGTTAGAATGGATCAAACAAGATGACCAACAGTATTGTTTTCCGCGGCTTAGCTCAAGTTGTTCTCCTGTGTAAACAGAGGGTAATTAAGTGGGTTAAGTGCGTTTTTTCCTCGGTATATTAACGGTATATTTTGAAAGTAAGAATGTATATATCTGACGGTTAGGCGGTATATTTCATCTATAAATCCACGGTCACACAGTTGCACACTTTGTGGCGGACCTCAAAAATTTGTTTCCAAAAATACAGCGAAAATGATGCAGATGAAAGAGTATAAGGAGGTGCCTCAGGATGTGCCCCAGGACGATACTGTGGTGCGACAGCCCACGTCTGCAGATGCTGTCAGGATACCAAGTGGACCTGGTGCGTGCATATCGGTATTTCCTGCTATTAACTATGCGAATGCTACAATACATACAAAGATCTGTGCGCTTGTGTGTTTGGGCGTGTGCTAAAAAAATGTTGATTTCCTTTTTTTGGCTTTTTTTGGATGCTAATGTTTAACACTACTAAAGAACTATACGGTCCATTGCAGAGAACTGGATGTCAATACCCGTGGGCATGCCCAATTGTCCTCAAGGACTCGAATATCTGACGGCGTTGGATCAATTGCTGGTGTCGCAGAAAATCGAAAAGCTGGAGCTCCTTACCGGCTTCGAGACGAAGAACCGCTTCAAAATTAAGAATTCGCTGGGCCAGAATGTTTATTTCGCATACGAGGAGAGCGATTGCTGTACCCGCAATATGCTGGGCAGATCGAGACCCTTCGAGATGAAGATACTGGACAACTTCCAGAACGAGGTCCTGCACCTGAACCGTCCGTTGCGCTGCGATGTGCTTTGCTGCTTCCCCGACTGCTTGAACGCTGTGGAGGTGTCGGCGCCGCCGGGACAGGTTATTGGAACAGTGGAGCAGGTCTGCACATTCCTACGACCGAAATTCAACATCAAGAACTCGTTTGGCGATACTGTTTTGCACATCGAGGGCCCCATCTGCCCCTGCAAATGTTTCAGTGATACCAATTTCAAGGTTAGTACGCCGCCCAACAAGTGGTTATACCCACACGCACACACTATATATAGTACTATGCGTATAAATAGTATAAAGTGGATATATATGTACATAACGGGCTACAGCCACTGCAGTCAGGGCCGTCATGACGTCATAGCGATACGTCTGACTGTACGCTAGAGAGTCAATTAATTCAGATATTTACTGCATCACACTGTGTATTTCTGTATGCTGTATGTGTGTGTGTCTGTGCAAATGCCCGATTAATGCGGAACATAAAAAATATCTTACGCCTTTATAATTATTATTTTTAATGCGTAGGTATTGAGCGCCAATAACGAGGAGATCGGCAAGATAAGCAAACAGTGGTCGGGCCTGGGCAGAGAGCTGTTCACCGATGCGGACTACTTTAGCGTCACGTTCCCCCTGAATCTGGATGTCCGAATGAAGGCCCTCATATTCGCAGCACTCTTTTTGATTGTAAGTTTTTGTCTTCCTGGTTTCTTTTGGTTAATTCTCATCCTTATGCTCTCCATTCTGTTCATTCTAGGATGTTGTCTACTACGAGCAATAAGCCGATTTTCACACACACACACACACACTATATTTGCCGACTGCTTAGTGGTTAGACGTGTTGCATCGTCATAGCATTTAGGGTTTTTTATTTACACTATACTTAATCGCAAACCAACAGAATTTTCTGGGAATGTGAACAGTGCAACTCTTTGATCAACTTGGAATCTCCCGCGTGAATCAACAGCGGAAGTGATTGGAATCTCCCCTCCTCGGGAATGGAATATGTATATTTTCGCGCACAATGTTTAATTGAAATGCCAATGACATTGACATTTAAAACGCACAAAATTTGCAGCACAGAAACAAACAACACACGAACAAAAACGAGAACGAGTGCCTTATGACGTCCTAGTTGTTCCCCTCCATGGTTGCCCCTATTTATATATACCTCGACATGGCTTTGTTCTACCCAAAGGTCGGATCGGAGCATAGCAGGAATACTTAATAACAGAAACAATTGCGTACCTAACTAAATGGTTAATCTACTTGTAATCTGACACACAACACGAATATTAACGAATATTTTTATATGAATCTAATGGAAATTGAATTGTTAACATTATTCTCTGGATATCCCCCAGATACACATGACATTTTTTTGATGTTTATGGTTTCGTTAGTTTAGAGCCAAACCACACACACCCACACACAGAAACATTATTACTTATTGCATCACTTGCATTGCATACTACTTATGTACTTCATCATTTTATTTATCTCTCAGTTATGCTTTATGAATTTGTAAAATATACGAAATATGTTTTATACAAAAAACAAACGCGGACTGGACCGGTGCCATATGTACAGAGGACTCGTGCGCTGCGGGGGTATCTATTGTTCGATGATTGCGGTTGTCAGTCGTGAACATTTGGAATGTAACTGGGCATGGATAGGCGGTATGAAGAGATCTTGATCGTTGATCTACCCTCAGTTATTCTTAGCAAAGTACTTGGTCTTCTCCTCTGGATCGGGCACGATCTGCATGGACAAAGAGCCTTAGTCAATCAAGTTTTATTTTGTGGAAATTTATCCGATGCTTACCGTATCGGCACCTGGTCGCCAACCGGCTGGACAAACCTCGCCGTGGGTATCGGTGTACTGGAATGCCTGGACCAGGCGTATAGTCTCATCCACCGAACGGCCCACGGGCAGATCGTTCATCGTGATCTGACGCAGCACGCCCGCCTGATCAATGATGAAGAGACCACGCAGCGCATGGCCACTCGACTCCAGATAGACGCCATAGTCCTTGCTAATTTTGTGCGTCAAATCGGACAGCAGCGGGATCTTAACATCGCCCAGGCCGCCCTCCTTCCGCGGCGTGTTGATCCAGGCCAGGTGAGTGAAGTGTGAATCCACGCTGGCCGCAATCACCTCGGTCTTGATCTTACGAAACTCCGCAATACGGTCCGAGAAGGCAATGATCTCCGTGGGACACACAAACGTACTGAACAAAATACACACATCGGTGAGTCTTGTACAAATATCAACTAGGTTGTGGAGCAGTTTTACTTACAAGTCCAATGGATAGAACAGCAGGACAACGTATTTGCCCAGGTATTGGGAGAGCGATAGCTTCACGATCTCCTTGTTCACCACAGCAGTGCCCTCGAATGCTGGAGCTGGCTTCGAAACTGATTTTTGGAAGGGAAGGAAAGGGAAATTGATGAACTATGAAATGCCTCAGAGCAGGGCCCAACCACTTACTGACTGCCTTGGTGTACTGCAGCTGGTGATCGCCCTTTGGCTCCTCTGCGGGATACACAGAGCCACCGGCGAAGGAGTAGCAGGATTCGCTATCGTCGGGCTTGGCGGCCTGGACGACAGCAGCGGCCAGCAGTAGGACGGCCAGGTACTTGTACATGTTGCATTCGCTAACTACTCTGAAATGAAATACACGTATGAACGTCTGATTAGCTTCGGTTGATACACCCACAAAACGTAGTGTACACACACACATCCACACAGTTTGCGGCCACGCAGTCAAAATTTGTATGTCTTTCTCTTTCAATTGGTCTAGTTCTTCTTCGCTGTGGCGCGGGACAATCAAATCAACCCGTTTCTCTTTTTTGGTACGTACTGCTTCCGTAATGATAAGCAAAATTCAATGCTTATCAATCCAATGGGCTGGCAATATATTTTATGGTTGTCAGTGTGTGCAAGTCGGAGCCGCAACGAAAGCGAACATATCCATGCAATTGCTATACCCACTCTTCCTATTTATCAGTCCATTCTTTATTCTGTAATGATACTTTTGTCTGACGATAAACTCACGCCTCCACGCTGCTTTTTCCCGTTTAAATGCTATAATTAAATTAAATAAAATAAAATATTTGTTTACTATGCCGGCTTGTTGCTGTTAGTATGACCGCGAATTTATGGATAAAAAATACCGCCAGAAATATACCAAAATATACCATGTCACTATCAAAATATACCGTAACTATACCGAAGAAAATTGTCCAAAATGGATCCATTTCCCCGACTTTGATTTTCGAATTAGTATTTTACTCATTACAGTAGCCCTCAGCACTGATCATATAACTTTCTACGGTAAATTGATTAATTTCCTTAAATATTCACTTATTTTAAGTTCTAATTTCTATTTAGTTATTCTTAAAATAGGGTTTAATTAATGGTCTTTTGATGGCAAAGTTTATGTCTTACATGGTAACTACACATTTCCAACATATTAACTACATATTCATGTACATTTCGACAGACAGTGACGAAATAAATCATATTCCCCGATATTGATAATCTGTTTAATATTACTAGCTAGTTAGGCCTCTCAGCCCTAAACAAACGTTTATATGTATGTAACAGGCGCAAGAAAGTAAGATCCCCAGATTCCATCAATTGCTTTTGAAATAATTGAAAAGTCAATTATTTTTATTGTACTTACGAGATATAAACTTTATTAAAATATATATTTATATAAATTTGCTGCGCTTATAAATTAAAGTTTATGCCTGGAGCGCATTTCTGTTACTTGCTACGACCAATAAATATATAATATGCATCTCTCTTAAGACCTAGACGATAGATGTATGTATCGTGCATTATGGGAACACACTCTAAAAACTACAACAAATTGAGCAAAAATCTGCATTAATTGCACAAAAAGCGACCATTTAAAGTACATTATTGCTGAGCATGTCGATATTACTCTCTAATATTGCTAACTTTTGATTGAGAAACTTTTTGTGGGAGTTATGGTTGGTGTTGTTGGTTGCTGGCTTTTGTTGCAGTGTTACTCTAATTGCTGATGGGGGCATGCGTTGCGCATGTGAGAAAAAATGCACCGTGCTTCACAGCACCCTGGTCTAGCTCTCCCAGACTTCATCTCGCTGTTTTGCAGCTAAAAGTTTACGTTCTGAAACAAAATAAACAAAGATTCGGTGAGACCGGCACTCGGCGGGCAATTGTTAATGCGGAAACCCACCTTTGGCTTCACGTAGAACACGCCTCTCGTTCTCCCGCTCCTCAGGCGCAGTGGCCAGTTTTACTCCCAAGGCCCCGGAAACTAGACGTCGGGCCAAGGCCGTGCATGTTTCCGGACGCTGGCGATATGGTTGCAGTGAGACGGCTCCGGCCTTCTTGGCCTTGAGTCGCGATTCGAGTGTCGCCTCGGCCAGTGGCTTTAATTTCACAAATGGATGTCCCATAGTCAACACCTCAGCAGCTGTGTAAACAATGATTGGATTGTCAGCTAAATATAATCTTGAAATGGGAGGAGAGGATAACAAATACCCACCAATGCGGGAACTGCTAAAAACAGCCAAAGCGTGGGTATCATCCACCCATTTGATATCGAAGCCACTGCCTTTGTACTGGGAGAAGAGCATGAGCAGGTCGGGCGTTTTGAATTCCACCGGAAAATTGGACACCTCCAGCACGTGAGGGAACTCCTCTTCGTTAAGCAGGGACTGTTTGATGTGAAACACCTGGCGGGGTCCAAAAAGAAATAGTTTTAAAATAAAAATTGATTCCGGGAAAGGTTTTCTCTACTCTACTCACGGTGTAGTCCATCTTGGGCAGCTCTATTTTGCATTTGCCCACAGAATCGTTCAGTTCTTGGAGAATCTTCGGATCTAGGCAGTCGCCGCTCTCATCAAACATATTCTCCCAGTCATCCTCTTCCTCCTCATCGTCATCTTCGGTGGTGCTGTCTCCAGGTGGTTTTGCTGTCGCTGTTGCCCGAGTAGCCGCCTTGGGGGCCAACTCAATCTTCTCGGGTATCTCCAGCACATCCGAGACGAAGGTTTGTTTCATGATGCGTCGATTGCTGCGATTTATTTCCTGCCCAATTCAAGAGATAAGATATTAGAGGCGCATTGACATTGCTCCCTGAATTTATTTACCTTCGAGGCTCGCTGCAGCTCGCGCACATCATTATCACATTTGGAAGCTTCGTCTGCATTGCTGGTCCTGGACGCCGCCACATCCTCGATGCGCAACGGCGGCGGATGCTGTTTTCCGTTGCTGTTGGGTTTGTTACCACTGCCGGGCTTTGTACGCTGGCCGCTGCTCATGATCTGTGTGTGGTAAATGTTAAAGAGTTAGCTGTGCAATGGGTTCCTCCTACTATATTCTTGCAACGCTCACCTCCTTATCACAGTTGCCGGTGCTGTCTTGGTTCGATTCGTTTTCAGTTCTCGCCTCAGTCCCGTTGCCTGCTATCACAAGCACCGTAGCTGTCTCTGTTTGCGTGGGTTTTTCCGTTGCCGATATCAATTTCTTGCTACGTTCCTTACGCTCCCGATGCGATTTGGTTTTCTTCGTGAGCTTCAGCTGACCGTTGCCGTCGTCTGGTTTGGACGGGTTTACTTTTGCTTCTGCAACTGGCGCTGCTTCCACTGGCAATGCGCTTTGCGTCGCTGCCGTTGTAGTTGCTGCCGCTGCTGTTGCTGCTGTCGCTGAGCTGCTGGTTGTCGGTGGTGTAGTTTGACTGCGTCGTGCCCTTGGCACATATACAGCGCGGTCGGGGCGGCGCTCGCGACGAGTGGTGGACTGTTGCTCTCTGCGAAGCATAAAACCAAAACAGAGGCGATAAAATGAACGGGTAAATCGATTAGTACACCAAAGAATTTCGACAATTGTACAGTGAAACTTCTCTTTAATGATCAAAGTAACAAGCAGGTTGTTCCTCATGGATAGGTTCGACTGTACATATGAAAATGAGATTATCTACCTGCTCGGTGATTCTTTGGAAGTAGAATTCGATATTGCTGTTCCTGCAGCTGTCTCTGCTGGCGTTTCGTTCGATGCAGCTGTCTCTTCGCTGCTGCTGTTCTTCCTCAGTGCTGGCGGTCTATACAAATCCACAGAGTTCGATTTGCTTACTGCGGGAGAGGATCAGAGACAGAGAGAGAGATAGAAGATAATCAGAGGATGAGTGAGGAAAGCAAAAGAGTTGGCAAACAATCACAACAACCAAAGGTGAAGCAACGAATTTGGCATAAAATAAATTAAAAACTAAATTCACTAATGCTGACCCAATTTTCCCCCTCTCGCTGTGCGCCCAGCTTCGTGAATGTCAACACTAGAGCGAGCGAGAGGAGAGAGCGACCGCAACAAGTGAGCGTGCGCAGCCAGCCGCTCAGGTGAGCGAACGAGCGAGTTTCTGTTAGTGATGCAACAGCACCAAAAATCCACTTGAGAAAGAGGGCGACCTTGAATGAGCTGCGTGACCCGCTGCGCTGCCTTCGCACAGCTTCGTCGTCGTCGTCAACGTCGTTTGTTATTTTTAGTTAAATACTTAATTGGGATACCCTAGCTGGAGGCAAAGTTGCATTGTTTAGTTATGAACCCGCAAACCATTTAAATGGGAACTAATAATAATGAATATATAATATAATTATAGAAATTATAAAGTACATTTTTGAATCTGCTTTACTAGAGTATACACTGCGTCGGCGTAGAGTCAAAAAACTGATTTATTTTTCTGTTGCTTTCTTTGTTTCGCCTACGCTTTGTCTTTGGTTCGTATTTTCTTATGTATTTGCAAACATTTTGGCAGCTTGCTAAATTCATATACCCCAAAACGGCGCCCACCAAAAATGGGTATAGGAGGTACTTACAAGGTGTCTCGCTGATATGCTTCTTCACGCCCATTTTACAGGGCTCAGTTACGGTGCTTCTCCTGTTGGCGCCACTATTGCTGATGCTAATGCTGCTGCTGCTGCTGGTTTTGCCGTTATGTCCGTTGCTCCGCCAGCTTCTGATTGGCTGATTCAGCTGCTGCTTTCGTCTATCAATTTATTACAGTTCTTAGTTTCAAGTTCACTGCGCCGTTTACAACAAAAAGTCTACTCACGCCTCAAAGCCATGCGGATCAACTAGCTGATTGCGAAAACAAAGCACAGTGCGTCTCTGCGGCCCTTGCCCCACCGAGAACGTGAACAGATCGTACTGGTGTTTGTAATTCTCACATGTTTGATGGATGAGATAGCGACGATAATTGCCCACAGGTGGGAAGAGCAGCACACTATAAAAGAGAGTAGAACGGCGCCAGTTTAATGAGAGATGCAGGAAGCGAGAGGGAGAGAGAGAGAGCTCCAACAACTTGAATTCACTTTACAAAACATTCTGGCACCCCTCACTCACACACACCTTTATTCACCCATTAATACTAATATCGTGAGGCCAACACTCAAAACAGGGGAAGAGAGCGAGCCCCAACCGCTAACAGGTTGTTTCGGGCACAGAAGAAGACCCGTCAAGAAGCACGCAAGCTCTCAACAACCGAAGCGCGGCTTGTAAATTATTATGCAACACCGTAACATGACCGAAGCGGCGTAATGTAATATTTCAAATTCATATATCTATGCTGCTGCTGTTACTATTGCGGCGCTTCGCTGTCCGTTGTTTATTGCACGGCGATTAATTGTTTATTAAACGCGTACTGCATGCCAAAGCACAAGAAACGGTGTTAGGCGGCCCCCATTCAGTCGACGTCGGCGTCGGCGCAACTGCAATGCGGAAAATCTGCAAGAGCGTCGTGTTGTTGCTGCGGCAGCTGGGAAAACTCGAATTTGTGGCATTTGCAAAACTGGTAATATCTGCACGAAAGGCCCACAAAACTCGTACTACATTGCATCTTCTCGTTGTTGCTGTTGTTATTTTTGGTTGCATATTTCCGCGTTGCAATTCCTGTTGTTGTTTTTTTTAAGGTGGGAACCCGGTTACACAAAGCTTTTGTTGTTGTTGTTGTTGTTGTTGGGACTACCGAGCCACACCAGCTGCTGCCCAAGACTCCACACACACACACAGTCATTCGCACGCACTCACACTCACACATTACCATTCTCGTGGCAAAGGTTCTGATTGGTTTCTTACCCACTGCTTAACCGTTTCTGCACAAATAACTCTATGTCACAACCAACATTATAAACAAATTCCTGGTCAATTAAGCTTAAGCTAAGTGCGAATGCCGTTCGCTCGCCGTTCTCCAGTTTATTTGATAAATATGCGACCTACGTCGCCAGCGCGTTAAATTATATATACACATACATAGACACAGTTAGAACCATAAAATATACCGTCTGACCCTCAGAAATATACGTTCCCATTTTCGAAATATATACTGTAAATATACCGTAGACAATCATATTCCTCAATTCTGATATTCGGTGTAATGTTACTAGTTAACTAGGACCGTCAGCGCTAAAAGTATAATTTTATCTGATTGACTTATTAATTTTTGTACAAGATTGACTTGTTTTAACGACTCTTTTTATTTGATTGTGTGACAAATAGGGTTTAAGCAAAGGACAAAAAAGATGTCCCCTTTTTTACATCATACACGGTTTATATACACATACTTACGGTACATGCAGTATGTGTATGATCGGCAAAGACTGTGGATACCGAACACGCCAGCCTGACCATATATTTTAAACATAAGCTCCGAAAAAACTACTGCAACAAACTAAAACACTGTTCCCAATATCAATCTAATAAGGATCTCGATCTCGCCGCTATGCCGATCAAAATAAAAAGACTATACCTTGTTTTTATATACCCTGGACAAGAGCAAGCAGATAAAAAATATAAACGACGGCAGCCTAATTTATGTCGTTAAAAGCTATGATCTTAAAATCCAAGCAATGGCCAAATCTCGTGCAAATAGAGTCCGACTCATTTTGGTTCAACTGTTTAAATACATCGGGGCTAAGTGGGGTTAACTTCTATTTTTTCCTCGGTATATTTACGGTATACTAAGAAAATGAGAAGGTATATTTCGGTATATTTCCGAGGGTCAGGCGGTATATTTTAACGATACATCCGCGGCACTCTGAGCGATAAAAAAACAGCCGCAGAAAAACAATTTCTAAAATGTCGAGTCGAGTATTATTTTAACCAAATTCAGATAGTATTCCGTGGATGACACCATTGTACGCCAGGAACAAGCCGTACAGCCGCACCACCCCCCCACACACACACCGCATAAACACTGCAGTATTTTCACACTTTGTGGTTGAAGTGACTGGAGCCAGGCGAGAGGTGAGGCACACATACAGATAGAAAATACACATCGGTGTAGGCCGACACTTTTTTTCGGCATATGGACGCCCATTGCGACGGAATCTTTTCCGAAATCGAAGGACGCACAAATTGTACATGTTTTTGGGCCAAAACAACACACAAATGCAGTAGCAAAAACCGCTAACACAGACACCCCCCCACTCACACACACAAACATACAATACACATACACTGCGTGTCACGTTCCATAGCAAAACCTTGACCGATCGGCCCACCCACTGGGAGGCGGCGGACACCGACAGCGACAGCTCCCCTTCCCGGCCCACAAGTATTGCGCAAAACGAAATTCGTGCAACTTTTCAGATGAAAAGAAAGCATTCAGCTTCTGTTTCTGCCCTACCTCCCACTATTGCCGCCCCACCGGCACGGTCAGTGCCTCTTAGTCATGGCGCTAGTTGCGGCACGTAGAAAGGATGCGGTTGCCTCCCACCAGTGCCGCCGCCAACAGCAATTGTAGCTGCATGCAGCCTAATAAAAATAGTCATTCATTCCTACAGAACAGACGAGTGAGTGCGAGAGAGGCCATCGGGAGCGCATCTACAATTTAAACATTAATAGCACTTTCGCTAAAAACTCATCGCTGTGTTCACACAGTCCCATCCAACATCCATCGACTATATTCATTGAGTAATCCGCCCTGGGTTCGGGGCTTTTGCAGTTTCCAAGGGAACTACCCGGACGTAACCCACCCACCATCCCATCCCTTCTCAGTCATTTATTTTGTGCGATAATCGTTATCAATATAGTTTGTGAGTGGAGTGCTTGAGCTATAAATGGTATGTATGTACATATATGTATATACGGAGTTATGATGATGCATCCAGTGCAGGGCTACGGCATCGTAGAGCACTCGAATGGTCGGCTATTCGCGATCAATCGGATTCGGAACTGAACTGCCGAACTGTGGGGCGCCGGATCGCGTTGGGGATAGATAGAAAAGATATCTTTGAAATCGGCCAGTACACGCGTGAACGATGCCGTGCGTTGACGGCGGTTTTTAGTTCGGAAAGATCTCGCAGCAGTCGGACGACGGTAAACATCGAGTGTACATATAATACATATAACATATATCCATATACATATACGTATGTATGTCTGCATGTATATCTTCTATTCACACAACATTGCGCGGACTACTCCAACTGAAGTTCCTAAATACAACGAGGAATCGTTCTAAAAATAGAGCCAATCTGTAGAGTGCTTTCGTAATAGGGGGAATCGCAGTGTAGTGTGCCGAATAAAAGTTTTTGATTCTCCAATATTGCAAGCATTATGAACTGCTGCAACATAGCAGCGATTTCCGGCAGGCGATGCGAGCGAGCCATAGACCAGACATACATATCTCTGTTCGTTCTGCCTGCCCATAGTACTGGTTTGTGTAGACGTGCCCCAAAAGATTTCACAGTACCCAAAATAGTTTCAAAAATAGCACAAATATATGCAAGCAAGGCATACCACGCTTTCTGCTTTCCTGCTTTCAGCCGTATAGACCGTATGAGTGTTCAAATAGATAACTCGCGATATCATCGTTTTCTGTAAAACTCAAAACAAAGAGAGAGGAAAAAAAACATTTGCCGAAAGATCCATCGTCATCATGTAAATAATGCTGAGAGGGGTGGCGCGGCCAAAAAGTGTTGAAAATTCGAACTTATTCTGATTGATAGGCAGGCAGTAGTGTAGTACATACGCAACGGGATGCAGATCTTTCTCTCTGTCTGTCTGTCTGTCTCGCAAGGAACCTTCGCATTTACAAATAGCCAGATATACGCGTATTCAAAACGCTCCCAACGAGCTGCTTTGAATATTTTTGTTTGCTTCTTTTTTTCACTCGGACTTGGTTGCCTTTTTCCGTCCATTTCGATGTGTCGCTGTCGCTGTCGCCGCCTGATTTTATTTTTAGCAGGCAACGATTTTTTTTCTTTATTTTGATTTCTGCTGCTGCTCGACGATATATTAGCATTTTTTTGATCCCCATCTCACACTTTGCCTCCTCTCCCTCGCCTCCGGCTATATGTCGTGTTTTGGACCATCCAACATCCAACATGTGTTTGAAATAGCAACCACATTTATATTGCCGATTGGCGTGCATCCACTTGTATCTCTCTCGCTCTCTATAAACTGCTGCAATGTTTGTGGCTATTTTTGTGCATCGAAATTGGAAAAACATTGCAAATATTTAAAGCAGCAAAGTGCTTTGGACGTTTCTAATTAGATGTTGAACAATTTCAATTACAGAAAATTATCTGCAAATAGATCCAATCCGATCCTAGCAAAGCTTTGCTAATCTACAATCTATCTGCTTACGTTAGGAATCTGGCCATCTGATTTTGCTAGAATTTTCCATAATTCCATAATTATTATTTATAGTACTGCATATAAATAAGTAATTAATACATACATACATACATACATACATACACATACTCCCACTGCTACTGGCAGGCAATTTGCGCATTGCCAAAATATTGGTACAACTTCCGTTACAATGTCGTATGGGAAGGGAGGGGGGCCGCAATGCCGCAGCGCCACAGGCTGTCCTCTTCTGTGCTGTTCTGTGCCCAACAAAGAAGCGAACGGAATGGAATGACATTTGCCACGAAATTTATGCATACAACAGTGTCCATTATGATGACGTTAGTTGAAAAATGAAGGCAGCAGAGTGCCGACGACGACGTTCCGGAATAATCTTTACGCAGGGCAGGCATCCTCCGGAGCCAGCCAGCTAGCCAGCCAGCCCCACCAGCAACGGGTCTGGCCTCTGATTGTTTATGAAATTCCACTGCGCGTTAGTCATATTGTCGATTTTGGATGGTGGGTTATATGTACATATGTATGTATATGTGGTGGCAACAACTGTGGCTCGTCGCGTACAAATAAGGCGCGAAAAGCGTACACCCCAGCACGTCAATGGATGGACGCGAATGATGCTAAAGGCGGAGAGTTTTCTTGGTTCTTTTGCTTTCTTTTTGTTCCCCTCCGATTGAGGTCGAAAACAAGAAGATTTTCGTGGCTTTCTCTTCCTTATTTACATTCAGCAGCAGAGGGCTCGTCATCGTCATGATGACCAGCAACTTGTCAGGGGGTTGGAACACTTGGAACACGTCAAAAGAGTGAAATGACAACTCCTTAGATTTCCATTTTATTTAATTTTCACAAATAAATACTTTACAAAATTCTCTATCCTTCTCTCTGTCTGTTCTCGCAGGACTTTCCCCAGCTTTTTGCTTGAAAACATCCAGGAGCTACGATATGACAGACAAGGAGATCGAGCAGTGCACCGTTTCTGTCTTCGACCAGACACCAGGCTCAGAGCAGAAGAAGATCAATGTGGTGGTGCGGCCACATTTTACGGTCCAGCGCGTCATAGAACTGATTGGCACGCAGTTTACCTACGGAAAATTTGAGCTTATTCTGCAGCCCCACGAGGGCAGGGATCTGGTGAGTACCCCCCACCCCCCATAGCTACACCAAACGCCTGCTAATCTGGCTCGCTTTCTGCTCCCCAATAGGTCCACCTAAACACTCTGGGCACTCAGCTGCTATACGATGTGAACGGTTTTGGCCGACAGCAGATAAATCATCTGGTACTGCTGCCAGCTGGCAGCTGGGATGGCGATGTGGCCAAGCGCTTCGAGCTGCCCATAAAGAAGGCTCAGGTTGTGGTCAGTCTGCGCCCCAAGGATCCAAACGCAAAGTCCAGCGATCAGAAGACCAAGACCTCAGCCACTGGCGAGAAAAAGAAAAAGGTGGTGGGCGAGAAGACAAAAAAGAAGTCCTCATCGGGCTCATCGTCACCGAGCAAGACCAAGGCAGCGAGCGAGGAATCTGCTCCCAGTACTAAGGCAAGTGCAGATCAGACTGCAAAGGCAAGCGCCAGCTCAGAGGAGAATCCAAAGGCAAGCGCAAGCTCAGAGGACAAGCCAAAGGCAAGCGCCAGCTCAGAGGACAAGCCAAAGGCAAGCGCCAGCTCAGAGGACAAGCCAAAGGCAAGCGCTAGCTCAGAGGAGAATCCAAAGGCAAGCGTTAGCTCAGAGGACAAGCCAAAGGCAAGCGCCAGCTCAGAGGAGAATCCAAAGGCAAGCGCTCAGCTCAAAGGACAGCCCAAAGACAAGCGGAAGTGGAGAGGACAGGCCAAGGACCATCACTGAGGTCAAACCAGAAGTCGCTACTGATGTCAAACCAGAAGAAAGTTCTGACATCAGTCCGGTCCACGCAAAATTAGTTTTCAAGAAGAAGGAGAAGGCTACCAGCGATGACTGCTACGGCCTGCCCATGGACGAGCTAAACAAGGCGGTGACACATGATCTAATGTCGCCTGTCGACGATCTACCCTCGGAACTGTTCAACGTGAGCCCCGTTTCGGATGCAGAACCACTGTCGGACGATGACCTGGCCCTGGGCGCCTCGGCCAGTCCCACGCTGATGGGACCCGGCTATGAATTTGGACCAGCCGTGGGCGATGGTGAGGGGCCGGTCGGCGAGGGTGACCAGGCAGCCGGCGGGGCAGATGCGGGCGAAGATCCGGGTATGTCCAGTTTCTATCGGCGCAAGTACGGCGGCGACGAGTTGCCCTCATGGCAGCGCATAAACTCAACGGCGGCAGAGCTGGTGGCCTCTGCCACCACGGAGAGTGAGCCGCGACCCACTGCTGGCCCCAAGGGATACGTGGGACTGGTCAATCAGGCCATGACCTGTTACCTAAACAGTCTGCTGCAGGCGCTCTACATGACGCCCGAGTTCAGGAACGCGCTCTACCGATGGGAGTCCGACAATGAAAACGAGGCGAAAAATATCCCATATCAGCTGCAGAAGCTTTTCCTCAATCTGCAGACATCGCCCAAGTCCTCGGTGGAGACCACGGATCTGACGCGCAGCTTTGGTTGGGACTCGACGGAGGCGTGGCAACAGCACGACATCCAGGAGCTGTGTCGCGTCATGTTCGATGCGTTGGAGCAAAAGTTCAAGAACACCAAGCAGGCGCATCTCATCTCCAACCTCTACGAGGGCAAGATGAACGACTACGTCAAATGTTTGGAGTGCAATACGGAGAAGACGCGCGAGGACACCTTCCTGGACATACCGCTGCCGGTGCGTCCGTTTGGCAGCAACTCTGCCTATGGCAGCATTGAGGAGGCCCTGCGCGCCTTTGTTCAGCCAGAAACGCTCGATGGGAATAATCAGTATCTGTGCGAGAAGTGCAAGAAGAAGTGCGATGCCCACAAGGGGCTGCACTTTAAGTCCTTCCCCTACATCCTGACACTGCACCTGAAGCGCTTCGACTTTGACTACACATCCATGAACCGCATCAAGCTGAACGACAGGTAAGCGAGGTGCCCAGGGTGTGCCTGGGATAATTGCACCTGCAGTTGTTGTACATTAATCGATTTTCCATGGCGCAGAGTGACCTTCCCGCAGAAGCTCAACCTGAACACGTTCGTCAATCGCAGTGCCAACGGCGAGCAATATCAAATGAATGGCGGAACAGCGGCTGAAGATTGCAGCACGGCCGATAGCGGCTCCACGATAGAGGATGATAACCTGAGCAGCGGCGTCGGTACCACTGCCAGCTCCAGCCAGCACGAGAACGATCTGAATGACGAGGACGAGGGCATCGACATGAGCAGCAGCACCAGCAAGAGCGCCAAGCAGGGCACAGGACCGTATATGTATGAGCTGTTTGCCATCATGATCCACTCGGGCAGCGCCTCGGGTGGGCATTACTATGCCTACATCAAGGACTTTGACAGCAACGAATGGTTCTGCTTCAACGATCAAAATGTGTCCTCGGTAAGTCGTCAATTTGCTCCTCTCTCAGTCTGCCAGTCTGCTTTCATGTAATTTCTACTCTGGAAATAGATCACACAGGAGGATATACAGCGCTCGTTTGGCGGGCCCAATGGCAGCTACTACTCCAGCGCCTACACCTCTAGCACCAATGCCTACATGCTGATGTACCGCCAGGTGGATGGCAAACGGAACGAGCACACCGCCAAGGTGGCTGACTTTCCCGAGCACATCAAGACGCTGCTGCCAAAGCTGCATACGGAGGAGGAAACGCGCGTGACACGCATCGGACGGCACACCACTGTCACCGATCTGGCGCTGCCGGATCTGTACAAGCCGCGCGTCTACTTCTACAATCCCTCGCTCAAGAAGATGAAGATCACGCGGGTCTACCTGTCCCAGAGCTTTGACATCAATCTCGTGCTGTCGTCCGCCTACGAGATGTTGAATGTGGAGCAATTTGCGCCCGTTGACCGGTGTCGCCTGGTGGCCTACAACTCCACCATGGACACTATCATTCAGTCGCTGGAGAGCTACACCGATCCGGCGCTGACGGAGCTGCGGGCCGCACACAATCACAATCTAGACTTTCTGCTGGAGTACCGGGCCGAGGATCAGACATTCGAATTGTACGCGCCGGATGGCATCACTTGGTATGTGTTTATGGTAGATCTATCGACGATGGCCATGGACGGTCCCTTCCTGGTTTACTCAGCAGCGCGGGAACGAGAGCCCAGTGACGTTCTGCGTCACTCCATTGCCGTGCGATTGCACATCAACGAGCAGCACTTTCTGCTCGCCACCGTACGCAGTACCGTGCCGAAGGCCTTTGTGGTCTATGATCCCCATCCGACGCCGGAGGCGCAGCAGCAGCTCCAGACTCTCGCCAACGGCCAGTTCAAATATATCACATTTTACTACTTGAATGTCCCCAACACAGACGCCGCCAGTCTCGAGATGTTGGGCGTGCCGAGCAGCGAGTGCCGCCTCGAGGTGAGTTCAGCTCTTATTTCCGCTCTCAATCCCTGAACGTCCCTGAATCCCTGAACGTCTCCCACTTTTGCAGCCTGCTCCCGGCAATGGTGCGGATGTTGTCGATGCCGCCATGATGAACGGCATGGGTTCCGGATCGGGGCAGGAGATCTCCACCAATGACTCTGATTGGCGGTACAAGCGGGATATGCTGGAGCCCCTGAACCAGCCGAGCCATGGCCAAGAGTCCAACTCGGAGGACAGCAGCCTGAGCGATGGGGATCGCACACTGGTGGAGTCCGACAACATACAGAATCGCGGCGGTGGCGACAGTCAAGTGAGCTCCACCAGCCACTCACCGCAATTGTCTAGTCCCGAGGATGAAGCCGCCTCCCACGATTCCATGATGCGCGTGCGCGCCTATTGCAATGGCAGCTACACGGCCGCCGATGCCGTGGAGCCCATCCATCTGCCCACGAGCAAGACGCACTTCTTCCATGCCTGCAAGGTGGAGTGCGTGGACGTGACCAGCAGCACCAGTTCGGGCCATCAGTCCGATGACGAGGCACAGCTGAGGAAACCCACCCGCGCCTACAAACTGCTGGTGGGCCACCACATGCGGATGACCACCTTCAAGCAGCACATCGAGCAGCTGATCCAGGTGCCCAGCGCCTACTTTAAGCTGCAGAGGAAGCATGAGAATAGTGCCTTCAACAGCCAGAGCTCGGTGGTCATCCTTAACGAGGGCGAGACCCTGACCGTGGAGCTTGGCAAGACCCTGCAGTCGGACGAGTACAAGGCGAAGATCCAGTTCTTGCGACTGGCCGATGTGGACAACGAAACCTCACGGCTGCCCTGCGCCTGTGAGTGGGTGTACAATAGCAGCACCACAGTCGAGCAGGCCAAGTACGAACTGGTGGCGAAGCTGCATCGTATGGATGCCAAGTACTCTACCCTCACGGTGGACAATTGCCGCATCTGGCTGAAGGGCGGTCGCAGCTCCATCAAGATACTGGCCAACGATGAGCTCCTGTCCAGCGACATCAGCTCTACAGTCACCGCGGAGGTGAGTACCACAGCGATTCTCTCATTGGAATTTGTGTATTGATAATATTGTGTACTGCCCTCGCAGTTTATTGTGCAAGAATGCGAGGAGGGTGTCGATCCGCAGCCCAAGGATGATTCTCTGACCATATTCGCGAGGCGCTGGTGTCCCAGCAAGCTGGAGTTTGGAAAATTCCAGGAAATCACTCTGGAAAGTAAGTCTTAGGGCATAGTAGCTGTGTGGGGGATGCTCGCTCATACGCTTACTTTCATTTGCAGAGGACAGCGAGATAAGGCAAACATTGTCAGAGATTAGCAGCATCACAGTAGAGAAATTGAGCTACATGAAGGTAGGTGCCGCCCCAACTGAAGCTGAGTTCACGCATTGATTTGATTTATTGTACGGCAGGTAAACAGTAACTTCCCCTGCACAAGCATATCAGCACTCAGTGTGAACGAGTCAAGCAGCTGGTACTCGGTGCCGACAACCAGGGACAAGCATCCGCTAAGCACCGCACAGGCGGGCAGCATTTTCTTATACAAGTTAGTAGCGAAATGGGCAGTAGCAAGAAAGGGTTGAATAATTGTTGTATCCCTCCACAGGGATAAGAGCATACCCGCGCGAGAGCTGACGCTGGAGGAGCGCCGCCAAATTGATACCCGGGAGAAGGCTCGTCTGGATCGTCTGGGTTGTGTGACCACCACACGATATTCGCAGCGGCGCGAGCGAGCGCTTAAAATCTACGTAGACTCGCCGGAGAAGACAAACAACGCCACAGCCTCGGCGCCCATGGATGCGCATGTCGGTAATTAGTCTTGCATGGGGAGCTGCCGCTTGCAATAGTAGATGTTCAGAAGAAGATCTATAGACTCCTATGGCTAGAGCTACCAGCTAAGCAAACGGCAGACCATTAAATGCCACACAAACCTGTTATAGTCTAAGGTTCTCCTCTCATCCTGCTTTAATCTATTATCAGCAAAGCATACTCGTATTTCGTTTCGATGTTTGTCGGCGGCGGGGATGAAGATGGGTATGTGAGGATGGCGGGCTGGTGGGCTGGGCTAAGCGGCAGCAGTAACGAAGTTATTCTTGCAACTTTCGTATTACAAGAGTTCAAAGATGAGACTGTGTAAAATTTAAACTAAAAACGCAAAACAAAACGCCAGATGCAAGAAACCTAAATTAAAAATTGTAAAATGTGAATGTGAACATGAAAAACAAAACTAAATTAAATCTTATCAAATAAAAACAATAGTCTCGAGTGCATTTATTCTGCAACGACTGCGCAATGGAGTTAGAGGAGACGCTGACGAAGCCTACGAACCTAATCACTGAAAGTCATTCAGAACTCGGCAGTTTCAGCAGCGAGCTAGCAACAGCAGCTCTTCATTTTGAACAGTTTATAAAACTCGATGCAGAGATTAGCTAGAATTTCACATTTTTAACACTGGGCTCGGTTTATGCGAGCTAAAATGTTTTCTTTTCTTGTATTTTTCAAATGCAACCATCGACAAATTACCGAAAATTTTTCGTAAATAGTCGAAAATGATCAATAAATTTTGGAGGTTCTGCTATTAATCGCTAATTAATTGACAAATAAAAACCAGGGTTGAATTTATCGGTTGTTTTTTGTTTATATAGAAAAAGTTAATTTTATTTAATACCTACTACGCAGCGTTGATAACGTTTTTTGTTTCATCTTGAATTATATTTAAAGATCATGTTTAGCGTTAAAATTGTTACAATTTGACGACAGTTCTTGCATTATTCGTTGTAAAACCGATTAAACGAAAACAGTCACAGTCCCCCGGGCGCACGCGTTACAATAATAAAGTATATTGAAAGAGGTAAAAGTAATAGCGGCCCCAGTGGTGGCTGCACCACATTAATGCTGGAAGGAGGGTAGGGTAGGGTAGGGAAGGAAATGCTTATGGGGTCTCCCTGGCGTGTATGCATGTGTGTAAAAATAAAAAAAACTTCGATCTGTTTGCCGTTATTTTGTCAAAATTGTGTGATTCCTTGGGGTTTGGGGTTTATGAAGGATCCTGCGGCAGCAGTAGGCAGCGCATTAGTTGTTCTCGTGGATGCTCATCTGGGTTTTAGGGGGGATCGGTCGGGGCTCTATGCCTTGGCCTCAACGGCCGCCGGCGCGGAATCTACTTTAGTCGCCGCAGCAGATGCCTTCTTGCCTTTTCCCTTGCCCTTGACGGGTCCCAGTGGCTGCGCGACCAGTGTCTGAAACGCATAATAAGATTAGATACGATCGAGACTGCATTGCAAGCGATATGGACTCACCTTCAGCTCTTCCTGCGCAATGCTGTACTCGCTGGCGAAGCTGTCCACATTGAATGGAATGCCGGTGACCAGATTGACGCCATTGGGCATAAGCAGAATCGTGTGCTTGAACTGAGCCACAACCTCAGCTGCAAATGATAAAAGTTCAATTATTAAATGTTCACCTGGGGTTTCCGAGTGGATGGGAGTGTAGCAATGACATGTTCAGACAGAGGCCATTTTGGGGCAACTGCTGAAGACGCCAAAGCTTGGGGTTTGCTCTGGCAAAATGTCTGGCCGTGTTTGATAGCCAAAGGTGAACCAAATCCGGAATTAAGTTTTGCCAATGAATAATAATAATAATAAACTGTCGCTACAGTCGCTAGTCAAACTTACTTGGCTTCTCGTACAGCACTTGGAAGGGCTCAATCATCTTGTGCGAGACACACTCGACGACGCCCATGCGTGCCTTGGTCTCCTCCTCGAAGCTGCGGATGTTGAAAGGCATGTTCCCGTACTTTGTTTTCACCTCTGCCAACAGGGCACGGGATGCCTTCAGCTTAAGCATGTAGTTCTCCTCGGACTTCTTGTAGATGGAGACCTTGGTGTCCTTCTCCCGTCCCTGCAACACAATATAAATATTCTTAGCCTTATATTGAAAGCGAACTCTGAAAGTCGATTCTCAGTGTCCTATTGCGTTCTCAGATCTCATAATCTAACAATCTCCGGCCAGCAGCCAGCGCAGCCTTGGCGCTGGTCACGTGCCGGGCTTACAAACCAAAGCCCGCCGAGCGTACAAGACGCTTACATGACATGACGCCGTAGCATTGCTTGGCCAGCCTCAAGCGCATTGTTTTAATCATCGAACAGAAGGTTGGTATAGCTACGTTTTAGAAGATTACTAACCACGCCCTCGCCGCTGCTCACAATCACATCGATGGCATATACTTCGTACGTGTCGAAAGTGCACTTCTCGTGCTCCTTGCGCTGCGCCTCGCTAGGATTCTGTATGATTGTCTTCTCGCCATCGATTTTGAACTGCTTCAGCTCGTGGCTCAGCATGCCCTCAATCGGCTTGCACTTGTACGATTCGCTGATTTGTTGCACGGCATCGGTGATGGCATAGTTCTGCAAGAAGAAATAACAACAATTAAGATATCCGCTTCATGTACTACTACACAGATTAAGATGATTTTGTTTAAGATGTAGACAACTTTAAAGACCGAACATTTCTATCACATAAACTTGTTCAGTTCACGAAATTGACAATTGATATCTGCAGGCGTTTTGGATGTACTGTGCGAAAGGGTTAAGGCAGCAGCCATTTAGCTTTGCCTGCAGGGCGGAACATAGATTTTTACAGCTGGGAAACACTTACATTGGCACCGGACTTTAGCAACCGCAATGCAGCCTGAACGGACCAGTAGGCGGCCAGAATTACATCAGCATGGCGTCCGCTGATCTTCTGATCTGCGCTGGCACCAACCACAATTGTGTGAGCGGCCACGGCGATGAAACCATCAATGTGGGCGCCCAAGTCACTGTTGAAAGAAATAAGATTAAGGATAAGTAAGCGCAGGAGAAGTTTGAATATCTTTTACATACATTTTAACGACATCGCCGGCCTTTAACGTGTAGTCGGGGTCGTTCTTTGCTGGCGAGAAATGGCAGACACAATTGTTGACGGACAGGCATGTCGGGAATGCGATGCCCTTCTTCAGGTCCTTTTCCTTTTTGTATACCTAAGGGAAAGCTGTCCTTATTAATACTGTACAATCAGAAGGCAAAACTCTTGCGTTGGCCAATATGTCCTCAGATCTCATAATCTGCGAATCTTTGGGACCAATGGCGAGAGCGAATGCCCGTGGCACGTGGGGGACATATCCCAAACGTGCGCCTAGCGACCACGCGGCCGACAGCCCCACACAGCACGCGACTCGCCTTGGATACCCTCAAGCGTGTAGTTTTTAATCATTGGACAAACGGCAATGGGGCAATGGAAAATTCCAGTATGAACTTACTTTGCCGGTTTCTTCAGTCAGCAGATTGTCACCCTGGGTGCAAATCTCCCTCGCGGAGGCATCAGCCACGCACAGCCCGATCACCGCCTTGAGTGTTTCTATAATTAAACAAAGGCAAATGTCCAGAAATAGTCGGATTTATCAACGTTGCGCCTGTGATGTTATGTGCATGTGCGTGGCAGCGCTACAGCCACAACCACAGCCAAAGCGAAAGCGGACATTGGGGGAGCATTGTGTAAGCGCCACGTAGCGGCGACAAATCACTTTCACTTTGCGACTGAAAGTCTTCACTTACTGTTTACGATTTCGCCGGCCAATTTGTACTTGGTTACAACCAAATCCTCGGCAATAGTCTTCTCGGGCTGCTCCTTTTCTGCGTCTGCCATGGTGAAGCAACTTACAGTAATTTAAAAATGGCGACTTTAATGAAAATGCGACTCGCCACTGACAAATGAGACCACGTGTGGTGTGACCGAATCGTTGCCTCCAAAAAATCCTACTGTCAGTGTAATCCCAACAGTGCTGGAAAATTTTTAAAAGAAAAATAGCTTTTTTCTGTAAAAACATGGAAAGTCTTTATAGAAAAAGAGCCAATTTTTTGTCATGCGAATCAGAATTCTTTTGTTCTTTTGCGGCACCTCATTGTTGTTGAAAAACAATGTATATTTATCTGGCCATCTAACTTTAAAATAGCTTGAAAAAAACTGACTTGGCAACACTTGTTCACACAAATGTGTCGTGTCGTTGTGCAGGACTACAAAAACCAGTGCTGCGTAGGGGTCAGAATTCGCTTAGATGCCCAGTCATCTTTTTGTTGTCGGTTCCAATTTTTGCAATTAAAGCGTATTAACGATGGCTGTTCGCGTTATTAACGACGAATCACATTTCCAAGCTGAATTGGCCCAGGCTGGTGTCCGCCTGGTAGTGGTGGACTTCACGGCCACTTGGTGCGGCCCATGCCAAAGAATTGCACCTATTTTCGAGCTATTTCCCAATAAGTATCCAAATGCCATCTTCCTGAAGGTGGATGTGGACAAGTGCCAGGACACGGCCGCTGGCCAAGGTGTATCGGCCATGCCCACGTTCATATTCTACAGAAACAGGACCAAAATCGATCGAATTCAGGGCGCTGACGTCAACGGACTGGAGGCCAAGATTCAGGAACATATTGGCACTAGCAGCGGTGAAGAGGCCGGCGAAGATTATGGCCAGGGTCTGGTAAGAGCATCCAAATACACCCAGCTAAATAAATAAATAATATGGACATCCCTTTCCCTGCACAGATGGAGCTCAATACATTCATCTCGAAGCAGGAGTGCGAGTGCCTGAATGAGGCCGACGATCACAATCTCAAGCATGCCCTAGCCTCAGCCGGCGGCTACTTGCAGTCCGACTGCGATGAGCAGTTGATCTTATCCATCACTTTCAATCAGGCCGTAAAGATTCATTCGTTAAAGTTCAAGGCTCCGTCTCAGCTGGGACCCAAAGATGTGAAGCTGTTCATCAATCAGCCGCGTACCATTGACTTTGATATGGCAGAGTCCATGAGCAGCGTTCAAGATCTTACGTAAGCTCGGGTTGCATTACCCCTTTATGCTATATATTAATTGCCTTTCCCCCCCATTGATAGCTTGGCCGAAAAGGAGCTGGAGAACGGTGCACCAGTCAATCTGCGCTATGTGAAATTCCAGAATGTACAAAACATACAGATCTTCGTGAAGAACAATCAGTCGGGCGGCGATGTGACACAGATCGATTATATTGGCTTTATCGGCTCCCCAATCATGACAACAAAGATGAACGATTTCAAGCGTGTGGCCGGCAAGAAGGGCGAAAGCCACTAGGACAGTCAACACAAAAAAAAAAAAAATGAAATTTAACGTTTTTCCAATGTTTTTGCGGCATTTCTTTTTAAACTTTCGACTTACAACTAAGCAATGTACATCAAAATGCATAAAGAATCATATAAAAACGGTTTAACAATCAATTAATTCCACGCCCCAAAAATTCCCCTGTAGTAGTCACCAAGTTAGAGGCTGCTGCTGTGAGGCAGCACAAGGTCCAGCTCACTGTTGAGCATCTTCCAGGCCCGATCCGCCTGCTTTTGAGTAAAATCATAGTCCCACTGCGAACTGAAGATCACATGGGATTTGGCCACAATTTCATGGTTTGGCACTTGGCTGGAGAGACGTTTTCTGGCCTCCGCCTCGCTGAGGCTATTGCGTTCCATTACCCGCTTCACGGCCTCCTCGGGCGGCACTATCATGGACCACACCTCATGGCAGTTGTTCTCCCAGCCGGCTCGCAGCAACACCGCCGCCTCCAGTACCACCACCTTGGGCACCTCGGTGCCAGCTCTCAAAGCCTCCAGCCGTCTGTTGACTTCCTCAATCAGCTGCGGCCAGACGATGCCATTGAGCGCCTCCAGCTCTAGGGGATTGCCAAAGACCAGGGGACCCAGCTGGGCTCGATCGATGCGACCGTTGGCAGATAGAATTGCTTTGCCAAAGTGTTTCACGATCCTCTCGTAGCACACCTGACCCGGCTCGTACACATCGTGGGCCACCTTGTCACAGTCGATGACATGGGCACCCATATTGCTCAGCCTTTCGGCCATTTTGCTCTTGCCCGAAGCGATGCCGCCAGTCAGGCCGATGATGTACGGCCGAGCAGGCAACTGGGGACGCGGCTCAGGCTTTCGCCAACGCGAGCCCAACAGATCGATGCGCGTGTTGCTGGAGCTGACCTTCGTTTCGTGGATGCCATCGTGGACATTACTCTCCACGATGTCAATGGAAAAGATGTCCAGCTCACGCAGCTGCTTGGCGGAGCGAATTTCGTTGACTTTTTGACCGCCACGCAGGGTCTCGGCGCTGACCACGATCATGTCCATGTCCGGATCATGCTGCGTCGGCCCGAAGGGGTCATCGATGGGCACAATCTCGTACTGCAGCGTACTATCAATGTCCGTGAGGAACTCTCGCAACTGCGCGATACGCTCCTCCACGGGTAGTATCAGATCGGGCAGAGTCTTCGCTGAAGGTGAGTAATAGATAAGAAACTATTGCCGACTCATTCAAAACTTACACTTTGTCATGGCGGCTGTCGTGACGCCCACCACCAGACGCTGGCAAGTGCGCAGCACCGCCTGCGTGAGGAATATCTTGTGGCCGAGATGGATGCGATCGAAGGTTCCGCCTAGGACCACCGACGGATACATTTTGTTCGACGGCGAGTTGTCCTCCTGCGAGCCCAGATCCGTGGAGCTGCTGTCCTCCAGGAAGATGGTGGGCTGGCTAATATTCAGGGCAGCCCGAAGCCTTTCGCACAACTCCGGATGGTGGGCATCCGAGAAAATCATGTCCACGGGCTTGCGCAACTTCAGGGGTCCGTCGACGCCGGGCCTCAGGGGGGACACAAGCACCCGAAGATCGATCTGATTGCCCACATAACTGCTGCTGTTGGCATACAACTGAGAGATCAGACGACCCCAGACGGGCGGAGCAGGCGATGAGTTGGACGTTGACCCCGTCACATTCAGGTGTATGTACAGTGAGCTGACATATTTCTCAATGCTACGCAGGGATTTGCCCAGGTGCTTAATGTTGGAGACCACCAACAAACCCGTGGATGCCATAACTGTGCTTTGTTTAGTGGATTTGACTTATTTACTTTGAAAAAGCAGCGTACCCCATCTGATTATGGTCTCATTTTCATAATATACCGTAAATATACCGAGGAAAACCATATTCCTAAATTTTTAAATTCGATTTAGTATTACGATTTAGCTAGGACTCTAACTACTGGACATATCATTTTGTCAGATAGATGAATCAATTTTCTACAGGATTGGACAATTTTTAGGAATCTATTTACGGTATATCGGTGTATAAAAGATATATATTTTTTAATATACTAAGATACTTTTCAAAATGACCGCCATACTCCATCTAGCGCAAAAAAAATACTAAACGCCTATTCCGTTAAAAACATTTCATTTGGATGTGAACATTTTCAGCGGAATCGGGGAAAATAAAATGAATATCGTAGTAATATTTTTTCGTCAGTAAAGAGAAGAACAAGAAGAATATACAAGCAGTATTAATTTCCCTCGCCTAATTGAAGGTTTTTCACCGACATTTTTTATTCGGTATATTTACGGTATATGTAAAAAATGCGATGGTATATTTCGGTATATTTCTGAGGGTCAGGTGGTATATTTTATTCATACAACCGCGGTCACATTGTGTGAAAAGTGTGACCAGACAAAACATACCTCCTCAAAATTGTGGAATTGTTTGCAAAATTGTGCGCGGTCACACTAAGTAGAAAAACTTTAAAAACTCTATGCACATGTGCTCTGTTAAAAATGTGCTCGAACTATTGTTGAAAGATTTCCGATTTTATTGAAAATGTCAAGCCGGAACGCGTTGTGTTCCAATTTCGAATAAATCGAAGCATAAATTCTTGCCTAGAGCCCTAAAAAAAGTGTCGGAGTGTGTGTGTGCTAGTGTGCGTGTGTCGGTCGTCCGCAGTCGGCGAGAAGCAAGGCAAAGAGAGAACCGAAAAGTGGTAGCGATTGTGGCAGCGCGGCAACGAACGTCGGTGAAGGACGTGTCGCGGTCGGAGACGAGACAGGGGGCTGGACTACTACTATTATCGTGGGCGGAGGATCTGCAAGGATCTCAAATGTGCCGACTCAGCTAACCGAAGCCGCCGACAGCAGCAGCAACAGCAGCACCAGAGGCAACAGTCATAGAAAAGGCGGATGCGGTTCATTTCCCTCCTCCCCACCGTCGTCCCCATTATTCTCAGCCTTATTCTTGGTTATCACCCGTAACCGCTGCGACTTTGAGTTGTCCCAGGAAGCGATAGCAGATATTCTTCAAAATTCCTCCACAAACACCCACGAGCAGCAGGAGCATCGCCATGCCCGTTTCAATGGCTGTATGCGAAACGGCGAATGTCGTCAGCGCTGCGCTCCGCGAATCGCTTGGCGTCGGGAACGGCAGCAGGGCTGCTGACGAGGCCAAAAAAACCGGCGGGGGCGGTGGCGGCGGCGACGACTCTGATTCTGAAATCCATAATCAAATCGCTGTCGGTGCGTATGCAAAGCGGATTCTGATGTCCAAAATCGAGTACGAGGAGGTACCCAGCTATAAGGAATCTGTGCTGGATCATCTGAAGAGCAAGTACATCGTCATCAAGCAACCCAGCAACAGCAACAACAGCAGCAGCTGCAACGGGAGCAACTTTGGCAACAGCAAAGTTGTGGGAGCAAATGGACACGGTGAGTAGCGTTTGGGTACGATAAAGAGGCGGTGGCGGAGGGGAGAAGTTGCCCCAATCGCTTAGCTTAATAGTTGATTTTCTTCGTATCCGCTTCTCTCTCTTGTGTTTCTTTGTGTCGCAATTTGAAAAATTTTCCATGTGCGTCTCTTGCTTTTGCAGACGAACACAAACACGCAGAACTACATGCATGTGTACATATATTTTATGTTTATTTTAGCCAAAACTATGGCCTGGTCAGAGGAATCACGTGTGTGTGGTTTTTCCGCTTTAATTTTTACACTCTTTCTTGGCTTTGCTGCAGTTTGCCGGCAGCGGCGCCGGCAGCGCGGCCAACGCGAGCAGCATACCTGTACTTTTTGTTGCGTGCGTATACATTTGTGTTTGCCTGTGTGTGCGAGTGTGGGAGAGAGATTGCGATTGGGTGGTGTACGTGTAAACATTGTGAAAAGAAATGTGAAAAAGCAAAACAAGTACAACACCGCAAAGAGTGAGTTGGACAGGCAGTCAACAGTGGTCGTAGAGAGGGGTAGGACGAGAGAGAGTTTACTACGCTAGTTCTGAATCGCCGGATCTGCCGCTAAAGGCGGAACAGTATGAGAATAAAAAAAAAACGTGCTGCCGTCGCGGCAAACATCCGTACGAGGCGGCGGCCCCCTCTCTATGTCCATCTCTTTTGCACGCACACATGGCCTGATGCTGTGCTAGTGATAGTAATTTTATTTGTTTCTTTATGCAGCGTTGCGTAGTTGAATGAATGGGGGGAAAAGTAAAAAAAAGCAGTTGCGTGAATCACTCATCGTATCTCTTACACGCACACGCACACACACCCACACATGTGCTGGCTGGCGTTCGCTCAGCTGCCCCAAGCAGGAAGTTGATACAAAGACAATACAAGGCGTCGTCGCTGTAATAAGATGAGGTGGTCTGGTCTGGGTCTGGTCAATGCCTTGGCCTGGCCAACAAACACAAAGGGGAGCAGAGCATTGTCGTTCCGTGCCGTTGCTGACACTTTCAAGTCGCGCCAAAAATTGAGTTGGCAACACTCGTGCTCGTGGCATTTAAATTTGCATAGGCCAGAGTGGGATGGCACTAGTGTTCGAGTCGACGCAGTGTCTGCTTCTCTACCGAGAGGCACTCGCTCGCTGTTATCAACCATGGCGCACCACACAGGTGACCATATGTGTGTGTTCTGTGTGTGTGTTGCGAGTGTGTGTCAGCAGTTTCCCCAAACGAGCGAGTGTTCGTTTTTAATTTTAGTAGCAAACAAGCGCGGAACGAGTACAGAATCTTTTGAATGAGCGGAGTGCTCAATGCATTATGACTGTGATAATTGTGGACAGTTTTGGCCTGTGGCTGCTCTACAAACTGCTCCTCGTGCCTATTTTTCTCATTCTGTGGCGTGTGCTCAATGAATTTGCTGGTTTATTCACAGACAATAACGGCAATAATGGCCATCGCAGGCAGTCGCAGTCCCAGTCCGAGTCCAATCAATCGGGCCCCAATCCCAACGAGCTGCCCAAACCGAAGCGCGTCCTGTATCCCCGGGAGAACATCAGGATCGGGTGGAAGCAATCGGACCGCAAGTGGCAGGTCGGCACGGGCATGATAAATGTGGGCAACACCTGCTACCTCAACTCAACGCTGCAGGCCCTCTTCCACATACCCGCATTGGCCAATTGGCTCGTATCGGAGCAGGCCCATCTGGAGAACTGCAGCATCACCGAATCCAACGGCGGTTGCATCATCTGCGCCATGGCCAAGACGCTGCAGACGACACAGTCCAGCCAGTCGGCCATGCGGCCGTTCCACATCTACTCGAAGCTCAAGCAGATCTGCAAGCACATGGTGGTGGGGCGGCAAGAGGATGCACACGAGTTCCTGCGCTTCCTGGTGGAGGCCATGGAGAAGGCGTACTTGATGCGTTTCCGCAACTTCAAGGAGCTCGATCAGCTGGTGAAGGAGACGACGCCAATCAATCAGATATTCGGTGGCTACCTGCGCAGCGAAGTGCGTTGCCTCAGCTGCAGCCACGTCTCGATCACCTTCCAACACTTCCAGGACCTGCTGCTCGACATACGCAAGTCGGACACGCTCGAGGAGGCGTTCGACGGCTACTTCTCCAGGGAGCGACTCGAGGACATGGGATACAAGTGTGAGGGCTGCAAGAAGAAGGTGAGTCAAAGAGGGAGTCAGAGGTGTGTTATTGCGAGATTGATATCTAATCTTTAATCCAATTGCAGGTCTCGGCCACAAAACAGTTCAGCCTGGAGCGGGCTCCCATCACGCTGTGCATCCAGCTGAAGCGCTTCTCGATGATCGGCAACAAGCTGACCAAGACGATCAGCTTCAAGCCACGCATTGACCTGAGTAGGTTTGCAGCCCGCTCGCCGACGGCTGCCGCCCAGCAGCTCACCTACCGCCTCGTCTCCATGGTCACCCACCTGGGAGTTTCGCAGCACTGCGGCCACTACACGGCCATCGGTCTGACCGAGCCGGGCAGCTACTATAACTTCGATGACAGCTACGTGCGCCCCATTGCCATGCAGAGTGTGTGCAACACTAACGCGTACATCATGTTCTACGAGCTGGATCTCTCCCAGACCACACCGCTCAAGAGCAATGGCCTGCGTCTGACCAATGGGCACGGTCCAGTGGCCGTCCCAGCCACAGTCTCCTCCACCACACCCACGCACACACGTTTCATTGGCCCCCAGCTGCCGCCCGGCGGCATCAATGGGTATAGCAATGGTCATGCCAGTAGTCCCCATGCCCAGAAGACTGCCATTCAGTTCAAGCAGCAGCATCAGCAGCAGCCGCTGCACCAACAACAGCAGAACGGTCTCCAACTGGGGACTGGAAAGTTTCAGGAGTCTGCGCACGCGAAGTCTCCACTGGCTGGCGCATACAATAAAGGCGAAGCTTCTCCAGCTACAACTGCAAATGGTAACAAAAGTTCCTCCGCCAGCAATAGCAACCACAACAAATCGGTGGTGAACCAACCAGCACCAGCAAAACTATCTGCCAATATCCTCCGAGGATGAGGACAGTGAAGACGAAGCGACGGCAAAGGCCAGGCCGACGGCACAGCTGCCCAGCATGCCCAAAATGATGGAGGACAGCATCAGCAGCGACAAGCCAAAGACTCCGATAAAGAGCCCGGTCAAGACGATTCTTGTTAAGAGTCCAGTCAAGACGCCACTCAAGAGCCTCGTGCCGTACGAGTCCGCCTCCGAGGAGGATGAGCCACTGCCGAATCCACGGAAACGCCGCAGCGACTCAGATTCAAGCGACTCGGACATGGAGCCGGGTCAGAGCAATGGTCACACCAACGGAGGCAGCCTCACGAATGGAAATGGCTTGGGCAAGGCCAAGTCTGTTCTGCCCACATCCTCATGCTCCTCGTCCTTGGCGTCCGCGTCAGCGTCCGTCGCTTCGTTGGTAAACGTTAACAACAGCAGCAAACAAAAGACTGATGCCATAGACGAGATATTCAAGAGCCTCAGCAACTATCAAAGCAAACACAAGCCACCACAGCCAGCAGCCGACGACGACAGCGATGATGATGAGGAAGAGGAGGAGGAGGTGAACAACAAGCTTACCAACGGCTGGCAGTCACAGAAACAGTCACAATCGCTGTCACAAAGCAAAGCCCCGCCCTCACCCAAGACGCCACCCTCGCCGGCCGTAATTAAATCAAAGACGGGCATCTGGAAGGTCACCCGCAACGATGACAACGAAGATGAGGACGATGACGATGATGATGACGATGACGAGGAGGAGCAGGTGGTGCCAACGCCAGCCAAAAACCATCGCAATCCCTTTGCGAAATCCCCCGCAGAGTCGCCCGCAACACCGGGTGCCAAACGGCAGAAGCTGCTCAATGGCACCGCCGTCAAGACGCATCAGCCACGCGTGGGCAATGGCTACCAGAGCGAGGCCTCAACCAATGGGAATGTCGTCAACGAGCTGATGAAGCAGACGCATCGCGGCTACGGCTCCACCTCGGTGCTCAGTTGGAGCGGAAAGCCAGCGGAACTGGACAAGGAGGTGAGTGAACATAAGAACTCTTAAAACTGATTGGGGAGGGGTGAGAGGGCTCTATGGCTGGCTATACCTCAATCATCTACTAACTGACCTAACCAACGGAACCCAAAAAATCAACCAAATTATTCCTGGTGGCCCTTCTGATATCTTATTCGATCTCTCTCTCTCTCTCTCTCTTCCTGCATGCATTAATCAATTGTGTTGTTGATGTGTGTTCTTGTTGCATTTCTAATAAAAACAAAACATGTTTGTAATTTTGCTTTCCATTTGTTTCCACACGATTTGTATATCCCCCCAAATCATTTAGACTTTTGAGTTGGTTTGTGCGAAACGGATAGCTGGTCACGGCAATGTGGATGTGGATGTGGATGGTAGCGGCGGCAACGAAGGCGTCGTCGCATCAGCAGTCAACATCAACATCGACAGTAGCAGTGGCAGTGGCAGTGGGATTATCAGTAGCAGTGGCAGTGGCAGTGGCAGTAGCAGTCACACCATGGCAATGGCAATGGCAATGGCAACGGCAACGACAGTCGCTGGCGCAACCAAACCGGATACCCGGTAGGAGGCGCGGCAAATCCTTCTCAATACGATTACGAATGTATAGTCTGTGATTGCTTTGAAGTTTATCTTATCCATCCATACGTTGGACAGATCTTCAATGCGCGACCCCGCAAAAGGGTTCAAGAACATAGAGTTGCCTGTGCCTGAGCCTGAGCCTGTGCCTGCGGCCGAGAGCCTAGGTAATTCTCCCTTCCCTATCCCAACAATATCCATTTGGTGTTTGTGTTTGTGTTGTGTGTGTGTGTGCAATGAAGCTTATGATTTGACTGCTGTTATGACCTGTATCTCCTGTATGTAGAGCCCAGTTTCTTTTGCCATAAATTCAACCGTGCCCGTTACCGTTTGCCAGATAAACTTTGAACTGTTTCTGTTTTAATGTCAGCCATTTACTACCCTAACTACTTGCATACACATATCTAGCATCCCATTACCATTGTTATTGTTAACGTTGTGGCTACCTCTCATCTGCATAAGCTTCATTACGTCCTGTCCTGCCCTCATTCACGAAGCGGAGAAACAATTATTAACTTAATTTTGATTATTTTCTGTTTCGTTTTCCCTTGGATAGCTGGTGGCGGAGGCACGTGAACAGCGCCAGCGCGACCACGACGATGAGGAGGAGAACGAAATGGATCGTGGACGGCAGCGCAAGGTGAAGTCCGCAACGGCCAAGGCCAGCAACAGCAGCACGCCCGGCTACAATCCATTCCAGGAGCTCGAGAGCCAAAAGCGCTGGCACAAGTCCAGCAACGGCAGCGGCGGCGGTGGCAGCAGCTTCCCGCGTTACCACAATCGGAACTTTCGGCATAATTTCCAGCAGCGCAACAAGTTCAAATTCAATCGGCACGGTGGACCGGGCGGCAACAAGTTCCAGCAGCAGCGGGGCCTGCAGCGTCATCTGGCCGCCGGTGGCGGCTATAATCGTCGCCAGTCGTCGCAGCAGCAGCAGCCACAGCAGTCCTCCTCCTAACTGCCACTTGCGGTGGATGAGGATGCAGGTGCGGCTGCGGATGCGGCTGGCGCCTGTGCATTTGTTATTGGATTTCGATTGCGAGTTCGGATGAGTTTTTTTTAATGTTTTTTAACTGCTGATTGAACATGTTTTAGGAGTAGGACTTGTAAGCTATAAGCTAGAGCATAACTGTTGCGCCACACCGCCCCTGCCCGTAAAGAACGCGCCCCCCAAACCCGCTACCCCCTAAGCCAACCTATGATTATGTTATAAGAGAAAAGAAATGCAAGAGATCCCTGTATGGCATTTTATACATATATACATATATTTATTGTGTTCTGAAAGATTACGTTCGGCATGCTCGTTGCAGCAGCGTCATAAGAAAATTATCGCAAAACATTTAAAAACAAAACTGGCTAGGCCAGCCCCAAATCTAAGCAAAACAACAGCAAACACAAACAAACTTAAATATGATATAAATGAGCTGGAAATGATGGAAAATAAAGCAACCCAATATAATTTTAAGAGACTAAAAAACAACCCAAATTGTACATATAATAACAAGCAATGAGCGTTTAGATTAAAACCACAGTGAAACTTGAGTGTAATTTTAATGGCGCGCCCTTTTATTTATAGTTTGAGAGCAGTGCAGCACACTTCGAACGAGATCAGATACGTTTGAGGAGCATCGATGGCGGTTCCCCCCAATGTTAATGAATCCAAAAATACTACTGCGAATGTTGGATATAAATTATATATATATGATACAAGTATGAATATATGGATGAACAAAAGTGTGCAAGAACGAACGGCAGGAGATGGCTGGCGTATTAGCAAAATTATTGTAGGAATTAAACAGTTTATTTGATCAACTAGTGTGTAATAGTAAATAAACCGTACAACAAAACTATGATATATCGCTAGATTTTAGAGGAAACGAATATTGCCTAGTCGCCCCGTTGACGGCGGATTTCCTTTTTGTTCAACTTTCGACCCTTGCTGTAGACCGGTTTGGCCGCACCGTACTTGAGCTTCTTGCGCTGATTTTTGGGCACGCTCTTAATGGTATTGTTCCGATCCCGCTTGGTCTTCTTTAGGTTGACCTGCTTGTCCAGGCGCTCCTTCTGTTTGAACACTTTGCTCTTGTGCATCTTCTTCAGCGTCTTGGTCTTCATCAGCTTGTCGAGATCTTTTTTGCTCCTAATGTCCGGGTCTTCCGAATGGGCAGTTTTCTTGGCCTTTGGCTCTGATGCCGCTGCATCGGGTGTCGCTTTGCGTTTTTTCCGTGCACTTGGGTCGTAGTCCATGCCGGGTATCCGATCTGGCTGGTTTGGATCCTCATCCTCGCTCTCCGACTGATTTTCTTCCTCTTCGCTCTCCTCGCCCATGTTGGCGCCGAGCATGTTTCGTTGCCCTGTCAGGTCATTGGTGGACAGTTCTACGATTTTAACCTGAACTTCGTCATCCTCGTAGGTCTCTTGTTTTTCACCAACGGCTTTGTCCTCCTCGGTGAGTTCTTTAAGCGGCTCGTAGGATTTCTTAAGGTGCTTGAATCCTTCCTTAACCTCCTGCCTGATACGTATACGCTCGTCTTTGAGGTTCTTCGCCAGCTCCGCCTTGGCGCGTGTGCGGCGCTCGTTCTTCCGTTTTCGGAACCCAGTCAAAAACTCTCTACGAAATCAGGCCTTAGTATTGGTTTACATGCGATCTTCCGACCGATTCTACTTACTTGCGCTTCTCGGCATCAAAGACGACTTCAACCTTCTTCTTGGGGGTCTTTTTTCTGGCCATTTTTAATAATTTCTATTTGTTTACCTCGCTGCCAACAACATGTGCGACCTCCAGTGTTGAAAAGAGTGAGATTTTCATGAACGATAAATTTGTGTTATCGGCACATGGGGTTTATAAAAAAATATTTGCGCTTTTTTTGTATTTATTATTTTTAAACTTTTCAAATCGCATTTCGTATATATATCACATGATTATATGTTCAAGTTCAACAAGTTCTTCTAAAGAAGCATTAACATTACACAATTTTATGCCTAAAACTATGGATTTTCGTACAACACTAACGTCTACAACTACATTAAATATATTTAACGATATATTTTCTTGCCATATGTATCTGGGTTATCCTTTTGAGAATTGATATATTGTTTTTGTATCATAAATTCATTGCGTTTCCATCGATCTACCTCCTACCGACGACTTTCACTCATCGTCGAAATCCAACACAAATAGTTTCTTGCGCCGAAACGAGGAAGTATCAAATACTTTGGGCGACGAAACATTTGCATAGGGACTGTCGAGTTCCAAGGTCGGGATGGTTTTTCCGAATGAACTGAAAGTTGAGGATAGGATAGTCTTCGTACTCCATTCATCATTCTTAACAAGCGAGCCCCTACTCACCTTCTCCTGGACGACTGGTTGTGATTCAGCGGCGTGGAATTGATGACATGCGGCGTCCCCTGCTGCGACAGCTCTAGTGCATCTTCGCCGGTTAAAAAGTCGGAGGCATAGCAGTCCCGATTGGCAATGGGCGTGGATCCAACCAGCTGAAACTCGACATGTGGTACCGCGGCTAGGCATGCACTTGGAGAGGATGGTGCTGGCGTTATAGTGGGCTGGGGGGGAGCGATCGGCTTATACAGATGCAAGATCTCCAGGAAATAGAAGAGACATCGGTAGGCGAACGATTTCCAATTGCACACTTTTCCATAGACAACGCGACGCGACTTACGAAAGCTCCTCGACTAGAAAACGGATTCAAAATGAGATTAAAAGAGTTCATAGGGGTGTCCCTAGACGATGCCATACCAGTTTATTGACTGTTATCAAAGACTTTCGACTCTCCTGCATTCTCTGGAGCTTCGGGTGTGACAATAGCTGATCTGTGGTCAGGCGATCCAGTGGTTCCGGCATCATCATGGACTTGATGACCAGCTGCAGTTCCTCGGATATTTCTAGACGAATTCAAAGCCATGGTTAACACACCGTTTGGAATCTACGATGGGATCTATGTATACGCACTGTCAATGAACTCCTCGGGCAGGATGCCCCGCCGCAGCTCATGCCAGAGCGGTCCGTTCGAGGGCAGCTCCATGTAGCAGGCCAGCTCCAGCATGGCGATGCCCAGACTGAAGACATCCGCTGCCTTTGAGAACTGGCCCTGCAGAATCTCGGGGGCCATGTACCGAGAATCGCCCTCGGTGGCATGCTGGCTGTTGGCTCTGTCCACATCGATGACGAGGCCAAAGTCAGCCAGCTTGCACGTCTCGTCGTCCTCGCCGATGAGCACATTGTCCAGCTTAATGTCTAAATGGATGAGATTCCGATCGTGCAGCGATTTGAGGGCGCGCAGGAGGTCCAACAGGATGTGCCAGATGCGTTCCTCTGGAATTTGATGGCAGCGCAGCAGATACTGCTCCAGGCTTTCGCGGCAAAGCTCCATCTGCATGTACAGGCGATCATACTGCTCCCAGGCCCGTATGAATCGGATGCAGTTCTCGTGGCCGGAAAACTCCTCGTACCTGCGCACCTCCTCCAGCCGCTCGGCCCTGTATTGCTCGCCGCGGAACAACTGCTTCGAGATTTTCACTGCGTATAGCCGCCCGTCGGACCGGTCTCGCACCTGGAACACTTCCCCGAAGGATCCCTCGCCCAGCTTGGCCAGACGTTCAAAGCACAGCTCGAAGTGGCTCCGATCCCCAAAATCTGACGTGGTGCTGATATCCTGGACATTTGGCGATGCTGGCAGTGTGTTGGCATCGGGAAACTCCACGCCCCGAAACGATATCGCATGAGCGATGTTGGAGCTGTTGTTGGCACTGCAGGATCCCAGCGACTGACTGCGATTCAGATTGTTGTTTTCCACAGACACGTACCCGCCCTGCGACACGCGCGCCTTGTACTTGGGCGGCCGGAATCGGTTGCTGTTTTCATTCCCATTGAACTGTTTGTGTCTGTGTTTGTCGTCGTCTCGCAGCTCAGGTAGCGGTAAACGATGCATTTCCTCCATATTTGTGCTTTAACTTTTTTTGTTTTTTTAATGAGTTCAGTGCGTACAAAGTGTGACCATATCCGTGAAGCACGAAATTCCACGAATTTCGAATCCGATATATGCATGTCAAATTGAACGATAGGCATATACAAAATAACTTATCGAAAGTCGCTTTTTTATTTATTCATTAACAAATGCAACATTAACAACAAAATGGTTAGCAGAGGCATAGAAAGGTGGGTATTGGCCACGATTTTGATGGCAGCGTAAGCGCCGGAAATGACGCAGGACGCACGTACGGCCAGCGAGTTCAATGGAGTTCTGGAATTCTTGCCAGGGCACCTGGTCTGGTTATGCAATTTGTTTCGCGGCTTTCTTTATTTATCTGCATCGAACGGACAATGACTTATGTGGAGAGTCGACTATCTCGCAGCCTACGCCGTGACCTTAACCTTGGAAGCGACTGCGGCCACGGCTCTGCAGATAACTGATGATGCTCCTCGTTTTCTTATGCCTTTTGCAGTGCGAGTAAAGTGCCGACATTCCATGTCATACGAGAGGTGTACGACAGCTCCAACGCCCATGAGCGTTTCGAGGCCGAGCTGGAGAAGGCGCTGGAAGCCAAGGTAGACTTTATAATCATTGAACCGCCGCGCCTGGGCGACGAAACAGGTGAGCAACTGAACAAGAACTGCCCCGCTATGATTCCTTGTTTGCTGATGATTGACAGGTCGCTGGATTTGGGTTGGCAATTGTCTGCATAAATCGGCCGTTGCCACCGGAGCTGTATCGCTTATAGCCAGTTTGCTGTGGCACGATAGACCCATTGTGGCTGCCCCCATATGTGCACTCTCGCTCTTCTGCTCGGGCCTCTACACAGTGTCCTGGAACTCGGATCCTTGTTGTCAATACCAGGTGAAGTTTGTTTGTGTCCATATATCCTTGTGATTAGCATGTCTAACCAACCAGCCCCGACTGCAGGTGGAGAACAACGACACCGTTTTGGAGAAGCTGCCACTAACAGATGTATCCTCGCCTGTGATCCTCGGCTATGCGCCCAATGCAAAAACCAAGTACTTGCACCGCGGCGTCACCTTCCTGTCGGCAGCGCTGTGCGCTTGGCAAATCTGGCGGTCATACAAGTAAGAGGCAGGCCAGGCCAGGACAGGACAGGCGTAGCGACAACAGCATGTGGGGATTAAACAATAATTAATAAGTTTATTTTAGGCACCTAAGCGAATGCATTTTATTTAGATTTCCCGTTCCCAACGTTTTTTCTGTGCGTACCAGTAACCCAGTAGCCAGTAGCCAGTCTTGTGTCAGACAAATTTAATGTGATTGAAAGTGTAAATTGTCGTTAAACTCAGTCGTAAAGGCCTCAGTTGTTGTCCGGCCCGAGCGCAGCCTCATGTACTCATTTTCGATGTATCCGCGATATAGCTTAGTGTCTAAATGAGGAGCAAAGTCTTAAGAAGAAACTAAAGTATAGTCAGTCCAATGTTCAGAGAAAGCGCCTGTATAAATAATTAAGTGAAATGCCCAATATTCTGTGTATAAATCAATTAATCATTGTTATTAGCAATTAATTAAACAAACAATAAAAAAATAGTAAAACTCAAGCGAAAGCCCTGCAAATGTTAGACTTAGGAGGGGAGCTCTGAGCTCGGGTCACACAGAATACTCAGTGCTCAGAAGTATTATGGGGCAGCATATGGCATGTGGCAAATGTTGAGATGAAATGCGGGTCGCTGCTCCTCTCTCGTTGTTCTCGTTACTCAGTCGTTGTATGTATTCTGCTGGCAGCGGTGCGCGTCGTCGTCGATCGATTGAGTTGGTGTGTGCATTCCGGTGTAAGCCAGTAATAAGCTGTAGCACCGCCCAACGAGGAAGTCATCAAAACAGTCATGGACTCCAACCAGAGTGCAGTGATCGCGGGTGAGTGCTGCTTGCCCAGATAATCGGACGATAAGATAGATAGCAGCTGTCTGATTGTTTGGGATAAGCAGAAAGAGTGCTCCGAGTTCAGTTCTGGCCAGCCGATGCTGAGCTGGCTCCAGTTGGCTAATCAGCTGAACACTTTTATCTTGGCTAAGCTCCGTCTTGTGTTGTTTGCTCTATATTTCGCTATGATAGCATTGCGACACGATCCACAATACCGACCCAGATCCCTCTCCCAGGGCACATATGGAAGCCTGGGCACTACAGATGATATCATCAATGCTGTGGATGTCAATGAATCTTCGCCACTGCTGGACAAAGCAGCAGCAGCAGCATCAGCATCACCCCCATTGAACTACACAAAAGACTGCCTCAATTGGCGCTCTGTGGGTTTGCTGGCGATGTGTTGCTGCGCTCTGGGATTGGCTGCCTATTTGCTCTGGAGACAAAGTGAGTTTTAGCTGAAGCGGCAGATATTTTGCTCAATTTGTTTGTTGAAATAAATCTGTGACTGCTGCTGTGAATGCTATGATAAGCCGAACTGTGTGAGTTTTTGGTTGGCAAGCGGAAGCGACTTACTGGCTGGGTGGGCCCCTGGGAACTTCACTGTTGAATTCATTTCCCTTTCCCTTGCAGCCCAACTGCCCGGCCTTGGGTATCGCCTGAGTCTGATCGAGCACGATAGCTGGAGCGACATGAAGCTGCATGGCCAGGGCAGGCTGTTGGATCCGTTTGCCGTTGATTCTGTGTACTTTACCCACACGGCCAGCGATGGCTGCACCGAGGACTGCCTGCAGCTGCTGCACAGACTGCAGGTGAGTGGAAGTCATCCTTCCATTTGATGTGTGGACTCAAGCAACATTCCCCCCTAGCAGAACCACCGCTTGGAGGAGCTGCCCTACAACTTTCTCATAGCCGGCGACTGTCAGGCCTTCGAGGCACGCGGCTGGCAGTATGAGAGTAGCTTCGCGAAGCTGCCCCAAGCCACGTCCCTGGTGGTGGCATTTGTGGGTAACTTCAGCCAGCGGCCGCCCAGCGATTGCCAGATGCAGACAGCCCAGGCACTGCTGCTGGAATCGCTCAAGCGGCGGAGACTCCACCCCGCATACAAACTCTACGTGGTGGGTGAAGCGGAGGCAGTGCAGCAGCAGCTGCAGCTCTGGCCACGCTACGCTGGAAGGGGAGTCAGACATGGTTCCAAGTGATTCCTCTCGTTTATTGTACGCCAAAGACACAAATACTAGTATACAAAAGAAGCAGGAAGCAGGATGAGTAAAGCGGGGTGCCACCGAAAAGCGAAGCGGAGGTCCTCCGGAGGTCTGTCTCCCGAGGGACCGGCAAAGCGATGCGCTGCGTGAACGGATGATGCCTAAGACTAGCAACTAAAACTAGAACGAGGTGGACCTATGAGCTAGTCAAACTCCAACTTCCGAAAGCTGCCCTCGATGGACTCGATCTGTGAGACGAAATTCGGCCCGGCGCCGGTCTTCTCGGAGTTGAAGCTGCTGCGCCGCTGAATGCCGCGATCCGAGAGCAGAATGCACTTGTCCAGGCCCAGCACCAGGTCCCGCTTGGCGGCCAGCTCCTGTTTCCACAGGCCGATCATCTCACGCATCGGCATTGTGCCGCCCATCTCCAGGGGCAGGCAGCCGGCATCGACGGCCTTCATCAGCTCCTTCTCGCTGCCGTAGATGATGAGGCGGTTTTTCATCTTGGAGCTGACGCGATTCTTCACGAAATCTATGAGCCACTTCAGCGTGGAGGGCACATTGATCAGGTGGATCTCCTTGTGGCGCATCGGCAGCGACTGTTCGCCCCACTTGAAGATGCGTGCAAATTCCGTGGGATTCCAGTTGGTCACATGCGCCGTGGAGACGCCGGAGAAGTCGCCCACGTGCGACAGCCCTGTGATCTGTGTCTCCTGGTCCTCCATCAGGCACTCGTAGGTCAGGAAGTGGGCCTTCGCCTGGTCGGCAGCTGTGTGCACCTTTGGATTCAGTCCTTTGGCATTGATGATCACCACCCGCCGGCCGTGCTTGTCCCGCTGCGGCACAGCGAATATGTACCCCTGATCGATGAGATCCCCCAAGCGCGGCTCCAGATAGTCCAGCTGCGTGCTCATGTGCGGGAAGGTGCGTCTGATATTGAGGTACTTGAGCATTGTCTGCTCCGCCATCGGCACGCTGAATTTCTTGGCGCGCAGAAAGCGCAGCAGGAACGTATCGTCGCAGCGCACATTCTGCAGGTCCTCGTTCTTCATGACCCAGTTCCTGAGCTGCTCCAGGCTCTGTTCCCGCGTGCATCTGTCCTCGCGCAGCTCCCGCTTGGCGATCTTCAGCAGCGACTCGGGCAGCCCCATCACAGAGGTCTCTCCTTGATCCTGCATCAGTTTGGTTTCCTTCATCTCTCGTTTTGGATTGGAGCTGCTCGCTGTCTGTGTGGGTGTGTGGATGCGTTCAGGCTTTGAACATGGATTGTGGCAGCTAAAGAATGGAAAATACAAATAAATTTAAATTCAATTTAATGTTTCAATGGTTCAAATCAAAGAATTTCTGGGGCATTCCCCTTAGCAGTGGCAGACCAAACTAATTAATTCTTTATGGCAGCGAACAATCAGCCATTCATTCATGCATTCATTCATTCATTCGTTTTAATTCCATGACAATACACATTAAAAGGGCCAACTAAAAATTAGTTCAAGGTCCCAGCGAGATCTCAAGGCGAAACCCTCCAACCGACCCACCGACCGACTGATCACGATTCGCTGTAATTTGCAAATATTTGCTAATTAAAGCACACAAGAGACAACAACCCAATCTAAGCAACCAACCAACCAACCAGCCAACCATCCAAACCAAATGCAAATGGACAATATATTTTTTTAAAACAGCATAAATTATTTTCTCGCCTGTGCAGGCCGAGTTTCTTTTTCTTTTGCTTTTTGGTGCTTTGTCCGCTTTGGTGGAAGACATAAACTATAAACTATAAAAATGGCATACAATGAGCTGGTGTGGTCCAAAGAAGCGAAAATGAAGCCTCAACTGCGAATTGGTTCAAGTTCAAAACTGTTTACCGAAAGCGGGTCACAAATATCGTAGGGGATATTGAATATGTATGGACAAAGGCACCAAAGCTAGAAATAATTAGCCACAAGAAAGAGTTTGTACTGTTTGTTCGGTATTCAACTTGTTGCATAATCTCCAGAGACACAGAGACAGACGGCGACACAGAGAGAAAGATGCAGAGATGGGGGAGAGGAGAGAGCTCTGCTGAACAATGCCCCCGTTTCGAGTGATTTTTGTTTGAGTGGCTCAAACACATCTAATAATACATGCTCGTATTTGCACACAAATTGTGATTCGACTTTGGGCTTGTTTCTGGCTCTGCTGCTGCTGCGTGCATATTTGCCCTGACTCTCTCTGCCCTTTTGTCTTTTCCCAAATTTCGTTTTCCCATGACACCCGACAAATGCAAATTGATTTGATTCGTTCGCAGAGGCTGTGCCATTTAATTGATTTGTGCTCTTTGGTTATCCCCATCTATCCATCCAAAAAATGTGTGTAAATTTGCATTTGCTTTCGGTTTGTCCATAGTTTGTTGCTTTACAGTTTTCAGTTTTCAGTTTTGGTTCGTTTTGCGCTTTTCGTTTTCCTGCAACTGGAAATGCGATTTCAAAATGTCATTGAGCAATGCAATGGCGCGGTACGGGCTTGGATCTCTCTCTCTTGGATCATGCACTCTATAGCTGTAGCTGTAGCTTTAGCTTGCTATCTATCTCTGTCTTTCTTTCTGGCCGTTTCAACATTTGTATTTCGAGGCTCTTGAGGCTCATGTGGCGTAGCTCTTGTGTGTGTGCTCAACGGGCTAATAATAATGCAACAGGCTCTGGCAATCGTCGTGTATTTTATTTGATTTCTCTCTCCCTCCCTTTTTGAAATTTTCCCGCTGGTTGATTGTTGATTGATTTATTGAATTGGTTGCTTGTTTGTTGGTTGATTATTTTGTGTGTGCAAATTTTTCATAGTTTTTAGCAAAAGATTTCACAAGTTTTCAGCGTTTCGCAGTTGAATATAATTTCTGGGAGACATATTTGAATGTCCTATAGTTTTTTTTGAGTTTAAAAAAGTTCCACCATTTTGGACAATTATTTTTATTGAAGAATAATTTAAATTCCCAAACCGTTGTATGGTAAATCCTAGCACGCATCTTCTTATCACAATCACTTGAACACTTACACACTCGCTGAATCCTTTTGTCTATGAATTGTTTTGCCCGTACCACGCTGCGTATGCGCAATGCCCAACGCCCGTTTTTAGATCCTTGTCAGTTAATTATGGCTATCGTTGCCTTTATATTGGCTTGTTTATTAATGTGTTCCAACGCGCCAAACAAAAACTTCAACGTCCAAGCAGCGCGAGGTCCAAATAACGAATGACGTTTACTGGAGGAGGCTTCGGGCAAGCAAAACAACGAAGCCAGCAGAAAAATTGTTAAAGAAATTAACTGGATTATATAATGCCCACACCGCACACACACACACACACACAGACGGAGACACAGATGTATATCGCTCGAAGAGAGCTACAGCGGGGGGATTCGAATGCAATCTGATCGGTTTACTGTTGGTAAATGCTGCTGCTGCTGCTGTTGTTTGCTGCTGCTGCTGCATGGCGTGAACAAGTTTTTTTGGATAGCCCGAAACCGAAAGTGCGAGCGACGCTTCGTCTAAAGTACACGAACCTTTAGCCAGGCGGCCAAGCGGCCAGGCGTCAGCCTCCAGCCTGTGTTCCAGCCATCAAAGGTAGCCATAAAGTATTAAAGAGTTACGGCTGCCACTGCCACTGCTGCCCATGCTGCTGCTGCCCCTGCTGCTGCTGCCGCTGCTTCTCAGCTGTTAAGCAATCCCAGTGAGGAGGCATTCAGGCACTGAACCACTGAGCAAGTGAGTCAGTCAGTCATGCCGCCAGTTGGTCAGCAAAATTGACTGTAAATCAGGTTCGCTAGCGGTTCATTTTCTACTTTTCCCTGTATCTCTCTCTCTCTGCTCATTCCCTGTGCCGTGCGATGATGATTGGGTTTATTGATTACTTCGCGTACGTGAAATGAAAATTTGCATTTTCATGGCACCCAACAGCAGCATGGGCAGCAGGGGCTGTAGCGCCAGCTCAGCAGTTGGCAGTGAAGCGGGGAATGGCCTACAACCTTGAAAATGCAATACCCAGTGCCTGCGCCTGCCCATTGATGGTAATGATGGTGTCGCTATTACTAATAGACAGACAAACACCTAATGATCCCTCCCAAGCGATACAGCGATCAGAGCTACGTCATCTCTGGGCTGGCTCTGGCTGTTTGCCTGGGTTTTGGGTGTCTCCAGTTGGTATGCGGAGCCATGCAGTTAACAGATGCCCGATGTTGTTTATGGGTGAAAAGCAGTGAAACTTTTCTTGTCTTGTCTTGTCTCGTTTCAGGGCCGTGTTCCGTGGGCTGCTGGAAGACGTTGCCCAATGGGCGAAGGGCGTGGGTCTGTTTTTCTTTTTGTTTTATTGATCGCCTGATGCATTCGTCTGCGATCATCTGCATGCTAATTTAATGATCTGTTTCCGTTTGCCAGCAGCAGCAGCAGCTGCAGCAGGAGGAGGGGGAGACACGCCCAAAGTGCTAAATAACTCATTAGGCTTTTGTGACGCTGATAATTATGTACGTTGCTTTTACTCAACATTTTCCACGATTGAAGGTCGCTGAACAGCGTGGGCAATCCTTAAGCTTGCTGGGGGAAATCCTGCCTCCCGGATTGCATTGCTAACCTTCGCCAATGAATTGACCCACTCCCAACAACAGCAAGTCCACATTTTATACACATTTTAACAGCCATAATACTCGCGGCCATAGTACGCGCTTCACCATGTGCTCCTCTGTGATCTGTGGTGGTAATGCTGGGTAATGTGCTCGCTCATCGTTGGCACGTTTTTAATTTTTGTACTTTTCGCTTACAATTATATTTTGTTGGCCTTTTTCTCCGGCTTGCTGGCTTGCCGCATAACGAGTTTTTCAACAGACAGAGAGAGGGAGAGAGAGCCCAAGCTAGTCTGCCGTGTTGTGTCCAATTGCTCCACATCAGCCATCAGCTGGTGGCCCATAAAGATGCCGCCACCACCGCAGCCTGCTGCCTGTCTGCCCTGCCACCTCTAAATGTGAACAATAATAATTTTTAATAAACACATTACATAGCGCGAAGCAGCCGCAGAAAACAATTGGCAACAATTTGGAGTGCGCAGTGCGGATGGGTCGGAGTGGTGGAAGTGGAAGCGGCGGCGGTGGGAGCCCCTGAGATTGAGCAAATCTGACGGGGAAACCTTTTTCGAAATGCCATTACAAACGAAATATGCCCCCATACCAACCATGACTGAATGACTGCCCACCTGATTTCTGTTTCTGTGTTTCTGCTTCTTTCGTGATTTTTGGTCTTAGCCATAATTAACGACAAAGAAATTCAGCCATGGAGCCGCGTAGCCGCGCAGCTTAATTATAAAAATTCGAAAATGACCCAAACATCGCGTGTGCTTTTTTCTATGTTTCGTTGATGATTCTGGGCTGTGTGTAGCTTCTGGCCATGCGAAATCTCTTATGGACCGCCTCTTGACCATAAATAATTTGCATATTATTTTGTTTTCAGTTTTGGTGATTTACGTAGAACATAATTTATCATTTGAACGCTTTTAGGGGCATCGATGTGGGAAGTGGGGGATGTAAGCGGGCAGCACGTAAATCTCTGAATATTTGATAAAGACGCGACGCAGTTTAAAACACGGTCAAGACGCATTTCTTGTGTGGCGCCAAGCAAACGTTTTCTTGGCTTACTTTCAATTTGAGTTTTTCGGTTTAACTTTTTTTTTTAGTTAGTTTTTATCGCCCGTCAAAGTTTCGTCAGTGTTTAATTAAAATTGCACAATATAATGTCGCTGCTCTTGAGGCTGCACTCGGACGACCATTGTCATAAATACCAGCCAGGGTAATATAATTGCAGGAGACCCAACTGGTTAACTGGAGCTGGTTTGGTTTGGTTTGGGCTTTGGTACCTACCTCGGCTCTGATTATTCCTCCAAATATCGTATTTCCGTTGGATTTTTGCTGCCTAAACTCGCGAAACTGCTTTGAAAACGTCTGAAACGCGCAAAGGTTCAACGCAGAATCAAACAAGACGCTCAACTTGTGGGCTAAAGTACAACAAAAATCTGGTTTGAAAGAGCTTTAGCTGCGCGCGCAACTCTCGGATCACATATAAGTAATGGCCGAATTTTTATGGCTCACAATAAAATGCTTAAATAAATGCACATAAAGTCCGAATTTGACCTTACTTGGACTTAAATTGATTCCATCTGGTTTTTATTCAACAGTTTGCTCAGGTCTGTGGTTAATTTGAATTCAAAAAAACAACTCTACTCGATATTCAAACATGGTGAGATAGTGTGACCATAGCGAAAATCAGTAAAAATATATTGCATTTCAGTTGTGATCGATACTTCTATCGATCGCTCTTGGACTTTTGCAGCACTAGTCCGCAGCAAGAACAGTTATGCGCACATTTAGTTTGTTTTCTATAAATTTTATTACACAAAATACGTATAAATGCAAATACAATTAGTGAATTCCAATAATAACTATCTACGCAAGTGTTTATTGATACCGCAACAGTAAGTGCGGGCAATGCGTCTGCATTCTTTGCACCCAGTCTCGGCATTCAAAACATTCGCGGGCTACTACGCAGCGCCTCTCCAACCCTTCCCCTCCCCGCAACACTCGACTACTAGTATTAACATTTAATCCGCTGCTAGCCCATTCAGAATGTCTGTCTGCGCACCTGCCACTCCGCCAAACAACCAAATAAAAACGTGCAAAATAATAATCACTGGCATGGCATGTTCTGTTTGCGTATACATATTGCATATTTTTTTGTTTTGCACTTTTTTAATCATAAAATCATTTCATAAAATTGATTTGAGCACATTCTTTTTTGTTTTGTTTGTTTGTGTGTTCGCTTACATGAGTACCCTCCTTCCCCCAACCCTCCCTATCCGACCATCTGCCCAGCCGTGACCACACCCCCGCCCCCGCCGCTCGGTGGCTGATTTTATTATCAATTTTCATAAAATTTTTGCAAATTTTTGTAGCACCTGGCGGACAGATGGATCGGCAGTGGCATCGGCAGTGGCATCGGCCCAGGCTCATTTATTGGTAGCCACGTCAACCGTCAGCACAGCCAATTACGCAAATTAAACAGATTGTTATCCTGTCCAGACAGGACCGCATCATTCCACATCTCGTCGCGACCCCGGACAATATGACAAGCCAGGCGGCTTAATTCAATCAACGTGACATAATTACTTAATTAATTAAGTGCGCCCAACGGTCACACATTCAAATCGGCCATCATGTTGCGAAAATCATTCAGCGAGCCGTACATTTCAAAGTCCCCGCCACCGCCGCCGCCGCCACTGCCGCCACTCCCATACACCTGTGCCTGTGACTGGGCGTGGGAACGCACGTGCGCCGGCCTGGGCAGCGTCAGTGGCACGGGCAGGAGCTCCGGCATCACCGAGTGATGGGTGATCAGCGCTTTCAGCGAACTAAACTCCTTGGTGAAGCCCTGCAAGTGAGAGGATTAGCATTTTTCTGCCTCTATTACAATGCATTTCATACGCACCTTGATTTTGTAGCCCCGCTGTGTCCTGAGGATCAGATAGTGGGCCACACGCGGCGATGGCGGCGGCACACGCAGCGACAGAGCAAAGCAGCCTGGCTTGGTGCTGCTCTGACGCACCAGGAAGGCGCCGGGACTCTGGCGGGAGAGCACCTCCAGTGAGATCTCGCGCGGAATGCCCGCTTGGAACCAGGCAGCCCCTTTAAGCTCCTGCTGCTCGGCCAGGCTGAGATTATCCAGGCGCAGCGATCCATTGGCGGAAAACAGTTTCGGACTGGAGTTAGCTGCAGAGGGGTAAGTGCAACTTTCAGTTACTATTTCCATTTGCCTCCGGGTGTGGCAGCCCCGCTCTTACCGCTGCATGTCTCTCGCAAATACTTCTTGTTGCCGGGCAGCTCCACCTGCAGGCGCTGGGTGGCCGTTTCCAGGGCGGTGAGCGATTGGCGACACGAGTCACCAAATTTGCTGGCCACATACTTGTCCGGCTCGCAGATGGCCTCGTTCACATAGCCATCCGAAATGGTCTGCGATGAGCCCGAGTTCAGGGAGGAGCCGCATGTGTTGTGCACCAGTGGGCGGCTGTCCTCGGTGCCCCGGAGCAGGCCAATGCCCATGGTGAGGCGTTTCACCTGCACAGAAAACAGAGCACAGAGGAGGAACAAATGAAAGGATTGGTGGGTCTGGTCGGTTGGTTGGTTTTCCAAATGCTACATTTTGCATGTTGCATGTTGTCTGACAATTTGGCAAAAGTTTTCGCATTGCTATAATGGCAATTTGGGATTGTTGTCTGACCAATATCACAGCAGAGCTGGGCAGAGCAGAGCAGAGCAGAGCAGGTGCAGCGCCATTTGGGTATTGTTTAGTTGTTGTAGTTGTTACTGTTGTTTTTCCCCCGAAACTAGCATTCTCCTAAGCCCCCTCACTCTTTCGGCTTTCGCCCCCCCACCCCACACAAAACCAGGAAACATCAAACACACTTTGGCTCTCACAAACCAGAACCGCAACATGCTACCAGCCCCTCCCTCCCCTTCAGACTGCCACAGATTGATGTGTAAAATTTTTGGTTACCAATAAAATGTTAACCAGTGTTTGGCACACCCACTCCTAACCCACTCACACCCACCCACCCACTCGCCACCTCCCCCATTTTGCTGGCTTCTGCGGAAAATTACTTTGAAATGAGTTTGGTGCCTGAATTGAAAGTTTTCTGCCATTGGCGTTGGCTTCCTGCCTTCTGCCTTCTGTGGGCTTGCCGCTTAAATTGTTTCCCATTGCGTTTTGTAATTAGCCGCCGAATCCAAAGTGGAGCAACTTATCTATATAGCTGCCCCTCTCCAATTTGTGATAATTATGTTGATTTTATAGAGATGAAAGCGACGCGAGAGAAGTTTACTTAATAATGTGGCCAGCAGCCAGCGGCCAGTGGCTTAAATATTATCTGAATTTGATTCTGGACAACTTATACCTAGTACAAGGAGTCCTTAAGCTGCGCATTGGAGCACTTTTCAAATTGCATTCATTGGCTAATTAAATTGGCACATTGGCGTCGGGCGGCGGGCGGCAGGCGGCACTTGGCTCTGTCATTAAGTATGCAATCAGAGCCTCCTTTCTGAACAGAATGTCCTAATGCCCCCATTATGCTAATGACATTGGAAAGGACCCACGCATTATGCAAATCCTGTTGGGGCAGGGCAAGACAATGCAAGAAGTGCCACTTGCCAGACGCTCGAACGAAGCTTCAAGCTCGGAGATGCTCGATGCTCTACAAATCCCCCAATCCCCCAACTATAAAGAATGCAACGAATGGGTTGGGTGGGTGGTGTGTCAGGCAAGGTATGCCTAGACAATGGGACAATAGACGTGTCTAAGTTGAGAGCAGAACATTCAGAGCACTCTGGCATTTGATTTTCCCAGCCATTCTCCATTCTCCTTTCTCTTATTTCTCTTTGGCTCCCTGGTGCTTCGTTATCTGTTGAAAACTTTCCACGTTGCCTACTTTCAGGCGCCGCCAGACAAAAGTTTCCCATTGTCCGTCTGTCTCTTGCAAAGGGACCCTCTCTCTCTCTCTCTCTCTCTCTCTCTCTCTCTCTCTTAGGCCTATATAGATACGAAGCCGGTACAAGGGGAAAAACACGTGACAGCAATGGGGCTGTCGGATGCATTTGCTTTGCTGGTGCTGTTGCTGCTGCGATTTATGTGTCATAAAGTCAGTAAGTTAACGGCATTTGGCTGCCATTTGCCAGACATCTAGCATTGTTCTCTCACTACCTTTATGTCTCTCACGCTCTATCTCTATCTATCTCTCTATTTCTTTTAGGGGTGCACTGCGCAAAAATTCGAATTCTGTTAAATTTTATTGAAAATGTGGGTGAATTTTAAAATAAATAACCTTTTCTAAAGGGTTTTTCGTCTCCTGAAGGTAAATCTAGAATATACTAGCCTGAATGACTTTGATTCTAAGATGAGAAATATGTAGTATGTACATATTTATTCCCGCTATCATCTCTGTCAGAGGATATCTGTGCATCCGACTCTCATTTCTCATCTATATCTAGTAGGGGATAAACTTTCTCTAGCTTGTTAAATTTCTCTCAGTGTGATTCTGCTGGCCCTTCGACTTCCCTTTGTTGGTTGCAAGTAAGTGCTGCAGCTGCAGCTCCTCCTCTGCTAACGGCGCGTGCCAAAGTGCCGTTAGCTGGAAAATTTGCATTTGTGCAAATTAATTTAATGAACTCTTTTTCGGGGCAGCTTGTTTAGTGGCAAACACTCTTCGGTCTCCGCTCAACAGCCTCGAGTGCGTCCACTACATGGAAAGTTGTTGAGGGGAAAATAGCATTTGATTGCGATTCAGATTCAAGAAGTGCAATTTCCCTCAAGTGCCACAAAATGTTACGGCAAAGAAGAGAGCAAGAGCGAGCCAGCCAACAGTTAATTCCTATGGCAGGACAAAACTCCCAGGAATCCCCAAGGATTTTGCCTTCATTCTTGTTTCCAATTTTACTCATTTCTCATTCCTGAAATTCTGTTGATGTTGTCTCAATTTGAAGGCTCCTCGCCTCTCCTCTCCACTGCTCTCCGCTGCTCCTTTTTATTTTTTGTTGGTTTCCACTTAGCCATTTGCATTGCTTTGACATTTTCCGGCATTAAGTGCATCCCCAGCTAATGCTTCAATGGATTACCGGATCCCCACTCAGTCTCCCTGGAAAATCCACCAGTGTAAGCAGATTTATGCTCTCTGTGCAAAGTAATTTGCAAGCAATGAACAAGCAATGAAAAAAGTCATGTACAAAGAAACCTGCCAACAAAACGAACAAAGAAATGATTGCTCCCACAGGAAGGAGGTCCTTCTACTACCTCCACTAGGCTTATAGTTAATATTAACAACAACAAAAAATAAAGCTAAAAAAAAAATTGATAAAGCAGCAGGCTTGGGCGGGGTAAGGGAGGAATAAGGTAACCAGCCTGTGGACTTACCAGCGGCGGTTTATCAACCAAACGACGGCAATTATTCATTTCTGTGGGTGAATTATCCTCCTCGGAGCTGGGGGAGCGCGGCAGTTGCAGCTGATGCTGGTGCTCCTGCTCGGGCAGCTCTTGGGCATTGTGGTGGCTGTGCACCAGCTGCAGCTGCTCCACGTGGCGTCTGGGATGGTGCGGATGCGGATGCGAGTGCGTGTGCTGCTGCAACTGAGGGCGTGGATGCTGGTGCGGATGATGATGACGATGGAAATAATGCTGCGGAGATGTGTTCACTGTGGTCGCTGTCCCTGCACCAGCAGCTGCCTCACTGTGCCAGTTAGCAAATGATTTCCACGAATTAATGCAGGCAAAGAAAAGCTAAAGAAAATGACTTGCTCCTACCTGAAGATCTGCTCTGTGGCAATGGGCGACTTCGGGGCCGTCTCAATCAGCGTCGTCTCAGCCGTGTTCGATGACGATGACGTGGATGAGCAGGCTGAGGACGAGGACGATGTGAAGGTGGCTGTGACTGTACTGAGCTGCGGTTCCAGGCGTAGCCTTATATCCTGCATGGCCATGAATATGGGTGGGGCTCCTCTCAAATATATATATATATTTATGTATATTTATATTTATATCCGTGCGCTGCTGTTTGTGGCGTGCCCAACCCTTTAGCGCATCTGTGGGGCAAGAGAGGTGTGTGCGTGAGTGGCTTGTTAAAAGTTCGTGCCACACTTGAGAACCCTTTCACAAAAATATGAAACTTTTCGTAGCTCTTAAGGAGGCGAAAAACTTTACCCCCTTACCGCCAACCGCCTCGGTCACTTCTGGACTGTATGGTAATGCTCTATGCTCTGCTCCCCTCCTTTCTTACCCTGCTTTTGCCTGCTGACGATGATTTCTTGACTTATTTTTTGTACAACAGCATTTTTGCCTTCTTGAAAACTGGAGAACTGCAAAGTTTTGCTTTAAGCAGCTTCCACTTTCGCACAGGCGCTGCCCTGGTCCTTGTTTAAGGCTTTAAGCCTTTACCGACTGCAAAACTTTTTCAAGCCACAAGTCCTTGCTTATTGAATCTCTCTGTCTCTCTACGATATGCCCGGATCCGTGCATGTAGTGTAGTGTAGTGGCTGTATCTGTGTCTGTATGTGTTTCGAGTGTCTGTATGTGTGTGCATCTGAGTGTGTGTGTTTGCTGTGTGGTTCTTCTTGGGTGGAAACTTTTAATGCGATTTTAAGCCTTTTGCTATTAGTTTGCAAATTGTTTCCAGATTTTCAGCATATTAATTTTTAAAGCTTTTCCTTCAATGGTTTTTTGGGTCTTTTGGTTTGCGGGTTTCCAGCCAAGTGTCTCTTAATTGAAAGCCGAATGTGGGTTAAGGTTGAAACAGGCGCAGAAGGCACTGGCAAAGGAGGCCTTAACTTTGCCCGAAGGTTTCCACTTTTTGTTCTGTTCTCTTGTTCTGTTGCCGCATCACTTTACCTACATTCAACGCTCCGCGAACAATGCAAAACGAAGATCCTCCTAGCAGCACACAAAAGAGATGGCTGCTGCTGCTGCTGCTGTGGCATGCAACAAAAGAACTGCCAACATTGAAAAGAGGAAAGACGAGTGCAAAAGGCAACGAAAATCATTGTGCAAAAGTGTAAGAAAAGCAAAGTGAAACGGCAACGGCAACTGCAACTGCAGGCGAAATGTCGACAGTTGTGATGCGATGTTCTGTTGCTGTTCTGCATCTGCATTTAACAAGTATACGCCATGCTGGCCGGGCATTAATTTGGCAAAGCGAAGAAGCGCAGTACGGACCGGCAACCCCCTTGGTTGCTGACACAAATGTGCTGACATTTGCTGGCACTCCATGTGAAGTTCTGTAAAGTGTCAAAACAGCAACAAGAACAAGAAGTTTGTGTCTGGTTGCGGGGTGGGGCGGGGCGGGGTGGGGCAGTGCATGGCATGTCTCACATGTTAATTTAGCTAGTCATACACACAATGCATCAACATGTTGCACAGCTGTACGTACAGCACTAATAAGCTGCAGACAACATTACCATAGCATACTCTTGCGGGTCTTTTTTAAACTGAAAAATGGGAATAGTTCGATGCCAGAGATGGAAATAGTTCCTTAACCTTTGCAGTAGATACAAGCGGATTTCTTACCCTTTTCCGAGACCGAAATAGAGCCAGCGACAGAGTTGTAGCAGCCAGAGTATACGTGGCAGACGTAGTTCTGTTTTTGAATCAAATCAAGTCGAAGTTTAGCTCAATAAATTGGAAAGAAAAGTTTCCATTTTATTGCTATTTGTTTTGGTGGTAAGCAAAAGTTCTTTTTATCGCTACAAGCAAACAGAAAATGCATTGAAAATTATTCGGGAAACAAGAAAAACGTCCAAAAGGAATGCAACGGAAACCCTTGCCACGACTTAAAGTTGAACTTTTCCTCGGGCCAAATAGTTTTTCGTCTGCTGTGTGTTGACTCGTACTTTAATCCCCCCAACCCAAGTCTATTTTTCTCTCTCTCCCCGATGGAATTGAAATTTACCTTTATGGAGTGTCTGCCTGTGCCTGTGGCTGTGGCTGTGTCTGTCGCTTTCTATTATTTTGTCTGGCACCACCGTGCGAGTATGACAACCTTCATATCCGCACATATCCCCACTTGCTTTGTGCTTGCGCTCCTCGTATAAGTTCTTATGAACTCTACTACCCTTCCGTTGGCACATTTGCTTGTTAGTTTATTGAAATTGATATTATGGTTATCCCCGTGGCCAACTCGTGTCTGTCTGTCTGTCAGTGTCTCCCTTTTTATGTTCATGCGAGATTTTGTTACCAAATTCATTGTTAAATCGTTTGGAATTGTTTTTCCTTTTCGGCTGCTGCTGCTGCTGCTGCAGCTCTTAGAACTCTCAGACTGAGGACTTGCCTGACTTGATTGTCATGCTATATGAAGTGTTTCTGTCTCATGTTTGCCGCTGTGGCATGTACCCACAGGCCCTCTCCCCCCACGCCCCGAAACTCAGGGGAACTCTCTGTGCCTCTGTGTCGTGGTTATGTTTTCATATTTTTCGGTCCTTATGTCTTTAATGCGAAACTTCAGAGTCGTCGCCGTGGCTTATGGACCCGCTGACAAAGTCTTTAAAGCGCTTATGTCAATCAATGAGCGGCGACACTGCAGCAGTGCAGCAGTGGAACATGCGGCCAAAACGGATGTGGTTGCAGCAAACGCAAACGCAAACAACAATAGCAATCACAATCCCAATCCCAAACGAATGTCACAGCAGTCTTTGAACCTGGGTGGGCTCTGGCTCTGGGGCCAACATGTGAATTGTGGTAATATGAATACCCCGACAGACAGCAGACAGCAGACAGTAGACAGTAGAAGGAGGCAGAGAGGGCAGAGAGTGGTGGTGGGTGCCTCTGAAGAGCGAGAAGTAACGGTGCAACAACTTGAAATGTTGTAGGTGCGCCCGCGGGGCAACAATGAGGCAACAATATTTAAAAGACACTCGACAATGGCAACAAGCCATCCGAAACTAAGTCTCAGAGAGAGGGCAGGGCAGGCCAGGGCAGGCCAGGGCAGGGCACAAAGTTACAGAAGGCACGACAAAACAATACCCGTACGCCGGTGTATCTATCCCCATGTTGGGGCGCCACAAACCTATCAGAAAATTTATGTAGCCATCAAAGTGAATGGAGATGGGAAATGGGTATTGAGTGCTGGGGTGCTGGGGTGCTGTCGTTTCTGCTGCAGCGTGTGGCAGCCACGAATGCCGTTCAATTATGAATTATGCCAACAATTTCATTTGACATGTTTGCAGTCGGATCGTCATCCTGCCAGAGCTCCTGCCCCTGCTTCTGCCCCTGCTCCTCCTTCTGTCTTCCGCTCGTCGTCCACTAATTAAATGCAGCTCTGTGGGGTCGATTTGTTGCGCTAATGCGTCTCTCGTAATTACACGAGAAATGGCGACAACGGCGACAACAACACCAGCAACAACGGTCGCGGCGGCGGTGGCGGCAACATTCCAAGGCATTTAACTCATGCGCGAGAGAACGTTGCGTGTGTCACTAGAACAGTGAGAAATGCTTTGTAACCGTGCTGCAGTCACAGAAGGAGAGCCTAGCCATTGGAGACCCATGGTGGTGTCCAAGAACGCTCTGGAGGCACAGGCACACGGGCACACGGGCATAGGCTCCTTGGCGTCGTGTCTATGTCCACATTTGGCATGTGCAACAGCTACAGCTACAGCAACAGCAACAACAATGGCTTCTTTGTTGTGGAAAAAGCTCCTTGTTGGCGTCGGCATTGCCTGCAATTGTACATTGACACCTCCTCTTGGCTGTTGCCTTTCAGTTGGTCTTCTTTTCGTAATATACCCTTGCCAAGGATATTATATATTTGAGCAGTGGGTTGGCTATATTTATTTGGCTTTGTTTGCTGGCAACATCCAACTGAAGCTAACTATTCTTTTAGTTTTCCTGTAGGAACTGAGAAACGAAGATCCCTTCAGAAGCCCATTCGAATTACATTTATAAATTATCGCTTTGTTTAGCGTATAAGCATCTGCCACAGGAACAATCATTCCTAAAAGAATTATCATATTCATGGGCAGATTTCAGGGGAACATACAAACAAATGATTGCTAAGAAAATACTGCAATAAGTAAAAGAAAAATAGCTTCTAAACTATAATTGGTATGATATTCCCAGTCCCATCCCCAAACCCTCCCCTCCTTAGGGTATTTACACCTTCGACTTCCCCAGTGAGCCTTCGCGTCTGTTGCTTTTTTTGTGGGCACTGCTCGGGCGACGTACATGAAATTTATGTCGCCTAAAGTGCAACTCTGACAATGTGAGCTTGTAATTTGTTGTAGTTGTTGTTTCTGTTGCTGTTGCTGGCTTTTTTGTGGCTTTGGTTGTCAGCACTTGGCCATGGCTATTTAATGATTGTGTCGTGCAAATACCAAAAGCAAAAAGCAAAAAAAAGGCAGCAAAGAAAACCATCTTCAACTGCACAGAGAGAGGAAGAGGCAATGAAATCCCACTCTGGAATAAACCAAAGTCAGCTGTTCCACAAGAGTGGTGGGGAGGGGGCAAAGAGACACGGGGCGGTTGGACAGGTGAAAGGCGACACGGGGTGTGGCAACATCATGCAAATGTCACATGCAATCATAAATGCATATCGACATGCACAGGACTGTAATAATTTATACAAATATCTGCGGCTTTTGACTCTGCACTTGTCACCTTTTGGCAGAGTTGTCCCCCAGCCACAAGACCTCTTCCAGGAAGAGCAACGAAGAGCGCGAGAGCGGACTGCACTTGGTGTCTGCATGCCAGGCGACAGTTCAATAAAAGTTATGCCACAAGATGATGACACAGTTTGCAGACACCTGAAAGGTGCCGTGAATGCGGATGCAGAATGGCAGGATGGGGGGGAACTGGCGGAGGATCCACCGTGATGTGGAGATTGAAAAACTTTTAGCTCGTTGACTGTGAAAATGAAATATGTTTTCGGCTGCATTTCAGGCATCATTCTTCATCCTTCGCTCGCTTTTTTCGGTGACAGTTGCAAAGTGCAGCATCAATAGGCAAAAACGCTTTCCGAGCTGACTTTTCCAATTGCTTTGGGGATTTTCCGGGGCAACTTTTGGCCACAGTCATCCAAGCAGTCGGCAGACAGCAGACAGGATAAAGTAAATGAAGATATTCTGGATATCAGAATCTGGGGAATGACTTGCAATCGAAGGCAATCATCGGAATGCCAGTGGCAGGGCAGGCAGGCAGGCAGGCACGCAGGCACACAGCCACGGGGCATGTCCCGGGGCACGCCTGCATTCCATTAATTAACAATTAGTGCCGTCAAAAGGGGTTGCCACAGCATGGAAAGAGTTGCAGCTCCTTTTTCTTTTTTGATGTGCTGCGTCGTCGCTTTCCGGTGCACAAAATTGGATCCGAATACCCATACCCCATACCCATGGCCATACCCATACGGTAGCTGCTGAGATCCGAGACTCGAGATCTGTGGATGGGAAGAGCATGGGCATCAATGCACACAATCAGTTGATAATGATGCGGCAACGCCTTCTGCAATTTCGAGCGTTAAGACCAGAAAGCGGATAGCGGAAGGCGGTAAGCGGCAAGCGGCAAGCGGCAAGAGGGATATAGCCAGAGATCAGAGCTAATGTCAAAGATGACAGCCACAAAGATGAACAGGATGATGATGATGATTATGATGATTATGAGGCGGATGACGACTGACGACTGATGACTTGTGTAATAAGTGGAAAGAATCTTGTCTAGAAACAATAACTCGTTCCTGTTGCCGTACTCGTCCCGGCCCGTCCCGTACCCGGCCTGGCTTTGAACTTGAACTTCAGTGGTTGTTGCATGTTGCATGCCACAAAACACAACTTAATGATGGTTTCTCTGTCTCTCTCTTTCTCTCTCTCTCCTGTCTCTCTTGTGTGTGTCTCCCGCTATGGCTAGATCGCTTGGCTGCACTGCAATTGTGGCTCTCACTTGGCTGCTCTCTCGCTGCCTGGCTGCATGGCTGCCCAGCCTGCTCTATGGCTCTGTGCGCCTGTTAACTTGGCCATGAAACATTCGCAGCTCGGCCAGAAATTTCACAACCGGCATTGGGAAATCGCTGGAAGACGAACCAGCAGCCGCCTGCAGCCGGCTGCAGCGCGGAAAAAGTGAGTTGAAGCTGTAGGAGCTGCAGCAGCAGCAGCAGCAGCAGCTACGTGTTTTTCTTGTTTTCTTTTTGCTTTTCTGCTATGCTGTTGCTGTCGTTTTTTGTTTCCTTTTTCGGTTTGGATGGTTGCATCTACGCGATCTCGATTCTCGCTGGATGTGGCTGTGAATGTGAATGTGAATGTGGCTCTGTGTGGACTCTGTGTACGCCGTGGAAACTCGTTTCTCAGCCATATTTGTGCGTGGCGGCGTCTTAACCGCAAATCCTTTTAGATATGAATTCAATTCATATATTATTTATGATCTGTTTATTTTTATTGTGCATGCCAGATGAACATCATAATGATGATTGGATTGGGCTGGCTTGAAGAAGATTGTTGGGGGATTGAAGAGGGCCCCTCAATGCCATGCCTGTCTGTCTGAATGTCCAACTGTCTCGTTCTGTCTGTCAGAAATGAGAAAACTTCTAATTGGAATTGCTAATCAAGTTTGGCAATTTTCGATCGGTTGTCTCTGGGAAGTGTTCTGTTGTACATACTCCCCACCCCACCCGATTTCGAGCCCTTAAAGTGGGTTAAGTGGATGCAAATTCCAAGCCCAATGGATCACTGATTGCGTACTGGAAGGACAGCTACTGGTTGATGGGTTGTTTATGAAAGAAAGAGAGCTAATGTTCATATTAATGGTGTGTGGAAAATTTGGGTAATTCAAATAAATTCTGTGTAAATTCTAGTGCAATTGTAGCCTATTTTGAATGCCTACATTCCTTCCCTGGATTTTAGTTACCCAACTCTCGAGTCTGGCAACCTTGGTTGCCTCCATTTAAGGCCCTACTTTCCGCTCTGCACCGCTCCTTTGCCTCGTGCCTCCAAAAATATCTACCCACTTTTGGGGCGCTATTCTTAGCGGACAATATCCAGTTCAGCGGCGCCCCACACGATGATGCTGGAAAGTAAATCGTCTGTGCTGCCTTGATTGTGCCTTGTGCTCCGCTCCGCTCCGCACTCCTCCTGGCCCGCCGCCTGTCAGGCTGCTTGCCAGCAGAACATGGCCTTAATAGTTAGCCATGTACGTGAATATATGGCGCATGCGAGTGGCTCATACTCGTAGTCGTAGTCATAGTCGCAGTCGCCGCTCTTCGCTGGTTATTACAATTATTATTGTAGTTGACAGGCGGCTCGACGGTGACAGCGAGCAATTTATGCGGCGCTACGCAGCAAGAGGGAACCCCTGGGAATGTACATATTCCTGCCCCATTCTGTAGTCTATTCCCCAAAGTGGCAACAGCAGCAGCAGCAACAAGCTGAGTCCAAAATTATTTTCAAAGCAATTAGACCGACAATTGAGTGGAAAAGTGATTGAACGCAGCATCGAAACTTACTCGGGCAAGGGAATGGGAACGGGAACTTCAGTTTGAAGTTACTTTGGACTGGAGATGCTTTCTAAGTGGGAATGGCGATGGTATCCACTTGAAAGTTAAGAGCCTTCCGGCTCAATTTTGTTCACCAGTGTGAAATGCCACTTTGAGTGACGGCTTCAAATGTAGCTCCCCCCGCTGCCACTTGCCCCACACTTTTCTCACTACTATTTCCCCCCACATTTACCACTCTCTTTCCCCCACTCTTTCCCTAGTTTTACCACTCTCTTTACCCCATTTTTCTCCACTCTCTTCTCTAATATATTTCATTAAAAAAGTAGGGGGAAAATAAAGCCCGTACAAAGTTTTCAACGTAAGTGTGGAATGCAATTAAAATGCAACTACCAAAACGGATTATAGCAAACACATATGCACATATATTCAGGATCTGTTCCGTCCAAGCAAGTACTTAGCATACAGAGAGGGAAATTCCCTGCGAAAGGGATAAAAAGCAAAAGCGGAAGCTTCGAACAAAAAAAAGAGAGAGAAGGGATGGAAAAAAAGGAAACGTTAAACAGTTTAGCGGCGCTTTCCTGTGCTCTGCTTTAATGATAATGAAGATTATGTTGCTGCTGCTGCTGCTGCTGCTGCTGCTGCTTGTGGCTTGTGGCAGGAGGCAGAGAGATGATGTGCATGTGGATGCAGATGATGTGTTGGCGCTAAAGCTGCATGGTAATGCTGATGCTGATGCTGCTGGCGCTATAATGAAATTGTTGCTGAAGCGTTGGTTTGGAAAAGTGCAAAAGCTGTAGCCCAGAGAGCAGCAGCAGCAGAAGCTGCTTGTGGGTCTTTATGCATATGTATGTAAATACTCGTATGTACTCGTACTCATATGTAGGTTTGTATATTTATTTGTGCTTGCTGCACTTGCATCTGCGCATCTGTGTGTGTGTCTGCCTGACTTCAAGTGGCTCTTAACGGGAAGCGCTTTGCATTGCATGCTACAGATGGAATTTTTAAGCTGTTCCCTAGCTTGGGGTACAATAACTGTCAGTGGAAATTTGTGGCAACTATGGAATGGTTTGCGTTTGTTAGGGGACTTTAAAGGCAAGCCTTATAATGTTTTTAAACAAGTGCCAAATTTGACTAAGAATTAATGAATTGTCCCAAAGAAGTATCAAGAAAACTTTCTTAATCTAAGGGCATCCATCGATCGTTGCTATCCTCCGCATATTTCTCTTCCTACTCGTTTTTTGCAACCTTCGTTTGTACATTTTTTGTAGAGATTCGCGAGAGGAACTGAAGGAATGATGTAAACAAATTTCAGAGAAAACAATTTGGATAATTACATTATTTTGATGAAGAGTTACAGTTATTACAGTGGCTACAGGAGATGGCTGAGCGAGTGGCAGGGATGGAGGGGGATCTCAGCTGAATGATGGGCCAAGAAATGAGGAATGGCACAGGCATAGGCGCAGGCGCAGGCACAGGCACAGGAGGATCTCGAGTGACCGTGGATGATGCTGATGAACTGATTTACATCGTTGTGTGGTCGTTTGTTTTGTGAGCTACGTACGGGGGGTACGAGTACGAGGTATATCCCGAGTTACGATGGGATAATTGCAGGATGCAGCAGCAACATGGCATGCAAATGAGCTGAGGCATTGGACTCGTGCACGTGAACGAGAACGAGGACGAGTGCTTAACCCCATTTTCGGGGTCCAATCATAAAACATATTTGCTTTAATTATACATTCCAACTGGTTTCGCATCAGCATCTCTCTGCATCTGTTTATCTGTGTAGCTGTGCATCTGTGTAGCCATCTCGATCTCTGGCTTTTGGGCTCAAAGCAAACGCAATTGCATTTTCAGGCTGGCCAAAGGCATTGACTCACATTAATAGTCAGGCAATAACCGCAGGCTGTTGCCAGCAACTGCAGCAGCAGCCTCAACAGCAACTGCAACTGCAACAGCAACTGCAACAGCAGCAACAAAGTAGAATTTTCATTATGGAAGCCAAAACGTTTCCACTTGGCCGACTTACACCTGCCTCTCCTGCCTGACTCCTGCTGCTGCTCTCCCCTGAGGGGCAGCCACATTCAATGTATTCAATTATTATTATAAGCCAATGCCCCTGCCCCGCCCAATGGTTGAACCTCCCCTCGGGCTGATGGAACCCGAACTCCAATCCCAATTGAAATTGATTTGCCGAAAATGCTCGGTGAAAATTGCCGGTTTGCCGAGTTAGAGGCGCAGGCGGTGCGGAGAGCGATAGCTAGGAAAATGGTCGAAACAATTTCCCAGCATTTACATAATTTTCTTTTGTTGCAGCATTTTGTAATGTAAACTCTTCTGCTGCCGCTGCCGCTGCGGCTTCTTGTGGCCAGAGCCAGGCTCTATCCCGTTGCCGCGCCGAGGCTGTGGCCTGCCTGTTGGCATCTCTGCGGTTTTCAGTTGGCTCGTTACGCTTTTGATTTTTCCAATGAATATCGTTAGCATTTCATTAAGAGGCGGCGATATTGCGGTTGCCATTGCCCCACTGTGACTCTGCCTGCCCGCCTGCCTCCTGCCTCCTGCTTCCCTTCCTAATCGTAAATATTTCGTGTAAATATTTATACATTTGTTGGACTTCTTGTTCTGGATACTCGGGGGCATACGAAGCCCATAAACATGTCGATAAAGAATCCCGAAGCAGGTTTTTTTTTTGTGTAGTCGCAGGTTCTGTTCCAGTTGCCTCATGAAGTCTGAAGCTTGGGATTCTCTGCTCTGGATTCTCATGATGAACTCTTGGCATCTTCGGGGTAGGATTCAGCTCCATTCCGCCTTTGTTCCTGTGTTCCTGTGTTCCAGGGGATCTCCAGCTGCCCCATCGGCCTCAGCTTTTGATTGTCTTTTAATTAAACGACAGACGGAATACAATAAAAAGCAAAGAAAAGGAATGCTGGAAACAGGTTTCATTAATTTTCATTGCCCTCCGACTTCGCTAGTCTCTCCTCCTGCTCTCGCTTTGGAGTAATTTCAGTTCCCACTCCCATATATCTTCTACCTGTCCGTCAGTTTGTTGTTTGCTTTATGGCTGTCAAATTTGCTGCTTATCAGCGCTTTATCTACATCTCCGGCTGTCGTCTCTCTGTCAACATCTACGACTTTATAGCAGGGGGCTCAGGGCTTGCTCCAGCTCTAGCTCTAGCTCTAGCTGCAAATGCATTTCCATTTCCCCCTTTCCCCGTCCCACTGCCCTGTCAGGCTTATCTTATTAGAGCAAACGAAAATGCAATCCTCAAAATACCCGGAAAATACCTTTAATTGGATGCAGTTCGTCCGATAAAGTTGAGACTTTCGAGTGGGTAAGCAAGCAAGTGATAAAATTGGAATTTAGTTGCTCGAAACGTCGGGTATTTATGTAGTTTTTTTTGGAGTTTGCAGATGCAGTCGTTGATTTTAGGGTTCCACAGAAAACTAAATGGCTTTGTGGTTCATGGAAGGGCAACCCATAGGAAGTGTTTAGGCTTAGAAAGTGGTTTTACATATGCCAAGTGGTGGGTTTGATTCTTGTTCAAAGAATTGTATGAAATGTATGAATTACTGAACTAAAGATAAATGGAAGAGCAGCCTTCTATATTCGTTTTCCATCTCCATATTTATTCTATTCTATTCTCCATTTCTAGAGAGACTTCTACAGGTTAATATATTATATTCTTTGTGGTATTCCTGAAGGGTTTGATCTAACGTAATGCCAGTTCCATCTTCATTTGATTTCCATTCTATTCTATTTTTATGCAGCTCCTCCTGGTTCTCCTCCTCCGTTTAATTTGTTTGAAATTAAAGTCACGCCGTTGATATAATGCCACTCCATTATGTGACAGACAAACTGAACGATCTCCGTATTTTCTAGTTCTTCGCTGTGAGATTTGTAGTTGCCGCAGTCGTTTACCTTAATTCCCCTGTCCAAATTGCTATTTATATGCAGCGCCCTCGCTTTTAATTTGCACTGCAAATCACGAGCAGACCCAAGCCAGACCCCAGGCCCAGAGGCAGCTCAGCTCAGCTCCGCTCAGCTCCTACGATGGAGTGCTAGTGTACTCCTCCTGCAGTTCGCGCGGCCCCCGAGTGCTGAGATTGCCTTGTGGCAATCGCCAAACAAAATCAACAGGTGGCGCGCATATTTCAACATGCGGCTGCCAGGCAAACCGAGCGAAATATCAATAAAAATGCCATTTGTTGCGATTGTGCCATGCCACGGAATAACCAACAGTCAGAGACCTAAAACTGGGGGCTGGCAACTGGATAGTGTGTGTGTGTGGAGGGGGGGATTTCGAGACTCCTTTCGAGGCTGAGCTGAGAACCTGGCAGCCGCCACACATAGATAATTTCCTTCTGCGGACCACTGAATCGCAAACACCAGGCAGCCCAGCCAACAGGCACTTGCTCTTTTGATGATATTTCTGGCCGAGTCAGTGTTTCTTTTTTGTTTTCCTTTTTTTTTTTGGCTTGCTTTAATTTATTGGCCACACTTTGCCCGGCTGTTGCTGCTGCTGCTGCTGCATTTAAACGACAAGTGTTGCAAATAAAAAGGCAAAAATTAAAGCGGTGCAAATTAGAGACAGCGGGGAGGGGCAGACCAGGGCGGGGGCTAGTGGCAAGCGAATGAGCAGCAAAACCAAATCGACAACCAGCGGGTACGTCAACACCAGAGGGTCCGCGCGACCCAAGTTTCCAGCTAAAAAAACTTGTTTCCAGCTAAAAAAAACTATTAAGGAAGAAATGAGGAATGACTTTTTGGGTTCGCCGAAGCTTTGGATACCCTTGCGCGGATTCATTGCTACCATGACAGGTTCTCGTATAGAATATAGTCATCAGATTTGGAAAGACTATGATGAAAGGGGATTTAAATTCGAGCGGTTTTGCTTGGGTTACATTTGAGGGCATATTTCAGCCTGGAAAGGTTTGATTGCCTCTTCATTGGGATTCAATAAAGCTTCCATTGTGTTCCACTAGTAATCCTTATATTCCATGGCGTCTGAGCCATTTCTTTCCGCACTGCAAGCATAATGTCAAGATCGTAATACCCCATTGCAAGTGCATCAAAAGCCCCCAGATTTGTGTTGTTGCTGCATTTAAAGGGGGGAGCGGAGGTTTCTGTTTCTCTTAGTAATGTTGCTGTTGGTGTTGTTTATTTTGCTTTTGGTGTTGCAGCAAGTGACTTGGCTGCGGTTGCCTAATAAAGGCAACAAGGGCGGGTGTGCCGATGAGCCAGTGCGCCGCAGTGGGGTTGACATCAGCGCCAAGGGCCAAAAGTGTTGCCAAAGAAATGCAAACAAACAAACAAAAGCGTTGCTGCTGCCTGTTGGTTTGTTGCTTTTTCTTCTTGCAACATGTGTAGCTTTTGTTGCTGCTGTTGCTCGTGCAAAAAGGTCCAAAATGAAGACATGAGCAAGAGCCGAGGGGCAAGAGCCAAGAGCCAAGAGCTAAAACCAGCGCCAGTGCCAGTGCAACAGCAGCCAATGCCGACCTTCTTTTGTGCTGCTATGTGGCTGCCACACACATAATTGCTATGGCAACAGAGTCGGCTAACGAGTTGGGTCAGGAGTGCGGAGGGGGACCATGTTCCGGGCGGGGAGGTTGCATCTCTCAGCTGACAGTTGAGAAATTAGAACGGTTTTTGTCTCTCAAATCACATGCACGTGTTGCTCCCAGCGAGTCTTCTCCTTCAACTTCCCGTTCAAGTCTCGGTTTCTGCTGCTGCTGCTGTCGCCGAGTGATTGGCGGCTGTTGCAGGTGCGTGGCTGCAGCTGAAGTTGCTGGCCCCTGCCACCACTGCCCCTTCTACGCCTGCTATTTCGGATGCTGCTGATGGGCCTCTGTCTCCTACTGCTGCTACCGATGCTGCCCCCAGTAGAGCTCCTGCTGCTGTTGTGTAAGGTCAGGCCACCGACAAACCCCGTCCTCCTCCCCACTTCTTGCTTCTTCTTGCTTAATGAACGCTGTAATTTCGGTTTTTTTCTATACCCTATACGCAGCAGGGTGTACCGATTTTGGCTAGTTCTTTGGCTGGGCAGAAGGAACGGAATCTGGAAGCCATGCCAGAGGATTGTTCCTATATAAATTAGTGCCTTAGTGCTGTATATAATTCTTTTTGTCATAGGAATTATCATTGGAAATTGTATCTAGTTGCCCAGCTAAAAGAGAGCGCCCGATCTTCAAGGGTATATAGATCTTCGTGCACTTTCTTTCTGGATTTCTTCTCTGGGTGAGCATCATCTTCCTTCCCTGCCAACTAAATGATTTTAATGTCTGTCTGTTTGCACAAATCTTCATCGTCTGCGTTGCTGTGGCTGTTGCTCTTGGCTGTGGCTGATGTTGCAGTTGTCATGTTTTGTTTTAAAGTTTCCCTCATGAGTTGCATATTCGATTACACCCAGACACAGGCACAGAAACAGGCGGAGCCGGAGCCTGCCCTCACGGATCCCCCCTCCCCCCCTCGTATTGAGGGTTTGTTTAACCAATCTGCGTAGGTGGACATTGGCGCATGTTGTGTTGCCTGGGATTTGTTGCTGGTGTTGTAGCACTACGTGATTGCGGGTTGTTGCCGTTGATTATTGCCTCTCGCGGCACGCATATAAATCTCAGTGTTTAAATCTCCAGTTAAACTTGTAAATTAAAACCTTAATGAGTCTGTGTATGGGTATTGGCTCGGGCTCTCCGCGCTGCGGCTCTGTACCATGCTGTGCAACATAGTTACCTCGGACTGGGGTGTGATTTATGCTGTTCACGAGCACTTTAAGACATCGGTGCTGGCATTCGGTGGGGGGGGGACTATCTCTAGCCAGAGATTTGAGCATATTTCTGGTAATTCCATTCCCTCAATTGTTTTGCACTCCTCCACAGCCAGCCGGCAGCCAAGGGGACCGGGACCGGGACTAGCGTGTTCGTTTCTTATAAGATCTTCGGCAATTAGTTGGGTAGTCCGAGTCCCACCATCACATATGGCCCCACTCCTAGCGGAACCCGCACTCTTGTCGATGGCTTTTAAATGATTTCTTTTTGCTAATTAATGGCCAGTGAATATTCTCACGCTTCTCCACAGTGGCAAGAGACAGAGACGGATAGGGAGGGGGGGCAGAGAACAAGTTCTCTTTTTGCTGCTGGCCAACAAAGTGTAACAATCGGCGACTTCCTCAATTTAATTTGCATATTTCTGCCTGCCCACCACCACCGAGGCTTGATTAATTTCCACTGTCTTGGGCGCTTAGATTTAAACTGATTTCATAATTATTTAATGATGTTTAAACATACACACATAACATGCTCCTACTCGTGCTCGTAATCGTTCTCGTACCTTATTTAAATGAGAGACTGGCAGTGTACACACACAGCACAGCACAGCACAGCGCAGAGCAGCTCTTTGCTCTTCGTGTGGGACTTCCATCCGCTTGGAAAAGTGTCCACAAATGCCAGCAACAGGTTGCAGTTCAACGCAACGAACGGAAAGGTCACTCGGCCAGGCCCAAAACCAATATGTGCATGAAATAAGTCTTTGTTCAATGATCTTTGCACGAAGATTGACTTTCGGAAATATTGGGTAACATTTAAAGCCACATTTCACATTAATTTCATACAAAATTATAACGAAAACAATTTGTATTTGGTGTCTTTGTTCAAACATTAATTTTGTGCATATTTTGAAAAACTTGTTGTTCACTTTTTAATTGCTATATTTCCATTTGAATTGTTAACAAATTGTGCTACAAACTATAAAAATATACCAAAATATTAAGCTGTTGTTTTTTGATGAATTCAAACACGAAAATGATTTAATTTGTGGTTTAAACTCTTTTCGCACACACATTTTTGAGACTATTACGAAATAATCGCTTGCTGCTTCCTCTCTGTGCTGATCTCACGCTCCGCTCCGCTCAGACTCGTACTCGCATTCGTAACCGTTTGGTAGTTGGTGGTGCAATTGAACACTGTCGTACACAAAATATATTCCACCAATCCACTCGAATCACGACGGCAACACACGACGCGCGATGTGAGGCTGTGCTGCTCCGACGACGACGTTCGCTTCCGCTGGCTCAACGCAAACGACTAAAAAAGGCCACATAAATTTTGATGCACATTCAATAGGCCAGGCCAGGCCAGGCCGTGCCGTGCCGGAGCCCAGAGAACACAGAGAGGCGGGGGGCACACACAAGCAGAGGCAGAGGCAGTGGATGTGGCTCTGGCTGTGTGGCAGCGGCACAGAGCAGCTGTAGCGGCGGCAGCAACAACCAGTTTCCTTCCATTCACACGGACATTGTTTGTGGAACTCAAGTTGGCGGAACTATGTACATACGCTCCACACTCGACACTCCACACTCGGCATTCCAGCATCCACACGCCTCGTTTACGACCTGCCTCGCTTTCTTATCTTTTATGATAACAGTCGCTTTTTATGGTACAGAGGCGTCGTGGTGCGAGGTTCGTGGCTGGTAGTTGTAGTTGGATTTCGGTTCAAGAGAGTTTCATAATTTTTAATGCCCACTTCTTGGGGCATGTAATTGATAATTTCTACTATTTCTTGGGTGCTTCGTTTTGCCTAATTAATTGATGGCTCCATTAGGGTTAGTGCTCCAGCCAGTGGATGGTATTCATACTCATAAAGAGGTGTGTTTAACTCCCGACTGCAGGCAGATAGCTCCTAGCTTCAGCTCTCCGTTAACATAAATGTGGGACGGCTGCTGGCTTGATTTTTACGATTGTTGGGTACGGGATATTTGGTCCTAATTGAGCGTAGGAAATTATGGTCCAGCTTAAAATGCAATTGGGATGGGAGCTCGAATGAGTGGGGCTTCAAAAACCGATGGTAAAACATGTGCGGACTGTCGTTAACCTGTGAGCTTTGATGTGGATGTGGGTGTTGAATCACTGGTATCCCATGGGCAAATTACGGTAGCAACTGTTGAATCAGTGCTCCTGTTTCTGCTACGCTTAGATATTCCTTGGAAATTAAATGTTGTCTTTGAAAGGGGAACCCTCTTTACGTCTGCCTAACAATTGTTTAGGTTATTTCCCACTCTGCAACACCCTTGCCACACTCAGAACACGACTTGCATTCTGGCCATTGCTTAAGAAATTCCTTTTTGCTTTATTTAATGTCTCCGCAATCCTTTTAATAGCAAAAGACTCTGCGAAAAAGTTCCGGCCTTACCAATGCCACGACAAGAACAGTTTACAGTTAACATCCGTGGCAACTTTGTCTTCTTCCGTTGCCGCCTGCCGCCTGACACCTGCCCCTGCCTCCTGCACCCAACCATTCAGGCAGCAAAAAATTAATTAAAAATGCATTAAAAATGTTTGCTTCACTCATTTCCGACTCGGTTACAGGGCCCGCCAGTGCCTCTGCCTCCGCCTCCGTTTTCATCCACTGCTGGAGGAATGCCAATCGCAGCGCGGAAAAGACGCGTACAGCAAATACACTGCTGTGGCAGCAGCAACAACTATACAGTAAATGCCTCAAACTGCGACGGCAGCAAATCTTTTTCCACTTTTGCGAAACTCCAAAGTATTTACAAGCTTCACTTCGCAGTCGCATCTAAAAATGTTTGGCATTTGCCAACACACGCACCAATGAATAAGTGAGGAGTGCCACACAGAAGAGATGGTGCGGCTACGGCTGGGGCTGGGACTGGGGAGGCGACTCCGAAAGGGTGTAGAGTTTAGAGTGCGGCAAGGAGGCGGCTAAAATGTTTGAATTTCAAACGAGAGCTCATTTCTTGCGTGCGTCGCTGCATTTCAAAACTGATTTGCAATGCGATGGATGGTGGGTGGAGGGTGGTGGGTGTGGGGTGTGGGGAGGGGCATGCCACAGGGATTGGCAGGAAATGCTAGGCGGTTTTTAGACCATCTCTTCCCGCTGTTAGATGAACGCCCTCCGAAGGCAAGCGGAACATGTCGGAGACCGCAGCGGCAGACGGCGTGACTTGGATGAGTTATCGCGTCGGCCACGCGTGAGTCTTCCTCCCGAGTGTGAGTGCAGAGTATGAATAAGTGTGAGTGGCTGCGGCTGTGGCTGTGAGTGTGGGTGTGGGGGTGCCACTCTGGGGCTCCTGCTGTTCAAACAAAAGGCGGTCATAAAACTGCAACAGTTCCCATAATTTATGACAAGCGGCGGAAAAACTGAGTTGACTGATAAGCAACTGGACATGTTGGCACTTTAACGAGGGCAGCCAGAGGGATAGGGATCGTGGAAAGCCTCAGCCATTTCCCCTATGCCACATGCCACAGCAACACTCGGGGCCCCCAACGGCAATGGCAACATCTTCGACTGAAATCCCACGAACAGCAGCAGCAGCAGCAGCAGCCGAAACCTCTCTCGCACACGAAGCCAAAGCTGTTCTTGTTGCTGCCACGCGGTTTTAGCCTGCCACACGTTGCCAGCTCCCAGCTGCCAGTAGCTGCTGCTGCTGCTACTAGTTCTACTTCTACTACTACTACTGTTGCTGCTGTTGCTGCTGTTGCTGCTGTGCCACTATGCCACATCCACGTGCAGCCTGCTGCTGGGCGCCGCATCACTTGGCAGCGTGTTTTTTGTCGCCGCGTCGACGTCAGCAGCAATTGCTGCTGCTGCTGGGCGACATTTTGTTGCTGCAGCAACATCTCGCAGTGTGGCAACTGCAACTGCCGTTGAATTGCATGTTGCCAAGGGGACTGTGGCCTGAGGAAGCCAGCCAACCAGTTCATGCTTCACGGCCTTCCCCTTAAGAATGGACGAACTTTTCTTGTGGCGAATTAAGTAGTTTCCCTCTGGCCAACATTTTGTTTATTTGCTTGTGGATTTTGTGCTGTCCAAACTAATTGATATTTCGCCTAAAAAGAACTTAATGATCTTTGATTTCTATGCCTATGCCTGTGTCTGCGTCGGTGTCTCCTCTCCTCGTGCCATCCGACAGCAGTTTGAAGTTTGCTTCGACAAACAGGGCACCCGCCACTGACAACTGATTTATGATCTTCTCTGGGCTCCAGTTTGAGGTTTGTGGCAAGCCATTTGCATGTGTAATTGCTTTGCCTTTGCCACACTCCCTCCACTCGACCCGACTCGGCTCGGCTCCGCTGCACTCCACTCCATCTGGAGCTGCATGCTCCGGCTTCAGCTCGTATCCCCCAATCCCATTCCAATTCCAGTTTCTGCCCCAATCGCACTGTCATTAGTTCGGAGCAGTTTTTGACAGCCACTGAGAGTGGTGCTGTGGTGCAGTGGTGTGGTGCAGTGGTGGTTCATTTATGACATTCGCCGAGCTAATTGCTGGAAACTGCAAAAGGTTTCATACGCCCCGTGGGCGTGGTTTGTGCACTTTAAAAACGCATTAAACCACGGACAGCGAATGCAGGCAACGGCAGGAAGCAGCAGCAGGGGCAGGCAGCACAGCAGAACAACCCAAAAGTGGCACTTGCAGCATGTCTGGGGCGTGCCCCACATTATGCTGATGCAGCCTGAGAGGGCAGAGAGGCAGGGCGATTAATGAAGAGCTGTGAAGAGCTTGAAAAATGTGAAATTTCAATTAATCAGCAGCTAAAATAAGTGAAAAGCAGCGCGCACAAAGAGGCAGCGAGTGAAAGAGATGGCTTATTCACAGACGGAAAGAGATGGCGAAGATATGCAACTGATTTACAACACTTTTACCTGCTGCGGCTGCTCTTGCTGCTTTTGCTGCTGCTGCTGCTGCCCCAAGATAAGATCAAAGATCATTTGAAGGCAAGGTTAACGTTTCGGTTTGCCATTGTTGCCACTGCTGGTGGCACGCGCGTTGCAGGTCAAAAGCGTGCAGCGCCAAACAACAAAAAACGGTAGCCATGATAAATGTGCCCCATAGTGGAATCTGTGACTGCTTTTGGAAGCACCTCCTCTAGTTGTTCTTGTGGCTTACTTTGTGCTGCTGCTGGTGCTGCTGCTGCTGCTGTGTCAAGTGGTGCTGTTGCAAGTTCTGCTGTTGTGGTTTCTGGTTGCAACAATAGCTATTGTTGTTGTTGCTCCTGCTGATGTCGCTGTTGCTGCTGCTGTGGCTCCTTTCCTGCCTCTCCTTCTGCTGGTAATGTTGACAATTTAGCACAAAATTTGTATGCCATGTTATTAAAAATTTGCAACGCTTTCATGCAACATTTGGCGGGGCAATTAGTTGTGTTTATAATTGGGGACGTGATCGCTGTTCCAGCCCCAGGTCTCTCCCCCGTTCCCCTCGTTTCTTTCCCTTTTTATTTTTGGGGGCAACATGTTTGAACGCTATAAATCAATTTGGCGCTGGGCCCGCCGAAGGATGCATGCAAAAATGCCCCGCAGATTGAGCTGCAACGAATGGGGAATGCCCTGCTGGAGACCCGGGAATGCCCTGATGCCCCATGGCCCATTGCCGCACGCAGAAAAACTACTTCAATTCATTAAGTCTTTCCCCGCTCCATTGCCTCTTCTGTTGCTTTTTTTTTGTGGTTTGGTTGTGCCGCAAATTGAAATCGAAGGAACCGTAAAAAATGTAAGCCAAAGCGAATTAAAATTTTATCGACAACAAAGTTGCGGTCCGAACAGCAATAAAAATTGTTACGCTGATGAACGACATGACACCAAGAGCACCAGCAGCCGAAACAACAATGCTACACCAACAACATGCAACCAGCAGCAACAACAGCAAGCGGCGGCGACAGTGGCAGCGACAGCGGCTGCCAGTGGACCGCATCGCGAAATTCTTTCCTTTTTTTGTGGATTACTTTTATTTGTGGTACCCTTGCAGAGGATATTACGAATTTGAGAAGATGTTTGCCAGGCAGCGAAAGGAGCTGTGCAGCTCTGACATAATCAAAATCGAATTCCAATCGTAATTCCACACTTGTATCTTTATATCTTGGCGAAGATTTGTCCAAATATCAAGGCAACATCGGATAAATCATCCTTAGCATCGCTGAATCTGCAAGGGTATCTTTATCTTCGATCCTTCAATCTCTTTCTTCCTGCCCGTTTTGTGTGGAGACTTTTATTTATTTTTTTTGTGCTTTTTTTGGTTTCGGCTAAACTCAAAATGAGAAATTGCTGCCGCTGGTGCAATTTTCATGGTTGACCTCATTTCGCTGTTTGCCGCTGTTGACTTTGTGGAATATTTTGTGGCAGCAACATCAGCATCAGCAGCAGCAGCAACGCATCATGTCCGTCCGTCAGTCAGTCAGTCAGTCCATCAGTCTGTCAGAGAACTGAGCTTCGAACTGGGTCCACGGGGCTCTCTTGTCAGCGCCTGTGACAATTTGTCGCTAAACAATTTTTGGCCCGGCAAAAGTTGACGTTGTTTATGGGGCCCCTTCCTGTTCTGTATATTGCAGCAGTTTTCGGGGGCAGTTTTCTGCTCGAAAATTCAATAAATAACAATGTAATTATGTGGAGAGCCAGACCATTGGCTAACTTGATTTTGAGGGCTGCAGAGAATCCAACTTCAAGGCCCCACACTCCCATTCCGAATGGAACAAAGCAAAGAACAAATATCCCATGCTCATCCTGGCTGCCTGCCTGAGGGTCCATTTGAATTGGCGTTAATGTTCCGGGTCAATATTTGCCCAACGCTTCGACATCAAAGCAATGCGAGTAGCAGAAACAGAAAAGGGGCACCACAAACAGCTTCTAGCCAGGACGTGAACGTGAATATCCTTCCATTTGGCATCTGGCCACCTGGCCACCGGTCCTGGGTCAACAACAGGCACGCAAAGTGCGTGCCTCAAAGTGGCATCCGAGGCATCCTCCTACAAGCCTACATATCCCACTTTTACACCTTTTCCTCCGGCACCACCCACGCTCGGACATCGTTCACACTCTTCGACGTCATAAAAATCAGGTGCGGCATATTAGAGACAGCTCTGCGGACAGGGACAGGGACAGGGACATGGGCACGGACGGAAAGTAGCCGGGGCCCACGTCAATGGGTATTTGAAAATGGTAAAATCCAGAGCAGCGACAGGGCAGCGACAGGGCCGAGGAGAAGGGGACATGTTGTCAGTTCTCGTACTGTCCTGTAAATGCTTTGTTTACAACGATACCCATGATTTCTCTCTGCAGAGAGAGAAACTTGTGGCATGAAAAATAAGGAAGAAGGAATTGCAGTTCCAGTTTTAATTTGTGTCGAATTTGAGGTCTTCTCTTATTCACCTGAGGGGCAACACTCTTTTCGCTCAGTTGGATTTTCATTCGTTCTTTCTCCCGCTACTGCATATTCTCCTTATAGCTTAGGTAATTTTCTCCGCGTGTAGCAGGAAATGGAGGCCCAGAGTCATGCCCCGTCATTCATCTAGGGCTGTCCATGGCTGGGGCCATGCATCTGTAAGATAGATTTGACGACGTGTTTTTCCATGGAACATTTGTGCTGCATGCTTACCGATGCGATCTTTGTTTGTGCCTCGTGCGCTCTGCTCTCCATCAGGAGGAGCAGCCATTCGACTGAATGAGCGGGCATGGGGTGCGGTACGGGTGCGGGTGCGGGTGGTGATGGTGGTGCGGCAGTAACAGCAAAGCGTCGATGACAACAGCAACAGCAGGAGCAGCAACAATAAAAGCAGCAACATGGCCATTTCACTCCCCCGCTCTTGCTCTCCTGCTCGCCTTCTTCTTCTGTCCATCTCGCTTCCTCTGCTCTGTGGCAAATGCTTGGAAAATGTGCACAATTTTCACATCCGGTGTCACATTCGATTCAATTGAGATTTACCTGAACGTGACTAAAATACGCAAATTAAAAACGCTCCAACGTTCCTCTCAATCCTCTATGCTGTGTGTGTGTGTGTGTGTGTGGAGTGCTCTATCTCGGTTTGTGTGTGTGTGCGTGTATCCTGTGTGCATGTGTGTGCTCGGTATCTATGAGTGTGTTCATTCTCCCGTTACCATGTTAACAACATTTACGGAGCTCAGGTCGAGATTTTTTGTTGCCTGGTTTCCCCGTTTCCCGTTTTCCCTTTTTTTTTTTTTGGGGGAAAATCTTGTTTTGGGTTAGTTTTTTTTTATGGGTCGGGTCGTCTGACTAGGGTGCTTATCATTGGAATAAATTGCCGCTAGATGGAGCATATGATGGGATAATGCTTATACGATTACCCAATGAATTAATCAATTTCAAGCTTATATTGCATTTGCAATTGGATTTCCGCTGTTTATTTGCTTTGAATCAGCACACATCCCGCAGGAGGATATTCACTCGCTTAGTAGTTTTATTTATCCCTCATTTATCGCACTCCATTTAACCGAAACGAATCGAAACGAGACTCTGGGCGGCAACTTAATTAAATAACTAATTGAAATTTTTGCGCATAAAATGCAATTAACTATCGCCAACAATTCGCAATGATTGGCTGTGCCCTGCCCCCTGCCTGCCACGCCAAATCTAACCAACTACTAAAATAATGCAAATTATTTGCACAATTTCGAGCAAGGCTCAATGAACCGTTATATGCTGTGCTGCTGTGCTGCCGCTGCTGCGCTCTGGTGGTGGGATGCGAAAAGTCAACGCCAAGGGGCGCCATAAATCGATTAATGCCAAAGTGTTATGTAAATAAAATGACCAAATAGATACAGTACTCTCTCCGTACGCTGAACCCCCCGACCTCTCCCGCTCTTGCACTGCTATATTTGCCATATTTGTGGCAACATTAAAGCCGGAATTGAAACTGCATTTGGTTGGGATTTTGAGTTTTATGGGATTGTGTTTGAGTTCTGGGTTGAAAGATCACGCCTCACTGACCTTTGTTTGGGATTCGTTTGGGGGCATTAGCGACGCATCGTCGGTTCAGCAATTGCATTCATATCAAAATCACTTTTGGTTTTCGGTGCAAATTAACGTTGAATGTTATTTCGGCTGTTAAATTGCGGCTTTAGCCCTGATCTTAAATGGCGCCAACTTCAAAGTGACAATAATTTGACCATTAAGCCAATGGACATGAAGTCCAGTTCAGCCAGCCAGCCAGCCAGCCAGCCAGCCAGTAAGCATCTTGGCTGGGATCTGGTCTGCTCATTAAAATCGCTTGTCATTTAATTGTTCTCCGCGATGGCTTCACGATGGCCACGCATCAGCGGGACAAAAACTTGGCCCGCTCTTTGCTTAATTCTTTTTTGGTGCATTGCCAATTGTCATAATGGCCGAGACGGCGCTGGCCTGGCCATGCTGGCAATTATGAGTTAAGAGGAATCACTCTGCCAGACCAGACCAGAACAGACCAGACCAGACCAAGGCCCATTAAAAAAAAGTGGAGACGCGCACACAAAGTTTGTGCTTCACTTGGGGATGTAGATGGAAATGGAGATGGGATGGATATGAGGACAGGACTGGGTACAGGACTGGGGGGCCCATAAAATTAGTCGTGGCCAGAAAAGTGCATTTGCTTGTGGCCAAAAGTGGTGGATGGAGTAGGAGGGGGAGGAGGGGGAGCCAGAAGGAAACCACAGACATTGCTGCACATCGTCCACGTCTCGTAAACGTTCAAATGGAATGGAATGGACAATTTAAATGCAGCATTGGGCTATTGACACGCCCACTAAATGGGCTGCCAACGGAGTCTCTCTCTCTCTCTCTCTCTGACTCTCTTCGAACGAGGACGAAGGGGAATCGAGGGGAGACGAGGACTGTGCGTGATTTGAAATGGTTTTTAAGAGCAGCTCTTAAATGGCTGCACCAGTGGGAGATATATGTGCTAAATGATGACGGTCATATGTCAAGCAGTTAACTGGATGGCAAAGTGAATAACTAAGGCAGGCAGAGGGACGAGACCCGCTAAAGAGAGGAAACTACTCATAGAGCAAAGGAATGCAGTGGAGCGTGGAAATGGGAAAAGAATTGTGGCAACCCAAGGGGGGAATCTTGCCGGAATATATCAAAATTGTATCCCACATTTCCTTCCACCTTTTGCAAGGCCTGGCGACATATGACATCCGCCGTCACATGCAACTTTTGCAATCTGTCAACATCTAGACCAAAACTTCAATCAACTCGTCCGACAAGTTAATTGAATTTTACCCCCGCAACCGAAACGAAACGCTAAAACTTTACTGCAGCAGGTTCCCGGAACCGCACTTGCCACACCACACACACACACACACACACACACATGCAATTTACATGTACACTTTATTTTGAATTTAAATTTGAATTTATTTCGAGTGTTGGGTTGATTTTCGAAAAATGTCTCCCCTAAACACACAGCAGACACTGAACACTGAGCACTGAACACTGAGCACTGCACAGTCAGCCGAGCTAACCGATTGGCTGACTTGAATATTTTGCATAACCCAAAAGCAGGTCCAATATTTTGCATATTGGTCGAAGGCCACAAAACTTTGTGACTTTTTGCTGCCACCGAGATAGAGAAAGAGATGGAGATGCAGCTAGAGGAGCAGACATACAAGTGACACTTTTTGGACAGTTTCGCATGGTGCTGCATATGAATAAAGTCAAAGGGGGAGTGGCTGAGGGTGTGTGCGAGTGTGTGTGTGAGGCTTGGACGTGTCATGAATTCATTTTGCATACATTTTGGTTCAGAGATCAAATTTGCAGAGTGGCATCCATTGGCTCGTACTGTGCTGCTGCTGCTGCTTTGCTTGTTTGTCTGGCTGCAAAATCAGAAAATCATATTTCAATTATTGTTGGGAAAACAGCAACCGTACACCCGTAATAAACGAAATGATTATGTTGCCACACACAGCAATGGGACGCAGATCGACCGGGACCCTCTGCGGATCTGTTTCTGGCCCACAGATTGGTTGGGGTAAAAACTACAAATTTGTGCAGGCCAAAAGGCAGTAAACAATTTGCAATTGAATCGTATGCCGAATGGAGAGAGAGATGGAGAGTGCTCCATCTGTGCTGTGCTGTTGCCACCTATCAATATCACATTTCCAATCTATTAACGAACGAACCGACTGTCAGTCAATGGCAAACAGACACGGCCAAAAAACATCACAGGGAGACAGCGAGAGAGAGAGAGAGTCTGAGCTTGATTAAAAAATGCAGTCCATGGTAGCGTACTCCTGCCACTTGCCATATATATCGCAGATATTCCAACTCCAATATCGTGAATATAACGTGTGAAAAAGTTGTTTGTAAAGGTGCCGCCACCTACCTACCGCCCACCGCCCACCGACTGCCGCCCATCGCCTGTCACGGGTTAATTTCGCATGCAAATAATGTCACGTGTTGTGTCACGTTGTGTCGCCGTTGCCGTTGAATGAACTTGATTAAAATTCAATGCGACGTTAATTAAATTCAACCCAATGCAATTTACATTCAGTTCTTTTTATGTGCTCCCTCCCTTTGGTTTGAGGTTTCTCTTTTTAAAGTCCGTTCCTTCAGCAGAATGGCGCTGCCATAAAGCCATAAAGTGTTCGCCTTCCGCCTCCGGTTGCTTGTCAATATTATTGGGCATACATCCTCTCAAAACTTTGCTTCCAAGTGGCGGAGCAGCAGGCAGGAAATGACGACCTACTTAAAGTTTCAGCAGAGCAACACAAAAGTTGTGGAGTGGATAAACAAAAAGCAATGCAATTTCTGGCCCATTAAAGTGCCCGGAATCGGGACTTTAAGCTGCTGCTGTTGCTGCTGCCTCTCACCTTAAGCTGGGTTGCACGTGGCGTATGAGCCATCGGCACATAAATTACCCGCATAAACATTGTAAGGACTCCCGACTTGGAGCCGGAATTCCGGTGCATTGTGTGGCTTCATCGTAGTCGTCGCCGCTGACGCTACGCCGCCGCCGCCACGTCTAGACAAAGCAATCATAAATAATTTCTGCATAAAGACGTCATAATTTGCCTCAACTCTTTTCCAACTCCCCCATTGTACGCCACTCCGCTCTCCGCTCTCCTCCTCCGATTTGACCTTTGCCTGTGCGTGCTACCCTCTTAGACAGACATTTGTGCTGTCCAAATATTTTGTTATTAAATGAAATTGCAATGTTTGCTGCTGACCAATTTGGCCACCACTTTTGCTGATGCTGGAGGTGGTGCTGGTGGTGGTGGCTGCTCATTATGATTGCAGCGTAGAAAAATGTTTGCCAGGGCAACCAATCCCCTGCTGTCCGTCCGTCCGGTCCAGGCCCTTCTGTGCCCTGGTTCTATCCCCATCCGGATCCTGCTGCTTGTCTGGGAATTTCATTTCAGGGTTTGGCCAGTGTACGACTAAGGTTTCCGTGTCCGTGTCCGTGTTGGGGAGCGAAGCATTTCACTTTTGCGTTTTGTTAAACGTTTTTATGAATTGTTTGCTGCTGCTGCCCTCTGACTATTGTTGCTGCTGCTGCCCTGCTGCTGCTATTGTTATGATGCGGTTTTGGGGCAGCAACTAGCTGTGGGGCAAGCGAAGCCCCAGAAGATGGGCCGTAAGCGCTGTAGTGCGTGGCTGGTTGGCTGTACACTAACACCTGCAGAGGTTCGCTTCGCTGAGAGATGCAAGACGGTTACAGCAGCTAAGTAACTCAAAGATGAGCGAAAACCAAGCGCCTTCTGCGCCCAGCCATTCCAAGGGAAGTTTCCAAAGCTTCCTTCAAAGGGTATCCAGACTTCTGCCTAGTTTGCAAACACCTGCCTCTGCTTTTCCTTGTTATCCTGGCCAGGCCTTGGGGGACTCTGCTGGGTACCATGTTTGTTTTTCAGCTGGACAACAGAGCCATTTAATGAAATTTTAAACATTTTTGTGCTCTAATAATGAAATACTTATGGTTGGTTCCTGTGGCCACGGACATGGCACTCGACGCCACGGCTCCCCTTCACTCTCTGGGGCTACCTGCCAGGACTTTAAGTTATTGGTTGTGAGAAGATGCTGCGAAAAACTTTTGCACTGCATTCGATGCAAGTGGCAAAATGGCAGGTGGTGGCGGACCAGCTGAGGGATGGGACAACAACTCGAGTGAACTGAGAGAACTCGTTAAAAGTTACACTCAAGAACGCCTCTGTCTCACCTTCCTCTGCCGTCTCTCTCGCCCCCTGCCCTGCCATCTCAATTGAAAGTGTTTTGGTGGAAAGTTTGCCATAAATAATGCGCTGCTCAATATTAACAAGTCGAGACGTAAACGTCGACGGCGACTAAAAGTTTAGCGCACTTCAATAAACAAAGTGCCAGAAGCAGAAGCAGGAGCAGGAGCTGGAGCCAACCCCTTCCCTACCTCCCAGCCAGTTCTTTCGCTGTTATTTTCAAGTTGTCAACTGTTTATTGATGTTGGCTTTTTAGCCGCCTGCCGCCACCACCCACCGCCTGCGACATGAATAATCAAAGTAGAAAAGCCAGAAATAAAACGCATTTACTACGGGCAAATGGTAAATGGAAAATGGCAAAATAATTTCCACACTAAAAGCCTCTTCCACTTGTTGTTGTTCTTCTGTGGGTGCTTGTTCTTTGTGTGGCTGCCAGCGCCTCCCCCGTGGCGCTCACTCCTTTTTTTTTGGGATCTGGCGACGCCCCCATGCGATTGTCGCCCGCGGGCATTCGTCTTTCATATCCGGCCTCACACAGCTTCCGCTGCTGTTTGCCAGCGCCCCGAAAGGGAAATTGATTTTGGCCATGCCTTTTGGCGGGAGGGGTGGCCGGTTTGGGCGTGTGTAAGTTGTAAGGGCTGAATGGAGAGCCCTCCATTCGAAATGTTAATTAAGTGTCTAGTTTAAAAGCCAAGCCAAAGTCAGCCATTGAAATATTAAGCGGCTGCTGTGCCGACTTCTGGCCGGGGCTCATCAAAAATTTCTCAGCTCAAGGACAGGCCCGGGCTGAGGCTGAGGCTCAGGCCCAGGCCCAGTAACCTGAATAGAGGCTGCTCTGACATATGTGTGCGCGAAGGCAGTTAATTAACTGGTGTGCTAACTAGGCAAACACACACACACACTCACACTCCCCATCCCCATGCCTCCCCCTTGATGATAACGCTGGAAAAATGTGACTTAATGAAGTGCGAAATATGAGAAGATTTCTATGGGGTAATGAGGCAGCATCTACCATATCTGATGGCAGCTTGGATTCTGTGTGTGGTGTGTGTGTGTGTGTGTGGCTGAGTGTGGTCTGTTTGCATGTCTGTGTGATGACATAATATCCTGATATCATATATGGGGCTGGGGCTTATATTCTGTGGCCGCTTTAAAGCTCTTCAAATGCTTTAAGTAACAAGTTGTGGTTGCTGTTGGAGTTGTTAGCTTTAGTTAGAAAATGATGCACAGTACTGGGACATGGAAAGGATCCTCATTTAGTGCACTTTTCATTTATTTAGGCATGGATCTATGTACAATATTCCTTAAAATAATAAAGGAACTTTTCCATAACATTCTGGAACCACTTCCAGGGCATCCCTGCAGATGAGTTTCTTCTTCCCCGCACTTCTTGTTTTCAGTTGTCATGTTTCCGTTATTGTTGTTACTGTTTTTCCTTGCTTCTGCTGCTGCTCCTCCTCCTCCACTTGCCCCAAATCGAAGCTATAAAAGTAATTAAGATAACGACTTGTGTGCTGCTCACATTTTTGGGGTCTCCCGCACTCTCCCCCTCTCTCTCTCTCCCGTATGCCCTCCCGATGGATGATATGTATCGTGTATTTGCTTTATAGCCAGAGTTTTACAATATTTCCTTTTTGGCTCGATGCCCTCAAAGCTTCTCCTCACACCACACCACACCACACCGCACTGCTCCCCCCACCGCCCTTCTGCCGGCTTCCTGTTGTTTGTGCAATTTTCTTGAAATTTCATTTCTTAACTTTTGCCGCCGGCTTTTGAGACTGTAAATCATGTGAGCAGCCCTGTGGGGCGGTGGTGGCTATGGGGGAGGACGAAGAGTCAATGCCATGTGTTATTGTTGCCACAAAATGGGGCATGCGAGGGGATGGGGCCATAGACTGTTGCTTGCCACTGTTGCCTTTTGCGCTTTGCCAGCTGGATGTTGCTTTTCCTTTTCTTCTAATTGTTTGCTTGGCCACAGGGGACACACGGAGCAAGAGAGGCAGAGAGACAGAGAGAGAGAGGGGGAACATATCGATTAATTAACAAAATTAAAAGATAAAAGTTTACAGAGAGAGAGAGAAGGAGGCGATACAAAGACACACACCATCCATATGTACCGTGTACATATGTGTCCGCAACGACCAGATGGAGTTTTTGATTTATTTTATTTTGCCTTTCAGCATGGAACAGGAAGCGGATGATTATAACGATAGGGGATGCCAGCCATAAGAGCGAGCTGATCATTATAATTACTCGGAATATATTTTGAAATTTTAATGAGTGATTTATGAGTAATTCGGTTCAGTGTGCCTGGTACTTTAAGTCCGATTGCCAGCCGCACTTTAAATGCCATTCTTTAGCCCCATGTCATTGGGTGCATTGACTGCGTTTAATACGCACTTGGCCAAGTGCCAAGTGTTGTTCTGTTTTTATATAGAATTGTGTGTGTGGCACAAGGGAGAACCGACCCGACCCGACCCGACCCTCCCTTCTGCACCAAGCCCCGTCCGGACCCAGAGGCAGCTAAACAATCGAGTGCACTTTGCGCTGCTTGTTGCATACTTTCAGGCGCTGCTGTTGTCGACGGCTCACGTAGCTTATCCAAAGGGATAAGTCAGTCAGTTGGTCGTCGGTGTGGTGCATTGACCGGGTGGGGGGAGGGGAGGGGAGGTGCGTGCCTCTGCTGACACAATTTTGCCTCCTTCGCTCTGTCTTACATCATACTTGGGGTCACGGCTCGTTGGACACTCGAGTGGCACATCATTTCCGCTGGGCTGCCGCTGCCCCAAGCTTGTGGCGAAGCATTTCTGGATTTTTTTTTCTCAGTATTCTCAGTCTGTGTCTTCCTTCGCCTTGTCCTGATTGCATTACTGGAGTCGACTCGAAGTTCGAAGCTGTCGCTGATTGAATTTTGTAGCCAGCCATCGTCATTTCCTTCGGCATCCTCATCCTCAGTCAGGGCCTGCTGTGGATCAGCTTTAAGCGCATTAAAAGGCCAGCCAGTGCAGCAGCAGGAGCCTCCTGGGTTCAGCATCCTGGCATCGGCATCAGAGGCCATTGGAGAATGTCGAATGTGAAATGCGTGCTAATTAAAAGGCAAAACATTTATGCAATGCCAGACAAGGCACACAAAAGCCACGTCGGCCGCCATGGCAACACATTCACCCCTCCAGCTCCTCCCAGTTTTACTCTTTTGCTGGTTTTCCTGCTACCACCCCGGCACTCCACCACTGCCGGCAAATAAATCCCATATAAACAGGAGATAATCCAGCCAGCATCATGGCAAATGCCATTCATCGCTGGGGTTCGTGCTGTTCCTGTTGTTCCTCCCACTTCCACTACCACAACCACTACCCCTCCAGATTCTGTTACATATCCTGCTGCTGCTGGTGCTCCTGGTCCATCTCCTGCTCCTTTGGCAATGCGCTGCAGCTACAAGTGAATGAATGCCTGAATCTGTGCTGGTCTCTGCTGAATGATTGCCCATTCTCGGATGCACTCGTCGGGATTTATTGATTTTCCCAGGGCAGGGCACTGCACATTGAGAATGGAGATGGGTGGAGATTGAAATAGAAATAACTGTTTTTGTAATTAGCAGAATTGGTAGCCGCTTAAGCGAGGAAAGGAGCAGCAAACGAAGAGAAAGAGATGCATAATCGAATCATTGATGCACCAAAAATCAACATTTATTCTCCTTCTTTTTCGACTTGGATGTGATTTTTCTCTATTTTGCGAGTACCATCTAATTGCATTAAAGTTGATTTCCATTTAATTCAATGTGCATCTCAGTCCATGTTTGCGTTCAGCCCCAAATGGAAGGGAAGTTTCTGTATCAAATTATGGCAACATTTGCGTAATAATTAGTGAGGAATAGACAAATGAAAATGAAATTTCCAGGACGACCTGGGATGGCTGTCAGCGTTGAAAAGCTAAACAAACTGGTGCACAAATTGTGCAAACAGTTCAAGTGAAAGGCCTGGGGGCAAAAGTGAAATGCGAATGTGAAAAAACTTAGCATACATTGCAGATGAAAGCACTTCATTAGCGAGACTCCTGAATGTTTATTTTCCCATATGCATGGGCCAACATACGAAGAGAGACAGAGAGAGAGGCTCAACTCCCCCTTTTTGAATTTCATTATGGCCAACGCTGAAGAGCCGAAGGAGGAAGTCAGACTTTTGGCTGGTGTCCAGCTTCTGGGATGAAGATTGTAGCATCCATTGTAGTAGATGATGATGATGATATGCCTTGCTACACATTCCACTTGTGATTGATATGTTTGTGCCCGTCGAAACCTATGAGCCATACTCCTGAATCCACCTGAGGTCTAATCTGAACAGAGTTTCAATGAATGATTAAACAGGGGATTGCCTCGATTGTATAATTTACCCACAAAACAGATAGTTAGCAGATGAACACCATAAATGTAGGATATTTACACTGAACCCGTTTTATTTTGCGGTCGAAATTACTTGTATTGACAGGCAATTAAGGATTGGGTGATTCGGATTTAAATGGAAACCAAAATGCAATATCGACAGCAACCAAATAAATGAATAAATAAGCAAACTAAAGGGCAACCTCATGCTGATTTATATATTTTGCACTTTATTTATTGTCATAATTATTGAATTTGCCATTGCCATTGCCATTGCCATTCCCATTTCCATTCTCAGTTATTGTAATCATTAATGATGTAATGTAACTTTATTAATGCTGTCAGCGTTTCCATTTATTTATAATTTGTTTGCCAATGTTTTTTCGAGCCTCGTTATGGTTAATGGCCTTTTGTTTTACCGCCTCTGGTGTCGCTCTCTCTGTCCGGCGCCTGTCAATGCGAATATTTGTAGTTTATCTTCTACATATATATTTATTGTATATTTTTATTCACTTGGCTGCCAATTGTTGGCCTGCGTAAATTATTACTCTTACTTTGTATGGGGAAATAATGCCAAATATCAATCATTGGCCATAACACATTTTTGTTTCCAAGCCATGAAACGTGAAACAATCAACAGACTATAGATAATATTCAAAGAGTCTCTAGCGATTAAATTATAATCTCTATTTATCTCATTTAAGGTTCTTCGCACTTTCCAATTCATAATTAATATAACTTCGGCCAGCATGAAGATCTCACCCAGGAGGAGTGTGCATCAACGACAATGATGACTAGAGAGCCCTGCAGTCTCCCAGTTGTTTTATTTTAGGCAACAAAAATAAGAGAAAACTGTAATTAGCTTATACTTAAATAAAAAAGATAAAATAGAAAACCAAGAATTTATTACACTGACCCGAAAAACCATGGCATACTTTTGGGCTGGAATTTTTCACAAAAGGCAACAGGAGCATCTTTTGGGGGCTATGTAAAATAACAGCGAAATATAACAGGAGGCCATAGGACGCTACGATCGGCCCGCAAATAGCCGAGCAATCGAAAAATGTATGCTTTTGGATGTCGATATCAAAGATCAAGGATATTTTTGTGATTTTAGGAAGACAAAGCATGCCAAGATCGGCCCAGAAATAACGGAGATATCAATTTATTCGAATATCCTTGTGCCTAGATCCTTTAGAGGGACTCCATCAAATCAAGAATATTCTCCCGATCACAGGAAGCCGTCCCACACCTCGATGGGGCCAAGAATATCATAGAAATAAACAAACAAAAACAGGACTGCTGTTGTCCATTTATGTATGTTGTTGTTGTACAACAACTTTTGCGTGGCGCCCCCACTGATCACCGTCAATTTCTTGAACTAAATTAGCATAGTTCGAGAATTAACCGCCCAATTTGGGAGCGCCACCGTTGTAGTTCTTTGCACAGTAGCGCCCCTAAAGATCACCGCCAATTTCTTGAACTAAATTGCGTAGTTCGATATTTACGTCTTATTTGGGCGCCACGTTGTGTTTTTTGATGCCCCAACCCATTTCTTGAACTAAATTTGCGTAGTTCGAGAATTGACCGTCACTGTGGGAGCCCCACTGTTGTATTTGTTTTGCACACTCGCGCTCCTGCGATCAACGGCCACTGATGGAACTAAATTAGCATAGTTCGAGAATTTACCGCTTGGTGTGGGAGCGCCACTGTTCTTGAACTAAATTAGCGTAGTTCAAGAACTTACCGCATCATTTGGGGGCGCCACAGTGCTGATCGTTATTTTCAAACCAATTTTTAATTAATTCGCTCTAACTCCGATATTTCTCATTCGATCAGGACGTGATATGTGTCCTCGTTATCAGAAGAATATCCCCGACTATTTCAGCCCAGATTGACATCAAGGACAACAAGGATATTGCCTTTTTAACGGGTTTTTGTAATCATTTTTGACTTAAATCGCTAGATTGTCTATCATTTATCGTCCAATCTGGGCGTCTTACAAGGATCCTCGTAATCAGAAGATTGTTTTTAATCGTTTATAAGACCAAGCATACAGGCAATAGCCTGTGTAATCCTGCCTGTCCTGCCTTTCTGTGATACGGGGAATCATTGTATCCGCTGACGGTTGATATCGATCGACAATCTGGATCCTCACGAACCTGGGAATGTTGGTCCTTCGCCGATCTGAGCTCATTTGGCGCTCATAAAACTTCAAGAATCGTTCACAAGTCTTTGAGGATGTGTCGTCCTGAACCCTCCCTGCAACCACCAAAACGTTTGTCGTTGCTGCTAATTATTTATGCCTCCGAAATGTATCCGGCAACATGTTGCCAAGCGCATTGCGTCGAGAGCTCCACGAGCCGCACTTGAAAAATTAATGAGAGCCACTCGAATCGCTAATCACATGTAAGTGAAGCGTTCCCTGGCCAACCCTCCGCCAGGATTCACTCACTCGATGGGAGGGGGAGTGGTAGTAGGGTGTGGTAACAGGAAATCGTGTGGATTGCTGGGGCGTGGACACACATTGAACTCTCTTGAGGGTTGCATTTGTAGGATGCATTGTTCGATTTTTATTTACGTATAATTTACTTTCACAATAGAAAACTTATCAATACGAATAGAAATATTTCAATTAATTGGTAAATGGTGGACCCTTCCTTAATGTACAACTAAAACCTGGGACTCAGATTCCGATCCATAAACTATATCACAAAGCCTCTTCTTAGTGGACTAATACGCATAGAAAAAACAATTCCTACATAATATTTCTTTCACCTATCGTTCCCTTTGCAGTTCGATATTAATAACCCCCCTTAAGGTACCCCATTTCCACCCTGTTATTCTATATTTCGATGCTCTTGGCCTGCAGACTCTTGAGTATTCCAAGGAGCTGGAGAGACTCCAGCGGCTCGAAGTCATCCGCATAGCGCACCGCCGACGACTTGACCACATGTCGCTCCCTGGGCATGTCCAGTGTGAGGGGAAGCTGCTCGGCCATCACCGAGTGGTGGGTGATCAATGCCTTCAGAGTGCTGAACTGCTTCTTGGCCCCCTTCAGGCGATACATCTGGGTGCGGGTGGACTGCACCGGGTACGTCTTTACCTTCCGTTCGAGGCGCAGACAGAGCTCGAAGTGGCGGGGCGTGCTGCGGCGGAGCAGGAAGCTGCCCGGAGTCGACTGCTGCAGATGCTCGTGGGCGGCCTTCGCACTGATGCAGGGCTGGTACCAGGCGCAGGCCAACAGTTCCGGCTCCTCATCATCATCGTCGTCCTCGGTGCTGTTGGCGCTGTTGTAGCGGGGCAGGGATGTCCGCTTCTTGGGCGAGCTGCGACGCTGTTTGTTGCTCGATGTGTTCTCCACCAGCAACTGGCAGCAGTCGGAGATTCCGGCATCGGAGTCATCCTCCTCCTTGTTGGAGTCGCTTGGCTGACTGCTCTGCCAGCAGTTGAGCGACAGCAGCGACTTCTGGGGCGAGCGCTTGGGCGTGTCCGCATGGCTACTGCCAGAAATGGAGCTGGTGTTGGAGTTGGAGCTGCAGCTGCAATCGGCATCCCTTTCCTCATCCTCTTCCTCCGCGTCGGCCTGGTACGAGGAGTCGAGAAGGTCCTGCTGCAGAGACAAAACGAAGAAACCATCTGGTTAGTCTTCCATTGTAAGTGGAACTCTCTTCGGGGTCTACTAACCTCATCATAATCACTGGTTGGCTCCTCGTTCAGCGCCCGCTCCTTGTGCGAGGGTTGGGCAAACAGTTTGCGGTGCAGAAAGTTCTTCATGCTGTCGTAGACCTTGTGGGTGCGGCTCTGGCTGGGCTCCTCGGCTGCCGCTGCCACTGCCTCTGCCGCTGACCTTGGGAACTGCAGTTTGTTGCTCCATTGTTGGCTCTTCTCGAAGGACGAGTCTTTGTACTGCCCGTAGATGTCCGAATAGGCCGGACACTTGATGGCATTGCGTAGCTGTCGGAACGAGAACAAACAAGGTGAAATTGTTGGTTAGTTTCTTGTCGAGAGAATTTGTAACAAATGTCATATAAATCTTGTTCCCCCGAATATAAGCGAACCGAACCTCAGCCCAATGCTCACACATTTTTTTCCGCCGAAGAGAGCTCTTATGCAACGAGCAGAACCATTCAGATAACACGCCATTATCCCTGTTTTTGTTTCATAGTCTCCCCAGTCTCCTCTCCTCTCTGAGTGCTCTTTGTTCTGCTCTTGCCATTGTCATACTTCCATTCCCATTCCAATTCTGAGAGCCCTTTCCCTTTCTCAAATTCATCTCGACTATCGCCCCGACTCGACTCTCATCCGACTCCGGCTAATGCTTTTGGGTCAGTGCCTCCTGCTGCTGTGATACTCACTCGTATCCTTGTAATGCGCTTGCTCTACTTGTTCATTGTTGTATAATTTGCCAGCCTGTTGTTTTCACTTCTCGTATTTGCTTTTCATTTCGCCCATAAAATTTTCATAAGGCAGGCAGGCAGGCAGGCACATGAGTACCACAGTAGCAGGGGTTCCAGGGGCTCGAAGGGATCCTAGTTAGCCTTTTCTTCACTGTCACATGAAAATATTTGAATAATGCTCGCTTTTGACTTTAAAGTTGTGGCAGTTCCATTGCTGCTGCTGCTCCTTCTGGTAAGGCTTTTCCCTCCACTGCTGATCTTTAATAACCTTTTGCCTCTTCTAGAACTTGGCGATGGCCCGAGAAGTTTACATGTACGTGGATATGTCGGGCAAACCATGGGAGTTCGAGTTCAGGGGCAGCTACAACAACACCTTGCGGAGACGTGTAACCCAAGTTGTCTATAATGGTCTCTGGACGGATCCCATGTTGAGGGGCAGGGACCTGGCTGTTGCTTCTTGCTCAAGTCCTTTGAATCAACTCATCTCCCTGGCTGCCGCTACTGCTGCTGCATCCTTTGTTGCCATCTAGTGGGAGAGGGAGATCGCTGCGGGCACACCCCTTTTTGACACGAATCGAAATCCCTAAATCCATTGCGTGTGCGACACTTCAGCACGCACGCACACACGCATGCAACACTCGCGCAACACTCCAACAAATGGCAAAATAATGAGCATTCAATTGAATGGCAGTCCGGGACAATGGCATGGCTCCCAGGTAGCAGCTCTTCTCAATACGTGGGATAATGAAATTGGACTCAATGGATAAAGAGTAAGGGGAGTGGCTTCTCTCTTCTCCAGCATAATTCAACACATTCAATAAATTCCAAATGCAAAGCCAAAACAAAGGAAGTGCAAACGCAGAACTTCCGTTGCAGCAACAATTGATTTGCATTTCCAATTGAAAATCTTGTTTATACTCGCATGTGAACGGACATACACGACGTAAATCGTTTCTACATCTTGTCCAGTGCCCATTAATTCGGAGCCAACGAGCCATGCCCAAAAGAGTTTCTTTGATGTGGCCACGCAGCGCATAAATCTGCTGTAGGATTGACCAACAACAGAACAGAGCAAAGATGGGGGGGCAAAAGCGGCGTGAAAATGCCTCAAAGTGTACCTTTTATCGGCTTAAATCAAACACACAATGGGGCAACAAGCGTTTAATGGCTACGATTCTTGCCAGCTACATGAGTTTTAATTTATGCAAGGCCCAACCGAACCGAACCGAACCAAACCAAACCCCAAAAAAGGAACAGTAATTTCGGTGATAATAATAGTAGACCCCAAAAGAAGATTCCAAAATTAAATCAAAAGAATGAAACAGAAACAGAAAACGGAGAAAGAGAAAAACTTGAGCCTCTCCATACAGTAGTGACCAAAAGACCAAAAGGTGTTGGCGTTGCCCTCGTTTGATTGTCTGCGTGCGTGCTAATGCAATAATCATAGGGTCTGAGGGGTCTCTGCTCTGCATCAATGCCTGTCCCTCTGTTTGTCTGTGCCTGATCCTGCCCTGCGGAAAGGTAACTCTAATTGATGATGAAGCATAGCCCCGAGAGCCCACTGGCACTCCACTCTGTTCGGGGCTTCTATCTATCGTATCTCTTTGTTTGGCCTGCGAGGTGTTAGCATATTTTCGTAATCAAAATGTGCTACAATAAAAACTTGAGGAAAACTCAGGTAAGAGAGCGGCTGCTGCTGCTGCTGCTCTGCTGGCAGCCAACGCATCGCAGCACCTTCGACAGCTGACGAACAACAAAAGAAGATGGAGGGGAAACCCTTCGGTCTTTTGGTCGCCCCTTTTCTCAATCCCCCCCATTCCATTTTTGGTCTTATAAAAACAGTTGTTAAATTTTCATTTATTGTGCATTTAGAGTGAGTGGAAGCGGGGAGCGGGGATCGGGAGGGTAAAGAAAAATTAGTTGAAGTGGCAGGGCAAGATGAGTTGATGAATTTATTGAAATGTTTCCTTTCCCTGGCTATCCCATCCGAACTCCGAACAGCGCCACTTGTGGTCCCACACAGAGGACTCACGGACATATGCCTGAATTTTCAGCCATGAAAAATCAAGCAGCTGTCGAAGGACCCGCGACCCACCCTTCCTTGGGCTGCCCAAACCCAAACCCAACCCACAACCACAACCTGCAGCTTTTCAGTGTTTCTGCCTGGTGGCTATTAAATTGCAACCGCAATAACGCTAACCACTCGCTTATCCTCACAAATTGGGCAATTGCCAAAGCAGCTGTGCTGCCAAAACAAAAACTCCTCCTTCAACTGTTTCACAGAATACTCTGCCTCCGACTCGGACTCCTCCTCCACCAGTCCACCCTCTGTTCCACTCATGGCAATATCAATGAAATTTCGAAGATTCCTTTAGACATTTTCGAATGGGAATTAGTAATATTTCAGATGGTCGCAAGCATTAGGGAAACATTTTTGAATATTTTGTAGACATTTCGCTTTTAGTTCCAGCTAATTTGACAGTTTAATGCCACACGAACGAGCAGAGCCGAGCAGAGCAGAGCAGCGTTCAAAGTGATCCCCAGCCCCAGCACACACACGTGTCGTGCCTGTTCGGGGGCTTTCAAAATGTCAGAGATACATGGACTCGCGAGTAGTTTATGACATTTTTTAAAACATGTCTTTCCCCTGCTGCACACATCACTCGGCCCCCTTCCTCCGCCTAGAAAAAACACATCTACTTTTCAGTGAAATATCCAAAAAAGTTTTTGTTAAACGAGTTCGTTTTTTTTTGGGGGGATCTCGTAAAATGATTTTCCCACTAATTTAGTTTTATATGCAGGGAAAATGTTTATGGTTTTGTTTCTTGTGTTTGATATTTTTTTATAGCAATTAGCTTTGCCTTTTGCCGGAAAATCCTTTGTTTAGACACATGTGGCGTGTGGCATTGGCTTTGTTTTTATGGCGTTCCGTGTTGCTGCACCGCTGAGGCTTTTCTGTGGCTTTTTTATAGGTGTAAAAAATTGGGTCATATAAAAAATTATTGAAATGTGAAACGAATTGAGTTGTTTCTTTCTGTTCCTCTGGCAGTATATGTATGCATATTTTGTGCGTGTGTTTTTATGTGAGTTTAAAAAACCATTTTGATGGGTTTATTAAATGCAAATTAAAAAATTGTCGAAATTTTAATTGTATTTTATGGGGCGCAGGTCGTTTTCTTTGTATTTTTGTTGGAATGTGTGTGTGTGTGTGTGGGAAGAGAATTCTCAAGAGACGATGCGTGAATGGGGGAGTCTTTTGAGGAGGGTCTGCTATGCAGATGAAGTGGAACAACGGCGGGGGGCGCGGGCTAGGGATACACTCCATCGTACAAGTGGTGCCTGGTGGCGGTCAAGGCAATGAACTTTTCAAATTTATCATTCTGAGGGTTACCGAACAATTTAATTAGAGAGAAGAGACTCGCTCCCTGGCAACTTTTTTGCTGCAACTGTGGAAAAACTACGAGGGCAGGGCAGTGGGTATTATGTGCTCTTTGGTCTAGTCACTCAACTTTTGCTGTCTGCTGGCCGTACTCGAGCTCGTGGTAGTTTTCGCATGCAAATAGTTTGCCCGAGAGTCGGCTGAGTCCAGAGTCGTTTCGTCGTCTAATGCACACACAAATCCTTGGTGGGAAGCCATATGAAACTCAAACAGCTCGGCGCGGACATGGAGCCGCGGAGACACGGACACGGGAGCGGTTACGGTTACTGTTACGGGAATGGACAACGTGCTGCTGATAACGATGATGTTGGCCGCCTGGTTTGCTGTCCGGACTGTTGTCAGTGTTGGCCAGACGCTAAACCAAACCCGAAACTATTTGTAGCCAGGCCCTGCACACGTACATCCATACGTACTCGCAGATACAGAGGGGCATGGAAGGGTTGGATATACTGTTGAAAGCTTTTTTGCATATTTGCATTACATTTTCATGGCGTGGCATGTGGCAAACAAAACGTGGGGCAGCACAGGACAGTGCAGCGGGGGGTATACGGGGCAAAAAATACGAGCACACTGCGAAAATTTATATTGAGTCGAGCGTAAAAATAACAATGCAGACAGATGATGGTCGTCGACGGACGGTCGGACGGACGGCGGGCAGACAGACAGTAGACAGCGACGGACGGTAGACGGGCAGACAGCATGAAAATAAGTGAAATTGTTGTTTACTCAAAACGACGGGGCTAGTCCGGAGTCACACTCAGCTACAGATACAGATCGTCAGATGCAGATACTCCCATACAGCAACAGCAACAGCTACAGCTACATTCGTGAGGAGCCAGTGAGCAGTAGTTTGGCAAAATATGGAGCATAAATTACAACAATGCATGCAATGCAATGCAGAGGGGCAATCCGAGTCTGGCCAGTCGCCGGCTATTTAATTATGCTCATCAATTGTGCAGCTTCTCTGTTGCAGTTGCAATGGCACCCTCCCGCCCCACCCTGCTACACCAGGCCACTAATAAATCTTTTGGTTTAGTCAACGAGGCAGCGGCGTCGTCTGCTGGTTGGAAATTTCAAATTAAATGCACTTAAAAGCATCGCAATTAATTTCTATCCTTAGAAATTCCACTTACCGACCCGAGCCGAGCTGGGCTGAGCCCCAAAATCAAAGATTCAGTGTGTCTCCCCCGTCCAGATGCCCTCGAAAATACATTTTACATGTGTAGAACACGACCATGGGATATAAACATTAATCACTGGCCTTGAGGGGCGACGGAGCGAGAGTTCTTATGGGGAAAGTGCATTAAAATGCCTTAGAATTTAAATGCCTCAGCTCATTGCTGCTAATCGTCGCCAGAAGTTGATTTAATTTTAGCTGCATCTCATCGAGAATTATGAGGCCCATCATGCGCCAGACCAGAGCAGTCCCATCCCAACCCATCCCATCCAAGATCCCCGCAATCCAGCCGGAGCGGCAGGAAGGGCACCACGATAGACAGAGCAGAGCAGACCAGACCAGACCAGAAGCCACTTAGGCAGGGCGATGATGGCGTCGGAGCATGGCACCATAAAGTACCCGGAGAGGAAGATGCCTCAAAAACAGATTTATCCAACAGCAGATACGCAAATGTGTCTATGTGTGCGTGTGTGTAGCTACTTTGTGAGTCTAGGAGCAGGTTTATGCCAGGGGAAAGTACGAGTATCGTGAAACTATAAATCATAACTAGATTCTTCTTATAGAAGATGCTGCTACGCTCAGGCGAAGAACATTCATGGCACCATAACTCAAATGTATGCATAAGAATTCAGTGTAATTTCGATCGTCATAGAGAGAGCGAGAGAGATCATCGCCTTTGCAAATTATGATCTCCCCAACATATCAACTCAATTCCTCTTCATTTTCGCCGCCACAGAGCTCAGTGTGTCTTTTGCTTTCTTAATTGTTTTAGATTTTAATCTGGCAATATGGTTGCAGTGCCTGGTCCCTGCCTTAGCCATCCTCCCCGACTGCACGAACATATGGCCATCACAGCAACGACAGACCGCGTCCAGCTGACATCCCAAGCTCGAGCCCAAGCCAACAGTTGTGTGACAATTTTATTAGTTCTGGTCTTTTGCAGCTTGTCTCGATTCCATTTTGAACGAGTGACCCGCGACAGTCGACGCGACGCGATGCGATGCGATGCCTTTTATCTCGTATCGTGAGTCGGCTAATTGAAATCGTTTGTCAGCACAGTCGCCCCAGCCCCAAGCGGACTGTAAACAGACAATTCCCTCGGGCAATAGATTTTGATAACGGATGCGGATTCTCGATTCAGCATTGGGGAGGTGTCGAACGATTTACGCTGCCCGAAAACAAGTATCTGAGATATGCTCAGAGATCTAAGGAAGCATCTGCGAATGGAATTTCAGACTCTGCATTCGTGCACTTTCGAGTTTGAAGAACTCTTTTGTGCGGTTCAAGTCTTCTAGGTAAATCAACTCCCGTTGCGGCCACACCCGTCAAACGTCAAGAGACAGCAACTTCCTATTTCAAAAGACAATCCTTTAGGGAGCCCAAACACGGCTACACCCACAACAAAAAATGTTGAATAAAAGGAAGGAAAACAAGACGGATTTCCATAGATCAAAACAAAAAGAATCCGAGTCGAGATAAAGTGGCAGGGCCATAGCTCAATGGTATGGCAACGGTGTGGCATGGCATGGACTGGGCCATGGCCATGGCTCTGGCTCTGGCTCTGTCTCTGGCACTGGAATGGGTGTCAATTCCCGTGAAAAATGACAGGCGCAGAAGGAACAATGACGGAAAATGCACAGAGCACAGAAGATAAAAGAGGTGGAGGAGTAGCCGGGACAGAAGGCAAAACGCAAACGCAAACTGTCATTCAGTTTGAAATTACAAACTTTTTTCCACAGATTTTGTCGCTCTTTTAAATAAATATTTTGATAAATGGTAAGGCGGATGATGGCTGGGTATGCTGCTGCTGCCTGAGCGCATTGTCGCTCTACACGAGTATCTGCAGCGGCGCGGGGAAGTCAAAATAGGAGATTAGTAAAGCAAAGTAGCTACCTAAGGAGATTTACCCGGAGATCTGTGGAAAATGAGACACCAGAGACGGAGAGAGTTGACTTTCTGTATTCAGGTAGCTTCTCGGGTAGTTTGTCTTAATTAAGATATTTGACTAATCTGCTTTTGGGAATCATCAACACAGTCAGAGCCAGAGCCAGACGTCGCCATTCCACACATTTCGACTTACATACATATGGCGACCATAAAGCCTAGTTAGCGCTTATCGCCAATCAAATACAAATACTCAAATAGAAATCCATTTAGTCGAATCAATCATTATCTTTATGGGCGAGCAACATATGTTTCCATTTCCATTTCGATTTCGAGTTTCAGTCTGAGTTTCAGTTACCAGTTCCCAGTTCCCAGTTTCAGTGCGTTTTCCGTTTGTTTGCTCTACTTATCGCCAGAAATCGCTGCATTTACAATTTGATTTATTTGATTTATTTTTCTGATTTTTGTTTGTTGGCTTAACGCTCGGCTTAGGTCTGCTCCGCTCCCCCCGCCATCACCATCAGTCGCTGTGTTTGTTTTATATACTTTGATTTGGTTTTTATGCAAATCATATTTATTTGATTCTATGTGATTTAGTGTTCCACTGATTTACGCCGACAGTCGAGTTTATTATGCTTCAGTGTCCGCTCTGTATGCTGTTGTTGTGGGGATCGCATCTCTCGTATCTGTGACACTAAATCATTTTAATTGTTGTCGTTTCGTGTTTTGAATTTCGTTATGCACCCCACCCCAGAACCCAACTCCCCCTGCAGTCCATCGCTCCACAGATGGTCAACATGGAGCGGGGTTCACTGTAGATAGTGCCAAGAGTGCGTGGGTTGCCATGGGAGATACTACTGCGTCTCCCTTCGTGAATGTGTGGGGGAGTGTGAAATTTGTATAGATTGTTTTGGGCGGCAGCAGTCTGTAATATGTGTGATACTTTATAGACTCTGGCATTCGCTTGGGACTATGGTGGAAGCTCTCTAGGATAGGCAACTAGTAGGCACTATTTCCAGTACGATTTATGCTCAAGGAAGTTATTTACTGAAGGATCGATCGTTAACCTCCTGCCATAAGCAACTGTCCGCTGGTATAACCCATCATACCCTTAAGTTGTTATTATTCTGCCAAGGAATATATCATAAATCTTACTCTAGTATTCCCCCACCGTTTGCATATTCTGCGAGACTCACCATCTTGTTCTTGTTCTGGGTATCCTTTTTGTTGCGTTTGTTGATATTATCCGTGGCGCCAAAGCGATTGTATTGGAACAGGCGACCCATTTTTAGCAGTTTTTTTTTGTTTTGTTTTGTTTTTCGTATGTTTACACTTCACTCCACAAACAAATCCAATCCAATGCCGCGGTCTGCCGCAAGAAGTATGCAAAAGTCGTAATCTTGGTTAACTTATGAGGTTCTTTCCTTCTTTCTTTCGAAATGTGTTCAATAATTTAGCGCGTAATCGAATGAAAGTCGAAGTCAAAGTCCGAAGGGATTGAGGCGAGCGAGTACGAAGTCCGGAGTCCGGGGAGCGATGCGAGCGATCAGTTCGAAGTGCGCAGAGGGAATGAAATGAAAACGCCACCGAATGCATTCGAAAAAGTACAACGGAAAATGAGCACGAGACGAAAGCAAAGAAGAAGCATGGCAGCCAGCAGGCAGCAGGGCAGCAGGCAGCGCCCACGGTGAGGGTGAGTGAGGAGTGCGGCCAGAGAGTGAGAGAGAGTGAAGAGAGAGCGCGGGCAGCGGCGGCGGCAGAGATACGAAATTTCAGGCGACGTCAGCGTCGACGTCAACCGGCGTTGTTCATGCATTTACCGCTAGTTCTATGCCTCTGTGTGGTGGTGTGTGTGTGTGTGTGTGTGAAGAAAAACCAACACAGCCACACAAAGAGAGACCGACACACAGATACAAACAAACACACAGTCACACAGAGGGAACGAACACTCAAAACAGCAGGCAGGCAGGCAGCAGAAGCAAAATAGACGAAGAAAAAACCACTCCAACAAAAAGCGAAATGAGAAAAATTTACTACAACTACACTGAGAGAAAAAAATAGAGGCAAAACAAAAAAAATAAAAACAAGTGCAAAATGAGAGGAACTTCTGTTTTGGGCATGACAGGCAGGCGGTGGTAATGGCAAGGGGTGCTGGGGCGGCGGAAAAGAGTGAATGAAATGCGAGGGCTGTAATACAGCACAGCACAGAACAGAGGTTGAGTCGGATGGACGAGTGACTGACTGCTGACTGCTGACCCAGGGGTAGGTGAGCGAGTGGGTCGCTGAGTAGTCCTCAACAAGTTGAGTCAAGAGTGGGTGGTTGCAAGGGGTGGGGGTACGGTACGGGGCTGGCTCCTGGACCGCTGGCGAGCGAGTCATTTCATTTTGGACAGCATAAGGAAAAGCGTCCAAGCCAAGTTTTTGACTTTTCATTTCTGTACGAGTATTGAAGGCTCTTTGGCGCTGTGTGGGTGTCCCGCTCTTCGAGTGTGAGTGCTCCACTGTACGAGTGTGCGTGAGTGTTTCCCCCGTGCGAGTGTGTCATTGATGCCGCTCTACATTTGGCTTCTTCATTTGCCTCTGGGTGCCTTTTGCTTATTTGTTTAACGTACCACTCGTAATCGTGTGTGCCACCCACTGCCGCCCACTCGGATGCACTGCCTCTTGGGTGCTTTCCCCCCCCCCAACCGTCTCCACTACATTGAAACTTTCAGCTTCTTCTTGTTCGCTTGCCTTTTGCCAGAGCCGAGCATAAAATAAACACAAAAAACTTTTGCAGTCTCCATTCAGCAGTGGGATCCAAAGAGCCGCCACCCACAGCATGCCGTAATTATCATTATCCTTTGCCCCTCGCATTCCCTCCCCCACTGTATCACTCTTTCGCTCTCATTTTGCGCTTTTCATTTTCCCTTTTTCCCGTGCTGTTTATACAGGCAACTATGGCACTTTAATTGAAGTCAATTTTTTATACTCTGTGGTAACTTTTACTGCTGCTTTCCCCCATCCAATCCACCTCCCGCGGCAGCTCCCTGCCGGAGCCATTTTCATTGAAAATAATTTTGCAACTTATTAGCACCTCCGGAAATTATGAGTTCAAGCTTTTTTGTGGCTTGTTTACGAGACTGCGCGCTTGGCTCGTTCCATTTTCTCATTTCCCATTTTCCCCATTTGCGCCATTTTATTATTAATTGAGCTGCTCCGCTTTTGGCCTCTGGCGCTGCCCCTTTGTTCCCCACTTAATTAGTGCGACGCCTCGGATGGATGCAAGTTCCATCAGGAGCGCAGCAGTGCTGTTGATTGTTTAAGGCATGAACCAACAACGGATCGGGTTAATTGAAACAGTTTTCGGGGAGGATTGCCACTTTTTACATAAGTTTCAGAACAGCTGCAGCTAATAACTGATCCAAACCCCTAATATATCATACTAAAATCCCCTTTCTGCCTCTGCTCAATAGTAATCCCATATTTTTGCTACTCTGTCAGCCCGGCCCCCGATAAAGAATTGAATCTGCACAAAAATATAACCCACATTTTGCACCCCTCTGGAACTAATAATTTTTTTATGGCAGGAAATCAGAGCCAAAGGACTGCTGATTATAATTAGATTATAACATTAATAAGTCGCTTTAACAAATGTTCAAATTTTCCGCTTTGTAGCCAGCATATATCACCGCGCTGTGCCACCCTCCTACCCTTGGGTGGCGGCATGACGATGACCCTCCTTTGGCTTAGCTGATATTTTGGCAACAGTTGCGAAAATTCAATTTTCGGTTGCAGCGTTTAATAAATACGAGTATTTCCCATTGTATCGCATCGCATCCCATCGATGAGAAAGCACTTTCGGGACACTTAAGGAGCGAAAGCAACGAGTACACTCTCGTACATAAATCAAGTGCAACCCCCCTGGGAGGCGAACTGAAGAGAGCTGCTGCTCATCGTTCGCTTGTGTGAATTGCAGTTTCATTAGATAGAAAGCTTTTCCACTCCCACTCTGAGGTTGATTTGTCATCACAATAACATTAATTTTCTGGGAGATTTTCATTTTGATTTTTTCAATTGAATGTTCTGTAAATTTTGGCAGCGTTTCCCAGGACAGGACCCCACCCACACCCATGCCCCGAGAGAGCAGCACTTAATGTTCGTCAATTATTTGCAGTAATTTGCAATATTTTCCTAAATGCCTCGCCACTCAATGCTGATCCTCCCCTTAAATTGTTTTTAATGGCCATTTGCACTTACAGAGCACCCATTGACTGCAGGCTACACACCCCCGCACCGCATCATCGTACAAGCGAGGAGGCTGTAATGGCTTCATCAGCCTCTCCATCGACAGCGATAAATGGCCTACAAGGAACTCTCGGATTTCAGTTCTGTTTGTTATTGTTGTTCAGGTCGTTGGGTTTTACTTTTCGGCGTTTAATTTACGAGTATAGTCGCAGCATCGCGTAAGGAAAATAAATGTTTATTTATTGACAGAGACAATGGCAACAAAATCAGACTCCGACTCTGCTCTTTCGAATTTCCATTGAGGTTTCCCATCACACGATCCACAACCCACCAGGAGGCCGACAGCAAGTGTTAAAAATGTAGTTAACAAAAATGCGTTAACAACAATTTGTTTGAATGGAAAGATACGAAAACGACTGCAACCAGCACCATCGCACAGACACAGTTCCAGAGCTCCAGGGCTTCAAGATTTTGTCTGTGGTCTGGGGTCTGAGTCTTAGTCTTAGTCTAGGGGTCTGGGGGCTTTCCCATTGAGGAATATATGGCCTGCGGTGTCTTTGTGTGGCTGGGAGTTCTTTTCTTTAAATTCCACATTTCTTGTTGTTTCTTTCATCTTTAGCCCGATTCTCAAGTGTCTCTAGCAATTATGTATCTTTATAAATGATTTGTTAGGGGTGGTCTGCTGCACTCTCCCTCTCTCTCCCTGCCTCTCAAGTGTTTCGGGTCTCTGGGTAATCCTTTATTTTATACGCATACTTAAGTATTATCCATTCCAAAAATTATGTGTGAAAACCATTAAATCTAACTTTAATTGTTTTCTGCTTGTTGCACTGTTGTCAAAGCCTTTGGGGCACTCGCTCTGGCTCTGGCACTGGTTCGTTTTTCATTTTTCATTTTCCCCATTTTACCCATCCCATTTGGATTTTAAATTTTGGTTTACGACTGCGCGCCGGCAAGTTCTACAGATATTTTAATTGCTGCGCTTTGCGTTTTTCAATGTTCTCATTTTATATTTTTCGTGTTGTGTTATGTTGTGTGTGTTTTCCCTCCCAAACATCGCCCCGCCCGCCCAGCTCCAGAATCATAAATCATTTTGGGGTTTCATTTTTGGGGGAGGGAAAACATCGCCTTTTGAATAATTTTCGTTGTTTAATTTTGATTTAGCTTTGAAGAAGCGGGCAACAGTTTTTCTTATTCATATTTTATAGGACATTAACTTGTCCCAAAAGATAATTTTATTTGACATGGCTTTAGTGGCCAGGCAGCACCAGCACTAGACTAGAGTGTGGAGTAGAGAAGACTTTCTGTCCATAGTTAGCATTTTTCGATCGATCAGTCATTTATCAAATGTCAGCAAAAGTTTCTTTCACTTTACCTTTTCTTTCCCATCAGCCCATCAGCCAAACGAACCAACGAGCACCCAAGGCAACGGAACGCCCTTTCCCATATTTCTTCTGATAAAATAAAAAAAGCGCCCGTTGCATTTTGGGAATTTCTCACACGTTTCGTTTCGTTATATATCAAATTTATGTGTGCTGTAGTCGGAGGAGTAGTTTCCCCTCCTGCCCGAAGTTTTGTTTATTTTCCCTTGCATTCTCCGTAATGATTCCGATAACGCCCACATTAACGAGAACTTTCCGTTTGCTTCGGCTGAACAATGAAAACGATTTTCCAGCAGCACAAACAATTATAGCGATGCATAAATTAGGCACAACCCAACTTGAATAACTAATTTCCTGTACGGCAATTACTAAAAAAAGAGAAAGAGAGTGTAAGAGGGAGAGAGAGGGGGAAGCAGGCACATGCACAATCTACATACATGAGGGAACGAATCCAATTCCAAGACCTATTCCGATTCCAAGTCCAAGTGCGCGTTTAATGAGCATATTTGGATGCATGATACATTTAATCGCTGGAAAAATGCACACAAAACGTACCCGCAATGGACCCGCGAGTCAAAGAGGAATTCGAACCAATAAAAAAACGTGACAAAATGCAAGTTTGTGATAGCAGAGTGTGACCCTATTTCCGAGGCAGAACGAATGGTAGTTTTTTATGCACAACCAGAACCACAGAAACAACCACAAAAAGAGCAGAGCAGAGAGTGCTCGGCTCGATAAGGTGGAACACGACAGAACAGCCAGGCACAGATCGCTGCATTTAATGCAGAACATTTTGATAGAGGTAGAGGTAGGGCCTGGCCTGGGCATCGTGGATATGGGTTCCGGGTTACGGGGAGATTTTTATTTACGTTCCTACTTCAGAACAGACAAATAAATCGTAATTGGCGTACGAGGGTTTTTTTTTTTATTATACGATAGGATCGTCTCGTATCGAGTGGTTCGGGGGTTTTTTTCATGCTCATTAAAATGGATAAAATGGAAAACTCGTAGCGTAGCGTGAAAAACTGCCGAAACGGGCCAGGAAAAATTTCCAAGTGGCGTTTTGCGGTTGCGGCCTTTTGTTTTCTAGGGCCCTTTTTTCCTGTACGTGGCGGCGGAAGTAGTGAAGTGTTATCGCCATTGAAAAATCTGTAGAGCGATGCTAGAGTAATGATAGATGCCGCGTAGTGCTGCTGAAGGTGCCGTTTTCCTTTGTTTGCTCGGCGTGCGAGATATGGCAAGAGATACGACCGAGTGAGAGTGCGAACAGCTGCACAGAAGTTTGTTTAGGTTTTCGTTTCGTTTTGTTTCGTCTCGGAAATTTGCTGCATTTTTTTGGCGATTATTTAGGAGCGATAAGCGAGGCGAACAGATTTGAAATTGGATGATAACGCTTAAAGGTTATGCTTCATTATTTGAATGTCAAAGCAGCTACGGGTTCGAGAGTCAATGTTCAGCGGGTTACTGTCAGATAGTCTTCCGATCCCATCCCTCCAGGGTCTAGTAAAACTCCATCCCAACTAATGACTGCCACTACCATCTAACGACTGCCTTAGTGACCCAATTTTCCCCAACGTGGAGTACTAGCAGCGCAAGAAATTCCATTTTGTGGGTAAGAACCCCTCAAGATTAATGAACTACAAAAGATGGGAGCACAAATCATATGAAATTGGAGAGTGTAGCACAGGCGAGGGGGGACAGGCATACACATATTTCTCGAGAAGAACAAATGTGTGACAATTTCTCAAAGGAAGAGGATACAAATGCTCCACCGGCAGAGGCCCAGACCCTGCCACAGGCACACGCAGGGTAGGTGTCATGGCCAAGTGAGAATGTCACACTTGCAGCTTACGAGTAGACATAAAAAATATGCCCGAGTCCGAACCTGAACCTGAACCCGAGCACCAGCCTTCAGACTTCAGACTCCTTCCATTTACATCTTTGCCTCCCGTCGCGACATTTGGGCCGCGACCCTTAAAGGTGCAGCAAAGGAGGAAGAAAGGACGGACGGACGGACTCTGTGGCGTGGTACGTGTACGTTTGGTGCCGCCAGGATGTGCCATAATCAAGATGAAGACATGTGCAGTCGTTGGGCTTGTTATCCTTTACTTAGCCGTCGGTTTTCCTCTCCGAATTAATGGCCCAGCCCATGGCGGACCTTAGCAGCTGCCGGCAGACGCTGCTTTTCCTCCATCCATTTGAATATTGGGTGCTGGATGAAATTTGATATTTTTCCCAGGCAGGCGGCAGGCAGACAGTCCCAGTCCCAGTCCCGTTTGCTGCGGCAGGAAGTGCGACTTGTAATTTTCGATATGGGCGCCTCCTCAACGTACTCGTATTTGTTTGGAATTAATGAAATTTAGACATAAAAATATATTTCCGAACGGGAAGGACACACAAACAAAAAAGGGAAGAGGATGAGAGACACAGTGAGAGACAGAGAGAGGGGTAGAGTGGTCCTTATCCTCCTGTTTGATGTGACTCATGAGGGTAATCAGTGGAAATTGAGTTATCTTTAAGGACATTACAGCATATGCCAAATGCTGATGTGCAGAGGGAATGGTATCCAATGTTTATGCATGTGTGTGTGTGTGTGCGTGGGGTCCTTTTATTGAAACGAACTTGGACTTAGTTTTGGTCCGAAAGCGATTTTGATTTGCTCGCCCGGCCAGGGAAAAGTTTTACATAAAGAACCAAAATTGAAAAGAAAAAAGTTCCAAGGGTTCTGGTTCTGGCCTTGTTTTGCTTTTGTTTTGGGATGAGAGATACTCGCAACTCTTACTTCAGTAGCAGGCCGCCACACACGCCTCTTGTTATCGCATCAGCCGCACCAGCAGCAGCATCACCTATGACCTAATCCCCAGCAAAATGTCACCAGTGCACACTTTCAACGCCCATTTTCGCTTCGCTGGCAACAAAGATCCTCTCTAATCCCGGCTCCTACTGTCTTCTTTTTCGCCCCCCCTCGAAAGGAAAATCTGATGAGTGAAAGATGCGGCTAGACAACAGCGCGAAACGAAATCCGCTTAATGCGATTTTCAAGTGGAAAGCAATACGAGTGTCCTTGTCGGCTCTAGCTCTGGCTCTGGCTCAGTCTCCGGCTCAGGCTCCTCATCCATTAGATTCCCTTTTGCCAACATTTTTCAAGGCTGCACACCGAAGGGAATAAAATCGTAAACAATGCCAAAAACTGGAACAAAGCATTGCAAAAAAATAGAAAAAGAATTTTAGTAGAACAAAAAGAAGTGCCTGACTGTCTGGACAGCTTGCGAGCGCCGCCGACAGGCAGACCCAGGCCGGAGCAGGCGGCCATTGTCGAGCTGAAGTACGAGCATCGTATCCTTGTCGCAGAGGCACCCAGAACCTACAGGCCTAGGCCTAGACCTAGACACGTCGGCGTTTCGCTTCAAGGGTAAATGAAATTTTGGCACAGCCCGAGGAGAATTTATGGTGCAGCGGCAGGAACATCAGTTAATGACGTTGCAATGGAAAACAAAGCGGGAAATAATGAGTTTTCCTTTTTTGTGTCCTTGTCCCGTAGTCGTCGCCATCTATCAACCGCAACATGCAACACAAACGCACACAGACAATCAGAGTCAGTAAAGTCAATTTCAGTGCCCGGGGCAGCTGCACAGGAAAATTCAATTGTAATTGTGACTACCTGTACCTGTACCCCATATACTCGTATCCTTTCGCACAATAGCCAATTTAAATGGTGCTGTCAGCAGGCAGTCTGCGTCCACGGCCACGGAGCACATCCTTTGCCCAATACAATGGGGCAAGTAAATTAAAAGAAAATACGAAAACGCTTGTTTAATGAACCGCTCCCCAATCATAATTTTCGACAGAGATACCGCACACAAAGAGAACACGGCAGAAAGGGACTGAGCAAGACTGAGAGAAAGAGCGAACTTTTAGCCACTCATTGAGACAGCAGTCGGACAGCTGTCATAAGCAGAGCGATCCCTTTGGCGGTGGGGTAGGGGTAGGGGGGATGATAGGTCTTGTCAGTCAGTATCTTTCAGATACACGCTACAGCAAACGGTCCAATTAACCCTTTAGTCGAACGCCTGCGATATCACTCCCTTCCCCATTCCCCATTTCCCATTGCGCCTTCCCTTCCGCTTCACCCCTCACACACGACCGACTAAAAAGTATTTTCGAATTTCGTGTTTATTTTGGTAATTCAAATGCATCGTTTTAACCCTTTTCGTGTTGATGTCTTTTAAATGCGAGCTGACTGTGTAAATATTTTCCTTACTTTCCTCCTCTGTCAGGCAATGACTGGAAGCACCAGAACCAGCAGCAGCAACAGCAGCAGCAGCTAGAGATGAGCGCGTGTTGGCTTATTATAGAGTTAGTTCAAATCGTGAGGCAGAGTCAGTTGGGGAAAATTAAAGATATTTTAGTTGATAGCTTTACCTCTTTGCAGCTCATTCGAATGGGTAGCATTGTCCCAATCGGAAGCCTCCTTTGATTGTTCGTTGAAGAGTGCAGTTCCACTCCGGAATAAAAGTCAAGGAATAAGAAATTCTATTTAGTATTTTTTGTACACAATTTCAGGCATCATGCCCCTATTTCCCACCCTATTTCGGTGCATAATATTATAGATCTTAGATCATGCTCTGAATGAAGCCTGAATGTATTCCCCGATCTGTTCTGTAAGCCCTTTCCAAATGTTTGTTCATTATCAGAATCCCATCTCTCACCACTCTTGAGCGTGTCAGCTCGTGCTGGAGTGGAGCCGCGCATCAAGATACAAAAGTTACCATTAAAAAGATCCTTGGATAAGTCTGGGGTGCCGACTGACTATCCTTCTGTTTTCTTTGTTGCTGCACTCCCATCTCTAGTCTGATCTCCTACCCTCTGTTTCGCACCGGGTAACTGTATCTTCCCATCGAGAGTCCTGCCCTATATCATTTGCATAAATGCAGAGGGGGCTCGGGCCCGCATCCATTTGCAACCCCTTCGGGCCACTCTGACTCTGACTCTGACGTCTCTCGGTTTCTGTTTGTTTATCCGCCTCGGCGCCAGTCTCAATTACTTTATTGACCCGGGACAGAGCATCCACAGTCGCTATATAACGATGGCAGTCGCAGTCGCAGTCATCGATTGACGCTTGCAGATTGCATTTCAATTGCGAAAACTGCGAAGAGAATTCCTGGTATTCCGAATGCATTTTGTAGCTGATTTATGTGCCCCCATTGTTTTCTGGGCCAAGACGGAATAGTTCTGATTGATTGGCTTGCCATTCAATTGTCAACGGAGCGTAATCAAATTGGCTTATGTAAACAATGCAGCAGCTCGAGCTCACGCTCGCTCAAGAGATATTTCCAATTGAAACCGAGTTGAAATGTCAAGAGAAATATGATTTACGACCCCTGGTTGCCGGAGGGGCGAGAGGCAAACGAAGAAAAACGTCAACCGACGATTCTTTGTCTGCAATTGAAGACGACTAGTGGCGGCATCCTATCAATCACTCCTCAATGCAGTACTCTCGGGGGTCGAAATCAAAGTCTATTCGGAGCAGAAACTTTGAGATCATTAGTGACTCTATCTCTGTAGGCGGAGTAGGCGCAGTTCAATGCCAAAAAAACAGGAGGTAAACTACATTAAAATCGAATCGGATGAGCCCGAAGGTAATCACATAAATCAAATGCCACAAATACGATACCAAGTGTAAGCAAAAGTGTATATAAATTATGATTAGGACCCATGGACTGTGGACTCTACTCTGGACTATTATCCTGGCATTAGGGAAGTCCGCACACACACACAACCAAATGACATGAGAAATTGTCATTAGGCCAATCCCAATGCCAGAGCCAGCACCAGCGCCAGAGTCAGTGCCAGCAAAAAGTTCAAGCCGGAAAAGCAGCAGCCAACAATAAGCCAAGTTAGCAGCGGCTTTTCTGTGGTTTCCCGCAAAAAGGACCCAAAAAAATACGAATACAGCACCAGAACTACACATATGCGGGTGCCTCGAAAGGGCGGACATAAATCATATCCTGGCTGGTGCTGGCGCTGCTCCTGCGGCTTCTGTTGCCTCTTGTTGCCTGCTGGCTACGCACTCGGCATAAGGACAAATGTTGATGATGACAAAGCGCCATTAAAGGCACATTTACACCCATACACGGCTGTGCCGCTGCTCGGGCCAGGGCAGCCAGGCCAGGGCAGGGCACCTACTCTCTCCGAGAGCTCCAAACAAATCACATAAATCAAGCGCGACACTTCGCTTATTATTTGCTGATTTTCCTCTTTTTTCTGCGCTCACAAAAGTTTTCTTTTCTGGGGTTTCTGGGACAGGCGTGTGTGGCATTATATCAAGATTTGGGTGCTAAAAATTGACAGGCTCAATTGGAAAATGTATTGGAGGCAAACATATCTGGGAAATGCGAATAAAAGATTGGGGGGAAATATGAGATTATAATACGAGTATTTGCAAAGTGCATGGAAATAATTTGATTTATGGGAGGATACGACCACTTCCGTAAGCCTTTGGGTAAGCATATTCCAAAGATATATATCTCGTAGATGTGTCACATTTTGTACATCTTTCTTTGTTCTTTGTTTATAATTTAAATTGCAATTAGTAATTGGATATTTATGTGGCATTATTTTCGCCTTAAATTTGAGACATTTGCGATCAGGGCTGGCATTTATCGGTACCACAGATCGTGTGTGTCCGCACATCAAAGATTCCCACCGCAGCGCAGTTTTTAGTACCAAGAAAACCAGCCGCCTGCCCACCAATTAGGAATGCTATTAACGGCCAACGCCTCCATTAAGATATTCTCTTTTTTGTGTGTGTTTTTTTTTGCCGGCCAGGTAAAGAAAAAGGACCCCTCGCCCACCACATCGCAGGCAGGTCGCTCCTTCCTCGCTTCAATTAGGATTTTCATAATTTCCCACATCGTGAAATTTATTGGTTTTCGATTTCCGCTCCATTGCCTCATCTGCTGGCCGACCACACCCACAAAATCCCCACGATGATGATGATGGCGGTGTCCTGCTGGCCTGGCTTACGGCCATGTCTTGATGTCCTGCAGGCATCGGCAGCTTAGGCGGCGGTCTGCTGACTGTTCCATTAATTGAAAAAGTCTTTAGCTTAAATTATTAAATTGATTTTTATTCATTTTTAATGGCACGACCTGCAGCACATCCTGTCCGGATCCTGGGGCCTGGATCTGACAGCTATGCCTTAATGGCAGCTTATGTGGCATTAGAGTTTATATTTTTTTGTAAGTTTAAAGCTTTGGTGCGCCTGGGGATTTTTGTTGCTTTTAGCAGCTGCTCTTGGGCTTAACTTTGCCACAAAACTTTGACGGCTGGAACATATGCCACGACACTCCACTGAGTCATCAATCAGGTCTATTAGAAACCACCAAAACTTGACACAAGACTGTCTCATTCAACCCTATGTCGTGTCGTGTTGGGAATGGGAACGGGCACGGGCAGGGGCACGGGCACGGGGGCATTAGTCTGCAATTTCATGCCTGAAATCCGCCCAAGCCAAAGAATGACACTAAAAGCCTTCGACTTGGGGTTTCAGACTGGAGTTCTTGTTGCATTTGATATTCGTTTGGGTTCCCTTTTTGTTTTTTTGCATGTCAGAGCCACATTTGGCCTTCACCCTCGCAGCGCAACGAGACGCGACTCGACCCGTCGTCTCAGCTGCAAACTGCAAATTAAACTAAACACAAACATAATTTCTCAGCACTTAGAAGCGGAATGAAATTATGATTATGCAAGCGCCGCTGGCGAGTTTCACACCGAACAAACTTTTACAACCCTCGAGCGGAGCGGAGTGAATGAATGAATGAAGGAGAGAAGTTTTTATTTCTCTTCTCTGGTTTCGGACGCGTGCCGAAATGAAAATGAAAACGTCATGTTTTCGAATGAATTTTTTGAATTATGATGTTGAATGTTGACGCCGGGAAGCGACATGGTCATGGCCATGGCCATGGCCCATCATCTGGGACCTCGGGCACAAGGCATTAAATTAATTCAAAACGCTCGCAGGACACGCGCTGCCAGGGCTTTTGTCTGATTGCTAAAGTATGGAATCCCAAAGAACCGAAAAGGACCAGAATTGATGAAAGCCCCGATAAAAGGTGAGCCACGAAGACAGCGAGAAATATCTTTTGTGGCGCTACACAGTAACCAAAGTCCCCTGGGACTGCGACAGCTTATGTCTGCTCCTCCCATCCATTCCGCTAAGCGAAAGTTGCGGGTGGGTTCAGGTTCAGGTTCGTGCCTCCAACTCCCTGAAGAGTTATCTGTTTGCACTTTCGATTTTGAGTTTATTATTATTGGCGTTACTTACGAATGCACTTCTGTTTGCTCGCCACATTAGTGGCGGACACACCGTGTCCGTGCCTGGTCCTGCCCCCTGCCTGGCTGCCTCCAGTTCTGGCTGTCTGCATTTGTCGTTTACAAATTGGTTTTCGTGTTCCACTCGCATCTATTTTGCCTGTCTGCATAATCAGGGGTTGGCATTTGTGGCGGGGGGCTACGTGATGGTGATCTCTTCTCTCTCTCTGTGTGGCGCGGGGTCTATTTTTATATGTCCTACGTCCTACGTCGCTGCTTGTTAAGGGAATGGCTGATAAGGCACGTGGCCTCATTTATCAACTGCGCCGCTACAACGAGACTTGCAACAAGCGAGCGGAACATGCAACTACTGCTCGGGTACTATATGGATTCCTATTCTTCGATTCCTTTTGCCAAATTGCTGGGGGTAGTTTCTAGTATGTCTGGGCCGCCACTTCCTGTTGCTACTGGGGGGGACTGGGTCTGGGAGTGCTGCTGCACTGGAGTTGTAAATTTGATTGTAGGACGTAACGCGTAAGTTTGTTTCCCCCACTTTAATGGAGTGTATACATCGTGGAGTTCTGTTCGGCCAAGGGGTTCCCCCTGATGGTCGGTTGGTTTTTCTGGTAATTACTGTTATTATAATTTCTGTTGACTGCTGCACTGGCGAGACCCTCAGCGCGGGAGAGGGAGAGACTGTCTCCCTGGCGTGTGCCCCTGTCCACGTGTACTCTGCTTGTTTTTCACTTGGCTAGCTGGGCAAGGCAACCCTCCCCTGCTTTGCCTGTGCCTGGCCGCCCCGCCGTAGCCATGGCTGCAAATCCTGCCAATGATACTCGTTCGTACTCGTACCTTTGCGATGTTTATCTCACGGTCGCCATAAAGAGACAAGATTATGTCATCGCTGCTGTTAAAGGTAACCATGTTGCAGATCTGCAATTTGTACAGGGCTTATTCCGCTCCAGTTACCAGTTGCCCGGGCCTTGTGCAATCCGATATGATATAGGCAGCTCTCCCGCTATAGAGATGGAGAGTGCTGCTGGGGTGGCTGTGTGTGGGGTGACCTCCCCGTTGGCCTGTGTCTTTTCTGTTGCCGTCACTTGAGTGGAACGTAATTAATCTTCATCTAGAATCTGGAATCAAACGCCTACGCGACAGTTCCTCCATCTACAACCTCCCAAGAGCAACTTCTGCTGCTGCTGCTGCTGCTAATAAAACATTTTCCATTACACGCACAGCACAAAATGCCTAACAAAACAAATTTGTGTTAAGCGCACTTCACGATGATGATTCTTAAACAAATTCACAATTTGTCTCAAGTGAGGTTTTCGTTGTTGTCAATTTTCATGGCATCCAATTGAACCTCTGCCGCAGAGCAGACGAGTGGCAACGCCAGCGGCAGGCAACGAACGAAATGCTGCATTTATCAACAATAAGATCAGTCAGCAATGATTGAGGCTGTGTGGCAGGCACTGTGGCACATAGATTGGGGAGGGGGGGAGGCCAGACCTGAGCGCTCTCTTTACTTCCTCGCTTAATGCAGCTTCAAGTGTGGTCGTCGTCGTCGTCGTCGTTGTCGCTTGTCGTCTCTAGTGGGAGGTCGTTCGGTCAGCAGTGCACGCATGATTTATTCCGCAGGCCACTTGAACATCGTGTACCCCCCCACACCCACATGCACGATGCAGCCCCCAACTAGAGCTCCATCTCCGTTGCCGTCTCCAGCTCCATCAGTGCCCACATTATGCACTTTTCGTCATTCCCAACAAGGGGCGCTGATTGACAGCCGCATTGCGGCAGAGGGTGCACGAAATGGAGACACTGCCACCGCACAGACCTTGTAGCTGCAGTCGGAGAAAAGTCACCACAGATAAGGAAAATCCTCATGTGCATCGTATTTCAGTTGATAATATTCTAAAGTATATTTTGGTTACGTCTTTCTGTTCCCTTTGCTGCCTCCTTTGACTAAAAGATTAATTGTAATTACTTGTTATATTATTATGTGGGTATATAATATATAATGTTAGTTTTTGATGATGATCTTATTCACATTCACATTGTAATTATTGCCCACACCGGAGACATGCCGAATCCAGCCCAAGTATCGGGAAACATCCGCGAATCCCAACGGGTCACCATCTTCACAGCCCGATGTGGATCCAAATGAGAGGACTCCGATCAATTCGTTATTGTTCACCAGCGGCCCACCAGAGTCGCCATCGCAGGCGGACTGTTGCTCATCGTCAGATCGAGCACACAATATGCCCTCCAAGTTATTTCCGTAGCGGTATCTGCACGCGGATTCATCGATGACCTGCAGCTTGGCCCAGTACAACCGAGCGGATGCACTTCCATTGTTATGTAGAGTCCCCCATCCGGCCACAAATGCCCACTGACCCACGTAGTCATTGTAGCCATTGCGGGATTCTGTTGGCAGTGGAATGCTTTGGATGCGAGCGCTGAACTCCACCCACTCAGTGCGGATCAGTGCAATATCGTTGACGGCAGACCCAACGAAAGTGTTGTACTGTGGATGTGCGAAGACGTGATCTTTGGCCAATAGCTTCTTGGTTGGCTTCTCTTTTCTCCATATGGAGCCATAGATGAGGCTCACCGACGTGGCATTATCGGTGCAATGGGCAGCCGTGAGCACCCAGTTGTTGGCTATGATACTGCCACCACACAAATGGGTTACATTCTGGGTATCGATCAAAATTTGAACCACGTATGGGAATTGTCTTTCCTTGGCCAGTTTTCCATTGACGATGCGCTGCAGCACATTCGCCTCTCCAGCAGCGAGGAGTTGCACCAACAGAAGACACAAGAATATTACCATTTTGAGATCGAAACTTACTCAAGCTTAGGTTCGAGTGCGACTGCCTTATATACGTTTATTTCTAATCAACACTCCACCATTTTTCTATTAAAAGAAGAGCACCACATTCCGCGGCTTTCGATAATAATTTCAATAATTAAGTCAGCCATAAAGAAGATCGGCCAAAGATACGTCGGCTGATTGATGTTGGTAAAGTATTCTGAGAGAATACCTACAACTTTGTATTGCTGGCAGTAGCTGGCGCCCGTTCCTCCTGCTCATTGAACCGCAGTATATGATAATTTCTTTCAGTGCAGCATATTTTAGCTATGCGCATTTTGCATAACTCTGCACCCTTGCTGGGGGTTAAAACAGTTCCGAATGGGTAACCCGCTAATCCTCTGCGCCTGTCATAAACATTGACATTGATGTTGATGCTGATGCTGATGACGACGATGACGCAGGGCGTTGTTCGTAGCTGCTTTTGTGCCACTGACAACTGACAAGTGGGCGTGGTGGCAGTGGTGCTACTGTTCCTGCTGCTGGGCGACCAACAACCCAAGTATCCGCATATCCGAGTATCCGACTAACCCCCTGCCACGTTTCGCTACGCTCCACAAATTGTGGAATCGTCGGACTCATTCCGGCGTATGCCCTTTAACGATTGTATTCGTCATTCGAGCAGACAGACAGGACGGTTGACATTCATTTGAAACGTTTCATGAACCCACAACGCAGCAGTGGAAAAAAAGGAAGGGATATACCATATGCCCCCACGAAAACAACGGGGTGATCTCCCAGTGGCAACCACTGTGCGGCACAGCGGCCACAGAGGCGGCACCAACTCGGGCGCATGTCAATCATTAAACTGTCATTTTCAGTCGATTTAACTAGCATTAAAAATCGTCCACAATTGCCGGGATTTATGCATTGTGCGTAAACTGTCATAAATTTCCAACGAGTGCCAGTGTCCTGCGAGGACCACCACAGATCCCATGTTAAGCTGTAAGCTGGCCTAATTTTTTATGGTCTGGTCTAATTTTTATTCATTTTCCTCGCCACCAAAACTAAGCGCGCAAATTAATTTTACTACGCCCCATAGAACCCACAGAACGAAAAGCACTTGGAGCCCCAAAAACCCAAAAGAAGATGAAGATGGAAATGTTGTACGAATTTAACAGAGAAATCTTTAATTTTCATCTGGGGCCAATCTCTGCTGCCATTAACCGAAGGAACGACGCAAAATGGAAAAGGAAAACTGCTGACAGACCAGGGGACATTCGTCCCCTAGCAGTTCCGTTTCCGTTGCTTTATTCGTAGCGGCAAAAAAAATGTTGTATCCGAAAATTATGGAAATTTATTAATCACATAAATTTAAAGCATAATGTGCGTGAGTGGGCCGACTTTGGTCCCCATCGCGGCTCGTTAATGGCTCCCAAAACGACGAAAGCGAAAGACATCGAAGGACGAGGCATAAAAAATGCGTTTGGGGCCAGAAGTGAAATTTCTAGGCGAGGTCTCTGCCTCCGGGCATTGGGTGGGGAGGGTGCAGGCAGGCAGGGCATCTTCATGGAGGCTTAAGCAAACTTTGTGCTGTGGTTGCGGCTCCGAAAATAGAGCTGGCAGCAAGGTGCGGCAGCCGGACGGTGGATCTGTTGATGTGTAAGCAAATATTTTGCTCAAATTGCGGGAAAGTGATTTATCCAGCGGGGGGATTCAATCAGCAAGGCAACGCGAGAGCGGAGTGAGGCAACTTCTGGCGTAAGTTAATTTACCTGCACATCCCCCCAAAGGAAACTATGCAGGTAATACTCGTAGAACTATCTTCCATCTGTTCCTTTAGAGGGGCAATCCAGGAAGTAGTTTAAGCCATATAGATTAGGTGCAGCACTTCCTTTATGAAATTATCGAAACGGTTAGAACAAGCTCCAAAGCAAATCCCCCAAAAACAAAGTGCCAACATGTGTTGCACTTAACCCCACGGGGGGAAACTCCCCTCTCGTACAACACACGCGCCCCTGTAAGCCCTTTGACAGCGCTCCTCCACACTGCTGCTCCTGCAGCTAGATAGGGAAAATTCGCCAAACAGCACGTGTACGTAAACGGATGAGGGAGTTCGAGTACGAGAACGAGAACGGGGGAAGTATTGGGTATTGGGCAGGGAGGGGATCGGAGAAGAGCGGTGCTGCGGTGGGGTGCCTCGGTGCTGACATTTAAAGTAGCTGCCAGCCATTGAAGTGACAAAACTAAAGATAAGACTCAATCACGTGTAGCTGACACTGACAATCGCTGCAGACGGGGAGGGGAAAAAAGCGAAAGGAAAACTCACCAGCAACAAAATAGAAAATCAATTTCCCCGTTTTAACTGAATAGAGTGTGGGGCAGAGGCGGGGCTGGGGCAGGGGCAGGGACAGGGGCATCCCATGCAAGCAGTTGCTTTGAATTTCATATGGCGACAACATTAGTGCCAGGCAGATGGCGGGGGGCGGGGGGACAGCGAATGAAGAGTGACATGCAGACAAGCTGTGTGGCACGGGGCACATGGGGCCCGGACAAAGAAGGTGTCACTAACAGGAACAGGATAAATGTGCAAAACAGCAACAGACAGGAAAAAGAGCTGTCAGGCCAAGGAGGAACAAGCATGGAAAATGCAACAGGGCGAAGCCGAAGCTAGAAATACCCTTGCCACTGAGAAGAACCATAAATGAGATATTTATTGAACTTTCTGCTCGAAGCCGCAACACCCCCAGTAAGGGTATCAAAACCAGAACGGAGTGGAAGCTGGTGTAGTGCCACCAGTAGCCAGGACAGCTTTTTGGGTTGTGTTTAGCTTGTTTATCATGTCAGTTGTACGCTCCCTGAATTGGCAGCATTAAGCAGGCACATCACTTTGTATGCAGGCACAGCAAGAGAGTGGGGTGGGGAGGGGGTGGAGTGGAACTCAGCTGTCGCTATCAAGAAAATACAACTTGCTTCATGGCCACTGCAGCTTGCAGCTCCCCCCCTGGCCAGATTCAGTTTCAGCTTCAGCTACTGTTGCAGCTCCATCTGCAGCTCTGCTTCCGCTTAACGATTTTATTTGCCCAACTTGTGTAAATGTTAACGCAGCAGCCCCAGCAGTCGCTTGAAACTACGGCTACGGTTCTGGCTGCGTCTCCGAATCCGTAACCGTATCCGATGCAAGCAAATAAACAAGCCCGGCCCGGCAAACAGAAACTAAACCAAACCAAACTCAGAAGTAGCCAAACCACAAAAATAGATCTTACAGTTGGCCCGATAAGCTTCAGATACCTTCGGGACAGTGGTTGAAATCTCATGGAGAGTGCAGCAAAAATATATATTTTTACATGTAGTTATTGTGATATTCAAATTGAATAAATTCGAATTATCAATGAAATAATTATGGGGTTACTCCTGAGATTTGGTAAATCCAGTCCAAGTATTTGGAAACATCAACAAATCCTGACGGCTCACTGGCTTCACATTTTTCAGGTCCAAATGAGACGACTCCAATCAGTTCGACTGGATCATAGCTTACCAGAGGGCCACCAGAGTCCCCGGAGCATACGGACGCCCCAGTGGAAGATCCAGCACAGATTACCCCTTCCAAGTTATTTCCGTATCGACTTCTGCACACGGATAGATCAACGACCTGCAGCCATGTCCAATACAAACGATCTACTTGTCCACGGTAATTGTCATATAGTTTACCCCATCCGGCCACAGTAGCCCACTGACCCACGTAGCTAATACAGCCATAATTAAAGGGCAGGGGGATACTTTGAATGTGGGCACTAAACTCCACCCACTTAGTGCGAATCAGCGCAATATCGTTCAAAAGTACCGATGTACTGGGGATGTGGGAATACGTGATCTTTGGCTAACAGCTTCATAGATGGACTGTTTTGGTAATGTATAGAGCCATAATAGAGGCTCACCCATATTGAGTTCTCAGTGCAATGGGCAGCCGTGAGCACCCAGTTGTTCGCTATAATACTGCCACCGCACAAATGGGTTTCGTTGTGTTTATCAATCCCAAGTTGAACCACGTATGGGAATTGTCCTTCCGTGGCCAGTTTTCCATTGACGATGCGCTGCAGCACATTCGCCTCTCCAGCAACGAGGAGTTGCACCAACAGAAGACACAAGAATATTACCATTTTGAGATCGAAACTTACTCATGCTTAGGTTCAAGTGCGACTGCCTTATATACGCTTGTTTCTTATCAACACTACACCATTTTTCTATTAAAAGGAAAGCACCACATTCCTTTGCTTATATTCCAATAATTAACTCTCTGACTGATGGCTAAAATATTCTGGAAGATAATTTACACGTGTGTAATACTTGTGGACAGTTTTATTTCGTGTCGCACTTAATTGCTCTTGGGACACTGTGCCCCACAGAGACATTTCCCCAAGACGCAGGCAGCTCCAAAGAAGCTCAGCTCACATTTTGTTGCAGTGGCAGTGGCAGGCAAACATCACGTGTGCGTCTCTATCTGTGTGTCTGTTTGTATGGCTGTCTGTTTGTTTGTCTGTTTGTTTGCTTGTGTGTGTGTGTGCAGGTGTAACTGTGTCTCTTTTGTGTGCTGTGTGTGTCTATCTGTGTGTTGTCGCTGCAAAAACAATGCACTCGACGACGAGGAGGACGACGACGACGACGACAGCATCAACATGCATAAAATAAATTTTCATTCGCATTTTATTTGTTTTAAGCTGCGACTTTACACAAAGCCAACAAAGTGGCAGCCGCCCTGCCATCTGTGTTTGTCGCTGTGTTGTGTGTGTGTGAGCCGGATATAGCCACGGATATCGAAAAGTTTTTCCCGGTAATCTCCCACTGCTTCGGCAACGTACGAAAAAGTCATAAAAGTGTAGATGGTTTTTTAAAATGACAGCAGCTGGATATTAAGTTCTTGGCTTTTATGCTCGCCGCAAGTTCCGAATTATTGATATGGCAGTGGATCAGCCCTCAGACTCCTGGCTGAGATTTCCCCATCCACTGTAGGGGTAGAGAAGGTTAAGGTGTTTCTGTTTTACGATGTGTGAGAGGGGAGAGAGAGTGGGAGAAAGTAGTTGTCGTAAATGGATACTCTGTTGAGGCGGCGGCAAAAGCGAGAGTTTTGGTGGCTGGTTCTCCGCGTCGCACACACATTGTAATTCCATCATCGAATGGTGGCATGGGGCACGGACCCCGACTGTAATTGGCTTTTGGTGCATGCAGCAGCTATGCCCCATCCACCCATCATCATTCTGTCGCCGTGTCTGTAATCTCATCAGCATTCAAAATGAGTTTTGACTCGAACCGCACAGCTCGTAATCACATTAAAAGTATGTCACACTTCAATTACTGTCAGCGACAAGTCCAAGTATTTTGTTATTAATTTTAAACCATTTGTTGCGCTCTCAAACGGGAAACTCTGAGACTGCTCTGTGATGAGTTCTGGCCGTCGGCTCGCTACAGACAGCTGCCAAACACATGCAAGTGTCGCCAGCCACACGTTTTGCATTAGGAATGCCTTCGCTTGAGCTCTTCGTTCTTTTCTTATTTGGGCTATGGGTCGGGGGCAGGCGGCAACGGCGCAACGTGAAAATTGTGGAAAGCCAGCATGTGGTTTGCGTCCGTGTGTCTGGCATGAAGTTCTCCATTCAGTTTACGGTTATGCCTTAGAGACCACAAGCTGTGCGCCTGCGCCCAGACCCACTGGCGATGTACAGTCGATGGACGGGGCTAATTCATTCGTAAATGTCTTTGTGTTATGCGACACATATGCTCAAGGATTAGTGATGGTAGCGTGAAACTCACTCAGGGTAAAAGCAACTTACAATCGAAATCAAATCCAATTAAAGTTTGCAGGATTTTGGCAATGTTTAAGGAATTATCTTACTTTATGTTTAAATATTACCAAAACTTAATGGATTGAACTGAAAAGAGTAACTTAAATACTGATTCAAGATATTTATCTTTCAATTTGTACTGTTCCCAACTTAAAAATAGTTTAAAGTTAAGATTCTGCACTCGATTTCAATTCTATATTGGGATTTTTAGAGTTAACTCCCTCCGCAGCAATGCATCACACATGCTATCTTCAGCTCTATCATCTCTAGTCACGAATCGACACCATAAAGCCACAGGCGGTGGTACCTGGTGCCAGCCAGCGGGGAGGGAAAGGGCGAACGAATCCCAAGGCAGAGTAGAGTGTCGCTGCATACGCCCCATAACTGACACTTTTCTTTTTGTTGGTCGGTCGCGTGAATTCTGGGTAATTACAATTTATGGTGACGCTGTTGCTCAAGCGATTCCCTCGCTGTTCGCCTTCTCCTTCATCTCTGCCTGACGTCGATCCAATTCCATTTTCATTTCGAGTCCCATTTCCACTTCGACTTCCATTTCTGTATGGGTGAAGTGGCACCCGCAGTGCGTGTTTGTATTGCTTTTGAATTGAAACTCGATTGCGAAACAAAGGTCGAAACTGTGGAGAGGCCCTTCAGCTGGGTCCCCTTCCTCCGCTCTGCTCTGTTCTATTCTGTTCCAGTTGCCTTCCACGAAGCAATAAGCAATAGTTTTGTTCTGTTCCACAAAGGCAACAATGGAACTCGAGTGCACCTTGCCATTAGCCATGGGGGTAGCTGTGGAAAACTCTCCGGAAAACGCTCTTAGACACGATGTCTGCGCCGGCTAATGATTCCAGAGACATCATTAAATGTACTCGTACTCCTACTTCACAGCTCTGTAACCCTCCCCCTCCTCCTACGCCTCCTTCATCTTTTTCTTTTTCGTATGGTTACATCATCATGCGGGTTCAGTTGTCTAGAATTCCCAGGGCCATAAGCCGCACAAATAATTACAAAAAGCAATAGAAAAACTTGGCGCAATGTTTCAAAAAATTTGCTATGCATTTTATGGCGGGTGTTACGCTTCAGTAGATTGAATTATATTCACCCCCCTCCTCTCACACACTCGCCAATGCCCCTTTCTTCTACATGTATCCCCCCCTGCCAGCGATGGGAATGCATTTCATAAACGGAGGAGGATACACAACTCAATTAAGTTTGCTTTCTGTCGTTCGTCGCGGCCAAGCGAAAAACTTAATTTAATGCTTAATTGCAGCATAAAGAGTGGAAGCGACAGGCGGCTAGGGGGGCACAGCAAACATGCGGGGCATAGGGGGGCGGCTGGTGGACTGGGAAATTCAATTTGAACCTCCGTTTGATCCTTGAAGCATATGCTGCTGTCCTCCCCCCCGCTGCGCATCAATTGATAAGCAATTTTCCAATTCGCCTACAATTTTCATTTCCATTTAAATAGAAAAATCCCACGCAACACACACACACACAAAAACACAAACGAAAAAAGAAAGAAAAGAATTTTGCACAAATGCCAAAATATGATGAAAGTCCGGGACGAGGCGTTAACTGTAGAGTGGGCGTGTTCAGCTATGTGTGACGGCGGCGGGTGGGGCAGGGGCCTGGGCCTGGGCGGTAGCATAAAGCCAAATTCAATATAAAAATTCAAATCATTCAATTATCTGTGGCTCAACGCGGTGGCAGTAGCAGGTTAAGAGGATGGGCAAAAGGCACAAAAAGTTGAATCAATTTGGCAATTGAATTTCATGGAACAGTCAGCAAAAGTGGGCCGAGCGGAAGCCGGGCAAGGGAGGGAGTGAGGTGAGCGAGCGAGCAAGCATATTCGACTTAAACAAGTAAAATAAATGGCATTTATCAGAAACAAATCAAATTTCCGCTTGTAATGTAAGCAAAAACGAACTTAAGATACAAGATACGAGATACAGATACAGATACAGATACAAAGGAAGAAGCTCCGCAACGAAAATTGTGTACCCTCAACGAGGTTTGGCAGGGAAATAAAGCCAAATAAAAGATAGAGTGAGCCTCCAACCAAAAGGATTTACAGTTGAAGAGAAGTCTGAAAATTATGACTTAATATTTATTTCCCAAATTTAAGTCGATTTCCGTGTGCGCCCAAAAATTGTATCCGAATACATACATAAAGTATGATACCAAATTGATGACGTAAGCTGCATAGATTTTCAGCCTACAAATCCATGAAAATCCCTCGTTCACTTTTCGCAAAGTTTAAATTTTATTTTTTTTGGCAACTTTTTCAATATATTTTTGCTGTATATTTGTTGTAGTTAGATGTACTCGCACTCGCCCTCGTATTTGTATATTTTTGGGCAAATCAACTGCTCTTAGCTATTCGCAACATTTTTTCCATTTTCCCAGCCCTGAAATTTTCCCATTTCAATTTACAGCCATTAAATCACAGCAACACGAATAGATAGATATATAGCTTTATATATGCACATATATTGTACGAGTATGTATGCCGCTAAACAATGCTCTAAATAAACAATAAAATGGATGGCATGGCATGGCATATAAAATGAAAATTGCATGCCATATCCCCATGTGAGAGGGAGCGAGCGCAAAATCACGAAAAATCAACGCGAGTTTCAATTTCTTTCGGCTGGTTTTTCACTGGTTTTATTAGCCCTTTTGATACGTGTGCACGTACTGCCGTGAGTCCATGAGATACGCGATACCAATTTCAGTGGCTGGGGCATTGAATTACACGACAATGTTCGCCGCTGTACTCGACTCCTTCTTTCTTTTGTGCTCTCTCTCTCTCTCTGTTTCTCTTGCTTCTCAGAGTTAATGAGTTCAGTTCGCTTCACTGACTTTTCCGTGTCGGAGTTTTGAGTTTCAACTGTTGCAGCCGGCAGCTGCTTCAAGTCGAACCTAACGAGGCCGGCACGCCCACGGCGATGCGGTTTTGGCCATTTGTTTATGCACTGAACAAGAAGCCACCAGGGGGGCAGGTCAAACCTTCTTCGGAAAAACCGCAACGTGTTCGCCCTCTTCTGTTTCGATCCGTGTGGGTGTGACGAAGGTGTAGCGGCGGCTGCTACTGTAGCTACGCTGTGTCTCAATCTGTGCCAGTGTATCCGTAGCCTGTATCTGCATATGCCCATCTGCATGCGGAGAGTTGCCGTATCTGGGGTCGCATCAGTGCCAGGGCTGAGCCTCAGCTTAATGCGCTTGCATAAACAATGTGCGACAGTACCTTCCCTCCGCATTCGGATTCGCATTCGCATCTGTAGCTGAAGCTGAAGCTGTTGCTCTTGCCGTATGCCGTATCTTTTAGTTACGAGGAAGTTGTGCCTGTAAGCGGATTTGCTGTAATGTCATTCAGTTTTCGCCTTTTCAGATGTTTACCGACCCTTCGTAAATCCCCCCATTGAGCGCTGAAAAGTATGCACCGGCACTGGCTAAACGCTCTCATAATTAGATGAGGACAATATCCTCGGAGTTGGATTGCAAACTAATGGACAGACAGACAGAGAGACAGACACACCCAGTTCAAAGGTTGCCCCTGGCAGTGGAGTGTAGTCAGAAATCAAAATACAATTTCATTAACTTTAAAGCAATGCGAAATGTGAAACCTCATAGGCGGGGGGTTGGTGGCTGGTTGCTCGCATTTTCCCCAGCGATGAAATTACAAGGAAAATCAAGTTGTCACGACAACCACCGAGCGGCAGAGCAGCGAACAAGTCACATATGGATGCCCGTTGAGGATTGGCAAGTCAACCACCAGTTGAATGTCGAGTAAACAAGTCCTCACTGGAAGTAGTCGTAGCCGTTGCCCCCACACCCATTCGCCAATGTGGAATCCAACGCCTGCGCCCTGGTGGATGCCAAGTTTGGTGGCGAGGATGCCAAGTTTCGTGCGCAAAACAGGCACAAAAATGCCAGAACATGAGGCCAGAACCAACAGTTCCTTGCGCGCTTTCAACTGCAAAGGTTGGCCCGAAAAAGGCGCCCAATCAGAGCCCACAGACAGTTTGTCGTAAAGAACACAATCGACGAGAAATCTGGCGAGAAATCCAACCCAACGGCCAAGAGCCATAAAAACTTAACAAATCTGCCAGTTTAGCAGGAAAAATAAGAAGGGACGCGACGCTTAACTTTTAATGCCGCGACGGGGTAATTTTTATTGCCAAACTGCTGCCGCTCCTGCTGCTGCTGCTACGGACCGCGGACTGATAACAGTGATAACAAAGTAGCCAAAGAGAGCAGTTGGCAAAAGTTTCACACTTTTCGTGTTAGCCTCCCAAGTCCAGGAGCAGAACGAAGACCCAAACTCAAATCAAAGGGCGTAATCGTAAAACGCGGCCAAGTGTTGAAATTTATGAGTTCACAATCGTAATTGAATTTTATGCGAAAACTTGGCGGTGGATTGTCCTTGTCGTCGCGCAATAAAAGAGAAAAACACGCCACGCCACGCACACAGAACACAGAACACACCGACGCACCCCTAACGCTTATTGCCGCCAAAAATTGATCCGAAGGTGAGTTAAACGAGCAACAAATTTCATTGTGCACATTGTCGTATTTATGGGCGATATTTTCGGGGCATAATATACCATATTTTTTGGTCAATTCGGGCATGATTTTGTAGCCCTTTGGGTACATCAAAGCCTAGCATCATCCTGTGTGCGGCCGCTTCCTTTGAGTCCTTAGCAAACACAGCGCTAAAAAGGTCACTGGCCTTGACTTGAATGGGCTGGAGGATACGGGGGATAGGCCTCTGCTCCCACTGTCCCACTCCGCTGCCTCGGGGGCGCTTTCATCTATATAATTATTCAAACAGCGAATGCATTCCCGTGTAACGAGTACCACAACCTTTTGGCCCCCAAAGGTTGACATTTTGCGCGAGGCGCATCAAAATGCATCGCAAACTTTTGCCACGAAAGCTGTTGCAGTTTTTGGCTCGGTTAAAGTTGCCAGCGGGGAGGAGCCGACCCTTCTTTTTTTACAGCCAGAGGGAGTTGTTGAGGGAGACTTCCTGCTGAGCTGTCAACATGTTTGGAGTGAAGTGTTACGTTACAGTTTTCTCCAGAGAAAGTTTAAACACTTCGAAAAGGGAAGAAGTGTTGAAAGGAGCAAAGGATTCCCAAGTATTCCAATCAGAGTGTCAAAGTTTGAAGCAAAAGCGTTGCCTACTCTTAGGCAGCAGCGATTTCGATTGAAATTTCATGCCACAGAATAATTTCCACTAGATTCCACATATTCCATGGATTTTTAATCAGTCTCACACCCAAGTACGTTTGTGTTTCTTTTTGAGACATGCCATCGCTTCATTCCTGCTTGTGAGCCCTCGTCTTAAATGGCATTAATAAAAGTCCAACTAAAATTAATGAAACTAAACCCTTAAACAAACTTTGACAAACGCTGGCTTAAGCGTAAATCTCTGCCGTAAAAACCCTGCACTTAAATGCAGTCTTAAAATAAGATACACAACCGCAGGGGTGCCAGCCCCGTCATCGCTTCCACCTCTGCCCTCGCGTATCCTTGAAAATCGTCGCCAAGGAAATGTCAAGCGCGGTTTGCGTTTGCTGCTTGCCCTCGCCCTCGCGGTCGGCGTCGCAGTCGCAGTCACCGTCGCTTTCGACACTTCCGCAGCGGCGACAGGTGCTGCCTGTCAGCTGCATTCAAACCGCGAATTCCATCCCCCCTTCCCCGCTCTCAGCTCACAGCTTTCACCCCTCGTTGGCCGTGTCAAGTTAATCAGCAAGCCATGGTTTCCGAGCTTCCTTTTTTTTAGTGGTTTTCCAGCTTTTAGTCGTAGATACCCTTGAAGGGGAGTTAATGGTGTTGTACAGGTGCTTGGAAAATATAAAATTCATGGCTTTGGATCCTGAAAGGATCGCTATTCGTCATCAGCATCAACATCCCAGTTGGGGCAGTAAATCGCGTCGTGCGACTTTTTGCAACTTTCGCCAAAAACCACCGAACGAATAACATTCCAGGGTATCTAAACCCTCGACCCTCCAACGCCCTCTCTCTGCTCCTTTTTTTTTGTTTGCTTGCGCGGCCAATGGCAAAAAATTTCACGCCCGCCACGAAAACTTTTCATTTTCAACGAGCGCAGCGCCGCATAGAAAACAGGAGCGTTAATAAGGTATAAAAGAAACGGGGGGGAACACCGGAACAGCAGCTGGGAAAAAAAAGAGACAAAAGAGCGTCATAAAACTGAAGCTTGTTTGTTTTAGATGCTGCTGCTTTTTGTGCTCCACTCTCTGGTCTCCCATTCCCGCAGTTTTAACACTTTTATTTGGCCAAGTTTGCTGCTGCTGCTTTTGCTCTTGGCAATGACTTTGGGCCTGGCTTCTCGAGTGGCTAAAGACAACACTGGCATGGCAGTTGAGTCGCTTCTAAACGAGTATCTTGACGGCAGCTCCCAGGAGCTACGCCACCGAGGAAGCGGCCTCCCTCTTGTCTTTTATTCAACTTGAACAACACACATCCATGAGGGCCTCCTCGCCTGCATGTGCTATAATTCACACTCGCACAGCACACGGCGACAAGCGGTACAGCGAAAGGCTTTTAGGAGCTCTCTCTAGCGCCTTTTTCTCTCTCTGTCCTTTCGCTGGTCGCCCACCTGCTGGTTGCCTGTGTAGCCACCAGCGCGCTGCAGCGTTGTCCCAGCATCGCGTTGACATTTTCATTCATCGTCTTGGCAACCGTAATTAAAATCGTTTTAATTTACTTTTGCCTCACACACACACACACACGCGCACGCTCCCACACATATGGAGAGACACTCCTGCACTCACTTGATGCTGGGGGGAGGGAAAGGAAAGTGTAGCACACTTATCAGCGCCACTCTTCAGTGCCTGGGTCCTGGTTTATGTTTATCGACTTTTGTTTAGTCGCTGTCGCTGTCGCTGCTGTTCCTGCTGCTGCTGTTATTATTTCAGTCTCTGCCCGGCGGCGCTGCTTCCCCTTCCACCATCCCCGTGCCCGCCTGCCTCGTGCTTTGCTCATTATGTGGGCGTGCAAATTGCTGCATATTCATTTACCGTTATCTCTTTCTTGTCAAGTAAAACACACATTTTACTACAACAACAGCTGCTTCCCTGCTTCTACTGCCACGACGGACGAGCTGCTCGTGAGCCTAGCCACGCCTCCTGCCAACTGCTTAGAGCAAGTAGAATGGTTACCATTCTCATCATGGTGCCCCTTCCGACCCTTTCCCCCACCAACAACCATCACTGTGTTCTTAATAACATAAACTTCTTTTCTCTGAACGCCCAAGTTGAGTTAATGAAGAATTTCCATGACGATGTCGTTGCCCGACCTAGAGGCAGAGGCAGAGGCACAGGCAGAGGAGAGTCTTATATCCCTTTTGATATCACCAGCAGCCAGTCAGGGGAGATGGCAGCAGCAGCGGCAGCAGCCCACCTGCCTTGGCTCATTATATTGCCCCTGGTTGCCAGAGCAACAGACAAGAACAAATTTTCCAGTCTCTCATCGCTTGAGTTGGCTTGAAGCGTATTAATTCTGCTCATAAAATGATTCCCGATAAGATTTGATCTGTGTTTGCTCCCCTCCGAGAGTGGGAGTCGAGAGTGGCTCTATACAATTCAGTCTGCCTTTTGAAGTACCCAAAGAGACTGTGCACTTGCCAGTGCTGTCTTGCTGAGTAGAGGGGGGTACAGGGTGTGGAGTCACCTTTGTAATGAAAATTCTGCGAGTCGGGTAAGCTGCTTAAAATTGCCAAGTTATGTCTGCATATGAGTGAAATCTCAGCGGCTTAGTGGGGGGCCACCACTGAGCCCACGATATCAAAACACTTTATTCATCAGCCTCCTTCCGCCTGGCAACATTCTGGCCAAAAATAATTGTTCAATGTTGCCAGCAACATGCGACACACACCACTGAGCAGCAGAACTCTTTCCACCACCATGACACAGCCTCCACACACCCACACGCACAAGCCAGAGCACAGTCACATGCGTGATTCGCCTTTGTAGGCTTGCATCCGTGTGAGATACACCCACACACAGTGAATATTTTGGAACAGGCGCTCAGCAATTGTCAGAGGGAGTACCAACAGCAGCCACAGCAGCAGTCGAATGGAATACGCACTTCACACTCGCACACAAATGCCAGTGTACGAGAACACACGGGGGAGAATACAACACACTCAAACATGCACATAGTGCACAGACACACACACACACACACTGACACAGTCAGAGATACAAACAAACACCACTAAACAGGCACACAAAATCGTCGTGAAAGTTGCGCAGCGCAAAATAGCGAAAAAGCCGAGCAAAGTAAGACACTTTTTTTTTGTCGGTTAAGAGGGAAGTGTGCTGGGAACAGGGGCAGGACGGGGGGCCTCAAGTGAGGCTGGTTGAACGACGATGAACGAGGGCAAACACAAACGAGATAAACAAGAAAAAGAAAACAGGTTGCGTTGGTGTGGCAGCCTTAGATACCCTAACATGTCCCAATATTCTATGGAAGATATTTTACAGGAAAAAGTGAACAAAGTGTAATTAAATAATGTCTAGAGATTTTTAAACTATCTTCTGAAAGTAAGAACTTTTCTTTCGACGGACTTCTGCACTTTACAGGGCCCCCAGTGTTTCTCTCTTTGCTTGTTCTAACACTCTTCGATGGTACAACAAGACACAATGAGTACCAGAAGAGCGAAGGGCAGAGAGCAGCTTGGCTGCTGCGTCAGACATTGAAACTGTCTTCAGCCTTTCTGTGTGTGTGTGTGTGTGTATGAGTGTGGCTCATAAAACGTTCGCGGCCTGCAGTTGAAACCTTTCTCTCTCCCACTGCTCTCTGCTGTTGTTAATTTTGCAACTTTTTGGCGCGCGCGTATAATAAAGTTGATAAAGCCGCCAGGACGAATGGCGATGCTTTGAAGACCCTAAAAGTAGGCAATTATATTTTGCATATACTTTATACATATATGAGCATCTGGGGTGTGTTTTTGTATGAGCCTGATCCATGCAACAAAGCCACACAGACCCCACAGACTCTCCCTCCACGCCTCTAGAAAAGTAATGAAGGAACTCCTCAGCTGTCTGTCTTTCAGTCTGCCTTTCAGTTAAGCCTGCAAAAAAGCGTGTCAAATAACTGGGCCACCAACACAGAGACATAGAGAAATGGAGACAGCGAGAGAGACAGAGGGAGAGAAGGGGAACAAAAGTGGCAAAGACCACATCTGGCTGCCTAAGCGTTGGCCATAAAACAAATGAGCCCTCGACATGGGTTCGTCATTTGTTAGCGGGACATTTTAAAGCAGCGACAAAGCAGGACCAACAGGACGCAGAAAAACGAGAGAAAGAGCAATTTATGAAAAGCTCTAGAGCAGGAGACAAATATTTTTGGGGGGTGTGTGAAGAGGATGAGTAGGCGGAGGCATATATGTATGTGTGCCTGCATGGCACATATAAACTATGCACTCGAAATTTCTGGCTGATTGCAACACCAAAACAATGGCATGCCATAAAGGGAGACGCATCAAAGAGAGCATGCAGCAGCAGCAGCAGCAGGAGTGGGAGTGGCAGCAGGGGCAGGGGCATAGTCTGGGGCCGTAAAATGCAAAATGTAACACAAAGTAAAAGGACTCGGGGACCCAGGGATACTCTGTCTGTGTGTCTGTAGGTCTGGCATTGCAATTTTGGCACAGGCGTTGCCTTCACCCCGTTTTTATGATCCTTGTAATTAATGCATACCTTGAGGATATATCACCAGACAGAAAAGAAAATGGCCAAAGATAAACTCTGCAACTGAAGCTCAAGTGAACTCCAAGGTGCAACTGCAACAAAAGAAAATCATGGCAAAATCTAGTTTGAAAATTATGCAAACTTACAGGTCATCCCAGGTATACATAAATATATATGTATGTATGTATATGTGTATGTATAAATGGCATGAAGAGGCCACTCTGTGACTGACATTTTAATAAGTTTCTCGTGTTTATGGAATGCCTTTCTATGGGCAACATTTTTGTGCGAGTATCTCAGATCTTAAACGTAAATTGCTTTGCATTTCATTGTGCGAGGACGAGTACGGGGACGAGGACGAGTACGAGGACGAGTACGAGTAAGTGCGAATGGAAATGAACAAGGCGGAGAGTGGACTCGACGGGGGGTGGGTGCCTCGAGCTCCACTCCGGCTGCTGCCAAAAAGTCAACGAACAATAAGTCTTAAAGTCATGCCAGGACTACTAACTTGTCCGGACTGCCTCCTCCTGCCCTCCTCGGCTGACTGACTGACTTATGCACTATGCATGCAGTTGAGTTGCCAACTCTTTTCTCTCTCTATCTCCGTCTCTATCCCGGTCTCTCCCGCCGGATGCCTTGTGGGGCATGCTGTGTGGCAGGCTGGCCTGTGCCTGTGCAAAACAAAACAAATGTAACTACAAAATTTAACTAACATTTTTCCACTCTGACATGCAATGAGCGAGCAGATGCACAGCAGGCGCTACGCTCACAGAAGCGATGGGGATGGGGCATAGGAATACGGGGTACGAACTCCTGGCACTGCTGGCACTTCCACGGTATTCCGCAGTCGTTTGTGCATCGGATCTGTGAGCCATTCGTTTGTGTTTTCCCTTTTTCTGATTGCAGTTGTTGCTGTTGTCCTTCACACTCGGCTGCATCTGGGGGCACGAGTAACTTTTGTTACATTCGACACTGCAGCACGGGCTTTACTTTACTTTGCCTGTCCTTTTTTGTTTGGTACAAAGGGTAGCCCCCCAGGCGTGGTGAAAATGCAGCAGCAACAAAGAGGCACAGAGCAGAGAAACTGCAGCCAGAGAAAAAAAGAGAGAATGCAGCCTGAGAGATGGATATAGAGAGCATGCGAGAGAGAGAGGGCAAGAATACTTTTCCCTAATTCGCTTTAATGCAATGACATTAATCTATGAGCGAGAGTTCGGGCCATATCTGCCATCTCTGCCATGCCCATTCCATTCACGAGTCACAGCCCCCGCATTCATTTATTCACTCGGGACTCGGTTTGGCATTCACACGGCTCGTCGCGCTGGCACTTAAGTAATTTCAACTTGCAAACAAACACCACCCCCCGCCATCCCAGAGTGCTCTCTCTCTCGGTGTGTGACCCTCTCGCTAGGAGCCATGGCAAATGTCAAAGTAGTTGTTAACATTTCCGCTTTTTCGCACGGCTTTTCTCTGTTCTTTGCCCTTCGCCCGCGTTTTTTCCCACTGCCATGGTGGCGTTGACGGGTGCGCGGTGCGTGGTGCGGGGTACGAAACAAACGAAAAGTTTGCGCTCAACCAAATTGTAAGCCACAAGGAATGCAGTCAAGTAAAGCTGCAAGCAAAAAAGTTTCCTTCCCTCTTAAATTACTGACTTAATTATAAAACATGAACGCTGGCAGCACGAGAAGAGACCCTCAGCAAGAGCCGCAGCCAGAGCTTGGCCAGCAGCAGCATCCTCCGCGTAGTTGGCATTGCAGTTGCAAGTAATTTACATAAATAACTCGACGGGAGTATTAACATGAAGGTTACAAATCGTTCTACCCCCCAGCAGTCCTTTCTCGCCCTCTCCCACTGCCTCTGCCTGAGCCATAAAATGTTAAATGGCATTTAAACTGTTGACTTTTAGATAAGAACCGGGTCAAATGTGGCTTGACCTGGAAAATACGAGTATGTGTGGCAGAGAATGCAGCAGCAGAGAATGAGGATGTGGCATATTCAATTGTTACGCTGCGGAGCCTTCTGCTTCCTGCATTTCTCTCTCTATCTCTCTGGGGAGACTTAGTGTCGCTGCATGTTGACAAGCTTAACAACCGTCAGCTGCAACTTGCAGCAATTCCTCATCACACACATGCACACACCCATGCACATGCAGTGCTCCGTGCCCCTGTCTGGTGTGGCATGACTGCCGAGATTCTTGAGGTTTGAGGTTCCCGGCTGTCTCATGTGCAACTGACATTTTTCAAACATGTTGTGGGATTTTCCCCAATGCTCACACGAGCACGGAGCAGTTGCGTTCCCCATTCCCCATCGTCTCCATCGTCAAGCATTGACTTTGACTTGTTTTGTGTTAATTTTCCAACCAGGGAAACTCTACCCACATACCCTTCAGACACACAGGAGTAGGTACTCCCAGCCACAGAAAAGAGAGGAGTCTGAGGAGTCGAAGCAGAGCAGAGCAGAGTCCTCCCTACAATCAACTGATAACTCATCAAGTTCTCATATCCTTTTGGCTTTGCGGGAATGTGGCCTGGGATGGGTGGGGGGATGGAGTGGCCAGGATGCCAGTGAAGCGTTTTTAATGTGTTTATAAATATGCTGGCCCCAGACACTCGTTCTGCTGCAGACTATCCGCCACGCTGCATGCCCCATGCTCCATTGCCCATCCTCCACTGTAGTTTATAAAATTCTTGTCCCTTTTGAAGCTCTCCAAATTGACCCCTTGGCCGTTTTTGTTTTTGTTGTTCATGTGTCCTTCGGGCTCCGGTCTCCGGTCTCCTGTGCCTGTGCGAGCATATCCCGGACATCCTGGGAGGCCCCGAATGGGGAGGATTTGGTATGTGTTTGTTGTGGAAACTTGTCGCCTCGACGGTTGAGTCATGGGAGACAGATACACCAGAGACGGGGAGCGATACAGGAGACAGGGAAAGAAGAGACTGAGACACACACACAAGGGACGGGGCTAAGCGGATGCTCTGATGTGGCGGTTTATCAACAATGCCACGCCTCTTGCGGCTTATGGCTAAATGTGAAAATTAATGCAAGCTCCTGGGGGAGGCGTGGCAAGGCGAGGCGTGGCGGCTGCTGATATTGAAATTAGTCGAGATGCCACAGGAGCAGTCAGTGCCGCCTGTCCCCGTCCGTCCAGCAGAGATAAGGCGTGGCCGGGTATGGCATTTAATGAAATCGTTAACCCGTACAAATTTGCATAAACGGGGTGTCCTGGGGAGAGAGGCAAGAGGGCCAAGGGATCCCAGCATCAGTGTCAGTGGCAAATATTTGAACTATGGGCTGGCATAATTGCTATTTGATTGCCAAAAGTGAAAGGTGAAGTTGTTTTTGGGGAGGGGAAACCCTAAACGAATCTCTTAGCGGGGAAAATAAATCACTTGGGCTGCTTACGAAATACGAGTACGAGTACCAGACTATGCCCTGAATTAATTTGAATGATTAAGTGGGTTCGGGGTGAATAGTGAATAGTTTTTCGCTCCCTCGATATCCTATCAATGTCACCGCATCATCGTCAACCTCATCATCGTCGTCATCGTCAGCGTCCACAAAGTTCTGCCATCCAATCAGCCTAAGATCTTCCCTCCCCCATTCTTGTTCCAGTGTTTCCCCCGAACAAAGAGCTTTCCACCCGCCGCGCTGGTCCTTATATTTTCAATTTGATGCCTAAGCCTGCTTAGGGCTTTTGGGTGGAGTGAGACAAAAAAATGAGACCATATTAGTATTTTGGCCTGTCATTTTATTGAAGCAACAAAAATGATAATTTCGTCAATAGAATGGAAGTTTGGGGTTCTGTTCCGGCTCCAGTGCCAGTGGCTGTGGGCCCCCCTCAAACATATTCCGCATCTTGTAAGCCCTGTGGCAACAACAAAAGCGAGGAGGAACCCGAACCCTCGCAGGATTCGCATTGACTGCGTCTGGATTTCAATTTGTGTGTGTTTTTGGTCAGGATTTGCACTTTGTTTGCCCCCCGTCCCACCCCACTTTTGTTGGTTAATAATCAAACGCATTCGCATTTGGGTGTGGTGGTTGTTGTTGATGATGTAAATGTGCCTGTGGCTTAAACCCCATCAGCTCCTTCTGCCTCCCGCTGCTTGTGCCTGCTGGCCTCTGCTTCCTGGCCATTGATACTTTTGGGATTGCCCTTCGGTTATTTAACTTTTTCGTAGACATGTGATATCCGTATCCTGGCTCCATGTGGGGGCGTTCGTCCATTAGCGCCCCTGCATGGCAGCAAACCGCTGCTGCTTGTTTGCCAGTGTTGAGTAATTGGATTAGATTACTTCTCCCGTTCTTATTTTTTGGTTGGTGTTTTTTTACCTGTCACAAGTCTGCCACAGCTCCCCGCCGCTGGGGCACTGTCAAGCCTGCCTGCCTGCCTGATTGATTGATGGATGGATCTTGCGGCATTGTCAATATGCTTTTTTAGGGGCCCCTGTCATCGCATTTTCCTAAGTTTATATTAAATTTCCTTTTAATGGCCCCACGCAAAAGAAAATAACTTTGCCGCCGGATGTGGGATGTGCGGAAAATGTATCAATAAATCGAAACATATATATAAAAAAATATATATATATATTTGTACAGCTGCTGTACCCTCTTTCTTTATCGCTTCTTTTCAGCCAAGAGCGGCGAACTGCCGCAGCAGACCATAATAATTTTCTGCATCATATCTGCAAGGCTATTAAATTCCCATAAAATTCCCAGCGGCATGCGAGTAGTATTTTTCCCACGCATTCACTCCCCCGAGGCTGCCACTGCCAATGCCACCTCGCCAAGCGGAGCTGCAACCAATGGAAAAATCATAAAAATTTATGATTGCAATAATCTGGCTTTTCCACGAAACTTGTTCGCTGTTCTCGCTGGTGGTTTTTTTTTCTTTTTATGCGGAAGTGCAATTGGGTTTTGTGAGCAAGTGAACGAGCGAGGAGGGAGATATGGCTCAGAGCAACTGACACGAAAAATTATGATATAAAAATAAAAAGGGGAGTGGGGTGAGTGACAGCCAAGAAACGCTGGCACCGTTGCGAATACGCAATGGATATATTTTAATGATTCCTGGCACTCGTTCGGCCTTGGCCGCTTGATTGGCAAGCCAAATGCAGATAGCATGGAAATTTCTAAACAAAATGGTTATGACAAAATCGATAAAAGGCTCCTCAAGGCCATGGCCAGGGACCAGAGGTAGAAGCAGTGGAAGAAGCAGACCCAAGCCATAACAACTTTGGGCATAAACCCAGCAAAGACACAACAGGACTGTGGCTTATCGTGTTCCGTCCGATCTGCGTTGAGTTATCAACGATATGCTTAATTTAGTTACAACGGAAAGCCCATAGAACAGCCCTCTCTCTCCGCCTACCCGCACCGGAAAGGGTCCCCTGGCAAGTGTAATAATTTGTTGTTATTATCTACTGGTGGAGGCGAACCCAAAAGACAATGCCGTACGCATTGGCCCAGTTCCAAGGGCGGCCAGGAGTGTAGGCTTCCTTTGCATGTGGCATTCATCTACTGTTCTATGTGTGTGTGTGTGTGTGTGTGCGCCAGGGAGAGGCAACATAATGAGCGCATTACACGCCATGTGGCACTTGGGCCTATCTGCCATCCGATGTGCTCAACACTTGGCGGTTTGCCTGCGTTGAACGCATAAATTTCAAGGACATAAGACTGCCTCAGAGACCGAATGGATGGTAGGGTAGCGTACGGTAGGGTAGGGGTGTGGGAAATTCGAAAAACATGGCCAAAGAACATGCGAAGCGCGAAAAATAAATTGACAGCCCAAAGGTATGCAACGCTTTTTTCCGCAGTCTATGACCTACATGCGAACGCCACGGTGTGTGGGGTGGGAGTAGGAGGGGCTGCGTGGCAGCAGTGGGAGCGGCAGTTATTGAAGGCAAGGCCATGCCACGATGCCACGCTGCCACAAAGATACATATGTACCACATTTCCCACTAATTATTTATGGAGTTCGTCAGCGTAGATTTTCATTTAAGTTTCGGCTTTTCCTATGATTTTCAATATTCTCTTCTCGCTTCGTTTTAATAGAATTTTATTTTCAATTCGAAAATTCAGTTTCATCCCCGATTATAATTATTCAGAAATTAAATTCAACTCGTATTAAATTAATGCGCCGGCATTACGGAGAGCTCTGTTCAGTATTGCAATTGCTTAATAATGATAATGGTGATAATTTATTAAAAAGAGCGCTTGTCTCCTGTCTCTGGCCCCCAATGCAGGACGGGGACGGGATCGGGGACTGAGGAGTGCACTCCGGTAATGTCATTAATTGCGCACGGATGCATTTTTGATGCATTCGGCTGCGAATATCAATTAAACATTAAATAAACGACACGAAATGCACACGAATTGAACAACCTGTGCAGCGAGCCATTTAAAACAAATATTTTTATTGAAGGTACTCACTTTTTGCTGCACTTTCATTTCTTTACTTGGCATCCTTAAAATCGTAGAATTTCTGAAAAAAAAAAAACCATAATTAAAAGTGGGAAGCAAGACACAAGAGGCATTGCACCACAATGATTAATCACTACACGTGTCTTGGCATGTAACAATTCGAAATGATAAGTAGAAAGTTAAGCTAAGGAACGCGGAATTTTAATTGATTGTGATACCGGAAAACAGTATATAAGAAGAGTGCACACCAAGCGAAGTTTAAGTCAGTTTCAAACCTTCAAAATGTTAATCTTGTTGTGCCTTTTGGTGGCTCCACTCTTTATTGTTGGAGAGTCGAACCAGCTGCAGCGTATTGTCAATGGTGAACGAGCCAAAGAAGGACAATTTCCATACCTGGTTGGAGTTCTTCTCAAACCTTTTCTTAGTCCTTTCTTTGATTTTAATATGTGCGGTGGCAGCATTATATCCAACGAATGGATACTAACGGCTGCTCATTGCGTTACACCAGTTAAAAAGAAGGCATATATCTACTATGGCTCTACCCAGTTTAAAAATGGTGAAATGAAAGAAGTGTCGGCAACGAACATTCATCGACATCCAAAGTACAGGATAATTTTTAACAATAACTACCGTTACGACATAGCCCTGATTAAAACTCCCCGAGTTAAGTTCACTAATAATATCCAAAGCATTCCACTGCCATCACCCAGAGATGACAGAAGATCGACTAAACCAGGTCAGTCAGTCATTTCCGCCGGATGGGGTAAAAAATCGAAGGATGAAAAAGATGATGATCGTTTGAATTGGGTCGAAATGGAGATCACCGATGAATCCGTATGTGAAAGCTCTTACGGGGGTAATTTGGAAGGCATATTGTGTGTAGGCACTCCCAAGAGAAGGTCCTCATGCAGTGGAGACTCTGGTGGACCGCTGGTGCCCAAAGATGAGAATAAACTGATCGGAATCGTCTCATTTGGAACCCCAGAATGTGATATTGGTGCGCCCGTTGTATATACGAATGTTTACACATACCTGGACTGGATTGAGGACGTCTCTGGTGTAAAACCCTAGAAATTTGTAATGTTTCGTGACTTTTAAAGACACGATTCCATCACTAAATAAATATAATGTGCATTCCATTCCTGATTTGCTTTTGCTCTACACACCCACACCACACACACACAAACAAAACCCTCTTCCATGGAAAATGAATCGAAAAAGAAATGGTGAACGGTTATATGAAAATTGCTGCCCTGTGACGTGTGCGCAATTTCCGTTGCCAGAAGGGGAAGAGCCGAGAGCCGAGTCGAGTCGAGTGGAGAGTGTAGTGTAGAGGATTGGCCGGCGGGGCCAATGCCGGCAGCAAAATATGCCGGGTCCCGGGGTCATTCATCCTGCAAAGTGGCGACACACCAAAGCCGTAGCCAGCGACCGAGGCAGAGGCATAGCCAAAGCACCGGCTCCCAAATGACTAATGGGCCAAAGGGGCAAAGAAACCAGAGAGCAGACAGAAAGGAGAAGAAAGGACAGGCCCAGGCCTGGCCTCTGGCAATATGCAAAATTCGTAATTTGCTCTGGCAGACAGGACACCCAATCGCCTCCTGCCGCCGCTCCCACTGCCGCTGGGAGACCCCGCCACCGACCACCCCTTGGGGCAGTTGTCGCATTCACTTTGCCCTGCAACGTTCGACCATTTTTATGACCAAATGGCGTTTTATTGCCATCGACTTCTGTCGATTTCTGGTCCATATATCGCATCAATATAGAGTCCCAAGTTTGCCAGCCTCGAATATGGGGCACGACTCGTCTCTGCTCTCTGCCTGTTCCTTGGGCTCATCACCGGACTAGTGCCAAGCAAGTTGACATTCTTCCCTTATTGGTGTCCGTTTGGCATCCCCTATCGATTTTCTGTTGTTTGGGGCTAACCAAATCGCCGCCTTAAGCTGCCCAAGAATCCATTCCTACACTCTCTCTCTCTCTCTTCCATTTATCTATGGGGGTGGCTCCACTGCCTTCGATTCCTTCGATTCAGATGGGGTGTGAGGCTTTGGCAAAACGTTTCAATTGATTTGAACATTTATTGCTTCTGGGTTCACGTCATGGGACACTGCCCAGACATTCAACGAAAGGTAGTCGAATTATTTCGTTGTTGTTGCCGCTCTGCTGCATGGGAAATAGTTTTTTTTTTCATTCCTCCTGCGTCTGCTGCTGCTGTAGCTGCTGCTGTTGCTGCTGCTTTTAAATTCCAGCCAAGCTACAGAAATCAATGGGAATTTTTCTTTTCTTTATTGGCATCTTGGCAGGATCTGGTTCAGGTTTTGTATACCTGGTAAAGTAGTTTACGAGGGTATGTTGTTTTTTTGAAGCATTTTGGTGTCTTTAAAGTCTTGAGAGCTAGAAGATAAAGTCAATCGAGAAAATGACTTGACTCTAATAGCATTATCAACGTTTTCTTTGCTTAATTTTCGCAGCTACTAGGTATTTAATAGTCGTTTAATAGGACAGTTTCCACTCTTTCTGCTGCTCTGTTTCTTTGGTTTTCCACTTTTTCCGGTTCTGTGTCGGCCAATTGCATAAGAATTTCCAAATCAATTCGCTTTGCTTTGCATATTTGCTTTTCTTTAGTTCAATTTTTGCCTTTTCCAGCATAAATTAACCATTTAAATGTTTAGTTCTGCTCTACTAAAAATACCAGAAATATTCCGCTTATGAGAATCTCCTTCCGTCTTTTTTTCTGAGTATGAAAATTCCGAAATTCGCTTAACAGAAATATAATCATTGTTCTGTTTATTGCTGCCAACAATTCAGGGCTTTAATTGCAGCCGAAAAGCATTGCGAAAACTAATTAAAATTCTTTTTGTTTTGCCCTGTGCCGCTGCCGCTGCCCCTGCCCCATCACGCTTTGCATATTCAAATCATTAAAGAAAAATATGCACAGCAACAAAAGCAGCAATTTTTTGTAATTTGGCTCAACTCAACACCTTTTCGACGAGGGGATGGTTGCTGTTTTTCTTCCATGAGAGGCGGCAACGTGTTGGCATTTCGGTTTTCTCTTTTTTTGCTCTGTGCCCCGCAGCAGAAAACAAAAACAAGAAAAAACAATTTCAAAATTCACATAATGAACTCAAAGCCGAGTAGGGGGTGTCAGAGGGTTTGAATGAGGGACGAACCGACCGACCGACCGACAGCTATCCTTAAAGCCTGGCCAAAATGGCATGCCAGTTGGCAGTAAGCGAGAAATAATTATTTGCCGTGCTAAGCGAACATTTTTCACTCGAATTGGTGGGGGGGTTTTGCTGTGCCTGTGGCTAGGGCTACGGCTGTGGCTCTGTTGGCCAGGAAAAGGCGTAACAGCCACAGCAAAACACAAATATGTTAAACAACTGCCTGATACCGCAAACAAGAAAAAAAAACATAGCAAGTAAAAGTGTTTTTCCACCTCCCAACTCCCACATTTTGGGTGGAGTTGGCCCCTTCCCGTTCGTACGGGTAATGTTGTCATTTTGGGGCCACTTTGTGATTTACCTGTGCCTGCGTGTTGTTCCCATTTTGCATGGAAATTTGTTGTCTAATTTATGTGATCCTAACGCTCCTTCACACCCCTCTGCCAACCCCACAGCACAACTCTCTCTCCTCTCTCACTCTGTCCCTGTGTCCCTGTAATTTATGAAATTGCCATCAGTCCATGCTCTCACGTCTTTCACTCTCCTCTCCTAACCCCTCGTCTCGTCTCCCTTTGACATTATGAATGTTTTTCAATTTTATTTATGACGTAAATTGTTAATAAATGCAGCAGGCCTCAGAACGTGACTCTCGACGTCTTATCGTTTACTGTCGAATGATTAATGTCTGGCATAAACGAATTGCATTTTAAATAAATTATTACGTATACGCAGCGCGTGGCATCGGAGCTGGGGATGAGTGCTAATGAAGCTGCTGGCTATTTGGCAAACAAAAAAAAGGAGAGAAAAAGAATCCCTGCTTAAAGGAGCCGCAGGGGAAGAACGGGGAGTGCGGAGCAGGGGTGGTGTCGTATGTGTGCTCGGGGAAAACTTAGTCGGCAGGAAAACTCTTTCTCGCTTGCAGCAACAGCAGCAGCAGAGCAGCAGAAGCAGCGGCAGCTTGATTAAAATTTCATTAACAAAGAGCGTGAAAAACTTGCGGCATACTTTAAGGCTGCCGCCTGTGTGTGTGAGAGAGAGAAATCTGCGGTGCCCACAGCCACACACACACACACATGCATGTTGGCCATGTTGTCGGCACATAAAACGCTTTGCTTGTTTCGAGGCTGCCCGAGTTTTTTTTCTCCGGCTTTTTCGCCTGAACGCTTCGTTTGTTTGCCAACTGGCGATGGAGTCTCTGACTCTGATGCTGCTCCCGGCTGCTGCCCCCCCTTAAAGCTTGTGTGCGGGAGTGCCTGTTAAATTGCTTGTTTATGTTTGCCCGCGTTTCCTGCCAGCCACCCATCCTCCACATGCTGCATGCCACATGCGGCAATCACTTGAAAATTCTCATATGATTTTGATTTCTTTTAATTTGGAAAACATCTCCTGTACTGCTGTACTGCTGTCTGCTGCCTTGCTGTCTCCTGGCTCTTGTTTGCTTTTTCTTCTGTGCAAATATTTTCGTTTAGGCTTCTTGATTTTTGTTTTAGCCTGGAATTGTTATTCCTTGCTGCTCACTTAAGCAAATTGAGAATTTGCAAATATTTGAATGAGTCAGCAGCATCATCCTGTTGCAGCAGCAGCAGCAGCATCATCAGCTTCTGCGTGCCTCAATAAAACGGGTAATTATGGCCAGAATTAAGTGGAAACTGAGTGGGAAATCTTGAGCGTTTTTTCCCCGGGAGTACACCACGCCCACACACCGTAAACTGTACACCGTACACCTGACAGCTGCAGCTCCTTCCTGGCTGGCTGGCAAACAATCGCCTTAACTGCATGCCATAATTATAATGCCAGCATCAGCGTTAATTCTCTCCTCCCGCCCAGGCTGCACTGAGAGAATATTCTGGCAGCTCATTTGCTGCCTCTACGCGTACTTTTCGCTGCATAATTTCTCCCAGTTCTCGGCCCGCTCTGACATCCTCTTAGCCGCGCTAATCCTTTGGCGGGCCATACCACCTCACACCCCAGAGGCATGTCAAGCATTTAATTACTGGCCATCAGCACGGCTTAAAAGTGACCCACTCCGCAGCCCTACTTGCTATCCCCTCTCAGCGGGGAATCCGCTTCGTTAAAATAATATTAAGCCAGCGAAAGGATCAAGAATTCATCAGCAAAGGAGCTTGTCCTTTTTGCTTTTTGCCTTTTTCATATTTTTTTTTTGTTTGCTCTTCGTCTTTTTTCTGCTTTTGAAGAAATGTTACGCAGAATATTTTCAGATATTTTTTTGACATTTTAATGAAAATATTTTGCGCAGGCACGCAGCATTTTTTGTGGGTGGGGCGGCAAGGGGTAAGGGTAAGCAAAGAAGGGGTGCGAAATAATGACAAAAAGCGAAAGCAAATGCAGGGGGCGGCAAAAAGGGATTCTAGATTTGTTTAACCAGGATTCGGTGTGTCTGTCTGTCTGTCTGGCGCTGGGTCTGGGCCTCGATTGCTCTCGGTCCTCTTGCTCTTAGTCCTGCGAATTGTCGAGAGAGTCGTTAAATTGTTTTCATTATCCTTGTAAGCCCCCGCCAGCGAACCATGCCGCAGGACAGGGGCACCCGATGTAATAGCACACCCATTCTCTCTCTCTCTCTCTCACTCACTCACTCTGCCGCTCTCTACCTCTCTCTCACTCCCATGTCTGATCTGCCTCTCCCTCTCCCTTTCTGGCAATTAAAACCGCAATGCAAATGAGCTGTGCTTAATGCGTGCAGCACTGTCTACTGTGTGCGTGTGTGTGTGTGTATCGCACAGTGCCTTCGAATAGTTTGCGGTCTGCTGCGGTGGGGCAGGGCACGGAAAAATTTAATTGCACTGCTGGGAGCCAGAGCTGCCCTTAATTTTTTCGTTGTTCCCGTTTTGAAAATCGCTTAAACAGCATCCCCACATGCAAAGGAAAAAAACCAAAAAGAATGGAATTGGATTTGTTGTTTTCCTGTTGTTAAGGGAATTTAGAGAGGGGGTTCTCCATGCAGGGGGGAGGGGGTTCGTCAGGCTATTCTCCATTCATATGATTTATCCATTTAGAGAGGGTTCTGTGCTGTTCATGGGGTTTCCCCATTCAGCGCTCCATTCTTCGTTCAGTTGAGCAAACAATCGACACACGATGCATTCTGGACTCACCCAAGGACCCCTCTCCTGTCGTCGTTGTCGTGTTTCCGTTTCATTTGTAATTAATTAAATTACTTCCGCTTAAACTGCGCTGCAGACACAGGAACCAGAACCAGAACCCAAGCTAGAGCCCGAGTTAGAGCCAGGAACAGGTCCCAGCCCGGCGACTTCTCAATTACGTTTCAGTCATCCCACCCAGCCTTGTTTATCCTTCCCAGCCTTAGCTCTATAGCCTGTACCCCCTGCTGCTGTTCCTCCCTGCCCGTCCTGCTGCTGCTGCTGCTGCTCGACTCCTTAGACTCTGCGAAGTAATTAAGAAGACATTTCACCCGGGCATCCTTTAATCTGTGCGTTTTATTTGCGGCATGGCATCGTCTTCTTGTTTACTTCATTGCGTCCACCATCCACCGCTGGCGATGGCCTCTAATTTAGGTTCGTGCTGGCACTGGTCGCTTCATGCAGACACGATCCCATCTCTAGTTGCTCTGCTCCTTCATGGTGCAATCTTGATGATTTGCTTTGGTTTTGTTTAGTGTCTGTGGCTTGGCGCCTTGTTCCGGCTTCAGCTCTCTGTCTGACTCCTCTTGGAGTCCCACGTTCCCGTCTATGCCTGGTAGCTGCTCCACTGCTGGCTCTCTCTTTAATCTGTTGCCAGTGGACTGAACTGGTTGTTATTTCGTGCCCAGCGTACGCTTGATTAGTCGCCTAATGAGGTGTTGACTATGAACGTCTAATGATTGCTATGGAACAGCAGCAGCCACCACACACACACACACACACACACATCCCCCACGCAACACACACCCACACTTGAGCTATGCTTTAGCTTGATTTTAATTAAATCGAACTCTTCTCTCTTGCAGCATCAGCATCCTCCCATCTTCTTCTGTAAGCGTGGCCCACTGAAGGAAGGCTCAATGAAAAGTTTGATTGCTCCCCCCGAACCAATGTAAGTGCACCAATAACCCAAAAAAAAATAGCAAACTAAATATGGAAAAAACTATCCACGAATTTGCATTGAAAGTTTCCCTTTCGGTCTATCAGAAAACAGAAAAAATTGTAAAAGCAAAATTGCTCTCGCTTTCCGCTGAATAACTTTCAGTGCAAATTCTCGCTTAAAATTAAATTTTAAAACTTGCAAAAAGCAAACGAAAACGAAAATATGTGCTACAAAAACGACCATATTTTTTCACTCTTTATTTACATGAAATTTGAACCGAAATAAAACGAAATTGGCAAAAATAAAAACCATACAAAAAATCACTACAAAAACTCGAACAATCCAACAATCTCCCCGACCGACTTCAATCTTATGCGAAAACGAACATTGGCAACTAATTGGCGAAAAATACAACAAAAATGCTGCTTTCACCTGTGTGGAAAATTGGGGAAAATTGTTGGGGCTGTTGCGAAATCAATAATCGCATAAAATGGGAAATGCAAAAAATGAATAAAACAATAATCTGGTTATTTTGTATTCCCAATCACAACAACAACAACAACAAAAACAACAATAAAACTCTACAACAACAACTACAACAACATCATTTTCATCATCATGAAAATCCCTGCGAAAATCCTGCTATTTATGCGCTTTATGCTGGTATGACGTCATGGCTGTAACGTAACCCCTGTGCTGCTCATCCCCCTCATCTAACTGCCATCCCACACTCTCCCCCTCCTCTGATCACCCATATTCCACTCTCTCTCTCTCCCTTTCTCTCTTTCTATTCCTATTTATGTGCATTTTTGCGGCTTCTCCCCCAAAAATTGGTCTCGTCTTTTATGCGTTTTCATTTGCGTTTTCGCTTTCAATCGCTGCCTCGTGGCCACCACCCACTGCATGCCATGTACCCCACACTCTGCTATCTCGCCATTTCCATTTTTCCTTTTTGTTTATGCTTCACGCTTTTGCATTTTTGTTTTGCTTTCCCTCGCCCTCTCCCTCACACCGACCTTCGTTGCCAATTTCCGCTTGAATTAATTCTGTGTTTAAATCTGCGAATCGTCGTTGTCCTTCGTCCTGCGTCGCCTGCAGTTTGCGGGATTGAAGCCGCCAAAGAACCCCTGCGGCTGGAGCACAGCCTCACAGAGAGAACCCCCCACACACACAACCCCACTCCACTCCAGTCCAGTCCACTTCCATCTGCCGCCCACCACCACCCAACGACCCCACTCTAGTCAAATTTAATAAAGGCCGCCCCGAAGCTGAAGCCGTCGTCGTTGAAAAGCTTCTCTGGTGGTGAGTGGTGCCGATGTCCTGAATCCTGGTGTCCTGTATTTTTTGGGGGCGACACGCAGTGCGACAAAAGCCGCCCGCAGCGTTTTTATACGCGCACATAATTCAGAGTGGAAAACACTGCCCTGCCAAAAGTTAATGCCCAAAAGCGAAGCCGCCGCAATGATAACCAACAATAATTTGGATTATGACCAGACCAGCAGCAGCAGCAGCAGTGGCAGTGGCAGGAGCAGCCGTGGCAGGACGACCACAGGGGGAGCAGCGGCAGCAACAGCCATCGCAGCAGCAGCAGCAGCCGTAACGAAAACAACAACCACGATGACAACAGGCAACAACCGGAATGGCAGCACCAGCAGCAGCAGCAACTCCTCCCCCACAGCCGACAATTCCAATTCCAACTCAAACTCAAATTCAAATTCAAATTCAAATGCCAACTCCAATTCAAACTCTTATTTCAATCGGTTCGACAATCGCATTGCCGCCAATTTGGCTGCTGTGCTGACGGGTGCCGGTGCCCGCTTCAGATCCTCCTCCTGCAGCAATCGTCAGCAGCAGGCCAGCAGCACCACCGGCACTCCACGATCCCCGATGCATGTCTCAACCATTAGCAGAGGTAAGCACGTTCTCGGACTGGCCACGCCCCCATCGCCAGTCACTCTGGGACGTCGTCGGCCACTGCAGCTCTTCACGCACGCCAATCTCAAGTGAGTAGCCCTCGAAACGCGCCTCGTTGTAGTTTCCCCTCCAACCAAACGCTTTAATCGCCATTCATTCAGACAAGCCACACACACACACACACACACACACAGACAAACACTCTACATTCGTAGCTATAAGTATGCCTGATATATGGTTACCAACAATCTATAATCCTTAGCTGCAATGACAACGAGAAGGTGGCCCAAACGCCCAGCTCCGATGAGGACAACTCGCCCACAGAGCTGAACAATTGCAAGCGTCTGACGGACAAGCCGCCACTGGTAAGTGGTTGAATGGCCGTATTTTAGGATTTGCTAAGCAGATTTCCTGCTCCCTAGAAAAATGTATTTCAAATACTTTCCCCATTATCCCATTGAGAAGATCAAACATGCTCGCATTTGATGGCTTTGACTTTGATAAGGGTGCAATCACTCCCGACCGTTTATTGGTTTTTTGTGCCACTCCTTCAAAGACTTTTGGGGCCGGGAACATTTCCTACGGTTTCTTTTTTCAGCGCTTTTGTTATGAATTATTGCGTGGCAGGGCAGGACAGGGCAGGGCGGGGCAGGGCAGGAGCAAATGTTTTTCTTGTGAGAAGAACTTTAGACAACTTTCGGCTGCGCGCACTAAGCCCTGGGAGAACCCCGAACCCTTGGGTTGGGGCACTTCTTACAGGCCATTTGCTGGATTGCTTGTGGATTTTTGCACGGTTTCGGGTTTTCTTTTTGTGTGCCATAACACGTAGATGTCGAAGAGGAGCGAAGAGGCGCTACGCTACCCACAGCCTACGTTCCACATCCCGAAATGTTTATCAAATGTTTCGGCCCAGCCTGTTCTTTGTCACGTGATGGGCGGGGGCCAAAGTTTAGCAATGCAAAACTTTAGCCTTTACCAACCAACGTTGACGATGACTTCGACTTGTGTGGCACGTTGTTTTCATAAATTCAACGCCTTAAATATTCATACACGTATATATCTGTGAGTGTGGGTATGCAGAGGTACGAGCTTATAGCGAGAGAGAGTCTCGGCAGCTGTGCTCAGTCGAGCATAGTCTATGCGATAAGTACGTGAGAGTTTATTCATGCTCGACTCCAGCACTCCACTCGACTCGACTCGGCCCGGCTCCATCTCGTACTCGTGTGTTGTGGCACGCTGCGTATACGTTATGTGTTTGTCTTATTTATGGCAGCAATGCGACTCGACTCGATTGCGCATTATGGTGATTACGTCTGTAAACTAATGGCCGCAACCTAAATGTCTGGGGGGCACACACACACAGAGAGAGAGGGAGCGATCAAGAGGCAGTCAGAGCAAACTGCAATCACCGTGTAGCCGCTACGTCGTATCAAATTAAATCAAGGCCAAGTTAAACACCAAAGACCAGAAAGCAGAAACGAGAAACACAAACCGAAACGAGAACACAACACTCTGAGAAATTGAAATCGGGGTATATCGGCGCATCCACATCGGGGGCAACGTATTGAAAGCGAAAAGCAATCAGTTGCCTCTAATGGCAAACCATAAATATTGTCAATAGGAATGCCATGCAAAATGCTTGCCAAGGACACTGCTGCTACCCTCTATGCCCGTTTATCCGCCTGACATCCGCCCATATGTCGAGCCGAACAAAAAACAAAAGAAGAAAAAAGGGGTTCCAGGCTTTCGCTTTTGGTACGAGTATTTTTCATATTCTTGGCGTGTAGCGCCCCTTGTTTTGTCAATAAATCAATTTTGGCTATAAACATTTTTTGTGCCGGCAACAGCAAATAACACGCATACGCCGCACATGGTGGCAGGAGGCATCAGGCATCGGGCAGGCATATCCTTTTGTTTTGCATAGTTTTTTTTTGCTTGCTGTTTTCCACTCTGGGGTTTTCATTTTTCCCTCGTTGTTTTTTATTTTCTGCGGTTCAACATACTGCGCCTGGCCTGCTGCGCCCCGCCTTCTGCCCTGTCAATAACATCATTCTGTTGCAGGGTGCGGCCCGATAAGCAAATTAATTTTTGCTTCCCCTTTTGGGGGCACTGCTTGGGTGGGGGAGACGTTTTGTATATAGGGGCGTGATGCTTCCCTAATTGTGCCCAACAGGCAACTTGCCTTCGTTGTCCTTGTCGTCGTAGCAGTCGTCTCCTGCTGCCAGTGCTGCCTGCTGCCACTGCCACTGCCACTGCTGCTGCTGCTGCTTGGCTGGCTGATTCAATTTCAGATAAGCAAAATAAAGCAGCAGCCAACTGCTGCACATGCGACCAGAGGAGCGAGTGGCACCCAGAGGGTGGGGGGGGGGGAGCCCCAGTCAGGAGTCAAAGACAAATGCGTTGCCACATTATGCAGTTTGCTGTCGGTTGCCGAGTCGGGTCCCTGAGTCGCCCGCATATCCTTGCCCCAGCTGCAGTCTCTTGCAATACTCTTCTGCTCTGTCCTCAGTCCTGTGCCCCTCTCTCCACAGCTCTGGCCGGAAATGACGCGCTGTCTGTCATGGCTGACTCCACTTCCTCTCCACTGATTCCCCCGACTTCCGCCTGGCGTTGATGCATCGATGCTGTTGACTCGACGCCGCTAAATGTTTGTTTAGCAACTGCAACTGCAACTCCGCTCCGCTCCGACATTGAGCGACAGCCATCAGCATGCCACATGTGGCACGGCCTGGCTCGGGTTGGCTTGTGTCGGGGTCCGTGTCGCTTCTGATTCTGGCTCGCTCTCGCTCGTCACGCCTACACCCGTGTATCATGTGTGTGTGTGTTTTCCTGCACGGAATATTTGTGTATTTCCAGCTCAAAGGCCATAAATAATATTTTGTGGGACACGCCCACTGACATAACCCCCCCACACACAAAACGCCCACAAACCAGTTGGTGGATTTGATTTAAAACTGGCCCCCCCACCCCCGATCACCTTTCGCTCGGGCGCTTTTTCCCTTCCCTACCCAAACCGAGAGAACCCGAGAGATGAGCCGTTTGGCTCCTTAGCCTTTTGCCAGGCTCCAGCACCAGTTCCAGCTGCAGAGTTTATTAAATTTGCATAAATGTTGAGCATTTTGCGGCAAGTGTTCGCTGTTGTTGTAGTGTTCCTTTTTTTGTGTGTGTTTCGTGCGGCATGGTGCGTGGGAGCAGCATCTGCCACTAATGTCCAGCTCGGTGGCAGTTCATTAAGGCAACAGGCCGTACAAGGCAATTAGTGTTTTCGTGTGTTTCTTGGGGAAGCCCCAAGAGCAGCTCCGTGCAACCCCAAACCCGAAATGAGCAAAGCCGAAAAGCAAATAGCAAAAAGGCAGAGAGAGACGCGTCTCGCTTTCGCCTACCCTCGAAAGTAAACACCTGGTGGGAACGATTCATTTCATCATCAGGCGTTGGGGTAAATCCAAAAGAAATGAACTCCCACTCCAGGCATCCGCCCCACGAATACACACAAACAAGGCCGCAAATCAGTGTGCAATGCGCCGTGAAATATGCAAACAATGGCGGAGGCTTTCGCTCGTAAGCAGCGCCCGAAAGTATGCAGCACACTTCCTTTTCTCTTTTGCCTCTTCTAAATTATGCAGCAATGGGCAAACAATTGCTGTCAGACTCCAGCAGGTACTGGGTACTGGGTACTGGTACTGGGTACGAGAGCAAGTGGGATAAAGCCACGCGCTGCCACAGCCACCAACTCATTGTCAATGTCGCCTTAAATTATGCCACACAAAACGAGCAACGGAGAGCGAGTGGGAGGAGAGAGAAAGCGAATGGATGGTGGGGGGTCACCTAGACTGTAGTCTAGTTTCGGGGCAGACACAAGAGCATTGTGGCAGAGGAGCCAGGCAGACTTTTTTCAAAGCCACTGACCCCGAAAACGAAAACGGAGGCGAAGGCGAAGGCGGCGGCACACGGATCTCAACATGCGGCGCACAAGTGCATCTGAATTATCGCCCGAGCCTTTGGCCAGCCAGTAGGTTTCAGTCGGCAACCAAAATACCCTTCAACAGAGCAGGGGTATATTCGCTCGATGGATGCAAAACTAATACATTTGGAATGAAATTTGCATGAATTTTAGGTAAAGGGAAAAGAGTATTCTTAATTCTACCTTCTACACATCATCCCCTAGTCGTTTTAGTCTCTTCCCCCTTACAAACCATTCAACACTTGCTCTACATAGTTCTCTATTCTGTTCTGTTCTGTTCTATTCTGTTCTGTTCTTCTTTTCTTTTTTTGGCTCATGCTACTGCTGATTTCTGGTCCTCGGTTCTGGGTGCTGTGTCCTGCGGCACAATTCCGCCTAGCATGCCACAGCGGCCGCATCGCCAACGCCTCGCCATTTGCAATGCAACATTTTAGACGGTTGCAATGTGAGACACACACACACACACACACACACACAATGGGTGGAACAGAGAGAGAGAGGAGTCTCGAGTCTGCCACGAATTTATGCGCCTTCTTTCTCCTTTCTCTGTGCACTTTGCACTCTTTCTTCGTTTCCTGCCATCGCCCACTCCCGCGCTGCCCCACTCGGCTACTCTGCCACTTTTTCTGCCTTTGTTGCCATGCTGCAGCCGTAATGCCTAGTCCAAGCATCCGTTTCCTGTTTAAGTGCCACCAGCCGAAAGCCGAAAAAAAAATAGAGAAAGAAGAGAAAAACTTTCCACTGCCTTTGCTCCTTTTCGGTGGCGCATTTTGCCAGCATTTTGTCTCGTTGCGGTTCTTGGTAATAAATTCTTTCCCTTTGCTCCCGTCCGCCCACGTCTGTGGCTGCGGGGCACGCCCACGCCCACGTTTCAGCCCGCCCTTGACTGCATCCTCTGGCTGATCCTTGTCGGCTTACAAGGTGTTTAAATTGTAGTTAATTTTGTTGCCACTTGAACGCCTTTACCTTCGCCATCGCCATCTACATCGCCATCTACATCTCCATCGTCTTTGATCTTCCTTTCTTTGGGGGGATTGCTTAAAGCTTAAAGTCAATTTCGATTTCTGTCCACAGGTCAAACGCTTAACCATGGGTCTGCTGCGCCACAACGAGGAGTCCCGCCCACTGGTGGGCAACATGACGCCCCTGAGGGCGCCACTGGACAGCCAGCCGGTGTACTCGAATGGCTACATCAACGAGGACTCCTACATCGACAGCAAGTTCGGCGACTCGTGCCGCCAGTCCCTCACAGCCATCCCGATGCTGGACAACGTCAATCTGAACGACAACAACGAGTTCAATCTAAAGAAGAAGTATCTGCGCGAGACGAGCAGCGGTAAGCATGGCATCCACATCGATATTTTGGTGGCTCCCGCCTTCATTGATTCTCATACTGCAGCCAACTCCAGTCCCAAGATCTTTGCCAATCGCCTGCGAATGAACCAGGGGGCAGCCAGTGCCCAGCGCAGCAGCAGCCTGGCCAACACCCACAGCAATGTGGGCGCCGAGGAGGAGGAGGAGGCTGACCTCAAGAACGCCTGCTGGTATCAGGCGGGCATTTCCCGGGACATTGCCGTGGAGGTGCTGCAGAGCAAGAGTCCGGGCGCCTTTCTGGTGCGCAAGAGCAGCTCCAAGCCGGGCTGCTATGCCCTGACACTGCGGGTACCTTCGCCCCCAGGCCCAAAGATAGCCAACTATATCATTCTAAGATCCCCAAGGGGCTACAAAATCAAGGTCCATATCAGGTCTACATTGATCTCTCATGGAGTTTACTCACTAAACCTTTTTCGTTTAGGGCTTTCGCAAGGAGTTCTCCAGCCTTAAGGCTTTGATCACACATCATTCGGTGATGCCCGAGCTGCTGCCCGTGCCCCTGGCCATGCCACGTCCCACAAATATCTCCTCATCGCGTAGGAATCTCGACGACTTTGATACCTACGATTCGCTGCAAATGCTGCTCAAGTATCTGCGCGCCAAGAACGCAGAATCGGAGCAGCAGCAGCAGTAGCTAATGGCGGATATCGATCAACTGGTAGCACAAAATTACATTTAAGTTCTAGATGCGGGGCGGGGGCGCGCAGCAAAAGTATTTTGCTGGCATTCGATGGATACCATGAATATATATGTGATACTCTCTATGAAAAAGAAAACAACACACACACACACAGAAACTGCAAATGAAACGCCTAGCTGATAAATGGTGAAAGTATTTCTAGTTTAGTTTAGTTACTTGATTTAAGTTTGATTGTTCCGCTGATTGATTGATTCGTTTGCAATGTGAGAGAAAACTAACGAAAGGAAAAGATTACGCATCGATTTGTTTGTATTCCCGGAATTCACAGAATTCTATGGACAAAATATTCATTGCTATTATACGTAAAAAAAACCAAATCATATTTGCAACAAAAACGGGCAATATTTTCTTTTCAAAACTTACCCATGGTTTTCCTTCACAGCCATTCAACGTTTTTCAACTGCAAAACATTTCAAAAATTCAAAAATATATAATTAAAAACAAAAACAAAATAAGAAAAACAAAAAATCTATGTTAAATGTTGTTGCTGCTTTCGATTGTTAAGCATAAATAAATATATAACTAATTGAAATGCATATTTTAAATATAAGCAAAATGCAAAATGAAAATTGGAAAACCCCAATCGATGTGGAGCGAAACGAAATGAAAATCGACCCCGAAAAATATGTAAATAATTCACTACCGTAACATAATTGAGTAAATAAAGTTGTTTAATTTATAATAAAAAGCAAAAAAGAAACAGAGGGAAATAACAATCAATTTCACGTCTCCTGCCTCATTATGCAAATTGGTCGATGGGGCAGCTGCGTGTGGAAATAAATTTTCACACGTTAATTATTATACGACACAGGCGACACAGTTTTCCATATTTATGGCGCTGGCATTTTCACGGCATTTCCAGTTCTCCAAATTAAAGCTAACTCCCTTCAAATGCCATTCCAATATGTACCCGCGAGCTTTTGCTCTATGGCCTAATCACCGTCATTATACGATTTTAATTTGCTAAACTTTTAATCGAAGAAAGCAAAGAAAATCAGAAGCGGAAGGAGCGGCAGGAGCGGCAGAGGACCGGCCGGAAGGAAGGATGGAGACAAATCGAAAGTCTGGCCAGCAGCGTAATCCCTTTTTTTAATTGCAGCTATCCCCAAACACAAATTTTTTTCCTTTCCTTTCCTTTTTCTCTTGTGTGTTTGTGTGTGGCAAATCTTTTCAATGGAAAACTTTCTGGCCAGCGGCAATTTTCCACCCCCGCTCCCGCTACTTTGTTCAGTGTCAAAGTGTTGTCTACTTTTCTGCTTGGCGCTTTCTCCCCCTCTCTCTCTCTCTCTCCTGGGGTTTTTTTTCTGTGGCATTCGGGTTCGGTGGAAACTTTTGCTTTGTTGCAATTATCGGCATCGCTACACACGAAGGCGTGCGTAAATGAAATAAAAGTAAAAATAAAATGAGAGAAAAGGAGCCAATGGCTGCCATTTAAATAATTTGAAAATTGCCAAACGGAAGTCCACCTTCGCCCCCCCACCTCCTACGGGTAGAAGAAGCATAAAGTATTCATGGGCAAAAGTCTTGAAAAGTTTTTCCCTGCTTTTTCACTTTATTTGTCAATTATTGCGGGACAAACAAACCGACAGGAAAATAGGGGACAAAAGCGAGTGGGGCGCTTGGCGCGCTTGGGGGATGTCCTGTCATTCACTTGCGATGTTTTTGACAATTCCCCCTCGTAAATATTTAATAAGCCAAAGTGGTCGAGTGGCACAACAAACAGTCAGACGTCGAAAATCAATTATAATGCAATGCCTACTTATCGGAGGAGCTCGTCTGTGGGACCGCTCCCCCACCATCCCATAATTCTTAAGTGGCTTAAGCGTTTTGCCTGTCTTCAGTTGTCTGTCGTCTGCTGGGAACGAAGAAAGTTTTTTAATTGAACAATTTCAATGCGCTGATAACTAACGGCGCCAATCGGTGGAAGGACAAAGGCAAATAGGACTCGGCTGCCATCGGATTGGGTTGCCTGCGACTCCCATTCATATTTACCCAGAGTTTTGCGCTCTTTTGCAAACGCTTTTCATTAGTCGCATTTCTTTGTTCTCCAGATTGTCCTGCCACAGTCCCCTGGCTGCAGCTTCAACTGCAGAATGCCAGGAATTATTGCTTTGCTTATTTGCGCTGCGTTTTCTTCATTTGTCAGCAGCGGCAGCGACAGCGATGGCGACAGCCCGGAGGGGGAGATGGGATCCCCTTTGTTCAGGGCCCCACAAAAAATATGAAAAGAGATTTTCCTTTTATATTTGAACTTTTTCATTAGGCTAATTAAAAATGTTTGTGGCATGGTGAGTGAGTGAGCGAGTGAGTGAGCGAGTGAGTGAGAGTGTTTGTCCAATGTCTCGAAAGTTCTTCTTTTTGGCTGGCAATTGTAACACATGGCGTATGCGCAATAAGTGCTTTATGGCTGCGAGGTAAACGAACTTTTAGGCGATTCCCACCAAAATGGATTCCCACACAAAAACGGTTACTCTTGCCAGTGGCTACACAATCTTGTCCCAAAACTTGTTAGGCTCTTTGCATCTAAAGTAACTGTGGCCCCATCAGTCCCCGTCCATAAAAATGTAAACTCCAGCGAACATTTTTATACATTTTGTAAATTTTGTGTGTGTCGTCTACGTTGTCGCCTGGCCTGGCATTAAGGCGACAATTGTCAGAGTACTGCCCTGCCCAGTCCCGCTCTGCTCCCCGCTTGTCATTAAAACTCCAACAATGCGCTGCCGACAGAAAATTACGGAAAACAATAAAAAATAAGTGGGAACAGGAAAGTTTGCCACTTCCTTTATTTTTGTGTTTTTTTTGTTTTCTGTTGTTGTTTTTTTTTTGGCAGGAATATTCCTGCTCAAGTGTCAGTAACAGTTTTCATGCAAATATTGTCTGGGGACTGTCAGGCAATGGAGGAATCGCAAAAGCGAGGCCAAGAAAGCGGCTAAATGTAATGCCGCATCACAGATTAAAGTGCCTGCTCTTCAAGCTGTTGCAGACAACCAGCAGAATCTTCCACCGTCCCCTTAAAGTTTTAGGTGTTTGGTATGGACAGTTGCCAATCCGTTTTAATGTCTGCACTTTGAGGGGATTGCCATTACCCTCCCACATGTTCAATTACAAAACTGCAGCAGAGCCTGGGGGGCTACAGTTCCGATTAGGCTGAGGGACTATCATGACTGCCTGCCCGCCTGGTCTGATGGCCTAAACAGGACACCTCATTAATTTGCCGGGCTGCGGCACTAACAATAACAGCTATTTTGGCTATTTGGCTCATTGACTGCCTGATTTTATGGCCCAACTGCAACCAAGTCGCCGTCTCGTGTCCAAAACCAACATCAACATTGACCCAGGAGCCGTTTGGCCTGCTGCAGCGGGGCCACACAGCACAGCACCGGGCTACTGTTGCCAAATATGTTTTTGTGGCATTTTTGGCCAATTGGCAGACAGCAGACGCTTGGACCCCGTGCCTCTTGCCTCTTGCCGCGTGCGTTGTCGTGCCCCATGGCCAATTCAATGCAGCAGACGTGAACGTGGCAGCTGTGGGTTGGAGGCAGCTCACAGCCCACAGCCTGATTATTCCATAATGTTTGGCCACACCCAACAAGCAGCAGGCGGGGGGGGCTCAGATGCCCATCTGACCGGGTTTACGCTTGTTTGCCTAACCCAAATTGCAGCACTGCTATTGACCAGAATTCAACATATTTCAAGTGACGGAGCACTCGCAGTGGCGTTTTTTCGAGCTGTTTGGCCCTGCAACTGTGACGGCTGCTCTGCCACTTGAAACTTTTTCCAAAACGAACACTTTGCTCTGCCCTCGCAGTTCGATCAACGAAAAGTGCAAAAATAAGAACAAAAGCAATAAAAGCGGAAACGCAAAATATTAACAAATACCCTAAGGGGCATGTAGGGGCAGGGGCATATGAGTTGCCGCAAAGATTTGGATTTGGGTGTATAAAATGCACTTTCGACTGTCTTTAAGCTCAAACGAAGTGTCTGTCCCTCTCTCTTTCTCTCTCTCTCTCGACTATCAATATCCCATTTGGCCTCATTTATGCGCACACACACACACACACACTCGTAGGATATCGGAATCTGATCAAATCTTGTTCAGCAAGGGGAGGGCATTCGATTGCAGGCGGCAGCTCCTTAGCTGCACATTCGATGCACAGTCATAGGCATACACTGAGCGAAAAGGTAGCTAATTTTGCCCACTTTCCACAGGGAACTCCACCCGTTTTCCGTCGGTATATTCTGGAGTAAATCTGTCAAAGTTTATTCTTGATTTCTGTCGCATTTTCGTGCTTTGGTTGTGCAACTCTGTTTCCCTCAGTGTGCGCACATGCTTGGGCGTGCCACTTTAATGCACTATGGCTGCTAATGCAGCAGCAACAACAAAAGCAAGGGATGTGGCGGGGTGCGGGAGCGGAGAGGACTAGTGGCAGGTCGTCGTCGTAGGTGGTGAGGCGAACAAAAGCCAGTAAAAGCAACAGTAGAACATTTCTGCTTTTCGCCTTCTGCCCTGCCCTGCCCCGCACTGCCATGCGCTGCCTTCGCCTCTTGCCACACACTTTGGAATCGCACATTCATTTTTGCTGTTCGCCATTGTTGCAGCTGCTGCTGCTTTGCTTCTTATTGTTGTTGCACACACACATACTCTGGGGAGGGGTTGCGGGGACTTGCCGCTGGCGTGGCTTTTTGTTTAATTCGTTTTTCTATTGTTCACAGCCAAGAACTGTAGTCCGACGGGGGCTTTGGCAACATTGTAAAATGCATGAGAATGTGTTTAGCCAACTCGCTATCTGCCCCGTCCCGAGTCCCCCCCCTCTCCTCTCTCTCTCTCTCTTTGTGGCATGCAGATTTTTGCATTTTCCAAGCATAAAAGTTGAAAGCGACATTATTGAATATGCGTTGTCCCGTTGTCCCATTGTTTGACACACACACACACACACAGCCAGACATAGTGGAAAACCCCTGACGCCCATGTGTAGGCGTGGCCCCTGAGAGACAGACAGAGAGCGAGCAAAGCCAAAGCCAAAGCCAAAGCTTAGCGGATTCTTATGCCCATTGAAATTTATATGCCACTTGCACACACACACACACACACACACACACACACTCACACACATACATATACAGGACACATTAAAGCCAAAATGGCCAAAAAGTGCGACAAAGAGCGACAAGGAAAAGGAGTGGAATGGAATCGAATGTTTAAGGTCAGACTGATGGAACTGCTATCGCCGGATACATACCCATGCCATAGTCCTACCATCCACCCCCTTCACCCCCCTCTCTCCCACACTCTCTGCTTATTTATGCTTTGTTTGTCGCTTTGGCTAATAAATTAGCAGCTTTACCTTTTGGCCCAACTGCAAACCAATAGCAATTTATCGCAGCCACAAAGAAAGGCACGTAGCAAAGCGAGGATTCCAGGTTCCTGGCTCCTGGATTGAGGATTCGAAGGGGTTTCGCTTGCCACACCAAATGTGCTCGCCTTATCGCCGGCTTAAGCGGCACGCACAGGTGGGCTGGCTGCTGGCTACTGCCGCCTGGCTCCTGGCTCGTGGAGGATGGGTAAAAGGCTACGGCACTGGGAATAGTTGTTACCCGAACGCTGTTAGCCTGTGACTAACGATGGGGCGACAATAAAAATGGCCCTGGCAATTGGCACATTGCGGTTGCAAGTTAAAAGGATTTCCCATTTTAAATGATGGTCTCCGTCTGCGTCTGCGTCTATACAAAGAGAGTAAACGGTAGACGAACACAGAAAGTTGTAGGCCAATAAATTTCATTGAATTTAAAGTATTTTCCAGCAAATATCAGAGCTTTTTCTGCGCCTAATTGAATCAACAACTGCAGACTGCAGCAAGAATATGATTCCAAAGACAAAATGCTAATATTTCGATAATATATTTAATATTTATTGCATACTAGAAAATTCTGTGTACTAAAATCTAGAAAATGTAATATTTATCAGGCTCAAATATTAATAAAATTTCCCATAAATTGCCAGAGATACTTTTTCAAGTGCAACAAGCTGCCAAGAGACCCTGAAAAACCCGAAAGGAAACCCAAAAGAAAAGCTGTGTTTCGATGGCGTGCAGGGCAAAAGTTCTGCTGGAGATTCGGAAACGCTGGCCAAGATTTATCGTGCGTCCATTACAAGCGGAAATTAAGCGCGGCAGGTCGCCTGGCCCCGGCGAGCGTGCGTGAAAGCGTTTTGCCGGCGTTTTCCCCTGGCCCTGTCCAGACCCCGTCCAGATACGAGGACTCCCCAAAGTAACAAGCGGACAAGTAACATTCCGACAGGCCAAAGCAGAGCTATTGTTTTCGGTGCTCTGCCCCGGCAGTCGCCATGCCCCCTGTTCGGTATGCCAGTCACGTGGCACGCAACGACAACTTGGGATTTGTTAAGTGGCGCGTCGTTTTGATGTGCGGAATGTTTAGCGCAAGTCCCTTTCTACCTCTCTCTCTCTCTCGTTTCTCTTTGCTTTTTTTTCTTGGTTTTTCTGAAAAGTCCATCACGTGTCCCGGACATTTTGCACATAACTTGTTTCAGCATTTTATTACCAACTTCCCTTTGCCCAGCCCTCTCCCTCTCGAATGCACTGGGAATGTCTTTTGTTTTTTGGCCCCCGCTCCGAAAGCCGCAGTCACCTTTGCGGTTAATGGCGCTTCGAATGCCAAAAACTTCGAATCGAGCGAATGCCGAACACTGAATGGTGGATGGTGGATGGTGAACGGTGAATGGCGAATGCCACTCGAGCAACTTCATCCGCGGTGGAGTAGCAGCCGCAGTGAGCCATGGCTGATTCGATTTTCCGATGTGTACCTTTGCTTTTAGTGATTGAAATCGCACATTTTAAGTGAAAAAGCGCACACAGAAGTGCACTCAATCATTCGTCACGTGATTCGGTTGTGTGGGGCGAGGATTCCGACGACTGTCACACTCTCTCACCAACACTCCCCCACCCACCCCATTCGCCTGACACTTTTGTGCTTTTCCATTTTATTTCCTTGTTCTGGCGCTGCCAATTGTGCAAATGTTTTTCTTAGTCGGACATCGAAATGAAAAGTGTTGGAGTGCGGGGGGAAGCGAGCTGCGGGGCTGCTGTGTTTATATAAAAGATTACATCACACCGGATGAGAAATGGAGACACAATTGTTAATGCAGGAGGGAAACGCTCAGCTGTCGGTGATAATGTGCCACGTAAATGCTGGCAATGTTGTGAATGGGAGACCAATCCGAGGGCTTCCATTTTAAAGCGAATCGCAAGCCAAAAGAGAGATCACAAGTGAAATTCCAATAGAGAAAACTTTTTTCACTCCGCCCTGCCCCCCATAAGAGAGGGGGAGAAACTTTTCTAATTTGCGCATTATGAAAATTGGGTCGAAACATAAAATTCCAACGGCCCAGCACCGAAAAGAATTAAGTGAAAAGCAATTTTTGAGCCTACCAACAAAGAGGAGAAGGAAAATGGGAAGAGAGTGAACAAAAACTTTTGCATTAAGAAAATTAACTGAGATTAAGTGTGGCGGCAGGCCGTATGCTTTTTGGCTTGGGGTGGTGGGTTAACTTACCCTCCGATGCCGGGATGAATGAAAATTGCAACAATTTTCAAGGCATTTAACCATTTGTCACATACACAGACACACACACTCACAGACACACTCTGTAGCCGGAAGTGAGCTTCGGCAATAACGGAAGCAGACCCCACAATACACACACACGCACACACACACACATGAAATTGGTTAAGGGAGAGAGTGGGCGCGTGGGGTGTGGGCTTTATTTGTTGCCTGCCACACTTTGGTTGGCTGTTTGGCCGTCGTCGATACTAATCTAATTTTATTGATATTGACACAATTTCTGCAGATTTCCGCATAAACATAAAAACAGAGCTCCTCTGAGTTCCACGCACCAAACCTCCACAGCTTCGGCCTCGGCCTCAAGTAGTAGGAAAAACAACAGCCACAGACACCAGCCGAGGGAACGTGAAGCGTGTGGGGTGGGTGGCAAGGCAAGTGGATCCATTCGAGGCACGCAAACAAATGGTATCTAATAAAAATTGAACAAAGCGCAAACAAAAGTTCTTCCACTTCTGGATGGAAGTCAAACAATGGTGGGGAGAGTGCTAGCGAGCATTTCCTTTGGCACAATCGGGAATACATAACATAGATTTCCCATATAATAAAAAAGTCTCGATAAGAAGAGACAGTATTTCAGTAGCAGTTAGAAGATATCATATGAACAGACGTAGCCATAATTGTTTTCAACTTCGAAATTTCAGTAATTTCTGCGCAAAAAATTAACTTACTCTTTCTTCGTAAACTATAAAAAGTAACCTCCCATTGGAATCGAGTGGATTTTGGATTAGGTTATGATAAGAGTAATAAATGGATTTGCACACTTGAAAATCTGCACACAGAGAAAAAAAAAAACCCAGAAGTTCTAATATTTAAATTTAGATTTAAAAATGTAAACATTTTGCAAAGATGGTTTTTCCACTAATGAAAATATTTGAATTGAATATACATAGTTCTTATGTAAATAGTTTAAACTAATTAAATTATGTATATTTGAATTTTCATATTCAAAATATATACTTATGTTCCCTAAACATTAAAAATATTCTTATTATTTTAAAGTTCTTTAATATTTCGTTTAAGTTGAATTTAATTTAATTTATCTCTGTTAGAACCAAAATATTTTAGGTTTAAATATTTCTTTTTACTATGCCATTTTTCACTGTGTAGGAATTCCCCAGGTAGGAACGCTGATAATTCCGGATAAGATCATTATTTAAAAATAGGCTGTTTGTGCCAATAAGATAAGGCTAATCTGACGCTGACTGACGCTCAAGTGGCAAAAATATAATCCAAACAAAATATTTTCAAATAGTTTACCAATAAATCTCTATAGAAGAACGTCTAATAAGTAGTTCCCAAGGTGTCCCCACTACCCGGAATCAGTTATCGCCTTAGATGTGTACAAACACAATAATCTTTAATCAAACAAATAACATATTAAAGGGAAGAACACTTGAAACTTCATTTACGATCGTTATAAAACCGAAAGACAGAATGATATCGTGCCTTTGTCTAGCACCGGGGAACACTATCAATGGGCATTTCACATGGCAAAATGAAAAACACATAAATAGATAGACAGACAGTAAATCAAATAAGTAGTGGGGAAAGCTCACTTAAAATGATAGTCGATGGGTAAATATTAATACTGAGACCCCGACCCAGACACTGAGACAGACCCATTGCCAAACGGAACAGAATATCATGCAATTGAAAGCCGGCTAAATGAATGAGTCGAAAGCAATTAAGGAAGCTGCAGTTAGCAGAATGGAGCTGTCGAAGGCCTAACCTAAGCAACATAATCGCCAAAACGTGCGGCAATTACATGGATGCTTGAGGAAACTGAATGCCAAACATCTGCTGCTGATGCTGCTGCTGAAGCTGCTGCCACGTACATAATTTGCAATGGGAACCCAAGAAAATTCAATTAACAGACTGGGGATACAGACACGTGCCGCCACACCAAAAACACGCTGACGCTGCCGCTGCCGCTGCCGACTATAAAACTCTATAGAAACGAACAAAAGCCCCATCGCTGTACTCCATGTGGAGGGCCCACTCAGACGGACTGACGCAACTTCCACGCCCATTCACTCGCACTCGCACTCGAACTCGATGGAGAATCACCAGTCGATTAGAGCACTCTTCCTGTGGCCGCTGCTCCTAGTGCTAATCTTAGTGGGAGGGTTATCGCAATCGCAATCGCAGGAGTGGAAAGATCAAGCTGAAGACGTTGATGACACGGCCGATGACGAGACGATCATGGAGCGGCGCTGGCAGGTTGGCTACGAGCAGTATCGCATTCTCTGCGAGAAGTTTGAGCAGCAGAAGAAGGCAGAGACAGAGACACCTGCAGTGAGCACTCGAATCGCTGGCGGAGAGCTGGCCGACGCGGCAATGTTCCCCCATCAAGTGGGTCTGATAGTGCAGCTGACTACGGGAGATCTCATACAGTGCGGTGGCTCCCTCGTCACTCTCCAATACGTTCTGACGGCTGCCCATTGCCTGACGGATGCCGTCGCTGCCCGAGTTTATCTGGGCGCCCTTCAATTGGCTGAAAGAGGAGCAGCTGCAGAGGAGTTTCTGGTGTCCCAACAGCAGTTCAGTATCTATCCGGGCTACTTGGGCTTCGGCGCATACAATGATCTGGCATTGATACGCCTGCCCAGGCGCGCCATCCCCTCGGATCGAGTGCAAACCATCGCCCTGGCGGGGCACTTTATGCAGCAAAAGTTCCTCGAGCGTCAGCCAGTGACCGTTTCGGGCTGGGGCAGTTTGGGGGACTCTGCGGTGGGAAGAGCGCGACTGCTGCACTATGTGGACGTGGAGGTGCTCGACCAGGAGCGCTGCATGTGCTCCTTCCTGCCCGGCTTGGTTAGCACGCGGCGTCACCTGTGCACCGATGGACGGGGCGGACGTGGCGCCTGCATGGGCGACTCTGGCGGCCCTCTGGTCTATCAGTGGCAGAATGTCAGCCACCTGATTGGGGTAACCTCATTCGGGAGCGGTGGGGGCTGTGAGCTCGGTGCCCCGACTGTCTACACCAGGATAACCGCATATTTGCCATGGATCCGACAGCAAACGGGAATGACCAACTAAATGCAATTAACGCCTAATTGTCGGCCATTAATTGCTAAACAATATAGTCGGTCGGTCGGGCGGCCAGACAATAAAACCAATTTGAGCAGCAACCGAGCCACAATGAAACGGAGTCAGCAGAGAGTGGAGCGAGGAGCGAGGAGAGAGAGGCAAGAGCCCTCTTTGGTTAGGTGAAAATGGCACTTTTTACGAGTACAAGGGGGTTGGCTTTTCCCCTCGTTGAATCGCATGGAAATTGTATCGGATAAATAACAATGAACAGCAGAAATTTGGTAGCCAATTTGGCCAGCAAGAATACCCACAGCCGACACAATAAAGACGGCCAATAAAGAATGAAATTCGCCTGAATGAAAGGCCAATGAATGCAATGTGGAAATCGAACCTGTCTCTTCGTTTTTCATTGTTCGCCTGTGGACGGAGTGTTTCTCGTTTTTTGTGTGTTTATTTTTGGGTTTTGGGGCTAATCGTCTTTAATTGGCCAGCTGAATGGGCCATTAACCGCAGCGCTGCGGCTGGTGCGGCCCGCCCCTGGGAAATGGCAACGCGTCGGCAAATCACGCGGCAATTGTCCGACACGAGTGTTGCGGTGGGTTTCTGCGGTTTGCAAGAACAACTATACTTCTGATTTATTATAAACAAAAAAAGAGACAGAGAGCGACAGAGAGAGACAATGCACTCTCCCCTGTACTCCAGATATGCAATCGTTGATTGATTAATTGAGCATTTCGATTGGGAAATCGCGCACAAGTCACAAGAAGCTTCCGAAATGAGAGCAAACATCACTCGGGTGAGCATTTAGAGCTCAACACTAGAGCAACCCTTCTGCCACACACACCCACCCACCCCTTGACCTTTAACAAAGTCCAAAGCAAACAACAAAATGACAAAAAAAAATCCACCAACGGGAACCGCAAGCTTAGGCACGGCTCCCTCTCTACACGCCCAAAAGGGGCGACAGATAAGATACGAAAAGTTGGGCTGCGGCTGCGGCAGCGGCAGAGCAGAACCACCTCTGTAAGACCCACAAAGTCTGATACGAGCCGAAGACGTCACCGTCAGAAACCAAAGCAAACCCTTTGCTAATTCCATAGAAATACTTTCCCAAAACCAATCAAATTAATTAGCAGCCAGGCAATAATCCCACCTGGAGCAAGGTCCTACAGATAGATTAGATCGGAATTCGGATACCAATTCGCAATTCCCTTGCTTGGATGAAACTCGGGCCACAATGCGAGAGTCATTTGGGGGCCGCGTGCCCATGGTCTCGCTCAATCTTCAATCGATATCTTCGCGCACAAATCTCCGCAGATAGCGCACTGAGAACTGATGATGTCTGTGCGGACCGTGTGGCCCTTATCTAATCGGAGGTGGGAGGCTCTATTTGTGAAATGCAACCTAATCGCGAGACGGGCCAACTACGCTCCTAAGGGACTGCTATAAAAGCCCCGTGTTCTGCCAGGGAAGATCAGTTGAGTTCCTGTGACTGAACACGCAACTATTCCACAATGAAATTCCTGATCATTCTTGCATTGGCTGTGGCCGCTTCGGCCATGCCCGAGCCCGAGCTGCAGGCGCGCAACCGCGTGATGCCCGTGCAGGATAGCATCGAGGGTCGCATTACCGGAGGAACCACCGCTTCAGTCGGTCAGTACCCCTACCAGGTGGGACTATCCCTCAAGCTGAGCGCTCTCTCCAGCGCCTGGTGCGGCGGCTCTTTGATCGGCAGCCAGTGGGTGCTCACCGCTGCTCACTGTACCGATGGGTGAGTGTCTGTGGTATCCCAGCCCAGTACCGAGTGCTCATCCTTCTCCCTCCTTCCGCGTGCAGTGTTCAGTCCGTGACTGTGTACCTGGGTGCCACCGTTCGTACCTCCGCTGAGGTGACCCACACCGTCGCCAGCTCCCAGATCATCATCCACTCTGGCTGGAACAGCGCCAACCTGCGCAACGACATCTCCCTGATCAAGATCCCCGTGACCTCCTACAGCACCAAGATCCAGGCTGCCAAGCTGCCATCCATCGCCAGCTCCTACTCCACCTATGCCGGTGATTCCGTGATCGCCTCCGGCTGGGGCAAGCACCTCCGATTCCGTCTCCTCCGTGTCCACCAACCTGATGTGGGTCAAGCTGACGGTCATCACCAACAGCGTGTGCGCCAACACCTACGGCTCCTCCATTGTCACCGCCTCCAACATCTGTGTGTCCACGCCCAACGGCAAGTCCACCTGCAACGGCGACTCTGGCGGCCCCCTGGTGCTCGAGTCCAGCAAGGTCCAGGTTGGCCTTACCTCCTTCGGCGCCGCTGCCGGCTGCGAGAAGGGCTACCCCGCTGCCTTCACCCGTGTGACCAGCTACTTGGACTGGATCAAGAGCAACACTGGCATCTCCTACTAAGCCAGCAGGAGCAGTCAATGAATGACTGGAATTTCGCATAAATATAAAAAAAGATTACCAACAAACGGCTGTCACCATCTGTGTTTTCCTTCAGTTCAGTGCCGTCTGGGAGAGCTCCAGCTCCAAATCCAATGAATTCCAATGGCCACATGAAAAGTTTAAATTGACATTAAACGACAATTGCAAGTGTTTTGTCATGCAAATGGGGAGTGGCGTCGCAGTGCCAGTGGCAGGATGTTACGGCACGCTCTCCTCTCGCCATTTGGCACATAAGTTTTCATTAAAATTCATTAAATTTTCCCAGCAACACAATGAAAGCGGTGAAAAAACTTGAGCGGGGCCGCAAATAAATAAAGGAAAAAAGTTTCCCTCAAGTGAAAGTAAGAGAGAGAGAGACAAAGAGGAGGGGTGGCAGGGCGAAAATATGTCAGCAGTTAAATTATTACAACCAATTTAAATAAATGCTAAAAGTTGTTACACATTTTTTGCGGGCCCAGGCACGCTTTAAAGGGAATTTCGCTTATTTTTGGGCTTGATTTTTTCCAGTGCATGCCACATGCCACATGCCAGATGAGTGCTCCAAAGATGCTGGGTGTATGGATATCAGGTGGTGCGCTCTGCGATACCCAAAGACCATCTGCTGCTGCGGTTGGAATAAAAAGCATTTACTCAACACACGACACAAATGACAAAAACCAGAAATAGAAACAGGGACAGGGACAGAGCCAGAAGCTGAAGCTGAAAGAGTCCCAGAAGCAGTGGCAGCAGTCCCAGAAACATACAAAAGTCCGTCTGTGAAGGCGGAGTGGAGTGTGGCAGGATACGCCAGCCAGGATAAGGACACTGTACACTGCCAAGGCTGGGGTTCCGGGTACCCCAACCATCCTGATAAATGTTTGCATTGCGGAAATTTATGACAGCACAAAAAAGTTTCCACCACTCGTATGAATACTCGTACGTATTTTGTGGTTTCAGATATGACAAAATATCAAACATACGAGTATAACTAAAGGTTCCACAGCTCTGCATAGAGCAGTACAGTGGAGGGGGGAGTGCGATGGTCCGGGGTGGCTCCAAAGTTAGTTAAAATGTCAACTTTCGGCATGGTCCGGCATGTGTTTATGGCGAAAGTTTTTCATCTCTTTAAAATCCACTTTGGCTCTGATTGAACGCTTGAATGTTCGTTTCGTTTTTCACTCCTTTTTTTGTTTCTCGGCCACAAACTTCATTCCTTTGGTCTGATTGAGATGGACTTCGCTTTTTAGGAAGTCATTGCTGTGGTTTGGTTTGGTTTGGTTTGGATGGGGGGTCGGGGGGTGATGTCCAAAGCCAAAGCCCCAATGCCATGACAGTCACTTGGTCAAGCAGTTTGCTCTGATTCATTTTATTGGCAAAATATTTGGCCAGCCTGCGGCACACAGACACCAGACAGTGCGACACAGAGCTCTAGTTCGAGTTCTAGTTCGAGTTCGAGTTCTGTCTGTGGCTGTGGCTGTGACACACTGCATATGGATGCACTTTAATTTGGTTATTTGTCAACTGGCACCTTTGGGGCTCCTGGCTGCTGGCTCCTGGCTACTGGCTGCTGGCTGACCCAGTTCCACAGAGCACAGCGGAGTCGTACAATTAAATATTTAGTTCGTTTCTTGATAAAATCAATTCCGATTTTGCTACTAAAGTACTAATCACAGAGCGAAATCAATTAACAAACTGTCGGCTCATCAATTATGCTACAAGCCCCAACCCAGCCCCCCACCCCTGTGGCGGAGAAGGCGCCTCCTCTCTGTGTGTGTGTCTGTCTGGCTGTGTGGCGGAGCTTTTTGACTGGAGAGTCAACAAACGCAATCCTGGCTAATAAATTCCAGTCGATTCAAAGCAATCAACTTAATTAAGGATTTTTGGATGGGGGAAGGCCACATAATTAATTAAGTGAGGTTCCATGGAAAAAAAATCACCCCCGAATGAAAGGTCAGACGAATGCGAGTCAGCGAGGGTCACCGCTAGGAGCTCTCTGAGCTCTGAGCTTTAATCCCAGTCATGTTTATTATCCTACACATATGATATATAGCTTCAGTGTGACCAGCAGTATTCGCTGTGAGGAATTGAAAACTTTGACTGGCATTCACTTAACCCTTTTGTTGACTGTGCGACACTTTGACTGATGTTCGGCTAATTAAGTGCCCAGCAATTACGATTGCTTCAGCACTTCTCTTTCGGTCCGACTGACAGCCAACACAGAAAGTGTTTCTAACAAAAAGCCACCAACAATCATCCACCATCCGCCCTCACCCAGAGAAAGAGAGAACCCCCCTCCACACCGCGTATCGTACACTTAATTCATTTAGCTCAAACATTTTCATTTATTTATCGCATTACTCTCCGGATACCCGACAGTAACCGCCATCACCAGAGTACAAGTATTGCTGCTGCTGCTTTCGTTCTTTTTTTTGGCTAATGACTTCCTGCTTTTCCTAACGCGCTCAACTTCCGGCAAACACACACATTCCACGTATGAGGGTTGGGTTAACAGTCACTGACTGACTGACTGACTGACAGACCCCCATGGCAGGCAAGAGAGAGAACTGAGACTGAGAGGATAGACTGAGAGGGAGGACGCATCAAGCTCATTGAATGCTTCTGGCATGTTGCCCGGCTCGACACCATTATTTCTGGTAACAAGATAATTGTATAATGAAATCCAAACAACACTTTGGTTTGCCTCTCTGCTGGTCTGGCCTGGTCTGGTCTGGTGTCTGCTCCACAACACACTCCACTCCACTCCTCTCCACTCCACTGCACGGCTCAAACGAAACCCATTCCTTGCCAGAAAAACAAATTCGCTCTTCTTCTACCACAATGACTTGACGGCAAAAGTTCGCTGCGTTTTTTTTGTTGTTGTCTTGCTTGTGCACGAGCATACACAAAGGCAAAGACAAAGACTTTTGCTGGCTTGTTTTTGCTACTGATTGAGTGGTAATACTTGTTCTGCTCCAAAGTGGCGGGAATGGGGATGGCGATGGGGAAAGCTCTCCAGATGGTCTCTGGAATCATCTCAAGAGATAAAGGATATGATTCACTTTGAATCCAGGGAATGGCATAACTTTTACGTGTCTCCTGTGTCGTTCAATATTTTATATTGGTACACCTGATATCTCATATATTATTTGGTGGCACCCAAAGGTAAATGTCAAAGAAAGTATATGATTTACTCTGGATATAAGCCATCGCACGTGTATGTACTTTGACTACTTTTTCTTTGGACAGGAGTAACTCTGAAATCATTATTTATATTCTCCAAATTCAGCCAAACAAATTTCTGCTCTTCTCCTCAAATTACTTTTGTTTCCCTCTAGCTATTGTCGTTTATCATTTGGGTTAGAGCATGACCAGGTCTACCATTTCTTTTATATTCTATGTATTATATATAGCACATTTTCCTTTCTGTTAATTTCATTCCATTTCGCATGGCACCAAAGTGTCTTGTCATGGTCTTGTGCCTTTTGTTTTTAGGTTTTTGCCTTCTTCCAGTTTGCGAGTGACAATTGATTGACAGGAAAAGTTAATGGCTTACTTCATTCTACTACACATACATACATACATATATATATACATATATAAATATACTCTCGTATATTTTATATATTGTAGGTGTACGTATACCCACAAGACACACTTGTGCGAGAGTCCGGGGCTTTGTAATAATTGAAACATTTCGGGGTTTTGCTTTCCTTTCTGGCTCTCAGGAGATGGCACACACATACTCGTATGCAAAGCCGCTCAGAGAGCACTCACCAAAAATCCCATCACTCCTATAGGGGCATGGCGGCAGCCATCACTCTCTGTAAAGGACACAAAAAAAAACAACAGCTCGAGAGTAGAGCAAAAAATAATACACGTAATACTTTGGCTCCTCTTGCAGGGACAGAGACAGAGGCAGGGGTCAGGGGGGCAGGGCACAAAAATAAAGACATAAAGCAAACAAATGCTGCTCCCATCGTGGAGCCAGAGAAAGGTGGATCGGATGGATGGATGGAATGGCTGCTGGGATGGCTGTATGGATGGACTCGTTGACTGGCATCCCGAGTAGCTTTTAGTGCGTTCAAGCAGAAAAATATATAGAAAACAATAAACCGAAATTACAACAAAAGCAGAGCGCACATGGGCTCAGCTCGGGCAACAGACATATTGGCAAACAAAAAATGTTTATAAGCCATAAAGCATTCCATTCCGCTCCAGAAATATATACAAAATATTCCACTGCATGGCGCTGGTGTATATAAATATTTGCATGCTAAAATTTGATGAGTAGTTATATATTTTCCGGCACACAACAACCACAACAACAACGAAAGGAGGCAACCCATTATATTAAGTTGAAACAGGGGAAATATTTCAGCAAAATATACGAGGACTGGCATTAATGAAGTCCCAACAATGGAGAAGATTTTCACCATAGAAAAAAACCTGCAACTTCCCCCATTCAGAGAGCATCAGACTGCATTCAAATTGGAGATTCAGAATCCGCATAAAAAGCCCCCTCGCAGCCAATGCCAGATAAGAGACACAGCAGCCAGCAGTCAGCAGGCAGCAGTCAGCATCAACAGCGCTACACAAAAGAAAAGTTGCAGTATTGATGGACGGAACAAAAGGAATACCAGTATCACGGAATCATTTTCGGATGCCTCAATGCCAATGCCAATAAGCAGACAAGTGCCACCTCGAACGGCGGGGAGACACGTTTCTGGTGCTTGCCTCTAGAAATCTCAAGAAATCCTTCTCCACCCCCCTAAATCGTATGCCGCACAAAATCCAATTGTCGTAGTAGACAAAAATCCTTGGCGCTGGCACACAATACTCTCGCAATAAAAAAGGAATCGGGGGGGTAGAAAAAAGGCTAGCCAGAAGCAATCTATCGAAAAGGATTTGTTTGCATGGCAGGAATTTATATTTATATATTTCGAAGGAACAGCAGCAAGCAGCCAGCAGCCAGCAGGCCTTCTCATATGCAAAAGCCAAACGCCAGCTTATTGATAGAAAATCCCCACACACACACACACACAGAAAGCTGGCGAAAAATGTCCTCAAATATTTGCTCAGCCATAAGATGGAGGGAAAGACAACCATATCCTGGTATAATATATCCATATATAATAACTTAGTTTGATCCCTGGACATAAAATTTAATGCCAGCCACTTGGGTTTGTCCCCTGTTCGAGGCGGAGTGGGGGACTTGTGTCTTGAATATTGACAGCTAGCCGTAGTAACAGCGAGGATCGATACACCACTCCACTTGGGAGGCGACTCTTTCTGTCTCTCTCGCTCTGCTTATCAAGTTTTGTCCCTGTTGAAAATTGCACTCAGGTAGTAGTTTCTGCAGACAGCCAGCTGCTTCCCTAATCAAACTTTTTCAATACATCGCGCATTAAAAACGAGTTGACAAACTGCAAACACAACGCAACACAACACACAAAAAACTTTGACCAAGTGCCAGCAAGCGAGCAAAACTCTTGTGGGGGGGTTGCATGCCACCTCCTCCATCCATCGTACCTATGTGCAGCAACAAATTGCATTTCGTTTGGGCCACAAAAAAAAAATACCATTAAACTTTACGCCATGGAGGGGGCAACATCTTGGACGCGGGAGGGCAGTGGCCAGTGTTAGGCGATAAGCTCCGGCGGCCAAAGGAGAAGGTGACCTAGGCCAAACGCATTACTCATACGCACAGGCGTCTATCCCAGGAGGGATGATTAATGAGGCGGCTGCTGTTGACAACTCCAAAGGCAGCCTCAGCCAAAAGCAATTTGAATTATAGCAGGAAATAGACATGGACCATGTGATAAGTCATCAACCAAAAAGGGAGGAGGAGCAGCAGCAGCCAGGTCAGCTGTGGCAGACAGTTGTCATTAATTTTGGTCAACTATGAAGTGGAGGAGCGAACCGTACCGGACCGCAAGGCCTTGCGACATTTTCATGTCAACAGAGCGAGAAAAAAGCTGAGCAGAGTTTTCCATTTGAGCCGAATAATACACAATGTAATGGCAGCCAAAAAACATACAGAGGAGAGAGTCCGAGGAGTGGACATGTCCGTGGAGCGTAATCGATGCGGCTCACATTAGATTGTTGCCTCGAATTGTGTGGGGACCAGCAGCAGTCCTCAAGTAGCAGTTTCTACTCGCCCTTCCACTGCTGCTGGCTCCAACTGCCACTGCCACTTTTTATCCCAAGCTGCTGCTTCGTTTGTCATTTGTTGTTCACTTGTCGAAATTTTATTGCTGCAATCTTGTTTGTCGTCGTCGTCTCCATCGTCAAAGGAGATCTGAGCGCACGCTGGGGGACATTTGGAAATGCCTTCGTTCCGTATATATATATCAACTTAAGGCCAGAGGCGTAGCTCTTGAGGAAAATGGGGCTAGTTGCTGCCAAAGGAGCAGCCATCTACGCAACTGGGTACTCGAGTAACCCCCCTTTAACTCTCTGTCTATCCTGTGGTGTGTGTGTGGACAACAATGTCCAGTCCGAGGCTGTTGCTCTGGGTCGCTGGACCCAGACCCGTGGAGAGCTGGATATGCGTCTAATAAGCGTGTGTGTTGAGTAAGCGCATTACGTATACGTAAATATATAATACGAACGAGTGGTATATATCAACTGTCGAGCAATTTAAAGTGCGCTCCGCCACTCCACTCCACCCTTTCCATTTTATTTATTTTACTTTCATTTCCTTTTTGGCTGGCCTTTAAGCTCTGTGCTCGAACAACAATGAGAGCAAATATTTCAAGAAAATTAGTTTCTTTTGTTTTTTTTGTTCCCCCCGAGAGACAGAGACAAAGGGGGGCTATTTTTTCGCAATCAGCGAAAGGAGCAACCATAAAAAGGCAGAGAGACAAAAAAAATCAATAAAGTGCAGCTAATGCAGGGGATTAAAGATATCTCTGCGGTGGGCAGTGAGGGTGGGAAGGGGGGCCAGAAAGCCGCAGGATAAACGTTATCTTCTAATTAAATGGGAAACATTATTTGGGAAACTATTTTCCATTTCCTTTGCCAAGAATAGAAGCAATCTTCAGCACAGAAATCTATTCTAGTTTCAGCCACATGCGAATGATGCTTAGCATTTAGTGCCCAGACACGCACAAGGACATGCCACATGTCCACTCCGCCCCACACAGACAAACGGGCAGGCAAGCAGGCAACAACTACATGTGTCAGCATGAAAGGCAATGAATTGTTTTTATGTGCTAATGTCCCCGAAAGTCCTTCCTTGGGCATTCCCAGCACGTAAGGCGATTTGATTTCAATTTTCCCCAGATTCAACTATATCCCTCTATCCCTTCCCCACCACACCCGCACCAGCGCCACTGTCTACCGAAATGACTTGGCAGCTTCTGTCGGACACCAGTGCGTATGGTTAATATGATTGAAGTCTGATCAGCAGATAATCGCTGGGAATTTCAGCCACTCGAGAGTGGCCCTGTAGAGTGGGGTGTGTAAATCTGTTTACGGGTTAAACACAATCGTTTTTGGTTGTAAAACTCTATTGAAAATAATTAAATAATTCGATTAGAATGATTTCATTCAGCTGGATTTTCCCACAGCCCAAAAATAAAGCCCAAAAGTCACCTCGTCCGTTCGTTCCGTTCCGTTTTATTGATAAACATCTGCGAAAAAAGCATTGTCGTCACTTATAAGAAATCTTTTTGCCTTATCACGAGTGCGGAGCGCGTAACGCTAGACGTCTGCCGCCTTTTGATTTCTTTCGAGTGCGTTTAATTGAAAGCCTGCGGTGTCCACTAAGTAATCTAATAGATTTCCCACAATCAGTGGAGGAGAACGATAGCAGAAGATACTTTTAGCCAAATAGAAAGCCTCCCCGATTGTGCCAATATCTCTTAAATGATAAACACAATTACTACACGCAGAGAAAACAAAAAGCTTGCACGTTTACACTTAAATTTAGTTCAATATTTTCATTTTTAATTCCTAAAAAGTAAATATTTGTTTTAAAGTGTTTTATATTTATATTCGATTAGATAAAAGTCTCTTTAATATAAAGTGAATTCTTCTTTATTTCTGTATTTCATAACTGTGCAGTATGTTTGCCATTTTCTCTGAGTGTACATACATCATTTCCCTGGAAGGCGGGCCATTGAAAAGTGACAGGCGTACGCTGCTTTTGTTTTTTTGTTTGCTGACTAAAAAAGCCACAACACCCGCCCACCGATAAGAGCCGAAAAACAAAGAGAACCAAAATCAAAGAGATTTCAAATAAACAGACATGACTTGGTCAAAAACACAAGAGGCACGGCCCAATGCCCTGGCCTGGCCCTGATAAGAAATGTATATAAAAAGAGCCGTTTGGTCAGTGGATGGACATTCATTCGATCATCATGAAAGTACTCGTAGTCTTCGCTCTGGCTTTGGCCTCCGCCTCCGCTGGCCTGCTGCCCCAGGTGCTGCCTGTGCATCCCCGTGACCTGCCCGTTGTGCCCTCGATCGAGGGTCGCATCACCAACGGCAAGGACGCTGTGGCGAACCAGTTCCCCTACCAGGTCTCCCTCAGCTTTGGAAGCAGCAGCGGCGGCTGGTTCTGCGGTGGCTCCATCATTTCCTCTGAGTGGGTCCTCACTGCTGCTCACTGCACCAGCGGGTAAGTGATCGAGAAGTTGCCCTGCCAAATGGCGACAAATACTGACAGAAAACAATATCTCTTGCCTCTTTTAGTGCATCCTCTGTGACCGTCGGCTATGGTGCTACTGTCCGCACCGCACCCATTTTGAGCCAGACCGTCTCCAGCTCCAACTTTGTGCAGCACGCCAGCTACAACAGCGTTGTCCTGCGCAACGACATCTCCCTGATCAAGACCCCCGCCGTCTCCTTCACCACGGCCATCAACAAGGTTGTCCTGCCCTCCATTGCCAGCAGCTACTCGACCTATGCCGGTGACACCGCCATCGCTTCCGGCTGGGGCAAGACCTCCGATGCCTCTAGCACTGTGGCCAACAGCCTGCAGTACGAAGCCTTCACCGTGGTGACCAACACCGTCTGCGCAAACACCTACGGCTCTCTGATCATCACCAACAGCGTCATCTGCATTGCCACCCCCAACAAGGTGTCCACCTGCAACGGCGACTCTGGCGGCCCATTGGTCCAGCAGAGCAGCAACAAGCTGATCGGCGTCACCTCCTTCGTGTCGAGCGCTGGCTGCGAGTCCGGCGCCCCAGCTGGCTTCACCCGCACCACCAGCTACCTGGACTGGATCAAGACCAACACTGGCATCGCCTACTAAGCAGAGCCGCAGCACTCTTTTCTTTCTTTCAAAATAAATAACGAGTATCATCTATAAAATGTATGCAATTAGATTCTTCTTTTCGGGCCACAAGTGGCGGGTATTTCCTCTAATAATTTGAGGATTTCGTTCGAGTACAATAATTGAAAATAGAAACACGAGCACTACAGCTGTAGTGCTCTTATCTTTAAGGCTAGAAAGTGTCCCTATCTACTCGTATTGTTGAAGTCATCAAAGTACTTGAGAGACGCTGATACGTTTCTATGGAATTTCATAATGACAATTAGACATAATACACAATAGAAACAGAATTAACTTGAGATTGTCATTTATTATATTTCTTAGAAATTGCAGGGAGTTTATTGGCAGGACAGGGAACTTTTTTTCCACTCAATGAAAATATTATGAAAAAAAAGATACTCTTTACTATTTTTTCAGGAAAATAGTCTAGTTTTCCTTTTGAGAATTCTTAGAAATGATCACCAAAACTGACAGAGATGCGGAGTACTCCAAACAGGGAAAAGCGTACAAAATTTATACTGAGTGAGTGTTGGCCTCAACAAGAAAACGAAACCAATCTGAACTCTTGGTACAGAAATCTCGTTATAATTTGTTGCATACTTTTCAGCGCGTAAACAAAAAATAAAACAAATACCAGAAGCAGATCCATTAAGCACTCAAAAGTATTTAGGCCCCGCCATAAATTGTGAGGGTATTTTAGCACATTGTTCGATTGTCGCACGAGTGCGAACGAGGGTCAGAGTCGATCACTGAACGATCATAGTGCTCGTACCTTAATCGCATAAAATCACTTAAAATGCAGAACGATTAAATTTCCAGACATCGCGGTGCTCGTATCTGCAAACTGATAAAATATCCTGGAACCGTGCAAAGACGCTCTGATTAGGTGGCAAAATTTATGGCCGAAATAAACGACAGGTGACTTGCCTGATTAGAGGCCATGGGCCATGGGAATGGGCCATGGAAATGGGGTATATAATGGACAACCAAATGGTGAAAGAATCATTCGCTAAACGATCCAACAAACATGAAGGTTCTCGTAGTTCTCGCTCTGGCTCTGGCCACCGTCTCCGCCGGCGCCCTGCCCAAGGTGTTGCCCGTGCATCCCCGTGACAGGACTGTCAACCCATCGATCGAGGGTCGCATCACCAACGGCAAGGACGCTGTGGAGAACCAGTTCCCCTACCAGGTGTCCCTCAACTTTGGAAGCAACAGCGGCGGCTGGTTCTGCGGTGGCTCCATCATTTCCACTGAGTGGGTCCTCACTGCTGCTCACTGCACCAGCGGGTAAGTGATCGAGAAGTTGCCCTGCAAAATGGTGACCAACACTAACAGAAATCCCTATCCGTTGCCTCTTTTAGTGCCTCCTCTGTGACCATCGGCTATGGCGCCACTGTCCGCACCGCACCCAAGTTGAGCCAGACCGTCTCCAGCTCCAACTTTGTGCAGCACGCCAGCTACAACTCGATTGTCCTGCGCAACGACATCTCCCTGATCAAGACCCCAGCTGTTGCCTTCACCTCTGCCATCAACAAGATCAACCTGCCTGCCATCTCCAGCAGCTACTCGACCTATGCCGGCCAGACCGCCGTCGCCTCCGGCTTTGGCAAGACCTCCGATGCTTCCAACTCCGTGGCCAGCAACCTGCAGTACGCCGAGCTCACCGTCATCCCCAACGTCGACTGCGCCAGCGTCTTCGGCACATTGATCGTCACCGATAGGGTCATCTGCGTTGGCACCTACAACGGTGTGTCCACCTGCAACGGCGACTCTGGCGGCCCCCTGGCCCTCGGCGACATCCAGATTGGTGTCGTCTCTTTCGGCTCCAGCGCTGGCTGCGAGGTCGGCTCCCCCGCTGGCTTCACCCGTGTCACCTACTACTTGGACTGGATCAAGGAAAACACTGGAATTTCTGCATAAATTTAAATTCTAGAAAGTTTTTCCCCATAAAAAAAATAAAATGCATTTGAAAAATCCCCGTACTCCATAGCGTATACTTAAAGAAGCAAATTGACTTACTCTTGGCTGGAGAATTGCAATATATTTCATTGAAAATAATTTCTCGAATGCAACTATGTTCGAAAAGGAATCTTTGGCACAGTATTTGACTTGGTTATGAGTGTTCCCAATGCCATTTCCATTCGAGGGGTGTGCAATGGTAGGAAACATAAAAGATTCCCCTATTTCTGGAGCTCATGACTCAGGTTATAATCCATCCAGCCTAAATGTTGGTTTTGGCATCTAAAAAAAAATCATTTTTAAATGGGTGAAATGTTTTAGAAATCGAATTCGGATGCTTTTACGCAAATTTAAACATGCATAACTCTGGCCATGCCATACTGTACATACAGCTGCAATAGCCACATTTTAGATTTTCAAAAACAAAGCGTCATTAGTTGGCAATAAACATTGAAAGAAGGATCTGCCACTAGCCAATTTTTGCAACTATTCCGAACTGCACATACTCCTGCATAAAAATGGAGTATATATTCTATAAATCAGCAATGCAAAATAAAACATCCAATCAAAAGAAAAACCCACAACTATGTATTATACCGATTCGAATGGTTCCAGTTCTGTTCTGGCCTTTGGGAGATATGAGTCAGCACTGCGATAGAATGGGGGTGTGTGTGTGTCTGGTGCATTGGTAGAACCACACTGATATATGATCGCACAGAGTTATCAGCTTGCGGCGGGAGGATTGTAAATTGTGCTCTCAACTTGGGGCGAATGTTTTTAAACAAAAGCAATGACATGGTACGATTCGGAAGCCGCCTATATAAGCCGCTCAACGCCGCCATTGTGCTGATATTCGTTTGAAATGAAAGTGCTGGCGGTTCTAGTGATTGCGGGAATTGCCTTGGCGGCAGCCCTGGAGAGGCCCGTGCCAGTGAGGGACATGCCCGTCGGCAGGACTGCGAACGGACGCATTACCATGGGCTATCCGGCAGCCGAGGGCAAGGTTCCGTATATTGTGAGCCTGATTTTTAGCAATGGAAACGGCGGTTCGTGGTTCTGCGGCGGCTCCATTATTGGCCACACGTGGGTGCTCACTGCCGCCCACTGCACGCAAGGTGCCAGCTCCGTGACCGTTGCCTATGGATCCGTGTGGCGCCATCAGCCCCAGTTCACGCATGTGGTGCAACAGGGTGACATTGTGCAGCACGAGGCATACAGCACGGCGACCCTCAACAATGACATCTCCCTCATCCGCACACCGCACGTGGACTTCTGGTCGCTGGTCGACAAGGTGGAGCTGCCCCGCTACGAGGATCGCCACAAAAACTACTACGGCTGGTGGGCCCTGCTCTCCGGCTGGGGCAAGACCTCCGACGATGCTGGCGTCTCTGAGTACTTGAACTGCGTCGACATTCAGATAGCCGACAATTCCGTGTGCCAATCCTACTACGGGTCCACCTTCATCACGCCCAACCATGTGTGCATTGCCACGCCCGAGAACAAGGGCTCCTGCAGCGGAGATTCCGGTGGTCCCCTGGTCCTGCACGACGACAACCGTCAGGTGGGCATCGTCTCCTTTGGCTCCTCCGCTGGCTGCCTGTCCAACAGCCCCAAGGGCATGACTCGCGTCTCTGCCTACTTGGATTGGATCCGCGACCACACGGGCATTTCCTACTAACCAGCAAAGATTCCTTCTTGGTCAGCCAACAAATAAAAGAAAAATAAATGATAATATTCACAAAATCGATTTAATTCTTGAAAGAAATGCTCTCTTAATAAGAGATTCCAGTGTGGTCACGAATCCAGTCCAAGTAGCTGGTGACACGCACCATGCCCTTGGGACCATTGGACAAGCAGCCGGCGGAGGAGCCAAAGGACACGATGCCCACCTGGCGATTGCCGTCGTGCAGGACCAGGGGGCCACCAGAGTCGCCGCTGCAGGTGCCCTTGTTCTCGGGCGTGGGAATGCAGATCAGATCGCCCGAGAAGCTGCCGTAGTAGTTCTCGCACACCGAGTTCGCACCGATCTGGACATCCACGCAGTTCAGGTACTCAGAGACGCCAACATCGTCGGAGGTCTTGCCCCAGCCAGAGACCAGAGCCCACCAGCCCTGATAGTTGTTGTAGCGATCATCGTAGCGGGGCAGCTCCACCTTGTTGACCAGCGACCAGAAGTCCACGTGCGGTGTGCGGATGAGGGAGATGTCACCGGATCCATGCTCGATGAAGTCGTTGCGTCCCACCCAATGGGTGTACTGGGCCTGGAGACGCCACAGGGCGCCGTAGTAGATGGTCACCGACTCCATGCCATCGGTGCAGTGCTTGGCGGTCATGACCCAGGTGTTGCCAATGATGGAGCCACCGCACCAGGTGCCGCCGCCATTCCTGCTGAAGCCCAGACCCACAATATAAGGGACCTTGCCCTCTTGGGCCGGATAGCCCATGGTGATGCGCCCCTCAATGGACTCCTTGCCCACGGGCACGTCCTTCCAGAACACCGGCTTCTCGAATGCCGACGCGGAGGCAATCACTCCCAATAGCAGAATCCCCAACAACTTCATTCTGATCGAAAAACTTATTTGGAGGCTACCGAATGAACGCTGGGGGTTATATACCCCCGAGTACTGCGCGAAATTATTGCCGGAAAACAATATAAACGTTGAGACCGTTTAATTTACAGCATACAGATAAGCAACGCCACCATTTTATAATTCCCAAGTGACAGTTTTATCTATATGCCAAATGAAATCTTGACGACATCTTCAGGCAATCAATTTTTAGCTGCTAATATTATTGATAAAAACAATATTTATAAAGCCTCAATATAACACTTTTCCCAAGAGATATTTTGAAATTGGCAATGGGCGCGACATTCAAATTTAACGGCCTTGCCAAAGCAAGCGCCCTCTGTTGCATTTTTCTGGTACCATTAGTTACAATACAACGGTCACACTACGTTCGATATCGATAGACTGCTTATCGTTTTAAACACTCCGAAATAAACATTTTTGAGCAGAAACAAAAATTAACAACAAAACGCACAACCAACGCCAAATTTATTGCCACAAATAATTGTTTTGCAACCACTTGGCATTGATTGCGGTGTCCAACGTTTTGCTAGGTCGGATTGCCGCCGGTGTTGGTGGCACTTGTCTTGTGACCAGAAAAGACTCCCGCAAGGAGATTGCCGACAGAGACGCCCACAAAAGAGTTCAAGTTAAAGAAAGGTAAAGGCAATGCGTGGTTCAGCGGCCATCAGACAGTCGTAATGGATAACATTGTGCATAACTTTGCAAACATCACATTTCAGCCGAAAGAAATCGGATTGTCGGAGAACCGGTGAGTTTTGTGTCCTGTAATACATTCAGACTAATGTGCATTCACAATTCGCAGTTCCGGCAGCAGCAGTAGCAGCTTCTCGTGGAGCCTGAAGCCCATGGCTACGGCCATGTCTGATGTGGAGGAGATGCAGGATGGGTCCAAGGAATCGGAGCCCAGCGAGAGCAGCGATCAATCCGATGAGGTGGACTCGCAGCTGAGTCGCGGTGAGGACGATGACAGCGACTGGCACAGCGGCAGCAGCCGCAAGGGCAATAGCTATGTGACGGGAGGCCGTGCCGGCGTGGCTCGACGCCGCATGCCGGCACGCGTCTCCAAGGACCACTTCAACCGCGTCTGCAGTGCCATCATGAAGCCCATCAAGAAGAATCGTCGCAAAGAGCTGACCACCAATTCGCAGACGCTCAAAACCATCGAGAAGATCTACACCAACAAGCGCATGAAGAAGTTTACTCCCACAAGTCTCGAGACAATCTTCGAGGAGCCCAGCGACGAGAATGCCGCCGATGTCGAGGACGACAGCGAGGAGTGTTCGATCAGCAGCCAAGTGCGAATTGTGAAATTCGGCAACCGAAAGCTGCGACGCGCCATTTCCTTCAGTGACGGACTGAACAAGAACAAAATCCTGCTGAAGAAGCGCCGCCAGAAGGTGAAGAAGACCTTTGGCAAGCGCTTTGCCCTGAAGAAGATCTCAATGACCGAATTCCACGATCGTCTCAACAAAAGTTTCGACAGTGCTATGCTCGAGGGCGATGAAGGCGATGCCGGAGCTGGAGCTGGTGGAGGAAACACCGAAGCCAAGACTGCCATGACCATGGACGATATACAGCTGCCTGCACGATTAGAGCGAGACTGAAGCATCATTATTACACTCGTATAGATTGTGTCACCGTTTTACACTTACACCCATTGCATAAATTACGATACTGATTAGATATTACGAATAGTGTCCAAATGAAGTGACCGCAGGCAGCTCCCATTGAATGCAGCTGCTGCTGGGCCTGCAATCTTGCCTGCGGTCACCTGTACTGATACCAACTATTGAAGCTAGGATTACCGATCAATCGTTCACATTATGTAATTTCACGACCCTAGCTATGCAGATCATCGCGGTAGGAAGTGGAAGTGGCATCGAGCGCTTCACTACTCAGCCCATTAAAGTTATTAGAGTCCTATCCTATCCCCCACCCCACGATAATGTAAATAGCACGTAATCTAAATGTATCATCCAGCCATAGAATACGATTCTGTGCGTAGTCCGTAAGTTCAGAATAAATGTTGTAAAGAAAAGTAAAACAATATTTTGTAGCTCCACCATTGTAATGCGAAACGGAAGCCCTGAGCGACGACGCACGCACGCACAAGTAGAGGCCGTCGCAAGAAGAGGCGTCATAAAATGCGAAAACTGTTCGGGGGAATAGTGCGAAATGAAATAACGGCAGAGGCATTAGCAAGTGCAATCAAATGCAGCAACAAAAACGCGCCCATTATTAATGAGTGCAACATGCAACGGGCTGCCTGTCCCGCCGCGGCGGCGTGGTAATAACAATTCGCGATTATGCTTATGCATTGGTTGGGTATTGACGCACCGCACAGCACGAAATCGAACTGCACAACAAGCGCTGCAGGTGGCGTTATGAGGCAGGAGGTGGTGAAAGGGGGGCGGGGCGGGTGTACAGCATGTATTTGCATAATCATTGTGTTGTTGTTGCTGGTGGAGCTGCCGCCGCGGATTATGTTTTTTTAGCCTCATTACCGACGAATTCGATTCGAACATATCACCGAGACGATTTTGTTTATTTGGTTGGCTAGGCGCAGAGCAGACCCAGACCGCAGCAGTACCAGTAATTTCCTAAATAGGCAGACAACAGAAATACTTTCAACACCAAATTAAATTTATTTCTGGCCGCCGCAGGCGGCGCACGAATTAATTTAATTAAAAATACATATTTTTAATGCTGCACTTCCATTTCCTGCTAAGAATTCTGCGCATGCCACATGCAACTCCATCAGTGGAAAACTGTTAATTTGTTTACGAACCACACAAAACAAATGGCAGAGGCATGCGACAAAAGCGCAGAGCCGGCAATAACCTTGAAATTAGCAGAGAGGAAGCTGCACAGTGGGTTGTGTGAGAATATCAACTGTTTTACTACGCCCACGCAGGGTAAACAACAACCAAACAAGCACGAGTGCGAGACACCAAACAAAATGCAAAATTATAACTGAATCGTGTAATCTTTTTGTTTAACTTACCCCGCTATACGCTCACTCCTGTCTCTCTCACGCGCGCGTTTCTCTCAATGAAAGCAGATTCCCTCTCACTGCATAATGAAGATTAAGAGAGCAGAGCACTGTACTGTACGCGTGATGTAATAGCACCAAAGCCAACTGGACAGATAGCTCGAGTTACAGCTTCAACACACACACACAATTTAAATGGTAAAACAACTAGTCGGACATATAAAACACAACACCACACACACGCGGGTATTTTCGCCACTATGTCAAGAGGAAAACAATCCGAAGCACCGATCAAAAGGGCGGACAAACTTTGAATGAAAGAGGAAGAAGGAGATTGAGAGAGAAAGAATGCAATGCCCTGTGTGTGACTCTGTCAAACGGTAAAAAGCGCAAGCGTGACCACATCATGCATAGCTGCAAAGGAAAGTGGAATGGAGGGATAGATACATATGTAGGATGAGAGTAAGCGAGAGTGAGATGAGCGCATATGCAGATTGACATGCAGCAGTCAAATTAAATGAAATTGATGCAACTGTGCAATACAATTGCGAGCACAAAATGCTCGTTGCAGCGGAGGGTAGTGGCAGCGGCGGCGTTGACGGGGCCAAATTAATGCAGCAAAATAGATGAAATAATTAAAGTGGTTCGAAGAAATTGCTGGCGAAAGAGTTTATAAAAATGCTGGCAAGCGGCGCGCGTCGCACCAGTACCTTACGAGACGCTCGTCGGTGTTCATGTCAGTGGCAAGTGGCAAGGTGGCAAGCAATAAAGCAGTAGCAGCGGCAGCGTCAGCAACCGAGATTACGAACGCGTTGTCCAGCGTAACGGCTTTTCGAAACGGGAAAACAGCGCAGTGACCGAGCGCGCGAGCGAGCGACCAACAGACCGGACGTAGGACGAGGGGCACGCGGGGGCCAATGCATTAAAAGAGGAAGCAGTGCAAAAGTGCCACTAAATTAATCGCAATTAACAGTTAAATGCGTTCGCGAACAAAGCAACGCAAATGTTTACACAATCAGCAGGTGCCTCCTCCTCCATTGTTGCCACACTGACGAATCACATTCGGAGGCGATCCCCAAATCGGACCCACACCAGGTCGCAGTCGGAAACGAAGCTGCTCACCTGGATTGCCCTGCTCTATGCCGCCACCACCTCCATCGGCGGCGTGGCAGCGGCACTCGATTGGCAACAGGTTAAGCCAATGTATTTAGTGTCCATGTATCCGGGACCGTTCGGCATGGCGCAGTCTCCCTCCTCCTCCTCTTCCATCTCCTCGTCCATGGAGCAAGATGCGGAAATGAGTGCCAGCAATCTGGAGAGCCGCATCAATGGAAGAGGAAATGGGAACAGCGACGAGGATGTTGATGTAAGAGAGCCTTTGGTCTTGAATCTGGAGACCACACCACTGCTGGAGAAGATGCTGCCCGAGGGAGCCATGGCCATGGATCGCATATTCGGCGGCGACGTGGGCAATCCCCACTGCTTCCCCTACCAGGTGGGCATGTTGCTGCAGCGTCCCAAGGGTCTGTACTGGTGCGGAGGTTCTCTGATCTCCGAGCAGCATGTACTGACGGCGGCGCATTGTGTGGACATGTAAGAGCGGTTGGATATCTGCCTCAGAACCCATCGCCCTAACCGATTATTTCCCCTGCAGGGCCAAACGCGCGCTGGTCTTTCTGGGCGCCAACGAGATCAAGAACGCCAAGGAGAAGGGTCAGGTGCGACTGATGGTGCCCAGCAGTAACTTTCACATATATCCCACCTGGAATCCCAAGCGCCTGAAGGATGACATAGCCCTGGTGCGACTGCCCCACGCTGTCAGCTTTAATGGTAAAATCGAGAGTGGATTTTGGAGTTGTTCGATATAGAGGAAGTAACTCTCTTTACTTCCAGATCGCATCCATCCCATACAGCTGCCCAAGCGGCACTACGAGTACCGCAACTTCAAGAACAAGCTGGCCATCGCCTCTGGCTGGGGGCGCTATGCCACTGGCGTGCATGCCATCAGCAATGTCCTGCGGTATGTGCAGCTGCAGATCATCGATGGTCGGACGTGCAAGACGAACTTTCCGCTCTCCTATCGCGGCACCAATATCTGCACCAGCGGCAGAAATTCCCGCTCCACCTGCAATGGAGATTCCGGTGGTCCACTCGTTCTGCAGCGACGACAATCCAAGAAGCGAGTGCTGGTGGGAATCACGTCCTTTGGCAGCATCTACGGCTGCGATCGTGGCTATCCGGCGGCCTTCACCAAGGTCGCCTCGTACCTGGACTGGATCAGCGACGAGACGGGCGTCAACTCCCATCAGGACACCACGGAGGCGATTTTCTTCGATCAGTATATGCGGGACTATGGCAAGCCCCGCCAGAGCCGAAGGCTAGAAAAGCACCACCAGGAAGATCAGGAGGAGGATGATCAGCCCGATGAGCTGGACGTGAATTCGAGCTCCGACGAAGACCTCTCCGAGGATGTCAGCATGCGCACCCACAAGCGCCAGCGTCCTCGTCCCAGACCCAAGTCCGAATACGAGTTTTACTTCTTGTAATCCAAAATAAACTTTTATTTTAAGACGATTCCGCGTTGCCATTGTTGCCATATTGAACAGCGCCAGAGTTGGCCTTGGCTTGGTGCAGGAAGCAGGAGTCCCACTTAGTAGGGGAAGTGGTTGCTGCTGGCTAGAGTGCCACCGGTGTTGGGAGCCTTGAGAACATCGGTATAAATATTCAGACTCCTGCATCCACGGCTTTGGTGCCTAGAATGACGATCATGGCACAATCGATGCGCAAGCGATCGATGGCCTGCCCACAGGCCAATAATAAACCAATGTGATTTGCTATAGATTAAATCCAACTCTGCTACCAGCCATCGATAAGGTTTCTTTGATAAGAAACCAGCGCAGAATGGGTTATATCATAGGCCAGATCTATCTGTTCGTAGTAAGCTTATCAAATATAGCGATGACGAGCCCATGACTAAGGAGATTATTGCATTTGAACTTGGATCTTTCCCACAAAGAACTGCCTGCTAAACTCACACCAAGTTCCTCTTAAGCACTGATCATTGGAAGACATTCCTCTTTAGTGTAAGAGTAACATTTATTTGGGAAGACAGTTCCGCCTCTAGTTGCCATAGTTGGCGACGCCAGAGTTGGCCTCGATCCAGTCCAGGTAGGAGGTGATGCGGGTGAACACACCGGGCCATCCGACCTCGCAGCCAAGAGCAATGCCAAAGGAGGTGGCGCCGATCAGAGTGTTGCTGCCATCGGCCAAGATCAAGGGGCCGCCAGAATCACCGTTGCAGGTGGAGGTTCCACCGGTGGTCTTGATGCAGATGTTGGTGCCAGCGATCAGACCAAAGTACCAGGGAGAGCAGCCGCTGTTGGATATGATTGGCACCTCAATGTACTGCAGAATGTCGGTGACAGCAGTGGCAGCTAATAGAAGGAATTGGAATTAAATTAGAGGGCAGATCAGAGAGCTCTACGAGGGGAGTACTTACAATCGCTGATCAGACCCCAGCCGGAAGCAATGGCCGTCTCGCCGTTGTAGGTATTGTAGCTGTCGGCCTTTGCCGGCAGTTTGGCGGGCTGAATGTGCTCTGTAAAAGGGGAAGAATTAGCTTCAGAAGGATTCCTGCGAATATAAAAGAGTTGCAAGGCGCACCATTGAGCTCAATCGGCACTGGCAGCTTGATCAGGGAAATGTCGTTGGTGATGGTTTCGGCGATCCAGTTCTCGTGCACGATCACATTCTTTGCCTCCACAAAGATGATCTGCTGGCCGACCTCCTTGGCGTTGGTGCGATCATGGGTGCCCAGATAGACATCCACACCGGTGGTCAGGCTGTCCGTGCAGTGAGCTGCGGTCACGATCCAACGATCGCTGATCAAGGTGCCGCCGCACCAGGCAGCGCCTCCCTGGACGTACAGGAGGAGTCCCACTTGGTGGGGGAACTGATTGCGCGCCGCGAGATTGCCGCCAGTGATGCGTCCATTGGGAATGCTGTGGCGACGAATCATCGGGGCATCGGTCTCGATGTTCAGATTCTTCACGGACTGCCAATCCACGGCTTGGGCGCCGAGAACGGCGATCAGGAGCACAACCGAAGCGCAGGCGAATTTCATTTTAACTTCAACTAAAGTTTTGACCAGGAATCCGATGGCTTTTATACTGGATTCCCGTACCATGCGAGGACCATATATCATCGACTATCTGTGCCTGGAATAAACCAGGCTAATTTATTATGGACTGATAGTGGCGATGCTACCGATCTTCGATAAGCAAAGGAACGATTTCACGATAAGGAAACGAACGAGCGAAACCTGGAATGTGAATTGATTTGGCCCAGAATGAATTATATAGCCTTATCATGGCCAGATTCTGCAGTTCGTAGTAAGCTTATCGATCTGAGCCATGGACGAGCCCACGCCAAAGAAAAATATTGTAAGAAATTAGTAAAAGAAAACGCTAAAAAGTCCAATAAAAAAAACTTCAAACAATTGAAGATGGAGAGCACTTTGCTCGATGGATAACTACTTGGATCTATATCTTTGTAAAAGGTTATAATTAATATACAAAACAAAAAGCTGTTCATTCACTTCATTTGCAGTTGTTTTCCATAAGTATTGGATTTGAAAATCTTATCGCTGTGATAGCTGCAACCGCAGACATCGATTAGCAAGGGTGTGCGATTTAATTGTATAATTTATTGAGCGCAAAACAATAATTCTCTTGGGTAATACTTAGATTTCACGATAATATGAAAGAGCTAGGCAGTCCGATGTCGATGTCGATGAGCTTCCTGCCGACTCATTCGCTTGTGGCGTCATCATCAGTCAGTCATTCATACATTCATTCCATTTATTCGCACCTCTATGCCAAGTCCAGCGAATGCATCCAAGCCTAAACGTTTTACTTCCCCTCAATTTAATTAAGAGGCTAAGTATTTCGCAAAACACTTCCAAACTCATTAAAACTTATGGAATTACTTATGGAATCCAATAAAAATTTATATAAAATACGTACACAGAAATAAAATGAGAAAAGAGGGGCGGCAAAAGCAGAAAACTAAACAGAAACATGAATCGAAACGGAAATGGATTTAATACAATTATAATCTTTCTGTTTGTGTTCAATTGAAGGTCGTATAAAAGTTAAGAGACGAAACCTTGCCACAGAGCGGAGCGTGAGGAGAAGAGTCTCCAGAGCACACTCCACATACTCGCATTCATCCGTAGAAGGACAAGTTTATCCATTTAATTAGCTGCAGCTTTCTAAATGTGAAACAATCCAAATGGCACCTGCCAGACGCTTAAACATGCACACATTAAAAATTAAATTAGCCATATGACACTATCTCTGTCTATAAATCTGTTGGGGAGCCGTTCTATTAACTCCCCAACAACTGGCAATAGATACAGACAAACACTAGCAGGCAAAAGTCCTTGGAATAGCTCCAAAACAAATCTAATTAAAACATTAAATGCGTGGCAAAAAAAATAAGTAAACGTAGATAAATAAATTCAAATAAAATAAGAAGAGAGGAAGGCTAACTTCTGTGGGATCGAAGTTAGAAATACACTGGAATTTATATAGCTATTATTAGATATGGAAAAATATGGACACAATATTTGAGAAAGAATTCCACTGGCTTAGGCATGAAATTTTCCATTACTAGATGATTCTAATTAGTTTTTTAAATTTAAAACCAATTATATTACAATGGAATTTTTTGGATGTGATGTGTACATATTATATACATACTAGATTGAAAAATATGGGTACAAAATCCACTGGCTTGGGCAGAAAATTTTCCATTACTAAGTAGATGATCCTAATTATAGCTTAAACTTACAATTAATTCTGTTCCAATTTACATATCTGTGCCATATCTTTAACACCTCCAATTGAGTTATCTTCGAACTTCAATCAATGCAAGTGCAAACTTCTAACTAAATTTATGCAACGCACACACTTTGCAAGAGTATAAATAAGAAAAAATAAAAAAATAAACGCAATGTAATTTTTAAAACAAGATTAAACTGGTTTAAAGCGGCTCAGCGGTCAAGGGAACAATATTTTGTTGTAATGTGCATGTGCATGAAAATTATTTGATATATCTTATCAGGGTGCGTCTTCATAATTAATATTTTGCAAATGGATGCCCCTGTGCCGCCTCTTCATGTAACAAATGTATCTTATTAATTGAACACAAAACACACACAAATATGTGTATGAGCGAGATAAAAAGATGCACAGGCGCATAAACCCATCAAAATATTAATTTTGTACAAATTAACAGTTAAGCGAAACAATAAATAATACGAGTACGCCAAGCAAACCTGTTCGGGGGTCATATAGATCGCTTAATGTCTTTGATGAGCGCTTTATTCCCCCCGTTATGGCAACTTATGAATGGACTGACACGTGTGCACGAATTGAACAAATATCTTTGGCTAATTTCCTCAATAATGGAATGGTTTGGGCATGAATCACAATCATTATGCCGCCTTTGGGCTGGTTGGTATTAATAAAGCGACCCAGCTGCTGTGCTCGAAGATGTGCAACCACCTCGCATCGCAGCACGGGCTGCTGCTCTCTTGATGGGCGCAGAGTGGAGTCATGCTCGGGCAGGACTTAAAAATAAGCTAACAAATGCCATCCATAAGATCGGCGATCAGATCGCTTTTTGGGGCTCGCCAATGTCCACTCTCGCGCTGTCGCGCAGTCGCCATTCGCCAGTGTCCCTTACCCGATGCAATGCCGATTGTTTGATTCTGATTCCGATTCGAACCGGTTTGCCAGCTGTGTGAACCAAACGAAACAGCTGCTCGATTGAAACTTTCGCCTGTCTGCCTGCCTGCCTGCCCGGCGGTTTCTTGTTCTGAGCAGCAGCAGCAGCAGCAAGTGCAGCCCAGCCCGGAGCGGAGCAGAGCGGAGCGGAGCTTATATAAAAACGACATTTGGCGCGCGTGCTCACTCAGTTGCAGAACAGAAACGAATTCGCGCGCGTGCGCCGTCAGCTTCGGTTTCGATTTGAATTTTGGATTATTATTTCGCATTTGTCGGTCTGCACACAGCCCAAAGTGAAGTTCTTCTGAGAATCGCCTCGCACATAAAGCAAGGTTGCAGAAACATATAGAAACATATATAGTATACACGTGTATTGAGCTTACCAAGAACATGGAAGGTCAGGCCAAGCAAGCGTACTTCGTCAATGAAGCATTCAATCATGAAGAACACCCGCATGGCGGAGGTGGGGACAATCTGCATCGACGGAAAAGCGGCGGCACCACCAAGGAACTGCAATTGGATTTGGGTCAACACAAGAAGGGTCAGGAATTGTCGGGCCACAATGGCAGTGACAATGGCAGCAGCAGCCTGCCCAACATGGACTTCGATGACATACTGCCGCTGATTGGGGAATTCGGCAGATACCAGAAGATCCTCTTCATCTGCATGATACCGTTCTCGTTCTTCGTGGCCTTTGTGTACTTCTCGCAGATATTTCTGACGCTGATACCCGAACAGCATTGGTGCCATGTCCCGGAGCTGGATGGCCTGGATGTGGAGGCCAGGTGAGTCAAGTTTTGAGAGAGCGACAGTGTTGGGTTTTCCCTCATCGCCCAGCCAAGGCAACACTCTTTGGCCAATTGCGTAGACATGTTCCATGGCTAACGGTTACGGCTTCACGTAATCTGCCATAAATATTCAAATGGAAAAGTTGATTACTGGGCTGGTGCACACGAAGGCAAGTGCTAAGCCATAATGAAGATATTGCGTTTACGAGTATTCAAATGATCATCAAGTGAACAAATATTACTCATACGCTGCATTTCGAGAGCCGTCATTTAAGACAGTTCAATGGGTGGGTTGGTTTCCCCTCAGTTATATTCAAGAAATGCAAGCCATTCCTTTGTTCCCCCCAATCTCCTTTCTAGCTTGCATTCTATTCCGTCCGGCAAACTCGTTTTTAATCCCCAGCCGGAAACAAATCTCATTCATTGTGCGTAAATGGCAATCGTAGCTGTGCGGTTTGGTTCCGTTTCACTTTCACAAATAAAAACAAAAAGCGGCACTTGATCGATTACTATTCAGACTCAGACTCGTACTCGTACTCATACTCATGCGAGTAAAACTAACAGGCGAACGTCATTCGATCGATCCCTCAAACACATCACCTTGATATCGAAAGGCTAAGGCTAATACCGGTTTGGGGTAGCCGCCCAAACCGAAATTGGATAATACCACGAACCAAACCCATTTGACCAAGACCAAAATCCGCACAATTCTAATAGTCAAATTATAGAGTAGAAAAAACGTACAAAGTATTTGCAAAACTCTTAAAACAAATTGAAAAGCGAAAAGCGAAAAGCGAACGAAACGCAAACGAGTAAGCGAGTTCAAGTGTTCTGACCAACAGTCATTAATGCGTCCACGTTGGCTTAGAACGACTGCCTGACCTTGGGCCATGATTGAGTTTTCCAGTCAATGCGACGGCTTAATAAGGCAAAGAACCTTACGCTAAAACGTTCGATCATCTGTATAATTGCTGGGGTGGTCAGCCAACAGATAGTTAGTAGCCAGTCCGTCCCACTCCTACCCAGTGGCAGGGAGTGAGGGTTTGCTTTCCCCCCAAACCCCAAAACAGAGAGTTGAATAAGAGACTTACTAGTCAGCCAGTGGGCCGTCTAATTAGCTGCTGGCGCAGCTCGAATGTTGCGACAACGCAGCAGTCGTGCCGCACACTTAGTGGCAGTACCAGTACGAGTACGAGTACAAATACAAGTAGCCACATAGTCCAGCATACAGACAGCCCGCACGAAGCCTAATGTTGTGTGGCGGAGTCGCAACGATGATGTGAGTCGAGCTTATGATGGAGTGGAGTGAAGTGGAGGTGGGCTGCGAGCTAACGAATGTTGAACACGCTTTAAATTATGGCAGCAAAAACCACAGAACACTTCATGAGTTTGGTGAATAATTAAATGAAAACACAGTGGAATATCTGGGGCAGATATCTGCGAGAGTTCCCAACTGATATATTTATTTATTGGCCACAGTTTCATAGCAAATTCCCTGCCATCTGCTATCCATCCACAGCCCTCTCCATTCACACTCAATCTGCTGCATTGATGCACTTCTTAGTTCTGGGAAATCCGCCAAAAATGGAGCATTCTCAAGTTTCAAGTGTATCCAAAAACGTTTCCAGTGGTAACCGCATTTCCAAGTGCCCCCTCAAGATCAAGATAATTAAGTTGTCAGATACAGATACTCGTACATGCATGATCCAACTATGTGTCTGTACTATACGCTGCGCTGTACGCAATGCAGAAGTAAGTGTTGGCCATGGCTTAGAGCTACTGAGAACTGAATACCCAGCCAGACGGAGACAATCCGACGCCTGACCCTGGCGATGTGTTAATTGCAGCAACTACCCCAAACTGAGCCCCCCCTTGCGTTTTCGTTTCGTTCCATTCCCATCCATAGACTGGCGCTTTCTATACCCATGATGAATGGGGAATACAACAATTGTTACATGTACGACGTGAACTACACCGAAATTATGGCCCAGGGCAAGGTGATGGCCGATCCCAAGTGGCCGAAGGTGAAGTGTCGCCACGGCTGGTCCTACAACTACACGGAGATACCTTACTCGACGGTGGCCACCGAACAGAATTGGGTGTGCGACGATGCCGCCCTGCCCACCTACGCCCAATCCATTTTCTTTCTTGGCGCCATCGTGGGTGGCCTACTGTTTGGATGGGTGGCGGATCGCTACGGGCGCATTCCGGCACTGATTGGCACCAATCTGATAGGACTTGTGGCTGGCGTGGGCACCGCCTTTGCCAACAGCTTTTGGGAATTTGCCGCCATGCGCTTCTTTGTGGGATTCGCCTTTGACAATTGCTTCACCATGATGTACATACTGGGTGAGTGATCCTCTGGAGTGGCAGCCTCTAAAGTGGAACTACAACTAATTTGCGGCACTTATTCCTCTTGCAGTTCTGGAGTACGTGGGTCCCAAGTATCGCACGTTTGTGGCCAACATGTCGATTGCCATATTCTTTACGGGCGCCGCTTGCCTGCTGCCGTGGATTGCCTACTTTGTGGCCAACTGGAAGCTGCTGGCGATCATCACCTCCGCCCCGCTGCTGCTGGTTGTCTTCACGCCCCTGATTGTGCCGGAGTCGGCACGCTGGCTGGTCGCCCAGGGCAAGGTGGACAAGGCCATTTCGATACTGAAGCAGCTGGAGCGACGCAATGGCCGCCAGGTGCCCGCCCAGACGTATCAGCACTTTGCCGACAGCTGCCGCCGCATGCGGGAGCAGGAGGCCCAGAATGGCAGCTACTCCGTCCTCGATCTGTTCAAGTCCCCCCGCCTGCGCCGCACCACGCTGCTGCTCATCGTCATCTGGATGGCCATATCGCTGGTGTTCGACGGGCATGTGAGGAACGTCGGCTCCCTGGGGCTGGACATCTTCTTCACCTTTACGGTGGCAAGTTTCACGGAGCTGCCGGCTGATACTCTCCTCACCCTGACCCTGGATCGCTTTGGACGCCGCTGGTTGGCCTGTGGCTCGATGGTCGCCAGCGGTGTGTTCAGTCTGTTGGCCACCGTGGTGCCCGTTGGCGTCTACTCCGCCGCCTTGGCCATTATGGGACGTTTCTTTGTCAATATCAGCTACAACATTGGACTGCAGTGGGCGGCCGAGGTGCTGCCGACAGTGGTGCGTGCCCAGGCGGTGGCTTTCATCCACATCATGGGCTATGTGGCCAGCATCATTGCACCCTTCATTGTGTACCTGGCCAACATTTCCACAGCTCTGCCGCTCATCATTTTGGGTCTGCTGGGCATCGTTGGCGGTTTATTGTCGCTGCTGCTGCCGGAGACGCTCAATCACGATTTGCCACAGACCCTCAGCGATGGGGAGGAGTTTGGCAGGGGTCAGAGCATTTGGGATTTCCCCTGCCTGGCCAAACGGGTGGACGAGGACGAGGAGTCGCGAAGGAACACGGATGTGGAAGTTCGTTCGCAGGCCTTTGTGCGGGGCACACAAACCGGAGCCTCCCTCACTGCCTCCACGGGCGGCGAGCTGCGCTCCAGCATATTGCGCAGATCGGTGAAATCGCGCAACTCCACGAAGCTCTAGGGGATCAGATCACAGTCCATCCCATCCCATAGCTCATAGGTAGTCAAAACTCAAACAACTGTAGCCTTGCCTTGCATTTTTAGCATCAGCTAGCCTCTAAGCGTCTTTGAAGACTTTTGTGATACTAGAAATAAGAAATTTCACGCCGCCCCCTGAACGAAAACATCAAATAAATAACGAACAAATAACTCAAGAAAATCATTTCAAATATAGCGCCAATTGGTGTTTCCACTAGTGGGGAATAAGTGAACTAAGTGAACAAAGGCTTCCATAGTTTCTCGTCAGATGGCGCTGCTGTGCCGTGTAGCAAATGTAGAATTTATCTGCATTCTACATGCACCCACAAAAAATTCCACTTGCTGTTTGTTTTTGAAATTGGTTCACTGTGCCGGGTCGTTTTATGACGGGACTGGAGATTTTCGGGGTGCAAAAGGCAATTAAACATTGTATACCGTTGCTGATATTATCGGCACACGGGTCAACACCGAAATCCCCGCACAAACACCGGATGAAATCAACTACAAATACAAATAAGATGCCGAACGATCTCCGACTTACCTATAAAACTCTTGGCCCGGGAGATAACTGCGAACAGTTGGAGACACAATGGCAGTCTGCGTTTTGTTGCTACTGGTCCTGGCACTGGGCGCCGCACTGCCGCATATGGGCAGCAGCTTCTCGGGCAACAGCACCAGCAAACTTCTGGCAGTCCTGAATGCATCCGCTCCTGCACAAGAAGTGCTCTTTCACATCGATGTGTGGACTGGCGAAGGCGACGTGGCAGGATTGATGAGAGGTCCCGCTGCCAGCAATCTAGAGTCGGTCATCCGCTCGGAGGTGAGCGGCGACTGGAAGCGTGGTCAGGTGGTGCTTCAATTGGCGAATCAGGCCCGAACGCCGGAGCTGAAGCGAGCCATCTACACGGGACTCTGGAAGGAACTGCAGCAGACCAACCAGATCTACGATCCGCTCAAGATCTTGGATTTTTACGACCAACTGGCTCTCAATTCGGATGTTCCGCCAGAACTGCTGGCGCTGGTACATCGGGCCTTCATCTCACGCAGTGCCCAGCTGATGGAAGCTCCTTTCCACACGGACAGTGGCACGGCTACCTTCCCGCTGGTCGATTCGCTGCTGCATCGCTTGACCTTTAGCGCCTTGGACTATCTGCGCGACATCCTGGATGCTCTCTACGACGCGGTGCTGGCCTTGGAGACGCCATTGAGCGTGGTGGAGCGTCTGGGCAACTTCACGGGTAGCCTGACGCAGTTGGCTTTGGCCAATCTGCAGCTGCTGCAGCGTGAAGAGCTCGCACGCGAGGATTCTGAAACCTTGGACCTGGCCATGCAGGACAATCTGCGACGACTGCTGGAGCAGCCCAAGTTCGAGCAGGAAGTGGAGTCGTCACTGCGAGAGCAGATCTATGCGCAACTTCCATCGGATGAGCAGCTGCTGTACACCGCGCGCAAGGTGTGCATCCGCAACGTGACCGACAGCAATGCCTACATCTACGAGTGCCCGCAGACGTATCTGATCTGCAGCAATGCGCGGGATCCGAAGAAGGCAGCGTACTACGTCCAGCGTGGCCACAGCCTCAACGACAGTCGACCGCAGTTTGCCTTCTACAGTGCCTTCTGGCGCAATCGGTACATCCTGATGGAGCCATCCCCGCTGACAGCCAGCAACGCGACCAATGCCATATCCAAGAACGTGTACAGCCGCAGCAACAATCAGCTGGTGGCGTGTGGTCTATCGGAATGGTGGCGTGTCCTTTTACGATGCAGCAACCGAGAATTCCGTGCTCTGCGGCGGTGATCCCATACACTTTGATGGCTTGGAGCGGCATGTCTACACACGCAGGGCATCTGAATTTGCAGCACATCGAGCAGAGTGCACCTGGAGCGTCGAGGATTGCAGCGATGCCGCTTAGCTGCAGCTGTAGAGAGAAAGAGAGAGAGAAATCACACCCTCAATAATTATATCTATGTTTATTTGTCAATAAAAAGGCACATGAAAATGTAAGCGGTCTACCTCTGCATAAAGTCCCAGGGTATGCACACAACTCCATCGGTTAGCACGGAGTAGTAGTTCGTTATGTGCAGCTTGACCTGTGCCAAATGCGGCAGCTGCATCTGGGACAGATCCCGCAGGCACACTATCATCTTGTCGGGCGTGACAGCATCGTCCTTGGTGAGCGATTGCAGCCGCAGCTGCTCCATGCACTCGTCCATGAGCTCCTGCTCGATGTGTTTGTCCTCGGCGTACTTGCTCATCAGCTCACGCGAAGATTGCATATTCTGGCTGATGAAGTCCACCAGTATGAGGCCCGGACAGGTGGCCGGGGTGATGAATTGACCCGTCGGACTGACCATCAGTGGACCTGCCTCTGATTCCACGACAATGGTGAACTCTTGCAGCGTCTCTGGCCAGTTCTTGGGGTACTTTTGCTTCCCCAGATAGTCGCCCAGCGACGTTGTCACTTTCATGAGGTAGTTGGCATAGCCACGGGCCTGCTGCTTTGGCATGAACTTGCGTCGTCCTATCTGAATGCCGCGCAGCACCTGCGAGAGGGTCTGCTCGTAGATGGGCACCACCTTGAGGTAGGTGTCGTGATGCGGAATGTTCTTGATGAAGTCAATCCAATTGTTCAGCACATCCCCGGTGAACAGCATGACATGTCCCTCCAGGCTGATGCCCGTGAAGGGTGCAAAGACCACAATGCGATCCCGCAGCGGCGCCATCTCCGCCAAGTGTGTGTTGGCCAGACGCTCCAGGGTCTTCAGGCAGCCGCGATAGTGCTCGATGTTCCAGCCGCATTCGTAGCGCGCATCGCGCAGCTTCAGCTTCTCCACCAGCACCTTTTGCAGCTTATTAATCTCGGCCTGCAGATCGGCCGTTTCCTTGGCCCGCTGCTTGGCCTTGTCGGCGTTCTCCTCCAGCCAGGTGGTCAGTACAGGCCGCATGCTTGCCCGCTCCTGTTGGCAAAATGAGGGGATCAACATTAATCGAGTAGAGAGGGGGAAAGTCTACACTCACATTCCTCAATTGAGATTCGAACTCGGAGAACTCTTTGTCGTAGTGGTAGTCCTGGCCCGGCTTATAGGCCATGCCCGTCGTGTCCGAGCTCTTTGGTGGTTCCGGCTGCGCCTTGATGGTCCGCACATAGTCCGTTGAGAGATTGCACGACTCCAGCAGGCTCTGGATGAATGTCTTGGCATCCCTGGTGCTCTGCCAGTCCGTGCGGATCTGAATCAGCCTGAAGGAGTCACGCTTGTTGGCGTCTGCACTGGCGCGCACATAGAACTTGAGCACTTGGGCATCCGCACTGCGATGCGGCCGGCGCTCGTACAAAGATTCAAGGTGCTCGCTCAGCAATTTCAGTGAGTTCTCGTTGGTGTTTCGCTGCTCGGGATGCTGCGCAAAGAAGTCCGGATGTACGGCAAAGTAGAAGGGTCGCAGGGCCGTTGTCAAGTCTGCATTACACAGAAAATATTCAAAATCACCTCTCTAAACCAATTGTAATGAAAATAACCTTGATTCAACGATCGCCGCAGCGACATCCATTGCCATGGCCTTGAACTTGACGCCAGAATCGTCAGTTTGGCAGCTTGTCCCAGCGACACGGACATTATGTAAGCGGTGAGCAGCAGGGAACCTGCCCGAAGTCCCAGCACACCAGCATATAGTGGGGTGCTATCTATTTACTCAATTTTGATTTATTTTATTTATTTTTATGTTAAATCATACGTTGAGTGTGGCCAGCCAATGCAACGATTAAGATATCGATGTATCGTCTTACAGATAGTTTGCTATCGATGGTTATTTATTCTTCTTTTTTGCGTAATCGATGTTATCGGTATCAAGTGGCAGCCCACAACTACGAATTGTACGAGTCTGGCAGCGCAATCGTATCCAGCTCAAATAATTAATAAAAAATCACTGAAACCTTTTAATAACTTGTCCATTGAAAAAATTGCAAAAAAAATGACTGCTGTACCGCCTCCTGCAAACATTGCCACGCTGATGCCACTGGGTAAGTGATTATTATACGCTTCCTTACCTGTCTGGCGGCTACAGCGTCCTCGCCGGCTTCTCGGCCCGTGTTTTTCCACAGAGTTGGTGGACAAATGCATTGGCTCCCGCATCCACATTATCATGAAGAACGACAAGGAAATGGTTGGCACACTCTTGGGCTTTGATGACTTTGTAAATATGCTGCTGGACGATGTGACGGAGTACGAAAACACGCCAGACGGTCGCCGGATCACAAAGTTGGATCAGATTCTGTTGAATGGCAACAACATAACAATGGTGCGTAGTACTGGTGCCGCGTATGAGTATTGTTATTTAAAGTGATTTCCATTGCAGTTGGTTCCTGGTGGCGAGCTGGCGGAGTAACAAATATTCCATTTATAAACATAAATTAAACATTTTGTAAAATAACCAAAAAAAAACAAGACTTTTCCTTACAGAGGTATGTTAACAGCTGGCCGGTCAGAGCATGTTAGGTGCATGGTAACAGCGGAATGTTAAGTGGCGCTGGAATTTAAATAAGGAAAAATCGGTGAATAATGCAAATAATGGTTAATTATTCTACTTTCTACGACTTTGGGACTACATATATATTTTTAATCTATAAAAATGTACTATTTGCAATTCAAGAATCATAACTTAACAGCTATGAATGCGTGTGCATTGCTGGCGCATGCGCTTTACCAATTTGAGCATAACTTCTGCCGATGTAGCAGTCAACATGTGCCATAAATATTAACGTATTTTCTATGGCTCGAAAGCTTGTTTGTGGGTGCAATGCGCCGCTCTCCCGCTTCCGCTCTTGACGCAGTCAACGCCGAATAAACCGTTCAGAACGGCACCAAACTTCAACGGAAGTAGAACAAACCAAGCGGAAACAGAACCACACGGTACACGGCACGGCACAGCACCGCTTCGCTCCGCACGAATATGGAAAAGTTTTTCATCAACAAATATCACTGATAAAGGTAGTTTTTGTTCGGGGCAAAGTTTTGTGAATAGAAATGACAAATTATTATTGTAATTACCAGCGACCGCAACCCGAGTGGGCCTAGTCACTCTCTGGGGTCAGTGAAAAAGTGTGTTTTTCTCGTCGTCGGTGTTGCTGTTTCTGTTTCGGTTTCGGTATCTGTATCCATTGTCGTCTCGCAGCAGATTTGCTGCGTGGGCTGACTGGCTGCCTGGCAGAACATTTAAATAGCTCCTCCAAATGGACTCTCAATAATTATGACTGCGTGAAGAAATCAATAGACAACAATGGCCAGCAAGCCCATGAGCAGCAGCTGCCAGAGCATTGCAACGGCGGCCAGCAGTGCCGCCAATACAGCAGCCGCCGTCTCCATCTCCGCCTCGAATGCCACCTCTGTGGGCTCCCTCATAGCCGCCGCCTGCCAGCAACAGCAGCAGCAGCACCTCCACCACGAGAACCAGCAGTCGCCGCAGCAGCATCATCATCAGCCCCATCAGCCATCATCGCACTATGTCAATGGCACTGGCAGCCTGGGTCGCCTCAAGTTCCACAAGAGTCTCGATGCCAGCGATGAGGAGATCGAGTATGCGCAGGTATGTCCAAGTGGCAGACAGCAGACAGTCGTACAAGCACTTCTAATCCAATTGAAATGTCCGTAGTAGTGTAGTGTGTCCGTCCTGTCCTCCTATTGAGTCATAATGCGACAAGGTCCTGCAGCGTTGCCTCAATTGAAATTGTCTTGCGTGTGCGGGTGGTGCGGGTGTGTGTGCCAGGGTATGGATACTGGTCTGGCTCCAAGTGGGTGGTTGGGTTTTGCTTTTCGTTGGTGGTGGGTTTTCTTGCTCCTGCTTATTGCATTGCTTGTGGCGTGGTCGGGGGCGCCTGTCGCCCTCTCAGCTGTTTAACTTCTGCTTCGCTCTCATCGTTATGCATAGTTTACGCTTGAGCAACCGCGCGGCGGCGTCTTCGATCAAGTGTTAATAATTCAATGCCCCCGGAAATTGTCATATATACTAAACATACGAGCACACAACGAACCAAACCCAGCATCGATGAAGCAGCGCCCCGGGCCTTGACTTTGGCCAAGGCAATTAGGGAGAACAAAAATTAACCAGTTGGGTTACCATATCAAATCACTTAAGGGGGATGCAGATGGTTCTGGAAGTCATTCAGGGTCATGGCAAATCTTTTGCGAGTATTTTGGTGAAATTTCCCTTTGTAGGATCACTTTAAGTTAGCTTTACTTTGATAACTCTGATTTTATCCCCTGTTTAGTTAGCTTAAACAAAGAGCAGCCATAGCCATCGGGCATCTGAATTTATTTCTTCAATTAAATCATTTAATTCTTTCAGTGGCAGTTTCTGCATAATGAAAGGGACTTCTGATTACAGTATCCACTTTTAATAAATGTTTTTCTTATTTATTTATATATCCATGTAATTCCCATACAATTTCCCGGGAAAATGCCCGGCAGCATGGGGACGAAACTAAGCCTTTTCAGTCTAGTTATTACGGTTCACACAATGTACCGTTAATGAAAGAGCAGCGCGCTCTATCTATCTACGTATTTGTATCTGTATCTGTGGCTCTGCGTCTGTGTTTGTGTGAAATTTGTTTGGTTTTCTTTTCCCTTTCTCCGGGGCGCAGAGGGGGGCGCAGTGAAAGTGTTGCCTGCTGCTGGGGGGCCTTCATCGTGTATTCATGGAAATGCTTTCAATAAAAGCAGGAAGAAGAGCACCAAGGAGCAGCAGAAGGAGGAGTGAATGGTGGGCTTAGATACGATACAGGGTGGGGGGGCGGACATACCTTTGAGCAAACAGCACATTTTTATGGTCTGGCCGCACCTGGCGGCCATTCGGTGTGCCACATTGCACAGCACAGCACAGCCCAGACCATACCACCCACACCAGACCCGAGTGTAAATAACCGGAAGTGCTGCGGAATAGTTGAGCGCACAAGGGAAAACTTTCACCCACTAATCAACACTTAATCCCACGCCCCGTCCAGCTATCGCAGTCCACCCACATCCTGGGCCGCTACAAGTCGGAACGGTTTCTGGCCTCCAAGCCGGACGAGGATCGGCGCCGTCGCACCATCATTGTGGAGAAGAAGAACGACACATACGGCTTCACCCTGCAGAGCTATGGCATCCACTACAAGCGGGACGAGGAGCTGGAGATGATCACGTACGTGGACTATGTGGAGTACGGGGGTCCCGCCTACAGGTCCGGCATGCGGGAGGGCGATGTGATACTCTCGATCAATGGCAGGGACATGGAGAAGGCCGATCACAAGACCATCGTGGACTTCATCAAGCAGTGCGACACGAGAATGCGAATGGTGGTGCTCTTCGAGGACTGTGTGCGGAAGGTGAGTAGTAGCGGATCCCACAACCCACATCCCACATGGATTATTCCTCATTCATTGGTGTCCGTTTTAGGTGGACCTGCACATGCGCTACATCCAGCTGCAGAGCATGCTGCAGCACAAGATGAACGAACTGGAGCGGGTGCATCTCAGGGAGCGAGAGCTGCTCGAGGGCAAGTGGAAGACGCACAGTCTGCCCGCGCGGAAGAAGGCCAATGCCAATACATCGCCCAGCGATGGCGAAGGCGTCTCCCCCACTGAAGCAGCGGCTGAAACGGGTTTCTATCGACCCGCCCTGTCCACCGAGGATGTGGGGAATATAGCTGCCCGGCAGCAGGCGGCGGGTGGGGGAGCGATCATCCCGCCACCGGCTCAGTTCATGCTCACGTATCACTATCTGGATCCCACATATCGCTATGTGCTCCGGCCCACGCACGGCAGCTCCGAGGACTACATCGATGGCCTGGGCCTGCAGCGCAGCAGCAGCGACCATCAGCCGACGGCCCAGCGCTTCATGCTGCACCGCACCGAGTCGGTGGACACCAACACGATCAGTCAGCCCACCACCACCGCTGCGACTCAGTACCACAGCACCACCAGCGGTGGGGCCACGGTGAAGCCACCCGCTCCGCCGCCGCGAACCTGCGAAAAGCACAAGCCACCAGCCAAGCCGCCAAAGGCGGAGAAGGAGAAGTCAGCCTCGGGCAAGCACTACCATGTGGGGCATTCGTGCAACCCCTGCCTCGGGCACTTTCGCTGGAAATCGACGGAGAAGACTCCCCTGCCGGCCGGGGACAATGTCAGCCTCGATGCCTACGACCTGGCCAGTCCCTGCTGCGACACGCAGTGTGTGCCCAGCCGGCGCCGCCATCGCCAGCACAAGGAGCACACCCACAAGCACAAGCATCGCGAGCGGGAGCGCGAGAGAGTGGAGAGCAAGGAGCAGCGGACTAGACCCAAGTCCCAGTCGCATGCCTCGCCCAGTGCCAATGGGGGTGGACAGGGACACCACCACCATCATCATCATCACCATCACAGTCGTGAGCAGCAGCAACAGCAACAGCAACAGCAGCAACAGCAACAGCAGCAGGTGCAAGCAGCAGCAGCAGCAACAGCAGCAGCCGGTGCCGCATCATCATCACTACCATCATCCAGCGCAGGGACAGACTACTCCGACGCCCTGCCATGCCAATTCTCAGTCGGGGAGCACTCGTTCCCGCTACTTTGATCTGGCCTCTGGCCTGGCCAGCCACTGTAGCCTCCACTCCTGCACTTCCAGCGATTTCGCGCCTGCGGACTCTGCCTCCTATACCACCTCCATCAGCACGGATACTCTGTTCTGGGATCCCAAGAGCGAGACGGGACAGTCGCGACAGCACTCCACCAAGTCCAGACAGTCCTACGAGCAGCCGCACCAACAGCAACAGCAGCAGCAGCCACAGTCCCAACAGCAGCATTCACATCAGCAGTCCCACCAGGTGCCGCCACACCATCACCATCACCATCCTGGCTATCCTCAGCGCTACCATGTGACGGCCACACAGGTGCAGCCCTCGCAGATTTACCCCAACACCATAGCGTACGTGCAGAAGCCCAAGTCCTGGGACAATCTGGCTACCAAGGCAGCGGGTGGCTATGGCTTCGGCTATGGGTATCTGGACACGGTGGCCGTGAAGCCGCCGGTGAAGCTGCAAATCGCACAGCAACGTCACTCGATGCCGCGCCGCAATCCCTACGGACGCTTCTCCACCTACGGGGACGTGGAGAACTATGCCCCACCGCCCACGGAGTTTGTGGGCGAGCTGACGACCACCACAACAACGACGATTACGGCCAAGTCCACGGAGGAGCTGCTGGCCGCCTGCGATTGTCTGTCGCCGCAGCAACAGGCGGCCCTCAAGGCGGCCCAATATCAACTGAGCCAAAACCAAAAGTTGACCCACCAGAACTCTTGTCAAATGGGCTACTACTCGCATCTGCCACGGCCCACGACAGACGTGGGCACCTCCACCAGTCAACAGGTGCACAATGGCACGGGGGATGTGTCCACGGTGTCGGAGGCAACGCGTTTGTAAGTCACATCTAGTAATACTCTGGGTGATCTATCCAAAGAACCGTCTAAGCAATGCACCGAATGCAACTCTGCAACTGTCGACTCTCCACTCAAACACTGTACATCGAAATCATTAGAAATGGTAACCAAGCCAAATTTTAACACACACAGAATCAATACTATAGCCAAACTACGAGTTTATTTGTATGCATACAGTGAGTTTCATAACCATAGCATGGTCTGGATCCCACATGACAATACCGATGAAGAGTAGGAAATCGTGGGAGCAGTAGCAACTCCAAAGTAAGCCCTGTCCAGCTGTCCTATAGTTGTGAAACGGACTGTAAATGTGGCATACAACTGGGACGGGACGCACTTGACGTTTTGGATTTATTTAAAGACTGAAGCTAGGCGCATATTCCAAATGAGAGATAAATCTGGCGTCTTCTAATGATAGTTAGATGATCATATATATATATTATATATATATATCCGTAATTGCCATATAATATGGTTACCTATCATGCATCTATAGCTATTGTTTTACATACATACATATATACACATTTACTGTACGAGTATACTGTATCCGAAATGAACAATGTAATTTATTTCATTGTGATAGTGAATGGGCAAGGCACGGGCACTAAAAATCGCAACAATTTTAGTCGAAATTTTATCAAAAAAATCAAAGAAAATGAAAACCAAAATTCAAAACGCTTTTATGTAATGCAAATGCAAAATGTAATTGTTAATAATGTACTTAAATGTAATGCAAAATAAAAATCAAACAAATGTGTTCATGTAGTGTAAAAGGAAGTGCGAAAATGGGGATGTTATTGCCACGGGATTGTATTTTGAATTTCATTGTCCCCTAACGGTTACTCTCCCACAGCGAGTCAGCTGTTTTGGGCTGTGGAGAGTTTCAGTGTTCAACCCCCGAAGAGCACGGAGAACTGTCAGAAAACGCCGCCTGGCGGCTGGCACTGGCACTGGCACCTGGCGAGCTGTCAGAGTCACAAAAAAATCAATACCAACCCCCAACCCTCCTCGTTAAAAATGTAAATGCGAAAAAATTCAATACTGTGCAGCCATACGCGACGGTCGCAGCGTTTCACCATTCACATACTCTCTGCCCCCCACACGCACGGCACCGCAATCCAGGAAAAACGCCCGAAATTGTCCAAAGTTCGAAACGGTTACTCTGAAGCTGCCCCAATCCCTGGCTGTGTTCCCACACATTCGAGCCCTCACTCGCCAGTGCCACCAGAGGCCAGTAAAATCTTGCAAACCGGCAAAAAAAATAATACAAAGAAAATATAAAATCGCGAACGGCAAATAAATTGTGTGAAAAGTGAGAGAAAAGTGCACCAGATCCAGCGCCAGCTCCAGCGACATTCAATTGCATTCATCATCTGATCTGGGGATACCGGACTCCAAGCATACCGCCTACATATGTCAAGTACTGGGCGCCAGGAAGAAAGCTAGAAGACGGCGTCGTCAGCGGGAGCGCCACCAGAAGCAGCAGCAGCGGCAACATACGCTAATTTGATTGCTCGACGTAGGCTGCGGCAGCAACGACGTCGTCGGCGGTGGTCACGGTGACGACAACGACAACGACACCAATAGCAACAGCAACAATAAGCTGCAAAAACGGCTTTAAAGGCGGTTCTGGTGTCGGCTTCGGCGTCCTGCCAGAGGCTGTGACGGAGGAGACCACCGCTCCTCCTCCTCTCCCCCTCCTCCACCTCTTGCTGCTGCTGTTGTTGTTGCTATTGTGGCTATTGGTGGCGGCAGCAGGTACAACAATGATAAGGTAAGATTGTCACACGGATTTGTTGCATACCACAGGGCGCTGCATGGCGCAACGGAGATGCAATTTCGATAAATTGCCAATTAAATGTAAAATTCAAATGGCCCTCCAGCAATAGTCAAACATCTCAAAATAGAAAGGGTCCAAAAGTAGTGGAATGTCCAAAGGCTACGGAAAAAGTTCTCCGCGCGGCCACTCCACATCCGGTTTGCTGGCAGTAGGAAGCAGGCAGCAGGCAGCAGGCATCAGGCAGCAGCAGCCTTGGGACAAAGTTTTGTGTGCACTTTTGTGGAGCTACTTTCAGATGTCTGCCCAGAGATATGAGAAGTGTAACTTTCGGACCGACTGTCTGTCCGTCTGTCCGTATCATTAGGCTAAAGTTGGGCCACTCAAGCAGTTGCTTTTTATATATATTTGCAACTAGTTCTTTTTTTTCCGCGCTGCCATTAATTATGAAGGCTGAACTATGCCAAAGTTTTTGCAGATTCCCGCCAGCGTGTCCTTTGTGCTGCTCAATTGTTAAACCAAAATTCATAAGTCCTAATGACTGGTGGGGCGTGCAAGGCAAGCAGCCCGAAAGCATTGCTTTGCAAGGGCTGGTCGGGCGAGGGGGTTTGGAGTAGAGTAAGGCGTCTGTGGGGCAGACAACTTCAAGTTTGCTGCGGATGCGGACGTAGCATGTACGACAACATCATTATCAGCGTTGCCAGCGTCAAAATGCCATTAAATGTGTAGCCTACAATGCCTTTGAAGGATTACACACCCACCAGAGGAGTATACCCTCTCTCCTCGTCTCTCTCTCCGCGTCACTCTTTTGCCTTTGGTCTTTCCCTGTCGCTCCTACTGCAACTGCATGCTTGTTTACACACACACACACACACACACTCGAACTCTCATCGGCCAGAAGAAGAAAGAAAAGAAAGGAAGTTTAGCTACGCGGAGTCGAAGTGGTTAATACCCTTGTAAGTCTATCATTCGATTTTGATGAGACTTTTTGACTAATCATTTCTATGGAAACAAATTTAAAAATACTGATTCCAATCGTTTCGGCTTAAATTAAAAATTAAATATATTTCTGTGTGTAAATAGATCAAAAACTGTCCGATCGGATAGGTGCATATAACGACTAAGTGTAGTCCCAGAAAAGGTCGAAAATTCCCTCCTCTCTGCTTTGTAAACTTCGAGTAAAAACCATAGTACTCGCCCCCTAAAGGGTGTGCAAAAAGAGAAACGGGCAAAAAAATGTGCAGAACAGAGAGAACGCGGAGTAGCAGCGAATAGTTGTTGGTATTGTTGCTTCAGGAGTGCTGGCGGGCATTGAAAAACCCACACACACACACATAGACAGAAGCACGCACGCACACTCACACTCACTCACTCAAATAGATGGAAGGACCTCCGCCTGGTAGTCAGTCAAAAGCCTGCTCTCCCGCTCTGCCGATCTTTCCCCCTCCGTCTGGCGCAAAAGTGCGTTGCACACTCCGTTCCTTTTATTTAGTATTTTTTTGTTGTTGTTGCACGCTTTGTTTGACTGGGATTGGGATTTTCCCCAACAGCAGTTGTACTCGCTCTCGTAGCTGTTGCTGTTGCTGTTGTTGCACATATTGTCACACAGGCAGCAGGAGAGGAGAGCGCTAAAAAGGAGAAAAAACTTTGCCACGTTAACTGCTGACTGACTGAACAGGCGACAAAAGTGTCCATGGCATGCATTTTTGCATCAGCTAAATCAAAGGATAAATTAATTAAACATTTTATGGGAGTATTCCAACAAATTATCTACTAGAGTATATCCGCGTATACCTTCAAGTACCCCACCAAAACGTATACGACACATTTGCTGGCTGTGCGACAGTGAACATCCCAGCGTTGCCCTGCACTAACTGTAAATGTGTGCTTAGAAGACAGAGAGAGATAGAGTGAGAGCGAGCGAGGAGGAGACACAGGCACAGGCCAGGACAGTAGGAGCAGGAGCAGGAGCGGGTGGGGTGTTAATGAGCAACATCGCAGTGGCAACGACTTTGCTTAGTATTTGTGTTTCTTCATTTCCGGTTTCCACATGTTGACATGCTGATGATGTTGGTTAAGTTTGCTGCTGGATGATGATGATGAAGTCAGCAGGAGCATCCACCAGTGGCAGTGGCAGTCATAAGGTCTGTCATTCAGTGAGTAGGCTTGCGGCTGGCCCTGCCAGTCAGGACCTTTTTGATTGTGTCTGCTCCACTCTACGCCACTGTGCTCTCGTTCTCTACTTCACTCTCATTCTGTTTGTTAATGCTGCGTATGCGTAGTTTTCATATTATGTCACTTTAATGCGCTAAATGAAAACTTAATTTGATTAGGGGGGCGCCATAAATATCAGCGTGTGTGCACACATTAGAGTGTGTCCTGTCGCCCAATTGACTTGTTGGTCGACCCCTAACAGACAGAGGTGACGCATATTTGACGCAGCTTCCGTTCTCCCTGAACAAACACACAAAAACTAAACTACATTTACATCATCTCCAGGCTCATCTCCAGGCCCATCTGCAGCCCCATCTCCTGTCCCATCTTCAGTACCCATTTCGGGCTACTGGCTGCTGGCTGCTGGCGGACTGATGAGCTCATATTGAAAGTTTTTGTGCTCCATGGGGCGACCTAGTTTTTGGCCAAAGCCAAATCAATGTGGCGCTGCGGCGCCATTTGCACTGCCGACCCTTTTGTGCATTTGCTCAGCTCCACTCTTCTTTGGCCCTGTTCTCTGGTCGACATTTTCCTGGTGCTGATTCTGGTACGGGTTCCCGGTGGGTCGGCGGGCGCTTTCCCCTCTTGTGTTTTTTGTTCAAACAATTTCGCCCGGGTCGCCTGGTTGGGCGTTATTAATTGAGCTTTTGATGCATAGCTGCCCCTCTGCCCGCTCCGCCAGAATAACGATTGTCTCATCCCATTTCCCCATTTCATCTTGATCCGCTTCCATGCCATCTCATCCATCTGTTCGTGTGCACTTAAAAGGCATCGTAATTGTTTTTACCAAATTGAAATTTTAATTGAATTCGTATTGGTGTCGTATCGTGCCGGTCATTCATGAATCCATGAACTCGGTAAACGGCTACAGTTCGAGTCCACTTCGTCCATACAAATAAATGTTTGACTTTAAATCGTAACCATTTGCTGTTTGTCTTTCGGCTTAGACAAAAGCACCCGGCCCCCGATATTTTGATATTGCGATATTTTCTGCCTGATTTATGGCACATAAAAATTAAAAATTTAATATGCGTTGGTTTTTGGGTGGGCCGGTAAAAAAAACGAGGGGGAAAAAAAGCCGCATAGGCATTTCATTTCATTGCATGCAAAGCATCATTGACAGCATCATCATCATTATCATTATCCACGTCAACAATGGTTGAATGAGCGGCTGAATGAATCTCAAGTGGGTAGTCATCTATGCCACGTACCGAGGGGCGATAGATACATAGATAGATGGATAGATGGATAGACGGATGGATAGATACATGCATAGAGCGAGCGGAATCTCATGATTCAGTTTGTTTATTTTGTGGGATAGTTTTTGTGTGAGTTTGCCTATAGAATCTCTATCTCCATCATCTCTGCTCATTTAGTATGCCAAGTGCTGCTGGCTGTGAGGGGGCTGAACTCGTTGCACTTTTGATTAATACTCAGCCCAACGCTTGCATTTTTATGTTTGTTCGTTTTTTGTTTGCAGCAGAACCGATTCACAGACATAACACATTGCGGTGGAGGTTGAGAAGAACGGCATGGTGAAAATGGAATCCACGGAAGAACAGGATCGAAAGCTAGTCTTGGAGTTTTGCCATTTGCTAGAGAAATCCAAGCAGCTCTTCAATGGGCTCAGGTGAGTGTAAAGGCACCATTCTCGACACATACAAAATGCTAAAGAAATATCAACATTATCTTTAGGGATCTGCCGCAATATGGTCATCGGCAGTGGCAAGCGTATTTCGGACGCACCTTCGATGTGTATACGAAATTGTGGAAATTCCAGCAGCAACATCGCATGGTGCTCGACTCCAAGTACGGACTGAAACGCTGGCAGATTGGCGAGATAGCAAGCAAAATTGGCCAGCTCTATTATCACTATTAGTAAGTAATAAGCCCAACCTGAATTCTATTTACTTGGATTTACCTTCTCTTTGCTTATTTGCAGCTTAAGAACCAGCGAAACCAACTACCTGAATGAGGCGTATCAGTTTTATGCGGCAATACGTGGACGGGCGTATTACTCGCGGGCAGCCAAGGAGGATCGGCCGGATCTGATGGTGAAAAAGCTGCGCTACTATGCCCGCTTCATTGTCGTCTGTCTGCTGCTCAAGAAGATGAAGCTGGTGCGGGAGCTGGTCACCGAACTGGAGAAGCAGATACAGGAGTACACCAACACGTAAGACACGTGGCAATATATCTAAATGTGTCGATGCTTTGATTATCCTAAAGTTTTCTCAGCTACGAGCCGGAGGATCATTTGGAATGGTCGCTGGTTTTGGAGGAGATCAAGGGCTTCATCAAGGCGGAGGCAGCCGTTGCCGTACTGCATGCCGATTCCAATCCCATCATATTATCGCACAGGTGAGTCGTTGGCACAATTTGTGCCCATACCGCGTACAAATTGCCCGTGCTTTCGTCGGCGGAGGAGGAGTTTGGACAGCTTCTGGGGTAGCCAAAAGTATATCGATCTATCTATCTATCTGTCAATCAACCAAACTATCTCTATCTATCTGTATGTATCTATAAGTCTACTTTGGGTAGCGCTATATTCTGTTTGCGTAGGTATACAAGTTTTGCTTGAGTTCCGTTGCCGTTGATTATGTTGATTTGTTGTGCTTATCACAGAAGACTTGAAACACCAGAGAAAACACTCACCTTTGTCATTTTGTCACGCACTTTAACCATGATCTCTATCCAACCTAACACCCACACCACCCACTAATCCACACAACACACACACACACACACCATGAACCAATCTTGGGCTCTAAAACTGATCCCCTCCTTTGGCGGGAGGGTGTCTTGTTTTATTGCCTGATCTCACACACTCGAAGGAATGTTTTCTGCACATTGCTGCAAGAAGATTGCCTCCGAGTGCCACACACACACACACACACACACACCCACAAGAATTTATCATTTCATGTGTTTGGAAACCCCCCCTCGATCCCTAACACACACACACACACGAGTCCCACTTTCTCTCCTTCCGTACCGTACCCTTGTCACCTCATTAGTGCGCCACATTCTCAATTCTTCTGTGAAAGCACGGGCCCCCGCCAATCGCTTGTGGACCAGCACAACTACAACGACTTATGTGTAGTGGTTCCGGTTCTAGGTTATCGCCGCTGACAACGCCGCCCTGCGAGCGGTCGCCGCACATGACGCTCAGCCTGCAGGAGATCCTAATTGTGGGCTCTGCCTGTGAGCAGGCCAAGTTCTCGGAGCTCACCATGGACATGTTCCGAATGCTGCAGACGCTGGAGCGAGAGCCAACGGAATCGGCAACGAATCCGTTGAGCATGGCGCATGGCCTGCATGGACACGATGCCAGTCCGGCGGCCAGTCGCATACCACCTTACGGTGTGCCAGGATCCAAGGGTTACCAGGAGAATGGCCGTCATTTTCGAGACAATCCTCACAAGTATCTACTTTATAAGCCTTCGATTAGCCAGCTGATGGTCTTCCTGGCCAGCGGCGTTAGGGAACTGCCACTGGGTGGCGCCTTACTCTTGTACATGTCCGCGGACGGCTGTTTCTCCACCACAAAACATCCCGAAGACTGTAAGTACATCTCTCTGGGGAGTATGGCAAAACGTGTTTCCTAACCTAGCAAGATCTTTCTTTATTTTCCAGTTGGCTATGAGCTGGGCGGCGTCGCCACCTGCGCCAAGCGGGACAGTGTCGATGGCGGGGGACTGTCGTGCCGCGGCAAATCGTACAAGGAAAACCACTGCCTATATCCGGGTGATCTCTATCCGTTCACACGCCGGCCCATGTTCATTGTCATCGATTCGGACAACTCGTTCGTCTTTCAGCACATACCCCGCTACTTTGGCCAGCCGCTGGTCGTACTCATGTCACCGCAAGATGTACCATCCGCATTTCAAGGTAAGCCCATGATTTGGATGCACTGGGGTAGTAATCACTAATCATTATTGGATATCTACTCTTTCAGCTGATGTCCAGCATCATGGCTCGCTGTTTACGTTGTTCCTGCACTCCCCGCTGACGGCCCTCTGCTACATTTGCAATGTGGGCGATGTGCCCATTCATCATTGGGAACGCTGCCAGACCTATGTGGATCGCTTCATAACGGAGGCCTCGCGCCTGGTCACGCGTTGCCGCATGGACGAGATCGAACAGGGCATAGGCTGTATAGGTAAGGTGTGACTTTCAGGAGTAAACACAATCTAATCGCTTAATATTTGTGTTCCCCGCATAGACTCATCGTATGTTCAGTTCTTTGGCGACGATTTTCTGCGCACACTCATCTTACGTTTCGTCTTCTGTGATGTGGTGCTGCGTCTGCATCGTGGATTCCGTGGCCGACACATGCGGCCGCGCTGCGAGCCCCAGCTGCCGGCCAGCGAGCTGCTGGAGCATCCATCGCTATCGCACATTGTCTTTCAGCTGGCCTCGGCTCTCGATGTGCGCGGCCATTTCTCGGAGGGGCCGGAGTGCGACTGATGACTTTTACTGGCCATAGTCTTAGTTCTAGTCTTAATTGTCTGCATGCGACAGCAGCTCTACCAGATCCTTTGTTCACACATTTCCGCTTTGATGCATTTGCTGTACAATACTTTTCCGCAAGGTTGGAGCTGGCACGGGATCTGGGCCTGATAGGTAGTGGGTAGTAGTGGGTGGGGGTCTTTTGGGGTTTTTACTCATATATATAAATCTTTTTTTAATGTGGGGGTTAAGTTTCCTAACTGCTGGCTGCTGTCCACGCAAGGGCGTCGTAATTCATTTAAATAATAATAGTCAAACAAAAACCAACACAAAAACACATAACGACATAACACATAATAATACGAGTATGAATATAAATATATATAATATATGCATATAATATACATACATATAAAGTAAAGTAAAGTCAAGTACGAGTAAATATAAATAAATTAATCAAGTAGCTAGTTTTCTTATATAGTGCGTCGCGCAATGGAATGGTCCAATGTTAGTTGCTTAGCATATACATACACATATATATGATAAATCTAATGATAACGACACACACATATACATACAGTACATGAATCAATGATATTACAACCGATATCACAGCAGCAGCAGCAACGCAACAGAAACATAAGCAACAACAACAACAACCACAAAAACATGTCAAAACGAAAACGAAACGAAACCTAACAAAAACGATAACTGCCAAAAGAAAATTATGGGAGAACTTTTTCCAAAGATGAAATCAAATTTATTTGAGGTGCGTTGGCGAGTGCGCGGCACGGGGCAATTTTTGTATTGAAATTGGATGAACTTTTTTGTATTGGGTCTAGGATCGCCTGATCAGAGAAAGATATATATATATATATAGTATATGGGATATGTAAACTTTTGTCATACGCAGCGGAAAAAAACAACATTTTAGCTTTTATACAAATTAAATAAAAAAACACGACACACTATATAAGAAAGGGGAATGCGTTTTTTTATGCATTGCACACGGCGGCGCGCTCATAACAAATTTAAATTTAAATTTATATTTCAAAAATAAACGAAATAACGAAACCAGAATATTATTGTACGTATTGCATATATTGTATGTATGTATTATTATGATTAAAAAAGATGACTGAAAGTTACTGTTTCAACACGAGAAAATAAGAAAATAAGAAAAGCAAAAAAATGAAAAAGAAAAGGGAAACCCAAAAACCAAAAGCAAAGTCTAGCAAAAATAATAATTATGAATAACGTTTATACATAAAGCCCTAGATAAGTAAAACTTACCGATACATTTGTGGCACGGCACGTAGTCCTTGAGCCGCAGGATCTCCGCTATGATGGAGTGGCCGCTATGCGACACAATATTCAGCAGACAAAGGGAAGAAGTCGGAAGACAACATGCAACCAAAGTCACAAATAACATAATAAAACGAACCGAAAAGTAAACAAAAGAAACGAATACAAAAATGATAACAAATTTAGCAAAGCAAAGCCACAAGAAAATATTATGGAAACGAAACGAAATGAGAGATAAAGGGAAAGGAGAAAGAGTGTACGAGTATGGGAGTTTGTATGAGTAATAAGAATAAAGCACACGTTTGAAAAGAGATGCGTATTTTATTGTCACACGCTGCCTGGTCCCAGGGAGCCGACCACATTCATCCCAAGCCACCAGTTTGCTCTTTAATCCAATCCAAAAACGAAGAGACACGCGTCAAGACATCTGGCAGTGTCACCTGACACTTGTCATCATAACCGTGCGAGACAATCCCCACCAGCGTTTTAGAGCCATCATCGAGCACAAGAGGACCGCCAGAGTCGCCGCGACACGGCAGGCCCGCCCTGGAATCAATGCATATAAAGGAGTCCAGCACGAGCTTCCTTCTTTTCCCTTTGAGCTGCTTGTTCCATTGTTTTTCGCATTCCTTGTTGGTGATGATCGGAGCCCTGATGTACTGGAGCACACTGCTGGCCTCCTGCTTGGTGGTCAGACCCCAGCCGGATATAATGGCCATTTTGCCAAAATAGCTTTCCTTTGGATTGGCCAATCTTGCCGGCTGTATCCGGGCATTGAACTTAAGATCCTTTGGCAGCTTAATCAAGGCAATGTCATTGGCTACAATTTGGCGGTTGAACTGCTTATGAACGATGGTTGCGCTCTTGTTGACCACAAATGGTTCACTCTCGTGGACTTCCACACTTCCCACGTAGACAGTGACATGATCACTGTAAGAGAATCAAGTGCATGGAAGTTTCAAAGCAGATTATGGATGGTTTTGCTTACAGTTCGGAGCGTGGGTCCTGTAGGCAATGGGCTGCTGTGAGTATCCAACGTTTGCTGATAATTGTGCCGCCACACAGATTCGGTTGATTCTGCGAGTCCTCGTAGTAGCAAAGCAGACCCACCTGGTAGGGGAACTGCTTATCCCTCGCTGCGGTTCCATTCATAATGCGCAGATAGCCCTCATCGTGGCCAAAGCCCAGACTTTGCCGGGCCAACAGACAAACTATTAACTGAAGAATCATTTCCACTGGTTTATGGCTTTTACCAGTTGCTGGGTTGGGCTTTATATATGGCCTACGCTCGAGCTATTGGCTGCACTGATTGCTATTGTTTTATGGCCCCGTACGGCGTGCATAATTCTCGACTGCTTTCGTGCTTTCTGTTTATTGGTTATTATTGTTACGTTGTTGGGTTAGTCGGATACATGGCATTTATGGCATATTGGGCTTAGATAAGGGTGAAGTTCGGCCGCACTCACACTCAGTGGAAGACGCCAAACTTGTAGATGACTTCGTGATTGTAGTGCTCGCCAGGGCGCAAGGTCGTCGAAGGGAAGTTGCTGTGATTCACAGAATCGGGAAACTTCTGGGTCTCCAGACAGAAGGCCCCGTGCTTGGCATAGGCAGCTCCACCCTTGCCAGGAATGGCTGGCTCTCCACGCTCCACATCCGGCATAAAGTTGGACGTATAGAACTGAACGCCTGGCTGATTGCTGACCACCTCCAGCCAGCGTCCGCTGGACGGATGCGTTGCTCTGGCCACATTGGCAAAGGGCTGTGGCGGATCAAACTCCACACAGAAATTGTCATCGTAGCCGCGGGCCGGCTGCAGCTGCTTGAGGCGCTCCCCCAGATTGCTGGGAACGCGCAGATCGAAAGCAGTTCCGTCCACCAGTGTGACCTTGCCGGTGGGTATGGAGTCCTTGTCCGTTTCCGTGATGCCATAGGCATTGATCTCGATGGTGTGCTCGTAGAGACCGCTGGCACCCGCCTTGTGGCCAGCCAGGTTGAAGTACGAGTGATTTGTGAGATTCACGGGCGTGGGCTTGTCGCTCTCCGCCATCATGCGGACATGCAGGCAATTGTCCTCGGTGAGGGTGAAGCTCACCGTGGCCGTCACCTTGCCGGGATAACCCTCATGTCCATCGGGATTGGTGTGCGAGAGTGTGACGCCGTCTTGGCGCACCGCCGCCACGTCCCAGTGGGCCTTGTCGAAGCCCACAAATCCGCCATGCAGCTGGAATTTGTTATCCCGATTCTTGGACACCTCCACCACCTCGCCATCCAGCCTGAAGCGTCCATTGGCCACACGATTGCACACCCGTCCAATGGTGGCCCCAAAGTAGGGATTCTTATCGCTCTGATAGCCCGCCAGGTCATCAAATCCGAGAGTCACGTCATCCAGCTGGCCGCTGACATCCTCTGTCTTTATGCTGGTAATGGTGGCGCCCAGGGTGATCACCTGGACAGACATGCGATTGCCATTGCTGAGGGTGAAGCGTCGGATGGGCTCCGTTTGCTTGGTGAATGGATTGACTGCGCCAGCGGCAAAAACATCCTCGGTGACGTGAACCATTTCGATCTCGATGCAGCTGCAAAATTAACTAGAGTTCCGAGGGCGCTGGCACTTTTATCTGCCCTACTCAGCGCCGTAGAGGTTAATCGCCAGTTTATATAGTATATATTCACACACTAAATTATCGCAAAACCGCCACAAAAAAAACAACATAAACAATATAACATGTGTGTGTTATCAACAGCTGGAGAGACCTTCGATAAGAGCGATGCACTTTAGCGAGAGATATGGACATATCCATATATGTATATTGTATGCACAGCTGTTGGTCAGTCGCTTACGATTTTATAGCTAATTTTAAATAAAAATAGACTTAAATAAGTAAAATAATTAAAAATTTAAAACTTTAACGAGTCTTTTTGTGCGATTCTAATTTTTCTGCGATATATCGATACATCGATATTTGAAAATTGATATACTCGATATGGCGCAGCTGCCAACTTGCTGCTTTTTTAACCGGGTTGGCAGCGCAACAGGTAGGTTGTTTATTAGATTTTTAAATGTTTATTTAGAAAATAGAAAGCTAACCGGCACAAATTCCTTCTCTCTGGTTCAGTAGTTCGTCAGCAAAAGACAGGAAAAACGACATTTAGAGGCCATACACATCGCTTCACACACGAAGCTACGTTAAGATGAACAAATCCAAAATGCGATTGACGTGGCAGCGAGAGCAGATTAACAATCTATTACTGACATTTGCTCTGATTTGTTGTTGCTGCTTGATCAACGTTGCCACAGCGCAAGAGGCGCAACAGCCATGGTATGAGAATCTGCCAGCAGTGGCTATGGATTACAAGGTGAGAGCAGGACGCAGCATCCACACGCCATACGGAGTCTGAACAGCTGGAGATTATTGTTTTATCCATTGCAGGTCCATATAGACGCTGGAAAGGAAGATTGCTATCACCAGTACGTGCAGGCGGGAGCCACATTCTACGTTTCCTTCAGTGTAAGTCCATGGAGAGATGATACTACTCTTTGATATTAATAATTCTGCTGCCCAGGTGGTGCGTGGCGGCGATGGCATGGCCGGTTTCGCTGTTCGCAATCCAGCCAATGAGGTGGTGAAGCCCTACCAGTGGCAGGCCACGGCGGACTACACCGATCAGGTGTCGCCCGGCGGCTACTATTCCGTCTGCATAGACAACCAGTTCTCGAGGTTCGCTGGCAAGCTGGTAAACATTTACATCACCGGTGGTGAAGTACGACGCCTGGGACAAGTACGCCAAAGAGATTGAGCAGCTGCAGCTGAACATGCAAAACTTTACAGTAAGCGGAAACTGGTTTTGCTTTTTCTGGGCCCCACCCAAAAACTGAAACTGATCTATATTGTACTATAGGCGACCATCGGCACTGTGGAGCGCAACATCAACGACATGATGGGCTATCAGGCGCATAGCAGGCATCGCGAGGCCCGCGACTATGCTCTGCTCTTGGATAATAACTCCTACATACAGACTTTCTCACTTAGCCAAATTGTGGTCATATTGATCACATGCGCCATACAGGTGGGTTCGGTTGTTTATTCAACTATGTGTTTAAAATTATTTATAATTACACTCCGCTTTTTCAGGTGTTCTTTGTGCGCAAACTGTTTGATGTGAAATCGAATTCGAAGAGTCGCATTTAGAGATTTTCGGATATTTGTATACCTTCCTTCCCATCCGCACATTTCCAATACATTCATTCAACCGAATGAAGGCTGAATTCCCTTCGCATTTTTGTAATTAATTTTATCACTGGCTAAACAGAACAAGTGCAACCTATGCAGACTTTTGACGTACACTTGCATATGTATGTACATATATGAAACTACTTATTATGTGTCTTGCGAGTTACATATATACAACAACAAACTTATTGTGATAAGTGTAAATGAGTGTGTGTTTTGTTCAATCAAAATATTGAATAATTTTGTACTTAATGCTGAGTTTTATTTGCGGGGAAGTTCATTATCATCCAAGTTGTATTTGATTTGGCGAAAGCTATGGGTGGCTTACAAGGCTGTGCCAGTACAGGAAGCTCTGCACGGACTTTTGAAAGCTTCATTGACCGTTACTTTTCCAATGCATTCAAAAGCTTTTATCATTTTTCAAGAACTTCAAGAAGATTTGAAGAACATTCTTTATTTCGAGTGCGGTCTGGAGTTTCATGGCATCCGGTTTTGTTTTTAATATCATTTAGATCCGAGTTTCATGGCATACATTAATGAATTTTATAGCATCCTCCTTTGACTTTCTTGTCAACTTTCTTTGAGTTTAATAGCAGGCGGGTTTGCGATTCATAGCATCTACACTTAATTATCATAGCCTAAATCTCAGTTTTTGATGGAAACGGTTCTTAAGGTAATAAAAAAGTGAAAGTTACACCAAGTCTTGGCTCGACTTTCTTTTTTAACACATTAACACATTAACGGCGCTCATTAACTGATTCTACGATTTGAAGATATTTTTCTGCTGCTGCTACCCTAATTATGATATGGAAAATGAATCCACACCCCACCCCAATCCATGTCATATGCTGGCTTATCACAAATTATCCCCACCTCGACACAGTACCTTAAATCATGTGTCACCGTTCTGGGCGCTTATCTACAAGTCATTTAATACATGTGGCACATACGCATACAAGTGCAAGCCAATGTATGTGCGTGTGTGTGTGTGTTGGGGGCATGTGGCTTGTTAATTATATCCTTTTTGGCATGGCGCATCTCGAGATCTCGGGGCGTCTTTTGTGGCCACTTGGGACTGAAATTAAAATGGTATTATGTGTGCGGCGAGGAGAGCTTATCGCCAGCACTGGGCCTTAAAATCCTTGCAAAACTAAGCGCCTAATGGCCTCACACACTAGCATATATAGCAAGCACACACACACACACACACATAGACACACATAGATAAGAGTCGCGTGTGTGTTAGTGCTGGCTCTTTAACTGTTTTAAACGCCATTGTTAAAATATTGCTCATACGCACTTCCGCCCAAAATGGGGTCTCTTCGCCAGCACTAATGATGCCCGCCGCCTGCTGCCACAGTGCTGCTGCCCAAGAACATAGAGAAGAGCACTGCCATGGAGCAGCAGGAGCATCCACGGCGGCACAGTTTTGGCTCCGCCCACCTCGCAGCAGCAGCAGCAGCAGCAGCAGTGGAAGCAGAGACAGTGGCAGAAGCAGCAGCCGATGACAGCGCCAGATAAAAGGGCAAAGCAGGAGTGCGGAGCGCGCCTGCGCATCAACCACCGCAATAACGGACGATGGGGTGACATCCTTGCTGGCAGCGTCGCGGTTGCTGATTACACACAGCTCCAAAATATAATAATGATTGTGGGAGGAGTGTGCCTCTGTCCTCTGTCCCCTGTCCTCTGTCCGTGTCGCCATCTTTGAACGTTCCAGCGCTGGTTTCGGACGGGATGATCTGGCCGAAGACCGGGCCACATTAACTTCGAGTGCGCGTTACCGTGCAACACGTCGCGGACGACATAATAACGGTATTTTGCGGTTAAGATTCGTCGGTCACACGTCGTCAATATCATCCACAGCCACAGGAAAGGCCACAGGCAAAGGCAAACGAAACCTTCACTTGGCCAAGTGGGCAGGCAGCACACAAGAAAAATACTAGGGACAAAAAGTAAAGGGCCAAGAAGGAAACCCACACACACACACACACACACACACACATACACTTAACCGTTAGAGTCAGTGAAAACTTGGACACATACGCCCAGCTTGTTGCTGGCTGTGGGCGTGGCAACTGCAACTGCACTCACATGTGTCCTCCTCCTACTCCTCGTCCTCCTCCACCTACGTGTGTGTCGTGGATATTTTTGTGCGGAAATTATAGAAATTTCGCTTTTTGATTTCATTTTCGTTCCGTTTTCGTTGGCGACTCCTGCGACTGCTGTCCCTTCCTGCCGCCTATGCACCTGTGCGAAAGGCACATCGAGGAAGTAGCCCAAGTAACGCGTTGGTTGTCCTTCGTCCTCTGCACCGTAGTCGCCGCTGCCTTCGCTGCCGTCGGTGTCCAGTCTGCCGCGTCCTTGCACTGACAAATTTCCTTGCATATCCGCTACAAAACTGCTACGAGGACACATCAAACAACAAACAACAAACGAAACCTTTATTCGCGTGGCGCGTCGCTGTCGTCGCGTTCACTTGTCGCATATCCGTCGCCATTCTGACAATAATTTCACTTCCGGTCTGCAATTTGTACGCACTTGATTTGAGTGATTAACTGCACATAACGATTGAGCCGAGCCAGTAACGAAGTGAAGTGTTAACGATCGAAACGCTACCTTACCCAAGGGAAGCTATTCAAGTTAGCTGCAGCAAAGACCAGACTACAAGCGGAGTAGTATTTTTGGATAAACTCTCACAGAGAAACAGCCATAATCCTGAGGTGAGTTTCGGCTAAGGTTACACTTCATTTGGGTAGGGAAATGTGTTTACAATTATTATAAATTTAAGAGATTGGAAGGATACCCTTTGCAAAGTGTGTGCCTGTATGCACTTGGCTGATCTAATGCACAATCTGATCAAGAACATCGTCGGAATTATCTTTATTTGTATCTTTATTTAATCGATTTATGACGGGAATTTAAAGACATTTTTGGGAAGTACGATCTAAATGATGAAATGGATATTTATGCTGCTGCTAAAACTACTTATGTATCTTTTATTAATCGGAGACTGGCAGAACAAACTATTGACTTTGTACGTTCGATAGATTTTCTTTCCGACTTATTCAGTGGTAAAATCCAACAGAAACCCCTCTCTATATATTTTTTTTTAAATTTGTTTTTCCGTTTGTAGTTTTTATTATTGTTTTTCCAAGAATGCATAGCTTTAGATGATCTTTCCAGCAGACAGTTATATATATATTGCTTACCCACTGAATAGTTTTGGTAGCTGGATATTGATATAAGCTCAAGCCTCTCGTTCGGAAAATTGTATTTCCTAATCAAAGTCCACTAATCCACACACTGCCATCCCACACACACAAACCTTCCACCGTTCGTGTACACTGACTGCTAATCAAATTAGCAAACATACAACGGATATATTCATAAGCCAGCAAACAAATCAAAGCAGCTGCAACGACAGCAGCAAAACCATCATCATCATCCACTCAACAATTAAACAGCTCACTAGTCGCATTATGCAGTGAGCATCGCAAGCATTCCAAAATCTGAAAACTGTACTGCAAAATGAACAATCAATGCAGAGAGGCAGTGAAATCTTACAATCTAACAAACCATTAATGAGGATGCGCGCGTGTGGCCTCTTAATTAAAAGATCTCTCTCGTGCTACAAGGGGATTATACCATTAACAGATGCTCGCTGGCAAACTGGATTCGACCGAAGCATAACTCACGGCAGCCGCCGCGGCAATCATTCCATTCCACACTCCACACGCGTCAGAGAGCGGGACGAGTATTCAGGCCATCTCCAGGCCGACATCCTGGCATCCCGCTCGTATTTCCGGTGTGCGCGCGCTCGAAACGATTGTGATAGCTACGCACAAAAAAAGATGTCTGCTCGCTAATGTTTGTTTGGGGAAATTTGCTTACAAGCAGAGCCAGCCCGAGCCAGCCCAAGTACAAACACAAATACTCGTACAATAAATAATAAATGAGGCGTGTGCAGACCGTTTATAATGTCTGACAAGGCAAAAGTTGATGATTTTGTGTACGAGATGCGACCGTCCGATAATGAAATTTATTCCTGCTGATGCGGGATGCTGATGCTGCTGCTGCTGCTGCCCAAGTTAAAGCCGTTTTGCATTTCGCTTTTTGGGGAAACTTAAAGCCAGTGGAGACAGTGGAAGTTGCACGTTGTGTGGCATAAATTTCGTTGGCATAAATCAAAATTCAGCAACTTCCGACGAGGGCAGAGTGCAAAAATTTGCATGCCCTGTGCTTCTGGCTGTGCTTGTTCCACGGGGCTAACTGCAGACTGGCCAAAAAGGATCCAGCTAACAATGGTCTGCACTCCCCCTCTTCCTCTCTCTGGACATTAGAAATGCACGCTCAAATGGCTGCCACCCACGCACAGCACGGGGCAGCAGAAGCAGAAGCAGCAGCAGCACTCATACGCAACGTTGGCCCAGTCCAAAGAGTGGGACTGTACTCGTACCCGTACCCGTACCAGTACACACAATAAATAACAAGCCAGATAATTATGCACGTCGTGCTTATATCTAAGGGAGCTCCACTTGTCCGCCAAACAGCCAGCACCACTATTAATTATGCTGGCAAAAAGAGCGTGAGGCGCGCAGCGGAGTGGGTGCGAGCTACCAAAACGTGTTGGAGCCTTGGCAATTAGAGCGATTGTTTGGCCCCAAAAAGGCCTCTTAAAATTGCAGTCTTTAATTGTGGGCCCAGGCGTTATGATTTATGAATATCTTTCCGTAGTTGTGTAGTTGTGCTATGAGGTGAGTGCTGGGTTATATATTCAGGAGTACTTTTCGAACCAAAGTGCAGACTTTAAAGACTGCGAATATCTGTATAGATTTATATAAAATACAAACTTTATCCTGTATTCCCCTTAAACCGTTTAGAGTCAAGTGGAATCCATTGTTTAGCCAACAGCCAGCCATTGAGGCTTCTCAGGCTTGCGCCATGTACGAGAATTCGTGTTCGTATCAAACGGCGCTGGACCTGAAGCGCGTCTCGCCGCCAACACTGGCCCAGGTGAAGACCGAGGACTGCCTGACATTGGGCCAGTGCTCGCCGGACTGGACCTCGTACCGCTTCCATCAGTCCACCTTTGAGCAGCTAAAGCAGAGCGTGGAGAAGGCCAAGGCGGCGCTGCAGGATCGCAGCAGTTTCTTTGGGGCCACCAGCGCTTTCAGGTGCGTAGCTGCATTCCTTAAAGAGTTCGTTCAGCATTAAAGATCTTTGCACATCCACAGTGACATCTACTCCAGCCAGCGACTGACAGACAGCCTCGACACCCTGCCCGTTCAGACTGGGAATGGGGCTGGAAATTGCCTGGGTTTGCCGCACAATCACGGCCCTGGTGTTGGTGTGGGAGTTGGCGTCGGCGTTGGTGTGGGCGTGGGCGTGGCCGGGGTGCTAAACTACAATGCGGTGAGCAGCAGCACGGCCGGAGTGAGCAGCAGCGTGCAACGCCATCGTCTGGATACATTGCAGCCACCCGCTGGCTGTTCACCCGCCGGCACACAGCATGGCGTCATCACGTCCAGCGCTGGCCAGGTCACATCCGGCACTTTGGATGCGGTTAGTGCGGCACCGGCACTGCCATCGCTAACGGCCTCCAGCACATCCCATGTGGAGCACAAAGTGCGAGCAGGTAAGCAGCAGATGATGACGGCATATTTCCGCTGAGGATCAGCCCTCGAAACCCCCATTCAACCCACCCACCAACCCACTGACCTTCTCGCAATTGTCTAGCACAAAAATGTCAACGAAATGGCGGAAAAACAAATCCTGCGCTTCCGCTCAAAGGGAAAACGAGTCAGTCCCAAAGTGGTCAGTGGGAGGGCGGGCGGAAAAAGAATTGCCGAAAATGTTGTGCCACAAAAGTGGCAAATTTCGCGTATTTATTTAAACACATCCAAACAGCATATGTGCCATACCCACCTCCACTCTGCCACTGCCACTGCCCCTCTCCCGAACCTTCGCCGCTAGTTGAGGCCAACGAATATGTCCGAGCCCCGTTACATTTAATGGCCAAAACAATGGCCAAAAACCGCGACCAGCCATGTACATAATTCCGCTTGTTCCACCAGCAAAACCAAAAAGCAAAAAAAAAATATTCCACAAAAAATTTAAATTGAATTATCCATATAAACGTTGAGGTCTCTTTGGGGTCTCGCTTCTATTCTCGGCTCTTGGGGTTCATTTTTTGTTTGTTTCTTTTTTTTGTTTGGTTTTCGCTTACATACTCGTATTTATCAATTTAAGCCGGCCCGGCGGATATGGCTTATAATGTGGCCCTTGGTGGGTGGCTGTTGGCCTGTTGGCCTGCTCTGTTCGGCTCTGTTCTGGGCCGCCGCTGCTGTCCGCGAGACCAGGTTTTGATAGAACCATCAAAACTGAACAATTCCATCGCGTGCCTGGCAAGAGTTTGTTATGCCCTGAGAGTCCCCAGTCAAGCGCTGTGTCCATGTCCATTTATTTCTATAAGAAAGTTTCGTTTTTGGCAAATTTATGCCCTGGCTCTGGACTCTTGTTCTGTTTCTGCTTCGGTTTCAATTAGAGAAGACTGACAGAGAGGGCCGCCTCTCTCTGACTTTCCTGTCGCTGGTTCTTTGGCTGTGGGACAAGCTGCTTTTCTTTGACGTCACAATGTTGTTCAGTTTAAATGTTCACTTATTATGGCATAAACTTTAAGATTATTTTCCCCTTTTTATTAGGTGGAAAAGTCCTGACTTTTCTCTTCGCAAATGGAAGACACAAAATGGCCGCCAACTCATTTTCCTCTCATCTCGTTCCCAAAGCGCTCAAGCAAATATGAAATGAATCCTTTTTATCTACTGCCCCCCCCCTGTCACCCAGCATCCCAGTCCCTTTCTGAGGGGGCTCCCTGGCTCTGCTGCTGTCAACTGTAGCTGAGTTTTTGCTGCTGCTGCTGCTGCCTTTGGCATGAAAAGATTTTGTCATGCGTAACTCATTATTTTTTGTGTTGTACAGAAAAGACGTTTGGCTCACAAAAGCGCATAAAAAATAATTACACTTGCCAGCCAACTCAAGGCAAAGATACAACTACATACGTACATAGAAGATTGTGTAACAGTGAGATATGATAAACGTTATATAGAAAATTGTATTCCCTAAGAAAAGGTTCTTTAAGTTGTATTCAACTTTGAACATTTTTAACTTAAGCTTTTAGAAGATTCTAATTTTGAGAAACTTTTCCTAAAAACGAAGAGCAGACAGGCTCTTTCTTTAAAGTAACATCTTAAACACACAACATTAAAACATACCTTTCCGCATTCCATAAATTGCGATATAATTTAACTCTTTGTCACGGACATAAATTCTGGGAAATTTGTCCATTAAATTACCATTTTCCTTTAGTTTGTAACAGTCGGAGTTTGAGTTTCTTTCGGTTACTTTAAGTACAGAATACTCACATGTCCCTAAACATTTCTCCCCACCCCCGCCAGAGGCTGCAATTATGACACAGTCCGTTGGCAGACAGCTCTCATGGGAGAACATCATCCTCTCATCATGGCCAGCCATCATCTTCATGGCTATCATTATCATAGACTCGTATCACATCCGGCTTGACGTTTCAATTGAAAGCGTTGCAAATTTCTCTTGGTATATTTTTTGCTTGCTTATTGTTGTTTACATCAAACAAAGATTTACGGCAATTAAACATCTCTCCATTGGATTGGTGTCCTCTGGCTTCTGGCTTCTGGCTGGCGACTGGCGACTGGTCTGTGAAGTGACAACCCTCGCGATTATGTCCTTTGCGGTTCACAGGATCTGTCAGCGAGTCAGAGGCGAGGAAGAGGGTGAGGGTGAGTGCCGAGCGACGTTGCGTGACGCTGGGGCACCACCCATGTTGTGACTCGTACGGGGCGCTGGCGATACTCGCAGAAATGGAAACCATAATTCGGGCAATAAATAAACCAGTCGCTAGTTCTGATGACAATTATCTATGCCGAGATTTATGATTTTGTTCCCAGCATCCACTTCCATTTTCACTTTTTTTCCATTCACTTCCGTGGCAAAAGGCGAAGCGTGCCGTGCTGAGTGTGCAAATTTTTGTGCTGCCTGGCAATTAAAGTATCCTTTTGTTTGCTTCTTCGCTTCTTGCAGATAAATCCTCGTTGGACTGCGCCACAACATCCTCGCACGCCGCCGTGCCCTCGTCCTCGTCCGCCTCCAGTGACCAGCATCAGCAGCAACACCAGCAGCAGCAGCAGGGCAGGCACAGCGGAAGTAAGAGCAGCAGCAGCAGCGCCAGTGGTGCAGCAGGAGTCGGGGGAAGCGTCGGTGGAACAGCAGCAGGAGCTGGCAGCTCGGCACTGTGTAAGTTTCAGCTTTGTGATTATGTCAAAAGTGTCCTTTGAGCTTTTCTGACAGCTTTCAGTCAGGACAGCAACCTGAAGTCCCATTGCTCACACTGCAGAGGGCGCTGGTGTGCTCTGTGTGGGTGGCATGTCCTTGGTGAGGACATTTGAGCTATTCAAGGGGACGGTTTGGGGCAAGAAGTTTTCTTTGTGTATCAGGGAAAAACCTTATAAAATAAGTTCGTAGTACTTCAAAGGATTTTCTTGCTTATCTTTGGAATCTTTTCATCGAAGCACTTCAATGATCAACGTTTTATAAATATTGAAAACTTGACTATCTTCAGAATCACACAATTCCATGTATAATAATATCGAATCATCACTTGAAACTAATTCTCACATTCAGAAGAGTTTCCTCCTCTCCCGACCCATCTGCATATGCATGAGAACCCGTGTTGATATCTCAATTGCTCACTTGACTTAATGCCCTAAGCCTGACTAATGCGCGTAATCTGGGCTACGAACCATTGGCTCGGATCCCTCTGGGAACTGCAATTGACAGTCGGTCCATTGACAGTGGGAAAGTTGGCAAACAAAAGCCGGGGACAACCTTCTGTTAATGTTCATTGTTCCCTGGCCCACTGTAAACATACAAAACGCAACAGTCACAACACATTCCCTCTCGGAGATCTCTCTTTTTCGCTCTCTCTCTCTGTCTATTTGTGATGTGACTGCCCCCGTTGATAATTTGACTCTTAAGTGCTCTTCAGCGGTAATCCTATTAAAGCGTGTTAGTCACACGCTCACACAAACACACTTCACAGGGAACGGAACGGAAAGTGAAGTGTGTGCGGCGAGGCCGAGGACGAGCCAGAGGACAACCCCCGAAGCGCATCCCAGACATTCTGGCTACCAGTCGAGCAGCGCTCGAGTAATGGGGATGGCCGCTCGAGCAACAAGCAACAATGAGGCTAATCGACAGATCATAAAATGATCAAAATGTTATGTGAAGCGCATTAGGGCGCACGCGTCCTTGACAGCGTGGTAGATACAACAGATAGGAGAGGAGTTACCCTGGATGGGATGGGATGGGATTGGCTTGGCTTGGCTTCGCTTGGAAGTGTGTGTGGGATTCCCTTCTTGCACGGACAATTGAGCGGTTAGGTGTGCATAATGAGAAAGGGTAGGGTGGAGCATGACATCGTTAACATTCATGATTGAGTGAGTGCCAATTGATAGAATTTATTATTTACTCTCCAGATTTATGCTCCTTGATTGCGTGTTTAATTGGATGATTGGGAAACATGTAACAGATTGATTTGTATATGAGGATTAATTAATTGTTCGGTGGGCTTTTAGTAGAATATATTTGCATACAAAGAGAGAGTTCTGGATGTTTACCTAGCTACCTTTCTCTGCCTACAGGAAAGACTTTTTAAAGCACAGCTCGCTTTAATAATTTAAAACACCTTTCGCTGTCTCAGTAGTAGGTCTGTCTTTCTCCTCCTTCTGTGCCATTTTTTAATTATGTTTTAAATTCTGTAATCATATTTCTGATGTCTATCATCATCTGTCGTTTGTTTGTGTTTGCTGTGTGCTGTGTGCGCACACACACTCGTAGTGCTCGACGGTAATCGTAATCACATAATCTGGACGCCATCCCACGCCTCTCCATCAAAACGCCCAGCGGGTGGCGCACACACACCCCCTTTGGCCGCCCACAAGTAAGCGCCACATTGTGTCTCTCAGCCTCCCTCTCTCTCTCTCTCTCTCTCTCTCTCTCTCTCTCTGTCTCTGTCTATGTGCCCAGTCGCAGTCCCTGTCTCTATCTGACGCCGTATGTTTTGCTCACTTCAAATTTAATTTCTGATTTCATTTGCGCACAGTTTATTCTTCGTTTCGTTCGTTTTTTTCACCCGTAATTGTTTCAGGCTGTGAAAATAAATTGAAAATGCTGCTGTGCCAACTGGCGCCAGGTCCGCAGCCGTAGTCCGTAGCCCGTAGCAGGGGCCGCGGCCGTGGCCCTGCCGCACCGAGCCGAGGCCAAGGGACGTGTTGAAGTCCTTTTTGACAGCTTCGCGGACTGACGCTTACGCTTAAATTTATTCGCTCATATTTATTAATGTGGCAAACAAGAACAAAAAAATATATGTACATAAATATCAAGAAAGAGGGAACTCGGCCAACTTGCTGCTGGTGCTGGAAAAACTCCGTTTCCCAGGCTTTCCCTTGGCTGAAGACCGCTCATGTGCGAGTGCTAGTGTATGCGCCTATTGATGTCCAAATATTTTTATTCATGGCCCTTTTCGCGGTTCACTTAACTGCCGATTCCAGTCATTACCCCCCTTTGAGATTCAAGCACGAGTCGGTCATAAATCACGTCATTGTTGGCCCAACCCCTGAGTACCAGGCGCCAGTCCAGCCACCGTCGTCACCGCCTCTCGATGATGGCAACAAGCTGGAAAATAAAATCTATGTATATGTACATATTTTGCTAATTTAGTTTTGTTTTCTGTGCAAGCATTGATTTCGCACTGATAGACAAACAAATTTGCCTGCTCGAACAAAAGCGCAAAAACTTTACAAAAAATAATTAAAAAAGCGGCCAACAAAATGTAATAGAAAACTGTCAGCGAGTGTGCAACAGGTCGGGCTTCCGCCTTCGAAGGCCTCGCTTTTTTGTTGTGATTTATGCCGCTGGAAATGACCCGCTTCCGACATGAAATATCAAAAAAGAGAGAAAAAACGAAGAGAAAATATATAGAAAAAAATAGGAAAAATCAAAGAGGCAGCAAAAGGTAAAAGAAAATAGAAATGCTGCGGCGCACTTGAAAGTTTTAGAAGAAAGCAGCGGAACGGGGACGGGGAGCACCTCCAGAGAGCGGCAGCCTTTACACGGCGGAAACGTAGCGCACCCAGAGCCGGAGGTGACTGTGTCGAAGCGTCTCCGGTTTCGGTGTGGGGCCAAAAAGCGAACTGCAATTTAGTTGTCAATTGAATTTATGAGCTTGTTGAATTTATGGCCACTATGCCAGTACACTACTCTCTCTCTCTCTCTCTCTCTCTCTGTCTCTCTCTACCTCTCTACTCGGTTTGGCATTGCTCGAACGTTTTATCTCAAGTGACACAACTCACGTGAGAGGAGGCCGTGGAAAGCAGCCGTGGGAGAACCCTTGACCCGCGCGACCCTCTAAAGTCAATCTGCGTTATCAATTGACAGCGAGGGTCGCTCGGAGTCGAACCGCAGTAATTTATAGCCCTAGACTCGTACCTCGAGGCACGTGAACCATATATAGAGACGTTCCACCCCTTTTTGGGATGGCAGTTTGTATGTTAATTGTTTGTTTGCTGTTTGTTGTCATTGGCTCTTAAGTGGCGCGGGGTGTGGAGGGGTGTGGTGTGCGCCACCCCATGCCAGGAATGCCGTGTGAATATGCTAGCTTTCAGTTTATAAAAGAATCACACAAATAAATATAAAAAAAAAACAAGAACCAAAACGTAAGCGTAAACGAGCTCCCTTGCAATTATCTCCGAAAGTCAAACGTTGGTAATCGGAGTCGTCGTCGGAGTTCAGGCAGGACACGCACCATGCAGAACCCTGCAACCGTGCACCCGTGGCACTCGTTGCACCCTTCCGTCCTTCAGTCCTTCTCCTGTTTATCAATCGCGCAATTATTGCTTGTATTGTGCAGATAGACAGACAGCCACGAGGACACTTTCAATATGTTTCTGTGAGAAATTCCGTTCCTTGGTGCCCACCCTCTCACACACTTTTTGCCTCTGCGCTCTGTTTGTTCGTGTCCGTAATTTGTTTTTATTACAATTTTCACTTTCATTTCGTGGGCTTACCTTTTTTATTTCTATTTTGTGGTTAGGGTTTGTTTGATTTGGCGTGTTGCCTTTATTTGTGTGAATTCCGAGTTGACATTGTTTTTATTTTTGTGGGAACAAGTTTCAGGGAGTCATCTAGATCTCTGGGCCCTGATAAGAAAGGTGCAATAGGTGTCGACAAAGAGGAGGAGTAGAAGCAGTACAGAGAGCGGCAGGGAGGGAGAGAGAGGGCCAGGTCAAGTGGAGTTTATGGCAAGTTAATGCTGTGAGGAGTGAATGAAGATTATGGAGAGAATTGTTAAAATAAATTTAGATAAAATACAAGAGAAGATCAGAGGCCGCTTAAAGAAATATATTCACGGCCTTCTGAATATATTTCTTTAAGCAGATGGAACGGAAGAAGTAAACCTCGAAGAATAATTAACGAATCATAGATGCAATGTAGGAAAATGAACCCTGAAGTTGAATCGTTCTGCAGAAGCCTCAAGTAATCCACGAACAAGGGGCTGAATAGATTGCTCTGCCATATTTGCCCGCCAATATCTATTATCCAGCCTTTCAGTAGTCTCTCCTGCGGATGCTCCATCCCTCACTTAACCCTCTCATCACATACTCCACAAAAACTTTCACAGCTGCCCATTTCCAGCTGATTTATGAGTATGTCCCCGCCGTTGCCGCCCATTTGATTAGCAAATATTGAACCAGTATGGGGCTATGCTCGAAGAGAAATTTGTGTATTGTATTTTTATTATTTTGATGGCGATTATAACAATACGCATTTTGGCAATAACAAAATGCACAGCCCAAAGGCCGCAGGCAAAATGAGCAATCTTCGAAGGAGATGGAGACGGAGGCGGTGTAGGAGTGGGAGTGGCAGAGTGGCAAAGCATTAAAGACCCGCAACAAGCTGCCCCCGGGTGACTCTTGGCCTGTCATGCCTCACCGAGCCGTGGGCCACGTGCCGCGTCAGCAGCGACTTCGACTCCGTCGCGTGTTACATCATTCATACGTCATTAATGGCCACGTGTCCGACTGCCAGTTGTTATTGTAGTAGGCTGGGCCATTTCGTTGTTGCACATAGTGTCCGTAGACAAGACGCATACCAGATATTAGCAGCCTGGACCTGGACCTGGACTGCCTGCCCTCCCCCACCACTGCAGCCTTGACAAAACAAATCGCAGCGTTGATTGCGTTTCTTATTAACTGTTCGGTGGTTCGGTAGTTCAGTGGTTGGACTTGGACCCGGACAATATGCTCCCTGTCTTGGCCATAGTTCTGTGATTCGGTGATTCAGTGCGCTGTGGTGTCGTCATGTTTGTCTTGACGCTCCGTTGAATATTTTGGCTGCACACACACATCACAAATGGACAGGCCTCGATGCATGGACTGGGTGGATGGGGAGGCTGTCACTCTAAGGGAGAAGGAGTAGTGTGGCTGAGGAGCAGTTCCAAAGACAGATGAATGCTTTGTGGCTTAAAGTTAACTTAAAACACTTGACTTGTGGGCGTGACGGGTGGGCAGTAGAAGTGGCGTAATCGTAGGCGTGGGCGTGGGCGTAGGCGTCAGTGGAGGCGTTGTAACCACAGCTTTGGCGGGAGTGTGGGCGGAAATGTTACGGCGTCGCAAAATGGCGGAAATCGCACAACAAAAGAAATTAATTTAAAGTTTTTTTGCTGCGCCCCAAAAGCGTGCAAATGAAATTACATAATGAATGCAATTAAAATGTTAAGACACTGAGGGGGCCGGGCAGAGAGGAAAGCTTTCCCGTGCCACAGGCAAACATTTTGAGCCAAGTGAAACTTGGTTTTCCTCTGGTGGAGAACAGCAAATTGCTATTTAGCCATTTTAGATGCCATTAGCAGGGGCTCCACACCCACACACCCACACACACAAACACAATCCACACACATAGATATACACACTTTGAGAGCTTATGATGGTAAGAGGTTGTTGTGGGAGGGTGCTGGTAGGGAGAGAGACGAGAGCCCACACTTTTGCCTTCCAGCTACGTTTATTAAATAACTGCGTGTCAAAGCAGCTCACAAACTAACACACATACTAACAGAGACACAAACTAGCACACACACACACACACACACACACTGGGGTATTTGTACGTTAAAAGTTCCCCTGAGTTGAGCTAAACTTTTCACTTTGTTTGTATGTGTGTTTGGATTGCATGAATGCGTGGCTGAAAAGCGAAATTTGTTTTTAACTAAAACTAAAACGAAAACACAAGCCAAGCGAGAGAAAACTGTGGCAATCATCGACTGCTTGGTACCCCCCAGGTTGATTTTATTTTCTTTTAAGATCTTCCAATGAAAAATGACCAAACAAGGCACGAAAATTGAAGCCAGTCGGCGAAGACAGAACGAAATAAAATCATAATTTAAGGCTTACATGGAGCACCCCCACAAGGTCGCAGAGTTAATGGTTAACCTACTCGTATTTGAGAGTTTTTTCAGACATTTTATTCTGCTGGCTGACTGCTCTGTAAAATGTTCAATTAAATTCTGGATAAACTTGCGAAAATCAATTAATTCTCCTTCAGCTGCTGATAATTCTTCTCAGAATGAAATCTTCTCTGCAGAACAATGTCCTCTATAGGGTATAAAAAAACCATAGCTAGGAAAAACATGCCTCACACACACACCACAACAGCGGGGGTAAAAAGAAAACTAGTAAAGCTTTTCGTTTATGTGTGAGGAACTACAATTTGTTCGTTGACGCCTATGAATTAGCCCGTGCCACCCACTGGGAAGGGTAATACTGAATGCCCCATGCCCCATACGCAAGGACAGAGCCTCACTTGGCCAGCGGCAAGAGGACAAGAGGCTGAGAAAACAGAGGGGCAAAAACAATTTCAATGGGGAATTCAAAAATTAATTAAGCCAGCTCCAAAAGGCAGCTGTGTAGATGGTTGGGTGTCTTTGAGTGAGTGACTCTTGGTGTGGGTGTCTATCCTATGTGCGTGGGTGTGTGTGTGTGTTTGTGTGTCTGTCATTTTCTGTAGCGTACTTCAAGGGACATGGCGACAAGGCGCGCTGTTGCTTGATGAAAGAGAGACAGAGAGAGAGAGAGAGAGAGAGAGAGAGAGGCAGAAGTCAGGCAGCGTCACAATTGCACTTGAGCAGCTGCAGAGCTGTCAGCGTCGACGCCAACGCATGTGCACCTCCGCTCCACCAGCCGCTGCCTGCCTGCCCTGTCCCCCCCGACAACAGTCAAAGCCTTTCACAATCAACTATTGTTGATTTCTCCTGCAAATCCTTGCAGCTCCAACTTCTCGCGCATTGTTTTTGCCATACTGCCACACTCCTCGTCAGTGCCCCTCAAAGCCCACAGTCCCACAGTCCCACCTTCAGCTCTTCCCAGTCCCAGTCCCCCCTTCAGCCTTTCCCTATCCTCACCCCACGCTTTAGGTGGGGCGGAGTGGGGTGAAGTGGGAAGGGGAACATGCTGCAAGGAGGAGGAGCTGGGGGTATTGTAGGCGAACGACGAAACGGTAATATCCTTGTGTTTGGTGGAAGGAAAAAGGAAGTGGATAATACATCCGTCCTTGTTGCTTCGTGTCACCCACTAAAAAGGCGATGCCACTTCTGAAGCTCTGCCACGAGCGGCGGCAGCGGCCATCCATTGAGTGGCCGTGCGCAAGAGAGACGGGCATAGTGTGTGTGTGTGTGTGAAGAGAGTGCGACAGAGAGAGAGAGAGAGAGAGAAAGAGAGACTCCCAAACCAGCGGCCTGTGGCTTGTTTTTAGTCAAGTGGAAACGGTAACCTCCTACAATAAAACCCGAGAGAGAGAGAGTGAGTGAGTGAGTGATAGAGAGAGACAGATGAGAGAGAGAGAACAAGGGAGAGAGCTTTTGTCCTGTATAGGATTCATTTCAGAGTGTAAACCTATAGAGTCCATAGATCGCGTGGAAATGCTGCGTTTCAGTGAGGAAAAACTCGTACAATTAGAACCCAATGTTTCGGGCTCCTCTAAGCTTCGACTCCAATGTTCCCAGTCAGTCCTTTGCCCTCCATTTGCAGAAAGCTCTCGTCTCGCACGAAAAGCTTGCCCGAATGGAGCGTAGGACTCTCTGCGCTGTGTGGCTAGGCCACACCTTGTCTCAATGCTGATTGGTGATTCGAGTCGAGAACGGAACGGAACCAGGGGGTGGATGTGTACTTTTGGTGTGGATTAAAACCCTAAGTATATCCTGGGGCGCAACAAAGGACAGCAGCAGCAGCGGCAGCGGCAGCAGCGATGCCAAACAGAGGCAGCAACATGCCCAACCCGAGCCAGCCAGCCAGACAGATAGATACACAGAAAGGAGCAAACGAACCCAACCACCCACCAAAAATGCTGCCCAACCAGCCACTAGCCACCAGCCACCCCCACTATGTGGCATGTGGCATGCGGCAGGCAGAGTAGTGAAGCTTTGGGGGTTGCTCGGTGGGCAGAGGCAGAGGCAGTGGCAAAGGCAGAGGCAACGTCAACGTCGTCAGCGACAACGACGGTGGCCTGGGCAGGATATGCGCGATTTGACGACGGAATGAAATCAATTGTTACGCTGCCGTGCCACAGATCGGACGCAATCCGGTGTCAGTGCTCAAGCTCAATATACGTACATACATATAGCCGTAAACCGTTACCCATTACCCGTAACCCGTTACCCGTAAGCCGTAGTCCAGAAGCCAGAAGCATCCTTTCTTAGCCAAAGTGATTTACGCGATTTTGTGGGCCTACACACAGACACAAGCGCACGCACGCACACTCGCAAAAACACACACACACACACATTGACACATATAAATCAGTTGGACACGCGAACGAGCGAACGAACTGGGCAGGCTGGGCAGGGTCCAGAAGTGCATTGGAAAGTTCGAGCGGAAGTCGAGGTGTCCGGTAAACGGTAACCGGTTCCGATCGTCACTTTTCCCGTTCCCGTTCCCGTTCCTTTTCCTGTTCCGCTGCGCGTCGGCTCGCTGCTTGCTGCCCGCTGCTCGTTTGCGGTATTGCCTCCTTTTTTAAATAAATTCAATTGTGGACAACACTTGGAGACGCCTCTCCGTCTCTCCGGCGCTGCGTCTCTCGCTCTGCCTCTGCCTCCGTGTTATTAGTTTCCGGACTCCGGCGACCAATTTACCGCTTGCCAAAAAAAAAACAACAACAGCCGCACAAAGCAAAAGCAAACAAAAAAGAGGAGGAAAGACGAAGAGCAATTGCAATTTGAATTTGAATTTGAAATTCCAACTAATTGTTTGGCACCGTAACGGAAAACGGAAAACGGATTGGAAAGCGACACCCAGCTTAGCTGCCGACTACCGACACACCGAGTATATCCCCAAGCGAGTGAGGCAACACTTTTGTGGAGCACCGACGGCGGTTGCCCCGCTGCCACAATGCTGGACATCAAGTCCTCCGCTGATTACTTGTCACGCTCCACAGGAGGCTTCAGCAATTTCTCAATGCTCTTCGCAGGTGAGTGGGCAATGTGTGAGCCAACACGACCGTCGGCCGCGGTCCTGACCAATGCCGCATGGAATCCAAGTAAATAAATTAATGCCTAGCTCCCTAAGACTTACTACTCGTACTCGTACTCTGCCGTCGGCTGCTTTTTTAAGTGCAACTTTCCTATGCTTAAGACAAAGTGCAGTGCAATCAACTGAATACTCAAAGCATATTTATTCTCTTTCTGTTGCAGATTCCTCGTACAAATCGTCGTGGGGCTCCCACAGTTCGACCCAATCGCAAGGTGAGTGTTAAGTGCAATTTAGTTTGAACAAAAATCCATTGGGAGGAAATATAGATGGAAGTGAGATAACATAAAAGTGATTGCAAGGAAAGTGTGGCTAACAAATAACTTGGATCCAGCTTATGGGAAAATTATCTTTAATTGTTAAATAATACAAAGAAATCATTTGCATTAGGATCAAAAACTATTATAGACCCAAATGGAGGCACGCTAAAATTTTATTTAAATCAAATTAAATTCTACTTTATGCCGTTTACCATCTTGTGTATCTTGAGGAAAATTAACTCCTAAATATATATAAATCCAACCAGAAATTTAAAAAGAAAACATTTTAAAACTTTTCCCAAAACTTTTTCCTCTAAAAAATAGTTTTGGGCTAAGAAAAACTCTTCCTTCATGGTATTTATAAGCTCAAAGCCTTCATATATATATCATATATAAAATTCATCGTTCTCAAAAAAGAACTTTATTAGTTTTTTAGTTTTTTATCATCTTTTTGCCTACTTTTCATATAAATATTTTCGGTTTCCGCTCAATATAAATCCAGCGAGAAACTGCTGTAAATTCTCAAACACAACTTGACTAATTCCCCAAGTTTCAATGATCGCAAATTGGCATCAAATGTACTCAAAAAGTTGTGCTCGAAGCCCAAAATTATGGCAAATTATGCCACAAAAAGCCGAAGACATCAAATGAAGGCACTCAAAAAGCCCATAAGCTAACATTAAATATGCAAAACACACACACGGCTGCAGGCACAGGCCCAGGCCCAGGCCCAAGGAGATGGAAATTCACACGAATCGGGTCCCGGGGACCAGTGAAGCATGCAAAATTTATGCCCAGATAGATGTATTGAAGCAAATCAACAAGCATCAATAGAATATTGACAGAAAGACAGACAGACAGCTGGTTTGGGTTGGGGGTTCTGGTTATGGTTATGGTTCTGTGGTTCTGCTTCTGATGTATAGATAAAAGACTGAATGGAAAAGGTGACGACTACACGTGTTTTGTGGGGTTGCGAGGCATTGAAGCGAGCAGAGGGGTTAAGCGGCTTATTAGGCTAGTTATGGCCAATACTAATTGAAATTATATTGTCCTTTGACACCCACTCCATTGGCTACAGCCTGCAGGCATTTTAAATCTCGGAAATTCTGAAATATTCTCCACACAGCAGACAAAAATTTCAGCTTGGCTGAACGCATTTAGCTGTTGGCCATTGATGGCATCAAAATTGTGCACAGCCTCACTCGACTCAACTCCACTCCACTCAGGCACAACACAACCCCAACAGAGCAAACGCCAGCCCACACTCCACACGCCAACACACTCTGGTGGGCTGCTGCAATCGTTCGCCTTTTGTGCTCTTCGCAGTTGAGTGGCCACACAAAGCGCAGAAAACCAAAAAATGTCATATGAAAAAGTTGTTCGCTTTTTAAGAACAATAAGTGACAACGAAAACAACATCAGCGGGCGGTCGGTCGGTCGGTTGCTCGGTTGGTCGGTGCATGAGCCACCACACCACCCAGAAAATCTTCTTTCGGTGTGTGTCCTTTGCCTGCGGCTTTAATTTCGTATGAAGCGTGAAGTTTGCCACAAGTTGAACGCGCCGAGATTGTAAATTGAATTGCCAGCGGCATTGTTTTCGCTCTGTCTCTCTGCAATCATATTCCATTAAAATGAAAAGATCCCACAGAAAGTTGTGCTCGCCGTTCAGCACTGCTCATGTCACAGTTGTCGCCCAGCACACAGCCAACGCCTTGGGGCGGCTGTGTGGCACCGTTTCGTTCCCTCGACGCCAAAGAGTGCTTTGATGGCATTGCTGAGATAATGTTTGTGTTGCGGTTGAGTTGATGATTGCCTTTGATTGTTCAACTGAGAGTGTTAACTGACAGCTCGGTTAAGTTCCAATGATTAGAGTACAAGTACATGGATACACGATGTACCTATACATATAATTCTAGACGCTTGTTGGTTGTTAGGTGTCGTGGGTGTGGGCTGCTATGATCCCCAGTAGTTGTAAGCCCAAGTTTTCGGTGTACCAAGACATACCCGAATTTATCCTCTTCAATGTCTGTGTAGATCGTAAGCTTGTGCTTTGAGCTAACATTGACTTTTATTTAATTGCTAAATTTCGTATAAAACACACCCAATTTCAATACTCCTTATCTCTCTTTCAGGCTACAGTTCCAATGCCTTGAGCATCAAACATGATCCGCACTCGCAACTACGGCAACCTGGTGAGTACCTTCGTATATTATGCCACTCCTGGCACTCCATTAAAAGTACCCAAGTGTATGGCAGATACTTCAGCTCACGTGCCGCATTGTTTAGCCTTAAATCAAACATAAACAAGCAGGCAAACAAAAAAATAAAATAAAATATATTAAACAAATTTGAAACGAAAACTCTGTTTGCCAACACTAATAAAGTTTCGGCATTGTATCGGACGCACGCTGCAAGTGGCACTTGAGTTTTGGGTTTTTGAGTTGCCTTCCGATCACTCGCTCACTCACTCACTCACTCACATTGGGATGCAGTCCATCCAAGAGTACCAGCCAGAGAGCGAGCAGCTTTCCTCCCTTGTGCGCTTTAAAATTCATTCATCGAATACTTCACACTGAAACCGAACCGTACCGAAACTGAAACTGAAACAGAAATCGAGCAAATACTGTCGCAAAATCAAACCTTAAATACGCCACTTGAGCACTGGAAATGGTAATGGAAACAAAAGTGCCGAGCAGTGGAATTGAAGCGTAATGGAAACAATTGAAAACGCCATAAAGGATTCTCAATTAGAGGTCTGCGGAGGGGGAGCGGGAGAAACAGAGACCCAGACGCACTTGGCCAGGCTTTTGTTGCTGTCAAAAATTGACGGCCGTGAATGAATAAGACGCGTGCCAGGCAGCCAGCCAGGCAGCCAGCCAGCCAGTCGCAGAATACCGGAATACCGGAATAGGGGGCAGTTTTTTCGGGACATTAAAGAACTGTTGAGAGAACAATGGCCATGCACGAATGAGGCTGAGAAACTGTTTGCAAAACAATGGCCAGAACGAGCCAAGCCAAGCCGAGTAAGCGACGCGACGCGACGCTACGAGGAGGCTGGCTAGATGATGCGAATTATGGACAATTGTGTCGTATGTTGAGTAGTGTGTCTGGTTCTGGTTCTGTTGCTGTTGCTGTTTCTGGTCTTCGTCTCCGTTTCGGTTTCGCTGCAATCAGCCACTGCATTGAGACAGAGTAACCTTTCTCCCGTAGCCCCCCCAGCGATGGCGAGGAAAGAGAATTCTGAGCTTTTGCATGCAGGAAACGCGCGCCGGATAATAAGTGAAATGGATATTTCGAGTGTGAGTGAGTCGCTCTCTGAGTGTGAGTGTGGGTGTGGGTGTGGGGGTGTATGAGTGCACTCGACAAATGTGCACAAATGAAGCATCTGCATGCACATACAAATACGAGCATTCATATAAATATATATATAATCCGTATATATATAGGTACTCGTATTCTACAGTTTCCTAGTAATGCATTTCATTTCATCAACGGAAACTAAAACTTGCCATTGCTTTGCCTTTTCTTTGGCTTTTCTATAAAAATGTTTCCCGTTTACGAGGCGGCCACGGGCACGGGAACGGGCACGGGCACGGGCACCCTTCATTAAAAAATATTTGCATAAAAGACTTGGACTTGTACTAATGCAAGTTGCAACCCTCTCCTTCCACAGATCCATATCAAATGTTCGGACCCACCAGCAGCAGGCTGGCCAGTTCAGGTGAGTGGAACAATCAGAAAAGCATAAAGATGCAGGTGCTACGATTAGTTTGCCCATTGCGTGGGCCACGTGACCAAGCTTCGGTGGGGGGGTTCTAACTCCAGACTGGACTCTCCCCAATCTGTTTGGTTTGCTGTGCAAATGGAACCCCAAAACACTTACGGCCTTTGGGCTGCATTTCATTATCATATCAATTTCTGGCTGAGATTCGACTTGGCTTAGTCATTGCCCCCGAACGGACGGCGACCCTAACAAATTAACCCATTGCATGCAAGCTTAACCCTTCCCTTGCCTTCACTCGGCTCTGCTTTTCCCTGACTTTTGGGGTGCAGTTTTCTAATTTATGCGAAAGGTGTTTTCGTAAATTTATTATATCTGATTGTGTGTGTGTGTGAGTGTGTGTATGGGCGTGTCTCGGCAATTGTTTTTTGCAGCTTTTGGCCTTTTGTTTCATTCATTCCTTGGGAATTGGAAAGTGTCTGAACTCTTGGGCACGCGCCCTGCTGTTAAACGCCACGAAAATCCATTAAAAAGTGATGCCAGCAAAGTCAAAGGGGTATTCAAAAGTGGGCGTGTTCTCTATTAAATTTGATAAATCGGTCGATGAATGTGTAAGCACTTTTTCCTTTCTCACAGCCTCAGAGATTAATGACCGTGAGATTGAGAGTAGAAGCAATAGAGATAGCAAAGTAGAAGGAATTAATGGCTGCTAACAATAACTAACTAACAAAGTATGCTTCAATTAACTGCTAGAACTTCATAGCTTAATGAGTATAGGCGCAAGTGAATGCTTCAAGATTTATAACCCAAAACTATCCCCAAAATCCCTTGCAAAACTATTATTAAATTCTATTAAATTCTGTCGCACATTTGCGGCACAAATGAAAGTCAATTGCAAATGTTTTTTCACAGTCTGTGTGACCAGCGTTTGGTTGCAAAATCAATAATTTCTATTGATCCTGCGCTGGGGCAAGCTTTTGACGCCGCCATTATTGTTGCATGAGCTCCACCCACCGCAACCCCAAGCGCAAAGCCTGCCACGGCCCCATGTCCAACCCATTCCAGCCCGTTCCTGGCCCCCGCCATGGCACCATCGAAACATGGCGCTTCAACGGAATTAGCATAAAAACCCAGACGCCCAACATTTTCCGGCGCGACATTTACACGAATCTCTCTCTCTCTCTCTCTCTCTCTTCCGCTCTGGCTTCGGCTTTGGGCTTCTTTCTCTTTGGACTGTTTGTTGTGCGGTTTAGCCCGTTGCCAAGACTTGGCTCTAAACTTCAACTTGAAGTTGAACGCAAAAGCTCACTGAGACACACACACACAGACACAGAGAGAAAGGGCGAGAGAGAGACACACACACACACAAATATGCATTGCGCTTTCGCTTTTTGGGTGGCAAAAATGCTGTTTTGATTAATTATGGCTTCCTCTCGACACGGAACCGCTTTGTTAGCCAAGTCCGGTCACCGCCGCTGCAAGCTGGTCAAACACTTGACATGCCACACTCATTTGCATGTGTGTGTGTGTGTGTTTGTGCCTTTCCAGCTGCAAGTTGCATGCAACCACAAAAACTGATAATACTGAAAAAATAGGAACCAAGCAAGAGCCGCTGCATAATTAAATAAGTCAAGATACAACTACAAAAAAATGTCCTTAATTATGTAAAAATAAGGAGTCGCTGCAGCCTCACATCCAAAGCCCTGCCCCGGCGCTAATTACTTCCGGTTTCTGTTATGTTTTTTCGTTGCGATTTATTAAATTAACATTTTTGTTTTTTTTTTTTGTTCTCAAAGGTTTAACTTGAACGCCTTTCTAGTGCAATTAGTTTGCTGCCCAGGGGTACTCCTTGCAGGTTTTTTCGTGGCTCTTTGTATACCTCTCAGTATACCAGTTCAGCATTAGCATTCCTGGTGAGCAGCAATGGCCATATCGATATTCCTCTAGATCACAGAGTGAATATCAGAACTAGAGCACCCCAGCGCTTTATTTTGTGGCATTAAATTGGTGTTGAATTGCATTGCTTTTACTTTTACTTTACTGAGCCTCGGCTAACCAATTGTTGAGGCTCTCTACCATGGGCCTATCTCTTGTTTTTCCCCTTCAAATATTACAAATTGGAGCTGCAAATCGTAAAACTTGATCTACCATGTAGTGACTTCTGAAAGGCTTTTTCGGGTAGCTTTTTTATATGTGTTAATAGCGTGTCAATTGCCTGCCAAGGCCCAGCCTTTCTCTGTGTGTCTTCTGCCTAGCCACGCCTTCGCCCTCGCTCTCCATCTCTCGCTTTCTCCGTGTGTATCTTCTGCCCAGCCCATGGACAATTATCATTCATCATCGTCGTGGGTAAATCGTCGTGTTGGCACTTAACACATTCACTTGGCCATGATTTGCAATTAACGCAATATTCATGACGTTCTCACACATGAGCAGCGCTAAGCCACCACCAAAGTCCTCCCACATTTCCCACACCCAACGCCCCACAGCTGCCTCAAGTCTTTCCAAGCCACCCCCCACTGGCTCTCGTCCCGCTCTGGCAGTGCGGTGTGGTGTGGTGTCCTTTTTTTGTGTGACCGAGCCTTTTGTCTGACAGCAAACAGAGAAGAGAAAGGAGAGACTACGTTTCGTGGCCCGTTTGCTGTGCTGCTTCCACAGCCTAATTGCCAAATGATTAAGCGATTTATGATGTCTGCGTCGAATGCGTGGCGAATCCCGCTCACAATACACACAATCATAATTCTGTAAATGTTTTAGCACGCACAATGCCAAAGTTCAAACGCGGATCGGAGTAGGAATTTTTGATTCCAGTGGCGTGGCGTGAGCGTGGCATGGGAAAGCCCAAAAGTCAAAGGGCAAATGGGGAACTATGCTACATTCAGTGACGCACTAAACGAAGAAAGTTGAAAGTTATTTATAGAGTTTATTAGCTATTGGAGTCTTTATTCCTCCATTCAACTGCAAGGCACAGGAAGCAGGAATATTCCCTTTTAGTGAGAGAGCGAAAGGGCAGGGTTCTCTCTTTTTCTCAGTCATAGATCAAGCTGAAGAAATTATATGTATGCTGACTCTGACAAATTTCCAGTGAAAGTGCAAGACAGAACATCTATTTTAATGCCCCAAGAGCGCGGGAGCGCGGTTTCGAGGGCGCGAGGGAGCAGCATTCCCAACTTCCATTACACTTACATGCAATGCCATTTCCGTTGCGCTACACTTCTCTTGCAACAATTTGAGGCAGCCGTCATAGATTGCCACCGCCAAAGAGCACAGACCAACAGAATGGAGTCACAGTTATTTATCGAATTGCCAGGGGGGGAGCCCCTACAGCGCGGGGGGCCGGGCCAGGCCAGCAATCCGTACAGGAAATGCTTTATGGGGCTTTTGCATGCCACAAAATGCTTACATTTTGGCCACATCCCCTGCCAGCCGCCGCAGCAGTAGTTAATTTAAGCCCCAAATGCCGAAAGGATATGCTCTTTTGATGGACATTTAGCCAGGCCCAAAAAGACCGACATTAAATGTCTTTATAACGTGCCTATATATTTATACATATATAATTCCAATGCTTTACTTTTTCAGGCTCCGGACAGATACAATTATGGCAATTCCTGCTCGAACTGCTGTCGGACTCGAACAACGCAGCCTGCATCACCTGGGAGGGCACCAACGGTGAGTTCAAGCTCACAGATCCCGACGAGGTGGCACGCCGCTGGGGCGAGCGCAAGTCCAAGCCGAACATGAACTACGACAAACTCAGCCGCGCCTTGAGGTGAGTAACAAATTCTCTCTGTTTCTAATTTAGTAGCCTTGTGTCTGTATTTGTGCCACTTTGGTGGTGGTTTGTGGCCCCTGTGCACTCAAGTGCCCCCTAATTAGCCGATATCTGTGGCATTCGCATCATGCGAATCAAAATGCGAGCATGTGTGCAATTTGCTGCTCTGCTCGTCGTCTCATCAGTAAATGATTTGTCCCGGCAATGATTAGCCTCTTTGATGACAAAAATCTACACAAAAATAACCCAAAAAAAAATATATATAAATAAAGGAAAAAAGAAACATGGCACAATCCAACAGTTGACCAGCGTTTAGCCCAGTTGATTGTGTGTGGGCGTGCCCAGGGTCTGCCTGGGCAGAGATTCAATCAAAAAATCCAATAAAATCAAAATCTAATTGCCGAAACGCTCTAATTCGATTTCGGATTCCATTCCCTATTTCTATGTTCAGTTTTTGTGATTTTCTAGCCTTAATTCTGTTGCGAACAGATGACAGCAGCATATGCAACAACTATTTGTGCAACGGTCAATTTGTTAAGCAAATATTGGGGCCCATGAGAGCTGGCCTAATCCGTGGGCAGGACAGCGAACGAACCCTTTTAGGCCAGCTCCTTGAAACTGTCACTTGCAATCAGAGCGGGGCAGGCAAACGATGCCCGGGCCAATGATGCGAATTCAAGTGGAAAAATGCTGGCAGCCAATTTGCAATACACACATGTAAATAAAGATGTAAAAAGTCGAGAAATCCTTTTGCCAGAGAATCCTTTTTGATGTGCAGGAAGCCTCAACATGTCTGTTCGTTCCTTTTTGCGCATTTCAACTCAATTGAACAATTGAACACGAGAGCGAGGAGACATCACATCCATCATCAGACATCATCGTCGTTGGCTTTTATGTTTGCACAGAAATGCGAGCGCAGCAAAGTGTGCTACGTGGATGTATGTGATGTGAGTGAGAGTGTGTGTGGATGGATGGATGGATGGGTGTGTAAATTAACACCCACAGACACACTGAGAGAGCGAGTGAGAGCTAGACAACAAGGACAAGTGCTTTAATGCTTCATTTGACATGTTTATTCACAGCCAGCTGCCCTTTTGTGTGTGTGTGTGGCCAATCCTTGAAATGGGTTTACTTTAATCCTTTTTTCTTTCCTTAGTTGGTCCTTTATCTGCCGCTCTTACTCCCTCTCGCCTACTCCCTGATTGTGCGCCTTTGTCCCTGCCATCAGTCTATTGATTGGCTTTGATTGTTTGTGCAAAGAGCAGTGGCCATCGCCGTAGCCGTAGCCGTCGCAGTGTCTCTCTTTGCACTCTTCGCGTATTTTTTTCCTGCATTTTCCACACAGCTTTTGTTTTTAATGGTTTTAATTTATGGACGTAATTGGCATAATTTATGCCCAGGCCCCAGACCCAGAGACAAAAAGAGAACAAGCAGAACTGCACGCATTATGCCAATTTGCATTGATGCATTGAAATGTTTGCCACTGCGCTCCTTTTGTAATTTATTTGCCTGGTTTTTTTTTGTGCTGCAGCGGAAGTTGCGGACATTTTAAAGCGCAGCTCGCATAATGTGAATTGTCCATTCAAATGAGCTTTAATGTGTGAGGATGGACCTGGCCAGCATTCATGGTCTATGGTCTGTAATGGATTGCCACAACTTAATGAAAAGAAATCACAGCCAACCCCTCGAATGCAAACAAATTTCGCCTGCCATTCCTTGGACGCCCACACAATAAACTCCCCACAGAATATTTCTATTTGAGTTTGTGCACAAGGCGTTGCCATTTAATTGCCCAGAGAGAGGGAGAGGGAGAGGATAGAGTGTCTGGGGAGCGGCACTAAAATCGCTTAATGTCAGCAAATTAACTTAAAACGCATAAAGCGAGCATTATTTTGTAATTATTTATTGTCCATCAGTGCTGGGGAGGGGAGGAGGACCGTCATGGTCATGTCCATGGACTTGGCTTTTGTTTATCTTTCCCACATTTCGATCAGAAGCTGTCGCGGAGGGTTGCTTGCCTGGCCAATACTAACTGCGATTCCCCTATCCTATCTATTTGGCAGATATTATTACGACAAGAACATCATGACCAAGGTGCATGGCAAGCGGTATGCGTACAAATTCGATTTCCAAGGCCTGGCAGCTGCCACACAGCCGGCGGCCAGCGATCCCACCTACAAGTATCAGAGCGACTTGTTCATGACACCATATCATCACAGCGCCAAGCTCAGCTCGTTCATGAGTCCCCACCATGGCATGACCTCGTCGTCCGGTAAGCATCTTCGCACCCAAGAGCGAATCGTCTCACATCTAACATCAAAATCGTTTCTTTCCATCCCTTGTTCCGTATGCAGCATCCATCTTTCCATCGGCTGCTTCGTGGGGCAATTGGGGCAGTCCGGCCACGAATCTGTACCAGCCGCACTCGATGAGCCATGTGACGCCCTCCCATGTGGCGCCGCATCTGAGCAGCTATCCCCACTACGCATGACCATCATCGTCCGGTGGCGCCTTCTAATATGAGAGCAATGCCATCGCCAGTGCCACAGGCATTGGCGGCGGCACTGCAGCAACAGGCGTCGGCGGCATAGTCGGATCGGGCACGGCAGCGGGTGGCCTGGGCTCCACTTCCAGCAGCACCAGCAGCGGCAACGGGGGCGGCGGCGTATCCAGTTTGATGAGCGGCTTTGGCAGCGCCAGCAGCAACAGCAACCTCAATGGCTCGCATGTCTCGAGCAGCGGCGGAGCTGGGGGTGCGACCAGTGTAAGCAATAATCTGAATATAGCCACGGCCACCTTGACGGCGGCCCCGGCCCATGCCAGTGCCGGGTTCGGGGCCATTGGGAGTCTCAGTGTGGCTGGCATGGGCGTGGGCGTCGGGGTGGGTGGCGGCAGCTCGACGCTCAATTCCCTGGTCGTGGGCAACCGCCTGATGAATAGCAGCCTGCCGACGCTGCTCAAATGATGTCACCTGGAGAAGTTCGGACTGACGATGGGCGCAGGACCATCACCGCCAGCGGCCACGCCCGCCGCAGGCACTGCCGTCAGTCTGGACAACATGCCGCCGTATCCTGGTCATCCCGGCCATCCTGCCCATCACGGACATCCTGCGCATCCTGGCAATTATGGCGCCAACGAGCGTGCCCTCTACGATTATCTGGACATGAAGAGCGGCGAGCAGGCCACATTTTTATTGTAAATGCAAAACTTGTAACCAGAACCACCAGAAAATTAATCCAAACGAAACGCAAGAAACTCGAATACTCGACTACTCGAACATTTGCGCGGATTTTATTCTTAGAACTTTAGCGCAAAAAACCAACCCCCAAAACAGAGTATTTTATGTGTGTGCGAATGGGTTCGAATGAGTGCAGTGAGTGTGTTGAGTGTGAGTGTGAGTGCGAGTGCTTAGAATATTTTTCGTTTTCGTTATGGCTGCTCCAGCAAAATATACGATTGAGAAACCCCAAATATGTAGGCGGAGTACGCCCCGTAGTTATCAATCTGCAAAAACTCAAACTTCTCAGTGTTTTTAGTGTAACCAAATGAAAAAAGCCAAGCAAAAGTTAATGCGAAAACTCTTTCTCGCTACAATAGAATCCTCAAGTTTGCACTTGAGCAATTCTCGCATATTGTTCGCAATTGTTGTTAGCATTTTCTCTGTCTGCAAATCAAAACTCAAGAGGTGTAAATAGAAATAGAGATTAGTGGACTACAATGCCCCAAAATTAAAGCAGATTTAGAACACAAAACAAAATGTAGCACCACAGTGAATATCTAGTTATAGAAGTTTGCCACATCTTTGCTTCAATTTACGATCTGTAAATAAATAAATACGAGTATTTGCCATACGCAACAAATCTAAGTGTAAAAATGTTTAGCAATACAAAAAAAAAAACAAACAAAGTAGTTTCTATGTGTGTGTTTCAAATGGTTTTTGCATTCAGTGTTTCGGTACCCCAGCCCTGATTCGGGGGCATGCGAATACATCCTTAGGTTTTTCCCTATCGCTTATCCTTTCGAGATGGTTGACTGTGATAGTTGATTGTACAGTTAAAACTCTTACATATTTTTTAAATACCAAATTATATACGAACCGGAATATCTAAACAAATAAAACATAATAATCTAAACGAAAACGAAAAACCAAAACCAAAACTAGACCTACTCTATACGAATAAATATATATATTTGTGTGTAAAAAAAGAAATCTTTTTAAACCCTAAGTCCACGTTTAACTATAGCATTACCTATAAATACGAAATATGTACTATGATATTTGGATGTGTGTAACTACTTCAATGTGTGTGAATTAATTAATTCAAATGCAAATGCAAATACATACACATACAGGAAATACCACAAGGCAAACTTAATGCCATCGATCTAAATGTATACAATTTTTAAATTCTGAATGTACGAAACTCTACGAAAACAATGGAGATACGAGTAATCCATGCGAGTAATCCCCTCAAGAATTAACAAACATCAGCAACGCCCACACACCGAAACCCTCTAAGAATTTAGTTAATTTAAGGCAAACAAAACTTTCAACAAAAATAAAAAAAACGCCCAATTCAAAACGGTATCCGTTCTTATTTGTTAATCTCTTTGTCTTTATTCGAAAAATAGCAAATTGTTATGTACAGCAAGGGGTGGGGGGGGGCGGGACAAGAATCTACACTCGAAAACGAACGAATCCCTCGGACCTGGGAGGCGTTCACTGCGCTTCCTTGAACCACTTGAACTCGTAGTGCTTCAGGGAGTTCTCCTCGGGCAGCACACTCTTCTCATCCAGTTTCTGCCAACTAATGTGCGGCTGGAAGCCAAACTCGTTCGCTATGTACTCGACGGTCCGCCGCACTGCATCCTCGCCGATGGCAAAGTAATTTCCCTCTTTGTCGCCATTCCGACTGCCCGTTTCCTCGTGTCCGTTGTAGTCCAGAATGTACTGGAACTTGTACAGATCTCCCGATGCTTCACCCGATGCACTGGCACCAGACCCGCTTCCAGCTGGTCCGTTTCCACGGTATACGGTTCCTGCCAGTCCACTCCCACCTGCAGCACCTCCATGTGGCAAGGATCCTGCTGCCAGGCTTGCACCTCCAGCTGCTGATCCAGCGGGGCGACTTGCAGTCGATGCAGCTCCGCCAGATACTCCTCCAAATCCACTCGGCAAGCTTCCAGCTGATGCGCCACTCTGTGGTGCACCTGATACGCCTCTATTTCCTGCATTTCCTTTAGGGAAGCCTGCACCTGATGCACCACTCTGTGGTGCACCTGATACGCCTCCGTTTCCTGCATTTCCCTGCGGGAAACTTCCACCTGATGCGCCACCAGCTACGCCTCCATTTCCAGCATTTCCTTGAGGGAAGCCTCCAGCAGAGACGCCTACAACAGCGGGGTTTCCACCGATCTTATTTGCTGTGGGGATTTCAGGAGAACACAAGAGATTTATTAGTTTCATTTGTATTCATCCCCCTATGGACTTACGGGCTGCATTTCCGGTTGGTGAAATGACCGCCTGCTTCAGAAAGTCCCGTCTGCGTTGGTGTATCTGCTAAATGGGAAATTTATGGGAATTTTTGTTAGTAAGGACACAAACCTCAACTCATTGTAAAATGCACGTAACTTTGCTTAGTTCTAAAAGTAATCGTAGAATTACAATGTAACTTCAGCGCCACTGTGCCATGGGCTCTATCAAGAACTTCCATCCACTCTACGCTATATATTGAGATCTATATTGATTTTGCGATCGTTTGAATGGAAAAAAAACTAAACTATAGCTTTTGATCTCCACGTATCGATCGGATTAGGTTGGAAAATATTGATATTCCCCACGAAAATAGCTTAGATCTAAATAGCATGTCCCCCTTTTGGGCTTACTCAAGGGATATCTCTGGTGTGGTGGGCTCTGTGTGAGTGTTGTTGGTGTGTGCAATTGTTGTTGTGTGCTCTGTATCGGTGCTGGGAATTGTGCGAATTGTGTTGAGGGTGGTGCACCTAATCCGTATATCTGTCCACCAGCTGGATGCGCGGCAGCAGGGCTGGAGAACGTGGCAGGATGCGTCCGCTGCACAACGTTACTGGCCAGCGGCACAGTCGAGTGGCTAACAACGGAAGTGAATGGGGAACTCTGCTCGCTGATTGGACCCACGGATACGATTTTCACCTGATTTGCGGGTACTGTGGCGAGCGGAACAATGGGCTGATCTGCCAAGGCCAGGGGAGCCTTCACGCTGGAAGCGAATTCACTGGCTTGCCTCACAGCATTCGCATCCAGTTTGATGTTCAACGGGTCAAAGGTAGCCGCTGGCTGCGTGACATAGCTAAAGGCGCCCGGGGGTGACGCAGAAACCTTTTCGGCCGTATTGATGATGCCCACATCGTAGTCTACTTTTGAGTTACTGCTCGGAGATTTTGAACTCTGCGTCTGACTGATCACGTGACCCGTGACGGCGGCCTTGGAGGTGGTGTATGTGGTCATGGCCAAGTCGAGACCAACCTTTATGCGCTTGTTGAGTGGCCTTGGGTTCGTGGTGGGTGCATAGTGTGTGCTGGGTGCTGGTGCTGGGGCTGGTGCTGGTGCTTGTGCCGGTGTGTGTGTTAGTGTAGGAATTGGTGTTGCTATTCGTGTTCGTGTTGTGCTGTGTAGCTGCTGGCCTGTGGCTCTGGCCCTGACGCGTGGCCACCTCTATGGTCTGGGCAATGGACTGCAGGAAGGGCAGCTGGACATTGAGTCCATAATCCTGTGAGCCCGCTTCCAGCCGACTGGGCGTTAGCTCACCTGTCTGTCCAGCGGCAGCCAGCGGTGGCAGCGGCTTGGAGAGCGTACGAATCTCAGTTTTGGGACTGCCCACGGCCGGGGACTTCTTCAGGAAGCAACCCGAGCAGGCCTCCGTGTTAAAGTTGTACTTGGGCAAAGCTGCCGCCGATGGTGGTGGTGGTGGTGGTGGGGCTCTGGTTGTGGTGCTGGTGGTGACAGCGACGGTCTCTGGAAAGCACAATGTAAGTGGCAGCAATTCGTTCAGCTTGAATGGGGATACTCACTGGGCGCGATGGGTCCTGCATAGGGATAACTCTTCATCGACAAGATGCGAAACTTGCCGTCTTCGTCGGTGGCATAGACCGTCACATGGTAAATACCATCGGCGGTGATGAACCCAAACTCGCCCATAACAATGCCTCGTTCGTCTGTGGATCGGGAAATTAGAATCGAGATTAGCTGAGATTCCTATACAAAATCTTTTATGTTCGTATATGAATGCGAATTCGGCGGCGATCCGTGTGCTTTAATTCGTCTCATAACCTGCCCCGACAGCCCCATAAAGATTAAGATCTAATAAACTGTATCGATAATGATGATCATAATTTTTGAGCTGGTTTCAAATCCGGCGACTAGTCGCCCCCAACCCTTCGGCACCTGCCTACGCATGAAAATAGATTTTATGCTGCGCAACATTCCTAAAGATTATACCTAATCTTCCCCCAGAGAGGTGTGCCTGCTAGTCATGCATCCTGGCCAGCTACAGCCACAGCCACCCACTCGTTTGGTTTGGCTTACGTTATGCCGAGTTTGTGGCCTTTCGGCCTTAAACTGGTTTTGGATTTGGCTCTGGATCTGGCTTTAACCTGTACTTGCCAACACGTTTGAACGGCTTTAATCAATTGGCTTTCGCTTGTTTGTTTTATATTTGGTATATGGCATCGTGTCACTTTCGCATTTGTCACGATCGATTTCAGTTGAAAGCAAAAATAATTATTATTCCTTTGTGCTAAAAGATGGGCGTTTGAATTGTTCATTGAATTAAGCCGAATAATGGAAACTATTAAATACAAATCAATATAAATTAACTACACTTTTATATCAGCCATAAAAACAGGTGTCATCTGCATACTAACATCGAATTTAACTGGGGGCGACACGCCTTAAAGTATGCTCGCAAACGCTGCATTAGAAAATGATATCATAGATGTTTGATAAAAGATGTTTGTTGAGGAACTCAACTCCCAACAAACACATCTCCCCCACACGCACACACACACACGAGCAAATCAACAACAAGTTGCCCCCCTAGAGTCGAAAACCGATGAAATTTGGAACGAAATTCGAATTGTGGACTCAACTCTGGCATTTTATATGCCAGAATTATACTTATAAATATTGAAATGTGTTCGTTTTTTATTTGTTGTGAATTAGCATTAACTAAAGAAAGAAAAACCATAAATAAGGCAACGCTTCTGTGACACGGCTACATGTTATGCAAATGGTTCGAGTTTCGTTTTCGTTTTTCTGAAAACTTTATTACCGATTCAGCATAGAAATAAAAATCATAACGACCGTGCCATCATATACACAATGGAATGGTCTTCTCCCATCCAGACATCCGCTAATTGCTGACCGTCCAATGGTGACGTTGACTGTTGACTGTGGACTGTTGACTGGTGCGAGTATTTCAATTGCCTGGTGACCTGTCGCTCAGGTGCAGCCCCTGCAGCCCCTGCAGCAGCAGCAGAAGTTACAGCAAACGAAACTTGTATTGTGTGTGGCATTGCACAAACCACTCGGTAGTCGGTACTCGGTACTGGGTACAAAAGTCAAATGTTATTGCCTTTTTTTGGCTAATGCTGTTGCACTTGCAGCGGCGGCTGCATCTGCATTCCTGGCATCTGCCACCAGCTGTCTCTAACGACCATTGGGACGACAATGACGCATCTCTATTTACATATTTCGGTTTTGGTGTCAATAAATGAACGCACAGTAGTCTACGTGTGGCTTATGGCTTGTGGCTAATGGTTTAATTAGCGTCATTAGCCCAGCTGTCCGTCACTCACCTCTCTGCTCCGCCCGATGCTGCTGCTCATCGATGGTGAAGCCAAACTTGTAAGGACGCACTGTGGTCACGGCACCCAGGACCTGGCTCAGACACAGTGCCAGCAGCAGCTTGAAATGGATGCGTTTTTTAATAATTAAACATAATTCGTATCGTATCGTATTGTATTGTATCACTTTCACTTACAGCACAAACGATGGCCACTGATTTAAGGCTCATTTCGATTCCGATGCTTGACTTCGATTTGTATTTAAATTAGACACAAACTTATTTTATTTTCACGCCTCTTTAGTATACGATTATCGACTGCTTTTGATCACGTTAAAAACACCATAAATAATTGGTAGTATAAATATTTTGAATTTGCACCGAAGAACGAAGAACGACGGACGCGTTTCTCACGAGATTTTTCGTTACGGAGCAAGCGTCACAGAATGGAACACACCCCACGATGTTCGGCAGCGAATTGACAATGTTGATAATATTAGTTAAACATTATAAAACATTAGAAGCGGACGTAGACGCTGGCCACTGCCACTGCCTGTTGGCTCGCTCAGCTGGTTCTCTGTATGGGTAGTATTCTTTATTTGTGTGCGTCTGCCTAACACCGACGAGAACAGCCAACAGCCAACAGCCAACAGCCAAGAGCCAACAAGCCTCTTGAAACATCATCCAAGCCTGTGTGTGCCTGTCCACATAATAAACGGACGGTTATACTCGTATATAATATCAAGCACACTGCATGATTATTTATGTGTTTATTTAAATCATTTGTCATTTATTTCTAGAATATTATATGCATCAAATGCGGACCCCAACCCAAGCAAAGGCAATGAAATAGTTTACAAATTAGTTAGAAACCAATTTGTTCATTAACTTCCTTAGTTCCCGCGATGATTTTTGGCTCTTTATATGCATGCCTAAATATCAAATGAAAGGCATTCACTAGTCGCTAATATACTGTTCCGTTTCGAACCTAATCATGCGCGTAGTCAGAGGGTATTGAGCTTCTTCAGATATCTACCTAATTTGTTTGTTCAACTGATTCATTAATTACCAGAATGGATAATGGATAATGCTACTGCGTTTTTGTATTAAAAAGTTATATTTCACATGTTCTCCCCCCTGCTGCTAAGCTACGCCTCTGACGGTTTGGTAATCGTAAATCATTGATCAATATTTGGTTCTTTGAAGACATTTTTGGCTAATTTCCCATTCGGCATGTGCCATTCTATAAAATGCATAAATATTTATCGCTTGACACCTACAAAACGGAACGATTGTGGGTTGTAGATTATGGGTACAGCTACAGCAATCATTTCGATTGACTATTTGCTGTTAATTATGCGACGCGTAGGCCACTTGTCGGCCAATCAATGGGCAGGCAGCCACGCAATCTGATTGATGAGCAAATCGGAATGCAATGAGGAAGATGTTTGCACTTCAGGGTGCACATTATCGACCCGCTATCGCAATTGCAATCCGCGACCAGCGTGTCCTCTGCCGGATGCTAGCTGGCAGCCAATTGTAATTGAAATATTGCCATCAAGTTTGGCAATGACTGATGATGTGCGCACAAATTTGCATATTAATTGCCATTACTGTTTCTTTTCAGTGTGAGAGCATAAATAAATAATTTGCATGTGGCACGAGCTGGCACGAGTCAATAAGTCACGCTAGTAATAAGTGCACTTGCAGCCCACAAGTATGCCAGAAAATGTTCAAGTTTGTTGCCTGAGTCGTTCGATTTGCAGAGCCAATTAAAAGCAAAGCCTGGAAGTAAGCTACGCCTTCATCACCATCTGCAGATCGGATACCAGAAATTTGGGGCTAAGCTTTTGCTTATGGGTGGGGAAAAGAGTAAGACGACGAGACAATGTACCCATTAATACAGCAAATAGATTGGAACACCTTTAGGGTAGTTACACTAGGGTTGAATTATTCATTGAGCTATGAGCAAAACTCAGTTTCATATTCCGAATATTTCAGACGCGCCTAACTATCGCGCCTATCAGCTGTCAGCCACATTCTATGGTTTGTTTGGTGCCTATTTTTATTTTTCTGTCCTCATTTGTCATCTGTTTGTGTTTGTTTTAACTCAAATAGAATTGTATAAAAAATGCACACGTAGCAGATGCTTTGCCCCTCTTTTGATTGCACACCGGACAGTTGGCACATGCAAACATTGAATTGAATCGCGATATGCAAGACTTGCACATGACAAGCCCACATGCTGGAGCCATTGGGCTGCGTTCGGGAAACTCTTCCTTGCACACGGAACATTCTCATTAATTTAATTTGTCGCTTTTCAGGCGATGTCAGTATCAGTTTGAGTTTCCTTATCGAGTAGCTGATCAGGCACTTCTTGTTCATCAGAGTTTAGCTGTGGCAACATTGAGGATGTAACGAATATTCCTATGTGTACTCTCCATTGCCCCTATAATCCTCAATATTGATCTATATTGCCTCTGATTGCCTGTACAGCTGATCAGCCCTAAAAGCTATGTCGCTATATATTCAATCGTCTATAATATTTCATCTGCAGTTGCACAACATTTTAGTTTCTGGCAGTGGAATTTCAAAACAGAAGTTTTTTATATACTCATTTTTCTTTAATGTTCAACAAATTTTGGGGGCTTTTGACTTAGATCCTTTTCCTTTTCAATGAAAGGTTTGGAAAATCGGTTTGGGGCAAGTAACAAGGGACTCGATGGCATTGAAGCTGCTTGGATTGGAAGCAACTCAACTTATGCCTCGGGGGCAACGGGCAGATGAGCGCCCTGGGGCTGGAAACCGTTCTCATCAGCGATGTAGGTGACCTCGTAGGTGACGCCATCATCAGCGATGAACCGGTAGGATCCCTTGACGGAGATGGCCTCGTTCTCGGCGCCGATGTTGTTCAGCTGTCCCTCCTCATTAGCAGAGGTTCCGTCGCTGGTCTCGAATCTATCCGAATTGAGTCATAGTTAGATCCTGCTGGTTGATGTTCAGCTCTGTTTAAGGACTTACGCATATTTGTAGCTCTCGGGTCCAACATCAGATTCGGAGCGCAGGATTTCCGCAGTAGGGGGGGCGGCGAGGGCCAGAGCGAAGAGGGCAACGAAGACAATGAGGAACTTCATGTTGATTGTTGGTTTGTGGTTTTTGGTCTGCGGTTCTCGAAGAGTTTGCGACGAATGGTACCGACTGATGGCTGCTCGAACCCTTTTATAGTTCGCAAGCTCTTTCGCGATTATTCAAAGTGCGGCGGCGGCCGAACTAGTCAAACATGTCCAAAACATAACCGGCAAAGTCAATGTTAAAGTGATGTGTCTGGTCTGGTTTTGGTTTGCGTTTGGGTCTTCGTTTTGGCTTGGAGTTCGGTCGTTTAAAAGCCTAATACGACGATAATATATGCTATGCTGAAGATTCAACATTAAAAGAATCGAAACACATAAATATTTCATTATTCAAATTTACAAAACACTTTTTTTTGATTTGTCTAGTATTTTTAGTTTTTTTCTTATAAATTTTCAATAAATCTGTAACAAAGCTACGCACAGAGGAGTTCCAATGACCTCAGAGAAGAGCCACAGATATTTGAAATCGTGTGGATTCTGTCGCCCAGCCTAAACCGATGGAAACAATGATCGTTGGAATTTTGGGAATGCTCGCTTTATTCAGCTTAAACTAGCGATGGGATGGCAACAGCAGATCGATCCTAGGCCACCAGTCGGAACTTTGGATGATAGCCAGTCTCGTCGGCCGTGAAGCTAATCTCGTATTTCTTGCCATCAGGAGCCGACCAGCTGGTGGTGCCCGTCACAGAGAGCGTGCCGTCCTCCTCGGTGGCGCCGGGCTTTACAACGCCCTCCTCAGTCCGTGATATGCCATTGCTGGTCTCGTAGCTGCAGTTCCATTGAAGAAAGTCCACCATTAGCTGATTGACTCACACACATCGCCCCTTGCAGATATACTCACGCGAAGGAATACTTGTCCACGCCATTGTTCTCGCTCTCCAGCTTCAGGGTCTCCGCCTGGGCATCGTCTCCGGCTGGCAGAGCCAGGCAGACACCTGCTGCCAGCAGTATAATCAGACACGTACTAGAATGGGAAAGCATCGTCAGTCACACTTAGCTGCACTTTACTGAGCTGTTGATCGATTGCTGCGGCCCTTTTATACGGGGAGGCGGATCGTCAGAACTTCTAGACAATGTCCTCATCGGAAAAAAATTGCAAAAACACGAATAGTACGAATAGTAATAAAAACAAAGGAAAGCGAATCAAGAATAATGAAAAAATTCAATAAAACACATTTTAATTACAGATTAACACTTTTCATACCCATCAACCGGGGTGTCATCGGCTGGGCTGAGTGCATGCAACAAAATCGCTTTCTCAAGCCCTTGCAAGAGAGAATATTCCATGTCATCATATCTGTGGGCCTATTCGGTTATAAGAGTACTCGAAAGCAGGATATTCCCACCCTTAATCCACCGATATAAATCTTATTTTTTAACTTATACTAGAAGCTAGCGTGTTCCCCAGTCGAGAGTCTTTTAGTTGTGCTATTGCTCGTCGTGCATTGTGTTTGTGCCATTGTCATTTCTCATATTATCATCGAAAGAATGAATATACGAGTATGTACATGTATTTTAGTATTAATATCAATTAGTAATCAATCACCCGACCGTAAGACGTTCTCAAACTTATTTCTTGCACCACAACACTCGCATTATTATTTAGTAGCTTCCAAATCAAATTGATTATGATGCAATTTAAGCCGGTTTGATCAAATATCAATGGCGCTTGCAGATCTATTCCCATTTACCATTTGAGATCTCCAATTTTAAGCCCATTCGATTGCAAAACAACAAAAAACAATTCTGTTTAGTTTAGGTACTCATTTTTCTTTAATATTCAACAAATTTTGGGGGCTTTTGACTTAGTTCTCTTTCCTTTAAAATAAGGATTCAAAAATCGGGATTGAGGAAGTTTTTTGGGGGAGGTAACAGGGGATTTGGATGGCAGGATAGCTTTGAAGCTGCTTGGATTGGAAGCAACTCAACTTATGCCTCGGGGGCAACGGGCAGATGAGCGCCCTGGGGCTGGAAACCGTTCTCATCAGCGATGTAGGTGACCTCGTAGGTGACGCCATCATCACCGATGAACCGGTAGGATCCCTTGACGGAGATGGCCTCCTGCTCGCTGCCGGCGTTGTTCAGCTGTCCCTCAGCCTGGGCGGCTGATCCATCGCTGGTCTCGAATCTATCCGAATTGAGTCATAGTTAGATCCTGCTGGTTGATGTTCAGCTATTTTTAAGGACTTACGCATATTTGAAGCTCTCGGGTCCAACGTCAGATTCGGAGCGGAGGATGGTCACATCATCAACGGGGGCGGCGAGGGCCAGAGCGAAGAGGGCAACGAAGACAATGAGGAACTTCATGTTGATTGTTGGTTTGTGGTTTTTGGTCTGCGGTTCTCGAAGAGTTTGCGACGAATGGTACCAACTGATGGCTGCTCGAACCCTTTTATAGTTCGCAAGCTCTTCGCGATTATTCAAATCGCTGGCAAACTGGTCAAACATGTCCAAAACATAATGTAAAATGTGTGATATTGGTTTTGGGTTAGGGCTGAGGAGTCGTTAGTAGTCTATGATACTTGCCATGGATTAATGTATTTCCCGCCATGCCGTTGAGGCAGATGGTGTGCTGTTGTTGTTGTTGGACTACCACTGCCAGGGCACTCATTTTCATTGAATTCCATTTACATACATAAATCTAGTTAAGTTTACAAAGCAGGTGGTTATTTATGTGTCTGTGCTTCATTTAATAAAACTCTTTTACACTTTTTATACAAACAAATTATAATAGAAGAAAAATAATTAATTAGCTGATTTTATTATTTTTATGATGTTTTTCATCTTGAAAGTGAAATGTAATCATCAAGCGTGCCATGTCCAAGATCCAAGCAACTGAAGCTTGTCAAGTGGTCCCAAATCAGAAGTAAATTATGAAAAACATTTTTCCACCAAAAAAAAAAAGAAAATTTTCCCCTAGGTGGTTCAATAAACTCATGCGAGTACCGGTACTAAATTATCAATTAGCCAAATTAAATTAAATAAATTATACATTTTAAATTTTAAATTATTTATTTTGCTCTTAGGTCTAGGTATCTGAAATAAAAATAAGTATTCAGAGTGGCCTTTCAACAATTCGAACTTTACTCTGCCAATAAAGTGTCTGCCTATGGCGGATAAATTTGTTAGAATTTGTATATGAACTAGTTAATTTGTATGTAAATAGAACACAAATATAGTATTCGATATGAATGACTGTGGCTACATATACATACATATGTATAAATAGGCAACATTTTGTAGTATGCGAGTATCTGCATGTGGTAAAGACAGACCCTTTCATTTGGAAAGTTTATTTCTTCGCATCAAAGTTTAGTTGCTCCGCCAGAACCACCTTTGTATAAAACAAGGAAGCATTTAATTGAAAAGAATCTCAGATGTTAGGTATTCATTATTTTCTTTAATATTCAACAATTGACTTAGATTTTGATCCTTTCGAATTGGTTCGAAAAGATAAGATCGCTTTTGGGATATTTTTTGGGGATATTAACAAGGGATGCAATCAAAGTTGACTTCAGCGGCTTAGCTTAGGCAACTGGAATATGAGCGCCGGAAGGCTGGTAACCGTTCTCATCAGCGATGTAGGTGACCTCGTAGGTGACGCCATCATCACCGATGAACCTGTAGGATCCCTTGACGGAGATGGCCTCATTCTCGGTGCCGACGTTCTTCAGCTGTCCCTCAGCCTGGGCGGCTGATCCATCGCTGGTCTCGTAGCTATCCAAATGGGTAAAAATTAGAGCTGATCCTTGATGCTAAACTTCTTGAATGACTTACGCGTTGCTGAAGCTCTCGGGTCCAACATCGGAAACCTGACGGACGACGGTCACATCATCAACGGGGGCGGCGAGGGCCAGGGCGAAGAGGGCAACGAAGACAATGAGGAACTTCATGGTGATTGTTTGTTGATTGTTGTTTGGTCTTCGGTTCTCGAATGATACTTAACGATAGTTTCGTCTACGCTTTTATAGTTTAAAAAATATTGGAGTTCTGCCGCTATTATTTAAAGTGCAGCAGCGGAACTAGTCAAACATGTAGCCCAAACATAATTGACTTGATATACGAATAGATCAGAATACAAAAACCAAATGCAAGCCAAGCTGTGCTTTTGTTGCCCATTCTCAGTGGGCGAGACATTCCCCCTGGCAGATACATTAAGATGAGATACGATTAAGATGGAATAAGCAATAAGCAATAAGATCCACTGATGGCTGGAGGCTGAAGGAATTCTTCTATAAAGGAACTTATCCCTGTTTGAACATGTTAAAAATTCTTAAAGAATGTAAAAGTTGCTTCGTTAGGGTAACCAGGATAAAGAATTTATGCACAGGTTTCCATAATGAGGTAGATGAAAAGTAACATTCAGAACCTACAGAACCAATTATGCCCAGTAAGGGAAAAACGTGCTAAATGTTAGCGGCGGGACAGCAGTAGTTAAATCTGTGCTGCCTATAAAATATATGTAAATCGAGCAGACACATTTATGCAGATCATGCTCAAGCCACAATTGGGCATGGGCAGGGCAACTACGTCAGCAGATGAAGAAGCGCCAGCAGCAGCAGCAGAATCATAGCAGCCGCAGTCAATGCGTTCAATCGGAATCGGCATCGGCATCAGCAGCGGCTTAGCCCAAAACTAGTTTGATCATTGTCACTATTTATTTTATGCATATTAATGCGATTATTGTTAGGCTGTGTTGTGTGTGTGCTTTATGTGTGTATTTCTGGCTGGCGTATCGGCGTATCTTCCAAATTTCATTAGCATCGCATGAAATTTAAATCAGCGCCAGAAATTAACCTTCAGCAACTTCGTTTTCATTCGTGGCCTGGCCAGATCGCTCGCACATATTTCCATATGCGCGGCTTTAATTATGTATTAATTACAAAGAAAACAAAAACCCAAACAAGTTTCAACGTGCCAAAAAATTTGCAAATTTCAGCCATACGAAGGTCAGCCGGACGAGACAGCAAAGCCGATGCCTGCCTAGCCTATGCCCAACGTTGTGTATGAAGAATATACATAGGGAGAAATATATATCAAAGGCTGCACAGCCCGGCCCAAACCTTCATTTGCGTCATACTTTTCTTTTCAATATGCTCCAAACATGTTATGGATATTTTGCCACACGAAAAGAAAACGAATCTTATGATTTGCATAGCGTTTACATTGATCCGGGTTCAAGAAACGCTGCTAATTGTAAGAACCATTTTCCAGATCCAGTTCAGGGATTTAACATGATTACTGATTACTATTATTAGGATAGGATATTTATGCATGTAGATATTTTACAAAAAACGAACGAACAAATACTGTTTAAGCTTAGCCACACGAACTGTGCCACATTTAGTTGTGGGGCAGATGGTCGCCCTGGGGCTGGAAGCCGTTCTCATCGGCGATGTAGTGGAGGGTGTAGGTCTGGCCATCGGGCGCCACCCAGCTGACGGATCCGCGCACGCTGAGAGCCTCCTGATCGGTGCCAGCGTTCTTCAGCTCAGCCTGCTCCTGGCGTGTGACACCATCGCTGGTCTCATAGCTGAAATAAGGACATACGTATGAGCTCATTTCGTAGGTTTTGTCTGCCCAAACCACTCACCCAAAGTTGTAGCCATCGGTGCCAATGTTGTCGTTGTCGTAGCGCAGAATTGTGGCCTGCTTCGAGTCATCCAGGGGAGCTGCACTGATCGAGGATACGAGAACAAAGGCGCACACTGCCAGGACACAAATGTTGATAGACTGCATATTGATATTTGTATATGGTTTTTTTTGAGTTTTCGGAATATCCTTTGTTGGGTTTGCCCTGCTCGCTCCAGTAGTTATCACAATTAGGTGCTAACGAGTTGTGTGGCGCCCTGTAATGAGCGTTGAGCTATTTATAACAGCCGGGCCAGTTCCAAGTGCTCCCCACACAGACCCACACATGCAGAGCCACCGATCCGTGAAGAAAACCCCACAAAAGACTCGTACAGAGGTGGCCCATAACAAACACCTACAAATCCATCCACCCATACGCACATAATTGAAGGCAAGCGAATGCTTGCAAGTGTGCTGGTGAGTGTCTTAAGCTTTTAATTGAACAAGCCACCAACAAACAAAAAATACGAATATAAAAACCCATTAGGCATTTGATGTGCGCTCAAATCTCATCTCAATTGCCTCGCCACGGGAGCTGGAAGCATCACATGGAGATGGAGATGGAGAGTGAAGAGCTGAGATCGGAGATCGGAGATGGATATGGCGATGAAGATAAAGATAAAGATGGGGCATGATGGAGCAAGTGATAATGAAATGTTTGGGCCCTCTTCACAAATATTTGGCCAATGCGCGTGTTTTTCTATAAGTACAATGCACACGTACACACGCACTCACGTATATAACGTACAATATATATGGCAATAGGTCAATGGCTATGTTTGCACTTATAAACAAATGGTTATGAAAAAGACAAGCCACAAAAGACGAGAAAGGAAAGCTCGCATTGAAAGCCGAAGCATTAGATACCCTGGCCGAACATCATTGCCATGAAGTTTGAGCAGATTTGCATCAAAATTGGTTTGAATTTATTGGATTGATTTTATTCTTAAGACTAAAGATTATTCGAATGAAAAATAGAAAGATTTATTACCCAACTTTTAATGAAAAACTAAATGAAAATTAATATAAAATTAAAGAAAATTAAATAAATATTGATTACGGATTTATTGCCCACATACCATAAGTGGTACATTGTAATGGAATTACCACTAAAAATTAAACAATTTTAATCACTGCCAGCATCCACTCAAAAACATAACACCCTTCACAAGGGTATGCCAGGGTAAAAAGTGAGTTGCATAAAGCGAATCAAACATGAATAATCTCAACTAACAAGCAGTAAGGAAGTGTGGACAATATAACTACCCAGAAACATCAGTAGGAAATGAATTAAACTAACAGCCAGAGAACTGGCAGAGAGCCAACATGGGTTGGGTTCACAGAACCCTGAATTTAGCACGAACTTAATCAAATTAAACTTTAATTGAATAATATTTTAAATACATGTGCTTAAGTGGAAATGCTACTTGTTGGATAAGCATTTCCGACCAGATGAAACAACTGCGGCTGAATGCTGACACAACTCCGATTAAGGCTGGGCGTTTTAACCTCCAAAGATATTTCAACGAAAACGAAATGAAACGACACGATACGAAAAACCTCCACAGCTGCATTTGCTGTTCAAGTGAAGATGCGGCAGCACGAGAGATTCAAGATTACGCGGCATCATCATCGCCCATCACAATCACCATCACCATCGCCCATCGTCAGTGCCTCAGTGCCCCTCAGCGCCTCAGCGCCACAGCATCGAAGCTTCAGCCTCAGCTTCAGCTTCAACGTCAGCGCTATCGGCCTGGCCTGTGTGTTGGTTGATGACCTTAGTCAATAAAATAAAAAAAAACGATTTTTTGTTGTACCAGTAAAGCAGAAGCGGCAGACAAGACAAGAAGACAGCCAATATCTGACGCTTTCAGTTCAGTGTCTGCGGTCGTGCCATGCCCTACAATATGCCAACGGGGCGCATGCGTAATGCGATTGCAGGAACCCCAAACAATGGACCCACTCGGCCATGCTCTCGTCAATCATCTGCAGCAGATGCTGCCTGGTAGGGCTGACATGTCTAGGCTGAGGCAGGAGGACCGATTATTTCACATTTAGCGATTGATAAACGATGAGAGGCTGCCTGCTTAATAGCCCAACAATGGTCAGCCTGGGACGGGCGAGTTCTCACTTTCGTTGCCAGCATTGTGTCCGTCTTCTTTAATTGTTGCTGGATTTTCGGGTTGTTTTATTTTTTGGCAACCTTTGTTGGGTGTTTATTGAACCGGTTTGGTCAGCTCCTCTGTTACGGCATACCCGTACTCTCCATATCCATATCCGAAACGTACGCTGACGGTGGCGGAGGCGGACAGGGGCAGTGGCTGTGGCAGTGGCAGTGCAAACGGGTTTCGAAGATGCTCGCACAGATGTATATGCTAATTTCATGCTTAGAATACAATTCAATTCCGATGGGTGAAAATTTATGCCCAAACAGCACTCCACTCCGTCAATCCGTCCGCCGTAGTATACAGCCGAACGAACGCATGTGTCTACGTATATATACTTATTATAACATACATATATATATATTTAATTTCTATTGTGTCTGCTCCTCCTCCTCCTGCTGCTGCTGCTGCTTCTGCTGCTACATATTTGGTGATTTAATTTGCTTCACAAAGTCCAAAGCTATCACGTGATCAGTGCTCAGGCCGTGCGAGTGGCTTCCAACTGCGGCAGATGCTCGCCCTGTGGCTGGAAGCCGTTCTCATCGGCCAGATAGTTGAGTTTGTAGTGCACGCCATCGGGTCCCACCCAATTGACGCTGCCTTGCACGGCAATGGCCTCCAACGCGGTGCCGGGATGCTTCAGCGTGGCCGTCTCCTGCCGCGATATGCCATCGCTCGTCTCGAAACTGTGCTTAATATATGTGGGTACATGTCTTTGAGTCATTTTCCGATGAAAATCCACAGCCACATACTTACGAGAAGGCATAGCCATCGCCATCCATTTTCTCATTCTCATATTTCAATATTTGTGCAGCATTGGAAGCATCGCTGGCCGCATCCGAGAAGCACAGGCAGAGGCAAAGGCAGAGGCACAGGCTGAAGCCGGCCAGGATGTGGATCAATGTTTGTCTGGCGGCCATCTATCTGTCGTACCTGTCCTGCGCCGATTCGCGCATGCGACTAACGCGAGTTGCGCAAAGTCTGTACAATATATCCGCCAACGATCCCCAAACAATCATCGATACTAAGTCAAACTTTGAGGCTAATTAACGGCCAAAAGCGAGGCGAGAGTGTAATAAAATGCGGACAGCCAACAAATGACTCGCAAACAAAGCAAAACAAAAAGTGCCACCAAAAACCCCAAATCAAGTCCAACTGAAATTGAAAGCCACAAAACGAAGACGTTCGAAAAAGTTCAAATGGTGTTGTGTTGCCTTATGGCCTGAATAGAAAGTTATTTGTGGGAATTGGCAGGAAAAGTATGGGGATAATCGACATGTAAATAGGGGTTATCAGGGCTGATATTACAGGGGATGTGCAATATGGAACTGCGCTGTACACGAGTATCACAGTTGGCATTTCTTCTGACCTAAATCGAAAGAGAGCTGATATTGTATATGAAAAAATATATTTTTGTTCGACCTTTGGCTATGCATTTCACTTGCACTTGAGCCAAATTGAAGCTGTGACCCAATTATCGCCACCATTCCATTCATTCATTCATTCATTCGACTGTTTGTAAGCAAAGTAACGCAACTCATGGCTTGGGCCAGACTGGGCCGGGCTGGGCTGGGCACTTTGTGTGTTTAATTTGTATAAAACAAATGAAATCTATGTACCTTGTCGCTGAGCAATCAATCAATCGCCAAACAAGCAGTCAACTGGTTAGGTAACAGCGTCGTCTCGTAGTCTGGGTCAAAGGAAAGAAATGAGAAACGGGTTTCGCTTGCTCTTGCACTTACTCTTTACATTTTCGGATTTCGGGCTTGGGTTTCGGTTTCGGTTGCCCTGGTAATTACACGCACTACATTACATTGCCAAAGGAGTCGGAAATCGCGAGTCGCTGCTGCTATAAATTGGCCACTCGATGCTCGAATTGCATGCATTAACTGCAAGCTCCTCGAACACACAGCACACCAGCTTAGTCCCAGCCAAACAAAAAAAAGTCCAACTCCAGCAAGATGAAGTTCACCATTGCCACCGTCGCCTTCTCCGTCGCCTGCCTGTTGGCCACTGCCTTGGCTGCTCCTCCGGCCAGCCAGCAGGAGGCGCAGGTGCTGCGCTTCGACTCGGATGTGCAGCCCGAGGGCTACAAGTTCGCGTAAGTACTGGCCATTATTATTTTTATAGCAGTGCCTCTCACTCTGCAATCCTCCAATACCCCATCCGACTTGTAACTGTGTCAAGGTCGTCACACTAACTGGTTTTTTCCACTCTTTTTTCTTTAATTTTTTATGCAGCGTGGAGACAAGCGACGGCAAGTCCCACCAGGAAGAGGGCCAGCTGAAGGACGTGGGCACCGACCACGAGGCGATGGTGGTGCACGGCTCCTACTCCTATGTCGGAGACGATGGACAGACCTACACCATCAACTACATCGCCGATGAGAACGGCTTCCAGCCGGAGGGCGCCCATCTGCCCCGTGCCGTCCAGTAAATCCCATCCGACATGGAAATCCAAATGGATTCCAGAGTCCCCAGCAACAATGTGTTAACTATGTTTAAGTTTTCCTCTCAGCAAAAAATCATCATAATAAAAAAAAGGATTCATTTACTCAAAAAAGTAAAATTGTTTTGATATTATTCAGAGGGAATTATCTTCTAGAAAAAGATAAGTTTAGGAAGTTCGTTGACATTTATCCATAATGTTCAGTTAGATATATCTGTGCTTAAAATATATCCCTGCATGATTGTAGAAAACGCTGCTTTAAGTTTTTAATTTTGTTGATTGGCACCCGTACCTCTGCACTACTCTCCGATTTCGTACTTAAAATTTTGCGATTTTTGCAAGGATATGGAAATACTTTTATGGCGAAACCCTTTCCTTTGATTTCTCAGCTGCTAATTGAAGGAAAACAACTTTCAATTGTCACTAGCTTCAAATCAAATTTTGTACGATTTTTGATACGATCTTTTGCTGCAGGGGTAAGGCCCCTATTCCCCCACTACTACCCACTTGCCCAAAAAACTATGCATACTACACCCGTGGATTATCAAAAAATATTGCTGGCTGTTGTCTTCTTTAACTTGGAAGCGATTGGTTTGATTGATTCACGAAAAATGCAAATGATGATGAGATGAGGTATTTCCTAAAAACGGCATCCATTTGTTTGCCTTAGAAGTTTTTGGATTTTTGTTTTTCGTTAATATTTCTTTGTTGTTGGTGTAGCTGTTTTTTTTTTTAGTTGTTGGTGTAGCTGTTTTTTTTTTTAGTTGTTGTTTCATCTGTTGTTGGTGCGTTTTTCAAGACAATTTGTTAGCTTTGGTGTTCGACGTGTAATTAGTCATTTTTATTTTCGACTAACTTTTCTTCAATCGACGGCCTCCGACCCGACTATATAAGCGCCTGGACATGGCCACAGACATCACAAATCAAGTAACATTGACTAGCCGCTCGGTCGCAAGTTCATCACAAATTCAAAGCCCCAATCCAATCCAATCGAATCCAATCAAACATGAAGTACACGATCGCCATCGTCTTTGCCGCCCTCTTTGCCGTGGTGCTGGCTGCACCCGCACCCGATGCAGATGCTCAGATCCTGCGCCTGGAATCGGACGTCCGGCCAGAGGGTTACAACTTTGCGTAAGTCAACATTAATCGCTGGAAGCGATTCTTTTAAGGATTATCCACTGACAATACCATCGTTTGACAGTTTGGAGACCAGCGATGGCAAGAAGCACCAGGAGGAGGGAGAGCTGAAGAACGTCGGCACCGAGCAGGAGGCCATCGTTGTCCGCGGCTCGTACTCCTTTGTGGCCGATGATGGACAGACCTACACCGTCAACTACATCGCCGATGAGAACGGCTTCCAGCCCGAGGGCGCTCATCTGCCCAATGTGCCAATTGGCAACTAAACTGGGGAAGTTTGAAGCACAAACCGAGAGCTGTTCTATCTATAATGGTTTTAAGTTGATTATTAAATAAAAGCGGCAAGAAAATCGAACTGAATCCGATCTCCCCCTTCGGTCTGGGTATCACATCTCGTCGCCATTCCACTGCAGTGGAGTGGATCTGATTATATGACAATAGTTAGATACGCGCATTCCGATTTATTTTTATTCTGCTAATCCAGTTTGACCGGAAACAATGATGCGAGGCAGTGCGCTGCGCTTATTATCTCGAAAGCAGATCTACATACATAAATACTAGCTGGCCAAATTGTGGGCCACCTTTGACTTTTGCATTTGGCGCTCGTACGCGAGTATAAATGCCCCCGCCCAACTGCAGTGGAGCATCAGACAGTTGTCAGCATTCTCAGGAACACAACAGCCACCGCCTTCAACATGAAATTCGTGATTGTCCTCGCCTTCGCCCTCTTCGCCGTGGCCGCCGCCCGCCCCAGCGATGTGCAGATCGTTCGCCTCGATTCCGACGTGGGAGTTGAGAAATTCAACTACGCCCTGGAGACCAGCGATGGCACCAAGAAGCAGGAGGATGGTCAGCTGAAGAACATTGGCACCGAGCAGGAGGCCATCGTTGTCCACGGCTCGTACTCCTTTGTCGCCGATGATGGTGTCACCTACACCGTCACCTATGTTGCCGATGAGAACGGCTTCCAGCCCTCCGGCGCTCATCTGCCCGTCGCCCCAGCAGCCTAAAATGGATTTATCCACACACACACACACACGATGATGAATGAATAAAAAGAAAATCAATTTGTTTACAACAAAATGCAGTCGATGAGCTTTAATTTTCTTCTCCTACTGTGCCCACGACATTTTTCGAATACTTTTTATGCAGTCGACAGAGTTACAACTCACAACTGGCTCAAATTAGCATCGGCTTCACGTTTCATCTGCTCTGCATTTATTATAATTTGCAGACATTCAACTAGCTCCAGCTGCCGAACCCAAGAGTGGACGACTATAAATAGGCAGATGCCCAAGCCAAACAGCATTAGTTATCTTTGAAGACTTCAACGATCCGCTCCAAAATGAAGTTCATCATTGTCCTTGTTGCCCTTTTTGCCCTGGCCGTTGCCCGTCCCAATTCCGATGCGCAAGTCCTCCGTTACGATTCGGACGTTCAGCCCGAGAGCTACCAATACGCGTAAGCCATAAAATAAAAATGAAACTCCATGGAGCAGCTACTAATTTGAGCTTTATTTTTACAGTGTTGAGACGAGTGATGGCAAGTCGGTTTCGGAGGAAGGACATGTGGAAGATTTGGGATCTGAAGCCGAGGCCATCGTCGTGAGGGGCTCCTACTCCTACATTGGCGATGATGGACAGACCTACAGCGTCACCTACATTGCCGACAAGAACGGCTTCCAGCCCCAGGGCGCTCATATTCCTGTTGCATAGGTTGAAAACAAATTAAAATAAATCAGTTTATAAGAAGAAAATCTCCTGTTGTATGTTTTTCTCTGCATAGTTTCCGATTTTCGAATTTCAGATAGATTTAATATTTAAAAAAATATATTTTTCATCAGTATCAATTAATTGTTGATCTGAATTTTACATGTTGAAATTCTTTGCTCTACCAAAAACGGTGCTCCTTTCTCATCTTCCAAAATATTGCCAGTACATGAAGATAATATTTGAACAGGAAAGGCAATGGCTGCATTTCTGTCATTAAACTTTACTTAAAATGATAGTTAATGAATATTAAATAAGACAAGCCATCTTTCTTTCTTTTCTCTTCGCAGTAAATCGAAATAGTAACTGCCTGGCCAATGAATACAGAAATAAAAGGTAATTAATTATTCCTAGTTATCCAAAAAGTAGTCTAATTAGATACCCGTAGTTTAAAGACTAATCGGATACATGAGCAACTTTTAGTTCAAAGTACTTTGATTAATGCAAAGTATGTATAAATTATTTTTCACATATCCAAGGATAAATTCAACAAGATATTAGAATTATATTAAATGGATGTTTTTATGACCAATGATTTTCAAAGTAGAAAAAATTATTTTATAATAATTAACAGCCAATTCAAATTTCATTCTTTACTTCCATTTAGCAGCGATATATATATACTTTCCAATTGAATAATTGATATTTAATTCCTGCCATTTTTCGCATCTTTTCTTTTCTTTAAGGAACAAAACGCGTAGCCTGAACTGCTGCTAACCGATTAAATCAATTCGAAGTAGCAATGCCTAATAAGGAATCAGAATATATCTCCCAAATACTATGATTGCATTGGGAGGCAGATTCTAATGTTAATCAATGGATATAGTTAGCCATGCTTCAACTGCATCCGTAACCCTTTCGCTCCCACTCAAAGCATATTCATCTTTTTTATAAACAATTTATTTCAATCTTAAAAACTTAAACCACGGGTGCAACAGGAATATCAGCGCCCTCGGGCTGGAAACCGTTCTCATCAGCGATGTAGTTGAGTGTGTGGCTGACGCCCTCAGGGTCGACCCAGGAGTAAGATCCCTTGACGGAGATGGCCTCCTGCTCGGTGCCGATGTTGTTCAGCTGTCCCGCCTCCTGAGCGCTGATTCCGTTGCTGGTCTCGTATCTATCCAAATTGAGTCATAGTTAGATCCTGCTGGTTGATGTTCAGCTATTTTTAAGGACTTACGCATATTTGAAGCTCTCGGGTCCAACATCAGAGTCGGAGCGGACGACTACCGCATCGTTCTCAGTAGGGGCGGCGAGGGCCAGGGCGAAGAGGGCAACGAAGACAATGAGGAACTTCATGTTGAAAGGATTGTGTAGATCGTTGAAGTCTTCAAAGATAACTATACTGTTAGGCTGGGCCATCTGCTTATTTATAGTGTGATTTTGAGTTGAGTCGAGCAGTCGAGCAGTCGAGCGGCGGGAACTAGTTTAAAATTAAATCAAAATCAAGCGATGAGAGACACAAAACTTGAAATCAATACTAGTTTTTGGCTAATAAACCACATGTACGGGAATTCATTTAAAACTTAATAAAAATAGATTTTGTTGGGAATCGTTTTTGCATATCGACCAAGTCCAAGATCATGGGGGAGAGGAGAGACTCTTCTGCGAAGGGGCCACAATTCTTGACAGACATTCGATAATCTATTGCGGACTGTTTGCTTTTCATTTTCACTGCCCCTCAAGCAGAGACACTTAATTAACACTGTCCGACCTCAGCTGGAGCCGGTCATATCGGGATGATATTGATGATGTCTTCACTCCAAGTGCTAATTGCATTCGGCATTGCTCTTTTGCACATATAAAAGCCAACTCAGGGCGGTACTAGAGCCAGAGCAGTATCAAGCCAGAGCCCAAAGATGAAGTGTGTCCTCCTGATTGGCTTCCTTTCGATTGCCCTGTGCATGGCGGCGCCCGCCGAGGAGGTGCAGATCGTCAAGCAGGAATCGCAGGTCCTGGCCGATGGCTACAATTTTGCCTATGAGACCAGCGATGGCAGCAAGCAGGAGCAGCAGGCCACCATCAAGAAGATCTCACCCGAAGAGGATGCCCTCCAGGTGTCCGGCTCCTTTTCCTATCTGGGAGACGATGGCCAGACCTACACTGTGACCTACACCGCCAACGAGAATGGCTTCCAGCCTCAGGGTGCACACATTCCCCATGCCTAATTGGTATAATTATTATTTGCTTGTATTCTTAGTTGTTTGTAAATAAATGAAGAGAAGGGTGTTTCGATAAACGAAAGTTCGGCTTTAATGCGAGTAACAAAATAGAGAAAACAATGCACGACACTGACTTGACTGACTGATCGACTTACTAACTGGGAGGACACTGGCACGGCACGGCACGGCACAGCACCTCCCTCACTCTCGTCCTATGGCTATGGCTCGTCCAATGGTGGCGGGAAAACAGATGGGGATGCAGGATGCAGGATGCAGTATGCAGGATACAGGATGGGGGGACTGGTTGTGTATTTACAGGATCATCTTCCAGGGTGGCTAATCAACATCATCCTATTTGGGGAGATGGGCGCCCTCTGGCTGGAAGCCATTCTCATCGGCCACAAAATTGATGGTGTATGTCTGGCCGTCGGGTGCCACCCAACTGACGGAGCCGCGTATGGATATGGATTCGTTTTCGGTGCCAGCATTATTGACGGTACCCTCCTCGGAGCGGGTTGTGCCATCGCTGAGCTTGTAGCTGAACTTGTAGCCGCCAATGCCAATGTTTTCCGACTCGTACTCCAGCACCTCCACATCGTTCTGGGGACGGGCGGTGGCCAGTGCGATCAGGGCCATAAATCCAACGACTAGCATCTGTGCAAAGGACAACAAAGTTCATGTTATCCGCGATAGATTATCCTCGGATCGGATCGGATCGCATTTAACGTTACCAGTTTCATCATTTTGCGCGATTCTCTTGGCGTTCAACTGCGGATGGACAAACTACCGACTGTCTAATGGTGGCGATGCATTGCCATCCACTGCATTTTATACTGCCTGCACTCTGGTCGGGGCTGCATTTGCAAACGTCATAAATTTGCACAGTTGTGGAAGAAGCCAACCAACGTGGCTCTGCCTGCGACCGCGTGTAAGTGTTTTTGTTTTTGTTTTTCTTGCTGCCTCTACTTCTATTTTGTTGTTGTTTTTCAATTTACCAAAGATGCACCAAAGTCGCCAAAGTCGCTGCGACAAGTAACATTTAAAGCGGCTTTGTGCATCGATGTACTCGGCTGAAAGGTATTATAGTCAGCCAGCAGCCAACGACAACAGTGGCTGCTGCCTTAGAAAATTTGAAAAAGTTCATGCTTGCCAGCTAGTCAGATGAGGAGGCATGGGGAAAAGGTTGTGCACAGCAGATGCCATGGGAAGCTAGAACGCTCGGAAGCCAGAGACAAAGCCAGAACTGCAACAGCAGCAGCAGCCAGCAGCAGCCAGCAGCCAACCGCCACCCGCCACAAAGTTCAAGTACTGTCGAGCGATGCAATTTGCAGGGCAGCAAGTTCAAGCCGCGGACACGAGCACGAGCACGAGCACTCCACTCTGTCTCTTGTCTCTAATCTGGGCCTGAAGATGGGGCTGTGGCTGGGTACATATATGACTGTGTGTGATGGCCAAAGTGCACGGCAGTCGCAGATGGACTGGACAGGCTATGCTGATGAAGATGGAGCCCCAGCATGACTCTTGGCATATGCAACGGCCTTTACAGCATTTCGATTGATGTGCGGCTGCTGCTGCCGCTGCCTCCATGTGCCTGGTAACAAGCACCAAAAACAGTAAGACAAAAATACGAAAATCCATCGAGTAACCTACAACTACAGCTCGCATGCAATTTAAATCTCTGACTTTTGTGGTTTTTTCTGTTTTTTTTGTGTTTTTTTTTATTTTCTGTCTCCGTTTCTGTTTGCCAATTTATGCCACCTTCGTTGACCGCTACAGGCCGAAGAAGAAGCCGGTCAATCGAGTTTTTGTATTGGTCATCTGTCGGCCTCTGGCACGCCATGGTTCTCCGTGTATGCCCATCCTCCCTTTCCTCCTCCACCTCCTCCTCTCATCTCCGTGGGCACTCGTGGGCACACGGCAATGTCTGAAATTGTGCCAACAGCTTCATCTTATTCCTAAGCATTGGCAGGGTGTTGGTTTGGACATTTGGTTTGGCATTTCCTGCCAAATGCCGTTTAAAAAGACATTTTCTTCTTTCGATTTTTCAGCCAGCTGCAGAATTTGGCATTTTGACATTTTTCCTATGGGTTTTTGGGTTTCCTTCGAAGCGAACCTTACTTTAGGAGACAGCCAGACAGACAGACAAACGAAGGTGAACATCGTGGCCAAGTTCTGTGGACTTCAAAGCGAACCATCCATGTGGTTCTAGCTTTAACCTCAAGTACCAACTGCAGCTTAAGCTGCGATTAACACGGTTTCGGCCCTTGAAATCGAAGCTGATTCCAATTATTTCTTGTGACTGCATAATATTTCTTGGCTGATCTACTTCTGTGACTTTTGGAGGGCATCTGCAGCGAGCTGCATTTATCATGCTGCTGCTGCTGCTGCTGCTGCTGCTGGATTTGCATAATTAATCTGGCTTTGATCGATCGGTCAGAGTCTGAAGCGAAATGTTCGGGGTGAGTGTGTGTTTGTGCGGGGGAGGTGTCACATATGTACGAGCATGTATATTCGTATCAGAGGAGGAACAGCGTGAATAGTTTTCTTCCTTATCGTTAAACTTAATATATAAATTTATGCATTCATTTACATAACTGTTCTAATCAAGCTGCCCATCGACAGGTTTTTCAACTTTGAGAACAAGAGATTCTCTTGTTTTGGGGCTCCGCTGTCGCTTTCAGTACACACAGACACCAAAGATACCAGCCCCAGCCCCAGACACAGCCACATGCACACACAAACACACAGCTACAGCTACAGACACAGCTTCAATACATATTTATATGGATGCGTCTTCACATTTACGTCTTCAAGGTCAGCGCCAGATGCTGCTTCTCTGCTCTGTCCGTCTGTCTGTCTTTGTGTCTGCCTCGACTGTCCGCCTCGACTGCCCATTCAGCTGCCGTTTTGCTGCTGTTGCCAACTCGCTCGCTCACAGGCGGCACGGCACGCACCACGCCACAGAGTGGATGCCAGACCGGCTTTTGCCCAGATCGGCACGAGTTCGGCCACGGAATCGGGTTTCTTCGGATTTCGGATTTCGAACTCGGATTCGGATTTTCACGTTCAACCCGCCGGCTTGGTTCGCTCGCAGCTCGCAGATCGCAGCAGCCTCTTCAAGTGGGTCTGCAAAATTAGCACTTGAGCGTTAATGGCAATGTTTTAATAGCTTGTCCCCCCCTGACTCTTTCTATATCGCCAATGCCCTGCCCTGCGCTCGCCCCCGCACTTCTTTGAGTATGTAAATGTCACATTGGTGTTGTTTTTTAATTTCTTTATTATCAGTCGAAGGCATTTCGTTTCGTAATACTTGCATGCCGCAAAAAGCAGATGCCAAGAAACACAGAAATGTTTTCTTAATGTACTTCTGCTGACACTTGACATTAAGAATGGTGCGTATAATTTAATTTTATTGCTGCCTCTGATCATTTATTCCGTTCTTAATGCGTCGCTTGTATGGCATGGCCTGCATCTTCTGTTGGGTCCCATGTGTGTGTCGATTTTCGGGCCAAAAACGCACCCTACCAATACGATTGATTGCCGTGCAGTGCAATTAAATTTCAATTTATATGCAGCAAAAACACATTTCCATGCGCAACATTAATTACTACATTTTGGTTCATAAAACACGAGCTTTGTGTATATTTAATTGATGCTAACAGCATTTAAAAGGCAAAACCAGTTTTAATTCATTTTCCTGCAGCAAATCAAAAGACTTAGGCAAGAAACTTGAACCGTCTTAAGCGTCGTGCTGATATCTTGGCATACTTTCAGGCAGTGGAACTGCCAACTAAAAAATACCAGATGCGCAAATACTAAAATACTAAATTATTAGCTGGTAATTTCCCATAAGATTAATGCTGATTATAATCTACCAGTGAAATCTCAGTGAAATTCCGTGATATTTTCAGAAAATTGTAAATGTGTCCGCAGCAGCCCGGAATATGGCTAATATTTCCATTAAGTTTATAGGGTTCAGCTTTCATTCAGAATTAATTTTTAGCGTCGAAGAAATGGCGAAGAATTTGTTATAAAATGTTTAAAGAAAAATAGAAATTCATTCAGTATTCATTCATGTGCCATTCATTTTCCTTGAATGTTTTTTTAGCATTCAATTGAAATAGAAGCCCATCAGAAAAGGAACAGCGTTTGCCATAGAAATAAAGTTGCGTTTGTTTTAAGCCTCCCCAGAAAAAATCGAATATCTGTTAGATAAACTCTGTGAAAATTTGTTGTATATGTATTTGTATGTAGTTTTAAATGTTGCGCACTGATTAACCACGTGACTGCAGCGACCCAAAATCCCCCCAACATTATTAGCACATAATTTCGATAATCACAGCATTTCATTCGCATCTGTTCGCCTTTTGTTTACATTAATGCATTGCGCAACCAACAAGTTTCCACTTTGGGGTGATGAATCGTTTTTATTTGTTTTTACACAGCTTACACATAAACATACTAATAAATAAACACAAAGCAGTTGACACTGTTTGGGCCACTATGGCAGTTAATTCGAAGCGGGGAAAACTATTAAAAGTAATAATGGAGGCATGATGGGCAGGGGCAGGAGGTGCTTAGCCGGCCAGAGATGCGAGGGATTTGCCGGAGAGCTTGCGCACCTTGAGGCCATTCTCGCGGGAGGGGCGATGGTTGCGTGCCAGTTTGTTGGCGTTCTCCAGATCCTTGGCAGCCGAAGTGCCGCTGAGCACCTTGCCAATCTCATCGCGATGGGCGCCATTGGGCAGGGTGTAACTGAACAACGAAGAATAGTTCCAGATTATTACTCTAAAGGGGGAACGTAACCCAGGGGAAACTCACCCAAACTCATAGCCGTCGGCGAGGGGTATATATTTGAACTGCTCCACGGTAGTTTCGCCCAGCATGATGTCCAGCACGGTGCCGGGGGCAAAGGAGGCGCTGTTGATGTTGGCGCCCAGTAGAATGCAGGCCAGCAGCAGAACCAATCCATGGATCAGCTTGCTGTTGATATTGAGACCCTTTCCAGCCTCCTCCGTGCCAGCCAACACAAATAGATTCATCATCTTCACGGGTACGAATGGGACTGGAAGCTAAAAGTTATCCACCGAAGACCGAACTGACGACCAACGCGGCTGGCAGTCAAATGAGGCTTCTTCGTCGAGGCCACAGCCAAGAGACTCATCTGTAAGCAACTTAAATGTTTGGACCCACGGGGGAACTGCTGAGTAAGCCCACGGTGGTTGCCCAATCCCTTGTCTCTAATTTGGTTTGCATAATAAATCAGAAAAGAGTTCCCCACACACGCGACTCTCGAAAATGTGCATTACATTTAAAATGCCATCAAACGGAAAACCAATCAAGCAACCGCACGAAAAGAAAGTCTTGCTTGGGGGAAAGCACCGTCACATGAATGCCCTAACATCAAAGAGGAAAATCATATTACAAAATCACATTATAAAATGGGGGAAAGTGCATTTGAATACGCTTGAAAGTGAGTTTGAAGTAGATCCGAAAACTGTTTTGAACCGTTTGCGACAGTCTCAGGAGCCGCAGCTACGGTTAGGGTATCCCTCATTAATATGCTGATGTAGCAATCTCCGTCTGTATACCAAAGATTAACGATCAACAATCAACGATCGAAAGCTTCGCTTAGCCATGACTTGCACCGGAGCAAAGAGCAAAGAGAGCTTTGAGGCCACGCTTAATACACTGTTAAAAATTCGGTTTATTTATCGCCTATCACAACACAAAAGAAATATATTGGTGCTTAGATCTTCTTATCCGATTTGATCTTATGCGCCGTCACATAGGGCTGGAAGCCATTTTGATTGGCCTTGTAGAGCACCTGATACTCGTAGCCATCCGCTGAGATGAAGCTATAGCCGCCCCGATACTCCACTGGCTTGGGGGTGCCCTGCTCCCTGGCATCCCGATCCGTTTCGGGCCTGACAGTGTAGGTTATGTCCTCGGTCCTCTGTTGACCATTTTCAGTGTGAAAACTTGTGGGCAGAAAGGAAAACAGTTTGCTGTGATGCATAAAAGAAGATCCCAGTGGACTTACTTGAAGTGCAGAGCCTCCTCACGCTCACCCTTCTCCAGAGCCGCTGACCAGACCAAAGCCGTCAGCAAAATCACACACAAGACTTGTATAAGCTAAACACCAGAAATATCAAGAGTTAATCACCAGTAAACGATTCTATACGGATCTACTTGTATACCAACCAATTTCATTGCACTTTTATGGGGTTCTGAAAAGATGATTTGAAATATTTTTAGCTAAGAACTTTTTGTGGTTCGTTGTCGTTCGCTTTGAGGCTTAACTCCAACTGAAGATGAGCAGCGGCCACTGAGATGAGCACAGCAGCCGAAATAAGTCATATGTATAATGAAAACAAATAAGATTCTGCGTAGCCCGAAGCCCGAGTGGGATTACGTCATCATTTATGGCTCAACTTTTGTTCTAAGCAAGAAAAAGAAAGCCCACACAACGAGAGTCTGAGATAAATACTCTGCTGGAGAGTCAGAAGATACGCGAAGGAAAAACCCATGGCCATGTGGCTTAGTTGTATTATTTTAGCATTTTGTTGAGTCTCGCAACAGTTGCAGAGATTCCCGCGCATCAAATTGAGGCTGTCAGCGAGGGCCAGTGGCCAATTTATCAACGGGCTTCATCTAAATGTTTATTTAGAAGAACTTAATCGGGCCCAACCCTCCGCTCAGCTCGCATAATGAAAATGATGAAAAAATTGCAATCAGATCGTTTCCGCTCTGTCAGAATTCGCCTTATGAACGGGCGAACAATCGCTCGGATGCTCGACGAATGCGAATGCGGGCGTGGAATATGCGCAATGGGTGCGTATCGAAGCGTCCACCGCCGAGGACCAAGGACCAAGGACCGACTGTTGTTGGTTTATGCAGCCGGTGCAGCTCTCCTGGTTCTGCTGGATGGTGGTTGCTTGGTGGCTACATGGTACGTTCCACATGCCACAGGGCTACACAGCTGACGCTCTGCTCTACTCTGTATGGACAGGTTCACAAAATCCACACACTCTCGGTCGTTCGGTCGGTCGGTCGGTCGGTCGGTCCATGGGAGCGCGTCAGCTGTGCGCCAGCACATTACAAGTAGGACAAGCTGCAAACGACATTGCCATTAGCCATGCTATGGTATCTCGGGGAGGGTTCAGTTCAATATTAGCGGCATCCACGACAGGCACAAGCTGAGCTACCAAATGATAAACACACACAACAGCAGCCACAGCCCCTCGAAACACGTGGTGCAAATGCATGCAAATAGTAGGACAAACCCAGCACAGGGATATGTAGCCGTTGCCTTGCCAGTGTACGGCCCACTGTGCCCGCCGCAGCAGTAGAGAACGAGAACTGGCAAAAAGTTAATAGACGATTGACTAAAGCCGACATCGTCCCAGGGCTTAGCACCCCCTTGGCAACAGGCAAAGTGCATTAGGCAAAGGATCATGAGGGGGTTGGACTTGGACTTGCCCTGCCCTGCCCTGCCCTGCTTTGGACGGGGTTGGTCATGCAGGTGTTGCCTGATCCTGTTGAAAATTGGTTTTGAATTAAAAGTTTTTGGCTTGTGGCCGGGCGGGTTTTGTTGTTTTTAGCGATTAGCCCAAAGGGGCTTTACCCGATTGAGATTGCACACTCAATTTATTAGCATTTGTCTGTGCTGTGCTCTGCTGTGCTGTGCCATAAGCGGCTGGGGGCACTTTTTCTGCCAGTGCACTTGCATTGGCCCAGTTTTCAGTTTGCCATTTCGATTTCATTGCATTTTTCCCATTACAAACGGAAGCCGTGGCACGCGCCTGACTCCACTCGAAGGGGGGCAACAGGTCGCGGTCAACGCCAGAGCACCAGAGCACCAGAGACTAGTGTGAGGTGTATAAAAGCCCCATGGGTGGATGACCAGCAGCCACAGTTCGCATTGAAGATGAAGCTGTTCACTCTGCTGTTACTCGCTGTGTGCATCGGCTTGGGCTGCGTTTGGGCCCAGCCTGCGGGCTATCCAAGTGCTCGTCCTCCGGCCACCTATCTGCCCGCCAAGCCAGCAGCACCGCCGCCTCCGCCCAGTAACAGCTATGGTCCGCCGAAGCCGAAGCCAAAGCCTCCTCCGCCTGCTCCTCGTCCACCGCCAAAGAAGCCACCAGCACCGCCGAAGCCCAGTTATGGACCACCGCCTGCTGCCCCGAAGCCCAGCTATGGACCTCCGCCTGCACCACCTAAGTCCAGCTATGGACCACCGCCTGCTGCCCCCTAACAATGGATATATACCGCCATCAAATGGAAATGGAAATGGAGGAGGTGGCGGAGGAGGAGGTGGCGGCGGAGAAGATATACCAATCATCAAACTGGAGTCCAAAGTGAACACTGATGGGTCTTACAAGGTAAGCCGAGCGTAGCCCACCCGTAAAACCAACCAAAATGCAACAGTCTCTCCCAACAGTATGAATACGAGACGGGCAATGGCATTATGGCCGAGGAGATGGGCTACCTGAAGAATGCAGGCGTGGAGGGGGAAGAGGCACAGGTGGCCGAGGGCTCCTTCTCCTATACCAGTCCCGAGGGCGATGCCATCTCGCTGACCTACATTGCCGACGAGAATGGCTTCCAGCCGATGGGGGATCACCTGCCCACGCCTCCACCCATTCCCATTGAGATCCAGGAGGCCTTGGACCTGCTGGCTGCCGGTGGCGGCTGCCACGGATGCGATGACAACGAGACGGGTGGCGACGCTGGGGGCTATGTCTATCGCTGAAGTAACGATTAATGGTTCGGATTCGACTGCAAATTAAAATGTTTCAAATGAAAAACCAACCCCCCCACCCGCCATGTGGCGGCGGCCTACTTATTACGAACAAGCAAACACCAAACCGAAATTGGCCCGGTCCTCTGGACTGGTTCTGGTTCAGGCCTGGTACACCTTGCCCTTGCTCAAGGGCTGTTCTTTAAGTCTCCCACTCTCGCCCTCGCACTCCCACTCCAGTCACCAGTCTCCAGTCTGAAGCGTCAAGCCAGAGCGGCGGCTGTGTGACTGGCAACACATGTTTTTGCCAATCGCTGGCCCTTATCCTGTTGATCGCCCGCCAAGGGGTGGCGTGCCGCAGCGATTGTGTCGCAATAATGAAAACATTAGCCTCGTAGCCGATTTGTCAGCGAACAGGAGCGGAGTAGGCTGCAGCGGGGTGTCCGTTTTTGGCCCGGCAAGGTAAGGGGCCACAGTAAGTCAAGGCATTGCATTTAAAAATGTATTATCAAATATTCATGCCAAGCGTACGGGCAAGAGAAAAAATTGAGTTAGAGACTAAAACAATCAAAAAAATAACCGCAGTATCGAATCCCTCAATATCTCTATACAGCAATTAACAATTAACTTATTTGGGCGCCAGCCTACCCTCAATCCGCACCACTGCAGCAGCAGAAATCCGCAGCGAAGAAATCACGACCCACCCCAAACCGCAAATAGTGAAACGATACACGCCAATATATTAAGGCATTAGCGGGGAATTCAGGATAATGCGGGGTGTGACTGCAGGGTAGGGGAGGGGTTGAGCAGGAGGAAGGGAAGGGAAGGTGGTTGGCAAGGACATTGAGTATAGCGAATGCGATTTGTATATGGTGGCATTGCAGCAACAACATCCGGGGAATATAACAACAAACGATCGTTTAATTTCAATTAAAAACATTTGAGGCCTTTGGGCGCACAGCCCAAAAGCCAAAAAATAAAGGACCAACCAACGACTGAGAGGGGAGAGCATGGCAGTGGGGCAGGAGGATTGGCATAGGAACACGCACACTTGCTACAGGCCGCTTAGCTTGGCTTAGTGCTTTGGTGATTTGGGAGGACAGGACATGATGTTGCACTTGCCATGCCAAGCCACCACCAGGCAAAGACCTGGAAAAAGGGGATGCCCGGAGCGAGCGAGCAAGGGAGATGAGATGCTACTGCGAGTGATGTGTGGATGGGTGAATGGGGGGGGATGGATGGATGGATGAGTGGCTGTGTGAGTGAGGCGGCTGCAAAGTGCGTAGCTATGTCAGGAGCCGGTGCCGGTGCCAGAGCCCATGCCCATGCCCATGCCCCTGCCGGACTCGACTGGGCTGGGAATTCTTGCACTTGACGCCAGCCGTGTTGTGACACTGCAAGGCCGTAACAAATCCAAATAAGGGAAGCAGGATGTGCGAATGCGAATGTGCGGATGAGGTATAAATAGCGACCGCTGCTTCCAATTGGAACGCAGAATCAAATTCGAACTCAAACGATGCACACGACCGCTCATCTGGATAGTCTAGAGCTGGAGGAGGCGGCACCCGCACAGAAGCGCTCCGCGGCCAGCATGATCTTTCGCATCGAGCAGATGCTGCCCAGTTCCAGCCTATCGCCGACCACAACCACCACATCGCCAGTGACCACACTGACGCCCACGACAAGCACTCAGAGTCCGGCCAAGCGGATGCGGAGCAATCCACGTCCTGGCGTCTACACCTCGCAGTACACCCCAAAGGACACCTGCTCGAGTTCCGTGCCCACGCAGGCCCTACTCAGCTCCACGGCCACACCCACCGACGGCACCCGAGCCCACTGCCAGCTGTCCAACGGGCAACTGATCATGTCCGCCACCTTGCTGCGCCAGATCAAGCTCTCCGAAGATGTCTACAGCTTCAATGCGATCTTTGAGCTGCAGGGCGGACAGGTGCGGGTGCGACTGGTGCGTGATGTGGCGCGTGAGGATGAGATTGTGGCCTGGTTCGGGGAAGAGCTGGTGCTGCTCATGGGCATACCCTTCCTGACGCCCCTAAACATACAAGGTAGAGGATCGCACAACGCTCTTCGATGATCCTCTACGATCTTCAGCTAATTTTGAACTTTCTGCTGTTCGCTTTTCCAGGAAACAGTCGCTACACGTGTCACCTGTGCCATCTCACCTTTGAGACCCCGCATCCGTTGAAGATCCATCTGGCTCTCGGCTGTGGCCGCAGCGCCATGGACATACTTTGGATGCGCCTGCACTATGCGCTGAAGGCGGCGGCCCGCAGCCACCAAAGAACTGCCACTCATATGTCGCCGACGCCAGCGACCTCCTCGACATCCTCGGCCTCGCCCACCCACTCGCCTCCGCTGCAGATTCCTGCACGTTTCTCCGCCTTTCGTCCAATTTCGGGCATGCAGACACTGGGTCCACTGGCCACGGCCAGTGCGGCGGCCGCTGGCACGCTCTCCTACCTGCCCTCCATTTCGATGGCAGGCACACCCTTGGGAGCGCATCCCATGAATGCGGCAGCGCAGATCGAGGCGATTGTCAGCAACATGGGTGCCTCGAAGCAGGGACACTTGTGCATCTACTGCGGCAAGGTCTACTCCCGCAAGTATGGCCTGAAGATCCACATCCGCACCCACACCGGCTTCAAGCCGCTCAAGTGCAAGTTCTGCCTGCGACCCTTCGGCGATCCGAGCAACCTCAACAAGCACGTGCGACTGCATCTCCAGACCCAGCCCAGTTCAGCGGGTGGGGGAGGAGTAGGCGAGGGTGCCAGCAGTGATGTGGACATTGAGGGCGAATCGGAGGCGGGCTATCAGTGTCGCATCTGTCACAAGTCCCTGGCACGACGCCGCGATCTGCAGCGGCACATGGAGACGCGACATGGTGGCTCCACCATTGTACATGCCACCACCAGCACCACCACACTGACCATGGCCACAGTGAGTGGTGCAAGAGCAGCCACATCCACCACAAAGTCGAGTTGATCTTCCTTTTGTAGCATACTTTTTAGGGCCAAGCTGTGATAAATAAATAAATTAAAGAAGAAAAAAAGGAAAATATATATAATGGAATGGAATATGGGAGGACTAATTAAAAGATCTCCGCGAATATGAATCAAATTGTATCCCTTTATTGATAAACTTCAATACGAATTCAAAGTGAATTTCTATCGTATAATGCACAAATCTTATTGTTAGACAATTAATGCTATTACTCGTACTGGTTACACGCCTCTCCCTACCGCCTCTCCCTTCTTGGGCATCTTGCTTGTTAATTGTTAATTCTTGTATACTCGTTTAATGTTAGGGTACATGCAAAACAATCACAAATTCTCTTTAACTCTGCTAAAGCGGTTGTTATCTCTCTCTGTGTTCTCTTTTGTTTCTGTTTCTGTTGTGTTTTGGGTGTCTGTGTACTCGTATCTATGCATGTGTGGTGTGTGTGTGTGGTGTGTGTGTGTGTTGAGGTGTGTGCGTTGAGCAAAACGTAGACTGGCCTAAAATAAAACACTCACAAATACTTGGCTTAATCATTGTTACAGATCTCTCTCCCTCTATCTCTCTGCGTGTGTGTGTGTGAGTGTGTGTAGAAATGCGACGGTAATTATACAATATACTTATATATTCATAGTTTAGATCGGAGCATAAAGTTAACTATTCTGTTTGCTTGATTTCTGGAACTACATTCTTAGTTTGGTTGTTTGCACGGGGGCTAACAGTTTAGTAAAGTTTGAACAAAAGGTCGCGCATCATCCTTTCTCCCCTTTCGCTATAACAAATGCCTCGAAAAAAACGTTAAGTCGTTTAATTTATGTATTTTTGTAATTCATTTGTCATTTCTTAAGCCCCCCTCTCTTCCACTCTGCCGACTCTTTCTGACTTTCGTTTTAAGGCACTTACTCAAGAAATTTCAGATTCCAGAGTGTCTGTCCCTTGGGGTTTTAGTAGTATCTCTTCTTAGTTTCGACCAAAAGCAAATCAGCGCGTATGCATGTGTCTATCAGTGACTGTCTGTGTGTTTCTATACTGTATGGGTGTGTGTGTTTGTGTGTGTGGGTGTGTGTTGAGTGCAGCTATCACCTTGAGCACTTAATATTATGTATGTATATTTAATATATTTTTTAATATTGTTTTTGCCATTTATTAGCAAGTTGTAGCTGTGACAAATATGTCTTGCCTTTGGATATTTGACGATACGTTTTGCAGTTCTCAAAAGTCTGTACTCGTTTTACATACATACAAAGTTAATGGTACATATATAGAGGGTATATATGTATATAGTTCATTATAATTATAATATAGACTATATATGTATGTATAGACACCAATAGTTTTTGTTAATCGTTTAAGAGTAATATGCAAATTCTGTAAGTTTTTCTTGTCGTTTGGTTTTCATTTTCAGTTTTAATTTGTAATAATTTTAGTTAGGAATATGGTAATCGTATATGATCTATACGCGCATTTGTTCTGCTTGTCTTGTAAATATCTAAACATAAATTCATACATGAAGCACACTTGGGTTCGGTTCTTTTCTTCTTTCCTTCTTTTCTCATCGACTATTTGCTAATTGTGGTTAGTATTTAATTCGTTCCATTATCCATTATGTTAACAATTTGCTTAACTTTTGTATGGTTGTTTCTTGTTTTTTGTTTGTTGTCTTAATTTTTTTCAAATATATATATTGCATATATGATGTTTAAGTTTCTTATTTTCTTTGTTGTATTACAGTTGCATCATCATCTAACTTCCTCGTTGTTGTTCCCGCTGGTTCTTTTTTATTAAGAGTTAAGACAATTATTTATTTATTTATTTATTAAATCTTGTGTCCTATTCTCCTCTCCTTTTTCATGTGGTTTGCAGTTGGAAACCATTGTAGCATTGTTGTGTGGAGGGGAGGTTGGGGAGGGTGGCTTTGTTTTGGATTGGGTTCTCATTGGGATTGGCTTAATTGAAATACTGAATTGCTGAACACACACCGACACCGAAGCCCATTGGTTCGGTTCTTTAGTTAGAAAATACATATATTATCGTATCGTTATGCAGCTTTAGTTCCGACTGAAATTAATTGCGCCACGAAAATTACAATTACAACCTTACTTGCTCCTTTTTAGCGATAACCTCGAGTAATGCCTAGTGCATGTCACAAAATACTTGAGTTTTGAGTTACCGATCCACTTGGGGTTGAAACAATCGATGAGAAATCAATCAATCAATCAATCATTATAAACGACATTTGTATATATTGTATGTATGTACGTTAGTAGGCCTGCATGCATAACTGTGTATAACTGTATAACTCTGCTCTGCATCGGGGGTGATCAAAACATTTCTGAAGACTTTCTTGTTCACAATTGTTCTTAGTTATCGTTTTGCATAAAACTTTGGACGTTTGGTAATTCTTATTCAAGTTTATAATTAGACAAACAAAAATGCTTAAAGCTGCCGCACACACTAGACATTGTCTACACATTTCTGTTTATGTTTCTGTTTCCGTTTCCATTTTTTTTTTTATTTATTGTTAATAATAAGCATATACTAAGTTTTGCTGCTTGTTGTTCTTGTGTTATTGTTTGCTTAACATTTAAAAGACACACAGTATGTAGGTGGAACTATGTCTAGGATTATGGATAGCTGTGTTTCTACGTGTTCTATGGTAAGGCAAATGCACAAGGGAAGGATTCCGATTCGAATTCGAATTCGATCATAGGATGCAAGATATTAAGTTAGTTGTAACTACAGGAATGGGAGGGGGGGCCGGGGAAGACAATACTAGGGTCAATTATATTTACATATTACACGGTTTACAATTGGCTGTTTTGATATGAGTATTTTTTGTAAGTTTAGGACTTAATTTTAAGTTTAGTTTTGGTTCGCATGAAGCTGGAGAATAACTAAAAGCTGAGAAAAGCCATCCCGCCATCATCATAATCTCTGACTATCCACTATAGATACTCGTACTAAAGACTACACATTAAAACTCTCTCTCTCTCTTTCTCTCTCAATTAGATTTCATTGCAGTACGTATTGCTGTTCGGTTGCTGTGGTTCTTATTACTGTTCTTCTTCGCCTGTTCGCCTGTTGATTGTGTGATGCCAACGAATTTAATTGTATAATTAACTTTCTTTAATTGTTACTTGATGTGTATGTGTGTGTGTGTGTGTTGTTTAGTGTCTATTTTCGTGTACATGCTGGCTGTGTTATGTGTTGTCTATTAGTTGATGTCTTACACGGTGTTTAAATTAAGTTTGCTTTATCAAATACCCTGCAACTTCATGTAATTATCACAGTTTTTCATCAGAGATAGTTTAAAACGTTTTCATTTCATTTTTTTTCTCATTATTTTCTTGTATTTTGTTTTTTTTTGTTCCTTGTTTTATGCAAAAATAAAAAGCAAGCAATTGGAAATTTGTGCAAAAATATTCTACATTAGTATTTTTTGTTACTTCTCTACATCAAACAGTTTCTTCAATCAATCAATCGGCAAACGAAAATTCCTTTTCTTTTGGGGAATGTGGCTGGGATTCGGTTATTGTTTCACACGTCTCTGCCTGCTGATATGCTGCCCGCTTTTCTCTCTTTTTTTCACTTATCTTAAAAATTAATCTACATTCTCTAGATGAAATATTCATTTTTTTGTTGTGATTTTTCTTTGTTTTTCTTTTTCTTTTGTTTTGTCTCGTGTAAAACAAACATCAATTTTACTTTTAAAGTAGTTTTTTTGTTTTTATTTTTAAACATAATTAAAGTGTAATTATTTGGAAGCGAAAGATGGCATATTTGTATTTCTTCATTATCATTTGTTTTTGTTTTTTTTTTAGTTTTTCTTCTCTGTATTTTGTTTTTGATTCGCATAAACATTTTCCAGCGACAACTTGAATAGAAATATAAATAAAAACAATACACAAAAGTAAGTAAATGTAAATTTAAAATGTCTTCTTGGAAAGTCTTCATTTGAAATTCTCGTTTTCTGGGTGGAGGAAGGTAGGCGAATAGAACATCGTATCTATAGGTAGGTGCTAGGGAGGAGGTTGCTTGTAGTGGTTGTAGTGCGTGTGTATAAATCGGGGGTGTACATTGTTCCATGTCCAGACAAATGCTTGCTGTTTCTTTGCTTCTTTTGTTTTCTGGTTTTTTTTTTTCATTTTTTTCTATTGCTTTTGTTTCTTATTCTCTCATCTCATTTTGTAGTTTCTTTCAGTGTGATTTTTGTACTTTCGACAAAGAATATTTTTTGGTTATACCGATTTGTATAGAAACAAAGTCATAATGGCAAAAGACATAAGTATATATGTATGTAGTCATATAACTCATTAATACATAATGCGTACTTTTTTGTGCTTGCAGCATGTGGTGACTGTGTGTATGTGTGTGAGTGTGTGTGAACTTATGGTGTATTGAATGTTTTGGTATTTTGGCATTGCTTTTGCTTCGTTTCGTTTTCATTCAATAAAATACTCGCTCGCACAAGTTCTCCACCACAAATAATCAACAATACAGATGTGTGTGTGTGTGTGTGTGTGTGTGTGTGTAGGTGTTGGTGTGTAAATATATATATATATATAGATTATCCACGAAATACAAATACAAAACTATTCATACGACATTAGTTGTTGCATGGTGAATCTTGGTACTTTAAGTAATGCTCATTCGTTGCCTAACACATTGAGAGTATTGAAAGTAGAAGCACTAAAACGACAGACTAATACAAGTACAATTACAAGTACAAACAAAATACAATTCACTTAATTAGGAAGCGTGAAAGAAGTTACAAATTAAAAAAAAATAATTGGCAATACGAGCGAGGAGCAGAAAGATTCAACAATAAACGTTTTTCATTCACTTTTAAAACAGTTTTTTTCTTTTTCTTTTTTTTCCATTTTCATTTCCATTTTGGTTTTGTTTTGGGCGGGTTTCGGCCTTTTGCTAATGCACAAATCGTTTCTTGTACTTTTGCAGCCTGTTTTTGTTGTTTATATAATATATATACATAGGTATATATATATATATATATAGACGTGTCTATGCATGTACGTATAAGTAGTAGTATGTGGTATATATTCATATAAATATGTTGCATATGCATGATTATGTTTGTATGTATGTATACGAAATGACCAAAGAGCAAATCAAAGGCATTTTTACAAATTGTCGTCGACACATTTTATGCTATACAAATTGCAGATTTGATGATGAGTGCGTGTTTATTTGGGTGTGGTGTGTGAACGTATCTATGTGGTGTGTGTTGCAATCTCAACATTGTTCGTCTTGTTGGCACTGGCGGCCGTCAGCTTCTGTTGCTCCGCTGTTGTGATGTTGCTGTCCTCGTGGGCATCCACGTTGTTACTGCTGCTGTTGTCATTGGCATGATTGCTGCAACAAGAAACAAGAGATGATTATATGTAAATTTCGAATACAATCGACTTGCAGCTGCTTACAATTCGTTCACTTTGCTGGTGGGTCCATTCGAAATGGTCGTGGTATGCTCCTCCGTTGGGCGATCGCCACCCAAGGGCTTGGTCCACATGCCCTCATCGTCCTCGTAATCATCCTCGCCATCCAACAGCACCGACTGCAGTCGCGTAACAATCGATGTGGCCTCCACCACGCTCGCCTCGCTCGCCAGCTTATCGCTGGAGGCCTTCTCCACATTGGCATTATTGTCATACTCAGCCTGTTGATCGTCGCTGGAAGCATTATCTGGGACAGTTTTGGGGCTCATGGGCTCATCATCATCGTCATCATTATGCGCGTGTGATTCTTTCTCATCGCCGATCAAAGCCGGAGTAGGTGCCAGAACCTCCGGCACTGATTGCGATTCCTCGTCCACGTCCACGGGTGGCCGTGACGTGGGCATCCCCAGGTCGCTGCCAAAGGTGCTAAAATGCGCATCAAAGTCGGCAAAGTTATGCGTATTGAATTCCGTTCCCCAGTTCTCGGTGCCAGTGTTGACCTGCGCAGATGCACCGGGAATGTCCGAGAACTGTACATCCATGTCCCAGGGATCGGCCAGATTGCTCAGCGTGATCGAATTCTTTGTGAACATGCCGTGGCCATGGCCATCGCCGGCGCCCGAATGGGTGCCCTGCTCGTCCTCGTCATCATCCTCGTCGTCGATGTTGCGACCAAATTGAAATAGATTCTGATCATTGTCCATGGTAAATACAATGTCCTGCAACGTGTTGTCCAGATCACTGTATCCCATATTGCTGTACGACTGCGTTCCAATGTCCCAGCTATTGGTCTCGCCCAGATAGTCCTTCGAGCCGCCCGCATTGTACTCGTGATCTTCGTGCGGATTGCAGTTGGCCAGCATCTGGTTCTGCTGCTTCGCTGCAAGCGTGAATTCGCCAGTTTCCGCATCGATGAGCGACTGCCAGAGCTGCTGCTCGGCCTCGTTCCTAAGGCTGGTGACCATCAAGGCAGCGATATGTTCAGATTCAGATATACAATTTGTAATATGACGAAGAATTTTGATGAGATGCCCCATGTAGCCCAGTCGACGTCCCTTTTCCACAGATCTAGAGTCGGAAAAATATCATGTCGTTAGGGATAAGCTCTTCTCAAAAGGATCACTGTGAATACTTACTGCGCCTGCGCATTGTGCTGCCAAAAGTCAATCAACTTGGAGACCAAGTGGCAGTTTACAATCAACTGAAAGGAGCGCCAAAATTATAACAGGAACTGGACAAGACCTTCATGTGCAACTTACATGCGTTTGCATCTCTGAGGGCAGGGCATTGGGCGCTTCCTTGGTCTTGTCCAGATCATTGAGCGTTGGTTCGCTCTCCGGCTGATCTGCTGCAAGCGGCAGCTCCCCTCCATCATTCCCCAAATTGTTCTCCACATGATTCTCCTGCACCGTTGGCGCCGCTGCTTCCTCATCGACGGGCACTACAGTTTTCTGCGGTTCTGGTTCTTCTGGGTGCTCCTGCTTAGCTTCCTGGATGATGGCTGGTGTCTGCTCATCGGCCTGGACTGCCGCTTCCTGCGCAGCTGCCACTTCGATTTCGATGTCACCATCCTGATCCTGATTGTTCTCACCCACAAGGTCGTTCAAGGCATTCTTAAGCTCAACGTCGAACTCCTCCTCGCTGACCTTCATAAAGGCATTGATCAGGCAATCGGCGGTAAAGAAGTCGGTGGCCTCCGTAGAGGCCGTATTATTGTTGGACAGCTCATTGTAGAACACCATGTGGAGGGCCTTTTCCGTTTCGGTGTGCAGAAAGTTGTTCCAGCAATACTGTTTGAAATAGTCCAGCAGCAAACTAAAGTATTCCGTTGCGCAGATCCTGAAGGAATGAATGAATGGATATTGTAATCATTGAAGTGCGGACGCGGTGCAAGTTCGACCACTTACGCCTGTTGAATGCTCTCGTGTTTGGTCTCCAGCAGGGCAGTGAACACACGACACACTTGAAGACGTGTCTTGCCAAAGGGGGGCGTCAACACGGCCGCTGTGGTCTCAATTGTGGATTTCTGCGATGCAAAATATATGTATAGAATATAAAACTTTGCTTTCATTTCGATTTCATTGTAGAAACTCACCGCAGGCGGGTTCTTGAGCACATGAACGAATTCTTGTAGGCGTGACGCCATCACAGTGATCACAGTCTCCTGCACTTCCTGATGGAACTCTCGTTCTCGCTTCTGCAGCAAACGCTGACGATCAGAATTGGGCTCATCTCTGTGAAAGAAGGGTAGGGGGAGATAGAAACGAATCAGTGATCAAGGGTCACGGCGACTTACGTGAATGTAATTGGCTTGATAAGCGTAAGTACAACCGATATTCCTGATAAGATGGCGCTCTCTTGAGCGTTTGGTTCCAAAATCACATTTAACAAGGCTTCAATTGTATCAGCAGATTCAATGGTTTTCAATATGGGATTCGAGCCATCAAAGGCCGGCTCAAATGAATCGTTCTCCTGCTCGGTTTGACGCATTAGGCGCCCTTGGTTAATAAGATCACAGAAAAAGTCGGCAACATTTGCATGTTTATCGGTTTCTTGAGGATTACGCAATATTGCAATCAGTCTCTCCACAATTTTATCTTCAGTTAGCCACTAGCAAAAAAAATATATATATATATTTAAGTATTTAAAAATCATTATGAGGATTTGCTCACTTCGAATAGGTTTCGCTTGAGTTGACCACCCTCGATGTCCTTCATCATTTGCATTATTAGATCAGGTATGACCGGTGTGTCAAAGTGTTTGCAAATGAAATCCAAAAAGGTCTTCTGCGATTTAATATACTCCAGGAGTTGTAGGCACATGTGTTGATACGAAAACCAATCTTGTTCAGGCTTTTTGGTAAAGAGCATGCTAAACGTTTTGCTAAAAAACGACGACAGCAATGGATTTAACGGTGGTTCCTTTTCCAGATATGAATACAGCTGCTGTATTGTGTCCGCATCGGACAGAAGCTTCTCATTAAGGGACGGTAGGCCGCTATTTATAATTATTAAATCCGTGTAAATAATAGGCCAGAGAGAGAGAGATGGAAATGGAAACTTACAGTGTGAGTATCTCACAGGACATGTTTGCGTAGCGAAAGCGCTGTACCATGGGCAGATCATCGGAAGGTTCAGTTGTGATTAGCTCAACCAGACGCCTGATCACATCGGCACGTGTAAAATAGTTCACGAGAGTTTTCTTTTGCGTTTTGCACTCTTGCAGTATGTCCTCCTCATCTAGAAATTCCTCCAGCTTTGAATTCTGTGCGTGGGGTGAGTAGAGTAGTAAACGGAGATGGAGACGCTGCAGGTGGCCGGCCGACACACACTTACCTCCTTCTCTAGTAACGCCTCTATATTCGCTGAGGGCGCATAACCCTTGTCCCAAAACATTTTTCGCACGAACGTCTTGGCGGTGACACTTTCAGGCGGGGGGGAACAAGAATTTTATTTCGGAAGCTTGTTAGCTTTTGTTTTGCTTTGCGAGCTTCACTACTCTCTTTGATATATTTTGCACGAAGAATTTATTGTAACGTAGCATACACTGAGCACTGCGGGGGCAAGAGTAAAGGGCAGTCAGTCAATTAAAACGAAAACTCTGCCGACTCGCACAAAGTAATGCGTAAATTTTGTAATTATGCTAAGCAGGTTCCACACATACACTATAATTTAACGCAAGGATGATTTTTGGCTTGTTGGCTGCTTTCGATTTGTGCAGGGTATCGTTGCGGCCACAATTACGAGTATGTTTGACTTTGTATCACGATTTGCTGCAGTTTAGATTGTTTTTCGTCCGAAAAAACCACGCTAAAATTTTCTTCTCTGCTTTTGTGTGCAAAATATTCGATTTAATAGTATCGACTGCACCAACGCTATCGAGTGCTATCGAATAAGTGTGGGTGTTCATGAAACTGCTTTGATTTTGATTGAGTAATGTTTTTGTTTGCTTGACACTGGATTCTGAACTAAACAATTTGAGTCAAAACACATGAATTGTCTTTGCCAAATTATCTTCAATATGGATATGCTAGTGATTGACAATACATTGCGCATTTGAGCACATTCTGCACTGCCAATCGATGTGGGGAATACCCCTTATAATTACCGATGCAAAATAAGCGAATCTTATCGTATACAATTATGTGGTCAGTGCTGAGGGCTCTAGTAATTATTATTTAATTAACTCAAAAATCAAAATCGGGGAAATGGATCAACTTGGTCCCATATTCTTTGGTATATTTTGAACATGATACGGTATATTTTGATATTTTTCTGAGGGTCTGACGGTATATTTTATCCACAAATCCGCGGCCACACTGGTACTCGCGCAACGACTGTAGCTACATACGATACATAGTCGAAAAACCGTCGATAAGAGGCTAGCAGTAAAATATCGATACTATCGATAGGTTGTTTGACACCTCTATTGCAGCCCTTCTGACGCTTTTTTTCTGAAATATAAATATAAATATTGGCCAACACGGTGAAGCGGCGTCATAATGGATGAGGGGGCTCAGTACTCCATTCAGGCGGTGTGCCGCATTTGTCTGCAGCACCTGCAGAACGATGCCGCCTACGATCTGTTCCTGGTCCCAGGACTGGCCAAAAAACTGTGCGTCTGCACTCCTCTATCTGTGGATCAGCAGGATGGATATCCCAATAAAATGTGCACCAGCTGCTACGGCCGGCTGAACGAGACGCACGAGTTCCAGAAGCTGTGCGTGGAGTCGGTGCAGAAGTTCCAGGACATGGTGGCCAATAATGTCTTCTGCGTCGTCGCCACGGGCTCGCAGATTAAGAACTTTGATGTTCTGAATGTGACCGGTCACGAGGGGGAACTGGTAGGGGAGGAGGAGGATCGCATCAACTTTGATCCCCTGTTGGACCACAAGATGGAGCTGATTGAGAATGAGGAGGACGTGTTCAAGATGCTGGAGCATGTTGACAAGGAGGCCGAGGAGGCGGAAAAGGAAGTCAAGCAGGACGCTGATGACGATCATTTGATGGGGATATTTGCCGACGACTCTTCAACTGAGTGTGGCGGCAGTGACATCGATGAAGACGTGGACTTTGAGCCCAACAGCAGCGATGGCGATGACGACGTGCCCCTGTCGCAGCGTCTGCGAGTGACTCCACGCCAATCGTCCAAGGCCAGGTCCAAGAAATCCACTGCTACAGATGTCAAGGAAGAGGATGAGTACTTGTCCGGATCGGAAGCGGACGAGGACGGCGACAGCTCGAGGTCCAAACGTAGGAGGATTCCACCCAGCGAACGTCACCTGCATCGCATAATCGATTGCCATATCTGCCACCAGAAGTTCAAGAAGGCCATCCGCTACGAAGAGCACATGAAGCACCACAACGATCTCCTGCCCTTCCAGTGCAAGGTGGAAACCTGCAGGAAAGGTAATCCTCTCCAGCAATCACTCTTCAAAAGGAATATACTGTAATATTTCAACTTGCAGGTTTTACAACGGCAGGTGGCTTACGCCTCCACATCGACCATGCCCACACCGAACTGTCTGAGGTCCACACGTGCAGCGTCGATGGCTGTGGGAAGAGTTTCCCGCGCATACGCCTGCTCACGTTTCACATGAAAAAGGTGCACAATATAGCAAAGTCGGCGGCCCCGCCACGCGACTATCCCTGCACGGAGTGCGAGAAGATATTCCGCTGTCCCATGGCCCTGAAGAAGCACATGTACAAGCACGACGGCAAGGAGCTGCCCTTCCCCTGCAACATCTGCGGCAAGCGGTTCGTGATCAACAGCGCCCTCAAGGATCATCTGATGCGGCATGCGGGCATAAAGAACTATGTGTGTCCCTACTGCGGCGTGGGCAAGACGACGCGCCAGGAGTGGAACACCCACATCCTGACGCACACCCAGGAGAAGAAGTTCAAGTGCCATATATGCGAGCATGCCTCCCACAACAAGCAGAGCCTGGCCAATCACATCAAGATCGTCCACGAGAAGATCAAGAACTATGCCTGCCAGTACTGTGGCAAGACGTTCGGCAAGTCGCATGCCTGCAAGATCCACGAGATGACACACACGGGAGAGAAGCGCTGCGAGTGTAAGGTAACAGATAGAGACAGGGAGATCCTCCAAAGTATCCTCTCAACTGAAAGTTTCTTTGATTTCAGGTCTGTGGCAAGAAGTTCCTCTATCCAAAGAGTCTTACAAAGCATTTGAAAACGCACGAGAAGCGGGTACTTCGCGCCATTGAGACCTATCGCCAAAGGCAGGTGGAGATGGGCGAGGCAGGACCCGGGGATCCGGTGGAGAGCACCGAAGATGTCATGGGAGTGCCGGCCGCAGTTGGAACCGAAACGAGTGCAGTTGGAGAGGCAGTAATGTCACAGAACGCCGCCGATGAGCTGCTCAAAGTTTGTGCTGAATCAGTGGCCACCATACCCAAGGATCCGCGTCGCGTCCAACGCGTGGACATTTCCCAGTTGGCGGGCACTGCTGTCAATCCCATATCTTCGGTGTCGGTGCCCTCGTGGTCCCCGCAAGAAGTGAACTTCACCAAGAAGGAGGGCAAGCACATTTGTCCGGGCTGTGGGCAGGGCTTCAACAACATTGGCAACATGAAGAGACACTACAAGATCATCCACGAAAAGGTCAAGGACTTTGCCTGCCGCTTCTGCCCGAAGCGGTTTGCAAAGGCCCAGACACTGCGCCACCACGAATGGATCCACACAGGGGAGAAGCCGTTTGAGTGCAAGACCTGCGGCACCCATTTCCGCCAGGAGACGGCCCTCAAGCGGCACCAGCGAACCCACGAGAACCGTCCGCCTGTCATCTCCTCGAAGTTCTATGCGGCCCGCGAGGAACTGGAGGAGCAGGAGCGCAGCAAAAGGGAGGCCAAACGCAAGGCGGAGGCAAAGCGCAAGGAGATCGCCGACGCGGCCAAGGAGCAGCTGTCATCGCTGCACAAACTGGAGACGACCGACAGGAATCTGCACTCTTACGACGAGTACCAGGAGGCTGCCGCTGAGCGGGCAGCTGCCTCCGCCGAGCTGCAGGCGCAGCAGTTCGAGGAGAACGAGGTGAAGCGGCGGGCAGACGAGGAGCGGCGCAAGATCCAGGAGGCTGCCTACGAGCAGCTACAAAGACTGCAGCAGCAGCAGGAGATCGACAAGGTGCAGACCTCCTACGATGGCTACTACGCGCAAAAAGCGCACGCGGATGGCACCAGCCTCGATGCCCTGAAAATGGATCATGTGTGAGCGGGAAGAGGAGCGGAGCGCAGCCAAACGTTAAACGTTGCTCTGGGGGTTGGTAAGGGGAATCAAATACTAATGTAAATGTTTTTTACGAGCAGCAATAATACTTGTATATTCATTATACAAAATAAGTGGGGGAATGTAGTCATATAAACATTCTGTTTAAATATCTAGTTTCTTAAATGTTAATAATTAATAGAATACCAATATCGGACCCATTCTACTTCAGTACGAATAGCTTCTTTAAGCTGTCCAGCGTCATATTGCCCAGATCCCAGTGAGTGCCAAGGGTTTCGCTGTCATCCGCTGACGTGATTAGCTTCAAAATGTTCTCCTCGATTGTGCCATTCATTACAAATCGGTGTACTGTCGTGGCTCTACAGCAGGCCAGACAAAAGATTAAATATGGAACACGAACTAGAACAAAAGTAGAACTCACTTTGTCTGGCCGAAGCGATGTATACGTCCAATGGCCTGCCGTTCGTCGCCAGGATTCAGGATTGGCTCCACCAAGAATACATGTGTGGCCTCGATTAGATTGAGACCCTTAGAGCCACGCGACAAAGGCATTAACAGGCAGGTAACATTATTTTCAGTGCTCTAAAGGGGAGTCACATGTGAGTGGGTTGGATAATCATTCTTTAAGCACTCGCAACGAACCTTAAACTCCTCGAGATCCTTGTTACTGCACTTGCGATACTCAATCCGATTCAATTTGAGGGCAGTAGAAATGTGCTCGAGTATCGGCTGCCATTGGGAGAAGATGAGTATCTTTTCCTTATTACCCGCAGCCGAAATCTTGAGTATCAGTTCCACCATGCAGGCAATTTTCGTTGAAAAGTTTCCAACGATCGATTTGGTCTCCCCAGGACGAATCGAATGATACAGCCTTTAAAACAGAAAGCGACAGTCAGATAAATATTTATGATGAGATTGAGAAATCATAACTTACTGGGGCGAAACCTGGCGACAGGTCGGACACTTGGTGCGGCCCTCGTACGTTTTTTTCTTTTTCATGACGTCCAGGCAGTGTTTGCAAATGAAGTGGCCGCAAACCATCATCACGTACTGCAAGAGAGTGCATTAATCAGAGACTTTGGAACATTTGAATCTGATATTTATGTGATTTATGATTATATTTACTCGGGAATCCTCATCGGTCTGGCAAATGGGACAGACTTTGGCGCTCTTGTCCTCCTTTAAATGCTTCAAATATTTGAGGCGTCCACACAGCCGCGCAAAGTTGAGCTGTGACATGTCCAGATTGCTCAGATTCGCCTCCAAATGCTCAGCGACCTCACCCCTCAAAATGCGGTAATTTGACTGTTCTTTGGGATCTGCGGTTAGCTGAATGCGCATCTTGCACATTTCCAGCTCATCGAATGACTTCACCATATACTCCACCTCGATCCAGTACTTGACCATTGCTTTGGCCAGACCCTGGAGGCTAGAGAGAAAATCCAATTGGACTTTACATTCGTCACGGTAGTCCCTGAACTCTGGTTTTCCGCGTACGAATGTTAAGATTACTGAAACGAAACCGATACATAATTAGGTGAAACCCAATTGGATTAGAGCGGATGGATTCCCACTGTACTTTTTATAAGAGCGATCATCAAGCTGGGCTTCTCCAACCCTTCGTTTTCGTCTTTTTCTTTGGCAAACAGCTCACATTCGAATTTATGAAGGGTCTCACGCATCTTGCACAGGCGACAAGTGCGTTGCTTTTTCGGTTTCCTTTTATCATCATCATCCTGCTGGGGAAAAGTCACACGAAAGCTACAACTTTCAGCTGCAGAATATAATATTTTTGTTAGCACTCACCATAATCTCAGCCAGATGACAATCGGAAACTTGGCTAATGAAATTCGTGATGTCCGCCGCTAGGGCATCTCCCGCCTGGACTGTTGACACAGCACGATCAATGATATCCTTTAGATACTCGAATTCCTCAATTAAACTTGTCTTGAGATCTTCGAAACGCCCATGCCACATTTCAAGATCATAAAGGATGCCCCATACGGTGTTGACATGTTCGAATTTATCAGCAGAGATATTCTGCCTAATGAACTCCTCGCGCACCTTGTTCCAAATGGCAACGTGGAGGGAACGCTCGTGGTGGACCACCGTGGACATAAATTCGACAATGTTGCCTCTGAACTGATCATTCAGCGTGTGACATTCAGTTACCTTCAACTGGTAGGCATTGTCAGCCGATTGGAGCACTTTGGCGGTGTCGTCCAGGTACTTCCACTCTAACGCTTTCAGCTGTGCTTGATAGGTGGTCTCCTCGATTTGGGATATCTTGTCCTGAGGCGCAGCCAGAGTGTTGGCTTCAAGTATGTTGTAGAGAGCATGAATCTGGAGTACACTGTCCACGCTGTAACAAAGAAAACATTGTACTATATGATATGGATCTGTTATCACTAAGAAGCTGCAGCTACTGTCTTACGATATGTTGTCCTTGTTGTAGTCCGCGGCTAGCTTCAGCAGGAGCTTGTACTGCGTAATGGCCATGCTGTAACGTTTGCGTATAAAGAATATGGCCGCCGTTCCATTGTACGAGGAGGCCCAGCTGCGAAGCTCCTTCTTGCATTCGGTCTCGTTGTTTGTTATCAAATGGTCTAGGAGATCCTGCGGATCCAGAAAGTTCGAGGTGTGTACATTGTTGTTGTTGTGCACGAAGGGCACGGAACAGGTCTTGCGTATGTGCAGAAATGGTTTTAGGATGCTGCGCAGCAGCTGCGAAGAAATGGCCGCCAGCCGGGCGCTGTTGTCATCGTTGTGATGCGTATTCTTGGCCACTTCCTTGCGGAATTGATCGTGGCACTTGTCGTGCTCCTCGCTATAATACAAAGCCTCCACATTGCTAAGCTCCAGGCGATGCACAACTTCCGTTTGCGGCGGAATACCCAGTTCGTGATTCACCTTCGACATGCAGGTCCGCCACAAGCTGTGCTCCAGCAGATCCAGCAATGGCTTTGGATTGTGATTCAGCTGGAAGGCCTTGTCCACAGTCTGCCAGGCAGCCGGTGGCTGGCAGGCCTCATTGAAGCCAACGAACTGCAAGAGTGGCGGCAGATCGTCAATGGTTCCAGTGACGGCCCAACGATTTACAGCCGGCAGCATACGCACCATTTCCGCCGCCTGTGAGGTGCTGCTTTCCACCATCTAAAGAAGGCAAAATACATTAATAACATTCGGAAAGAGGTGCTGGGGTCTTCTGTCATACCTGAGCCTCGTCCAAACAGACACGCCACCAATTGACCATTAGAAGCGGACAGCTCGGACGCATATAGCGCTGTTGGTGGCGCATCTGGCGATCGGACTTGTAGTCCGTTGTGTGATAAATCTCATTGCGAAGGATGAGATAATCGGTGAGCACAACATCGTACTTGGACAGCTCCAGGGGACTGTACCACGTGCCAGAGTGCAGACCGGGATACAGAAGGACCTTTAAGGCTGGCGAAATGTGCTTCTTCATCTCGTTGAACCACTGCATCTTGATGGCATTGGGCGAGACTATGATGGTGGTTCCAGACTCGACCAGGCGCGTGCTTCCCATGTCTCCCAGTTCCGACCAGCAGCTGGGACACACATATGGGGGATCATTCGCATCCTGCTCGGCACTGCGACTCACACACCGCTCGTGCTGCCACAGTCGGCATTTGCTGCACTGGATCCGGATGCCCTTTTTGTGGGTGCAGATACAAAAGAGATCGTCCTGCAGTCGCGGTTGCTTCCGAGGCACGTTTTCGTCGACGCTCTCAAGGAGTTCTAGCCAGTATTTGTTGTTGAATGTGCCCTTAACTCTGGGATTTAGCATTAGCATGGCCAGGAACTCCACCGTCTTGCCCAAGCCCATTTCATCCGCCAGAATGCCACCCGGAGGCAGAACTATCTTTTGCAGTTCTTCCTGAAACGGATAGAACTCGAGACAGTAGTCATGCTTGACGACGCGTGTATGCCCATCCACCGCCTGGAGGATGGAGTAGTTTCCAGTAAATTCATTCAACTCCTGCTCGCGACTCAGCATCCAGCAGACGCTGCGCTCTTGGTATTTGCGCAACCTCGACTGGAAGCAGTCTGGTAGATTTAGCGGCTTGTCCTTGCCCTCTCGCACCTTCTGGTGTCGGTCGTAGAGCGCGTCGAATAGCTTCGTTGTCACATACGTTTTGAGGGGCCGTTGATATATCTTCTCCTGCTCGGCCACTACAAAATCCAGGCTGGTCTCCAGCCTAAAATTTTTGAACACAATCGGCAATAGTGTGGCACCCATTTCCATGTCAAGCGGACAGACTTTAGCGTGAGACACCTTCTGCAACAGCACCAAAATCCATTTGGCATCTTTTTTGATGGCTTTGAAGACCAACTTTCGGGGACGCACGGCTTCGCCTGCAAATGCGTGAATGATAATCATTCATTTTGCGTAAACTTACACTAAGACAACTTACACTTTTTTATGCATTCTATGAGTATCTCTGCATGAGTATTCTCTGCAAAGAAGTCCATTAGTTGCCAACCTCTTTTGGCATAAATGAATTGTGATGATTCGCAGACACATTCTATTTCAATTTCATTTGCGATTTCGCATAAAACAATGGGAGCATTCATGCTTTAATTCGGTGGTTAACGCGGCTCTAACATTGACTATATTCAACATAGCCTTCTGAGCTCTGCGAACTCTTGAAGAAATCTTGCAAAATTTAGTTTTAGCTGAACTTAGCGAAATTTGTGCATGTTTATGGATGGTGGAGTTTAGAGATGCTAAATTTATATTTTATAAATGTATCGCTATGCATTTGATGGCTGATAATATATTTGTTAGTAATATTCTGTTCGACTGGCTATAATAATTATATGGATATATAAATGTTATATTGTATGTATTTTAACTATATATAATCAGGGAAAATCGACTCTATTTTTATTTTATTTCACGTCCAAAAATCATATACCCGCGAATTTAGACTAGACTTATCGATACACAGGGTAGCTGTAGCTGCTTAAAAATATTATCGGTACTTTTGTGCGATAGGCGGATCGAATTAGGCGTTTTAATTTGAAATCACAACTATGGATTACAATACCAGAAGATGTCAGTTCACATTCATTGCTTAATTTTCATTTTCATAGCGAAACCCAAAAGTAAATCTCATGAAAGCGAATTCTGGGGAACACACAAGTAAAAAAATGCTTTGAAATAATAGCGAATCGAATAAATGATACATTTAAAAATACTATATATAAACTATGCTCATAGTAGTAGAAACACACATAATATACGTGTATATTACTAATATTAATAAACATATAGAGTTTTATTGCTGTCCTCAGACATGATCCAATTTGAATGCATCGACGGTGGTGCCCTCCGCCTCGGCCTTCTGGGCGTAGAAGCCATCGTAGGTGTTCGTCTGCTTCTGCAGCTTGTTCAACTGCTCGAATGCCGCCTCCTGGATCTTCCGCAGCTCCACCTCCGCCTTCCGCTTGGCCTCGTTCTCCTCCAGCTGGTAGGCCAACAGCTCGGCAGTGGCGGCAGCCCGCTCCGCAGCGGGATCCTGGTACTGCTCAAAGTTCTTTGGCTGCTGCCGCTTGACCGTATCCCTGTGTATAACCGGCTCCTTGGGCTTGCTTGGCGGCCTCGGCGGCTTGTCGTGGACCTTCATGTGGGTCTTGAGCACCTGCTCCTGGCGGAAGTGTTTGCCGCACACCTTGCACTCGTACGGCTTCTCACCCGTGTGTATGTACTCGTGGTGACGCAGATACTGCTTCTTGGCGAACCGCTTGGGGCAGAAGCGGCAGCAGAAGTCCTTCACCTTCTGATGCACCACCTTGTAGTGGAGCTTCATGTTGCTCACATGGTTGAATCCCTTGCCGCAGTCCGGGCACATGTGCTGGCCCTCCTTCTTGGTGAAGTTCACCTGCGGCGACCACGACGGTAGGTTCACAGACGGTATGGGATTCACCACAGTGCCCGCCAACTGGGCAATGTCCACTCTCTCCACACGCCCTCGCAGGTGGGGGCTGGGCTTTGCAATCGTTGAGGAAGACGCTGCCGCAGCGACCTCAGCCAGCAATGGATTGGCCGCGGTTTGGTTCCTGGGCAGATCGGACTTTTCGTGCGTCTTTAAATGCTTGGTGAGGCCCTTGTCGAAGAGGAAGACCTTGCCGCAGATCTTGCACTCGCAGCACTTCTCTCCCGTGTGGCTTCTCTCGTGGATCTTGCAGGCATGCGACTTGCCAAAGGTCTTGCCGCAGTACTGGCAAGCGAAATCCTTCCGCTTCTCGTGCACCACCTTGACGTGGTTGGCCAGGGCCTGCTTGTTGTGCGAGGTGTGCTCGCACTGGCGGCACTCGTACTTCTTCTCCTTGGTGTGAGTGAGAATGTGCTTGTTCCACTCCTGGCGCGTAGTCTTGCCCACGCCGCAGTAGGGGCAGACGTGGTTCTTGATGCCTGCATGCCGCAGCAAGTGATCCCTCAGCACACTGTTGATGGGGAAGCGCTTGCCGCAGATCTCGCAAGCAAACGGCAGCTCCTCGCCGGTGTGCTTGTACATGTGCTTCTTGAGGGCCGTGGGGCAGCGGAATACCTTGTCGCATTCCGTGCAAGGGAAGTCCCTCTGGGGCGTGTCCACCTTGTGCACACGCTTCATGTGGAAGTTGAGCAGCACAGGCCGGGCAAAGGATTTGTTGCAGCCCTCGTAGGTGCACGGATGCATGGCCGATGACTCCGTGTGGGCATGCTCTACATGGACGCGCAGCCCGTTGGCCGTGGTGAAACCCTTCCGGCAGCTCTCCACCTTGCACTGGAAGGGGAGGAGATCGTTGTGGTGCTTCATGTGCTCCTCGTAGCGGATGGCCTTCTTGAACTTCTGATGACAAATGTGGCAGTCGATGAGGCGATGAAGGTGTCGCTCGGCTGCGGGAATCCTCTTGCGCTTGGCCTTCTCCCTGGTGCCCCTCTCGCCATCGGAGTCCGAGTCATCGGAAAAGGAGCTGAATTCATCGGAATCATCTTTTGCGGGTCGTTTGGCCTTTGCTTTGTTGCCACGCCTATTTCCGCGTCGGGCCCGCTGCGCCAGAGGCACGTCATCATCGCTGCTGTTTAGCTGAAAGTCCTCGTCCTGTTCGTTGTCGTTGCAACTCTCAAGGGAGGAGTCGTTGGATTCTTCGGCAGAGCCCAGCTCATCTTTCTCTACCTCCTCGACCTCCTTTTCCACATCCTCCAGCATCTTGAACACGTCCTCCTCATTCTCAATAATCTCTATCTTGGAATTCAAAAGTGGATCAAAGTTTACGTGGTCCTCGTCCTCGGCCGGCAGGTCTGCTACCGCAGCACTCGGATCCAAAACATCGAAGTTTGTCTGGCACGTGAAGGCGTTGCTGGACACTAGATCCTGGAATTTCTGCACCGAGTCCACGCACAACTTCTGGAAGTCGTGCAGTTCGTTCAGCTTCGAGTAGCACGAGATGCACAAATTCTTCGGAAAACCATCCTGCTGCTCCACCGAAAGCGAAGTGCACACGCACAGTTTTTTGGCCAGGCCCGGAATCAAAAACAGATCGTATGCCATTGTGTTGTGCAGGGTGCTCAGACAGGTGCGGCATACCGTATGTATGGAGTACTGACTCCCCTCGTTCATTTTTCCAATTCAATTCGTTCAGTTTTTACAATCAATAGCTGATGCAAATAAAATTCTGCGCTGAGAAAAATCTAACACACTACATATATACGTGTGTGTATATATATATATCGCTTTATATATATATATAGTATACATAGGGATGTTAATCAATATATCGATATGTATCTTCAGTAATATATTTGTAGGTGATAGTTTTTTGGACAGGCTCTATCGATAAAATCGATATTTTGCTGCTAGCCTCTACTATCATAGTATCGAGCTACAGTCGTTGCGCTTTTAATATGTTTGGATTGTCTGCTATAAGATAAGATAAGATATTTCTCTTAATTGATGTTAATCACCACTGAAAAGAGATTACATTTTAAAAACCCTCCACGAATTGAAAACGAATTTTGAAAAACCACCACGATTTGAGAGCGAATAATATCGATATTTTTGTGCGCTAAATGAGTTTGGCGGTCAATTTCAAATGTACATGTTTGCATTTAGGAATATCGACTACTGAATACTCGTTGGAAAGTACACATCACTAGGCACGCTCCCACACACATGCATAGGGATGGACGTTTTTGTTATACCTTTTTTAATGGGGGTATTATGATTACGCCCAAATGTTTGCAACAGCAGCATACATATTGCAACCACCCACCACCCCACCGCCATAACGTACATGATAGCCATTGACATTTTCAGTGGTATGTTCTGCTTCTATTCGTAATATAGCTTTGACAAAAACGATTAAACTGCACCGAACATGTTTTTGCTTATTGCATACACACACACCCACACACACACACATGCAGAAAGGGTATGATGGGCGTATTAGACCGTGGGACTGTACGTGTGCCAATCCACTGAGATATGTGTATGTATCCCACTGTATGGTGCATGAAATAAGTGGAGCATTGGTTTGTTTTTAATGTAGGTAATATTTAATCCATTTACTCTAAGTAAGCACAGGAGATTGTTGTTGTTGTCTATGTATGTAGTACATAATAAAATAAACATAAAGATACACAAATTCAGGCACACATACATCCATGTGTATGTATGTAATGTAAAAAATCGTTAATTTTCTGTATTAAATGTTCTCGAATAAATGAAGTTTTTCTATTCCGTTTCAACTAGAGAGAAGAGAGCAATTCGAGGGGGCAGAAGACAAATGTTCCGGAACAGTTTGCGCTGTAAAAGTTAATACAATATAAATCTTACGATATATTAAGAATCCATCCAGCCGGACAGGACACTCTACACATGATCGATCTTCAGGGCATCCACACTGGTGCCATCGGCCTCGGCCTTCTGCTGGTAGTAGCCATCGTAGGATGTGGTGGCCTTCATAATCTCCTGCTGCTTCTGCAGCTTCGTTAGCTGCTCGCAGGCAGCCGCCGCGATCTTCTGCCGCTCGATGTCCGCCTTCCGCTTGGCCTCGTTCTCCTCCATCTGATGGGCGAGCAGCTCGGCGGTGGCCGCCGCCCTCTCGGCAGCCGGATCCTGATACAAATCGTAGTTCCTGGGCTCGGCCTCGGGATCCAGTTTCATGAAGGTGGGCACAGTGGGTGCACTCCTCTCCGGTACATGACGGCGGCCGGGCTTCTCATGCGTCTTGATGTGCTTCTTGAGGGCCGTCTCCTGGCGGAAGTGCTTGTTACAGATCTTGCACTCGAAGGGCTTCTCGCCCGTGTGGATCCACTCGTGGTGGCGCAGTATCTGGGCCTTGGAGAAGCGCTTGGGACAGAAGCGGCAGGCAAAGTCCTTTACCTTCTCGTGGATGATCTTGTAGTGGAGCTTCATGTTGCCAATATTGTTGAAGCCTCGCCCACAGCCGGGGCAGATGTGCTGGCCCTCCTTCTTGGTGAAGTTCACCTGCGGCGACCACGAGGGCACCGACACCGATGGTATGGGATTGACGGCAGTGCCAGCCAACTGGGAAATGTCCACCCGTTGGACGCGTCTGGAGTTCTTCTGCTTGGGCAGCGGTGCAGCGGGCCCGCCACTGCTAGCGCAAGCCTTGAGCATGTCCTCGTTTTGATTGGGATTTATATTCGTATTGGGATTGGGATTCCCCAGGCCATCGGCTTGCATTTGGCCCGGAATCGGAATGGGAATGTTAAGCTGTTGTTGCCGTTGCGGCTCTGACGGCGGCAGATCCCGCTTCTCGTGCGTCTTCAGATGCTTCGTCAGGCTCTTCTCACAGAGGAAGATCTTGCCGCAGATCTTGCACTCGCAGCACTTCTCTCCCGTGTGACTGCGCTCATGCACCTTGCAGGCATGCGACTTGCCGAACGTCTTGCCACAGTACTGGCAGGCGAAATCCTTCCGCTTCTCGTGCACCACCTTGATGTGGTTCGAAAGGGCCTGCTTGTTGTGGGAGGCGTGGTCGCACTGCCGGCACTTGAACTTCTTCTCCTTGGTGTGGGTGAGAATGTGGGCGTTCCACTCCTGGCGCGTAGTCTTGCCCACGCCGCAATAGGGGCAGACGTGATTCTTGATGCCCGCATGTCGCATCAGATGATCCCTGAGGGCGCTGTTGATCACGAACCGCTTGCCGCAGATGTTGCACGGATAGGGCAACTCCTCGCCCGTGTGCTTGTACATGTGCTTCTTGAGGGCCGTGGGGCAGCGGAAGACAGTGTCGCACTCGGGGCAGGGGAAGTCGCGCAGCGGAGCGGCCGACTTTGTTATGTTGTGCACCTTTTTCATGTGGAACGTGAGCAGTCTGATGCGGGGGAACGTCTTCTCGCATCCCTCCGCGGGACAGTGGTGCACCTCGGACAGTTCGGTGTGGGCATGGTCCACATGGATGCGCAGGCCATTCGCTGTGGTGAATCCCTTCCGGCAGCTCTCCACCTTGCACTGGAAGGGGAGCAGATCGTTGTGGTACTTCATGTGCTCCTCGTAGCGGATGGCCTTCTTGAACTTCTGATGACAAATGTGGCAGTCTATGATGCGATGAAGGTGCCGCTCATCGGCTGGAATCCTCTTCCGTTTGGGCTTCTCCCTGTTGTCGTCATCGTCGTCGTCCGAGTCGGAGGTGGAGCTGCTGAAGTCGTCGTAGTCCACCACTTTCTTCTTCTTGGGCTTGGGCTTGGACTTGGCTGGTGTGCGGGTGGACTGGGATTGGGTGGATCCCCTCATGCGTTGGGCCAAAGGAATGTCGTCGTCGCTGCTGTTCGGTTCAAAGTCCAGATCTCTGTCGTTGTCATTGCCGCTCTCCACGGAGGAGTCGTCATCGAACATTTTCAGTGCATTGCTGGGCGAACCCTTCAGCTTATCCTGCTTGACGCTCTCGTTTTCACACTCCTCGGCCTCCTTGTCACAGTGCTCCAGCATCTTGAACACGTCCTCTTCGTTCTCAATTAGCTCCATCTTGTGGTTCAAAAGGGGATCAAAGTTGATGTGATCCTCATCCTCTCCGGGCAGATCGTGCGACGTTGAACTGGGATCCAACACATCAAAGTTCGTCTGGCAGGTGAAAACGTTACTGGCGACAAGATCCTGGAACTTCTGGACCGAGTCGACGCACAGCTTTTGGAAATCGTGCAGGTCGTTCAGCCTGGTGTAGCAATTGCTGCACAAATTCTTGGGAAAGCCATCGTTCTGCTCGACGGAGAGCGACGTACACAGACACAGTTTTTTCGACAGGCCTGGCACCAGATACAAATCGTATGCGGCATCGTTTTGCAAGTGGTTCAGGCAAATGCGACACAGCGTGTGTATCGAATACGTCCTGGCCATATCCATGTTGCGGTTTGTCTGTTGCGGCAGCGTTTTCAACAATTGCGTTTATCTTTTATCCAGCCAGCAATAAAAATAATATTGACACAGAAAAAATAGTATACTCGTCGTCAGCGAAAAATGGGCGAGTGGCAATAAGAGAAGTGCACGATACAAGCATCGATACTTTCAGACAATTACTCGGTGGTATTCGGTTCGGTGTCAGTGATGGCACGAATGCCAGAAGAAGAGTTCGTCGGTATAATTTGAATTTAATACAATTCAATTTAATAATTAGGGTTCTGTGCATAAGTCATTAAACTATTGCAACACCTACATATAAAATTCACACATATCAAATTCACATTAGAGTTACAGTTACAGCTGAAAAACAGACAGAAGCTAGCTCCAGTTAGCTAAGGCTGCCAACACTACTTCAAGCTATACATCTCTAAAAACGCGTAAATTTTTGTTGTTTTGTCAGCAATTTTTGTCGCAGCTCGGGTTTTCCCTGCATGGATATGGTTGCAAGCGAGCCATATCTCGTGCACTCAATATGCCGCCTCTGTCTGATGTACCTGGAGCAGAGTTCCGCCCACAATCTGTTTCTGGAGCCAGATCTGGCCAAAAAGCTAACGCTGTGCACCTCCCTCGATGTGGACCAACAGGATGGCTTTCCCCGGAGCATCTGCAACGGATGTTTTGAGAAATTGAACGACCTGCAGGAGTTTCAAAAACTATGCCTGGACTCGGTGAACCGATTCAAGGGTATGGTGGCCGCCAACAGAATCGTCACAGTTGAATTGTTGGAGCCGGTGGCCGAACAGCCAGCGGAGGTGATTGTGGGGCCGGAGGAGCATACCAGCTATGATCCGCTGCTAAATCACAAGCTGGAGATGATTGAGAACGAGGAGGAGGTCTTCAAGATGCTCGTGACGGTGGACAAAAGCGTTATCTCCGACTCTACATCCGAGGAGAACGAGGACGAGGATGGCTCCACCGATGACGAACTTCCATTGGCCCATCGTTTACTGGGTGAGGAGACGTCCAAGGAGCGAGCAAAGCGGAAAAGGATTCCGCCAGAGGAGCGTCGCCTCCGCCGTATCATCACCTGCACCATCTGCCAGCAAAAGTTCAAGAAGCAATCGAAATTCGACGAGCACATGAAGTACCACAACGACCTCCTGCCCTTCCAATGTACAGAGGAGACCTGCAAGAAAGGCTTCACCACAGCCGGTGCACTGCGTCTGCATGTGGACTATGCGCACACCAGGAAAGTCGATGAGATACCATGCAGCGTGGAGGGCTGCAAGCTGCTTTTTCCCCGCCTGCGGCTGCTCACCATTCACCTGAAGAAGGTTCACAACCAGACGCGGGTGAGCGCCCCGCGGAGCAGAGCAGCCATGCACGGAGTGTGGCATGGTATTCCGCTGTCAGGTGGCACTCAAGAAGCACATGTACAAGCACACGGGCGAGGAGCTGCCGTACCCGTGCAACATCTGCGGCAAGGGATTCCACATCAACAGCGCTCTCAAGAACCATCTGCTGCGGCATGCGGGCATCAAGAACTACGTCTGCCCGTACTGTGGCGTGGGCAAGACGACGCGACAGGAATGGAGCAAGCACATGCTGACCCACACCCAGGAGAAGCAGTTCAAGTGCGCCACCTGCGACCATGCCACGCACACAAAGCGAGCGCTGGACAATCATGTGAAGATCGTTCACGAGAAGGTCCGTAACTTTGCCTGTCAGTACTGCGGGAAGACGTTCGGCAAGTCGCATGCCTGCAAAATCCATGAGATGACACACACGGGGGAGAAGCGGTGCGAGTGCAAGGTAACAGAGAGAGAGAGAGAGGGAGATCCTCCAAAGTATCCTCTCAACTGAAAGCTTCTTTGATTTCAGGTCTGTGGCAAGAAGTTCCTGTACACCGAAAGCCTCACAAAACACCTAAAGATACACGAGAAGAGTGTCGAGCGTGCCTTGGAGACGTATCGCCAGCGACAGGGAGAGACCAGCGCCGACCAGGATCAGGTCCAAGTGGATGCCAATCATCTGATGAAAGTCTGCGCCGAATCGGTGGCCACAATACCACGGGACCCGCGACGCGTGGAGCGCGTTGATATGGCCCAATTAGCGGGCACTGTTGTGAATCCCATACCCATCGTGTCGTTGCCCTCCAGTGCGCCGCCGCAGGCAAAGTTCGTTCAGAAGGAGGGCATGCATCTGTGCCCGGGCTGCAATCAGGGATTCAACAACCTGGGCAACATGAAGCGACACTACAAGAGCATCCACGAGAAGGTCAAAGACTTTGAGTGCCGCTTCTGTTCGCGTCGCTTCGCCAACTCGCAGTCGCTCAAGCAGCACGAATGGATACACACGGGCGAGAAGCCATACGCCTGCAAGACCTGCGGCACCCACTTCCGCCAGGAGGCGGCTCTCATACGCCACCAAAAGGTGCACGACGAAAAGCCACCCCGGCCAGCGAAACCGCCCAAGGAAATCACAGACAAGGCGCGCCAGAAGCTGCTGCAGAGATGCGAACGCAAGCGCAAGGTGGAGGCACTGCGTCAGGAGATTGCCCAGGCCGCCAAGGAGGAGCTGAAGGACTTGGAAAAGCACCGGGCCCTGGAGAAGGAGCAGAATACCTATGAAAAGTATCAGGCAGCGGCAGAGGCGGTGGAAAGCACCTCAACTTGAAGTTGGAGGCCCTCCCAGAGGACTTTTTTGATTGCAGACTGAGCAGAAAGTATTGTTGGTTAATATTTAGCCCATTATTACAGCTTTAAGTTAATTTTAAGAGGTGTCGGTGTCCCGTGTTCGAGTTTTGGCAAAATTCAGGATTCAAGTTTTTGCGATTTTTTTGTATTTTTTACTTTCACTTGCTTGTTATTTTATGAGAGAGTGGTTGAATGTCGTCAAATGATTGCAAACCGTGTGGACACAGCCGGAAAACTATCCGGAGGTGTCCCCGCCAGTTCATATGATAGATGGAGTGATGGATGGATGGATGATAATGAGATTAGATTAAAATGATACAAAAGTGTGATCAAAATAAATCTACAAGTAGATAGCAAAAATTTGGTATATCAAGAAGTGTTCTAAACTGTGGAAAATGTGAACCGATTTGGCCACGCCTGTGTCTGCGTCTAGGGTGCCTCTGGCGTCTTCAAATTGTACTTGGCCTTGATGTTGTTCAGCTCCTCCTGCTTCTTGTCCATATCGACACGCTTGAAGGCCTTGTTCGACTGGTAATAGAGAACAACCAGATAGCGATTGCACACATTGAAGCCGGATAAATGGTCGCAGGCGTTTTTCGCATCAAATATATCCTCGTACACTACAAAGGCTGTGCCGCGCGTCTCTGGTGTGTTGCCCCTGTGGACAAAGAAAGAGAGCGGTCCATTAATGATGCTTGCAGACAGAGGCACAAGCTAAAAACTTACACGCGTATCTGACGTATCGCACCGAATTTGCCGAAAATATCATACATTTCATCCGATGTTATTTTGTATGGTAAGTTGCGCACATAAAGCAGCCGATTCACCTCTGGCGGCAGGCGGATCTGCAAGAAATATTTAGCAAAAATATTTAATTTTATTTTCTGTCTTGTCTGGAGTTTTTCCTCTTCCTTTCACTCACATGGTTGCGCTTATTCATGATGTCGTCTGGTCGCGACGGATGTTGAAGCGCGACAAGTTGAAAAACTTTCTCTCGGCTGTCTGGTAAGCTACGCGGCTTTGTTTGACCCCGGGATGAATGTCCTGAAGAGCGTGCTCTTGGGTCCTTTGTTTAAAAGCAATTTCTTCTGTCTGGCCCCAAACCCAAACAAAATTGGTACTAGGGTTGACACTTCGATTATTCGATAACCACTTGACTGATACTGTTGCCAGCACTAAGTAAGACCGTATTGGAAGAAACAAATGTGAAAATTTTTCGGTGACATCGAAATACATCAAGTATGCCATGAAAAACAATAAATTAAATAAAAAAATATAACATAATTGATCTGCACTGCATATGTATCATAATGTATGTTTGCAGCAGTATATTTACAGTATATTATGAAAATGACAAGGTATATTTCGGTATATTTCTGAGGGTCAGGGTCACTCTGACACTGGGTGCAAAGTAGAGCTGTCAAACGATGATAGTGAAGCCATCAATAGTTTTGAATGATCTGAAGCGATAGTATCGGGCTCAACTAATTATTACTAAAAAATGCTATTAAAAGCTATTATTAAGCGGAAATCGTTAATCCAGGGATCTACGATCCGAAATAATTTGTCCGGCCTTTTAGGAACTTGTCTATTGTAAAAATTAGATGCCAGCTGTCGATTTGTTTACAAATATATCTTCGGATTTTAGAGCAGCGCAACTGTAGCTCGATACTATCATGATAGCAGCAAAACATCGATATTATCGATAGTTCCCTCGGTGGTTTGACACCTCTAGTGCAAAGTGAAAAAAAGAGAAAATTTAAGAAAAAGTTCAAGTGATTTTCGAGAGAATTAGTTTTAACGCAAATCCCAACTATCAACAGGAAGTGGAAAGGTGAGTAAATATCACGATCTGGTGTCCCATAAAGTGTTTTTTCGAATGCAAAATGTCCGTGTGATAGAATATGGCGGTGGGTAGGCGGTGGTGTTCGTTCTAGGAAGAAATTTTGTGTGGCTTGTGCGACCCCCGAAAGTATTTCTTCTTTCGCTCGCACTCGCACGCATGTAAAAAAGCACCGCAGGGAGGCAAACATCGGGCGAGATACTTAAAATAAATGCGATTAGGGCAATTTGCAGATGATGTAAATATAATATGCACATATGTACTGCAAAATACATGTGCATCTGCGCGAGTCTGCACAGTGTCTGTGTGCGCGAGGGTGTGTGTGTGTGCGAATGTGTTGGGGAGGGGTGGGGGAGTGTGGCCTCGAACAAAGTGTATCTCTGTCTGTCCTACCCTTTCGAGAGGGCATTCAACTTGCCGCCGAATTAGAATTTGAAAATTCAAGTTTGTGCATTTTTAGAAGAGCAGCTACACAATGACGTGGGAACCACAAGGAGACGGTCTGCAGCAGATCATTGGGATCTTGAAAGAATCTCAATCCCCGGACACAGCGACCCAAATGGCCGTACAAATGGTAAGAGCAACACGGGGAAGGGATCAAAATATATTTTATGTGTGTATTTCGCGTTGCAGAAACTGGAGGAATTCAATCGGTATCCAGACTTCAACAATTATCTCATCTATGTGCTGACGAAACTAAAAACAGAAGACGAGCCAACACGCTCGCTGAGCGGCCTAATCCTAAAGAATAACATCCGCATGCATGGCAGTAATCTGCAGCCGGAGATCGTTGAGTACATCAAACACGAATGCCTGCAGGCGGTGGGCGATACCTCGCCCCTAATACGGGCCACAGTTGGCATACTGATCACGACGATTGCCAGCAATGGAGGCCTACACAACTGGCCCCAGCTGCTGCCGTCACTGTGTGAGATGCTCGATAATCCGGACTTTAATGTGTGCGAGGGTGCATTTAGTGCTCTGCAGAAGATCTGCGAAGATTCTGCCGAGATCCTGGACTCGGCTGCCCTGAACAGACCCCTGAACGTGATGATTCCCAAGTTCTTGCAGTACTTCAAGCACTCCAGCCCCAAGATTCGTTCCCATGCCATTGCTTGCATCAATCAGTTCATCATCAATCGCTCCCAGGCGCTGATGATCAACATTGACAGCTTCATTGAGAATCTGTTCCACTTGTCGTCCGATGAGGATCACGAGGTGCGCAAGAACGTTTGCCACGGCCTGGTCATGCTGCTCGAGGTGCGCATGGATCGATTGATGCCCCACATGTCGCAGATTATTGAGGTGAGTGACCGCCCCTTCCGCTCCCTGGACGCTAAACGCAATCCTTTTGCCGTTCTATAACGTCTTCCCATCTCCGTTGTAGTACATGCTGCTGCGCACCCAAGACTCCGACGAGGGTGTAGCCCTGGAGGCATCCGAGTTTTGGTTGTCGCTCGCCGAGCAGAGTATCTGCAAGGATGTGCTGGCACCCTATCTGGCCCAGTTAGCGCCCATACTGGTGCGCGGTATGAGGTACTCGGAGATTGATATTATCCTGCTAAAGGGCAATGTGGAGGAGGATGATATGGTGCCGGATCGGGAAGAGGATATACGGCCGCGATTCCACAAGTCCCGCACACACACGATCAAGAGTGGCCAGGAGGCGGGAGGCGGCCAGGCGGGAGCCGCCGGCGAGGATGATGACGATGATTACGATGATGGCCTGGACGATGACAGCTCGCTGTCGGAGTGGAATCTGCGCAAGTGCAGTGCGGCCGCTCTGGATGTCCTGGCCAATGTGTTCCGCGAGGATTGTCTGCCCATTGTGCTGCCCATCCTGAAGGAGACGCTCTTCCACCAGGAGTGGGTGGTCAAGGAGAGCGGTGTCCTGGCCCTGGGCGCCATTGCCGAGGGCTGCATGCAGGGAATGATTCAACATTTGCCGGAACTGATTCCCTACCTCATCAGCTGTCTGTCCGACAAGAAGGCCCTGGTGCGCTCCATTACTTGCTGGACACTGTCACGGTACGCCAATTGGGTGGTCAATCAGCCGCACGATCAATACTTAAAGCCCCTGATGGAGGAGCTGCTGAAGCGCATCCTCGATTCGAACAAGCGCGTGCAGGAGGCCGCCTGTTCGGCCTTTGCCACCCTCGAGGAAGAGGCATGCACGGAGCTGGTGCCCTATCTGGAGTACATCCTCAAGACGCTCGTCTTTGCCTTCTCCAAGTACCAGCACAAGAATCTGCTGATTCTGTACGATGCCGTTGGCACCCTGGCTGATTCGGTGGGCCATCATCTAAATAAGTCGCAATACATTGACATTCTGATGCCGCCACTGATCGACAAGTGGAATCTGCTGAAGGACGACGACAAGGATCTGTTCCCACTGCTAGAATGCCTCTCGAGCATTGCCACAGCCCTGCAATCCGGCTTTCTACCCTACTGCGATCCGGTCTATAGACGCTGCATATCCCTGATTGAGCAGACAATTAACCAGGAAATGGTAAGTGTGACTATTATCCTACCCTAATCACAGATTTTACCTTAGACTGTACTTGTAGCTTTGCAAACAGAATCAGACATTCGATCATCCGGACAAGGAGCGCATGATTGTGGCATTGGATCTGCTGTCGGGCCTAGCCGAGGGTCTGGATCGTCACATTGAGACACTGGTGGTAAACAGCAACATCATGCATTTGCTCTATCAGTGCATGCAAGATGTTCTCCCAGAGGTGCGTCCAATAAATCAGCGTTTTCTCTTGCATTATTTTTCAATTGGAAATCACTTTGTGTTTAGGTGCGCCAATCGTCGTTTGCACTGCTAGGGGATCTAACCAAGGCCTGTTTCCCCCATGTGCATCCATTTATGGCCGAATTCTTTCCCATTTTGGGCCAAAATCTGAATCCCGATTTCATTTCGGTGTGCAATAATGCCACTTGGGCCATTGGAGAGATTTGCATGAAATTGGGTGAGTTTTAGAGGATTCTATGAAGCTATAAGATTTGTATTTAAATGTCAAACGGATGTATCGATGCTCGACAGGGAGCTATCGACAAAGTAGCAAAGAGGCCACGATCGTCTCTAGGAGGACACACAAAAAAACGTTGATTAATATTTTATCCTTTTGATTTGCAGGTGAGGAAACCAAGCAGTACATACATCTTGTACTCACCGATCTGTTTGTTATAATCAATCGCCCGAATACGCCCAAGACACTGCTGGAGAACACAGGTAAGTGGTTCGATGAGTGGCCCGAAAATGAATTAAAATGTTGTCTAACAAATAATTAAATGTATATCAATAATATTTATTTAATATATCTCTGGATGTATGTGTGTATGTGAAATATTTGAACACTTGTTTCTGTCTTTATTTTGTGTTTCTGTTTTGTTAATTGTTGCATGTCCTGTTCAGCAGCAGCAGCAGCAGCAACAAAACGAACAAAATCGAATCGAAATTCATTCACATACCCG